>OX422215.1:609835256-611278824 GCA_949130495.1 Sambucus nigra | reverse complement strand
GACCTACCATCAGAAACTCAAGTATGTTACTGAGCGAGGAGTAACGGAGATCCACGGCGACCAAGAGATGGCAAGAAGGTGCTTCATAGCATCCATCCGACCAAAGCTAGAGAGGAAGGCCGATCAGCCCAGCGAGAAAGTTGAAGAAGGTCTAACACCTTCTAAATAGCAATTAAAGTACGAAAGACCTGGAGTAGAGGAGACCAGACTCCTCCCCTCCGAGCGGGTCATCGAGGACCCGATAGAAGTTAGGCTGGAGATGGAGATACTAATAGAGTCTTCTTGATAGGAGCATCTCTCACTGGCCAGGAATAGAAGGAATTGACAACTCTGCTGAGACGTAACATAGATGTGTTCGCATGGGAACCATACGAGCTACCTGGAATCGATCCTAATATGGTCTTCCATCAGCTTCACGTCGATCCTGCCTTCAAACCAATCACGCAGAAGGCACGACAAACTGCACCCGAGAATGCTAAAGTGATAGAAAAAGAGGTCGAAAAACTGTTGGATGCAGGATCCATACGGGAGGTGCAATTCCCCAAGTGGTTATCCAACCCAGTAGTAGTTCCAAAAAGCAACGGGAAGTGGAGAGTTTTCATCGACTTCACTGACCTCAACAAAGCGTGCCCTAAAGATAGTTCCCCCCCCCAAAAAAAAAAGACCAACTAGTGGACGCCACTGCAGCTCATGAGCGAATGAGTTTTCTGGACGCATACTCAGGATATCATCAGATCCCCTTGTATACCCCGGACCGGACCAGGACAAGACAGCGTTCATCACTATAGTTGGATTATACTGCTACAAGGTCATGCCCTTTGGGCTCAAGAATGTGGGGCAACCTATCAGCGGTTGGTCACCAAAATGTTCAAGGACCAGATGGGAGACACCATGGAGGTCTACATCGACGACATGCTCGTTAAAAGCAAGAAGAAGGAAAACCACATCTCAGACCTGTCAAACACCTTCGAAATCCTCAGGAAGTATCGAATGAAACTTAACACGAGCAAGTGTTTTTTTGGTGTCCAGTCAGGAAAATTTCTTGGGTACTTGGTCAGTAAGAGAGGCATAGAGGCTAACCCAGAACAGATTGATGCAATTAACAGGGTACAACTCCCTCGCACAATCCGGGATGTACAAAAGCTCATTGGTATGCTCGCTGCCTTAAATCGCTTCATCTCTAAATCCTCCGAGAAGTGCAAGCCTTTCTTCCAGCTTCTAAAGGGGAACAAAACGGTAGAATGGAGCCCATATTGCTCGCGAGCATTGGTCAAGATCAAATCTTACTTAAGCTCTCCACCACTGCTCGTCATGCCACGGCAAATAGATTCTTTATACCTATACCTCTCCGTTTCCAACCACACGGTTAGCTCTGTGTTAATATGCGAGGTTGCAGGAATCCGGAACCCCGTTTATTACGTGAGCAAGACCCTACTAGACACCGAGAAGAGGTACCTACCACTGGACAAGCTCGAATTTGCACTAGTAGTGGCCTCAAGGAAGCTGAAGCATTATTTCAAAGCCCACACCATCATCGTCCTTACATCGCACCCCCTTAAAGCAATCCCGAGGAAAGCGAATTTGTCGAGCAGACTGTCTAAATGGTCAGTCGAGCTCGGGCGATTTGACATCCAATTTCAACCAAGGACCGCAATCAAGGGGCAGATCCTTACTGATTTCATAGTCGAATTCACGAGAGAGGAACCTTCCGACCAACCTCAACCGACAAGGCAAAAGGAGAACCAAGCCGCAGAGGAAACCTGGAAACTGTTTGTTGACGGAGCCTCCAACTCAAAGGGGGAAGGGGTAGGCATTGTCCTCGTTACTCCAGAGAATACAATCCTTGAACAAGGAATCAAGCTTGGATTTGCGGCCTCCAACAACGAAGCAGAATACAAAGCCTTAATAGTCGGCCTCCAGAAGGCGTACACTTTGGGAGAAAGACATTTACAGGTATTCGGTGATTCCCAGTTAGTCTCCAATAAGATAAGTGAGACTACAATGCAAAAGATGACAGGTGGCAGCTTACCTCGCCTTAGTTAAAAAACTAATGGCAAGCTTCAAAGAGGTTAAAGTCCAGCAGTTTCCAAAGGGGAAAAATAGCCATGTTGACGCCCTAACATCCCTGACCTCGGCAGTCGACTCCGACCTAAAAATAATCATCCCCATCGATTTCCTCACTCGTCCGAGCATTAACCGCGACAGCAAGCCACCAAACGTGGAGCAGGTACTCCAGGTGAGATCAGCTCCCAACTGGATGGACCCCTTAAGGGACTACTTGAAGGATGGCACGCTCCCGAATGACAAAAAGACTTCCCACCAGATAAGAGTCAAAGTTGCTCGCTTTCACTTATCCCCGGAGGGCAACTTGTATAAGAGATCCTTCTCCTGTCCCTACCTCCAATGCGTTCACCTAGGGGATGTCGAGCAAGTGGTACACGAGCTGCACGAGGGAGTCTGTGGAAGCCATATAAGAGGAAGGTATCTAGCTTTTCGAGAAATGAAGGAGGGCTATTGGTGGCCATATATGCAAAGGGACTCTGCGATGTATGTCCGCAAATGCCTAAAATGCCAACTTCACGCTCCTATGGTCCACCAACCCGCCAGCGACCTAAAATCACTGTTTAGCCCATGGCCATTCTCCCAATGGGGAATTGCCATCGTGGGACCACTGCCTACCGCCACCAACAATCGTAAATATCTGTTGGTTGCAACTGACTACTTCACCAAATGGATCGAGGCGGAACCCCTAGAAAACATCCGAGATGCAGATATGATAAGGTTCATATGGAAAAATATAATCACTCACTTTGGCATCCCCAGAACCATCATCATCGATAATGGAACACAATTCGAAAGCGGATCCTTTCAGAGTTTCTGTAACGAACACGGTATCAGACACCACTTCAGTTCGGTGGCCTACCCTCAGAGCAATGTCCAAGCTGAGGCTTCCAACAGAACTGTGATCGAAGGATTAAAGAAGCGATTGAAGCGAGCCAAAGGTGCATGGGTACACGAATTACCACATATTTTATGGGCATACCGAACCACTCCTCGGCGAGCAACAGGAGAAACCCCATTTTTGTTGACATATGGCATGGAAGCAGTCATCCCACTTGAAGCCGATTTGCCGACAATGAGGTCCAACCTTGTCGACCAGGGCCATAATGATGCAGCATTGCTCGCTGAACTCGACCTAGCTAACGAGCGTCGAGAGCTAGCCCTAGTAAAACTAGCGAGCTATCAGTAATAGCTCGCAAGGCATTACAACAAAAGGGTTAACCCAAGGACATTCCAAGTTGGGGACTACGTTCTAAGGAAGGTTCTGGGCAGCTCAGTAAAACCATCAGACAGCAAGCTAGGACCAAACTGGGAGGGACCCTTTAAGATAACAAGAGACGATCTGCAGGGCGCTTATCACTTGGAAACGATGGAGGGCAGAGAAATACCACGAGCATGGAACGCAGCCAATCTCAAGAGATTATATTTTTAGATCTTTCTTTTATTCTTTTGTTATGGAACTAGAAGTTCATTTCCCTTGTCATTAATGAAAGTTATTTAAACGGTTGCATTCTAATAAGTAACAGCTATATGAGCTTTATCGCACATCTTTTCCAAATGACAGGCACATTGATCATAGCAGGGGAGTACCCCTCCTCAGGTCATCGTCATGAAACACGAAGGACCTCTTAGCATTGCCCCTCGCAATATATGAAGCCCTACAGGGGATCCTTAGGCAATATGGCCAAATTTTATACTGGTCATCAAACCTTCTTTGTTTAAATAAAATCCTGATCGGATGAAGCATCCAACACCAGGTGTGTCCTTGCTAATTTCCACACTTAGGCCTAAGGGAGTGTGACGACACGACCTGAAAGGTAAAATGGTGCACAATGGTATCTCGATATTATACTGGACTGGGAGGACACTTGCGTAACAACACAAACTTAGAAGATCATAAAGCAACAAGAATATGAAGAATATAATACACTTGTTTAGTCGGCAAATTCGCCCAAAACACAAACTTTATATTAATTCATTATATTTACAACAATAGTGATACATGTTTAGTCGGCGAGCTCTCCCAAAGCATTTACACTACCAAAAATACGAAAAGCAACAACTGGAAAAATCTCAATGGGGGTGAGGCCTCTGAGCGAGATAATCTGCCACTCGAGCTCTTCGTCCATCATCGGGAGCAGGAGCTAACTCTTCCTCAACCTCATTCGCATTCGACTCCAATAATTATCGAGGGATGTCATTGATGGGGATCCATCGATCATCCCTCCGGAAGGGGTTAGGCATCAGGGTAGAGTGAGAAATCTCATGGCAATACCAGAGCATCGAGTTCCTCGGGACTTGCACCTCCTTCAAGGCACTCAGCCATCCACTGATAAAAGAAAGCTCTTCAAACTCTGACCATCTTGTTGGAGCATCTGACCAACCCTGGTCATAGCCGTCAGCCCACACTCATCGAGGAACTTTTTTGAACAAGTGACGCAATCGAGTGACATCCCTCTGGAGCCCATCAGCAATCACATACGCTCGTTGAACATCTTCGTGGAGCTCCTGCATTTCTCTAGCTGAACCCCTGGTGTTCCTGAGAGCTCGCGGAATGATCGGAAGAGAAGGACCCTGCAATGCAGGAGGCACATCACTCTGACCAGCTCTAGCTCACGATGACGAGGAACCCCGCAATACTGCTAGAGCAGTGCTCGGTGCATGCTCCCCAAGTCGTGAGACCTCTCTCCTCAAAGCCTCATTCTCCTGCTGGAGAACTTCCCCAACTTGATTGATCTCAGAGGCCTCTAACATCTTCGTTCTTAGCGTGTTGACCTCCTCTTCAACTGAGGCACCAATGTCCTCCATCTCTTGAAGCATGTCCTTCAACTTGGCGACGAGCTCAGTTTGCTCTATAAAGCGCTTGTTCCTCAATCCCAGAGACTTGCAGATCCTCATAAAAGTGTAACAAACTTCAGAGCTCACATTGGCCCCCAACATCCTTCCCAATTGGGAAGTAGAAGGAATGTAATCATCCACATCAATTAACTACAGGCAATAAAAAGACAAGGGAGAGAAGGAGACAAATCAGTGCGACGAGAAAAATGAGCCTTTTCATTAATAAAGGTTGAAATTACCTCGAACAGTAAAAAGAAAGTTTACAGACAGAAAAAGCAAAAATACAAAGTAATCCTAGAAGATGGCTAGTTAGCAACCTCAGGTTGCCCATAGGTCGATGGTTATTTTCCTTTGTCAGCATCAGCAGGAGCACCGCCCTCGTCAGGAGTAATCTCTGTCGCCACAACAAGGGAAACGTCAGCAAGGGTCGTTTGAGGGACAGGGTCAGTGCCTTCAACAGCTGGGGCAGGGTCCTCATCTACAACTGGCCTCGGCCCTAGGTCGTGCTCGTCAAACAGGGGAGATGCAACATCCACTCCGGCAGCTATGAGGGCCTTATTCTAGCCCTTCTTGAAGTTCAGATGACTAATATAGCCTATCTGAACTTCAGCATCCTCGTATGCTACAGTCCAACCAGAATTGTATGAGTCTTCCTTGGCAGTGATCGCCTCAGACTCCTTCTTCTTCAGCTCCTCAGAGAGCTATCTATTCTCCTTTATAACGGCCAACTTGCTCGAGCAAACCAGGTCGTAGGCTTGTCGCAACTCCTTCAAATCTTTAACTGCTGCATCCTTCTCCCGGTTGGCTATAGCAAGAGCCAAGTCGGATGATATCCGAGCAGCATCAATTACTTTAAAACTAGCCTCGAGCTCCATTTCCTTTAACTTCAAGGCAATATTCTCTTTCTCCATCTCGCTATTTTTCTTCACCAGCTCATTACGTGAACGATACAGCACGAAGAAGTCAGTTACAAACTGCAGAAAAAAGAAGACATTAGAAGAAGGAAATGAGGGAATTCATAAAAACATGGGAGAAAAGGAAAAAAAAATCTTACCAAAGCTAGCCTCTGGCTAGCCTGAAGGGTCAAGACCCCAGCGCCCTTTGGTGATCAGCAGGAAGAACTGCCCTCTCGAGCAGTGCAGGGGCCAACTGAGGGGAAATAGCGATTGAAGCCCCCTCAAGAAGAGCAGACACCGGGACCAAGGCTTGCCCAACCTTCGTCCTCGCCTCCATCTTCCTCCTCTCTTCCTCTTTATCCCTCTCCATTCTTCTAGTTTCCTTCGACCTCTTCTTCTCCTCTACCTTCTTCCTCTCCTCTTCCTTCTTTCTCTCCATCTCTCTTACTTGCTCTTCTTCTTTCCACTTCTTCTCCTGCTCATGAGCAGAAGACCGAGAACCAGTAGCCACGGCCCCAGAGCTAGACTTCTGCTTCTTTGACCTATGTGCGAGAAGCATGTGGTCTTCATCATCATCATCATCATCCCGAATTAAGTTCTTCCTTGGGGGAACCATTTCCTCACTCGAACTGCTGGAGGTACTCGACGACTCTCGAGCTTCAGAAACCTCCCCACGATCAGAAGAACTGCTACTACTGGAGCTCCCTCCACCCAAATTACTTACAGCACCTACGATGTCACTTTCAGAGCTGCTCTCCTCCTCATCCAACTGGATAGGATCCGCAACAGTCTCTTCGGAGGTATCAAACTCTGGGATATTGTCCACAGGCCTTGCTATGAAACTGGAGCCAACGTTCTTGTACTCAAGTAGAAAAGCAGCAGACCTGGGATGCTCACCGTCACCCAAAGGCTCCCTGATGTTCCAAGCCTTAACCAGTTCAAAGAGACGAACCTCGCTGAGAGAAGGCCCCAATTTCTTTGACCTCGCTGTGGAAGGAAAATAAAGAAGAATCAACAAAAATTGAAACAACAGAGCAAAGTCTACCTATGTATTCTTCCCTATAAAAGGGAACAGAGAACCTCTCAGACCTCAACCCTTCAAATTGGGGAGAAAACTGCCAGATTCTAACAAGGAAACCTTCTTGCCAATAGTCCTTATGGGAATCAGGTAGATTTACTACCAATACCCGGTCAGAGCTCCTAGCTTTGAGATAGAGGACACCAGAGCTAGTTCGAGAAAAAGAATAGCAAAAATAAACCTCGGTGATCCCTAACCTAGTACCATACAACTGATTTATTCTATGTACGCCATTAACTATTTTCCACATATTGGGTGAGCATTGTGCAGGAATAATATTAAAATAGCCAAAGAAATGCAAGAACAAATCATTGGGAGGGAAAGTGAGTCCCCCCTGGGAAAGAAACAAAATATGGATCCAGTGGGCGTCATCTATCTCTCTAACATTTCTAGGAGGGGAAGCGCAACACTCAATATCTACCCACTCAGGGATGTTATAAAACTTCCTAAATTCAGAGACCGACCTATTCCCAATCTTCGCCATTGGGAAACCCTAGAAAAACTACAAACTCAAAGAGAAAGTACAAAGAAAAGGCACAGGAAACTTACAAAATAGAAGATCGATTCGAACGATGAAGAAGCACGGGCCCAAACAACAAGGAAGCAATGAGAATGGAGATTGAGAGAAGAAGGTACGAAGTGCTAGAGCTCACAGAGAATGGAAGAGTGCTGGAAAGATTGAAACGACGGTAGAAAAGTGACTATTCCAGAAAATCTTTAAATTTTGCTAATCATAGTGCACAAAATACGAAGCAGATGCCGCCAAAATCAGCTTCACAACCTTCGGAGAGTTGCACAATGTCCAAAAAAGCCATTATGACTAAACATTTAAATTTATTGAGCCCAAAACATGGCCCAACAAACTTAGGGGGAATTGTGGGTACCCAAAACTAAGATCATGGGCCTAGACGAGTAGCCCAATTCTGGCGGCCCAAAGTCCAGACCCCCCATCTCTTATTTGAATATGATCCGGTCTCTTCCCACGTTCCCATTAATGGAGGTTATAGGGAGAGATGGAAGACATGGGGGAATCCAACACCCCCACTTACCTAAATGTACACGTATATATTAAACCCTAGGTCCGGGGCAAAAGGACAAGTTGTATTCTCTGTAACCACTCTCCGGAGTATATAGAAATAACACCGACTGCACCACCGTGGACATAGGCACATCTTTACTAAACCACCGTGATTGTCATTTTACATTCCTTGTTCTTCCTTGGTAATTGCCTCTCTTGTATTTATTTGTGTTGCATAATAATTGCCTTCACAAGACCCATCTCTCTTCTTCACAAATAATACTTCGGCACCCCAAGGCAAAGTACTAAGACATATAAAATCCTGCCCTAAGAATTTCTCAATCTAGTCCCATATCTCCTTCATCTCCGTAGGAGCCATACGGTATGGTGCACGAGCTATTGACCGGGTGACTGATGCTTAGTCGATGATAAACTCAATTTCTCTACTAGGGAAAAATCCCGATATCTCATGAAATACATCGACAAACTCACATACAACTGGAATCGAATCGAGGGAAATCACCACCCCCTAAGAGGTTTCCTTCTCCATGTTATAAAGATTAATGGACGATCCTCCCTCAGGATACGGCATCGCCACCAAGAACATCTCCTAGTCGGGAATCACAAACACTATGCTCCGGCTATAACAGTCAATCATGGACCCATACTCAGCGATCTAATCCATGCCTATGATGGAGTCGTACTCTGAAATATCAAATACAAGCATGTCTATAGGTAAAACTAGTCTCCTAATATCTATACTCACTACTGGGCATGAAAAGAAAATCAGTGTCTCGCTACCCAATGGGAAATCTACACACATGAATGTACTATCTTTCATCTCTAATAACCTTGTGGGTCATAAAAATCTAGTGATTATGAATGAGTGTAAAGACCCAGTGTCAAATAAAATGCGCCCCAAAGTACCATGGATAAGAAACATACCCTCAGCAACTGGTGGAGCTTGTGGAGATGCTGCCTGGTGGACGTAATATATGCGCCCATACTGTAACTACCCCTGCTAGGGTGTGGCTGTTGGAATGACTGGTGTTATAGTCAAGGCTGGTACGGGTGCTGGTGTGGGGAGGGCGATGGGGAAAATAGGTCTCTGAGGCTCCTGCTGGGCTCCTTACTGCTGCCGAACCATGCCCTTATTAGGGCAATCCTGTCATTTATGGCCAGTCTTGCCACCAATAAAACACCTGCCTATAAAATTATCTCACCTATGGCTCTGTTGGCCTTGACCCTGCTAGCCATTACCACCTCTACCCTGGCCTTTTTAGCCTTGATGAAAACGTTGTTGGCCCGACCGGCCTTTATGGGCCTACTGGCCCTAGTGGCCCTGCCTCAATGCACCATGTCCCTGTCTATAATCCCATAAACGAAGCCTCTTAGCAGCATCCCCCTAGTGGGGACCCTGTTCACTCTATATCGACTGACTCTGAGTCAATTATGCTCCACTGGCACTACTATCGCCAGTCCTACCCTGCTGGATGGACTCTCCTGAGCGTTTATTTCCCTTAACATGGAAGCGGTGGTCCTGATAATGTAGCAGAATTGCATTCAACACCTCTGTATAAGTCTTCAGAGATGGATGACCAAACATATGTTGTCGGAACATCCAGGTAAGACCATCTATAAACAACTGAATCCTTTTCTCCTCCGTCGGCACCTCATCGAGAATAAAATTCGCCAGTTTGGTAACTCCTCTTCATACTCTGTTATGGTCCTCCCCTCCTGAGAAACATCCAAATATTTTTGCCTTATCTCCGTCTAGATGGCAGAAGGGAAGTATTTGGGGTCCAACCGCTCCCAAAATGCCTGAGTAATCAAGGTGTCCCTTTCTGGTGTAGTGGTGATGGACTCCCACCATTATAAATTTGCCCCTACTAGCTTAAAGGTAGCCAGTGTCTGTCTCTATACCTTAAATGCCTTTGGATATTCTTCTTCCATTGGCATGCTGCCACTACATCGTGGATTGCCTAAAACTCTGGAGGATGTTCCTTCTGAAAGTCATCTCGGAATCGTTTCTAAGTAGAAGGAAACTAGTGGGAAGGAGCTGTAGCAACCACCTGAGGCTGGGGTGTCACCTGTGGCACCTGCTAGGCAAAAGTAGTCAGGGATGCATTAACCAATTGTGTTATAATGGCGATAACCTCGATAGCATTCATAGATTCTAGGGCCTGAGCTAGTTATGGCTAGGGCTGTGCCTTTGGGGTGGCTCACGGTGCACGTCGAGGAGGCATATAAAACGAAAAAGAATTTTCCATTAGTCCACAGTTAAATATGTCTTAAAATAACTGAAGACGTAAATGCATAATAAAGAATACACCAGTCTTAATAACAGGGCTCCATATCAAAGGACGCTATGTTGAAAACGTAATAAGCTGCATAGATCCTAAGCACACTAGAACCTGATGCACTGATACCATCTGTGACACCTCGCCTATTCTAATCCTGGGTGATTGGTCCATTATTAAATTAAATAGAAATCAATAATGGTGTCATTCTTAGCATCACTGTTGAAGTTTAATTTATTTTACTAATACCCTAATGGCCCGGTGTCAAAATTTTAATCATTCTTATTAACATGCAGTAAATATAATCGGAATAAATATATCATTAACCATTTCCATACACATAACAATGAATAATGAGATAACAACATAAATAAATATTTGAGTCTGGAATAACACTCCAGATAAAATCCCAATACAACCATTTATAAGTAAAGTCTAAATCAATACTGGAAATAAGTAAGAATAACTGGAAATATAAAATCTTTATAAATAGTAACCAACTATGAATGGGCGACATGACCGACTGAGATCAGTAAGGATAACTAAGAACTGATTAAAGGTGGAGGCATCTAATAGCAAGGTCCTGCAACTTCCACAACAACTACAGCACGTCAAATGTAGGGACTCCTATGTCTGGTGTCCCTGTGGCAACGCACCTAAAATTGTTTTTACAAAAAGGATTTGAAATGGGTCAGAGCCCAAGTAAAACAGTTTTAAAAAGTAGCATGTGTATAAAAAGCATCCAGATAAGATATTAAATAAATGTTAGTTCCACGAGCCCTCACTTGAGATCCTCACGACTCAACTAATGTGCACGCCTAACTACTACTATAACCCACCTCGTTATGTTACCCGCCTAACTAGTGTGGCTTATATCTCTTTGCATTTAATCATTTATAAGTCCCACTCGTATTGCCCATACCATGCGATACTAAATTTGTCTATTCTTTATGTTCAATAGGAATTACTAGTAAATGATTTAGTTATCATACACTTTGGTTAATTTAGATATCACTCTCTATCTTATCTATGAATACACTCATACTAGGATCAATCACATGTATATACACACTTATCACTCTTATCATATATATGTATACAACACCCCTAGGGGAGACCTGGGGTGTAGTCGTACTCTGTTATCAAGTCCTGGTACATCACGTACTATATAAGGATATTGGTTCGGACAATCTCCCTCAAAACATAATTTAAATCACACAATATTGAAGGCGAACATAGTTCTAAGCCTTTGGGATACGCTCATACCTAATGCACCCAAATGACTGTTCACACCCTTATTCACACAAGTGGTGCTCAATCCTTAAGTTATAATTGAGTTACAAGTCAATATTCCCTTAGTTGGTCTCATCAGAATAAGACTGCCCACGACGCGGAACCTCCAGTGATAATAAGTAGCCTAGGTATGATTACACATACAATTCAAATAATAGGTATACACACCACCCATATATATAGAGAGAGAGAAAATCATTATAGGTATACACGCAACTCATATCATATTCCATATGTAGTATAGTAACCCTCGAATATTCTACATAGCATAATACTTCTTATTGTATAACACCGAGTGTTTGCCAATACCCAAATGGTTGCCAATTGTCCCTTAAGTAAACTCAATAGGTATCCCACTCGAGGCCTACTTGTCTTGGTCCTACATTCCCCTAATTCTCAATGACAAGAAATCACTATTCGAATAACCTTTTATTACCCATTAAGTTTAATTAATTTTAGTCCTAAACTCTCCTCGTGCGACTAAACTCAAACCCAACATTAGCCTACTGGTAAATAGGATATCACTTAATAGGATTTACAATTAATTCAAGGTCAAACCAATCGTTTCCCATGAATTCTAAGAAAAAAGGAAAAAAATTGTGCAAATCTGGGAAACCGAATCGATTCGGCCTTGGTCCGAATCAATTCGCTTTTCGAATTGATTTGGCCAAGGAGCCGAATCGATTCGCGGTAGCAAGTATCATCTTCTTCCCAAAATTGTTACGGGAATTCACCATTTTTAAACATCCAAACCGTAATTACATATCCCAAACTCCAAACCAAAGGTCTCTAACATCATAGTAACATTTATAAATGATTTTTAACGTATTGGAATCATTAAATCTTTATAGACAACCTCAAATCAGATTTAATCAAGATTAATTTCTAAAAAACCCTAGATTATTATTCATGTTCAAGAAGCTCAGCATAATATCCTATTTCTTCCTCAATTTCATGATATTTCTCATCAAATTCATCCTACATGTATAAGGGATCAAATATATTATCATTCCTACCCAAGAATATGATTTATATCTCTAATTTAAGATCAAAGTTCACAAATTTCATAAGATGGTCATCCTATTCTAACATGGATGGTATATCAAATCAAAAGTTAGCAACATAAACACTTGCCTTAATTCAAAAGTCTATTTTTTGTATAAGTGATGGTGGGATTTGTGTTCTCCTCCTTCCAATCTACAATCTGATGGTGGTGGTGGTGTAAGAAGGTGGTTTTTGGGCTTGGAACCCTAGGAACAACTCTATTTCTTCATGTGACTCTCCCTTTGGTTTGGTAACTGATAACCCCAATTCCCTTTACGTGTTATCAAATATAATCCTCTAATTTTCATGGGTTTATTTGTTCTAAAATTTTAAAAGACCGAAATACCCCTCCGGGGTGCCGGTTTGGCCTAAAAGAAACTAAACCCCTGGGTAGACTTTTCTGACTATCTCCACCCTTCCGGAGACACTAGCACACTCGAAATGACCATATGAAATATCAAAAGTAAAATTATTTTTTATTTTCCAAATTAAGTCCCAACACAACTCACACGCGTCTCTCGACTAAATTTATAATAACTCTCATATTTCTCATTGACGACAATTATAGTATTTTCTTTTCATTATTATTACTCATTCACTAAGTAATATTCAATATAAATAAATATTAACCCTTATCTCATTAATTAATATTTATTTTACTAGATTAGTTTTCCCAATATAATTTAATTAATTCCAAATAGAAAAATTAATAAAATTACGGGGTGTTACACATTGTTTCAACCCTTATAAAGTATTCAAATTCAAAAGTCTTCTCAAGAATAATGAGACTATACTGATACCCTACAACTTTAGTAAATTAACATGGATCTCCTAAAGATTTAATAATTACAAACTAGCCCCTGAAACATCAAACCAACCTAACTTGACTTATACTTAACCCCTAAATCTCAACTTTATATCAAATTAATTCTTTGGACTTCAACTTATATAAAATTACAATTTCAGCCCTTAAAACTTTTTAAAATTATAAAATACCCCTAAACTTCATCAAAAGTACACTTTTAAGGCTATAAATACTTATACTTGACCAACAAAGTACCAAGCACTAAAATTTGATAATTTCACAGAATCCCCGGTCAAAAAATGCCTACACGTCAGCACAAGAAGCCAAAAATCACATGTGTACACCATGCAAACATGTGAGGAACATTACCTAAGCTAGAAAACCTCACAATTTTAGTTCAAATCCACCTCCCTTTTCCACCAATAAACTCCCTTGTTCACATACTATAAATACCATATGAATTCCTCAGTTTAAACTCACTCAAATAGAAGTTTTAAAACTCAAGATTTTCACTTAAAATACATACACTCTGATTTTATGTACTATATTCAATTCTTTAAGTTTTAATCGATTTATTTGTTGTTATAATGATAGAATAGCTCACAATAGTATAATTGTAACATAAAAAACAGGCCCTAGGTGAAAATTATGAAGTTCCTACGATTAAAGCTTGAGCTTTAATGGTGACCTTGCAAATACTGATCAAAACTCAGGTTTAAATCTTTGAATGTCTTCATTAGAACCTCATAAACTTGAGTGTAATGATCAAATGCCATGAATATGCATCATAAGCTCGTATCGATTGAAAGTATATTTTGAACTAGAAAACTAAAAATCTTACATTCTCCCTCTATAATCCATCTCAAACCCTAAAATCAAAACCAAACTACTCCTAAACATAGTAGAAATTAAACTATGTTCATAAGAATCCCAACCATATCCTTAAAATCCACGAATCTTAGGTCAAATTTTCAATAAAACACAAAGTTGTAGAACTTAAGATATACTGCAACTCAATCCACAAAACCTATATATTTGGATTCCTTGTCAAATTTTAGGTTGAGTTTGTTAAGAAATCATCTCAAATGGTTAGAAATGAAGGAGTTATTCAAGATCAAAAATCATAAACACTAAAGTCTACTATCGAGGGGAAGAAGGTGATCTTTTTTACAACAACTTTGACCTCACGCATGAGGGCTTATGGCCAATCAGAATTTTTTGAAATTTTTTCTATTATTTTTATTTTATTTTTCTGGTCAAAATGATATAAGGTAAGTCCATGTTAGAATCAACCAACCTAAGTTATGAAAAAATGAGGTTTTAACTTATAAATATTTTTCATAAATTGCAATTTGATCCCTCCGGACTTTTTCAACTTATGAATTTGAACCCCAAGCTTTGTCTATGAATACTCAAAATATTTTAAGAAAAAAAGTCTCTTGCACCAAAGTTCAAAAATTACCTCAAGTCCAAGATTTTAAAGTCCCAAATTATTTACAATTAAACCCTCAAAACTTTAAAGATACAGGTTTTTTGTATAAACTGGCCAACCCAATCCTAGATTCCAATAAATACTTATATACCCAAACATTGTGTACATAGACTCAAGTACCATCTCCTCCTGATATCCTCTTTTTATACATAAAGTTGTACGATATACCGAGCAAGTAGGTTTTCTTACCTTTTTAATAGCAAACTTTGCGTATTCGATATATTGTTATTAATATTACTATGTGATAGCTCCAATTTACTCTTAGTATGTGCATGTTATAATACTGCCATACTACATATTTTATTGAATATCATCGATATTTGAATTTGAATGTGGATCAATTTAACCCTTCTCACCTAATAACTGACGTCATGTTCCTTAGTGAATCAGTTCTCCTCTGCACCTTTGTGCAAATATTTATATTATATTATGAGCATCAGCATTAACTCAAAGTTAAACTGGAGTGTTATCCCGCATAACTTTTTGCTTAGCCTAATGGTCTCAGATGATTGAGAGTCTTGATTTTTTCTATATATGTATGAATACCGCTTTAATTGTCTGCCTTGCTGGTTACTTTTCCCCAAAGGTTTTTGGTTGATTATTATTTAGTTTTACTAATGGCATAATTACCCCTTAGTGAACTGGTAAGTGTGGGATTATTAGTTCAAAGATAATGACTTTGTTTATATGATTCTTAATGAACTGGTAAGTATGTGATTATTAGTTCAAAGAACCTTAATGTTCTTTATAAACTGATAAGTATGGGATTATCATATTTAATTTCGTAGCATTATTATATACTGAATTCTATACACACTCCAACTTTCATTTATACATATACTTGTTATAGAATTGATAAAGCCTGTTTAGCGCATTTTTGCTAATTCCTTTTTCCTCCAAATGAAGTTGGAGAAAGAGGATAATAACTCTTCCCTTTTAGAGAGAGGTATCGGTCACCTGTTTGTATACGTGATTGTGTGGGTAGATAATAAGCCAAATGGAAGCAAGGAATTACACTTTTCAATTTTCTACTTTATAGTCCATGTTATAAATATGTAACTCACCCCTGTGGTGGTACTACCCTATGTAAACTACTTCAATAATGAATAAAGTTCTATTATTTCTCCTTAACTTTAATTCATTTCTTTATATATACTATCTTGTGCATTCATACCAAAAAGCAGGGTGTGACAAGTTTGTATCAGAGCATGTTTTAAATTTAAACATATCATCGAGTTAGCATTCTATATAGGGAATTTTTTTTTATAAGATATTAGTTATTTTATCTTTTTGTAACTTATTTTATTACTATTATTATATAGTAATCCCATTTTGCAGTATGGATACTTAGGATACGTTTCTGTTCAATGTAAAGATTAAGCCGAACAATCGATGGGAAACTAGAGTCTGAGAAGAAACATTAGCAAAGTTATGGGAAATGATTCGTGCAGTAGAGGAAGATTAGGTAGGTGCCGATAGTGATGTCAAATGGTTAGTACTGACGAATAGAGTTGTAGGTGACATGCAAGTTATGAGAAATGTAGATGATTACATGAATGATTTAGTGATATTTTAAGAAGCTATCAATATTGCACTCACAAATGCTCCTCCGACCCACCTATGTATCCAAATGCAACATCAAATGGTGAAGTGCATGGTGATTACTCTCCTGACACTAGTGATGACTTGACTGATGATTCCCCATATTAAGAAGATTATCTAGTTAGTCTGAAATCAAGTTCTAGTGACGAGGCAGTTGTTCCTACCTAAAATCTAAGTTAAAGTTGTCTCCTAATGTAGATAGCATAATAAGTATCGTAAATAGTGTTCCATACTAATCCTTAGTATATTAACTAACCAATATAGTTAGGTACGAATATAAAAGCAGTCTATGATATATAACTTTCATGTAGCATGCAACTTATCCAGTATAATATAATAGGTTTGCGACATATCCATCTATTATTATTCTTATTATTAAAATTATTCTATTATATTTTAGGATTGTTAGTACTCAAATCCCCTCTGGTGGAACTCAAATTGAAAAGACTCAAACTCAAGGAATCATGCAATGTCTTCGAGAACTCACTTCTTTAGCTCGATAATAATAAACTTCTCGTTATACTCCAGAGGAAATTTTCGGAAAAATTCATAGGATGAATTCCCTTAAAGAATTCTTGAGACAACGACCTCCATCTTTTCTTAGAAAGCCAGGTTCAAGTGAAGCTGAGAAATGGATACGTCAAATTATGAAAATTCTGAATGGAGTAGGTATAGCTACTAATCTCTGAGTAACTTTAGTAGCCTATATGTTTAAAAATGAAGCTGACTTCTGGTGGCAAGTGGTTTCACATAACTAGAACGTTGTTAATTTTACTTGGGAGCAATTTGAGGAGATTTTCTTCGAAAAGTATTTTCCCGAGGCTGAGCGAGATCAACGAACTATTAATATCTTAAAATTACAATAAGTCAATATATATATATAGCTTATTATGTGGACAAATTTATCAAACTATCTCGTTACGCCCTTGAATATATAGATACTGAGATGAAGAAGTGCAAGAAATTTGAAAGGGGACTACATCCAAGACTCAAGAATCCGATCGCTCCTTTACAAATCCGTGAGTATTCTCACCTTATCGACTTGGAAAAAATTATAGAACAAAATTATCTCGTTGTTATACGATCTTCTCATCTTGTTACTAGAAATAATCATGTTATTATAACCCTACCTCATTCTCAACCTCAACCCTATTCAAACTCATGTGGACAAGCTTACTCTCAGATTCGTCATAAAACAATGCGTTTGGTGATTCGTTGTCATGAATGTCACAAAGTAGGACATATTCGGTCATAGTGTCCTAAGTTAAAATTTATTCAGATCCATTGTCAGTAAAAAAAACTCTCACAAAATCCAAAGTCCCATCCTATCCAAAATCCACCTAAGCCAAATCCTGCTAAGGAAATTGTGCCAATCTCGAGTCATGGAAAGAATTATGTAATACTGCTTACACGTAACTCCCATGAAGTGATAGAAGGTATGATATTTTTCTAACATCCTCATGCACATGTTTTATTTAATTGTGGTGCAACACATTCCTTTATCAGTCTTAGAGTAGATAAATTATTGCAATTACTAGCTACGTCTTTAAATTCTCCATTGGATATTGAACTACAACAGGTGAAATCAACACGCTAACACAAGGTTATAGCAATTGTAGAATTTAGTTTGGTCTAGGAACACTCCTTGTTAATTTGATAATATTAGATATTTGTGGTTTCGAAATTATTATTGGAATGGATGTTTTGTCAAGACATCATGCTTATATCGATTCTCATGCCAAGAAAATTTATTTTAAAAACAAAGATAGTTGTTCTTTTGTATTTAAAGATCAAGTTTGTATGGCCCTCAAGTTTCCAAATTCGAATCTCTTCTTTAATTCTAAATCTTTTGGAACAATTCAAAGATGTTTTCCCCAAAGAATTACTAGGATTACCCACTTCCCGAGAAATTGCATTTAGTGTCAATCTTTATCCTAATACACTTCCTATTTTGATACCTATGTATCAAATGGATTCTTTAGAACTTCGAGAACTCCATACCCAATTATATGACCTCCTTAAAAAGGTTTTATTCAACTAAGTTCATCTCCATAGGGAGATCTGGTTTTATTTTTCAAGAAACATGATGGAAGCTTTAGATTATTCCTAGATTATCATAAACTGAACTAAGTACCCATTAAGAATAAGAATCATTTACCCCGAATAAGGGATCTATTTGATCAACTTCGAATAGCAAGGACTTTTTCTAAAATAGACTTACGATCCATTTATTGCACATTAGAGAAGAAGATATTCTTAAAACTGCTTTTCGAACTCGTTATGGACATTTCGGATTTACGGTAATGTCATTTGGGTTAACCAATGCACCCCCATCTTTTATGGATCTAATGCATAAAACCTTCAGGCCTTTCTTTAACAAATTTGTTATCATTTTCATTGACAATATTCTTGTTTATTCTCAAAATCCAGTAGAACATGCCCAACATTTATAAGCAACCTTAGGTACTCTCAAAAACCATCGATTATATGCTAAGAAGAACAAATATGATTTTTCAATGATGGAAATAAAAAATTTAGGACATGTGATTTCTGAAAATGGAATCTAAGTCGATCCATCCAAAATTTTACCCATTTTAGAATGCAAAATACTACCAATATTGCTGAGATGAAAAAGTTTTCTAGGATTACCTGGATATTACCTTCATTTTGTAGAAGGATTTTCTCGCATTGCTCTCCCCCTTTTAAAGCTAACTAGGAAGGAAGTTCCATTTATATGAAATGATAAATGAAATCAATCATTCCAAATTTTGAAGGACAAATTAACCACTACTCCAGTCCTCACCATTCCTTCTAGTGATGAAAGCTACGATGTATATACTGATGCCTCATTACAAGGGTTAGGATATGTGTTAATGTAGAACGAGAAAGTTATAGAGTATGGGTCACGACAACTAAAAATTCATGAACTTAACTATCCTGTCCATATCTTGAATTAGCAACTGTAGTTTTTGCGTAGAAAATTTGGTGTGCTACCTTAATGGTGTAAATTTTCAAGTCTTTTCTGATCATAAAAGTCTGAAACATATTTTTACTCAAAAGGACTTGAATGTAAGACAACAATAATGGACTGAATTTTTGGAAGATCGCCGATTTAAATTAAATTACCATTCAGGCAAAGACAATTTAGTATCCAATGCTTTAAGTCGAAATCTGTAAGGACATTTTTGTCCAACATACTTGTATATGTCATTAGCCGTAACACCGTTGCAAAGATTCAAAGTCCATTCATCATCAACGGAATCCGAAGATCAAAAGAAAGGAAGAATTCAGAAATCCAGTCAGACGGACCGGTCCGCCTGAAATTAAAACGAACCGATCCGCCAGCGAAGCGAACCGAACCGCCCAGTCCCGGACCGGTTCGCCTTGCAAATTGAAGCCAGTGAGCCCCGAACCGAATGCGAACCGAATCATCTTCAAATTAAAAGAACCGGTCCGCTATCGGACCGATCCGCCTCAGGCCCGGACCGGTCCGCCTTGGATAAACTCTGCCAGATCGTGTAGCAGATTTTTTAGGGTTTTGACTCCTTATTTAAACCACGATCAGAAGATGGTTTCCTTAAGACTTTCCCACGTTTTTCAGAGCATATCAACCCTAAAGTCTTCACCTATTAAGTCCTATGATTCTAGGTTTTTAGATTCACACATCTTCCATATCTATGTGAATCAAGTTTGGTAACCTAAGAACAACATTGCTGCTGTTCAACCCTTTGTGAAGTGGACTGCTTCTTCCTCTTCATTGCTGCCCTACTGGAAAGGGATTTTCCAGCCGCGACTACAGAATCCGATACCCGAGGGTAATTCTTAGTCAAAAACTTGTATTTCAGTGTAATCCGATTGTAAGCCGTTTTCTTACAAATTATAGTGATATACAAATGATTTTGCCCCTGTGGGGGATTTTTCCTTAAACTTTGTGTGTTGAATATCTTGTGCATGATTTCATATTTTTTCAATCACACCTAGTTGCATGCTTAGGGTTAATTTGGGTTAAAAAGGTTTTTATTATATTATTTCTTAATTGAACGCAAGTGCCAACTCTCTCAAAATCTAGTAGGAAGACTCCACACATTAATTTCTTACGATATTACTGCTACTATAGAGAAATATGACCCTCGATTGATGTGCCCTCTCGCAAAAAAATTAAACATTATTGCTTACCCCGAATTGAAGGAAAATCTTAGCTCAAAAAACGTAAGATTCTTTTGAACAAACCTTTTGAGAAACATTCTCATCTTCCAATGTTGAACCAAGTATTTATTATGTAAAGATTTTGTTCATATACTTATTTATATGTAAGGTATAATATTATACTATATACAGAAAATGATTGTATAAATTTGTTCTAGTATATAAACTATTCTTATATCGACCGAATAAATTTGTTCATATACAAACTATTATGAGATACACAATATTTTATGACGGTAACGATTGTATAAATTATTTTGCGAATAGTTTTGTATTGAATTTTTTATAATTTACATTTGATATCATTCAAGCTATTGACATTTGTAGTTTTATTATCTCATACACACGACATATCTATTTGATGGTGATGTCTGATGCCTGACCTCTAATGGTAAGTATTATCTCTTAGGCCCCACATGTTTTCTGATATCATCTTTCTCTAGACGATAGCTTGTACATGTATTAATATCATTTTATATCTGCAACTGATATCATCTTTATTACAAGACTTGATAACCACGAAAATTAAATATCTTTGTCTAAATTTGGACAAGGTGCTTTCTTCGATTACAACAAGTGGTCTATCTTTTGGGCCCACATTTATCTTCTTGCATAGATGTTATCATTATCTTCTAACACTCTCACCAAACGTTTGTGAGATACATTGTATATTTCACTGTACTTTTAAACCCTCTCTCTATCAGTATATTTTTTTATAGCGAAAGAATGGAGAACAAGATATGATTTCATTTCAAAATCTTGAGTATTTAATGCTCACTCAGTTTACCTTCCCCGAGTTGATGAGAAACTCTCCAACGTTCATTTCTCTGAGACATATTTATCTCCTCAAAACACAAGTGTGAAGACGCAGAAGAAAAACAGACTAAGATACAACAATACAATATCAAGACAAAAAAATTTCTTCAAGTGCAAAAGTCTCTACGATATCTGCAACAACATTTATTAAAAGTGCAAGATCATCTTTTGATTTGTTTGTGTGATTCAAGAAAAACTCAAGCATAAATTTATATTCTTTCAAAGAGTGTAAACTTTATCTAATTTTTGCTCCATTTGTGAAGATTTGAAGCTGGGTTTTTATCTTCAAAACTGTAAAGTGGTGGATTGATCCTACCGTCAAGTGGATCACTAAAAGTGAATTGCGAGAGAAGGTAGCTTCTAGCGCGTGGATGTAGGCCCTTTTTTTGCTGAACCACGCTACAAATCCAGTGTATTTTAATTTCAATCATTTAATTTTTTTTTGTGTGTGATTGTGTTAATTTCATTCTAATACTCTTAAAATCTGGAACAAAAACAAACTTATATTTTAGGTGTGACACCCCGCCCAATTAAATATCAGGTGATCAGTTCTTTATAAAATTTAAAACAGAATATTCGGTTGGTTCATTCTTAGCATCACTGTCGAAAACAATATAACCTTATTAACCACCTAATAATTAATTAAGCTAGTGTCAAAATATTTTCCTTTTTTAAAAACAATCTTTCAATTATTAATTTAAGAATATAAACATCATCCATCCACCACAACTAATTAATGTAAATACTAAATCTGAATCACATACTGAAATAAATAAGACTGGATAAAACATTCCAGTTCAAAACTCTAAACCAATAACCATGGGAACAATAAATCCAACTGAAATGAAAGGAAAGTAAACTGAACACAATCTCAAATAAATGTATAAGGAATGGGTGACACATGCCCTAAATAGAAAGCTTATATAAAATGGAAATGAAATTATGGAGGCAACTAATGCGAAGATGTACAGCTTCCACAACAGCTGCAGCACGCCAAGCAATCCAAGACTCTAAGGCTGGTGTCCCTGTGACTGAACACCTGATATAATACATATATATATATATATATATATATATATATATATCAAGAGAGAAGAGATGCAAGATGAGTCAGAGCCCGATGTGTAGAAATATTTGTTTTAGCAAGTATTTAAAATTTGTGATAAAGCAAGTATCACATGCATGTTAGTTCGAACTCTCACATGAGAATCTCACCTCTCGTCTATTGTGCACGCCTAACGTACATCTATTCTCACCTAGCCATCCATAACACTTCTAACTAGATAATGATTTATACTTATTGTTATACCTCATGGTAGCAACCCGTGATTCCCAGTTTTCCACATTATTAATACCATCATTTATTAATTCGTTTAAGTGTTATCACACTAAGTTAAGTATTCCCAACTTACGTTACTTAAGACTATACTATCCCAATAACCTACAATATTTCACAATAGGAATAACACAAGTATATATATATATATATATATATATATATATATATATATATATATATTCACCATTATGATATACATATACTAATACAGCACCCCAAGGCTAAACCTGTAGCGCATTGCGTACTCTGTTATCATGTCCCAGTACATCTCGTACTCCAATAAGGTCTGTCGGTTCGGAAGTCTCCCACAAACCATATACACAAAACACACATAGTGGCGGCAAACATAGTTCAGATACCTATAGGTCATGCACATACCTATGCTCCTATAGTCAGCTGACTTATATACTCAGAAATAATTCTTCACAGTACTATGTTCTTAGATACAGGTCAAATATCCCCCGAAGGTCACCCAGGATAAGACTGTCTCTACACAACCCCCCGCGATAGCAAGCAGCTAGGTATGCCATACACATAATGTTAAACAAGTAATAGGTATCCACACATCCTATTAATATTTATGGGTGTTCTCCTAACCTTATTGTAAATTTACCATACGTATTTCATTCTCATTATTACGTATTTTATAATATTACTAAATTACCACGACTCTTTAGTAAATTCCAAAGTAACTATTCTTTCCGAATTAATTAAAGTATAAAATCCAATGGTAATTTCTCTCACTCGTAAAGAGTTGAAAATTTCAAAACTGCCCCTAAGAAATTTCTCTAAAATTCACCCTGTCGCTCGAACCAGATGGCATGTCATTTAAACGACTGCCACGTGTCGCTCGAGCGACTTTGCGCGAGATAGGCATCTCGCTTGAACGACTTCGCGCAACTTCACGCGAGACCTACTGTTTCGTATTCTACACAGAATTTCAACGTTTTCCCACCATTTTTAACCCTAAAACCTCTAAATTAACATCCCAAACTCCAATCAAGCAGTTCCAAATCGAATCCTAACAATTACATATGGATTCTAACATCCTAGAATCATTAAATAATTTCCAATCATCTAATAAATATGAAATCTCCAAATTTATTTATAAAAACCCTAGTTCTTCAAATTCTTTTTCAGGAACACATGATTTCCAAATTCGTTTTACACATAAGTCCATCAAAACGTAATTTATATCTTACATATATGAAAGGTTCAATCTAATTAATCTTAGATTCGAATTATACATCCTAATTCTCCAATTTTTCAACACTTTTCATGAACAATACATATTTAGGACAACCCTATACTAACATGAATATGGTTATTGCTAAAGGAAAGCAAGTAATAAACACTTGCCTCGAATTAGTCATCTAATTTTTTTATGTTGTTGGTATGGGAGTGTTCCCCTTGTCCCGATCTACACGATGGTGGTGACGGTTGTGCAAGGTAGTGTTAATTTGGCCTTACCTCTTGGAAATTGGTTCTTCCTCACACCCTCTATGGCCGTTCTTTGCTTTTTGTATCTCTCAACCCTAATAGACCTCTCGTGGATGATAAATTAACTCTTAATTTTCGTCCATTAAATTAGCCTAAAAATACAATTTACCATAATGCCCTCTCGGGGTGCCGGTTAGGCCTAAAATTGTCCCGGGACCCAAACTAAACACCCGGGTATACTATTTTGACTACCTCGACCCTTCCGAACTCAACGGTGCACTCGAAATGACCATACGAGTTACTAAAAATAATTAATATATTTTTTCCATTAGATTATTCCCGACACGACTCACACGCGCGTCTGACTTAATTTACTAAATTGTCGTATTTCTTATTCTTGACAATTTATCGAAGTGTATAGTTCCATATTACATATCACACAGTAATATTCAATCAATAAGTATTAACCCTTGGCACGTTAGTTAATATTTATTTTCAATATGGATTAATTAACAATTAAATTCTCACATTTTAATTCAATTAATCCCACAATAATAATTTATCCCTTAATTATTTAAATCATAAAAATATGGGGTATTACATTAGGTGGATTAAATTTTAGAGTTAAAAGTATTTTTTTGTTTTAAAATTTTCACAATATCCAATAAACTACATAAAATGAAATCTATACCTATCATTTAATTTTCTACTTAAAAACAGCTAACTGAATTTTTTTTTAACTCATATAAAATCCAAAAATTGTTTATTGTCTTATTAGTTGCTATAATCTGTAATTCCTCTTGTCTAATCATTCGGTCATATTTATTTAATAAACTTCGAGTTAATCATTTTAGATTAAATAATTTGAAATTTTGATTAAGTTTTTTAAAATTATATATTAGCTGTAATTTTATTTCAACCCTAAAAGTTTGCTAATACTCAACTCACCCCCCTCATGAGTATAATCTGGCAACAATTGGTATCAGAGCAGGGTTCTAATCTATTTATTTTGATTTAAATATCTTTAGAGTTAAAACAATTTATGGCAAACTTAGTTATTTCCTCTCTTGGTGAAGGCCAATCTATTAATAGGCCTCCTTTATTTTGTGGAAATAATTATAGCTACTGATAAAATAGAATGAAGAACTTTATTCAATCTAATGACTACCAAGTTTGGATATTTATTATAAATGGTCCAAATATTCCTATTAAAATAGTAGATAATGTAAATGTCCCTAAAGAAGAAAACAAATGGAATAAGGCTAATATACAGAAAATCCAAGTTAATGCTAAAGCCATGAATAATCTACATTGTGCTCTTGATGTAAATGAATATAATAAAATATGTTCTTATGAATTTGCCAAAGAAATTTGGGATAGACTAGAAATTACCTATGAAAGAACAAGTCAAGTAAAGGAAGATAAAATCAGATGCCTATTCACATGTATGAACTATTTAAAATGAATTCTAATGAGACTATTTCTGATATGTTTACTAGATTCACCAATATCAATAATGGTTTGAAATCTCTTGGTAAAACTTGTAGTGACAGTGAATTGGTGAGTAAACTTCTCAGGTCATTACCATCTAACTTTATGACCAAAAAGTTGGCTATCAAAGAAGCACTAAGAGAAAGATGAATTTCTCTTTATGAGTTGTTGGGTTGTCTAATTAATCATGAGATGGAACTCAAAGAACTTGCTAAAGAAGAAAAACCTAAAGCAAACAAAACCATTTCTTTTAAATCCATTGAATATAAAGAAGAAAGTGAAGAGGTTGATGAAGATGAGGATGGTGATATTGCTATCCTCACCGGGAATTTCAAAACATTTCTAGTAAAAAGGAAGGGACAATCTGGGGAAATAAAGAAATATTTTCAAAAGAAGACTAATGAATTAAATATTGCATCAAAGTTTGAGCCAAGATGCTTCAATTGCAAAGAGTTGGGTCATATCAGACCTAACTGTTCAAAGTCCAAAGAAAGGAAGAATGACAAAAAAGAGACAAGAAATGAAAGAAATAAGAAATACATGAAGTAGTTCGAGTGATTTCGATAATAGTTACAGTGATGAAGATGCAAGTGATGAAGAAGTTGCAAATTTTTGCCTTATGGCAAATGATGATGTGGCAGTTTTCGACCTTAATTCTGATAGTGAATATGAAACTTCTAGTGACCATGATGAACTTCAAAATGCTTTTGATGAACTTTACTATAATTTTGATGAACTTACTAATAAATATATTATTATAAAAAAGGCTCATTCTTCTATGTCAATTAAAAATAATTCCCTTTCTAAAGATATTAATGTAATAAAATTAGAAAATCGGTCTTTAAAATCAGAAATTGAAAAACTCCAAATTCAAAATTCCCCAACTCATTATCTTATTTTTGAAAATGATAAATTAAAACATCAAGTTGAAGACTTAACATGCTGCCTTGAAAAGTTTTTATATGGAAAGAAAAACTTAGATATGTTACTTGGAAGTCAAAGGTGGATGTTCGATAGGGTTGGAATTGGATATAATGAAAATGAAAATGATTTTTTTTTAAAACTATTATAAACATATAGAAAATTCTTTTATGTACATATTGTGGTAGACACACCCATTTTTTAGATTCTTGTAAATATAGATTTTCCACTAAAGTTGCATGGATCCCTAAGAGAACTCCCATTTTTTTATAACTCATATGGACAGAATACATTTTGGGTACCAAAAGAAAAATTATTTAAATGTCAATTGTAGGTCTGTTTAAGAGATCTCTCCCACAAGTCAAGATGGTTCTTAGACAATGGGTGTTCAAGACACATGAAGGGTGACAAAATTAAGTTTTCCAGCCTAGTAGCAAAGGATGGTAGGCTAATGACCTTTAGAGACAACTCCAACGAAAAAATCATTAGAATAGGTAAAGTTAGTAAGGAACTTTCCCCTTGCATTGAAAATATTCTTTTAGTTGATGGTATTGAACATAATTTAATTAGTATTAGTCAATTGTGTGATAAGGGTTATGAAGTTAGTTTTAAAGAAGATTTTTGCATAATTAAAAATGCTAAGGATAATAGCGTTTTGTTTGTTGCTTCAAGACATGAAAATGTTTATACTCTCGATTTTGATAATCTCTCTCAACAAAATGTAAAGTGTCTGGCTTCCCTTAATAATAATAGTTAGCTTTGGCATACAATATTAGGACACTCAAATGTGGAACAACTTAATATTCAGTCCGAAAATTATGTTAGTTAAAGGGTTGTCCAAAACTAAGTTTGTTAAAACTAAAGTTTGTAATGCTTGTCAATTTGGAAAATAAACTAAAACTTCTTTTAAAAATAAAGGAGATATTTCAACTAGTAGACCTTTAAAATTGTTACACTTAAATTTATTCGAACCTAACAAAGTTTCTAGTCTATGAGGTAAATATTATGTACTTGTTATTATTGATGATTTTTCTCGATTTACATAGGTATTATTTCTCACTCATAAAAATGATACGCACCTTATTTTTGCTAAATTTAGTCAAAAAATTCAAAATGAAAAAGGTTGTAACATTATCTTTGTGAGAAGTAATAAGGGAAGAGAATTTGATAACAAAGAGGTTGAATTATTTTGTGATGAAAATGATTTTGTACAAAACTTTTCATCACCTATAACACGTCAACAAAATGTATTTGTAGAAAGAAAGAATAGACCTTTACAAGAAATGGCTAGAACTATGTTAAATGGACATAAATTACCAGAGTATTTATGAGTAGAAGTCGTTAACACTTCTTGCTATGTAATAAATAAAAACTTAATTAGAAAAGGTTTAGATAAGACGCCTTATAAGATTGTGAAAAATAAATGACCTAATGTTAGCTACTTAAAGTTTTTGGATGTAAGTGTTTCATTTTAAATGATAAAGATAATTTGGGTAAATTTGATGCTAAATTAGATGAAGGAATTTTTCTTGGATATGAACTTAATAGTAAAGCATATAAAGTATTTAATAAACAAACTTTAGTTGTATAAGAATCAATTCATATTTCTTTTGATGAATCTAATCCATTTGCTAACAACGATGATGATGATGATGATGATGATGATGCTTTGGTTTTAAATGAATATGTTAATAAAATAAGTTTAAATGAAAATGATGCTCCTAATATTGATGATTCCTCTAAGGTTGAAAAGACTCCAAATAAGGATGAAAATGGTAATAATTCTAGTTTACCTAAAAGCTGTAAATTTGTAAATAATCATCCATTTGAGAATATTTTAGGTGAATCCTCTAGTGGTATTCTTACTAGATCTTCCTTAAAAATGTTTGTAATAATTTAGCCTCCGTCTCATAAATTGAACCTAAAGATATGTTTGAAGCTTAAAAGATGAGTTTTGGTTATTAGCTATGTAAGATGGTTTGTTAATAATGTTTGGTCACTTGTTCCCTCACCTAAAGATAAAACTATAATAGGAACTAAATGGGTATTTAGAAATAAAATGGATGATGCCGGTTTGATCATTATAAATAAAGCAAGATTTGTCGTACAAGGTTATAACCACCAAAAAGGAATTGATTATGATGAAACTTATACTCCCATAGCTAGAATAGAAGCCATTTGTATGTTATCAGCATTTACGTGTTATAATTTTTTTTTAATTATTTCAAATGGATGTTAAAATCGCTTTCTTAAATGGTTTTATAAATGAAGATGTTTATGTAAAACAACCACCAGGATTTGAAAATCACAAATTTTCAAACCATGTTTATAAATTAAATAAAGCTCTGTATGGACTAAAACAGGCCCCTTGGGCTTGGTATGATAGGCTAAGTGGATTTTTACTTCAAAATGATTTTGTTAGAGGAAAAATGGATTCTACTTTATTCATTAAATTTCGTGGAAATGATAGGCTTCTTGTAAAATCTATGTTGATGATATTATTTTTGGATTCACAAATGAAAGCATGTTTAAAGATTTTTTAGATTTTTTGCAAAATGAATTTGAAATGAGTATGATGGGTGAGTTAAATTTCTTTTGGGTTTGCAAATAAAACAAACTAAAAATACATCAAAGATCTTTTAGTAAGATATGGTTTAGAAAATGCTAAATCACTTGGCACACCAATGAGAAAATGTACAAAATTAGATATTGATGAAAATGAAAAATCATTTAATACAACTTTATATCGCGACATGATATGAAGTTTATTGTACTTAACCGCTAGTTAACCCAACAGCATGTTTAGTGTATGGTCATGTGATCGTTTTCAAGCGAATCCCAAAGAATCCCACTTATGTTCCGTAAAACGTATTTTTAGATATTTAATTGGTACAAAAGATTTGGTTTATGGTATCCTAAATTTACTTCTTTTGATGTTCTTAGTTATTTGGATGCAGATTTTGCCGGTTGTAAAATTGATAGGAACATCACTAGTGGCACATGTCATTTTTTAGGGCACTCACTAGTTTCAGGGTTTAGTAAAAAGAAAAATTGCGTTGCTCTTTCCACAGTAGAGGCCGACTATATAGCCACCGATAGTAGTTGCGCTCAAACTTT
Source organism: Sambucus nigra (assembly GCA_949130495.1). NCBI lineage: Eukaryota > Viridiplantae > Streptophyta > Magnoliopsida > Dipsacales > Adoxaceae > Sambucus > Sambucus nigra. The sequence continues at coordinate 611,249,067 of OX422215.1, read as the reverse complement.
ATATATGAAACAACAACTAGATAATTTTGAAGTATTTTTCCAAAATATTCCTATTTTATATGATAATACTGGTGCCATATGTTTAACTAAAAATTGTGACACCCCGCCTAATAAAATACAAGGTGATCAGTCCTATATCAAATTAAAACAGGAATCTCATTTGGTTCATTCTTAGCATCACTGTCGAAAACTTTTTAAAACTTACTAACCACCTAGTATTCAAAAAGCTGGTGCCAAATTTTATCTTTATTAATCCAAGACAAAATAAGTGCAGAATTAAAATAAAACATCCAATGCTAATAAATCAATTATCACATAGAATAATAAAAGTCTTGCCGGATAAACCACAAGCTAAATCCAAAACCAAACCAAACTAACAGAGAGTAATAAATCCCATACAATCTGAAAAGAAACTAAATAAAACTGTGAGCGACATGCTCGAGATAGACTGATATGGATCCCTATACTATAAATAGAAAAATAGATGTGTCTATCCAAATCCTACAACATCCATGTATGTTGTAGCTGCGAATCCATGGAATGAAGTTACACCTGGCGTCCTTGTGGCTAGACACCTAAAAGGTTTTGAAAATATTTGATAGCAAGGGTTAAAACCCAAAACGTTTTGAAAATATTTAGCAAGTGATTAAATTGCAATAAATTTAAAATGCATGAATGCTCTTCATATTTAAGCTAGTGTGACACTCCCTTGAGGACAGACTCACCCCTCAACTAATGTGCACACCTAACGCTTTCTTTATATCACCCCTAGTCATCTACCCCGTAACTAGATAATCGATATAACTTCTTTCAACCACCCTACTCAAACCCGAGTATGCTTAAGATATGATTTATAAGTTATTAATCACATTAACTTAGTTAATCATTTTCCTTTTTTTAAATACATATAATATTCACACCCGTTATATAACTAATAAAATTCACTTCACGTATTTAATTACCCTTATATGACTTTATATCCCATTATATACATAAAATCATATTCCAACATTCACCCATATGTTAAATATATATATAGATAATTCATCCTCCCGAGTAATACCTCACCAGATGTATTTTCTAAAGTTCTATTAACCCACGCTACTCAGTCCCACCTAGAGTTCCAAGACAACTATGGTCTGCCAAATCGGAATGTAAATAATAAACGTAATGGAGGCGGTCATATTCCCTCAAGTATGAGGACATCATCTTAATGCCCCACCCCTGAAATTGGACACTAAAACCAGGGGATATACTCGCCCTACTTCTCAAGCTAGGGGATTCACCCACATCGCGCAACCTCCCTTGATAGCACTAAAGTATATAATTTAAATAAATATCTAGTCACTGATATTTAGAAGTACACAATATATAAATATATATATATATATATATGTACTATCACGCACCGTATATATATAATTTCAATCCCGGATTTACCGTGTACAAAAGTCCGTAGCACTAGCCTATATTTTCCCAAGTCTATGGTCCGACTCTAATCAAATTAATTTGCCCATTAATTAATTTATTACCTTCCCAAGTCTGTGGTCCGACTCTAATTTAATTAATTTATCCATTAATTAAATTAATACGTCGGCGTCACTCAATCAGCATACCCGGACTCACTCACTTTGCCCGTATTTTAATATTCAGAATTTAATGCCCAAATTCCCTCTAATAAGTTTGGCACGCTCATTAGTTAAATTAACTTTAAATGTATCTCTCTCACATTTAATTCAAAGTCCACCCATATTGTTTGTCTCTTAAAGTCCCCAACAAACTCAACACTTAATGATAAGGGCTTACTGTTTGAGATTTATCCCCAAAGTCAAAGTTCAACCTAAACACTAAAAGCCATCGAAATTGCCAACAATCAGAACACATTGTTCGAACGACATAGGATATCGCGCGAACGAAACCCAGGTCACTCGAACGACCTCCTAGGTTTTCTCTCTCCTCTGTTTCTTCTCCAAACGACGCCATGAAGATTATGCAACTTTCTAAACCTAGAAATTTCACTATTCACTGATCTTATAACTCAATTCCATCGCTACTAAGTTTCCTTAAACATTTAAACAATTCTAAATCGAGTAACTCCCATAATCAAACCTTGTCCCCATTTACATTACTTATATTTAAATCGATTACACAGATTTCATGCCATTCATAGTTTTACGATTTGTCCTCAATTTCATACGAGTCAAATACCCAGATTTACCACACAATCATCTATATGGATTTTTTTACATCAACAATATACGGGATTAACTCCTAGGCATAAATCAAGATTTAAATTTCCAGATAGTATAATATTTTTCCTCTAAATATAATACCCATTTTATTCCATAAATTTGTAAAGTCCCAATTTATGTACCAACCCAACCCAAAAATCATTTATTTAACACCTACCATGATATGAATTAAAAACTTCAATTACTTGTAAAGCAAGTTTAACCACTTGCCTTAGAATTCGTAGTGTCTGATTAATCCTTTTGGTGTAGAGACTTGGTTTGTTGAAGAACACCTCCCTTGTTCTTCCTTTTGGCTCCAAAGAGTTCTCCCTTTTTTCTCCTCTGCGTTCTCAGATTTCTCCCAAATGAGTTATGGTTGGCCACAACTCCTAAACCTAGATTTATATCTCTTAATCCCGTTTTTAGTCACATGAGCCTAATTAAAATGGTCCAAATACCCCCGTGTGGGCCCGGTTATGCGCAAAAAAAATTCATGACCCATTTACCACCCTCGGGTACACTTTTTCGATTATCTCGGCCCATCCGGACTCAACCGTGCACTCATAATTGTCATTCGAAATACTTTATAACATCCTCAAATTTTCGACCTCAAAAATGCGACACAACAATAATCTAAATAATTAAATCTAAATTTACCAAATTTAAATAATTCCTCCAATTTAAATAAATTCTCTAAATCATAAATTTAAATCTTTCCATTTTAAATAAGTTTCATTTCTCCCAAAAATAATTAAATTCTAAGTCCACAAAATTACGGGGTGTTATAAAAATTCGATTCAACATTCTAGAACCAAACACATTGAAATTATACATCATTTTTACGAGTTCATGTTCAAAAAGGAGACGTTAGACTTGAATTTATTAGTATGGATCTTCAATTAGTGGATATTTTACAAAACCTCTACCCGAAGATCGTTTTAATTTTTGTCGAGAACTCAGAATGACTCGTTTAAGTGACATGGAAATATAATTTTTTATTAAATTAGATTTATTATTATTATTTTATTTAAAAATGATAATTAGAAAAATTCACACTTCTCTAGGCAATCTGCTATAAAATGCACTTTTATCACTACACCAAAATGCTAATTTTGTGACTGCCTTTTTGTGACTGCTAATTGGGGTGACAAACTTATCACTCCCGAGAGAAATCGTAAAATTATTTGTAACTCCCATGAGGAGTGATAAAATAAAGGGTAATAAAAAATTTGAGTCAATTAGTTTGTCACTGCTAATGAGAATCACAAATGTTACCATTTAATTAATTTGTGACTCTTATCAGCAGTCATAAATTGATAACTATCACAAGCAGTCACAAATTTATCAATAGGCCTAATTTACGACTCTTATGAGCAGTCACAAATTTATAACTGTTATGAGGAGGCACAAATTTTGACCTAGTACTAAATTTGTAACTGCTAAAGATAGTCATAAATTTGTGACTACTGGTAGCAGTCATAAATTTTGGTGTAAGACTTAATTTATAACTCCTATTGATAGTCATAAATTTATAAATGCTCCCGACACTCACAAATTTTGGCCTACTTTAATTTTTGACTGCTAGGAAGGGTCACAAAATTTTTGACCTACTTTAATTTCCCTCTTCTTTCCCCTCTATCTTCTCACTCTTTCTCACAACTCTCCCGTCGCTAACTCTTTCTCTTACGCTTTGGTGAACATTTCTCCCGCTCGTGCAGTCGTTGAGTTTTTTATTTTGATTCGTTAAGTACATCCATGTATGTTATTCGATTTCGATTCGTTGTGTACATCCATATATGTTATTTGTTAGTTTAAGTTGAGTTTTCAATTTTGATTTTGCCTTTTTTTTAAATGCTTTGCCTTTTCGTTAAATACGGTTTTGATTTGCTGGTTAAATACTTTTTGATGGTTAAATACGATTTGCTCATTGATAAATCAACTATGGTTTTTCTCATTGATAAATTAATTCAGAATAATAATAATAATAATAATAATAATAATAATAATAATAATAATAATAATATATAATAATAATAATAATAATAATAATAATAATAATAATAATAATAATAATAATAATAATAATATTAACACACAAGTTCATCAATATAACCCTAAAACAAATCTCTATAGTGTTCAATATAAGAATAAAACCCAAAAAATCTAACCCTAAAACTCTATGAGCTGAATAGCAAACAATAACTATAACACAATACTCATATTGAGATTTGGGCCATACAATGACTTTAATTGAAATATGTAACAGTCTAACAAAGCATTGTTTATTTCTAAAATTGATTATTTGATTTTGCTCATTGATAAATTTTGGTGAACATTTCAATTTCGATTTGATGGTTGTATTTATTATTTCAATTTCGTAAAATAATAAATACAGGTCAGATAAACACTTCAATAATTCTAAATATAAGGCAAAGGGTATTTTTCTTATGAGTTATTACACCAGGCAATAGATCATTATCCATGTCTTCTTTCTTCAATTGGAACTAAAAAAAATTATATTATAAAATAATCTTACAATTACATGTTCTTCCATCATTGGTATTCAAGGTATTCGACTTTAAAAGGGGAAGAGTTTATGCATATTTTCAAACCATGAAATGATTTTTTTATGATATTGTGTATGGAGTCTTATATGTGATTGATAACTTTTTTTTATACTGAACATAACCTTCTGGATGAAGTGGTTGAATCCTATTGGAACTCAACCATTTCCATAAGATTTGCATAGTATATGAATATTTGTCTTGAATCATTTCCATATTATTTTTTGCCCCAATAGGTTCCAATCGATTATTGCTACTGATTCAAGGCTATAATTCATGTTTTATTTATTTTGGTACTGATTCAAGTTGTGTTCACTTGGGTACTGCTTCAAGTTTTATTTTGAAATTTGGTTTAAGGTTTCAAAGTTTCCAAGTTTTCTTCCAATCGATTTCATCCCCAATCATGTATGATTAAAGGAAATGCAATTGATTATTGCTACTAATTTTCTGTAATTTTCTTACTTTTTGGTTGTGATTTTTGTGAATAGTAATTATATTGTTGTTTAGGATTCTTGAATTGCTGTTGACTGGTGAATTTGAACATTTAGGTGTCCATTGAGTTGGTTGGCCCTAGGCATTTGTAGCATTTAGGGGTTTTCTAGGTTTAGTTACTTAATTGCTTCAATTCCTTAAAAAATATCCTATATTTCCTTTAATTGGTTCATTCGTAAATGCTACAGATTGGATATTCTAGTGTTTTATTCGTTTGGGTATGGATTCATGTTTTGTAATTTAATGACCCAATTTTATGATTAGTAATTATTAGTGTCTAAATATGAATTCAATTTATTTGATTTGATATGAATTCAATTATTTGCATTTTTATAACTGCTAATCGGATTACTAAGTGGGTTGGATATGAATTATAATAATTCAATATTTTTAGAATATAATTTCATTTTGTCTAGTAAAATAATAAGAGATTTTAGTATTGACTTGTCAAAAAAATAAATAATAATAATAATAATAAGAGATTTTAGTGTTAGTAATTTGATATGTTTAATCTTTACTCTTAGAATATCACTTCATTTTGTCTACATACATAAATGTTTTAACATGACATGTAGAATCTTAAATTACAAACGTAATATATATATATATATATATATATATATATATATATATATATATATATATATATAAGAACCCCATATTTATTAATGAGGGTAGAATAGCCCTACCAAGGCGGCTTGTACAAGCTAAAGGAAACTTAAGAAAACATAAAGGACAAGAAAAATTATTTGAAAGTTTTGATAGATTGAACTCCTTGAATATCCATTATGTAACAGCCTCTAGCTGAAATTGGAAGATCCCTGGCTTGACTAAAAGAATAGGAACATTTAGAAGATACTCCATGATTTACCAAACTGTCTGCAATCTTGTTATTCTCCCTCCAAGTATGTTGAAACTTGACTAAAAGAAGAGGAACATTTAGAAGATACTCCATGATTTGCCAAACTGTCTTCAATAATAGACCAGGGGATAGACTTCATAATACCATTAAGCATGTCAATCAACATTTTAGAATCAGATTTTACTATGATATTGTGAAGATTTAAGGAAATATAAAGGTTTAAACCCCTAAGAATGGCTAAAATTTCAGCTTTGTTGTTGGAAATAAAACCTTCAAATGAGGAGAAAGCCTTAATTAGAAGGCGCCTATGAGCTCTGATTATACCACCTGATCCAGAAGGACCTGGATTCCTTTTGGAAGCCCCATCACAATTCAGTTTAGCAAAATTATCAAGAGGTTTGATCCAATGAAAAATGAGAAAAGATCTAAGGACATATGGAGCAATATTCAGCTTGAAAGCTTGGATGATGAATTCAAAGTTTCTGGGGGATGACTTGAAAGTTTTATGGTATGCATAAGAATGAATAAGGTCATAAACTTGATGAATAACATTCTTGGATTCCATTTTAACACCATGAAAAACACATATATTTCTGCATTTCCATATTTCCCAAATGATAGCAGCAGGAACAATGGCAAAAATGAACATGTGAGGACATAAGCACGATTTGAAAAGATGAGTAAGAGATATGTACTCCAAACTACTGAGCAAAGTGATTCCATACTTATTGAGTAATTAGAATATTTAAAAATAAATGATGCATGGATTCAGTAGTATTAGAGCAGCAGTGGCATCTTGATGCAATTCTGATTCCCATAACTTGAATAGTTTCATCTAAAGGAAAAATTTTGTGTAGACTTTTCTAAAGAAATATAGATATTTTGGGGGGAATATTTGAGTTCCAAATGACTTTAAACACTGTAGAAATAGGTTTAGCAGACCTGATAATGTTCTAAGAAGATTTAGATGAGAATTTACCATCTTGAGTGGGAGTCTAATATATGGTTCCTCTGATGACAGTAGAATATTGATCAGAAATGCTTTCAAACCCTTGAATCCTTTTATGAGAACTTGAGCCAAACTGAGTAGAACCCCTATTGTATTTGGCATAGTAAAATTCAGACCAAAGGTTGGGAATAGTCTTCAAGTTCTAGTTGAGTTTCAAACTTGCTGATTTGCACACATCTTCCATTTTTTTTAATCCCAAACCACCTTCTTTAATAGGAAAACAGAGGTCAGACCATTTCTTCCATTGAAATTTAGCTCTAAATTCCTTAGATTGTCCCCACAAAAAGCTACTAAATAGATTATGAATAATTGAAATGGTATTTTTTGGAGGGCTTAAGGATGAAATAGTATGGATTGGAAGGGATGATTCGACAGAAGAGATGAGAGTTCTTCTGCTAGAAAATGAGAGGAATTTAGATTGCTAAGAGTCAAGTCTAACTCTGATTTTAAGGATCATTTCTTCACAATAGGAGTGTTTACATCTCCCATAATAAATGGGACATCCAAGATATTTAATGGGACATTTTTTAAAGAATAATTAAGAAATCTTGGTAATTGATTTAATTCTTTTGGGAGAAATGGTATGATGGGCAGTGAAACTGCTTTTTGGAAATATTTATTAACTACCCAGAAGCAATTTCAAAATTTTTGAGTAACTTGATCAAATTCTTGATGCTATGACAACTTCCATTGCAGAAAATAATAATGTCATCATCAAAGCTTAAATTGCTGATGAGAGGACTATTTCTAGGGAGAGAATAAGGTTTAACATGGCCATTAGAGATTAGATTGTGCAAACCTTTATTGAGAGTTTCAACTACCAACACAAAAAGTCCAGGAGAGAGGGATTCCCCCTACTTGAGACATCTAACAGACATGAAATGACCAGCACTTTGGCCATTGATAATAGTTGAAAACCAATTATTTGAAATAATTCTCCAAATTCTATCTATCCAAATTTTTGGAACCCCAAATTGCCTTAGGGTTTTGATAAGTAACAACCATAAAACTATATCATAGGCTTTTGATAGGTCTAATTTGATGACAACATTAGAACCAAAGGCCTTCTTACCAATACACTTCATAAGCTCGTGATCAAGTAGAATATTTCTCGTCACTTTTCTACCTTTGATGTAGCTAGCTTGAGATTGGCCAATAATGGAAGGGAGGTCTTGAGAGAGTTTAGAAGCAAGTATTTTTGTAATTATCTTGAAATAGAAATTACAAAGACTAATAGGCCTAAAATCTATACAAAAAGTGGGATTTGTGGACTTTGGAATGAGAATAATTTTGGTACTAGTCCAGCTTTTAAGGAGTTCACCACCTGAAAAGAAGTAACAAACAACACTTAATAGGTCATATTTGATGATTTGCTAAAATGTTTTATAAAATAAGACATGGTAACCATCTGTGTCAAGGCATCCATCTTCATTAAGATCTTGGATAGCATTCCAAACTTCATCTTCATTTGGCATATCATCTAACATAAGAACTTGTTCAGTGGATAAAGATTGATCAAGATTTTCAATGGAATCATCTTCACCATGAAAGATATTATCTTTAAAACTTTCTTCAAAATAATCAACAAATTCTTTTTGCACCCCTTCAAACTTTTCAATCCAAATCCTATCCTTATTCTTAACTTTGCGGATCATTTGCTTAAGTCTCTTATCCTTGACAGAGGCATGGAAAAGTGTGGAGTTAGAGTCACCTTCCAAGAGACATTTACCTCTCATTTTTTGCCTACAAAAGATGTCTTCCTTACTAAGATCTTGAAAAAGGTTTGCTCTAGATAGAGATAGTTGGTCTCTATTACTAGGAGTAGGGGAAGCCTTAAATAAAATTTCTTTTAACAGGACCTCATTTTCAAATCTGGTAATTTCTTCAAAGACATTGATAAAGGAATTCTTATTCCAGGTCACAAGAGAGGATTTAAGCCTTTGAAGATTGGTAAAGAAAATTCTAAGAGAGTTCCCTAAGGCCTCAACATTCTAAAAAGTTTCAATAATATATTTAATATCCCTATGATGGCACCAAAGATCTAATAACTTGAAAGGTTTTTTAATTAAATCAAATTGAGAATGAATAGAGAAAAGAAGAGGGAAATAGTGTGAACAAGTCTTGTTTAAATGAGATAAAGAGAAATTAGGGAAGGTATTACTCCACTAAATAGATGCAAGGCCTCTATCTAGCCTAGACCAAATTTTATCCCTATCTCTATTATTGTGACATGTGAACTTAGTTCCAGAGAATTTAACTTCTAGAAGAATAGTTGTACAAATGAAATTATTGAATTCTTCAACAACTCTAAAGTTAATCTTTCGAACTCCCAGCTTTTCATCACTCTTAGTACAACATTGAAATCTCCAGTAATCAAAGGTTTATTATTAGAGATAAATTTATGTTTAAGTGAACTATCCCACAAAGCATTCATTTCAAATCTGTTGCATTTTTCAGATACAATAGAGAGGAAAACATCAAACTGGAAATGAGGATGAGATATTTTGATTAAAATGGACTGATCATCATTCATCAGCTCAACACAAGTAGTCCCAAACCTCCATAGGAACCAGATTTTAATATTGGTATTGGACAAGCCTCTATCAAAATTAATGATCCTCCTCAACTGTTCAAGATGATCCAACTTTGATTTAGGTTCTAAAATGGCCATAAATGGAAAAGAATGAATCTTGCAAAGTTTATTGAGTCTTCTTTTAGAGGGATTATTAGACAACCCTCTAATGTCCCAACATAGGAAGTTTATCATTGAGAGACAAGAGGTGGAACACATTTTGATGACTTGGAAGTAGCCCCAGTTAATCTCTTGAACATAGGGTCAGGAGGTTTGCATTTTGGTACTACTTTGGAAATCAAAACACCTTGTTGTTAGCTTTCTGTTTCAACCACAGAAGAGTTTTTCTGAGTAGACATTTTGTTACCAAGTTTTTCTAATAAATTCCTCTATAAAGGGAGGGCTTACTGATTGATCTGCTTCATTATCTGACAAAGCAATGGGTTTCATCAAGACATTTTTTTTCTTAGCTGGGAGGTCAGTTCCTATGGGAGATACATATAATTCTAAATATATCACTACTAAACATATGGAAAAATATGTAATAACTAAAATACTGGTGCTACGCATATATATATGTATTCCATTTTTCATTATAGGGGACATACTCATTTAGTTTTATAATTTACAGAGTTTTTATTTGTTTGTATTGTAGAATTAATGGGGTTTTCACAATATAAAGAGTGGATGGGTGAAAGTTTTAGAGTGGGTAAAGCATACATTAATGGGATGAAAGACTTTGTGAATTATGCAATGAAGAATCTCAAAACTGATATTATCTCATGCTCGTGCATTCGTTGTAAAAATGGTAAACGTTTGAAAGTAGCGGATGTAAAATTACATTTAATTCAGTGGGGTATGCAAGCTGAATACACATTTTAGAAATTCCACGGGGAGAGGGATTTTGCATATATTCCAGAAGAAACACTTATCAAGGAAACGGTTCACACGAATAGTGATCCGTTAGCACATGATAGGTTAAACGATCTCATAAATGATATATATGAAGTGCACATAGCATAAGAAAAGAAAAATAGTAGAGAGAGTGGTTTAGGTTATGAGGATAATGTTGACAACGATACTGACCAAGATAAGGATTATATACGGTTAAAAGCAACAGTCGTAATCCCATTTTACCATAACTCCAACCCCGACCACACAATTCTATATGCCATGGTTGGGTTGCAAAACTTAAAGAGCAAATTTGGCTTGTCGGGAAAAAGTGTGACGACAATACTCCTTTGGGAAAAAGATTTTCTCCCCAAAGAAAATACACTTCCAATCAATTATCCAATCATGAAGCACAATTTGAAAGGTTTGGGCATGAAATACAATTCAATTCATTGTTACAAGTATGATTGTGTTTTATACTATAAGGAGCACAAAGACAAATGGGCATGTCATGTATGTAAGGAACCTAGATATGAATAAAAGATTATCGTACATAATAAACATTTATTGAAAGTAGACACACAAATACCTAAGAAGGTGTTAAAGTATTTCCCTATAAGTCCTCGATTAAAGAGACTTTGTACTATACCTTGGATAGCAGAGGCAATGACTTAGCATGGTCGAGCAGAGGTGGGTGAGAATATCATGTGACATCCGACTAATTCATCTATGAGGAAATATGTAAATCAACGATACCCAAAATTTTCTAAAGAAATACGTAATGTTCGCCTCGAATATCAACCGATGAGTTTATATCGTTTGGAAAATTGAGCACAGATAAGAGTATATGGTCGGTGTTTACAGTGCCATTAAATTTTCCCCCGTCATTATGTATGAGAAGGAGTTCTCAATTTTGTCATTGTTGATACCAGGTCCAAAAGCACCGGGTAGTGACATTGATGTTTTCTTATCACCACTAATAAATGAATTGAATGAGTTATGAGTTGAAGGTGTGAGAGCATTCGACTCATAAAAAAAGGAGGAATTCACTTTGAGAGTTATGTTGATATGGCCAATTAATGATTTTCCTTCTTATGGGACCTTATCTTGGTGCAATGTACATGGTTATCTGGGTTGTCCTATTTGTGGAGAGGAGACTGAAGCCAACTGTCTCTAGAAAAATGGAATTTTTTTTATCATAGTCATCGGAGATTTCTGCTCTAAAGTCACAAATTCAGGTCAATACGGAGCAATTTTTCTCCCAGAAGGCACCGAGACGAGGCCACCTCCACTAAGACTTTCTGTTTTGGAAATTAAAGAAATGTCATTAAAGGTTGATCAAAAGTTGAGGGGGAAACACCCCATAATTTTGGCCCATAAGGGTAAAAGAAAGGATGTTGATGTGAAGACGGCATAGTCGAGGAGATCATCAATAATGTTTGATTTTCAATACAGGAAGGAACATCCTGTGTGACACGTGATAGACATTATGCACGCTGATAAATATTATCGAGCATCTCGTAGGCATATGCAATGGTGGTTCTCATTCTATGGAAGGAGAAAAAGCCCGTGAAGATCTTCATGATTTGAAGATTAGAAGATCATTATGGTTGAAAGAAGATCCAAACACTGGAAAAAAGTTATATCAGTTGCATCTTATACTTTAAGCATTGAAGAAAGATATATGTTCTTAGAAACATTAAAGGGCTTGAAGGTCCCTTCTAATTTCTCATCCAATTTACGTAGGATTGTCTACGACGCAACAAAAGATTTTAAAAGGTGCAAGCCTCATGATTGGCATGTGATAATGGAACTTGTCCCTCTGTTGTTCGGACATTATTTTTCGAAACACATGGATCTTTGAAGGGCCATTGTACAAATTAGCTTATGTTTCTCCCTATTATGTGAGAAATTGTCAACACGAAGCACATACTGGCAACTAGAGAAACTTTGGTTGATGCTAAATGTGTTTTGGATAAGTACTTTACTCCCTCATTCTTTAACATAAGTGTTGGGATCAATTTTATTATTAGACCATAAGAACGGTTGAGCTGGCCCAACAAATTTAAAGAGTTGTCCGACCTCATATGATGGAAATAAGCTACGAGTACGTGCAATACACACCACCACAAAACAAATCAATCCCCTAAATCTCATGGAGATATTCAAGGGATTCACGGATCATCATGGGCATCGTGGAGTTACTTGAACAACTGAAATTCTACATCTATAAATTATAACCCCTAGCCCGGGGCATAGGGGCATGTAACCGAGCATATTGAGAGATACTTAATAAAATAGTAGACCTCTCTGTGGACGTGGGCAAGTTGTCGAACCACATACATAGTTGTGTTGTGTGTCTGATTATCTGCTTTCTTGCTTGATTGTGATTGTTCTTCGTAAAACATCTATTGTGATATTTTTTGATACCACAATTCGCATCGTCTGTGGGAAGAATTGTTATTCCTATGAGAATACTCACTAATTGAAAGCCCTCAATGTATCACCACGGCAGTAACATCCCTCAAGCCGATGATGTTTAGGAAGAACCTACCCCTCCCAGTGTAAGGTCTGAAATTCTCTAGCCAAATCCAAGGCTTCGCCAACAAAGGTAGCCTTCTGAAGAAAGTCATGGACCCCCAAGGTCCACACAGATTTCTAGGTTGGTCAACGCCTAAGAGGCCAGACTTCGAGAACAAAAAGAACCCACTCGTCGCCAAGAAGAGGAGAATGCTCACCTAAAAAGGCGAGTGGAAAGAATGGAGAGGGATCTCCATAGAAATATAAGATGACTCTATGATCGAACTCCTAGTCCTCTAGTGAGTGAGTATCATAGCCGAGGAAGGAGCCCCAGGCACGACCAAGGGAGAATTGAGAGGAACAGGTCAGAGGATGGACTATCAAAACTACTACAGCCAGCTCGATGCCGCGGGAGTACTGGTCGATAGAACAATGAAATTAGGAGTTTGGTCCGTAGGGACATGGATCAGCACCCAGCCCATCGAGGGGCCAGATCCACACAAGAGCTATCCAGAAAAGCTCATAACACCCAGATTTAGTCCCCTTTTTGAAGGGAAATAGAAGAAGAAGATCTCCCCAAGAAGTTCACAATCCCTAAATTCAAGATTTATGATAGGAAAACTGACCTTATAGATCATGTCCGGCAGTACAGGTAGGCCATGACTCTGTAGAGCCACAATGACGCATTGATGTGTTGCATCTTCCCTTCTAGCCTGCATGACGTGGCCTATAAATGGTCCATGAGGCTACCACATAGATATATCAAATGATTTAAAGCTCTGGATTAATTATTCATAACTCTCTTTATAACCAGCATCTCCCACCCCAAGCGAATGGATGCTGTGCTCATAATGAAGAAAAATCCACAGGAGAACCTCAAGGAGTATGCCAAGAGGTACTGGGAGATTTTCTATGAGATTGAGAACAGCTCAGAGCAGGTTATCGTAGAGTCCTTCAAGATCAATTTTCCAAACACTTCTTTACTACCCCAATCCCTATCTAAGAAGGAGGCTAATTCCATCGACGACCTAATGGCCCGTATTGAAAACTATGCCAAAGTCGAAGATATAATCCATCTTAATGTAGGGGACAATGGTGGCGTAAAGAGGAACAAAGGGACAGAGAAGAATGATTCCCAGAAGAAAGGAAAAAAGAATGGGGGCAGGAATGGCACCAAAAATGGTAATAAGAATGACCCCTCAAAAGCGTTCCAAGCTGTTAACACAGTCTTCAAGGAACCGATATACAAAATCCTCGCCAAGATCAAGTAAGAGCCATTTGTCAAGTGGCCCAAGAAGATGGGAGGAGATCCAACGAAGCGCGATAACACAGGTGTGCATTCCACAAAGAGGGCGGTCACAGGATAAACACTGCAAAGCACTCAAATCTCATCTCGAGGAGCTAGCCCAGGCTGGTCATCTCAATGAGTTCATGGAAAATGAGGTAGATAAATTCACAGCCAACGAAAACCAGAAGCCAGACAACATCCTCGAAAACGAGATAGACCACGAGTTTGCAGTAATTCATGTGGCATCAGACCTCAAGCAAGTACAAGGAAATGTTGTTCGGATGGAAGTTAAGAAGCTTACTGCCATTATGCAAGCCTTTCAAATAGACCCCACCAAAACTCAAGATGGAAAGAGTCGACGACCAAAAAATGTTGACTATAGCAAACACATTGTGTTTAATGAAGATGACTTAGTTGGGGTGAGAACCCCTCATCATGAATCATTGGTCATCACACTTAAGATATCTAATTGGGACATCGACAAGTTACTCGTCGACCAAGGTAGCTCTTTCAAAGTGATGTACCTAGACTTATTCCATAAATTAAAGTTGAACATCGCCGATATCAAAGAGGCCACCGTTCCGCTGGTTGACTTTCCAGGAAAGATAACCATGACACTAGTCAAGATAGTCCTGTCGGTCAGGGCATGAATTATTTTGAAGATGATCGAGTTTTTGGTAGTAGATATCGAATCCCCCTTATCATGCCATTCTGGGTAGGGGCTGGCTCTGTGCCATGAAGGTCGTTAGAAACTAAATTTCATAACATATGGTGGGGTATTCAAGATCTGTAGAGACAAGCTTTGGTTAAAAAATACTGCGTCGTGGCTATCCGCCCCAAGCATAAGAAGAAGAAAGACGAGAGGAAAGTCTAGGAGGAAGACCAAAAAAGCGTGTTGCCTTTAAAATAGTAATTACGGTACGACCGAGATAGGGTGGAGGAAACCAAGTTCCTCCCCATAAATAGGATCGTCGAAGACCTAGAAGAAGTTACAAATGGAGTCAACTTACTAGAAAGAAGGTTTCTGATCGAAGCCTCCTTCACCGACTAAGAAAAGAAGGAGCTCACCACGTTCCTCCAGTGAAATCTATATTTTTTAGCTTAGGAACCATACGAGATGCCTGGGATAGGTCCCATAATTGTATGCTATCGACTGGACGTTGACCCATTTTTTAAACCATCTACTCATAAATCTCGTCAAACAGCCCCAAAAAAGGTGAAGGCAGTAGAGAAATATGTGGGAAAATTACTGGATGCATGTTCCATTCAGGAAGTTCAATTCCCCAAATGGCTATCCAACCCATTTGTAGTACTCAAAAGCAGCAAAAGCTGGAGAGTATGTATTGACTTTACGGACCTAAACAGGGCCTATTCAAAAGACAATTTTCCTCTCCTAAAGATAGATCAGTTGGTCGATGCCACTGCAATGCATGAAAGAATGATATTTCTGGATGCTTACTCCAAATACCACTAGATCTCACTTTATGATCCAGACCAAGATAAGACCTCCTTCATAACACCTATTGGGTTATATTGTTACAAACTTATATCGTTCGGCCTCCAAAATGCATGAATGACTTATCACCATGATGTTCAATAAACAAATAGGAGAAATAATAGAGGTATAGATAAACAACATGCTCATCAAAAGTAAACTCAAGGGCGACCATCTCTCAGACCTAGCAGGAACCTTTGAGATCCTTAAGAAATATTAGATGAAACCTAATGCTAGAATGTGTTCATTCGGTGTCCAGTCAGGAAAGTTCCTAGGATACCTGGCCAGCAAAAGAGGGATTGAAACAAACCCTAATTAGATTGATGCCATCAGAAAATTCCAGCATCCTCAAATGATTAGAGATGTCTAGAAGTTATTGGTATGCTCACCGCACTCAATCGCTTCATCTCTAGGTCTTCGGAGTGCTGTCGACCATTCTTCCAACTGTTGAAGAAAGATAAGGGCCTGGTATGGAACAATGACTGCTCCAAATCCCTGGAAGGTATCAAGTCTTACCTCAGCAAGCCACCCTTGTTGGTGGTCCCAAGTGAAGGCAACCCCTTATATCTCTATCTTACTGTATCAGACCACGATGTGAGCTCTGCCTTAGTATGAAAAAAGGAATGAGGCTAACACCCGACCTATTATGCAAGCAAGATGATCATGGATATCGAGCAACGTTATTTGCCCCTAAATAAGCTTACCTATGCCTTAGTAATAACCTCGAGGAAGCTGAAGCATTACTTTGAGGCTCATTCCAACATCATGATCACCTCAAACCCCCCCAAAGCTATTATAAGGAAAGCTAACCTTTCCGGTCGACTATCAAAGTGGTCGGTAGAGCTTGGAAGATTCGATATCCACTTTCAACTAAGAACAACAACTTAGGTGAAAATTTTGGCAGATTTTAACACTCAGTTCACGGGGAATCATCCTACTACCCAGTTAAAAATTGAGCAACCAGTAGAAGAGGAAGCAAAAACCTTCGAATAGACCCTTTACTTTGACGAAGCTCCAACTCCAGGAGGTAGGAGTAGGCATTGTATTAGTTGACCCAGAGAAAACTATGCTCGAACAAGGGATCGGGCTAAGATTTGAAGCCTCTAGCAACGAAATGAAATATAAAGCATTGATCGTTGGCTTATGCAAAGCACAATTGCTAGGGGTAAAATGCCTTCGGGTATTTGGGGATTCAAAGCTAGTGTCCAAGCAGTTAAGTGGAGACTTCAGCGCCAAGGATGAGAGGATGGTAACTTACATCGCTGTTGTAAGGGGACTTATGGCAAAGTTTAATAGAGTTGATGTGCAATAGTTCCCCAAGGGGAAGAACAGTCATGCCAATGCCCTAGCATCTCTAAGCTCTGCCATTGACTTTAATTTAAGGAGAACCATTCAAATAGAATTCCTTGCGCAACCAAGCATCAAACAGACAGTCTTAAAGCAAGTCCTCTATATAGAAAAGGAACCTAGTTGGATGGATCACATCAAAACATATCTACGAAGCGACACACTGTCAGGTGATAAGAGATTGGCGCACCAGATAAGAGATAAGGTTGTTCGCTTTCACTTATCTCCTGAAGGAAAACTCTATAAAAAGTCTTTCACTGGCCCCTACGTCCAGTGCGTTCACCCAGGAGATGTCGAGCAGGTTTTTAGTGAAATTTATGATGGCATTTGTGGTAATCATGCAGGAGGAAGATCGTTGGCTTTCCAAGCGATCAAGGAAGGATACTGGTGGTCATACATACAGAAGGATACTAGAGTTTATGTTCACTAGAGTGAGAAGTCCATAAGCACTCCCCTATGGTCTACCAACCAGCTAGCAACCTTAAGTCATTAATAAGCCCATGGTCATTCGCCTAATGGGGCTTGGATATTGTAAGGCCTATGCCTACCGCATCTGGAAATCGCAAGTATCTGTTGGTCGGCATTGACTACTTCACCAAATGGGTAGAGGCAGAATCACTCGCAAATATTCAGGAATCTGATATGATGAGGTTCATATGGAATAATATCATCACCCACTTTGGGACACCAAGGACGATCATTACTGGCAATGGCACGCAGTTTGAAACTGGCAAGGCTTTTGCGATGAGCATGGCATCAAGCACCACTTTAGTTCTATAGCATATACCCAGACCAATGGGAAAACTGAAGCTTCTAACAAGACAATAATCGACGGACTGAAGAAATGGCTGAAAAGAGCTAAATGTGCCTGGGTAGACGAGCTACCTCACATTTTATGAGCTTATCGTACAACTTCCAGGAGAGCAACGGGAGAAACCCCCTTCATGCTTGCCTATAAAAAGTAGGCATTCATCCCACTGGAAGCAAGTCTCCCTACTATGAGGACTACCTTGGTCGACCAAGGCCTCAATGATGAAGCACTACTCACCGAACTTGACTTGGTTTATGAGGGACGAGAACTGGCACTAGTTAAGTTGGCATCTTATCAACAACAACTGACCAAATAATACAATAGAAAAAATCAAGCCGAGGAAATTTCTAGTAAGGAATTACGTCCTAAGGAAAGTACTTGGCAGTGCTGTGAGACCATCAAACGGCGTGCTGGGACCAAATTGGTAAAGACCTTTAGAGATAATAAGAGACGACTTACAGGGGGGCTATCACTTAGAAACGCTGGAGGGAAGGGAGATACCAAGGGCCTGGAATGCAGCCAGCCTTAAGAAGTTCTACTTTTAGACTTCTATATCTTTTATTTTGCAGCATCATTAGTTTAGCCAAATTTTCACTTACAAACTAATGTTGCCTTTTATTTATCATTTTAATCGATAAAGGTCGATTGTCCCACGCATTCTGAACATCTTGGTTGTTTAATGTCTCTTGATAAAACTTCAATATGCATCATTTCTAAGCAATATGCCCCCCTAAAAACATAACAAAGTTCTGGGATTATAGAAGGATGATCAACTTGCTCCAGTCAGGGAATAAAGCTCATATGGTTACAACAGTGTGCCATACTTATTGTATGCAAAAATATAAAATATAGATAAAGCAAGGTTTACGATTAAATTTGCTCGGGTCTTTGTTGAAAACACAATTGGCCTCCTGAGTTGCTCCGGCAACAATACAAGACCTATAGGGGATCTTTAGGCAATAAAGACAACTAAAGATTGGTCGCCAATTTTGGTTGGTTAAAAAATCCTATTCGGACAGATGTCCCCTTAACTAGGTACATTCTATCCATCGCCCGACTTAGGCCTAAGAAAGTGTGATGACATGACCAAAAAGGTAAAGTGAGACGGAATTATATGTCAAAGGCATATTGGACTGGGAGAAAGTTCAAACACGAGATAACAAAACTTAATTTCATTTAGTCGGTCAAAAATCCCAAAATGATTGAAGTTCTTGTACTAACTCATTTATACTCACTACACTAAAATGGTCAAATTGGAACCCTTTAAGCGGCTAGCCTTGTCACGATCATTGACCATGATAAAAAAAATATGCTTTTTTTATCACGGTCAATGACCGTGACAAGTCCGTGACAAGTATAGTTGTCATGAACTTGTCACGGTCATTGACCATGACAATCCTATAAAGTTGTTACGGTTAATGACCGTGACATGTCCATGACAATTCTGTCAGTAAAAAATCCTCCCTCTTTTTTTTCCCACTGTTTCTATTCCCTCCATTTCTCTCCCTCTCTCTAGCAACTGCTCCTCTCTCTCTCTACAACTTTGGTATGTTTTCTCTCTCTATTTCTCCTCCATTTATGTATATGTGTATGTATATGTGTGTGTGTGTATATATGTGTGTAAATGTGTGTGTGTGTGTGTGGTGTATATATGTGTGTGTGTGGGGAGGGGGCAGGGCTGGGGGGAGGGGAGGGGGTGTATGTGCGTGTGTGTCAGTGTATATATGTGCGTGTGTATATATGTGTGTGTGTGTGTGCATGTGGTGGGCAGCGGTAGCGGGGGGTAGGGAAGGGGGTGGGGTGGGCAGGGGGTGCGGGGAAAGGGGTGTGAGCCTGTGTGTGTATATGTGCGTGTGTATATATGTGTGTGTGATATGTGCGTGTGTGTTTTTTTAATTAAATTTTTATTGGTTTATTAGATATTACCCCTCATATTGTAGTGCCCCTTGTAAAAGAATTGATTGATTTAACATTGATTGGTTGTTAATTTTTTTTGTAAATTAATAATTAGTGCCCTTTTCATATGCAAGTAGGATTTGCCCTCATTGTAAATTAGTAAATTAATAATTGTATACTTTAATTGTTAGTTTAATTGATGAAAAGAATTAATTGAGTAGATGAATTAGAAGGAGTGCAGGATACACATTTGTTGTTGCTATTGCGGTTGGATTTTAGTGGATCGATGTTGGGTTGGTTAATTTTAAAAGTGGCATGACCACTGGATTATTGTCCATATGGGGGTGAGATTTTTCAACTTTTTTTGAAAATTACTTTGTATAACGAACAATATATATATATATATATATATATATATATATATATATATATATATATATATATATATATATATAGTATGATAATTAAATAAAATATACTTGAAATTACATATAGTGTGCATAGATACTAGCCTTCTAGTTCTTATGCGTACGCATTCAATAGCCCTTAGACCCGTTCGAGAGTCATTACCCCTACAATGAGATCTCTCGAATTGTCCTGTTTGGACAGTTTGGGACTGCATAATTTCTATATAATAATATTCTTAGTGGCTTAAAGTTGTTACTTTTGGAGGAAGTTCTGCAGTCATATCCTAATGTTCTCTGAGTACATACTAGATTGACAAGTGTGATTGTTATTTCAATTGATCAATTGAAATAACACTCACACTTGCCAATCTACGTCGTGTACTTGGAGAACTATGGGGATATGCTGCCAAATTTTTCTCAAATCTTAACAATGTGCATGAGTTGTTAAGTATATTACAGAAAAATGCGGTCTTGAATGGGATAGGACCACTCACCCTTTAGAGGAGATGGAGGAAATAGAAATTTCTATTATAAATTGAATTTAAATTTGAAATTTCAAAATCGAATATAAATAAGACATAATTAAATGAAACATACTATAAATCTAAGTTTTGTTTATACTAATCTATGAATATACGCTTCTTACCTTTAATAGGTGATTAGTTGTGGTAGCTGTGATGGGATATCCGAAATACAAAGAGTGGATGGGTGAGACAAAGAGAATGGGGGATATACAATGTTCTCCAATCCGAATTTGAAACAATTTTTCAATTTGTAATAAATATTACAATTTGTACTTTATCAATCCATTTTTAATGCTTTTAATTGAGTTGCACTTTATCATTTTCACTCTTGTGTAGTGTGCGTGAGTGTGGGCAGTAGGGGTGGGGATGTTTCAAATTTTTAGTAATTGTACATATTATGAGGTAGATGTTGTTGTTTTGGAATTCAGAATTGAGGTGTTAAAAAGTAACAATTCATTTGGATTTGTAGTAATTGTACATATTTGCATGTCTTCTTCTAATTCATTTTTATTTGTACTAATAACAACATTTTTTACAGCAAATGTCTCCTTCAGGTATTAAGGCGAGGATGATGATGTTGATTATGATGATGTCGTCTGGGCTCGGTGGTAGTGGAGGCGACGAGGGTTCCTCGGCCCCTAGGCTCCTCCCCAAATATGGCAAATTGGGGATGGCCATCGAGAACAAGATGGGGCTATTAGCGAGATCCCTCGAGCTGGTAAAGATGATCATCGACCTGGGGTACACTAGTTGGAGGGAGGTGCCAAATGAGCTCAAGTTAGCTATTTGGGTGGTAATACAGGTAATGTATTTATATTTATATTTATATTTATATGAATATGAATATGAATATTTTGATTTCGATTTCAATTTCATTTTATATTTATATTTATATTTATATTTATATTTATATTTATATTTATTCCCAACTAACATTGTATTTGTTGGACATGAACAATTCAGTCTGGATCTAAAGCTACGCGATTCCGTCTTGGGAGCAGTTGAGGGAGAAATACAAGATGTGGAAGAAAAATATATGGACCGGTACTTTGGGAAGACCTAAGAGTTCTTTATCCGAATGCGTGAATCCGTCCCGCCGAAGGAGCCAATCTCATTGGCACAATGGCAAAAGTTCATTGACAATGAGATCGGGGAGCGACAATTGGCATCTCGCCAATCGGGGAGGGAAAATCGGGCAAAAAAGACGGACGTGCACTACTCCGACTGGATGTCTTACGTCGAGGTGGAGCATAGGATGATGGTAAGATTTAATTTTTCTATAACTACAGAAATATATTATTCTCCATTATTTTACTTTGCGGGGCCGATACTAATTTTACTTTATTTTATTTCAGGGGACAGGGAGTGGCCCTAGGGGTAGGCCACATAGGCTCGATACTTATATGGTTATTCGGACGAAGAAGGGGAAGGATAAGGAGGTGTCCCCGAGCGTCGCAGCCACGATTGTAAGTAATCCGACATTTTACTTTTTGTGAATTACGTTATAATTTTTATTTTTACATAGTTTACTAATCATGTGCTTTTTGTCGTTTCTGGCAAAGCTTAAGGAAGTGCATGAGTCGCAGTCTGATGCCGACAAGGCATCTTTGTCCACACAGCACTCATCCAAGTGCTTGGCATTGATCACAAGGGGAGGATAAGGGGGTGAGCTCGCGGGTGGCCAAATCTAGGATCATCGGATTGGAGATGAGCGACACCAAGTTAGCTCGAACGGTGGACTCGCATGACGCGAAGCTGTCCCATTTGGAGGCAACAGTCCAGGATATGTTATCATTCATGAAACATTCGTTCGGCGGAAACCGTAAGGGAAAAGGGAAGGATAAGGTGGTGGAGGACGAGCTGCAGGATGACGAGGATGTGGACCTCACTGCTTCATCGCCGACACATGAGGACTTTGATGATCCACTCCCCTATTTGGCTCCCTTCGACCGACCAATGTCGACACTTGGTTGGCCGAGTGTGTTTATACTGGACATATTGATGGTCAGCGGATAGATCGGGGGTTGAGGGACCTGAATACTGTCCAGGGTATGCCTGTTCATGGACATTCGCTTTAAGACATCGAGTCAAAGGTGCTCGTCACGCATGTGATACCCGGGAAGGAGAACTCCCCATTATAGTTGCGCGAACAATGCGGCATGATGTATATTGGTGGGTGTGTCAATTCATATATCGTGTGGCCTACTTACCTCCTCAGAGCTAACCTTACCCAGACATTTAGTGACATTATTTGAATTGAATTATTTTAAGTTATTACATTTGAATTATATTTGGATTATATCATGATGCATATTAACTCTATTTTGAATGTATATTTGCATTATCTCCATTTTATTTTGATATATGATGTTTGAACAGGTACAACGTTGCTATAACAGGTACAAATATACTGTTGGGCAATGGCAGTGGTCATACTGCCCAGTAGATTTTTTTTCAATTCTGCCCAGAATTGTCACGGTCATTAACCGTGATAATTTTTATTAAATGTCATGGGTTTGTCACGGTCCATAACCGTGACAAAACTTGTCAAGGACCGTGACATGACAGTGACAAGTCTAACGAACTTGTCACGGTCAATGATCATGACAAGTCCGTGACAACAAAAGTTGTCACCCCCAGAATTATCACGGTCACTGACCTTGACAAGTTGAACTTGTCAAGGTCAATAATCGTGACAATTCGAAAGATTTGGTATAGTGACTATGATCAGATTTATCAAGTACTTTTTTGGTCAAACACTGATGCCAAGCAACCAACAAGTAAGGTTAACACATGTTTACTTAGCAAATGCTCAAAACATAAATAATCATCTTATATATCATTAAGAATCATACGGTTACATTTACATCAAAAGACCAAGAAATACTTAAAGACCTACGATGGCCCAGCACGACGAGCAAGGTAGTCCGCTACTTAAGCTCTCCGACCATCATTAGGATGAGGAACTAAGTTTTCTTTAACACCCTCTGGACGTGGATCTATAAGCTGCATCAAAATAGTATCTATTAGGATCTATCGATCATCCCTCGAGAAGGGATTTCGCAGAGCAAATTAGAGAACGGTCTGATATTTATACCACAGGGCGGATTCCTTAGAAAATTTCAATTCCTTAAGAACGTTCAGCCATCCCCTGGCAAAAGTAAGTTCTTTGACCACTTTTAGTCTTACTCGGGTATCTGCCCAACCTTGGTCATAACCATCAGCCCAAACCTGCCGAGGACCCTTTCGAAATAATTGTCTCGATCGTGTGACATCCCTTTAAAGATCAACAGCAATCACATAGGCTCAATGAACATCTTCTTTTAGCTCGGCAATCTCTCTCCTGGAAGCATGATTGTCAAAATGAGCAACTATAATAAACGATGAGGAGGAGCCTCACAACACCAAAGAAGGACCAAATGGAGTGTTCTCTTTGAGGAGTGTAACTTCTCTCCTCAAGGCGTCATTCTCTTTTTACAATAATTCCCCCACTTAGTTGATTTCAGACGCATCCAAAAGCTTTGATTTCAAGGCTTCCATCTTTTCCTGCATAGTGGCACCAATTCCCTCCATCTCCTCGAGCCTATCCTTTAGCTTAGAGACTACCTCAGATCGATCTTTATAATCCTAGTTTCTCGACCTCAGGGATTTAAAAATCCTTACAAAAGCTCGGTGCCCTTGAGCGCTTATGTTCGGACCAAGAATCTGTCCTAGACGGGAGTTAGTAAGGATATATTCACTAAATCAATGAGCTACAGCCAACCAAACAAGCAGCAAAGGTATCAAGTATCAGTGAAAGAATAAAAAGTTTTCTTTTCATTTAAATCAAAGGCACGGGCCAGTACAGATGAATGGAAAAAGAAAAATACAACAGGCGAACAAAAAATGAGAGCAAGGCCTAAAATTTCTATGAGGCCTCAACCTAGTCAGACGTAGAGATACCCTTCCCTTTGTTACCAGCCTAGTCGACAGGAACCTCACCTTCAATAGCACCTGGTGAAGCTCCTCCAGCTGGGACAATGGCCCTCTCTGGATTGACCAGTGCAGCCCCAATAGCAGGAGTAATGGTCTCCATGCCATCCTGAGCATCTGGTTGGTCAGAAGGAGACTCTTCAACAGGAGTGCGACCATGATGATTCTAGGAAGAGGAGGGAGTCATCAGCAACTTTAGCAGCAGTCGAGGCTTGATCCCATCCTTTTTTGAAACATGCTTGTCGAAGATAAGTAATCTGGTGTTCGGCGTCGTCATACGCTGCATCCCAACCTTCATTATTTTTACTTTCTTAAACGGTCGATGCTTCCTCCTCCAGCTTATCCACTTCCGTGACCAACCCCTTATTTGCCTCTGCTACATCTAGCTTGTCCGAATTCATGACACTGTAAGCTTTGCGAAGGTCAGATATATCTTTAGCAGACTTCTCCCTCTCCTTATCAAAGGTAGCCTTTGTGTCAGCAATGGCCTTCTCGAAAGACTTTAAAGCTTCATCCAGCTCTAAATTTCTCCTCGACAGCTCAACTCGACCACGGTGCAACATAAAATAGTTAGAGATAAACTACAAAATAGAAAAGACACAGGATAAGCATGAGATGTTAGAGGAAAACATAGAATAAAAAAGTATAGAGAAAGGAGTACTTACCAAAGTAAGCCCTTGGGCAGACTTAAGGTCTAACTGATCTACCCTATGCTTGATGAGCGCTCGCGATCAGCCGCGAGCACTACTTTCTCCAACAGCAGGGGGAAAGTTGAGGAGCTGCTGCCACAAAGGCTCCCTCAACAACAACAACATAAGGAACTATCGAGGCCTTTGAGGCATGTGCCCTTCTTTTTTCTCCTTCTCTCTTTTTCTCTTCTTATCTCTTTCTCTTTCTCTAATTCTTTTCCTCTTCTTCTCTCTTATTTCTCTCCACCTCCTTCTCCTAAACCACCATATCGGAACTACCAATAGAGTCTCCAGCCTTCTTCTTAAGAAACTTCACCCTATTGGACAGCAGATCTGTGATACCCCACTTATTAAAATAACAGGTGGCCAGCCCTCCACTAAAATAAAATAGGATTATCAAATGAATCATTCTTAGCACCACTGTTGCACAGACAAAAAATATAACTAACCACCCAAATTAAAATAAAGCGGATGAAAAAAGCTCCAGTTATAACACATCTCAATTAAATCCATTAACAGCAACTACAAAATAGGAACATGTATACACGTAACAAAATGCACAACAAAAATAACCGAATAAGTTGTCGGTTAACAAACCCATACAATATATCAAATTTCTGAAATAAAAAGTATATACATCAGGGAAACACTTGGGCAACACACGCCCGATTAACACTGTTGGTCCTTAACTAGATTAAAAAATATGAGATGCGACTATATAAAAAATCCTACAACATTCCACATATGCTGCAGCTCCATAGACTCTGGAATGGAAACTCATACATGGCGTCCTTGTAGTGGGATACCTGAAGATACAACAAATAAAATAAAATAAAAAGATAGATATGGGTCAGTGCCTGGTTTTAAAAACATTTTAGCAAGTGAATTAAAATGCATAATAATTATGAATGCGAATATTCCATAATTAAGTTGGTGCCAAACTCTCTTGAGATTCATACTCACCCCTCAACTATAGCGTGCACCTAAAAGTATGTATTTAAATCTTAGTTAAGCTACCCGACTCATCTAGGGATAACCTAACCTCATGCTTACGCGTTAACCCAACTCGCGTATCTAATTCATACCAACATAACTGCTTTTAATATCATTCTCAATGATCATATATCAATTCATTACTGATATATTTCACTAGTTATAAGCATATTGACTCACACAATAATATTTGAAGTCTGCATAATATTAATCTCATTATTATACATGATTTATCATTTCCCAATAAGTACACTTACATATCACTCATAATATACGTATACTAACAATCCCCTAGAGCATTAGCTCACTGTATGCAGTTTCTAATTACTATCATCTTCCAGGGGATACGCACACCATCCTGGCTACCAACCTTCGGACTCTCATAACAACTTGGTAAAAAAAAGCACGGACATATGGGAAGCGGTCATATTTCCTCACCTGAAAGCGATACGAATCATGCCCAAAACGTCTCATCCATGATAAAAATCACACTGTAAAAATACTGGATGCTATGACCTGGGGACTATATTCTCCCTGCATTCACTAACCAGGGGATTCACCCATATCGCACAACTTCCCATGATAGCACTAGAAGGGTATGTTCCACATAATATATCATACACACAAGATATATGTATATATACCTCAATTTTTTTGTATAGTTCATTGACCCAAAGTTTTTTAAAGCTCCCGTCCATGTATTTTTTAAATTGTATTTGGTCCCATAACTACTCAAAACCTCCCTCAACTGCCTCACTTTCTCTTCGTAGAGAATGACACGTGATTTACAGTTATTACAATAGAACCAACGACTAAAAAAATAAAATCATGGATGTGGATATAAATGAATCTTTTAAAGTGGGACTAAATACGTGTGATAATTTTTTTGATCCTTGATTCACTCGCGCTACTTCTCATTTTTGTGTCCCGCCCTTCCTTCTCTCTCACTCAAGCATCTCTCTCTCTCTCTCATGCATCTTATTCTCTCGTGTGTCTTCTTCTCTTACGCTGACAAGATATTAAAGGTAATCTCCACCTATGGATGTGTGTGTGTGTGCGTGTGTGTGTGTGTGTGTGTGCGTGTGTGTGTGTATACACACACACTCAAATCATATTTGTCTACTGTATTTACTTTATCGTATTGTTACTTACATTTTCTCATTACCTGTTTTTTCTCTTTACTACTCAAATTATATATATTTAACCAATTCTCGATCTTAGAACTACTTGTTCTTGATTTTGATTATCCTTCACCATTATGTTTTAGCAATATGAAATTTCTAGGGTTTAGATTGATCAACAGTGCTAATTTAATCGACCAACTATGGAAGGTATTGCATATATATCTTGATGATTAAAATCTTGCAGTTATATGTATTGTGTCAATTGGACTATTAGGTATTGGTAAATGATTTGATTAGATTAGATTAGATTGATTTTGTTTTATTTTTAACAGATACATACTAACATATACATATTATATACACAAAAGAAATATAAAAGAAGTTAACAGATACATATTATATGCACTAATATAAGTAACACCCCGTGTTTTTGAAAACATAAAATCTGTTAAGAATTTAAAATTTTAAGTAAAATATAATATTTGGAAATTTACTATTTTCATATTTAAAATGTTGATCTTGATTTGTATAGAGAAAATATTTTTTTATCGAAATCAAAATTGAATTTAAATTAGGAAAGTTTTGCATTTTATAGAAACAAGGGGAATTTTCGGGTGTCAGGGCATCTGAACTGGTTCGCAAGGAGGGGCGAACTGGTTAGTCAATTTTGCAAAAATAAAACTCTTTCTTTTAAGAGTTGTGTATGACTCAAATTCTTTTTCATATATAAACGTAAAGGGGTGGGGAATTTTAGAACACATTTTGACCTTCTCAAAAATTGATAGCCTCCCATAATTTCGTTCTCTCTCTTCTACAAATACTAAACCCCATTTAAATCAACTCTCAACCCAAGATTTGGAGAGCTAAACCGGGTTTTTTAAAATCATCCAAGAACGTATTTTCTTTATTTTCTCGAGAGGAACACAACCATCAAATCAGATTCTTCAAACGATTCTACAGGCATGAATACTTCTATTGTTCCCCTTTTGTATTATGCGTTTTAAATGTTGCCTAAATACTAATAATTATTGTTTTCTTAAAATCAGTTAGAAAGACTAATTATGAAAAGTGAAACTAAATTCAAGACTGATTTTATTCAAATCTTTAAACGATTAAAGATTCAAAACCCTTGCATGCTTAGGTTAGGGGTTGGGATTTCGTTAGAATTTATGGCGTTCACATGTAAAATAAATTGTAAGGATGTGATAAATTATTTTCAACATGTAAAATCACGCTAATAATGTGTATCCTGTAGAATAGAGTTTTATTGTTGAATGCTCCCAAAATATGCATGTGAATAGGAATTCGATAAATTGATGAAAAAACTAATTGTTTAATTAATATTATAATTAAAAGGATATGATTTGGATAAATAGGAATCTTGCGATTAATTTCAAGAATTTTTGTGATAAGTTGACATAGGCCATATGAGATTTGTAATGTTTTTAATAATTAGCACCGCGAGGATGACGAAATTGTTGGGGTAGTTAGTTCTCTCACCTTATTTATGGTTGCTTGTTAGGTATGGGACTAGTAAGTAGCCTTAGTTGTTCATAACGCTTTCTAAGTATGGGA
This sequence comes from Sambucus nigra, assembly GCA_949130495.1. Taxonomy (NCBI): domain Eukaryota; kingdom Viridiplantae; phylum Streptophyta; class Magnoliopsida; order Dipsacales; family Adoxaceae; genus Sambucus; species Sambucus nigra. Next base: position 611,219,805 of record OX422215.1, on the reverse strand, counting down.
CTAGATAGTGTGGATTTTTACGGATGGATGATTCTAGGGTGGGGCTGATTTGTACGTTGTTTCCGTTGGATAGTGAGCCTAAGTGCGAGGTTAGGTGGTATTTAGTGATAGGTATTCTTCCTAAATGTTAGGCTAGGATACGCTTACGTTTTAGAAGCCTCTAGGTATGGGATTAGGGGTTGAATAATTTATGCTCGATAATAGGGTGGGCTAATAGAAAATAATGAGAACTCGAGAAAATTTGATAATTAATTTCCGAGACTTAAAACAGGTATTAAGATGAATATGCATCATGAGTATGTGTAGGGCTGACAGAATACAGGCCGACTAGCTATAGTAACGTGGGTGTGTGTGGCGTCACGAGTATGTGCAGCGCTGACAGAATAAGGATGAACTAGCAGAATAAGGACGAATCTGTTATAGTGACATATCGTGTGTGGAACCTCACGAGTGTGTGCAGTGATAATGAAATTGGGAAAATAGGCTATAGTGAGGGGAATGGGTGTGGTGTAGAACTTAAGCGGGGTTGGAGTATGTGCAGGACCCAATATAGGGTCAACTAGCTATACTGGTGTCGCATAAATAAATTGAAGCTAATTAATTAAATTAAATAATGGAATTTAATGTTAAGTTGAAATATCACAATTGGACTTGAACATTGGGGTGGCTTAGTTATGTGGGTAGACAGTGGTAGTTTATTTTTATTCGCATGTTAATATATCTCGCTTAATTTAAAATACTTTATTGTGATGTTTATCATGTATAATGCTATTTTCTGGGTTAACGGACCCTAATTGGGAGGAGTAGCTAGTATTCATGCGGTGGGCTCTGACCCTTTGCATTGACTAACATTTTAGATATAGTACTGGAGTAGCTGCACAAGAGTGATTGGAGATATTTTTGGGGAGTCTAGCTGGAGATTTATTTTACTTGTTTTAGTAGTTTAGAGTTACTTTTGCATTCATTCGCTTTTATTATGAGACTTTTATTAATGGATTTGGTGGGTCAATCAGTTCACAGTTGTTTATAGTTTCAATTAGAGATTTACGGTTAGATTATTTCATTTGGATTTTATATTTATTTGGAGTTGGATTTATTTCGGAGATAGCATGGTAATGGATGTTATTATTGCATGAGTGGTTATATTTATTGGATAAATTTGATTATTATCTTGTCAAAAAAAATTTGATGTCTCATATTTCTGCCACATGCTAAGAATGATAACTTATTTAGTGATGGCCGACATAGTTTTGGGGTAGCGGCTGGCCACCTTGCTTGTCAAAATGTGCAGGGTGTTACATGTATTATCTTTATTTTTCATTTTTTTATCTTTATGTTCAATTTCAGATTGCTCATTAATTATAATAATTAAATACAATAAAAACAAACAATAAATAAAAATAAATAAATATGTCATCCATGGCTTGATTCCACGCATGCGCTATGTACCGAAACACATCATTTCTAACTCAGTGCATAAGGGTTTAAAAATCCCCAGGCGATAAAATGTTATACAAATATTAGTTTCATTCCATTAAGACCTTTGTTTTAAAACAATTCACTAACATAGCATGATTGAGCGCAACATCAAAACAAATAGCATCAAACATTTAAATAATAATAATATTATAATAGAAAGAAACAATAATTAAAAATAAAAATATTTGTCATCCGTGGCTCGATTCCACGTGTGCACCACGTATCTGCACATATAATTTCCATCTCACTACATAGGAGTTTTGAAATGAACATAGGGGTTTTGAAATGCCATGTGGATAAATATGTTAGACAAAAATTATTTTCATTCCATAATGACCTATGCTTTCAAATAACTCACTAACATAACATGATTGAGAACAACAACAAAACAAATAGCATCAAACATTTAAACTATGGGCAAACGTAAGAGCTTGAAAAACACTAATGACAGGTGGGGACCACTGAAATTGATTCTTCTCTAATATTTGAGTTAGAGGCCTACTAATGAAACCATAACCAGCCTCTATGGCATAAATAAAACCTCAATGCCTTAATATACTTAGGTAGAATTCAATCTAACATTGCTTCCACCTTAGTTCTATTTTCATCTACTCCTTTTTCAGATATGATGTGGCCTAGATGCTCTAATTGAGTTTAGTCATACGAGCACTTAATGATCTTTTCTAATAACTAGTGTTGCCTCAATAATTGTAGTACAATCCTCAAGTGGTTTGCACGTGACTTTGAGGTGGGGTTGCATACCTATATTATAATAAAAATAATATGAATTTCCATAAATGCACCTTAAACACTGTATTCATGAGTTCTTGAAACAATGCAGGAACATTTATGAGCTCAAAAGTCACCATTAAAAAGTCATAATTGCCTTCATGTGCTCTGAAGGCTATTTTCTGAATGTGAGGCTCATTAACTCTATTCAAATGATAGCGTGACTAAGGTATAGCTTTGAAAATACATTGGAAATTGAGTCAATTATTAAATAATCCCTACTATAAATATATATTTTTTTAAAAGGACACATATTTTTAGTTTAACCCATTTAGTCCCTCAAGCACTCAATATCCTCTTATTTTTAGAGGTCCGCGCCAGCGGCACTCCCTCTCCAAAATATGTGGCAAAGGACTTTTTGAGGCAAAATAAAAAAGTTTGGACTAAATGGGTATTAAAAAATGTCCGAGGAACTATTTGGTATATGTCCCTTGGAAATTTGTACCTCTACAAGCTCTATGACCATCTTCATCTTTGTGCATCATCGTTACTTTTCATCTTCTTAAAAAATGGGCTTCGTCTGAGTCATCAGAAGCATTTGATACATCATCAAAATTATATCCATCATCACCATCTCCATTGTCACTATTGTCGAAACTCCATCTATCACGTATATCATTCCACCTCCTCTAGTCTCATCATTCGAGTCTTCACTTCTAGCCATTTTAGACCTTATGAACCCACTAGGTAATTATCCTCTATTATTCTTTCATTCTCCTCTTTTCATTATACACATGTTGTATTAATGACACATAACTGTGCAATCGACACACATTGTACGCAAAACCCCTGCTGTTTTGAAATCTGGGGTTTCAATTATCATCATATTTCTTAGTTAATCAGAAGAAAGATTTATCATATCTGAGTAAACAAATCCTAGATTTTTTCCAAACACGTTCACTCCTAATTTAATAGGATTTAACCTGGTACTTGCTTCAAGTGCCCTCATTGGATCTAGCTTCATCATTAAAAAAGGCCTCCAAAGGGCCGGCGCTTCTGGTGCTCATGTTAGCTTAGGAAGAATTTTTATCTACTACAACCGCTTAGGTGGGTTCGCATAGTTACTATAATTGTTCGATAATTTGCGAATTTTATTGCTTATATATATGCTCTTGTTATGCATGTGATTACTCTCGAACCATTAAGTATAATTGTCAGTGCTATTCTCGCACATTTCTTATTGAAGGAGAAATTGCAAAAAATAGGAATACTTGGATGCATTTTGTGTTTAGTGGCTCTACCATTATTGTGCTTCATGCACCTGGTGAACACAGTATATCTTCTATAGAAGAAATATGGGCATTAGCAACACAACCAGCTTTTCTTCTATATACATCCTTAGCAATAGCTATAGTATTGGTACTGGTGTTGTATTGTGAGCCACGTTATGGTCAGACCAGCTTAATAGTGTATATTGGAGTATGTTCCATAAATGGATGTTTGATAGTTATGAGCATTAAAGCAATATGTATAACCATAAAACTCACACTTGAGGATTCAAGCAAAGTAGCAACATTATTCAAGGTACCTTAGCTCCTATAAATATATCTTTAGCCTCTATTTATCAATTTAACTAATGAATATGATTTGAGATATAGTGTTTTGGTTGTCTGTGTGTATTATCCAAGAAGTTCACTGTGTCTACATCATGATCACTCTTCAGCACTTCCTCTATCTTTTATATCAGTAGTATTCTAGCATTTGGGCCCCAGATTTTAAATGTTGATTTCTCAGTTAAGATTAATCTTACTTTTGGCATGAATGCACTTGTTTTTGCATCAATATACTTGATACACGTTTGTCTTGTGTTGCACGCAGATGATATATTCATGTTCTTTTCTTTATGGATTACGTTGTTGGAAAATTATTTCTTTTAGCGCAGGCAATTCTTTGACTATGATTGATTACTCTACCACATTTGTACCATCGAAGACATTCATTCACACCCTACCTCTTTCTCTAACCTATTTGCTGTAACACTCCGCCTGTCCGGGGAGAGCGAACGAAGTGTTACAGATGGTATCAGAGCATTGAATATTTATTTTATTTCGAGATAGATAGTTGTATTATTTCGAGAGACTTTTATTGTATTTAATTTGAAGATTGAGATTAGTGGTTTCTCTTGTTTTATTGTGGGATTTAGATGCTCTATACCTTGTTGATTGTGGATTTACTTTAGTTTTATCGAGTAACGCTCCGCTCATCTTCGCTCTCCCCGGGCACGGGCGGGGTGATACAGAATGGAATCAGAGCTTAGGTATACGACAACCCTCGGGTTTCGGGTTTTGGGTCTAGCATGCGGGTTAGACAGTTTTTGTTTAGATAGAAATTTTTGGTGATAAGTCGTGTTAGGCATCGAGGTTAGATGTGAGGTATCTAAAGTTGATTTTTGGAGACAAGATTTATTTTTGGAGATAGTTGGTGTGGCCTAATTTTTTAGTGTTAGGCTTCGTTGAATTTCAAGGGCGAAATTCTTTGCTAGTGGGGAACTATGTAACAACCCGAATTTTTTTAAATGGGAATTTTTAAATTAATTTTGGAAATCGGAGAAAAATGAAATTTTTTATAATTTAAAATGATGGTTTTTATATTTCAAAAATAAATTTTCAAACGGAATTGGAATTGGAATTAAAATGGAGTTTTAATTGAATTTTTATTATATAGAAGAGTCCTCAAAACATAAAACTCTCTACAAAAAAAAAAAAAAAATCGACCGTCCGATCGAGCTGAATTTTTCACAGCAGTCCTGTTTCGTCGTTCACTACAACATACTAAAATTTCAAGCCATTTTGGCGGTCCAATCATCCGTAATAATTTTTTGAGTGCTTGTATCTGATTAGAACTATTTTCTTAATTAAACTCTTAATCCTTTATATATCACAACTAATTCGTGGATGGACTTTTCAAATCACTTTTTCTCAAACTTTACAACCAGAAGACCTCTCCAAAATTACTCCCTTTCATCTACAAACCATAGCCCCAAACTTATTCAAGATTTCAACCTTAGATTATAAGACTTATTTGGTGTTTTCTTGAGTTTGGGCTAGAACGAGATTTGATTATTTTTGCGAGATAAACGTGATGGTTTGTTTAGATTTAGAGGCTGATTTTCATGTGATGATTTTGAGGTATGGGGTTTTACATAATATGCTCATTAATCTCGCGAGTGTTATTCCCTTTGATTTCATGTGATTATTGACTCATATTTGAATTGCTAAATTCAATTGGAATCTGGAAATTATTGTTGGAATCTATTTTTGATTCATGTGGTATTATTTTTATGTTGGGTATGTTGTCATTAGATTTTAATATGGTACTGATGTTGGGCACCCGCCAAGATTCCTGTTCCGGCTAGTTGATAAAGTATCGTGAGGCCTGGTGACTCCGGTTAATGTGTTGTTGAGAAATTATATTGATATAATGCTTATGAGATTTGCATTTGATTTGAATATTCGTACTCGTATTGTTACGCTTTATTCACCGCTAATATTTGTTGAGCATCTTTCCTGTCGTATTGTGTACTTCCCCATATTTTCTTTTAGTGGCAGGTTAGCGCAGTTTTGGGGTGCTATGGAGATTGATTTTTTAGCTTGGATATTTTGGGAAGAATATTCGAGAATACAACATGAGAAGATTTGTATTTATTTTGATGTATAGAGCATTGAAAATTTATTTTATTTTGAGATAGATAGTTGTATTATTTCGAGAGACTTTTGTTGTATTTAATTTGAAGATTGAGATTAGTGGTTTCTCTTATTTTATTGTGGGATTTAGATGCTCTATACCCTGTTGATTGTGGATTTAGTTTAGTTTTATCGAGTAGCGCTCCGCTCCGCTCTCCCTGGGCGTGGGCGGGGTGTTACATTTACTTTACATGGTACGTGATCACTATCTAATGTAAAACTTGTCTTTTGCTTATATTGTATATATCACTTGTAAATAAGATCTTCCCATTATTATACTTCTCCTTGCGGTCTGTTATTGGAAGGTAAGAAGTTCTTTAGCTGATGATTTACAGAATTGTGTTTGTTTTGTTGGTCATCAAGAGAATGGTTTGTTGTTATGGTATTCCAGTTTCAGATATATATTTTTTAATCCAAGTCTTTACTTTCGGTGATCATTTTGAATCATTATAACTTTTTGAACTCACTTGACTCGGTTGTCTGAGAGCGAACTTGTTAATATTGGAATACAGGGGTCCAATAATGAGTTTTGTAGTACCATGTGCGAAAACTGGAAGGGACATTTTTCACGAAACTATGAACACAATAGCAACAGAAATGTTGTCTAATATTATTGTCATTCATTGCAAAAAAAAGTTACTTATTTATTTAAATCATCTTCTTTAAACAAGAGTGGACATAAAAAATGGGGACCTTAAATAAGTCGACATGGCAGTGGGGGGCTTTTGCGATCACTTCCACATCGAGGATGCTATGTGTAATACCCCGTATTTTTATGCTTTCTAAATTTGGGGATTTATTAAATCTAATGTGAGTTATTAATTTAATATAAATCCAAAAATTAATTATTTTTCTAATTACTAACGTGACGAGAGTTAGTAATCATTGAAAACTTGTTGAATATTACTAATGAGTAAAGTAATATATAATATTGGTTCTATTAAATGTCACGAGTGAATAAAATGACAATTTTGAAAATTTAAGTCGGGACACGCTCGTGTCGTGTCGGGACTAAATGTTGATTAATAAAAGTGAATAAATTATAAGTCACCCGTAAGGTCATTTCGAGTGCGCCAAAGTGTCCAGAAGGGTCGAGATAGTCAAAATAATGTACCCGGGGGTTTAGTTTGGGTCTCGGGGCGTTTTTAGGCCTAATTAACACCTCGGGAGGGCGTTTTTGACATTTTACATTTTTGGGCCTGAAAACCCACGAAAATTGTAAGGTTATATCAGATGCTTAGGGTTGTCTTCTGTAATACCCCGTAATTTTATTAATTTTTATTTAAGGGATTAATTAAATTAAATGAGAAATAATTGGAAATTAATCCGGGTATAAATATTAACGAGATGTGAGTTGGTATTTGATTATGATGTAAAAATTTATTATTTCCGTGTATGTATGGTCATACTTGAGTATTGATAATATTTAAATTATCACGAGGCAGAAAGACGACAATTTGGAAATTTAGTTGGGACGCGCGTGTCAGTCGCGTCAGGAATGAAATTATTTGAATTAAAAACTGAATTATATTTTTATCAACCGAATGGTCATTTTGAGTGAGCCAACGTATCCGGAAGGGTCGAAATAGTCAGAAAACACTAGCCGGGAGTTTAGTTTGGGTCCCGGAGCATTTTTAGGCCATACCGGTAACCCAAAAGGGTAGTTTGATAATTTTAAAAATAGGGGAATTAAAATCCACGAATTTTAGAGGTTAATTTTATATTAGAAATGAACCCACTAAGTCCATAATTCAGCATTTAACAAGAAGTGGGTTACGGAAGTTAAAGGGAGAGTCCTAAGAGGTTCCAAAAGAAACCCTAGCCACCATCACCATCTTTGGGAGAAATCTGAAGAGAGAAAGAGGAGAATCAACCTTCATCCTTCAACATCAAATCAGAACATCTAAGGCAAGTGGTTTAATTACATAATTTCAAGCGAATGTTTCCTCCATGCTTAGAATTGGATATATGTCTTATATTGAAAGTTTGATGAAAACCCATGAAATTGGATATAGAATTCATAATCTTGGATAGGGATTGCATGTAGAATGGTTATGGATGAATTTCAGATCCAAAGTATACCTTTTGATGATAAAAAAAACGGATTTATAAGGAGTACTTGGTGACATTAAAATTTTGGGTTTATATTTATAGGGTTTGGGACAAGGTTTGGAAATTATGATGATTACATGTTAATTTAGGAGGTATTGACCCCAAATATATGTTAAAGAGTGACCTAGGAGGACTTAGAGTAGTTTATTATGGTTAAAACTCAATTGGGATGATCTTAGTATGGATTTAGGGAAGAGAAATTGAAGAAAAATGAATTGGGGAAATTTCTGGGCGAAAATTTCCATCTCGTTAGAAGACCTGCCCAGGTCATTCTAACGAGATGACAGTATCCCTTCTAACGAGTTGGTAGTTCGTTCGAAGCCATTCGTTCGAACGACACACGTTCGAACGAGACCTCTAACGAGTTGACAGAATGGCCTTTTAGGCCTGATTTATTTCAAATGTCCCGTAGACTTATTTAATGGAGTAATAACCTTTCCTTATCGACTAGTGAGTATATTTGGGAGATTTGAGTACGTTGAGGAGTAAAACTTAGAATCTTGTAGTAAACCGGATGACATTTGTGGAGTACGAAACGAATACCTAATTACGACGTGAGAAGAGATGACAACTTAATTGTATACAAAATTGGGACTTATAATGTATAACATTAAATGATGGTATAAGAACGAGAAGTATACCTCTATTGATATTCGGTGATATCTAAGATGTTCAAATGCTTAGTATATGTGGTTATCTGTGTATAACATACCTACCATACTTGCTATCATGGGAGGTCGGCGTTCGATCAGGGTCATCTAATCTTTGTGTGCCTACGGGGGGATTTAGATTGGTACCTCGAGGACATAGGTCAGAGAAGGACTTATTGAGAAGTTAATAAGTCTGCTGATCATGGGAGCGTAGGTATGTGCGTGATCCATGTGATGTGAACTATGTTCGCCTCCATTATTTGTGATTGTTATTATTTGAGAACGATTCCTGAGAGATTCGGAATGCGTTATCCTTATGTACGCGATGTACCGGGATTTGATAGTAGAGTATGTGAGCACCGCAGCTTAGTCTCGGGGTGCTAGTATTGTATATTTGTGATGAGAATAATATACTGTTAATTGAAATGAACTGTCATGCATAAATGTGAGTATCTATAATATCAACGTTTTGTAAAAGATAAAATGGAAGATCTTTAAAATAATATGTCGGGAATTAAATCGTGAATCGTATAGTAACGTTAGATTTTATATTGGACCAGTTAGATACAGGCATAACTAAATTCGATTAAGGATACTTTAGGAGTGCACAGATAGTCGAGAGGTGAGTATTTCATGTGAGAGCACGTCCTAACATGTATTCTGCATTCATTGTTTTATGTCATTAAAACACTTGCTATATTTTAAACTATTTTCACCATCGGGCTCTTACCCGTTTGCTTACAAATCTATTTTTTTTGTAAAACCTTTTAGGTGCCCAGCCACAAGGACACCATACATAGGAGTTCCATTCAGGTGATGTACTGTAGCTGCTGTAGAAGTTACAGGACCTTGACAGTAGACGCCTCCACTTTCGATCTTGACTATATGTTATCAGATTTTTCTCATCTGTTGGGCATGTCGCCCCATTTCTCTTAGACACTTTATTTATCCAGTTATATCAGATTTTGGGTTGTAATTAATTTAGTGATGCAGACTTAGTATTTGTTTATTCCTGTATTTGGATTGTTGTGAGGAGTATCCCTCCAGACTCATTACTATTTCATGGTTATTCCTTTGTCATTGTTGTGGTGGTTATGTTAACATTACAAAATTTAAATTTTGCATGTTAATCGGATTTAATTAAAATTGACAACTCACTTTTTAAATATTAGGTGGCTAGTAATTGTTAAAATGTTTTCGACAGTGATGCTACGAACTGAACCAACTTGACATTTTGAATTAATTTAAATAAAGGAGTAGCTACCCGGTATTTAATTAGTCGGGGTCTCACATGTGGTATCAGTGCATCAGGTTCTAGTGTCCTTTGGATCTGTACGGCTTGTTATGTTTTCGCTGAGCTTTCTTTGATGTAGAGCCCTATATGTTTGGACTGTTGTATTCTTTTATGTATGTTTCGCTCTTCAGCTATTTTGAGATAATAACTGCAAACTCATAAGACTTTACTCTCATTTTAGATGCCTCCACGATGTGCACAGCGAGCTCCTAGGGATGCTCAACCTGAACCACAGCCTGCACCAGTTCAGGGCACCATGAATGCCGCAGAGGTTGCATCCATTGTAGCCCAAGCGGTAAATGCTGCCCTCAAAGTTATGCAGCAGGCACCACCTCAGGCGCCGGTAGCTGCGCCAGTTCAGGCTCATGCATTCCCGTCTGCTTGGGAACGCGTTCGTGATGCTTTTCAGAAAGCACAGCCTCCGGAGTTTGCAGGTAGCTCCGACGTTGTTGTGTCCAGTCAATGGAGGAAGGACATTCAAAGGCACTTAAGGATGTACGAGTGCACGGATGTTCAGAAGTAGATACTAGCTACTTTTAAGCTAGTAGGATCAGCATTGCAGTGGTGGGAGTCCATTACCACCCGGGAGGAGAGAGATGCCCTTTCTATTCAGGAGTTTTGGGTGCGGTTCGATCGCAAATATTTTCCATCAGCTGTTCACACCGAAATGAGGAGGAAGTTAATGAACCTCAAGCAGGAGGGAAAGACTGTGGCCGAGTACGAGGCCGAATTCACTAATTTCTTGAACATTATTCTCGATGAGATTCCGACTGAGGAGAAGAAGATTCAGAAGTTTATGGACGGATTGACTTGGAGGATCCGACATCACTTGTTGGGAAATCTCTCGTTGGACACTTACTCTGATGTGGTTAATACAACACTGCTTAACTGCCAGGATCACCGCTTTCACATGTTTGAGAGTAAGAGATCAGGAGAGTCCAGCCATTAGGACAGGACAGGGGGAAATGGTGCCAGCGGGACACAATCTGTTCAGGGTCAGCACAGTCAGGGTGATCAGGGTTCCCAACAGGGGGATCCTAAAAGATTCAGATCTGGGGGTTTTCGGAACGGTCAGGGAGGTTTCAGACATGGCCATCAGGGTCAGAACGGCCATCAGCGCCAGAATGGTCAGCAGCAACAGTTCCAACAGGGCCAGCATGGTCAAGGTAGGAATGGTAACGACCATCAGGGCCGAGGGCAGCAGGGACAGCGAGGGGGAAACTTCCCGGGGAAGTGCTTCATTTATGGCAATATTGGCCACAAATGCCAGGATTGTCCTGATAGGGGCAGGGCCCTACCGCAGCAGCAGCAGGGTGCTCGACACAAGCCACAGAGGCCTAAGTTTCCCACCGCCCTCCCAGCACCACCACAGATGGCAGCATTACCACCCATCCCAGCGGTCCCAGTCCAGCAGGGACTGCTTCAGTATGGGAGAGTGTATCAGCTCCAGCAGGCCGCAGTCCCACAGGATCCACCTGCCATTGAGGGTATGTTCTCTATTCAGGGGACTATGGGGCGTATTTTATTTGATACGGGGGCCACACAGTATTTCATTGCCACGAGATTGGCACGCACTTTGGGATTGTTAGACACTGCAGAAAGCACGGTTATTTGTGTATATTCACCGTTGAGTAGGGGTTCCGTGTTTTCCCTTATTTGTAGAGGTGTGGCTATAGAAATTGAGAGATTTACTTTACCCACTGATATGCTAGTATTAGAGATGACTGAGTACGATGCGATAGTTGGTATGGATTGGTTAGTTGCGTACCGAGCCATGATTGATTATTTCAGTAGGAGTATTATATTTGCCATTCCCGGGCAGGAGATGTTTTTAGTGGCGATGCCTCGCCCTGAGGGAGGATCGTCCACTCATTTATACTATATAGAGGAGGAAACCTATAAGGAAGTGGTGATACCACTTGATTCGATTCCAATCGTTAGAGAATTCACTGATGTATTTCACGACATACCTGGATTACCTCCTAGTCGAGAGATAGATTTTGTTATTGATTTGACGTCGGGCACTCGGCCTATTGCCCGCGCACCTTACCGTATGGCTCCAGCGAAGATGAGAGAGCTAAGGGATCAGATTGAGCAGTTGTTGGGTCAGGGGTTCATCCGCCGGAGTACTTTGCCATGGGGTTCCCCTGTGTTGTTCGTAAAGAAAATGGATGGATCGTTGAGATTCTGTGTAGATTATCGGGAGTTGAATAAAGTCACGATACGAAATAAGTATCTGTTGCCCCGAATCGATGACTTATTTGACCAGTTGAGAGGAGCTTGCTTCTTCTCAAAGATTGATTTGCGATCGGGATACCATCAGTTGCGTATCAGGGAACAGGACGTCTCGAAGACTGCTTTCTTGACGAGGTATGGTTCCTACGAGTTTCGGGTTATGCCTTTTGGCTTGACCAACGCTCCAGCCGTGTTTATGGACTTGATGAATAGGGTATTCAGAGAGTTCCTAGACCAGTTCATCATTGTCTTTATTGATGACATTATGGTTTACTCCCGGACAGAAGAGGAGCACGCCGAGCATTTGAGGCAGGTTTTGCAGACGCTACGTCAGAACGAGCTGTATGGAAAGTATGAGAAATGTGGATTTTGGCTGAAGGAGGTTCAGTTTTTGGGGCATATCATTTCATACCGGGGGATATCTGTTGATCTGGGGAAGGTATCCGCGGTGAGGGAGTGGAGACAGCCCATGACACCGACTGAGATCCGTAGTTTCTTGGGCCTAGCAGGATACTATAGGAGGTTTATTCGGGGTTTCTCAAAGATAGCGGGTCCTTTGACACATCTGACTCTCAAAGGTGTGCCCTTCATCTGGAGTGATGTCTGTCAGTTGGCATTCGATGAGTTGAAGGACAAGTTGACCTCAGTGCCTGTGTTACCATTGCCCAGACCGGGAGTTGATTATTTAGTTTACACCGATGCGTCCTTGCAAGGAATTGGAGGTGTGCTACAACAGGAGAGTCAGGCCATAGCTTATGCTTCCCGTAAGCTTAAGCCTCACGAGAGGAATTACCCCACACACGACTTGGAGTTAGTGGCAGTCGTATTTGCTCTTCGAATTTGGAGACACTACCTCCTGGGGGAGAAATTTCCATTGTTCACAGACCACAAGTCTCTACAATACCTTTTCTCGCAGAATGAGCTGAATATGCGTCAACGTCGGTGGCTTGAGTTTGTAAAGGATTATCAGTTCGATATCCAGTATCACCCAGGAAAGGCTAACGTGGTAGCAGACGCGTTGAGCCGTAGGCCAGTAGATGAGGTGGTCGAGGTATGGAAAGCTAAGTGGAAGGAGTTGGGACACCAGGATGCAGTGGCCCGATCATTCATGTCTGTGATGACTATTACACCTATATTGTTACGAGAGTGGTAAAATCCCAGGCAAATGACTCGTTCTGTCAGGAGCAGATAGTTCGATTACTAGCAGAGGGAGCCGAGCCCTATATCGTTAGCTCAGACGGGGGATTACGCTTCAATGGGAGACTGGTCGTTCCGGAAGGGGAAGACTTATGACACGAGGTAATGGCAGAGTCGCACGGATCACGGTTCACGATACACCCTGGTGGGTATAAAATGTACCAAGACATGAGACGACAGTACTGGTGGAGCGGGATGAAGAGAGATATTGTCGTGTTTGTTTCTAAATGTGCCACTTGTCAGCTAGTAAAGGTGGACCATCAGAAACCGGCAGGACTTCTACAGCCATTAGAGGTTCCGGCGTGGATATGGGAGAGCATATCCATGGACTTTATCACGGGGTTACCTACGTCAGAGAGGGGTCACGACTCCATATGGGTAATTGTGGATCGGTTGACCAAAGTTGCTCATTTTCTACCCGTAAGGACAGATTACACTACGGGACAGTATGCCCAGATTTTCATTACAAAGATAGCGAGACTTAATGGGGTGCCTCTAAATATCGTGTCTGACCGAGACAAGATATTTGTTTCACAATTTTGGGAGAGTTTCCAGGAGGCCATGGGTACGGAGTTGCGGCTGAGTACGACTTATCACCCGCAGACTGATGGGCAAACAGAGCGGACAAATCAGATGTTAGAAGACATGTTGCGTATGTGCATCCTAGACTTTGGAGGTGGTTAGGAGCAGTACCTTCCACTGGTGGAGTTTGCTTATAACAACTCCTACCAGTTCACCATTGGCATGGCTCCATTTGAGGCGTTGTACGGTAGACCTTGTCATTCCCCAGCTTATTGGTTAGAGGTGGGGGATAACAAACTCCTTGGGCCGGAAGTGATTCAGGACACTTCAGCAAGGATAGAGATGATACGGAGCCGCATTCAGGTAGATCAGGACCGACAGAAGATCTATGCTGATGCCAAGAGGTTCTTCAGAGAATTCAAGGTGGGGGACCAGGTGTTACTCAGAGTATCTCCAATGAAGGGGATCATGTGTTTTGGGAAGAAGGGGAAACTGGCACCAAGGTATGTGAGGCCATTTCCTATCATCGAGCGTATTGGGCCAGTTGCGTATAGACTGGGGTTATCGGAGCACTTGCATAGGATTCATAATGTGTTCCATATTTCCTCGCTAAGGAAATATCTTAGGGACGATTTGGTCCATACTCACATTGCTTTGGAGGACATCGATCTCCAGCCCGATAGTTCCTACTAGGAGGGGCCGATTGCTATTTTGGACCAAAGCGAGCAGAAACTGAGGTCGAAGATAGTACCGTTAGTACTTATTCAGTGGCGGCATCATAATGCCGAGGAGTCCACATGGAAGCGCGAGGATGAGATGCGCGAACGCTATCCAGAGTTATTTTTACCAGGTACTCTTTAGTTCCGAATTTCGGGACGAAATTCTGTTATTAGGGGGGAAGTATGAAATACCCCGTAATTTTATTGATTTTTATTTAAGGGATTAATTAAATTAAATGAGAATTAATTGGAAATTAATCCGGGTATAAATACTAACGAGATGTGAGTTGGTATTTAATTATGATGTAAAAATTTATTATTTCCGTGTATGTATGGTGATACATGAGTATTGATAATATTTAAATTGTCACGAGGCAGAAAGACGATAATTTGGAAATTTAGTTGGAACACACGTGTCAGTCGCGTCAGGAATGAAATTATTTGAATTAAAAAGTGAATTATATTTTTATCAACCTAATGGTCATTTTGAGTGTGCCAACGAATCCGGAAGGGTCGAAATAGTCAGAAAACACTAGCCGGGGGTTTAGTTTGGGTCCCGGGGCATTTTTAGGCCATACCAGCAACCCAAAAGAGTAGTTTGGTAATTTTAAAAATAGGGGAATTAAAACCCATGAATTTTAGAGGTTAATTTTATATTATAAATTAACCCACTAAGTCCATAATTCAGCATTTAACAAGAAGTGGGCTACGGAAGCTAAAGGGAGAGTCCTAAGAGGTTCCAAAAGAAACCCTAGCCACCATCACCATCTTTGGGAGAAATCTGAAGAGAGAAAGAGGAGAATCAACCTTCATCCTTCAACATCAAATCAGAACATCTAAGGCAAGTGGTTTAATTACATAATTTCAAGCGAATGTTTCATCCATGCTTAGAATTGAATATATGTCTTATATTGAAAGTTTGATGAAAACCCATGAAATTGGAAATAGAATTCATAATCTTGGATAGGGATTGCATGTAGAATGGTTATGGATGAATTTCAGATCCAAAATATACCTATTGATGATAAAAAAAATGGATTAATAAGGATTACTTGTAGACATTAAAATTCTGGGTTTATATTTATAGGGTTTGGGACAAGGTTTGGAAATTATGATGATTACATGTTAATTTAGGAGGTATTGACCCCAAATATATGTTAAAGAGTGACCTAGGAGAACTTAGAGTAGTTTATTATCGTTAAAACTCAATTGGGATGATCTTAGTATGGATTTAGGGAAGAGAAATTGAAGAAAAATGAATTGGGGAAATTTCTGGGCGAAAATTGCCATCTCGTTAGAAGACCTGCCCAGGTCATTCGAACGAGTTTCTAACGAGATGACAGTATCCCTTCTAACGAGTTGGTAGTTCGTTCGAAGCCATTCGTTCAAATGACACTCGTTCGAACGAGACTTCTAACGAGTTGACAGAATGGCCTTTTAGGCCTGATTTATTTCAAATGTCCCGTAGACTTATTTAATGGAGTAATAACCTTTCCTTATCGACTAGTGAGTATATTTGGGAGATTGGAGTAGGTTGAGGAGTGAAACTTAGAATCTTGTAGTAAACCGGATGACATTTGTGGAGTAGGAAACGAATACCTAATTACGACGTGAGAAGAGATGACAACTTAATTGTATACAAAACAAGGACTTATAATGTATAACATTAAATGATGGTATAAGAACGAGAAGTATACCTCTATTGATATTCGGTGATATCTAAGATGTGCAAATGCTTAGTATATGTGGTTATCTGTGTATAACATACCTATCATACTTGCTATCATGGGAGGTCGGCGTTCGATCAGGGCCATCTAATCTTTGTGTGCCTACGGGGGGATTTAGATTGGTACCTCGAGGACATAGGTCAGAGAAGGACTTATTGAGAAGTTAATAAGTCCGCTGATCATGGGAGCGTAGGTATGTGCTTGATCCATGTGATGTGAACTATGTTCGCCTCCATTATTTGTGATTGTTATTATTTGAGAACGATTCCTGAGAGATTCGGAATGCGTTATCCTTATGTACGCAATGTACCGGGATTTTATAGTAGAGTATGTGAGCACCGCAGCTTAGTCTCGGGGTGCTAGTATTGTATATTGTGATGAGAATAATATAATGTTAATTGAAATGAACTGTCATGCATAAATGTGAGTATCTATAATATCAACGTTTTGTAAAAGATAAAATGGAAGATCTCTAATGATTTGTAGTACTAAAATGGGAAACTGTGTAGAAGAGTAAAACACTCTGTTTAAAATAAGATGTCGGGAATTAAATCGTGAATCATATAGTAACGTTAGATTTTATATTGGACCAGTTTGATACGGGCATAACTAAATTCGATTAAGGATACGTTAGGAGTGCACAGATAGTCGAGAGGTGAGTATTTCATATGAGAGCACGTCCTAACATGTATTCTTCATTCATTGTTTTATGTCATTAAAACACTTGCTATATTTTAAACTGTTTTCACCATCGGGCTCTGACCCGTTTGCTTTTAAATCTATTTTTTTTGTAAAACTATTTAGGTGCCCAGCCACAAAGACACCATGCATAGGAGTTCCATTCAGGTGACGTACTGTAGTTGTTGTGGAATTTACAGGACGTTGACAGTAGACGCCTCCACTTTCGATCTTGACTATATGTTATCAGATTTTTCTCATCTGTTGGGCATGTCGCCCCGTTTCTCTTAGACACTTTATTTATCCAGTTATATCAGATTTTGGGTTGTAATTAATTTAGTGATGCAGACTTAGTATTTGTTTATTCCTGTATTTGGATTGTTGTGAGGAGTATCCCTCCAGACTCATTACTATTTCATGGTTATTCCTTTGTCATTGTTGTGGTGGTTATGTTAACATTACAAAATTTAAATTTTTTATGTTAAGCGGTTTTAATTAAAATTGGCAACTCACTTTTTAAATATTAGGTGGCTAGTAATTGTCAAAATATTTTCGACAGTGATGCTACGAACTGAACCAACTTGACATTTTGAATTAATTTAAATAAAGGAGCAGCTACCCGATATTTAATTAGTCGGGGTGTCACATCTTCTAGGGTTAACACAACCAAAAACAAGTGACCTCCATTGGAGAAGGAAATAGAGAGCTTGCCCAAGAGTTCTGGGCCAAGAACTCCTCCGTTTGTGCCGCCGTCACCGCCAAACGATAGATCGCGTAACGAGGATCACCACCCCGTCGATTTCATCCACAAATCAGAAATAAAAAATTCCCAGGAAAGTATTTATCTTGCTTAATTTCGTTAATGCTTCATTCATATTAGTCTAGGGTTGATTAGGATGAGTTTTTATGAAAGAAAACCCATGTTGGTGATTAGAAATCGCATGTTGTTGTGATATTAACAATAATCTGGAAATCCCTTTCCCATGTAGAGGTTGAACCACGAATTTATATTGGTTTAGAAGTAGAAATTCTGGGAAAAGAATAAGAAGAACTAAGTTCAAGAAATTTCAAGGGTTCATGAGAATTATATAAGTTTTGGCCCTTTTAATCCATGAATCTTGATGAAAACTCGCATGCTTTACGTAGAATATTGCTAATCTGGGTTTAGAATGTTTGTGGTATAAATTTCTGGGAGTTTGGGAGTTAAGAATTTGGATTTTGATGATGCTGGATGATAGAACCCGTAACTGGTATTCTGCAGATTTGCCATACCTGTTTGATCGATCGATCGAACCAAGAGTATCGATCGATCGACGCATCGATCGATCGAGCTCCTGCCATCGATCGATCGACCCCTCCTGGCAGACTCATATTTCCCCTTCTAAATAGTTGAATTCGATGAGTAATAATCTTTGGACATCCTTATTAAAATATTTTGGGAGATAAAGAAGACCAGCAGGACTTATTTAAAATATGAAACCTTTAATGTAAGAGGAGATTTACATTTTTTGGGGATGTTTACATATAAGGGACGATGGAACTATGTATTAAAGGGGGAGACGCATAAGGTAGTTACGTTGGAAAATAAATGAGTACCTACTGAAATTACACTTGAGAGGATAGAAATCCAAGAATGTCACTTGATAAGTTGGGATAATCCCACAAATTAAGATAAGAGGCAAACGTTTTACGTGATAACTAAATAACGAGTGATAAGGACAAATATCATAATTATGGGTCGTGAGTATGTACCTAAACTTGATATGGTATTAGTAGTATATTTATATGACTATGTTTATGCATATACCATATACGTGTAAAAATCATGGCTGCGCTACTTGCTATCCCTGAGGTTACCGCGCTGGGACAGTCTTATCTCTATGGGACCTTTATGGGGGATATTGACTCGTACCCTAGAAGATAGAAATCCTTTGGTACAGGCTATTGGATCGATAGTCAGACGGTCCTAAGAGACGTGAGGGCATGTGCTGACCTCTCAGAGACTTGGAAACTATGCTTCGCCTCAATATTATTTGTGTTTTGTTTCAATACAGTTCGAGAGTGATTCCGAACTTGTATTTCCCTTAGTACGAGCGATATGGGGACTAGATAGCAGAGTATGCCCGGACCATAATTATTATGTGGGGTGCTGTTAGAATATATATATATATATTATATGAGTATTTAATATATATTTAATTCTAGAATTTGGGATTTACCTACTGTGTTTATGGTAAGTAAGAAATGAATAATTATTTAATTTTGGGAATAAGTGTTTGAAAAGTATAATATGCTACTGAGAAACTTTATTATTAAATAAGGTTTAAATGAAAACTTTGTTGTTAAATGAAATTAACCTCTTAAACAATTGAATTTGTCAGTTTAAATCTTACGAGCAACCTAAGATAAGATAAGTTAAACCGTTGGGAAGGTTAGTGCGATAAGCGTGCACATTAGAAGAGATGTGAGAATTTCGGCCAGTAAACAGTTTAAATACTTGTTAAACAAATTATAAATCGTTTTTACAATCAGGCTCTGACCCGTTTCCATTTTATTTTCTCTCTTGTATATATGTATATATTACAGGTGCCCAGCCACAGGGGCGTCTTGCATAGGATCCTTTAGAAGGAACGCGCTGCAGCTTAGGTGGGAGTTGCAGGCCTCTTGCTTAGACGACCTCATTTCTTGATTCCACTCCTAGCATTTATTTTATCCGGTTGGGCATGTGTCGCCCTTTTTCCATCATTCAGTTGTTTTATTGTATATTGTGATTCATTTATTTCTAGTATTTACACTTTGGGATTTATTACTATCAGGATGTTTTTCCTTTAAGTTTTAATGTTGGAATCAATTGGTTGAATGTTTAATTATTTGGATTACATGTTCCAGGATAGTTGTTGTGTGATTCTTTAACTATGTATTATGTAAAGTTTTAAATGTTGGTTTATAAAATAAAATTTGGAAAGTAATGTCTAAAATGGTTTTGACACTTAGCTTAATGAATTAGGGTGTTTAAATTGGAAAAGTTATTTTTACGACAGTGATGCTAAGAATGAACCCACCGTTCACCTTAATTATAATTTAATAAAGGACTGATCACCTGGTATTTAATTAGGCGGGGTGTCACACTATGGACCATCATTGGGAATACATGTTAGTGTGATTGATGCTCAAAATACATTCATAACATTCAAAGTCACTTTGTTGTAGATTACTTGAATCTTCAGTTTCTCCCCGAAGGTATTCTCCTCGAACTATGTTTAAAAGTTTATGACTATGGATCTTTTGTAAATATGACCCCATTGTAGTGTTCCAGTTTAGTTGTACCAGGTATATTCTAACCTTACATTCTAAATTTAAATTATGTTAATTGTTTTTACACTTTAATGTAGGGCTCATGCTTTCTCAATCCTGACTGTTGTTCCTCTGCACGGGTTTGGCTCTATGATATAATATTTTGCAGGTAATTGAAAGTTATATTCGTCCATGGTAATTTCATATGATCTTCCTTTCCATTTTTTTGTGGATATTGTAATATTAGGGAATTATTTTACGTTTAGAAGATAATTCCAAGAATATGGCGGTGTTTTTGTCTATAGTACCATCCTTGATCATTGCACTTGCTGTTTTAGCAACATTTTAGATATTTCCTATCATAATTATCTTCATAACTAGTTAGTTCTCACCCATTAGAATAATTTTTTTAACTATGTAACATATAGTTAATTATCTTACTTTGTCATTAGATTCAATGAATGTGAAGGGAGATCATCATATGATTTGCTGAACTGTAATAGAAAAAACATAACCATCACTATATACTAAAATCATTTGACAGCCCAGATTGAAATTATAATCTCTTACATAGGTCTGACATTCTAGTAGAATCAATTTTCGGTTCCAGTAGAACAATCACATCTAAAGAAATTTTTTTGGCGAGTTTTTTTAATCTTTTGACGTTAGCTTTATTTCCTACTCCTCTAGCATTCCACTAAAAGTGTTATGATCATTTATACAATCTATTGTAGTGAGTTGTTGGTATCCGACAAGCAGATCTAGTAAACATGGTAATTTTAGAGAGTCCATTTTGTTTGTTTTTTTCCTATTTTTTTTTTCTTGACAATGAGAAAACCATCAGTATTTTGATTTTCAAGAAAGGTATACTTTGATGATACTTTATTCGAGAACTCCAATAAGCTTTGTGTGGAAATCGAGTATTTTTTGTAGTCTTTATGTTAGTTTGATGCACAAAGAGAATCCCAATCATTTTTTATTTGGTCTAGAGTTATACGTGAAATTTTCCTTAGAGAGAAGTTCAGATTTTGAAACATTCTAATTTATCCCATTGTTGTTTAGGTGGAGGACGGATAAGAAGTTTGGGGAAAGTCAAATCCATCTTCATAACAGTGTTAGCCTCTATGTAATCCATTACCATATTACACATCTGAGCAGAAGTCACCTGAATCTGCTCAGTTAGAAAATCAATTCCAAAGTTAAGTTCCTGCTCAATAACTATATGGGGCTGGATAGAGAATGGCCTGAATAGAAAATAATGAACAAGTCTTCTATTTCATCCACATCAATTTTCACATAATCAACGTTAGATATTTTGTTCGTATAACATTATAAATAAATCTACAAGGTATAATCATGTGATTTTGGACATAATAGGTACTCTACTTTACTAGAACTAGTATTATTCTTCATATGTTTCAGGTATCCATTTTATTTCTTAATTGAGTTTTTTTGTAACTTAGGCATCGAAGGTCCACTCTAAGACCAAATGTAAATCAATTTATATAGATATATTTTTTTTATAAATAAATATATAAATATATTCAGATCACTCATTGGACAAATTCAGAATGATATTGACTAATCATTACATTTACTTTTAAGTTGAATTTGATATGTAAGTCTTGTGAAATTATTATCATCATTGTTGAATATGTTAATTAAAGCTTTGAACTTATGCAGGAGCATATACTTAGAGGCATGTAAAGGTGTATCAATGTCGAACGACATGATCGTGAATTCAAGTGGGAAGAGAACTTCAGTGTATTGTTGCCTAAAACTATTAAGTGACTATTACTACGGAGCAACATTAATTTCAATAGATGAATTAAATTTGGTTGATGTGTTAGATCAATTTGATTTAGTATAGTTTTGACTTTGGCTCATATATACGTGATTATTGGATGTACATTCTTTTGGAGACATTTTTTTAATGGCGTACATAGTGGTTATATCTAGAAATACATGTAGTAGGTCATTATTTTTGTGTGAATGATGTACATTATTTAATTTATGACCATTTATGTTAAACCATCATGTGATGAAATATTTTATATGAACTTTTTTAATATTTGAAAATTGTATATTATGACGCTTTTTACATCAAATATGATAGGTTGTAGAGTATATTATAACTATTTTGTAGGAGATATGACTCTTTTGAAAAAACGGTCATATATAACTATTAACCTAATATGACAGTTTTTATGGGTATCAATTATGACATCTAAACTTATGACGGTTTTGATTGAAAAATAAATGGTCATAAAAAGCATTTTATCACATTTAAAAAAGTCATAAAAATGCTTTTTTCTTGTAGTGTGCATTGTTGTGTTTTATGTTCTCTAAGTATATGTACCTGTAAATTGTGGTTTGAATGGAATGACTATTCTTGCACTCGCAATCTACTAATTGAAATTTAAGAAATGGATTACTTTTGAGTGGTGATTGAAACAAATGATTATAAAGCACTTTAATTTATGCATTGAACATGATGGGTTTACTAACAACTAGTAAATAGGAATTAAATTTTAAAAGGAAATTAACAATATTTCTATGCGTCCTTTTAGTTTTAATACTCAAATAGTTGGTGCCTATTATTTTTATCATGTATCTTTTAAAAAGGTAGGTCACATTTTTTGGACTGTGTTTTTCTCATAAGTAATGTATTACGTGTTTTTCTCATTGTTGTCCAACTTCAGTTCCTATGTTCGTTCTTTCTCAATGCATAATTATTGGAGTTGGTCGTATTTTGTTATCCTTATTCTCTTTTAACCCCGTAATTTTATTTCTCTTTTTCATAATAGAACATTTTGTGTTATTTTGGGCTAATATTTGCAGCATGTCTATGTGGACCAGCGGAGCAAATTTACATTTTCATTATTATTTTTTACTACTATTTTACACCAATAATTCAAGAAATATTGGTGGAGGTTTTTTGTGGCAATCGTTTGAGATGGTATTTATGGTTCTATTTATATCTACACTTGAATGAACTATAATTTAGTTGAAATTTATGGTTTTGATGCATTAAAGTAGGCCCCATCATTCTATTAACTTTGAATTTAATCCATCTGAATAATTTTGAATGGTCGAGCTTCAATTTTACCTTAATTAATTTTATATTATTCATTTTGTTGTTAATTGGAACTTTCTAATATTCTTCTATGCTATTGAAATTTGGTTGTCTTGATTTTTTGAGAAGGTTGGTCAAATGAAGGAAGAGACAAGGAGACCGTATATATTTGGTTTCTATCTCAGTTTGGATAGTGATGCTTTAGAAACATAGTGTTGTGTGTGTGAACATGTGTCATTAATTATGTTTCCTCTCACTTAGTGTTTTTTAGAGTTAAACGTGTAATTATGGATAGTATTTTTTATTTTTCTGTGTTGCTTTGGATTGATAAGATTATTAATTTGCTAAATTCAATATGTATTTGGTTGTCTCTATCTGTCTTTGATGTTTTCGAAATGGTAAGTGGTATGTAAATATATACTTTCTTTATGTAATGTCTATTTGTGTTTGATTAACATAAGGTAAATAAGCTAGGTATGTAAGGGTGGTCTTGATAACTTTTAATTGAATTGATGCATCTGTAGTTAAATTTAAGAATTCCCAATATTATCTTAATTAATGCATGGTATTAGTTTGGTTTAGAAATTGTATCCTAACTTAAAAATAAGATTAAATGAGCTTTATGTTAACTGTATCTTGACTTGAAAATAAGTGAATGTTATTTTATAATTTTGATGCAAACCTTTTAGTTCGAGATTGCTAGTTAACTATTCAAAAATCCAATTTGATATTAAATCTTTTTTAAACATCAATTTTGGTATTAAATGTTTTCTTAAGTGTTTAATACTTTTAAATGACACCAAGCATTATATTATGTATTTGAATGAACTGAAAAGAGTTAATGTTCAGTTAGTACAATTGGTGGTGAATTTGATATATTTGAATGAATTATATGCTTTGTTTATGTTGTACAATTTTCCAACCCATGGGTCATTTGTAAGATGCCTCGATATCTTCTTATGTTGCTAACATCTCAACATTAAATGGTCTTCTATTGTAAACATTCAACATTCATTATAAGATGCCCACCTAATTATGTTTTCCCTCTATCATATTTTAGGTCCATGCTTTAATCACATGAATTGAATTGAAGTTCTTTCTTGCCTAGGACATTGAATTTGTTGAGGTCGTAAACCTTTTATTATTATAGTTTTCATCTTTTTTTTATTCTGTGAATTGATTTTTTTTTCTTTGTGAGGTTTGAAGACTTTGAAAAGATTGACATTTTCTTAGCTGAACACAAAATGTTTGACTAAATTCCCGAATTCCAATTCCAATATTATCAAGGAAAATATATGATGTTATTTTTGGATGTGACTCTATTTATGTATGCTAAACCTACTCAAATATGTTATGTTATTTGGTTATTTAGGCGGCGTTTGGCACTACCAAGCTTGAGAGTCGAAAAATAATGCAATGTCTTTCAGTTACTCCATTTACTACAGTTAAAAGGGAAATCTTCATGGTAAATTCATGTGGGTTTGAGTAGAATATACAGTTAGTGTCTTTATTAACAAACACCTTTTGGGGTTTGTAAATTTGAGTAAGAGCGCAATTTTGGGGGGAATTTTGGCATTCCAACTGTTATCCACCAGATATACATTATATATCCATTTCATAACATTTTTTGTTGATACCTTTTTTGCAGCGAATGATGTCAACTTTAGAATGGTTGTTTACATTGTTCACCCTATTATTTTTACAAAAAAACTCCTTGAAGTATTCCATTTATTTACCACCCCCACCCAATGTGATTGAAAACTGAACTTAATTTCATAGTTTAGGTATTACTATTAATATTAGGGGAAGTTTTCCATTACAACAACATTTACAGGGCAAAGAAAGTAATTATCCTTTATGAACAGTACCTGTGAACAAATAAGTTTAACTGTCATCAAGAGTCTGTAAGTATGTTTTATTATTCCCGTATTAAGATGGTTTCTTTAGAAGCATTTATGTCCCATGATGCTAAATTCGATTATTTGTGAAGGACACCATAAAATATATTTGATGATGAGCTTCGAATTTGAGTATGCTAAAATGATTTTCTGATCTCATCAGTTGAATAAAGATGTCGGAGAAAATGACTCGTGCAGTGCTTCTAGATATAATTGGTGGCAAGGTATGATAATGCTTTAATTGGTGAAATGCAGACAAATTAATGGTAATAAATCGTATCATAATAAGTAATACTCTTTTTGAATTTATTATTTTGGCAGGGTCACTTTATTATTTAGAGCATTCTGTCGATGGCATGTAAATTTCCCGTATACTACCAAGGTATTTTCCCTATAAATTAATTTTCTTTTATAATTCTAAATTTCTCCATATACTTTCCTTGAGTAATAGTCTGCTCCTGTTTTCACACATTTTCACTTATAGATTTGGTAAAAAAAATGTAACAAAAAAGAAGGGAAAATTATGTTAACGGATTTGGTGTTAAACATAAATATGAACTTAGAATAGGTGAAGTAATTTTTATTATTTTACTTTCATCTAAGTGAAAAAATATGCCACCTCGAAACAAACAAAACTTAAAAAAATTAATATCTGCCAAATCTATTTCATAAAATCCTTTTAGAGGCAAGTAGCAACCTGCTTCGGATCATGCGAGAGAGAAATAAAATTAGAGTAATTTTATATGTACCCTCAACCTCAAACCATGTTGTCATTACAAGCATTATTTGCATTGCAAGACCTGACAATGAATTTCTCTAGATAGATATTTCAATAAGATTGCAAGGAATTCTAGAAACATGTAGAATTTAATCCTACATATGTTGAGAATTATTGGCATTGCAAGAAAAATAATCTGCAAAAGAAAATTAGTGCCCCCATATTTAGTAATAAGGTCCAGTTAACATTTCCAGGTCTCCAACCAAAAGCTCAATGAAAGTAAGACATTTTGAATGGTTTATCGCTCTTAAATGAATTCTAATTTTTTTTAATCTTTGTGCATCGACCATTTTTAGATATAATGAACACTTTACCCCGTGAAATAATTCAGTATTTAGACTTACCCACCTACACGTTCATTATTTAGCATAACCCCCAGGCATGCCACAAATAATGAATAAGGTACAAATAAGATGATACAAATGCAAGGGTAAGACTGATTAATGTTCGTGTATGGGGTAAGTCGGCAGCACATAATTTTGCCATTAGTGATATCTTTCAATCAGAAAGTGTTCGCATGAGTTATAACTAGACCCACTCATACTACCTCTTTGAATTATACTTATGTTGATTATATTTTAGATATATTTGGAATTTCAGTAGCAAATGTGATGCTTCAATTATTATGTTGTCATACAATTCTTATGTTTCAGTTCTTACGGTTGGAAATAGTGTTTTTCAAAGGGAACTTCTTGAGTATCAAATTTTCTTTTCATGGTGAACATACTTTCAGAACATGTTACTTTGTTAGGGAATCATGATGGTTACTTTGAGGCCAACACAGATATGAGGTGAAGGTTAGTTGATTAATATCAATATTTAGAATAGAGTATTATATCAGGGATATTATTGTATCATATGTACCAACTATTTCTCGCCTAGAATTAACAAAGTCATGGTTTGAGAATCTAGAGTTAGGTATGAATTTGAGGTTTAATTTCATACATGTTTATAATTAGGGTATGTATTATTTTAACCAATTCACTTTTGGTTCTATGGAGATATTAGGTGATGTTTTGAAAAGGAGTAGCCTTCCTAATTTGATTTTTTTATGATGAAGTCTCCTTAAATTTATTTGGGTTTCAAATTCTATCTTTTCGTATCTTTTAAATCAGGTTTCTTTTCTATATTAAATGAAGGTCTTGAATTTCAAGGAAAAGGGATGTTCACAATATTTAGTTAGCCGGAATTATAGGCCTACTCTTTATTCCGACACAATGACGATGATATGTTATGTGCTTTAGGTCCATTGATTATCATTTGAGACAATAACTAATGTAGACACGACATGTAAACAAATCATAAAAAATGAGATGAAATCAAAAGTAGGCATAGAATTACTATTTTGGTAGTTTGGTAGGAAGTACATAGCTAATTTTAGTTGTGGGCAACAAGTGACACTATTTATGATTCTGAAACTTTGGTACCATGTATGTATATTTTGTTTTGTCACTACTTTTTTATGTGTACCAATGGAAAAAGTGACAAATATACATTGTTTACAGTTATGAAACTTTGGTACCATGTATTTATATTTTTTCGTGTCACTACTATTTTGTGTGTCCCAATAGCACAAGTGAAAACTTATTTTAGCAATGAGTTATTGCTACTTATATTGGTTGATTGTGTTATGTGTTTTCACTTTTAATGGCGAGTGTAAATTATTTCTTATATTTTTTTTTTTTTTTTTTTGGGGGGGGGGGGGGGGGAGTATTACAAGAGCAAGTTAGAGATGACGGATAAATATTGGAATTAAGAGAAATGATTCTTCTTCTTAATAGAGATGTTACTTAGTATTAAAAAATATAAAAATAATCTGCAACTTGATTTAACTATAAACAAAAAGCATGAAAAATCATATTCCAAGTGGAAGTACATATTTTTTTTATATTATCTTAATTGCTAAATTCTATCACTCGAAGTTGTACATCTAGAAAAATTGTTCATGAAAAAGAGTAAGTCAAAATGGATATTGTTTGATATAGAGTGGATCCCATCAGATACATAATAGGTTTTTTATTAACTTTTTATTTATGGTTTTGTTATTTCACTTCTTTTTATTGTTTTTTTCTTTTTTTACTTACATTTTTATAATTGAGGAAGCGAGTGAATGTTGATTTTGCTTGAAATGCTTAATTATTTTTTCCTTCATCTAACAATATTTTTTTCTTTTGATATGTAGGTTTTCAGTATTGCAAGAAAGGACCACGTACCATGAAAAGGACTATTTTGGCACCATTATTACTATCTCTAGTAACCGTAAATTTATTTATTTTAGTATTAGGAGCAAAAATTGTCCTTAATTAATTTGTAATATAGATTACAGGATTAACATAATCACATGGTTTCTTTAGAAGAATTTATGTCCTGTGATGCTAAATTTGATTATATGTGAAGGATACCATAAAATATTTTGGATGATGAGCTTTGAATTTGAGCATGCTAAAATTATTTTCTGATCTCAACAGTTCAATAAAGATGTCGGAGGAAATGACTCGGGAGTGCTTCTAGAGAAAATTAGTTGTAATGTATGATAATGCTCTAATTGGTAAATTACAGACAGATTAATGGTATTACATCATATCATAATAAGTTATATTCTTTTTGAATTTATTATTTTGGCAGGGTATCTTTATTATTGAGAGCATTCCATTGATTGCATATGAATTTCTCGTATACTACCAAGGTATTTTCCCTATAAATTAATTTTCTTTTAAACTTCTGAATTCCTGCATATTCTCTCCTCAGGAAATAGTCTCTTCCACTTTTCACACATTTTTACTTATGGATTTGGTAGGAAAAATGTTAAAAGAAAAGGGGGGAAGTAAGTTAATCGATTTGGTGTTAAACAAAAATATGAACTCAGAATAGGTAAAATAATCTTTACAATTCTACTCTTACCTATGTGAAACAATATACCACCTCGAAACAAACATGACATAAAAAATTTTAATATATGCCACCTCTGTGTCATCAAATCCTTTTAGAGGCAAGTAGCAACCTGCTGCAAATCATGCGATAAAGAAACAAAAGTAGAGCAATTTTATACGTACCCTCAACCTCGAACCATATTGGAAATTGCAAGCATTATTTGCATTGCAAGACCTAACAATGAATTTCTCTAGATAGATACTTCAATAATATTGCAAGTAATTTTATAAACATGTAGAATTCAATGCAAATGCTGAGAATTATTGGCATCGCAAGCATAATAATCTGCAAAAGCAAATCATTACCCTCATAATCAGTAATATGGTCCAGTTACAATGCCAAGTCTCCAACCAAAATTTCAAAGAAAGTAAGACAATTTTCAATGGTTTAATCGCTCTTAAAGAAATTCTATTTTTTGTTATTGTATTCAAGCGGGAATTGTTCCCACTGAATACTTTGAGAAGACGACTCAATCCTTATTTAATGCTAGTGGTGATAGCATGGGCATTAAATATAAATTAACTAATGTCACCATTTGTAACAATGGAATTTGTTTAGACAGTACCTTCTTGCTTATTAGCGATTTATCCCAACATATAATTTTAGGTACACCCTTTTATCTTTGCGTATGCCTATAGATAAAATTGATTCTAGTGGAATATATGCCACCATTCAAAACCAAAAAATTGTTTTTGAATTCATTACCCAACCTGAGATTAAGAAAATCAACTCTTTGACAAATAATATTATTTTCAAAGAAAACCATTTGAATTTTCTTCAAAAAGAAATCTATTTTTTAACTATCTGTAACACCCCACGATTTTTGAGACTGAGAAATTAAATTTTTGGGAAAATAAAATTTAATTAAACCGGAGAATTTTAAATTTGGGAATTGAGGCCCAAAAATAGAGGGCATTTTAAAGTATTCTGGATGATGATTTTGAGGGTACCATTGATCCCGGAAGGGTCGAGATTGTCGAAATGACTGTCATTGGGTTTTATTTCGGCTCCGGAATATTTTTAAGTTAGTTTGACTCGAATTGGAGTAAACGAGTCATTTAAAGTGTGTATTAACATTTAAAATTGGGATTTTGTTTTAAAGGATTTAAGGCTTACGGATGAAGCCTTCTCTTTTGAGAAAAAAGGAGAAAAAGAAAGAAAAGAGAAAGAAGAAGAAAGAAAAGGAGAGAAGGAGAAAAGCTTGGGGATTTCCGGCCAAATCGCGACATCAAGGACGATCCAACCTCTACAAATCTGAGGCAAGTGTTTAATCTTGATAAATAGCTATTTGTGTATTTCATTTCATAATTTGTGGGATTAAAGAAATGGATTTTTGGGTATTAAAATCAAAACCTAGATTTTTAGGTTTAATCTTGAAATCAATGTTTAAATATGGATTTAATGGATTAGAAATGGTTGGGATCAACTTTGGGTTGATTAATGGGCTTAACATCATGATTTGATGAAAGTTTGGGGATTAGAATGAAAGTTTTAGGGTATTAATTTCGTGGGTTTGATGAGAAAAGGGGAAATCAGACAGAATAACTGGTATGGCCGGTCGACCGCGGTCTGGGGACCGGTCGACCGCGCCTTAAGGAAAAAGCCTACTGCATTTCTTCGTAGGCAAAATTTGGACCCGCGGTCCCGGTCGACCGGTCCCCTGTTTTTAGCCAAGTTTGGAGTTCTTTTATCCCTTTTTCTTTTGGAGTTTATTATTAGGGGCTTCCTTTATGGTTGTTTTATGGGGTTTATCTAGGAGAACCTCTAGCCCCTGTTGGTTGGGTTTATTGATTTGGGGCTTTCTTTTATGAAGTAATAGTTATACTTTGGAGACTTATAGGGGGTCTTTCACTTAGTATATGATAGTGGGGACTTCTTGGAATAATTGGAGAAGAATATATTCATGTATGTTGTGAAATTTCTAGGCCGACATCTATGTCAACTCCTTATAAGGATAGGATATTGTTAAGTTACAATTTGGGGCCAAATGGAAGAGAGTGGTCGCATACTCTTTAAGAGTGAGGGGCCTCCTATCCTCAGAAATGTTTAGTGGTCGCATACTCTTTAAGATTGAGGGGTCTCCTATCCTTAGAAATGTTTAGACTAAGGACCAAATGATAACCCGATAGGAGTAAGGGTTCATAAAATTAATTCAACCATAGGTAAAATTGGGAACGGCTTGGTATCATACTATCGATTAGAATAAGCGGTAGCATAAATTCTAGTTAGGATAGTTTACACGAAATTGTGGTGAAATAACCATTGAGATTCCAATACTTAAAACGAGGTTGGAATAAATTGAGGTTTTAGACTATTAAGTCATGTGTGTGTCTATGGTTAAATAGTACTAAAGAAAATTATGTTACTTTCACATTTAGAGGTGAAATGTGTAGTGATGGATTCCTACACAAACTCTTGGGTGATAACCCTAATGTTGAATATATATGTATAGATATATACATATGGTTTTGGGAGACTATTCATCATAGGAAAAATGATTGAATATGTTTCAAGTGAAGGATTGTATTCACATATCGAGGTAAATTTAATGGAAATTATGGTGACGGCTTGTATATTGAAGATTATGTATATTTATAGCCGAGTTTATATATACTATACATATGAACGAGATATAATTTGTATATATAGATATATGGATATGTGAGTATATATTTATATATCTATATAGATATGAAAATATGGATATATTTATGTTGTGGACATATGTGGTATGGATACTTAAACCGTATATGATGGTTTATTATTTGATCATATGATTGGATCATATGGATGTATATATATTGTGCATGTGAATGGTATATATACTTATTTGGTTAAGCATACCCCGCTCATGCTATCATTGGGAAGTTACGCGCGTAGAGGGTGAGCATCCTGGCTAGAAAAGCAGGGTGTGGATATTCCCCAGGTCATAGTCGTCCCGTGTGTTATTATGTGATTTACATTTTTATTTTTGGGATGAGACGTGGTGGGTATGTTTCGTCTCATTGCCGGTTTGGAGCTATGACCGCTTCCCGGGACGTCGTGTGCGTGAGTTTACCACGAGATGGGTGTCGTTTAGTCCCACCATGGTGGCCCCAGTATTGCTACGTGAGCCGGGCACTGGGAAGATGATAGCATTGATGCAGTTTATCGGCGCTATATATAGCCGGGTATTTATTTGTGCATGGCCTTTGTACATCATATATGGTATGCATACATGGTCATGGGATTGGATGATGGTGTGTATATATATATGGTTAGAATGAAATACCTATATATATATTTATATATCCTATAGATGAAAGGATATAGAACCTTTGTGGAGTACATCTTGGATGATTATGGTGTACTAGATTGATGGGGGTTGATGTATCGCATTTAAGGAATATTTCGGTTACATCATCCCAAGGATATTATTGGAGTTTTGGTAATAGTGGTAGTATTAAATTGTATATATGGCATTATGGATCTCTAGGATCGACATTGTCAGGGAGTAGTGTAACGGGGTGGTTCCTTGTTTGGATTTCGCTTTGCGAG
The DNA here is from genome assembly GCA_949130495.1 of Sambucus nigra. Classification (NCBI taxonomy): domain Eukaryota; kingdom Viridiplantae; phylum Streptophyta; class Magnoliopsida; order Dipsacales; family Adoxaceae; genus Sambucus; species Sambucus nigra. The sequence goes on along the minus strand of OX422215.1, from coordinate 611,187,206 downwards.
ACACCCCACGCATGAAACGCAGTGCAGTGTTGAAATTGGAGAAAAGTTCTGCCAGTTATGGTATGCACGGCATTATGGATCTCTATGATCGACATTGTCAAAGAGTAGTGTAACCGGGCGGTTCCTTATTTGGATTTCGCTTTGCGGGACTCCCCACGCACGAAATGTAGTACATTGTTGAGAGTAGAGAGAAGTTCTGTCGATATTTATGTGTGACATGATGGATCTCCAGGATCGACGTTGACATGGAGTAGTGTAACGGGGTGGTTCCTTGTTTGGATTTCGCTTTGCGAGACACCCCACGCACGAAACGCAGCGCAGCGTTGAAATTGGAGGGAAGTTGTGTCAATAATGATTTTTCATGCTTATTAATTAGAAATTAAATCATATGTTTCAACCCAAATGCATAGTGGGTAACTTATTAAATTTTAAATGGTTAAAGTATAAACCGGAATCCACTAATCCTAATAAGGCACATATGATTGAAAATAAATACTTATCTGTGGTTAAAAAGGGAGTGGATTCTTGGGGTATGATAGGAAGGTAGATCTCGTGGGTATAGGCTAGGCCTATGATAAGTTAGGTTGTCCTAATAAAAATGGGGGTAATTTAACTAATAAAATTGAGGATGCGAATAGGTGCGCGCCTTTAGATGAGAGGTGAGTTGGGGTTCCACGAGAGTGCGATTCCACTTTAATTATGAAATAGTGCACTGATATTTATTATGCACGGTTAACACACTTGCTAAATATTTTTACAACTCGGGCTCTGACCCGTTTACTTTTCTCTCCTGCCTGTATATATATATATATTATTACAGGTATCCTACCGCATGGATGTCGGATGACCTTCTATCCAGAGTCTTGGGAGCCGTGACAAGTGCGGACTGTTGCGGGATGTATCTGGTAGTCGCTTCCTTCTTTCAAAATTCTAGGTAGGATTCATGTTGTACATCGGGTTTGTACCCAAGGGATATTTATAGATGTTTATATTTATTCCATTCCAGTTATTGTATTAGCTGTGACCCGACAGCTTATTCGGGTCTACTTTTTGTATCACATTCGGTTGTAGTTGATTATATCATTTTAATATAGCATTTCGTTTATCATAGTTCTTTCTTGCATCTTTCTCCTATTTATTAGTAGTTTCATGGTGTTGGTTTGTTAGTTGTTGCATGTTTTAAATTATTTAACATCTCGCTTATATGATATTAGGTAGTTAGTCCTATATTATATAGTACCGACAGTTGATGTTGAGACTGGACCATCTGAAACTCCTGATTTAATATAGTATAGGGCTGGCCACCCGTTATTATTTTAGGCGGGGTGTTACACTATCAAGCAGAAGTTGGAGTTACCTAATGTACTGTAAAAAATTAATGTTGTTAAAAAAGAATTAATAACCGAAGTTTGCAATGATATCCCTAATGCTTTTTGAAATAGGAAGAAACATATTGTTTCTCTTCCTTATGAAACTGATTTTAATACGATAGGGAATCAACTCAATAGAATTGAGAACCTCCAGGTACATCTTACGGTTAAGAAACCTGAAGACTTTAAGAAAAGTCTTGACCAACCTTTAGTTCAACCTCTTATTGATGTTAAAGGTTTTAAAATGGGTAATAAAACTGAGTATATATCCCAACTCAAAGAGATTGATAACAATCTCAAAGGGTTAAAAATTAACACTTTATCCCACGTTGATTCTGATTCAGAATTTGATATCCCCTTGAAAGAAGCTCATGACTTTGAGAATTCTTTCAAAAATTCTGAAGAATATGTCAATAAAATTACTTATAGTTATAATATTGTCTATGTTAATCCTGTGAGAAACTACTATCACAGACCAACCCCTCAGGATCTTCTTTTCAAAGAAAACTCTGTGATGAATCCACAGTCCAACTTCCATGGTAAGACCATTTATGATTGGAATATTGATGGTAAATCTGAACATCAAATCTATGAAATGATACATCAGATGTCCATGTATTCCACTATATGTAAACAGAATGATGCCTCTGATCAAATTATTGCTCAGATGATCATTGTTGGTTTTACTGGCACACTTCGGGGTTGGTGAGCAAATATTCTCACAGAAAGTCAAAGAAATGACATTGTTAATGCTGTCAAAATTGTCAAAGATGAACATATGCAAGACAGAGGTATACAGGATGCTGTCTACACTTTAATTCTTGCCATTATTCATCATTTTATTGGGAGTAGTGATTATATGTAATACCCCGTATTTTTGGCGATATTTATTTTTGGGATTAATTAATTAAATGAGAATTAATTGGGAATTAATCCGGATAAAATACTAGCGAGATGTGAGTTGGTATTTGACTATATTGAGCATATATGCTGTTATATGAATATTGAATTATGAAATTTATCGTGAGATTGATATACGGCAATTTGGACATTTTATTGGGACGCGTGAGACAGTCGCGTCAGGATATAATTATTTTAATTATAAAAGTGAAATTAAATTCTATTAACCGTATGGTCATTTTGAGTGCGCCAACGCATCCGGAAGGGTCGAGATAGTCAGAAAACACTAGCCGGGGGTTTAGTTTGGGTCCCAGGGTATTTTTAGACCATACCGGCAACATATAGGAGTAGTTTGGTAATTTTGCACTTTTGAGAATTAAAAGTGACGAAAATTAGTAAATTATATCTGATGTGGATTTGACCCACTAAACCACTAACCAACCCATGTTAACCCAATAGGCTACGTAGGTTATTAGAATTAGGTTTCTAACTTTTCCCAAAACAAACCCTAGCCACCATAGCCATTGGAGAAGAAAGCTTGGAGAGAGAGAGAGATAGAAGGGAATTCTGCAGAAAGAGAGAGGGAACTTCTTCAAATCGTCATCAAAATCAGAGATTGAATCAAGGCAAGTGGTTTAATTTACATTTTTATGCAGTAAATGCTTCTTCCATGCTTAGACAATTCAATAATCATAATTAATTGAGAGATAAATAAAAACCCATAAAATTGGAGTTGTTAGTTTAAATTTTGGAGATAGGTTTGCATGTAGAAATGTTATTGGAAGATCGAATTAAGAGAATTACTAATTTATGTGATATAAAAACGGATTTATTTCTGGGAATGAAAGATTTGAAATTCTAGGGTTTATGTTCTTGAAAATTTGGGGAAAAGTGATGAGACTTGATGATTTAATGATGTTGAGGATGAATTAATTCCTTAAAACACGTTAGTATGTGACTTTAATATGTTTAGGATTTATTAGAGACCTTAAAACATTGTTGGGACGAATTTTGGTTGAGATTTGAGGTGTAGAAATTGGTGAAAAATGAATATAGAAAATCTGGGCTCGAATCTGGTCGCTCGTTAGAAGACCTGCCGAGGTCGTTCGAACGACATCGTTCGAACGAGCTTCTAAGGAGTTGACCATTGACTTCTAACGAGGGTGAAGTTCGTTCGATGATATCGTTCGAATAAGATCTCGTTAGAAAGCCCACTTCATTCGAACGAGATCTCGTTAGAAGACTCAGTTCGTTCGAACGAAGTCTCGTTCGAACAGCCTCGTTCGAACGAGACTTCGAACGAGTTGACAGTTTAGGCTTTTAGCCTGTTTTGATCCCGAGTGCCCCGTAACCTTGTGTATAAGTAGAGATAGCCCTTCCTTGATGAGTAATTGTTATATTTGGGAGGTTTGGGATATTATGAGGAGTCAAACCTAGAAGGGTAGTTTGAACCTAAAGGGAAAATACGAAGTAGGACGTGAGCGTCTATTACGATGTGAGCTATTGACGACCTAATTTAATATATTAACCGGGAACATATAAATTGTGTAGTATTATATGTCGGTACGAAAATGAGAAGTGTACCACCAATATATGGTGATTACTAAGACGTGTGCATACTTAGTATATATGTTGATTTTATGTGTATGACATACCTACCATACTTGCTATCACGGGAGGTTTGCGTTCGCTTAGGGCCCTCTAATCCTTGTGTTGCCCGGATTTAGACTGGTTACCTCGATGAACATAGGTCAGAGAAGGACTTATTGGGATGATAATAAGTCTGCTGATCGTGGGAGCGCAGGTATGTGCGTGACCCATGTGATTTGATTGTGTTCGCCTCCATTATTTGTGATGTTGTTATCTGAGAACTATTCCTGAGAGATTCGGAATATGTGATCCTTATGTACGTGATGTACCGGGATGGATAGCAGAGTATGTGTGCACCGCAGCTAGTTCTCGGGGTGCTTGTATTGTATATTTATGACGTGAATAATATACACTTAGTAAAATGGGAACTTTCATATGGTATTGTGTGTATAACTATGGAATAACATAAAAGGGATAATCTATAACGAGTTGTATTACTTTTATATGAGAACCTGAATTTACGTTATGCCCCCTATCTATTTGAGATCATTATAATGTTAATGGGAACCGAGTAATAAGGGTAGAACCTATGACAGTCTAGCTAGATATGATGTCACTTAGCTAGTGGGTTGTGTCATTTTAGATGGGTACTTACGTTAGGAGTGCACAGTTAGACGAGAGGTGAGAATTTCATGTGAGTGCACGTCCTAACATGTACTTTGCATTTAATGTTTTAAATGTTTTTAAAGCACTTGCAGGTTTTTAAAATATCTCCACATTCGGGCTCTGACCCATTTGCTTTCAAATCTATTTTTTGTAAAACCGTTTTAGGTGCCCAGCCACAAGGACACCACGCATAGAATTCTCATTTCGATGACGAGCTGTAGCTGTTTGTGGAAGTTACAGGGATTTGCTTTTAGACGCTTCTATCATTTGGATTCCATGTTCAGTATTTCCTCAGTTGTAGGGCATGTTGCCCAAATTCTATTAGAGACATTTCCATTTCAGTTTTTCAGACTTTTGCATATATTAATTCAGTATTCAGTATTTCGTTACTTATTTCAGTTGTGGGATTTGTTGTGAGGAGTTTTCCTCCGGATTTATTCATATCATGTGATGGTCATTCTATTATTTCGTTATGATGAATGGTGATGTTATTCTTGCTTTAAATCTTTTACTGCGTGTTAATCAGACTTTAATTAAAACTTGACAACTTACTTTTTAAATACTAGGTGGTTAGTAATAATAAAATGTTTTCGACAGTGATGCTATTAACTGAGCCAACTTGGCATTTTGATTTAATTTAATAAAGGAGTAGCTACCCGGTATTTAATTAGTCGGGGTATCACAGGTGGTATCAGAGCATCAGGTTCTAGTGTCCTTTAGGATCTGTACGGCTATTATGTTTCCGCTAAGTTTTCTTTGATATAGAGCCCTATATTTTAGGACTGTTGTACTCTTTTTGTGTATGCTTCGTTCTTCAGCTATTTTAAGTTTATAAACTGTGAACTTATAAACTTTATTCTTATTTCAGATGCCTCCACGACGTGCACGACGAGTTCCCAGGGATGCAACGCCCGAACCCCAGCCCGCTCCAGTTCAGGGCATGATGGACGCCGCTGAGGTTGCAGCCATTGTAGCCCAAGCGGTAAATGCCGCAATTGTCGTAGTTCAGCAGGCACCACCTCAGGCGCCGGTTGCCGCGCCAGTACAGGCAAATGCATTACTGTCTGCTTGGGAACGTGTACGTGACGCTTTTCAGAAAGCGCATCCGCCAGAGTTTGCAGGTAGCTCAGATGTGGTAGTCTCGAGCCAGTGGAGGAAGGATATGCAGAGGCACTTGAGGATGTATGAGTGCACGAACGTTCTGAAGCAGGTGCTAGATACTTTCAAGCTAGTTGGATCTGCACTGTAGTGGTGGGAGTCTATTACCACCGTGGAGGAGAGAGATACTCTCACTATTCAGGACTTTTGGGTACGGTTTGACCGCAAGTACTTTTCGTACGCTGTTCATACGGAAATGAGGAGGAAATTGATGAGTCTGAAGCAGGAGGGTAAGACCGTGGCCGAGTATGAGGCCGAGTTCACGAATCTGTTGAATATCGTTTCGGATGAGATACCGACAGAAAATAAGAAGATTGAGAAATTCATCGACGGGTTGACATGGAGGATCCGTCAGCATCTGTTAGGGAACCTTTCGTTGGCCAATTATTCTGATGTGGTTAACGCTGCTTTGTTACACTGCCAGGATCACCGCTTTCATATGGCTTAGGGCAAGAGATCGGGAGAGTCTAGCCATCAGGGCAGGACTGGAGGACATGGTGCTAGTGGGGTACAATCCATTCTGGGGCAGAGACAGGGTGAGCAGGGTTCCCAGCAGGGGGATCAGAAGAGGTTCAGATCAGGGAATTATAGGCACGGACAGGGAGGTTTCCGTCAGAGCCATCAGGGTCTGAACGGCCATCAGGGCCAACAGGGGCAGAATGGGCAGCAGTTTCAGCAGGGCCAGCAGGGCCAAGGGAGGAACGGTAACGGCCACCAAGGCCTGGGACAGCAGGGGCAGAGAGGGGGAAACTTCCCAGGGAAGTGTTATGTTTGTGGCAAGACTGGCCATAAACGACAGGATTGTCCCGATAGGGGCAGGGCCCCACAGCAGCAGCAGCAGGGTGCTCGCCAGGAGCCGCAGAGACCTATATTTCCCGCCGCTCTCCCCGCACCGCCACAGATGGAAGCATTGCCACCTATCCCAGCAGCTCCAGTTTAGCAGGGGCAGCTACAGTATGGACGTGTCTATATCGTCCACCAGGCAGCAGTTCCACAGGCACCGCCCGCGATTGAGGGTACGTTTCCTATCCATGGCACTATGGGTCGGGTATTGTTTGATACGGGGGCTACCCATTGTTTTATAGCTACACATTTCGCGAAGGCTTTAGGGTTGTTAGCCACAGCGGAGAGCACAGTGACGTGTGTCGATTCACCATTGGGGAGGTGGGTCACTTATATTCTTTATATGCCGGGGAGTGGGGGTAGAGATTGGTGGTTTGGTATTACCTGCAGACATGTTGGTATTAGATATGAATGTGCACGATGTGATTATCGGTATGGATTAGCTCGTAGCTTATAAGGCCATGATTGATTGCTTCAGCGGGAGCATTATTTTTTCCATTCCGGGGCAAGAGATGTTTGTAGTGGCGATGCCTCGCCCAGAGGGAGGTTCGACAGCTCATCTGTATTACATAGAGGAGGATACCTCTAAGGAGGTTGTGATTCCTTTAGATTCGATCCCAGTTTTCAGGGAGTATTCTGATGTGTTTCAGGAGATACCAGGCCTACCCCCCAGTCGAGAGATAGACTTTGTTATAGACCTATTGCCAGATACGAGACCTATAGCACGCGCACCGTACCGTATGGCTCCGGCAGAGATGCGAGAGTTACGAGATCAGATAGAGCAGCTGTTAGGTCAGGGCTTTATTCGCAGGAGTACCTCACCTTGGGGCGCTCCAATTTTGTTTGTAAAGAAGAGGGACGGTTCACTAAGATTGTGTGTGGACTACCGGGAGTTGAACAAGGTCACGATACGGAATAAGTATCCGTTGCCTCGAATCGATGACCTATTTGACCAGTTGAGAGGAGCTTCTTTCTTCTCGAAGATTGATTTGAGATCGGGATACCATCAGTTGCGTATCAGGAGGAGGATGTCTCGAAGACTGCGTTCTTAACGAGATATGGATCTTACGAGTTTCGGGTTATGCCTTTTGGTTTGACCAATGCTCCAGCAGTGTTTATGGACTTGATGAACAGAGTGTTAAGGGATTTCCTAGATCAGTTTGTCATTGTCTTCATCGATGATATTCTGGTTTACTCCCAGACAGAGGAGGAGCACGCCGAGCATTTGAGGCAAGTTTTGCAGACACTACGTCAGAACGAGTTGTATGCAAAATATGAGAACTGCGGGTTTTGGCAGAAGGAGGTCCAGTTTTTGGGACATATTATTTCCGATCGGGGGATATCTGTTGATCCGGGGAAGGTATCCGCGGTGAGGGAGTGGGGACAGCCCACGACACCAACTGAGATTCGTAGTTTCTTGGGCCTAGCAGGATACTACAGGAGGTTCATTCGGGGATTTTCGAAGATAGCGGGTCCTTTGACATATCTGACTCGTAAAGGTGTGCCGTTCATTTGGAGTGATGCCTGTCAGTTGGCATTTGATGAGTTAAAGGACAAGTTAACCTCAGCACCTGTGTTAGCATTGCCGAGACCGGGAGTTGAGTATTTGGTTTACATCGATGCGTCTTTGCAAGGACTTGGAGGTGTATTGCAGCAGGAGAGACAGGCCATAGCTTATGCTTCCCGTAAGCTTAAGCCTCACGAGAAGAATTACCCCACTCATGATTTGGAGTTGGCAGCAGTGGTATTTGCCCTACGGATTTGGAGACACTATCTTTTGGGGGAGAAGTTCCAATTATTCACGGACCACAAGTCCCTACAGTACCTGTTCACGCAGAAGGAGTTGAACATGCGGCAAAGGAGGTGGCTTGAGTTTGTGAAGGACTACTAGTTCGATATCCAGTATCACCCGGGTAAGGCTAACGTGGTAGCAGACGCGTTGAGCCGTAGGTTAGCAGATGAGGTGGCAGGGGTGTGGAAGACAAAGTGGAAGGAGTTGGGGCACCAGGATGCAGTGGCCCGATCTTTCATGTCTGTGATGACCGTTACATCGCAGATTGTCACGAAGGTAGTACGGGCACAGGCTAATGACTCGTTCTGTCAGGAGCAGATAGTTCGATTATTAGCAGAGGGAGCCGAGTCCTACACCGTTAGCTCGGACGGGGGATTACGCTTCAATGGGAGATTGGTAGTTCCGGAAGGAGAGGAATTGCGGCATGAGGTGATGGCAGAGTCGCACGGCTCACGGTTCGCGGTACATATCGGTGGGGACAAAATGTACCAAGACATGAGACGCCAGTATTGGTGGAGCGGTATGAAGAGAGATATCGCTATGTTTGTTTCGAAATGCGCCACTTGTCAGCTAGTAAAAGTGGATCATCAGAGACCGACAGGACTTCTACAGCCGTTGGAGGTTCCGAGGTGGATGTGGGAGAGAATATCCATGGACTTTATCACGGGGTTGCCTACGTCGCAGAGGGGTCACGACTCCGTTTGGGTAATTGTGGACAGGTTGTCCAAAGTCGCTCACTTTTTACCCGTAAGGACTGACTACACTACGGGACAGTATGCCCAGCTCTTCATTTCAGAGATTGTGAGACTTCACGGTGTACCCCTAAATATCGTGTCTGACAGAGACAAGATATTTGTTTCACGGTTTTGGGAGAGTTTCCAGGAGGCCATGGGCACGGAATTGCGGTTGAGTACGGCTTATCATCCGCAGACCGATGGGCAGACCGAGGGCACAAATCAGATGTTAGAGGACATGCTACGCCTGTGCATTATTGACTTTGGAGGTGGATGGGAGCAATACCTTCCACTGGTAGAGTTTGCTTATAATAACTCCTACCAGTTCACTATTGGCATGGCTCCGTTTGAGGCGTTGTACGGTAGGCCTTGTCGTTCCCCATCATGTTGGTTAGAGGTGGGGAACAACAAACTACTTGGACCGAAAGTGATTCAGGATACTTCGGCAAGGATTGAGTTGATTCGGAGTCGCATTCGGGTAGCTCAAGACCGGCAGAAGAGTTATGCTGATGCGAAGAGATCCTTCAGGGAGTTCCAAGTGGGGGACCAAGTTTTGCTCAGAGTATCTCCTATGAAGGGGATTTGCATTTCGGGAAGAAGGGGAAGTTGGCACCAAGGTATGTAGGGCCATTTCTTATTATTGAGCGGATTGGACCAGTTGCGTATAGACTCGGGTTACCGGAGCATTTACACCGGATTCACGATGTGTTTCATATTTCCTCGCTAAGGAAATATCTCAAGGACGATCTGGCTCATTCTCACATCGCTTTGGAGGAGATTGATCTACAGCCTGATAGCTCCTACGAGGAGGGGCCAATTGCTATTTTGGACCGAAGTGAGAGGAAGCTGCGGTCAAAGATAGTTCCGTTAGTGCGTGTTCAGTGGCGACATCACAATGTCGAGGAGTCCACATGGGAACGCGAGGATGAGATGCGCGAACGTTATCCAGAGTTGTTTTTATCAGGTACTTTCTATTCCCGAATTTCAGGACGAAATTCTGTTATTAGGGGGGAAGTATGTAATACCCCGTATTTTTGGCGATATTTATTTTTGGGATTAATTAATTAAATGAGAATTAATTGGGAATTAATCCGGATAAAATACTAGCGAGATGTGAGTTGGTATTTGACTATATTGAGCATATATGATGTTATATGAATATTGAATTATGAAATTTGTCGTGAGATTGATATACGGCAATTTGGACATTTTATTGGGACGCGTGAGACAGTCGCGTCAGGATATAATTATTTTAATTATAAAAGTAAAATTAAATTATATTAACCGTATGGTCATTTTGAGTGCGCCAACGCGTCCAGAAGGGTCGAGATAGTCAGAAAACAGTAGCCGGGGGTTTAGTTTGGGTCCCGGGGTATTTTTAGGCCATACCGGCAACATATAGGGGTAGTTTGGTAATTTTGCACTTTTGAGAATTAAAAGTGACGAAAATTAGTAAATTATATCTGATGTGGATTTGACCCACTAAACCACTAACCAACCCATGTTAACCCAATAGGCTACGTAGGTTATTAGAATTAGGTTTCTAACTTTTCCCAAAACAAACCCTAGCCACCATAGCCATTGGAGAAGAAAGCTTGGAGAGAGAGAGAGATAGAAGGAAATTCTGTAGAAAGAGAGAGGGAACTTCTTCAAATCGTCATCAAAATAAGAGATTGAATCAAGGCAAGTGGTTTAATTTACATTTTTATGCAGTAAATGCTTCTTCCATGCTTAGACAATTCAATAATCATAATTAATTGAGAGATAAATAAAAACCCATAAAATTGGAGTTGTTAGTTTAAATTTTGGAGATAGGTTTGCATGTAGAAATGTTATTGGAAGATCGAATTAAGAGAATTACTAATTTATGTGATATAAAAACGGATTTATTTCTGGGAATGAAAGATTTGAAATTCTAGGGTTTATGTTCTTGAAAATTTGGGGAAAAGTGATGAGACTTGATGATTTAATGATGTTGAGGATGAATTAATTCCTTAAAACACGTTAGTATGTGACTTTAATATGTTTAGGATTTATTAGAGACCTTAAAACATTGTTGGGACGAATTTTGGTTGAGATTTGAGGTGTAGAAATTGGTGAAAAACGAATATAGAAAATCTGGGCTCGAATCTGGTCGCTCGTTAGAAGACCTGCCCAGGTCGTTCGAACGACATCGTTCGAACGAGCTTCTAACGAGTTGACCATTGACTTCTAACGAGGGTGAAGTTCGTTCGATGAGATCGTTCGAACGAGATCTCGTTAGAAAGCCCACTTCGTTCGAACGAGATCTCGTTAGAAGACTCAGTTCGTTCGAACGAAGTCTCGTTCGAACAGCCTCGTTCGAATGAGACTTCGAACGAGTTGACAGTTTAGGCTTTTAGCCTGTTTTGATCCCGAGTGCCCCGTAACCTTGTGTATAGGTAGAGATAGCCCTTCCTTGATGAGTAATTGTTATATTTGGGATGTTTGGGATATTATGAGGAGTCAAACCTAGAAGGGTAGTTTGAACCTAAAGGGAAAATACGAAGTAGGACGTGAGCGTCTATTACGATGTGAGCTATTGACGGCCTAATTTAATATATTAACCGAAAACATATAAATTGTGTAGTATTATATGTCGGTACGAAAATGAGAAGTGTACCACCAATATATGGTGATTACTAAGACGTGTGCATACTTAGTATATATATTGATTTTATGTGTATGACATACCTACCATACTTGCTATCACGGGAGGTTTGCGTTCGCTTAGGGCCCTCTAATCCTTGTGTTTCCCGGATTTAGACTGGTTACCTCGATGAACATAGGTCAGAGAAGGACTTATTGGGATGATAATAAGTCTGCTGATCGTGGGAGCGCAGGTATGTGCGTGACCCATGTGATGTGACTGTGTTCGCCTCCATTATTTGTGATGTTGTTATCTGAGAACTATTCCTGAGAGATTCGGAATATGTGATCCTTATGTACGTGATGTACCGGGATGGATAGCAGAGTATGTGTGCATCGCAGCTAGTTCTCGGGGTGCTTGTATTGTATATTTATGACGTGAATAATATACACTTAGTAAAATGGGAACTTGCATATGGTATTGTGTGTATAACTAAGGAATAACATAAAAGGGATAATCTATAACGAGTTGTATTAATTTTATATGAGAACCTGAATTTACGTTAAGCCCCCTATCTATTTGAGATCGTTATAATGTTAATGGGAACCGAGTAATAAGGGTAGAACCTATGACAGTCTAGCTAGATATGATGTCACTTAGCTAGTGGGTTGTGTCATTTTAGATGGGTACTTACGTTAGGAGTGCACAGTTAGACGAGAGGTGAGAATTTCATGTGAGTGCACGTCCTAACATGTACTTTGCATTTAATATTTTAAATGTTTTTAAAGCACTTGCAGGTTTTTAAAATATCTCCACATTCGGGCTCTGACCCGTTTTCTTTCAAATCTATTTTTTGTAAAACCGTTTTAGGTGCCCAGCCACAAGGACACCACGCATAGGATTCTCATTCCGATGACGAGCTGTAGCTGTTTGTGGAAGTTACAGGGATTTGCTTTTAGACGCTTCTATCATTTGGATTCCATGTTCAGTATTTCCTCAGTTGTAGGGCATGTTGCCCAAATTCTATTAGAGACATTTCCATTTCAGTTTTTCAGACTTTGGCATGTATTAATTCAGTATTCAGTATTTCGTTACTTATTTCAGTTGTGGGATTTGTTGTGAGGAGTTTTCCTCCTGATTTATTCATATCATGTGATGGTCATTCTATTATTTCGTTATGGTGAATGGTGATGTTATTCTTGCTTTAAATCTTTTACTGCGTGTTAATCAGACTTTAATTAAAACTTGACAACTTACTTTTTAAATACTAGGTGGTTAGTAATAATAAAATGTTTTCGACAGTGATGCTATTAACTGAGCCAACTTGGCATTTTGATTTAATTTAATAAAGGAGTAGCTACCCGGTATTTAATTAGTCGGGGTGTCACATTATAGTGGAGAGCGTAATAGAGAATTATTACAAAACCTTATATGCCCTACCCTTAGTCAATTTAGGTAGTACAAAGATGTCTTCCTTGCTAGGGTTACTCAGAAGGACGATGGAAACCATGAGCATTGGAAAGACAAATTTATTAATGGTCTTCCTACTTTCTTTGCTGAGAAAGTTCGTAAGAAATTAAGAGAAGCTAATGATAACATCTCTATGTCTTACCATTAATATACTTATGGCCAGCTCATCAGCATTGTCATTCAAGAGGGTCTTTCTCTGTGTAATGACCTTAATATGCAAAAGCAAATTAGTACTCTCATAATCAGTAATATGGTCCAGTTACAATGCTAAGTATCCAACCAAAAGTTTAATGAAAGTAAGACAATTTTCAATAGTTTAATCTCTCTTAAAGGAATTCTAATTTTGTTATCAGACTGATAATAGTTGTTCATCGACCATTTTTTAGACACATTATTTAGACTTACCCACCTACACGTTCATTATTTAGCATAACCCCCCAGGCATGCAACAAATAATGCATAAGGTGCAAATAGGATGATACAAATGCAAGGGTAAGTCTGATTAATGGTCGTGTAGGGGGTAAGTCGGTAGCTCATAATTTTAACATTAGAAATATATTTCAATCAGAAGGTGTTGGAATGATTTATAATTAGATCCACTCATACTACCTGTTTGCATTATACTTATGTTGATTATGTTTTAATTATATTTGGAATTTCAGTAGCAAATGTGATGCTTCAATTCTTAAGTTGTCATTCAATTATTATGTTTCAATTCATACAGTTGGAAATAGTGTTTTGCAAAGGGAAATTCCTGAGTATTAATTTTGGTTTTCTTGGTGAACATACATTCAAAGCATGGTACTTTGTTAGTGGATCATGATGGTTACTTTATGGTCAACTCACATATGAGGTAAAGGTCAGTTGATTAATATTATATTTAAAATAGAGTACTATATCAAGGAAATTATTGTATCATATGTACCAACTATTTCTCGCTTACAATGAATGTAGCCAAGGTTTGAAAATCCAGAATTAGGTATGAATTTGAGGTTTAAGTTTAGACATATTTATAATTAGGGTATATATTATTTTTACCAATTCACTTTTGATTCTATGGAGATATTAGGTGATGTTTTGAAAAAGGAGTAACTTTTTGAATTTTATCTTTTTATAAGGAAGACTCCTTAAATTTATTTGGGTTTCAAATTTTATCTTTTCAAATGTTTTAAATCAGGTTTCTTTTCTATAATAAATGAGGATCTTGAATTTCAAAGAAAAATGGATGTTCACTATTTTTAGTTATGAGGAATTATAGGCCTACTCTTTATTCCGACATAATGACAGTGACATGTTGTGTATACATTGGTTGGTGTTTTGGGACCATATATTATCGCTTGAGACAATAACTAATGTAGACACGACATGTCGACAAATCATAAAAAATGAGATGAAATGAAGAGTAGACATAGATTTACTATTTTGTTAGTTTGGTAGGAAGTACCTAGCTAATTTTAGTTGTGGACAACAAGTGACACTATTTATGATTTTAAAGCTTTGGTACCATGTATTTATATTTTGTTTTTTCACTACTATTATATGTGTACCAATGGAAAAAGTGACAAATATACACTGTTCACGATTACGAAACTTTGGTACCATGTATTTATATTTTGTCGCGTTACTACTATTTTGTGTGTACCAACACCAAAAGTGAAAACTTATTATAGCAACGAGGTATTGCTAATTATATTGGTTGATTGTATTATATATGTTTTCACTTGTAATGTCAAGTATAAATTATTTGTAATGTTTTGGGTATTTTTATTATTGTAGGAGCAAGTTAAAGATGATGAATAAAGAGTAGAATGAAGAGAAATAATTCTTCTTAATAGAGAAGTTAGTTAGTATTAAAAAACAAAAATAATAATATGTAACTTGATTTAACTATAAACAGGAAGCATGAAAAATCATACTCTAAGTGAAAGTACATATTGGTTTATGTTATCTTAATTATTGTATACTATCACTTAAAGTTGTACATATAAAAAAATTGAATATGGAAAAGAGTAAGTCAAAAAGGATATTGTTTGATATAGAGTGGATCCCATCAGATACATAATAATTTTTTACTAACTTTTTCTTTATTGTTTTGTTATTTCAGATCTGTTTATTGTTTTTTTATTTTTTCACTTACATTTTTATAATCGAGAAAGTGAGTGAATGTTCATTTTATTTGAAAATGCTTTATTATTTTTTCCTTCATCTAACAATATTTTTCTTCTGATATGTAGGTTCTCAGTATTGTAAGAAAGAACCACATACATGAAAAGGAGTATTTTGGCATCATTATTACTATCTTTTGCAATTGTAAATTTATTTATTTTAGTATTAGATGCAAAAAATATCCTTAATTAATTTGCAATTGAGATTACAGGTAAAACATAAGCACATGGTTTCTTTAGAAGCATTTATGTCCTGTGATGCAAAAATTTGGTTATTTGTGAAGGACATCATAAAATATATTGGATGATGAAATTTGAATTTGAGTACGGTAAAATGATTTTCTGATCTCATCGGTATAATAAAAATGTCGAAGGATATGACTCGGGTTCAGAGGAAATTAGTAGCAAGGTATGATAATCCTCTAATTAGTGAATTATAGACAGATTATTGGAAATAAATTGTATCATGATAAGTTATATTCTTTTTGAATTTATTATTTTGGCAGGGTATCTCTATTATTGAGACCATTCCATCGATGGGATGTGAATTTCTTGTATACAATCAAGATATTTTCCTTATAAATTAATTTTCTTTTAAAATTCCTGAATTCTTCCATATGCTCTCCTCGAGTAATAGTCTGCTCCACTTTTCACACATTTTTACTTATGGATTTTGGTAAGAAAAATGTAAAAAAAAATGAGAGAGGAAAAGTATGTTAACCGATTTGGTGTTAAACAAAAATATGAACTCAGAATAGGTGGAATAATTTTTACCATTTTACTTTTACCTATGTGAAACATTATACAACCTCAAAACAAACAAGACCTAAAAAATTTAATACATGTCAACTTTGTTTAATTAAATCCTTTTAGAGGCAAGTAGAAACCTATTCTGGATCATGCGAGAGAGAAATAAAATTAGAGTAATTTTACATGTACCCTCATCCTCAAACCATATTGCCATTGCAAGCATTATTTGCATTGCAAGACCTAATAATAAATTTCTCTAAAGATATACTTCAATAAGATTGCAAGGATTTTTGGAAACATGTAGAATTAAATCCTACAAATGTTGAGAATTATTGGCAATGAAAGCATAATAATATTCAGAAGAAAATCAGCCCCCTCATGACTAGTAATAAGGTCCAGTTAACATTGTTAAATCTCCAACCAAAAGCTCAATAAAAATAAGAAAATTTTGAATGGTTTATCGCTCTTGTAGGAAATTTAATTTTTCTTATCAGACTCATAATCTTTGTGCATCGACTTTTTTTTAGACATAATAAACACTTTACCCATTAAATAATTACGTTTTTAGACGTATCCACCTACATGTTCATTATTTAGCATAATCCTCCAGTCATGCAATAAATAATGTGTAAGGTACAAATAGGATTATACAAATGCATGGGTAAGTCTGATTAATGGTCGTGTAGGGGGTAGTTCATTAGCATATAATTTTGACATTAGTGATAGGTGTTGGCATGAGTTATAACTAGACCCATTCATAATACCTATTTGAATCATTCTTATGTTGATTATGTTTTAACAATATTTGGAATTTCAGTAGCAAATGTGATGCTCTAATTCTTATGTTGTCATTCAACTCTTATGTTGTAATTCTTATAGTTGAAAATAGTGTTTTGTGAAGGGAACTTCCTAACTATCAAATTTGCTTTTCTTGGTGAACATACATTCAGAACATGGTAGATTATTAGTGGATCATGATGGTTACTTTGTGGTCAACTTACATATGAGGTCAAGGTTAGTTGATTAATATATATGTTTATAACAGAGTATTATATCATGGATATTATTGTATCATATGTACCAACTATTTCTCGCTTGGAATTAACATAGTCATGGTTTGAGAATGCAGAATTAGGTATAATTTCAAACATGTTTATAATTATGGTATATATTATTTTCACCAATTCACTTTTGGTTCTATGGAGATATTAAGTGATGTTTTGAAAAAGGAGTAACTTTTATAATTTGGAATTTTTATAACAGAGTCTCCTTAAATCTATTTAGATTCAAATTTCATCTTTTCATCTGTTTTAAATCATGTTTCTTTTCTATATTATATTACGGTCTTGAATTTCAAGAAAAAATTGGATGTTCGTTATTTTTAGTTTGGAGGAATTATAGGCCTACTCTTTATTTTGACACACTAACAGTGACATGTTGTGTTTACATTGGTTGGGGTTTTGGGTTCATTGATTATCATTTGAGACAATAAGTAATGTAGACACGACATGTCAACAAATCTTAGAAAATAAGTTTAAATCAAGAGTAGGCATGGAATTATTCTTTTGTTAGTTTCGTAGGAAGTACATAACTAATTTTAGTTATGGATAACAAGTGACACTATTAATGATTACGAAGATTTGGTACGATGTATTTATATTTTGTTTTGTCACTACTATTTTATATGTACCAATGGAAAAAATGACAAATATACACTATTTACAAATATGAAACTTTAGTACCATGTATTTATATTTTGTCGTTTCACTACTATTTTGTGTGTACCAATAGCAAAAGTAAAAACTTATTTTTAGCAATGAGGTATTGCTACTTATTTTGGTTGTTTCTATTATATATATTTTTACTTTTAATGTTGAGTATAAATTATTTGTAATCTAATATGTTTTGGGTATTTTTGTAATTGCAAGAGAAAGTTAAAGATGATGGATAAATAGTAGAATTAAGAGAAATAATTCTTCTTCTTAATAGAAAAGTTACTTAATTCAAAAAATGAAAAAATAAATAACCTCTAACTTGATTTAACTATAAACAAAAGCATGAAAAATCATATTTCAAGTGAAAGTACATATTGGTTTATATTATCGTATTAACTGGATACTATCACTTGAAGTTGTACATCTAGAAAAATTGAGCATCTGTAAGACTAAGTATACAAAATGTATGTTATTTGATATAGAGTGGATCCCATCAGATACATAATTGTTTTTAATATACTTTTTCTTTATTGTTTTGTTGTTTGAATTCTTTTTATTGTATTTTGATTTTTTTTACTTACATTTTTATAATCGAGGAAGTGAATGATTGCTCATTTTGTATAAAAATGCTTAATTATTTTTTCCTTCATCTAACTCTATTTTTTCATTTGATATGTAGATTCTAAGTATTTCAAGAAAGAACCACTTACCATGAAAAGGGCTATTTTTGGCACCATTACTATCTCTTGCAGCTGTAAATTTATTTATTTTATTATTAGGCGAAAAAATATCCTTAATTAATTTGCAATCGAGGTTAAATTATTGCTTTCTTTTATGTGATATTAGGTTAAGCATTAATTGGTCAATTGCTTATTCGTTTACTACGATACATCTAACTTTGATTTATATCATGCTAATAAATAGCATATTATCTATTTTTGCCATTTAGTTAGTTTAAGTCTTTTAGTTTAATTATATTGTTATTAATGTCAAGTCGATTGTCATTTTGTTTATGTCACGTTGGAGTAGTTAAGTATCCTTTCTATAATTTTGTCCTTTTGATGTTGATTATTTTTTATTTCTTGAACATGGTGGATAGTCCTATAAAAAAGGATACTCTTACCAAATTAAGGGAATTATTTACATGGATTTGTTTGGAATAAAATCTTTTTAACTTAAATAATAATTTGAAAAAATTCTTTGTGCCATCAGTCACGCGCATTCCGCTAGTATATGTAATAAGGAGTAGGTGTTTTGTTACTATTCCATATATATAAGAGAATTATGGGTCATAATTTGGCCAACAAGGCATGAAATGGATAGTCAAGATCATACTTGAGAATAATTAGACTACGGCATGGACATTAACCATGTGATTAAGTTAAATTACTATTCTACCCACAAATTTATTATTTTTGGCCTACGTTGCTTAGTTTGAGTACCTAGTTGTTGCTTACCATATGGATGCCTTCTCTGAGGAGTTGTGTTACATTATTATTTCCCTCTAAAGTTTTAGAATTGATTATTCTCCAATTTTTTTGGATGTTATTATAATTGTATTTCTACGCATGTGAAGCCTCTATAATCAATAATTAAGGATTATCTTATTATAAAAAAATCTAAACCCTAAACTTTATGACTCAATGTCACTTATCGAGTTATAATCACCATATTTTTCCTTCAAATATAAAGAGATTCAATTATGTCATTGTTCAATACCAATGATATTTCACATTATTCTATATTGCTTTAATTGAAATTTGTCCTAAATTGCCACTCATCTCATAATACTATCGATTTATGAGTTACTATTTTTTATAGAATTAGAATTATCTACTTGGAAAAGTTTTTATTTTTGTTACCCACCCCCTCCTATGATTTTAAATAAATACCTATAGGCATTGTGAGCAATTTAGTAACATCGAGTTAGGATGAAAAGAAGATTAGGAACAATTTTATTTTAGGGATAATCATATGCAAGTAAATGCTATCCAAGAACAGAGATAGTGTCAGAAAGTAATGTATAACTTGAAACTGTGTACTACAACCAAGTGGATTATCAATACAACCTCATATTTTGAGAAAAATTGTGAATTTTATCATGGTTTAGTATTTATTAAGATAAACCTCACGAAGACCGAGGTGTGACATAATTGTTAGGGAAAATGTACACCTGGGACAAGATGTTTTTTGATATACTAAATCGTTCAGGAGGGGTGTCCGCTTGGGGCAAGGTGTTTATCGATACACCGAATCATTTAGAAGGGTGTCGTCTTGGGAAAAGGTGTTTGTATATACACTGATTCGTTTAGAAGGTGTCCACTTGGGACAAGGTATTTGTCGATACGCCTAATTGTTTAGAAGGGTGTTCTCTTGGAACAATGTGTTTATCAATACACATAATCATTATTTAGGAAGTTTTTTCTTATAACAAGGTGTTTGTCAATACACCGAATCACTTAGAAGGTGTCTGCTTGTGACAATGGTGTGAGTTCCATTAGGATCACATCCATACTATGGGACAATGTTTTTACCTAAATGATGAGACAGAGAAGTTGTTAAATTAGGGGATGTTATGGAAGTACGTTGGTTAGAGGGGGGATAAGAAAACAACAGAAAAACATACTCCTCGTCGAAGGTAACCTTCATATGATTTATTTTTATGTAAATATGACGAAAATGATCCAAACCTTCATGCCAAACCTATTGTGATTAAAGGTAACCTTCATATTATTTATTTTTATGTAAAATGATATTTGGAGAAATGAAAGGTGCGGGAACTTAGTCGAATGATAACATGGCTCATGTGATTGAGGCAAAGTTGGAATCTAAGAGAGTAGAAATTAACATGGCCGAGGTCGAGGGTAAATGAAGAAAGTTAAAAAATCGATATGGAGAGTTCATAGGCTTTTCCATGCAAGATTTTAAGGGAATTATATCCCCCACATGATGATCCTTTCATCACCATCACACGAGTACATGGCTGCAACGTGTCTCATATTCTGGTGGAAGGAGGAAGTTCAATCGAAGTTATATATTTGAGATTGCTTCAAAGGGATACAATTAAGAAAGAAGAGACTCATACCATATCATCACCAATTGATTGGGTTCAGTGGAGAGAAATTCTACCCTCTACGAGTTTTATAGATGGATATCTGTATAGGAGCCGGGATAAAATGCTTGACAAAGAAAATCATCGCTTTACGATGGACGAGAACGTCTTTTCGGCTTACAACATAATTTTAGGGAGGGTGGCACTAAAGGATCTTGAAGTCGTGCCTTTCACTATACAGTAAATGATCAAATTCCCGAAGCCTTATGGAGTGAGGGAAGTAAATGGTGATCTAGTGAAAGTATGTAATTATTATTTCACCTAGGTAGAAGAGAGGGAGGCCCATAAAAGTAAGATAACCTCGTACAATAGTAAAACGATTGACCCGAGACAAAAGCAGTAGCTTAAGAAGGGGGAACCTACGAAAAAGGCAGAATCCATCATCCTTAATGAGGAAGAATCAGAAAAAAAAACATCTAAATAAGCTCGTCCCTCAAGCCCAAATCATAGAAGGGTTGGTTAAATTATTAAGAAGAAAGCTAAGTGTGTTCGCATGGAGCTATAGTGATATGTCGGGGATTCGTCCTGAGGTTATTTATTATCGTCATTACGTGGACGAGACAGTAAAATGGGTATAATAAAGAAGACATACTTTTGTTAGAGATAGATTAAGTTATAACAGGATGTAAAGAAGTTGTAGACTACAAAATTCATTAGGAAAGTGTAATACTCATAATGGTTGTCCAAAGTTGTTATAATGCCCAAACATAATGGAAAATGGAGGATGTGTGTCGACTTCACTGACCTAAACAAAGTGTAACAACCCTCGCTTTTGAGAACCAGTTTTATATTAACTTAGTGTGTAAAGTAACTAAATAAAATGTTGGAATATGGAGTAAATATTAATTATATGAGTTAAAGGTTAATATTTACTGTATTGTTGCATATTTACTGTATATGTAAGTAAATACCATCATGTCGTATTTTATAGTGTCATATGCTTTAAAATGACATTTATGGTTTAATTGAAACCGGAACTTGAAATGACTTATAAAATTGTCAAATGATAATTTGGAGGGCGTAGTTAGTCCCGAAATGTGCGAGATAGTTGAAATAAGTTCCATATTGTATTTTTATGGTTCGGGCACTTCTGACTGGTTTTAACATAAATGTGTAGTTGTGAGTCGTTTTAATAGGGTATAAACCATTTAAGTTAGGAATTTTAGACTTATGCCACGATTTAGTCTTGCATTTCATTTTATTTCTCTTAAGTGCGTATTTGCCAACCTAAAGAGAGAAGAAGAGAGTGTGGAGAAAAAGAAGAAAAAGAAGAAAAGAGGGAGATTGAAGCTTGGATTGTTGCTACCACAAGAAAATCTGAGATTTGAAGCTCAAGGCAAGTTTTCTAGTTGCTAATATATGGTTTAAGATGAATAAATGGTATTGATTGTTGTGTAGTTGTTATAGTTTACCAAATTTTGGATTTTGAGGAATTTGTAGACTTTAAACACTTCGAAGTTGTTTTACATGTTTGTTGGTGTAAATTGATGGTAGTTAGATGCATTTATTGTTTGATGGGTGGAATTAATGATGTTGGTCGGATAAGAAAAGAGATTTGGGGAAATTAGGGTTCATAACCCTTAACCCATACTTGGTCAATTCGCAGGGGCGAATCGATTCGCCATAGGGACAGTTTACAGGTCTGAGTGGACAGAATTGATTTGGCCTGTCAGAATCGATTCGGCAATTATGCAGAAAGTTAGGTTTTCCTGATCAAATCGATTCGGCTGGTCCGAATCGATTCGCCTTCAGACCTAATCGATTCGGCCAGGCCGAATCGATTCGAAAATCCTGCAGTTTTGAGTGATTTTTCTTAGTTCAATTCCAACCCTTTCCTTTAGGCTTAGGACCTAGGAACCTTCTTGTATGAATTAAACTTAAAGTCCTAGAGTATTAGATGAGTTGGGTCACTACCCTACATTAGAAATAGGTTAAACGGGGCTTATTCCGGGGGTGTATAAATTGAGGGTGGGGCATTTCTTTCCTTTAGTTAATTATTAGGAGTCTAGGAGTTGTAAGCCTATACTTGGAGACTTTAGGGGATCAATTGAGGTATATAAGACCTTGTGACTTGTAAAAATATTGTGATCTCTTGGATAATAATTCAGGACTTAGTATACGATGAATACTAATGAGAACATTCAGTGATTATGGTTTCGGATAAAATGAAACATATGCATGTAAAATGGAAATAAAAATGAGACTAATATGCTAAATGCTAATTTAAACACACCTATCTAAATGCCATCATAAGGGAAGTGCGTGCATGAGGTGAGGCCCCCTGGCTAATAAATGCAGGGTGGATATAGTCCTAGGCCATATGAGCGTTGTTGTATATTTTTCTACGATGGAGATGTAATTCCGGGTGTGGTTATGACTCTCCCGCAGGCATATGGCCGCTTCCTGACGTCTTGCGTTAGTTGCCCAGGTTGTCTTGGTATATAGGCCCTGGAAGATGATGGTCATTTAGGGGCGCGCACAGTGGGGAAACCCGGACGGGCTATCTTAAAATCGTTATATGTATATGAATATAACTATTCTTAATCAAGTGGGACTTGATGTATAATGGAATGCCACAAAGAGCATATGACTGTAATTATATTCCTGATAAGGAATGGAAAGATGAAATGAAAATGGTGAAAAATGATGGAGACTTTTAATTCATGATGTTTAATTATATCCCCTTGCATAACTAAATAAAATTTATAATCATTTAAATTGTCTTAGTTTATGCTTTGATATTATATTGATAGTTTTTATCTTTATCCTTCATGATTAACTGTGCATAACTGTCATACTTTTTATTCATTTGGTGATCATATAAAACCGGGCCCTGACCCGTTCATATTTCTTGTTGTGCATGTATCTTGTATCCGTTCAGGTGCTCCACCGCAAGGACGCCCATACTGACTTTCCTACTCCGGTACTTTTGGGGAGCCATAATACTTTGCGGATATTACGGGATATGTTGTTAGACGCCTTAATTTTTGTATTCTGGTTGCGATCGGGTCATTTACTCTAGCGTGTGGCCCAAACTTTTGTAACTGTCTAATGGATGTATTATGTAACTTAAATTAAACTTGTTGAATACATTGTATGTACCTGTTGACCGACAGCATAGTCGGTCCCCATATAGTATTCTTGATATGGATGTAAAATAAGTTCTTTTGGATTTCCACTTTCTTTTCAAATTGGGTTTTTTAAATTATTTTCGTAACTCATAATAAAATAAAAAATTTGGCAACCCATTTTCTGAAATATTGGGTGGTTATCCTGTATACTTATTATATTGTTGTGATGTTGAGAATGATTCCATCCATGATTCCTGTTATATTGGAGTATCGAGCTGGCCACCCCATATTTTGGTGAGCGAGTTATCACCGATGGTATCAGAGCATCAGGTTCTAGAGTACTAGTATCTATGCGGACTTATCACGTTCTATCGTAGCGTTCTTTGATATAGAGCTTAATGATAGGACTGTTTTGTTGCCTATGTATGCGATCTTCTGCAAAATTAGATTGTTTCAAATAGTATTCTAACTCTATTATTTCTTCATCTCAGATGCTGCTTAAGAGAGACCGCCCCGCTAGAAGCAATAGAGTTATAGAGGAGGAGGTTGGTCCTCCACCGCCGCCGTAGCAAGGAACTCTAAATGATGCTGATGTAGCAAATATCGTGGCCCAAGCGATTAATGTTGCATGACCGTCGTGGTTCAACAATTACCGCAAGCTCAACAACAACGGGCTCAGGATGCACAACCTCCTACGGGACCTTCTCCATGGGAGAGAGTTAGAGAGTCCTTTTTAAAGGGCCATCCCCCGGAATTTGATGGAGGCTCTGATATTATTAGACTTAATCAGTGGAAGAAGGATATGCAATGCCATCTGCGTACGGTGGAGTGTAGCGAGGAGAGGAAGCAAATCCTTGCTACTTTTAAACTCGCTGGGGCCGCATTACATTGATGGGAGTCGATGACTACTCCAGAGTAGAGGGATACTATGACTATTAATGATTTTGGGGCTTTGTTTGATCGGAAGTACTTCCCTCCCGCAGTTCAGAGGGAGATGATAAGAAAGCTTCAAAATGTGGTGTAAGGTGAGAGATCCGTTGCGGAATATGGAGAGGAGTTCACCCGATTAGCAAGTTTTGTACCGAATGAGGTGACTCCGGAAGAGAGGAAAATATCAAAGTTCATGGGGGGTTTAAACTGGAAGATCCGGCAACATTTGTTGAGCAATCCAGCTTTGCAGACTTTTGGAGATGTGATGAATGTGGCAATGCTTCATTGCCAAGAAAACCGGTTGTATGTCCAAAGTAGTAAAAAGGCTACTGCGGTGGGGCAAGCGGGAAGGCCCGAAGGCAATGGGACAGGAGGAGGAGCATTTCCCTCGTCCCAATCTTCGGGTAATAAGCAGAAAGAAAGGGATCCCCAACAAAGGGAATTGTCAAAGTGGAAACATTTTGGTGGGTTTATCGCGGGAGGAAATAACAATAGGCAAGGTCAAGGTGGACCGCAACCGCAACAAGCAGGTAGAGGTGGAAATGGAAGTAGAGGCCATCCGGGCCAAGGCTTCGGGCAGTTTAGAAACAATCGGGGTAGAAATCAAGAGAATTTGACGAATCGATGCTTTCAATGCGAAGAGCCGGGCCATATCAAGTGGATGTGTCCTCACTTGATTGGAGGACAGCTTCCTAGGATCCCACAACAGCCCCAGGTTCAGTTACCGCCGTAGGCACCTAATCCAGTTATCCCTCCACAGCAGGGTCAGCTACAGTATGGGCGTGTTTATCATATTCAGGATGTTATGCTTCCTCCATCTCCACCTGCGCCGCCAGCTATTAAGGGTGAGTTTCTTATTCAGGGGCACATGGGTCGTGTGTTATTTGATACGGGTGCGACACACTCGTTCATTTCTAGAAGTTTTGCTCAGACTACAGAGTTGATAAAATCTGCAGAGAGTACCTTCACTAGTGTTGAGTCTTCTATGGGTGATGGTTCACTCATTTTCTTTATTTGTAAACAAATAGGAATAACTCTTGATAATTTGTGCTTTGAGGCCGATTTACTCCTCCTAGACATGGTCGGGTATGATGTGATTTTGGGTATAGATTGGCTAGTCAAGTATCATGCGATAGTTAATTGCGATGGGAAGAGTATAGTTTTTGCCGTTCCGGGGAAAGAAATATTTTTAGTGGTTATTTCTCGCTTAAAAGGAGGTACTAGCACTTACTTGTATTGTACAGCAGAGGAGACTTCTCGAGATGTAGTTGTTTCCTTAGATTCTATTCCAGTTGTTAGAGATTTCCAAGATGTTTTTCGATAAATACCAGGGTTGCCTCCTAGTAGGGAGATTGAGTTTGTGATCGACTTAGCGTCGGGAACTCGACCGATTGCGAGAGCTCCATATCGTATGGCTCCTGTTTAAATGAGTGAGTTAAGGGACCAAATTCAAGACTTACTAGAGAAAGGGTTTATTAGGCGAAGTACATCGCCGTGGGGTGCTCCGGTGTTATTTGTGAAGAAAAGGGATGGTTATCTCCAGTTGTGTGTAGACTACAGAAAGTTGAATAAAGTCACCATCCTGAACAAATACCCGTTGCCTCGGATTTATGATTTGTTTGATAAACTTAGGGGAGCGTCGTACTTCTCTAAGATAGACTTGAGGACGGGATATCACCAGTTGAGGATACGAGAACAAGATGTGTCCAAGACTGCTTTTCTAACGAGATATGGGTCTTATGAATTTTTGGTTATGCCCTTTGGACTGACCAATGCCCCCGCCGTGTTTATGGACCTCATGAATAGGGTGTTTCGGGACTTCCTGGACCAGTTTGTTATTGTGTTCATTGATGACATTCTAGTCTATTCTCGAACAGAATCTGACCATGCTACTCATTTGAGGTTGGTCTTGCAGAGATTGAGGGATCACCAATTTTATGCCAAGTTCGAGAAGTGCGGGTTTTGGTTGTAGGAAGTACAGTTTTTGGGTCATATTGTGACAGCCCAAGGTATTTCGGTAGACCCAAGTAAAGTGGTTGCGGTGAAGGAGTGGGGTCAGTCCACGACACCTATCGAGATTCGTAGTTTTCTGGGTTTGGCGGGATATTATCGCCGGTTCATCAAGGGTTTCTCAAAAATTGCTATCCCTTTGATAAATTTAACCCAGAAGGGGGTGAGGGTTGTATGGGACGATTCTTGTCAGTCGGCTTTTGACGAGCTCAAGAATAGGTTGACTTCTGCTCCAGTCCTTGCGTTACCAAGGCCAGGATTGGAATATTTAGTTTTTACCGACGCATCTCTATAAGGATTGGGAGGTGTACTTCAACAAGAGCGACGGGCTATTGCTTATGCTTCTCACAAGTTAAAGCCCCATGAAAGGAATTATCCAGTGCATGACTTGGAACTTACCGCGGTAGTTTTTGCCTTGAAGATTTCGAGGCATTTTCTCCTAGGGGAGAAATTTAGTCTTTTCACGGACCATAAATAGTTGCAGTATTTATTTTCACATAAGGATTTAAATATGCGATAATGCCCATGGCTAGAGTTTGTGAAAGACTATCAATTTGACATCCACTACACCCGGGCAAGGTGAATGTGGTGGCGGATGCTTTAAGTAGAAATCCCGAGGGGGAGTTAGCGGATGTATGGAAAGCAAAATGGAAGGAGCTTAGTCAGGAGGACACGGTTGCTAGGGATTTTATGTCGGTGTTAACCGTCACGCCTACTATTGTGGCAAGGGTGGTTGAAGCCCAAAGGAGGGACAAAGGTTCTCAGGACCATATACATAAGTTGTTGATCGAGGGAGCAGAATCCTACTCCATAGGCTCTGAGGGTGGGGTACGTTTCCACGGGAGACTCATTGTCCCGGACGAAGAGGTAGAGGAATCACTAGAAATATTAGGTTCAAAGGGAGCCATGCATGGTGGGACATCATCCAAATCCGGATAGTTAGGAACTATCACATATTCTATCTCGGGAAATTGGTGAGCACTCGTAGCCGGAGCTAACCTAAGATGAAGTGGTTCCTCGGGAACACACACGATGGGCTCAATGGGTATAGACTCGAACATTATTTTGGATATTACGGGAGTGGAAAGGTGAATGGGAACATCAAAGTGGGGTTCATATGGACATGGTGGGAATTGATCAGGCTCACTATGTAAAGGTAAGTCAACACAATTGTCGACTTAGGACCCGGACCATGGAATGGTCTCAACTTCGAGATTCTCGAGGTGGTAGGGTTGGTCATACTCAAAATCCGTGTCACAAGATGACACATCATCATCACACTCGGTTGCAACGATGGGTGGAGGCATGGGAATGTAATCCGACTCTCGCTCACACTCCAATTCATTTAAATGTTGTCAAGCCTTTGGAGAGCTTGAGTTTGAATTGCTTGCTCTTGCTCAAGTATGAACTTTTGCAAGAGGGTTTCGAGAGCGGATGTGGAGGAAGGTTTTGGTGGAATGATGGGTGGTGGTGGTGGTTGAGGTGGACAAAACACGCTATAATATGGACTATATGGATAATACTCATATGAAGTGTGTGGGGTGGGGCCAAGTTCATCATACACGAAAGGATCGCTTTCGTGATGGACAAATGGTTGATACTCATGGGGTGTGTAGGGGCCGTCATTTGGGATATGATAAGGGGTCAGCCCCTTGAAGGGTCATTTGGGCCATGCTAAGGGGTCGGCCCCTTGGAGGGTCGTCTGGACCATTCTATGTGAGCAAACTTGTCCGTAAGAGTCTTCTTACATGCCTTGTAATCATCAATCAAAACACTATCCTCTTTGGCACATACCCTAGAATTAACTCTTTCTCCAAAATAAGGACTCTATTCTCACTCTCTTCATTGGATAATTTTAAAGATTTAAAGTCATTATACAAAGCACCAAACTTCTCGCGAATGTTATCTCATTGAGTTTTAAACGTTTGCAAATATTCAATCATATTAGTAAAACGAGAATTTTCTACTTCAAAATTTTCAATTATTTTTGCAAACTTTAAATTCAAAAGATTTAATTCGTCAAAACTAGGAGAATCCTTCAAGAGAAAAACAAGCCAAGAGAGAGCATAAATAACCAACCAAAAAGTTACAAATAAGGATCTACACAATAACTAAGTGCAATCCGCTATGATACCAATTTGACAATTTGATAAGTCAAAAGGTATCGGACTAAAAAACTTTGTGAAAAAAAATCATGATCATTCGATAACTTGGAGCAACCTGCTCTGATACCAATTTGTAAAACACAATAATCCAAGGGCAGTTCCAATAAAGGCAAGTTCAATATTTTTATTTTTTTAATTTTAATGATTGAGCAAAATCTATCCAATTAAACTTAGCACCGGTTAAACCTTTCTTGTGAAAACCAATTTATTAAATTTTATCTTTTATCCTAAACATGCATCTAGGTTATAGCAGATAAATGAAATCAATCAAACACACAAGACCACGCCGATGTATGAAGAAACCACTAAGGAAAAAAATCTCAAACGACATAGCCTGATAATCACTATGATACGGCTTTACAAAGAATAAACAATAGAATTACATAACGACTCGATCCCCCACAAGTCTTGATGCTCTTCTATTTTCAACCACTCATCCACAGTGCAACGCAGGAGTCCACCTACGCAAGGTCCACAACACACGAGTCCACGTGCATCTCAGTATCCATCTATGCATCTTAGTAATCGTCTATGAATAGGAACATGGAGTCTACCACTTCTTTACAGCAATGAGCACGTACGGAGTCCACGTCACAAAAACAGGTTCTTCTTGTGAAGGAAGAAACAAACAAGGTACCCAAACAAGATCTCAAAGTATATGATTTATGATTCTTGGATCTTGTGAAAATTTTTGGAGTTGAAACTTTTGAAACATGCCTACTTTTTATTTTCGTCAAAGGTTCATCTCGCAAAATAAAAAAATGGTCTGAAAAACCTTTTATAGAAAAGTTAAAGTGGCGCGTCATTCAAACGATTTTGAGTTATCGTTTGAACGAGACAGAGATCTCGTTAATACGAGATTACATCTCACTTCTAACGACCTCAACAAAATCAAAGCATTAAGCTTCGTTTGAAGCTCGTTTGAAAACAGGGATCGAACGACCTCAAGATGTCATTTGAATGACATGAACATGTCGTTTGAATGACTGAAATGAAAAATTAAAGTTTTAAAAACTCCACATATAGTAAACTTAGAAAACATATTTTCTAAAAAAATTAAGTTCCAATCAGTTTTAAAAATAGAACACCATTATAAAATATTCCAAGGACTCAGAAAACAATATATGTTTATACCTGTGAAATCCTTGACAAATGTGAAGAAAAACATGTCACGATAAACACGGCTTAAAATATGCACTCTTCGAAGCTTTGTCATTATGTCTTCATCAAACAACGTCATAGGTTCATGGGATCACAAACACAAAGTCTATCTATGACTTAAACGTTTTGTCCGGAATTATTCTAATTAAGGATCTTATACAAAAGAATGTCATCCAAAAAAACTGTAAGCTTCATCCTAACTAGCGCGTGCCCTACAAAGTTACAGAAGAGGTCGTCCTAGGAATATATCTGCTGTAAAACTTGAAGCGGAGCCAATCTCCAACCCTTAGAATGTGGATCATTTGAAAAATGTTACCAATAGTTAGCTCGTGTGTTGTATCTAAGAAGTAATTTCTATTTAATAATCAAATGTTGTATACATAAAAGTTGAGAAGAGAAATATATATGAGGTATTTTCTCCTATATCAGACTTCTTATTTTGAGAATCACACGATTATTAAACATCATTTTATGGTGAATAAATAAATCTCTCTTTTGGCGGTGTAAAAATACCTTTGGAGTCTTGGCTCCAAAAGCATCACTCTGCATAAGCCTTGAGAGGTGGGAAGGAATTTACATCATTTGAGTATGGTAAAATTATTAAACATAATTTTATGGTGAGTAAACTAAATCTCTTTTTCGATGATATGAAAATACTTTTGGAGTCTCAGCTCCAAAAGCATCGCTTTGCATAAACCCTAAGAAGTGGGAAGAATTTATCATCATTTGAGTGTGGTGAAATTACATAACAACATTTGACTATGGTAAAATTATTAAACATCAATTTTTTTTAATTACTAAATGGTTTTATTGTTGATATGAGAATGCCTTCAGAGTATAGGCTCTGATGCATCACATTGCATGAACCCTGAGAGGTGCGAAGCACTTAACATCATTTGAATATGGTGTAATTACTTAACATCATTGCGTATGATGAAATAATTAAACATCATATTTTGGTGAATTACTAAATCTCTCTCTCAGCAGTTTGAGAATCCTTTAGAGTCTCGGCACTAAGACATCACTCTGCATAAAACTTGATAGGTGGGAAGCATTTAACATCATCTGAGTAAGGTAAAATTTTCAACATCATTTAATCATGGGGATTTTTAACAAAACATTTTTATGACGATTGCGTCATTCGGTTTTTCTCATGGCAGTACAAGAGTGGTCTAAAATCGTCTTCAAACTCAATATGTTGATGACGTTGGTCCCTTTATTATCACCGACTGCCTAAGTCCCTTCGTACCAAACACTTAATGTCTCTCGACCTAAGCAACCATAGGACCAACAGTATTAGACTCATCCTACACTTATTAAAAGGTGATAATCCTCATAGTGTTAGTAAAATTGAAGGAGGTTATAATCTCAGCCACTATAGGACTATTGGCAACGAGATCATCACATTGGTTGGACACCCACAGAAAAAGAGTCTTAGACCCCTTCTCCATATATTTAATGCATAGTCAAAGAATTTGTAATATCTCGTATTTTTAGGAATACTTAAACTACACGTGTCGACGTAATTTAATTAAATTGAAAAATAAAGTGAATTTAAATAATATTAATTAGAGAGAAATGGATTAATATTTATGTGTTATTATATTTACTTATGTGGTAAGTAAATTAAATTGAATTATTTTATATTTATTGTGTGGTAAGTAAATGAAATTTCATTGATGGCATCTTATTCAGGACGCACGTGTGGGGGCGTGTTGCGAATAAGATGATAAATTGATGATGGATGATTTGGATGATGATTTTGAGTGCACAGTTGATTCCGAATGGTCAAAACTAAGTACCCAATGGTAGTGATTGAGTTTCGAGACTTTTTATACTAATCGGGACCCGCATAAGGGTATTTTAGTCATTCTAAAAAATATGTAAAAAGGGATTTTTGGGATTTAACCTATATATTAGAAGGTTGGGGTTGACTTAATAGTCATTCTAAAATATATAAAGGTTTCTTAGTGTTACACCAAGAATTATAGATAATTTGAAGAAAGAAGAGAAAAGAACTCAAGAATTCCAAGAGGAGACTTAAGGAATTCAAGGGAGGATCAATTGGGAGGAAGATTTCTAGGTTAGAATCATCATCCATGGAAGTTAGTAAAATAAAACTCTGACCCTACAATTGTCAAGGCAAGTGATTATCTTGATTAATAGTTTATGTGTACAATTCATTTCACGTCATAATTGGGAAAATAATTTTTGGGGTAGGATTCAAATGTAAATAGGTTTTAGATAAATGAATTCATGGAAAATATATGTCATTCATACGAATTGAAATCTGGTAATTAGGATCCCATGTAGCAAGATGAGTTCTTGATTAAAAAATTATGAATCATGGCGATATTGTTGAGAATTTCATAATTTTTAGAAAACAAGTATGAATCCCATGTAGTGATCAAATGTGGATGAATTATATATGAAAATGAACTAATTTTATGCTTATGATTCATGAGAAATGAGAATTCTTATGGACATTAAATCTGCAAATGATTGATATGAATTAACCATTGCTTAATTTCGAAAAAAGGGAGGACTGTTTCTATCTGAAGAGGCGAACCGGTTCAACCTCAAGCCGAAATGTTTTGGCTGCCTTATTACAGCCAGGTTGGTTTATTTGATGTAATTTTTTCGTGATTTGATTTCGAGTTAAATTATAATCTTTGGGAGTAGTTATGACTTTTAAAATATTATTTTTTAAATGGATAAAATACCTTTGGATGGTTGGAATGTATCCGGGGTCAGAATCTGAATATTTGGGGGAAATATCCTCGAGAAATTTATTAATGAATTTGTAATTAAAATTTGGAAAAATGGGGATACGTGATGGTCGAGAATGGTTACATGTCTAAAAATGTTATTATAGGGATCAATTAACTAAATAAGTGAATATTTAAATAATTGGGAATCGATATTTTACTCGAAAAGTATAGTCTAGTGATACAAGTGACATGCACGGTTAAAGGGATTATTGGATATATATATACGGGTATAGAGGTAGTATATATATCTATGATTATATTTGCGTGTATGATATATTTGTGTGAAACATATCTATCCTAGTGGATGCACTATCGGTGGAGGCTGCTCTCTGTGGGCGATCTCTCCTAGCGAATCGCAGGTGTAGTATTGAGCCCCCAAGTCTCGCACAACCACATTATGTGAGTTTAGATTTTGGTGGGGGAATGTTGTATGGTTATGCCCCACAGATGTATGACTATAATTGCCTCTAGGTTACATTTATGTTTTAGGTTCGGTGGTGAGATTCTGACCTGGTTGCCAAGATATTAGTGTGTATTCCCTGGAGCTTGATGGCATGCTAGTGATTCGCATCCAGTGAGTTATTACTCTGAGGGATTGTGGTTATACATATATAGTGAGTGATATATATGTATGTATACTAGATGTGATATGAAAATACGTATATAAAAGTGAAGAAAAATATATATGGTCATGAGATATAAAAGTGTGAATATTAAATTAATAACTAGTGAAAGATATTTGAAATGAATTGATTAATTATAATTGAGAATTATAATTGTTAACTGTTGTGAAAGATAATTATATAAAATACGCGTGGAATAGGGTAGAGTATGGAGTTAAGGGTATATTGAGACTATTTAGGCTGGGTAGCATAACTAGGACGTTAAAATGCATACGTTAGGTCTGCACTGTAGTTGATAGGTGAGGATTATTTCATGGGAGTATGGTCTGCATGATGTACATTATTAAACTGTGATTGTAAGTCCATAGATTCTACTAATGCACTTAGATGAAACTATAAATAGTTTAGTTGATCCAAGTTTAGCATCAGTTTCAGGGGTGACCAAGTGTACGAGGAATATATGTGTGTATTCCAATGGTTAAGAATGTTTACATATCT
Source organism: Sambucus nigra (assembly GCA_949130495.1). Taxonomy (NCBI): domain Eukaryota; kingdom Viridiplantae; phylum Streptophyta; class Magnoliopsida; order Dipsacales; family Adoxaceae; genus Sambucus; species Sambucus nigra. The sequence continues at coordinate 611,153,104 of OX422215.1, read as the reverse complement.
TCCTACATTTAACTTAGTCAAGTAAAACTTGTTTATAACTATTTGAGTTGTATACGAAGTTTTACAGACTTCTTGTTCTTAACTTGTCAAAGACGAAGTCATATAAGAAATAAATTATTAGTGCCGACCAAGTGTGTTAGGAGTGTATTTTTGTATTTAACTTCGTCGAATAATACTTCTTGTTCGTGACTTGTTAATACGAAGTCATACATGAAGTAATAACTTCTTATTTGTGACTTGTACATACGAAGTCATACATGAGGTAATAAGTCAGGTGAGATACGACAGTGCATTGAGTTTTTCATACATCTCGAATTTGATAAGTTCAGCCTGATTAAGTATATGATGTTGATCGGCAGATAAGTTCAACCTAATTAAGTATATGTTGTTGATCGATAGATAAGTTCAACCTGATTAAGTATGTGCTATTGATCAACGAGAGTTGAAGACCAAGCGACATTTTTTATTTGTTGTTTATGGGGGACGTATATCGCCGTACTCCGAAAAAAATTGAAAATTTTGAAGGAACTAAAATCAAGATTTTTATTGAATTTGATAAATAGTTGCGCTGAATATAAAGAATTACAATATGTCACCTTGAATTACTGATAATATTCTAGTTAGTGCTCGGTATTCCAAGGGTTCATGAATTCTTCCCCTTTTAGTGTCTCAAGTCGATTGGTCCCTGCTCGGATGACTCCTGATATGTGATATGGGCCATGCCAATTGGCCTCAAGCTTGTTGCCCTTCTGGATGACCTTCTTAAGGACATAGTTACATTCTTTTAAGTTGGTCGGCTTAAACCTTTTGTTGTAAAAGTGAATAGTCTTATGTTGGTACGCAGCATTTTTTAGAACAACATCTTCTTGGACTTCCTCTAACATGTCTAAGTCCAATCGTCTCATGAAGTCACTCATAGGAGAATCAAAATTAATCACCTTGTGAATTGGTAGGCCTATCTTGGCTAGTGTCATGGATTTTGTCCCAAATTTAAGCATATAAGGTGTTTCTCATGTTGCTGTCCTTGGCATTGTCCTGTAAGCCTAGAGAATAGAATGTAATTCATTAATCCAGTTTCCCTTGGCAGCATCAAGCCTTTTCTTCAGTCCATTGAGCATTGTGCTGAATGGAGTTTCTAGATCTTCGATTGAACACAATATGCTTCAAATTCATTATTGTCAAATTGGGTTCTATGGTCCGTAATGAAGGCATAGGGCTACATATGACGTTATTCTAGAATGAATTGATACACCTCATAAGGTATCTCTATCAATAGCTCTACTTTCACCCATTTTATGAAATAATCAACAGTAACTACTAAGTACTTAAACCTGCCTTTGGTGGTCGGTAGTGGGCCGACCAAATTAATTCTTCAACTAGCAAATGGCCAAGGAGAAATGATTGGTACTAGAGCAGCATTGGGTGCTTTGTGAATTGTAGAAAATCAGTGGCACTTATCACACTTTATTGTGGAGGCCTTACAGTCTGCCCTCATAGTCGGCCAGTAGTATCCCTGTGTGTTGATTCTCTGGAGTAATGACCGACCAACTAAATGAGCTCCACAAGAACCTGTGTTCACTTCCTTAATCAGATCTTCAACATCTAACGGATGAACACAATATTATAAGTAGATGGTTAATCCCCTTCTTTATAAAACTCCTTTGTCTAACACATATATGGATGCTTTATACCGGAGCTTTATTACTTCTTTAGATCAGCTAGTAGGATCCCTTCTTCAATGTAAGCCCTGATCGGATCCATCCAGGAAGGTCCCAGATCTATAGTAATGAAACTGACCATTAGATCTTTGTTTATGCTCCTGTTGGCCAAGATTTCAATTAGAATGCTCCTCCGGAGTTTAATTCTTGTTATTGAAGATAGCCGAGAAAGTGCATCAACTCGAGCATTAGTTATTCTTGGTATCCTGTTTATTTGCATGCCTAGAAATTTGGAAATAACTTATATGGCCTTAGACAAGTATTTAGTCCTCAGTTCTCCCTTGGCTTTATATAGATGAAGCACTTGGTTGACAACCAGTTGTGAATCACTGTGCGCCACTACCTGCTCGATGCCTAACGAATGGGCCAATTCTAGTCCGACTATCAAAGCTTCATACTCTGCTTCATTATTTAATGACTTGAATTGAAACCTAAAGGCATATTCAACATCAATATTATCAAGAGTATTGAGTATTTACCTGCTCCACTTCTAATTTCACATGAAGATACATACATATATAAATTCCATAGTGGGATATCACTGCTAAACCTCGTCATAGATAGAACTCCATGGTGGAATATCTTCTTACTCTCCTCTACAAACTTCTAAGTTATTTCTTGAGCTCTGGATGATCCAGGTTGATCGAATGCCACTTTAGCTTGCTTTTGAGTTGAGCTCTCTTTCGCAGAAATGTTCTCAATAGACAAGTTTTAGTGGTCAGTAACCTCTGGATAGGTGAATTTTGTAATGAAATTCGCCAAAGCTTGGCCTTTCAATGAGGACCTTGGTTTATAGATGATGTCATATTCTCCCAGCTCTACTGCCTGGGACATCAATCTTCCTGACTTTTCATGTTTGGTTCTTGTGGAAGAGGTAAATCAGTATACATAACTATGGTCTGCACTTAGAAATAAGGCTTCACATGCCAAGAGGCTTCCATGAGTGCTAAGGATAATTTTTCTAAGCCCGGATACCTAATTTTGGCTCCTCTAAATGCTTTGCAAGTGTAGTAAACTTGTTTCTAGATTCCATTATCCAATCGAACCAATGTTGAGCTAACTGTGGACTCAAAAATAGATAAGTATAAGTACAACTTTTCTCCCAAAACAGGTCGGGGCAATAAAGGTGGTGATCCCAGATACTTCTTCAATTCTTGGAACGCTTCTTCACATTCTACATTCCTTTCAAAGGTCTTTCTAAGCACCTTGAAGAATGGAAAGCACCTATATGTTTCCCAGGAAACAAACCTATTTAAAGTTGTTACTCTACCACTAAGCCATTATACATCCTTCTTGCAAGTCGGTGACTGCATTTATATCAGAGATTTTATTTTGGCTGGATTGGCTTCAATTCCCCTTTGGTTTACTATGAAGCTGAGGAACATTCCTTTCTGCACACCGAATACACACTTGGTCGGTTTAGCTTCATCTAATATTTTTCCAGCTGATTAAAAATCTGAGTGAAGTCCTTGATATGATCTAAAGCCTTCTTACTTTTAGTCAACATATCATCCACATAAACCTCCATATTCTTCCCAATCTTCTCTTCAAACAACTTGTTGACCAACCTGTGGTACGTTGCTCCCTCATTTTTTAGCCTAAAAGGAATTACATTGTAGAAATAAGTACCTCGATTGGTGATGAAATAAGTGATTTCCATGTCTTCTGATTTCATTCTTATCCGGTTATACCCGGAATAAGCATTCATGAAGCCTAACAACTCATGTCCTGATGTAGCATCCATCAACTGGTCAATTCGAGGCAGGCGAAAGTGGTCCTTTGGGTAGGCCTTATTAAGATAAGCAAAATCTACACACATTTTTCACTTATCATTTTTCTTTTTTACCATCATAACGTTGGCCAATCAGGCTGGATACTTGACATCCTTAATAAATTAAGTCTTTTATAGTTTCTCCACCTCTTCCTGTATAGCTTGATTTTTCCCCGGACTGAAAACCCTGTGCCTTTGCTTGATCGACTTGGAAGTGTTGAGCTCATAATAGAGGAAGTTGGGATCAATCCCAGGTATATCTTCGTGACTCCAAGCGAACGCATTCCTTCGTTGTCTCAAGAATGCAATTAATTCATGTTTAAGTAGTGGATCCAGTGTTGAACCGATCTGGGTGGTCCTCTTCAGTTTGTCATCATCCAGGATTATACTTTTGGTGGCTTCAAGAATCTGCCCTTTGACTAACTCTTTTTCATCTTGAAGATACAGAGTTTGAACTTCTGATTCACTGTTGGGCTCCGCAGTATCTACCTAGTAAGTGGTGGTCTTCATCTTTAAATCAAACAAGTCTTCCTTCTCGACTGAGGAGTAATATCACTCTTTGGCTACCTTTTGATCACGTTTTACGATACTAACCCTAAAATGAGTTGCTAACTTCAAATATTAATGAGTTGTGGGTGGTACAGCTTCAAACTTCTTTAGTCCTACACTGTCGAGGATCACATTATATGTAGATTGAACATTTTTGTCCATGATAAAGAAGCGTATCTTTTCAGTGCGGCTTGCTGGCCAAGTGTTGAATAACACTTTTAGCTTGACTGTCCCAAGGGAGTAGACTTTTTCCCTTGAAAAAGCTATTAAGGCCTGTGGTATGGTTCCAGCTGAATGAGTTTTAAATCTAAACTCTGAAAGCATGGGTAAAACATGATATCAACCGAGCTCTCATTATCAAATAAAACCCTGGCGATGATGGCATCCTGGATTCTAAACTTGATGACCATCGAATCATCGTGGGGATACAGTACCATAGAATGGTCATTCTTAGAAAAGTCGATTACCGGTTTGTCTTTATTGACTTTCCTAGGTTGATCATCTTCATTCATATTGATTCTATGGTTATAAGAACAAGCATGTGTTTCATTCAGGTAGGCCTTTCTCTCTAAAATTTGATCTCCTACTCCTATATTGCCACCTCTAATTACATGACAGTCAAAAGATCAAAAACTTATCATAACTACCTCGTGCTCTGGATGCTTAAGCTCTTCGACAGGTCGGGATCATCTTCATAACCATCATCATGGTTTCTCTTTCTATAATCTTTGGGTTTGCATGGAGAATTTTATCTTCCCCTTATTTCTTTGCTTTTTCGCCGATCAACAAATTTTTTCAACTTTCCTCGGCGAATAAGGGATTCCACTTTATTTTTTAAAGAGATAAAATTATCGGTCGTGTGGCCATGATCCTTATGAAACTCATAATATTTAGATTTGTCCCTCTTGATAGGTGGTTCCCTCAACCTTTTGGGGCATCGCAAATCTTTATTGTGTTTGATTTCCTCTAGGATATGATGAATGCTGATAATCAGTGGAGTATATGTTATATATTTTTTTAGCTTATCATCCTTATTAGGTTTCTATTTCTTCTGGTCCTTCTTCTCAGGCTTAGTGGCTGGACTTTTCTTTGTAGCCATTGCTTCCTCAGCATTCATAATTTTTCCTGCCTTATCCATGAGCTCAGTCATGATTTTAGGAAGATATTTGGATAGAGCATAGTATAGATTTTCTGGAAGCAATCCACTCATTAAAGCGGTGATGGTTGTTTTCTCCTCATAGTCAACCACTTTCAATTTCTCGTTATTAAAATGAGTGGTGTATTCTTTGGTTATTTCCCCTGCTCGTTGCCTGACACTCAAACATGGGCTACTCTCTTCACTGGCTTTGCCCCAAAATAAAAGTTGCTGATGAACAGCTTGACAAGCTGGTTGAAGTTGGTAATTTATCCTCGGGGCAAGTTATTATACCATATTTAGGCTGAACCAGTAATGGTTCTGGAAAAAGCTCTACATCTCATCGCATTAGGAACATAATAGATATCGACTGCAGCCTGGTATTGCTCAATGTCCAAAACTGGATCAGTTTTACCATCATATTTGGGGGTGACCACTGGGGTTTTAAACTTGGATGGAGTTGGGAAATCAACAATTGCCTGAATAAAGGGAGATCACTTGACGAAATTCCTTTGTAATGGATTCTTTGCCCTTGCCATTTCTCCCAATCTATCTTCTAATCATTGGATTGATCCCTTCCAAGAAGGGTTGCCTGCATCAAATTTGTGTGAAGCAGCTCGGCTATCTCAACCATGTGTTAGTGCTAAGCTCTCTTTCTAAGAAGTCTAATCGACATGAATAGATCATCGAACACTTGATCTGGACCTGATGGAAGATTCAAGTCGGTTGGCTGGGTGTTAATTGGTTTTGGATAGCTCTCTTAGAGGATTTATATTTACTCGGGGTCCCAAACAGTCAAAAGGTGAAGCTCTATTCAATCTTTCTAAAATGCTTGGTCTTTCAGGAGAGAGAGTATGGCCATCATAGAATTCTATGGGTCTGAGCGATGAATTCATTCCTGGACGGTAAGACTTATCTCGTGAATATCTGGAATAGCTATGTTGGTTGTGCCTAGGAAGTGTAGGTGGCATATCTCTCATCGATGAAGGAACCGTTTATTTATTGGAAAGAGATAGAGATCTGGATTGTAATGATTGAGTCAATTGCCTTATTATCTCCTGCATGGCATCTTGACCTCTAATAATACTGGCAAAAATTCCATTCAGGTTTGTGGCTATAGGTGGAGCAGATGGGACGGTTGGATTTCCTTCATTCATGGCACTAGTCTTAGGATCATTCATCTTCCTTCTAACTAGAATGTATAAGATAGAGAATGGAAATTAGACACACGTTCCCATAGATAGCACCAATCTGTTGATGTCAAAAAATGGACTAGGTCTAATTTTTAATCATTGATAAAATAAAAGATTGTTATAAAATAATCTCACAATAGGCAAAGAGTTTTTAAAGTGGTTCGGATATGTAAGAAATTCTACGTCCAATGTTATTGTATTGATTTGAGTGATTACAGAAAGCTAGGTACTCTTGTTAAGAATAATATCCTAGAATACCTTCTATCATGCCTTTTGTGAAAGGAATACAACGTATTTATAGTGACCCGGAGATCAAGGGTTAGAATGCCTTTATGTATTCAAGCATTTACACTCGTACATAATGAATGTGATAGTTGGTTGTCTAGACCACGTGTGGAAGGACCCTTGGTTATTTCCCTCTAGTGGTGATTGTTCACTTACTTTGTTAGTCTGCATTCTTCATGTTGGTCGGCATACTTGCCGAGTAACTATCTTTGGGGTTGATTTAGTGACCGCTAACTAGGATTACTACCACGTAAGGAGACGATTGTCCATTTATGATTGGTCCACGTAGGTGGATAATTTTTGGTATAAATTAAATTGCATTATTTATATTTACTTGTGTGATAAGTAAATGAAATTGCATTATTTTATATTACATCGTAAGTGAGTAAAAGCCACGGGTTAATAGTTACTTATTCGGGATGCGTGTGTGGGGTTGTGTTGGGAGTAAGATGGTATATTGATGATAGATGACTTGGATGATCATTTAGAGTGCACAATTGATTTGTAATTGGTAAGAATAGTCAAAATTAAGGACCCGGGGTAGTGATTGAGTTTCGAGGCTTTTTTTACTAATCAGGACCCGTATATGGGTATTTTGGTCATTTTAAAAAATATGTGAAAAGGGAATTTTAGGATTTAACCTATATATTAGAAGGTTTGGGCTAAGTGAATAGTCATTCTATATTATCTACATGTTTTTTAGTGTTACACCAAGAGTTACAAAGAATTTGAAGAGAAAAGAACTCAAGAATTCCAAGAGGGGGATCAGGGAATTCAAGTGAGGATCAATTGGGAGGAAGATTTATGGGCCAGAATCATCATCAAAGGAAATTCTTCAAACAAATTTCAGACTCTACAATTGTTGAAGCAAGTGATTATCTTGCTTAATGTGTACAATTCAATTCATATCATTTTGGGGTGGGATTCATACGTAAATGGGTTTGGGATAAATAAATTCATGGAAAATATGTGTGATTCATATGGATTGAAATCTGGTAATTAGGATGCCATGTAGATATTGTTGAGAATTTTATAATTTTTAAAAAATTGGTATGAATCCCATGTAATGCTCATGCGTAGATAAATTATATATGAAAATGAATCGATTTCATGTTTAGGATTCATGAGAAATGAGAATTCTTAAGGAGATTAAATCTAGAAATGATTGATATGAATTAACCATTGCTGAAATTTAAAAAAAAAAAAAGGAGGATTGTTGTTACTTGTAGGGGTAAACTGGTTCTCCCTCAAGCCGAACCGATTCGGCTGCCCTGTTACAGCTAGGTACAGCTAGGTTGGGTTATTTGATGTAATTTGTTCGTGACTTGGTTTCGGGTTAAATTATGATGTTTGGGAGTAGTTAGGACTTCTGGAATACTATTTTTTAAATGGAAAAAATACCTTGGGATGGTTAGGATGTATCCAAGGTGAGAATTTGAATATTTGGAGAAAATATACTCGGGAAATTTATTAATGAATTTGTGATGAAAATTCGAAAAAATGGGGATATTGGATGGTTGAGAATGGTTACGTGTCCAAAAAGGCTATTTTTAAATAATTGGGAATCGAGATTTGACTCGGGAAGTATAGTGTAGTGCTACGAATGACATGCATGGTTAGTTAGGTTATTGGATATATATACGAGTATAGAAGCAGTATATATATATATATATATGTGTGTGTGTGTGTGTGTGTGTGTGTCTGTGTGTGTGTGTGTGTGTGTGATATTTATGTGAAATATACTATCCTAGTGGATATGCTATCGGCGGAGGTTGCGCGTTGTGGGCAATCTCACTTGGCGAATCCCAGTGGGTGTAGTATCGGTTCCCTGGGTCATAGGTCTATCGTACGACCATGCTATTTGAGTTTAGAGTCTGGTGGGAGTAATGTGGTATGGTTATGACCGACAGATGTATGACTATGACCGCCTTCGGGTTACATTTTTGTTTCAGTTTCGATGGTGAGATTGTGGTCCGGTTGCACAAGTAGAGGTGTATTCCCTAGAGGTTGATAGCATGCTAGTGATTTACATCCAATGAGTTATAACACTGAGGAATTGCGGTTACACATATATAGTGAGTGGTATGTATGTATGTATACTTGATGTGATATAAAAATACATATATAAAAGTTAAGAAAAATATACACGGGTATGAGATATCAAAGTGTTAATATTGAACTAATAACTAGTGAAAGTTATTTGAAGTAAATTGATTAATTATAATTGTTAACATGTTGTGAAAGTTAATTATATAAAATATGCGCGGCACGGGATAGCGTATTGACTAAAGGGTATATTGAGACTAGTTAAGGTGAGTAGCATAACTAGGATGCTAAAAGGCATAGGTTAGGTGTGCACTGTAGTTGAGGGGTGAGGATTATCTAATGGGAGTGCGACACGAGATAAATATGGAAGAATGCACACATATTTATTATGCATTTTAATTACTTGCAAAATATTTTCAAAAGTATTTGGGCTCTCGCCCATATTAAAATATTTTCAAAACCTTTTAGGTATCTAGCCATAGGGATGCCAAGAATGAGTATCCTTCCAGATTATCGGAGATGTAGTAGTTGTGGAGTGCTTGTAGGTATTGCTATAGCTTTTATCTATCTTTGATATTCTAGATAGGATTCAGTCATTTATCATCTGAGCACGTCGCTTAATGTCAGTTTTTATTTTGGTTTATTTATTTCAGTTTTATTGGATTATTATATTGAATTGTAAACCGATGGTTTATTCGATTTGGGGATTTTATTATATTGCATTATTCATATTGATCTATATGGTGGAGTATTTAATTATTAATTTGAATGAGTTGTGGTGAATGGTTTTATAGTTACAGCTTTTTCAGAAAGTTAAAATTGACACACGACTTAATTAAATAATAGGTACTTAGTAATTAATTGGATTTTTGACAATGATGCTAAGAATGAGCCAAATGATATTGGCCACCTGTTATTTTAATAAGTGGGGTGTCACAGAATTCCTCTTACTCCTTAAAATCAGCATCAGCCTTCTCAGCGACAGCCTTGACCCGTTCGTACTCGTTCTCCTTTTTCTTCATGAGATCGACCTCAATCTCTTCATTTCTAATCTTGTGAGATTGCCTCACATTTGGGAGGCATTCCTTATGTATATCCCTAAGATACTTGGTCTTGGAATCTTATTCAGTCTTTTGTTCCTACAGCTTTTTCTTTAACTTAATTAGCTGGGACTTGGCCTTGTCGGTCTCCTTCAATTTGATCTCAGCCTCCACTACCCCTTGCTGAATGTTTTGGAGGAAAATGACAGACTTCCATTAAAGACAACAACAAAGTAAGTACAAGATGATATGACATTTTAGAAAATTACAAGGGGCTGGTCTTTACCTGAGTCTCCTGATAAAGAGTGAAGTTGAAAACCTTGGAAGTGTCCTAAGCATCGAGGTATCGGTTATCATAGTTGGGAACGACCTATGTGATGACCTCCCTAGCTTTCAGATAAGTCCTAAGAAGAGAGTCAACATTAACCCCGAGCTAGGACAGACACATAGTTGCTATTGTATCATTTGTAGTATAAAGTAGAGGATCAGCGGTATGCCATGGTTAACCTTCTTTTCTCTTCTACTACTATTTAGGAGAAGGGTTTGAGGTTCCATCAATGACCTCTTTCCTTTTCTTTGACCCCTTCACAGCATTGAGCCCCGCAGTAGTAGACTTTTTCTGAGTCTATATTAGTTGTGCAACTTTGCCTTGGATACGAGCAAGGAAATTTCTTAAAAGGCGTTTTTTTATTGCCCAAACTCCGTTTAATATACTCGTCAAATTATTCTTAAAGAGTGAACAAAATCATTATTAACACATATTTGAGAAAAAATAATTCAGAGACGATAATAAATAATGAAAAGATTTACTTACAAAGTGCCTCCAGGGGTTCATCCCCATGACAGAATGCCAAAGTAGCTCAGAGGTCATCAAGTCTTCAAAAATAATGAGACCATTCCCCTGACTTGGTTAATGTTTTCTCTCTTCTCGAGATAAAGATTTGGGTTAACTTTGGCTGAGACCAATATACGGTCTCATTTGTACATCACTCTCGTATCAATAACATTAGGTGATTCACCCTTACCAAAGTCCCAATCTCCAAAAATGAATAAGTAGCATGACTTTTAATCATGTTTGGAACTTCTGTTGATGTGAAGAATTTTTTGGTCGGGAAAACGAGCCAAAAAGTGGTAATAACAAGGATTATCTTTTATGATAACAACCATGTAACAAGATTCGAAGGAATTAACTGTAATATCTTTGTCCCAGGCGACTCTCCAAAGAGGATCCATTCCAAAAAGGATCCTCCATGCATTCGGCGTAAACTAGGCTAGAGAAACACCGACAGAAGAAAGAATTTCCCCAATAGATGGGTGAAAATGAAGGCGAAAGTGGACCTTAAACATATTCTTATAGTCGGAAACTTCTCCTTTATTTTTTAGGTAAAAGAAACGCTCATCCTCAGCAAGTTATCTCATGTCGATAGAAGGATTAATCCCATAAATGTGCCTCTACCCCACTAGATTAGTCCCATAGATGTCACTAGGAATAGCCGAGCCTACATTTGTGTCCAAGGTTTAGGGATCATCTTCATCCTCTTCCTTAGTGATAGAAGCCTTACCACGAGGGACACATTATCTTAACTCGACTAGATTCATAGACAAGATAGGTGTGGGAATAAGATATGGTGGGGGTACAATGTCGCTAATACCATTCTCAGATTCATTATATGAAATGTCATAGATTTGTGCTCAGGATCTCCCTATTGGTAAGAACAAGCACTGGAATGACCCCTATCTCGTGACTCAGCACACTCTACCGCCTCACCCTTACCAGGATGGGCTACATAACCCTTATGCCCACCCAAAAAATTTCATCATTAGAGTTCCCTCTGTCATCATAAAGACCTAAATTCTCAAAAGGGCTATAAGCCTTGGAAAATATGTAGACATGGTATCACTATTGAGAGATTTAATAACTATATTCTTGTATGGAGAGGGATAAATTAAGAGTAAAACAAGCTTCTCTATAGCTATAGGTGTGGGATTCGTTGGAATTATAGGCCTACAAAATTGTTACTCGACCTTAGCCTTTCTTATCTCTCGTCTCACACATTTACGTAGATGAGTAAACACTTCACCAAGCGCGTATAACTTACAGCACCTAGACAAAAAATGTGGAAATCTAAGTGAAAATTGCTAAGGATCAAAATAAGGTAATCGAGTAACTTTTGAATAGTCACTCTCAAGAATGACAGGAGTACCAATTCTAGGCTCATAGTACTTTCACTGGAGAAGACGAAGGTAAGTACAACCGCTGGTTTAAACCCCATAAAAAACATGCTAACTCAACCTAAAATTGACTCCCATTTTTCTATCCGCCCAAACCACCGTGAAATAAGAGGCAAACCACCACAAATTGGTGCCCGGAGAAAATAGAGATCACAAAAAGTCATCGAAGTAAATCAAAATCATAGAAAAGAGAATTAAGGCAAATAAAAATAAGAAAGGTCATGGAAGGAATACTAATAAATGAAGAAAATGGGGTGAGCATGCAAGAAAAACACCTAGAAGCACGTACGCAGGTGGAAAAAAAGTCTAAAGAGAGAAACGAAAAGGTAATTGCTCTAGTTAATGATTTCGGGAAAAACTGAAAGGTTGAGGTCATTTTCCACCTAAAGCTACGATCACACAGTTACCCAAAATGCTCATCATTAAGTAATGCCCCTAACGCCTAAACATGACGCTTGTTGTGTGCCAGGCTTAGGGAATTATGACAGCACTGATTAAACCCCTTAATGGACAACAGGTGTATTATTTTTCATAAGGGAGAAGTGACACCTCTGCCAAAGCTCAATACGGCCATTTTATCTCGACTAAACATGGGACACCCTCGAATGCATATTAAGAATCATAATTCTAGGATGAGATGAAATAATAAAAGTGTTTAAACTTCATCCTCCTAGTGACATTGAAGGGGTGATTTATACACATAAGTATGGTATCGTCTAGATGACCCACTAATAAAGATCATCCTTCATAGATGTGCCCTTGGAAGAGGACTATTATTCACTAAAGACCATCATCAATCTCATCCATAACAATCTCGGCTTGATGACTAACTGAGGAAAGGCTTTCCTCATAAGATATCCTTCACGAGTTTTACCATTAATTATAATCTATGACCGTCGATCTAATCCTAAGAGGTATCAGTCTCAGAGACCACTTCTGGTGATCAAATATGATAATCATCTCAGTAAGAAAAGGCACGCTAGTATCGACCGTGACAAAGTCGATAACAAATAACACTAGAGTCGGCCTCAGTTGACATCAAAGATCCTCTACATATTCAAAGCTAGGACATTCGTCTCAAATGGTGGCCCAATTTGGTCTCTGCTCACCAAAACACTGTTAGATTATAACAGTATCGACTGATCTAGACCTTCAACCTGAGATGTCATGTGCACATATGGAAGTTATGGAAGGTATATTATGGGGAAAATATTCATCATTATGATTTCTACCCCCTTTTCTACGGGTGCCATGTGTCCATTATCCCTTCTCTCTTTCACACACATAATGCATTATTGGGGGTGACATTTTGCACCACAAGCCTATAAAAGGCATCTTGCATTTTCTTCCTCGGGGATCGAACAATTAAAACCCATACTTCTGCACTATAGATTTTGGAGGGAGAAAAAATAATTTGTACATAATTCATGGGCCATTTGCCCCCATTTATAGTGAAATCACTCACACACATTACACAGTGGATGAAGGCCTTTTCCAAGCCACTTAAACACTTTTATTAATCAATTTTCTCTCATCCCTTCTAATATTTTAGAGCATTATATTGCTTCACCATTGTTGTGTAAATCTAAAAAACAGATTGGGTCCCTTGGATTATATTCAACATCATCCGTGTGTATTATTATATTATGTTGATAACCATTAAATGTGGATAAAGCTGATGAACATATTTATTTACCTGAGTATTTGCTTTCACTTTTCCTTTAATTTGTAAATTTAGATAGTTACAATTTTGTAACAATGGATTTGTCTCGTTTTCCTTTTCCATTTTTTATAGGGAGTTCATGTTTTTATAGGTTCACGAGACATTATATTCATTTTTATTGGTTAAATTTCATTGGTTTCATGGCTTAATTTCTTTATTATTTTTGGTTTGTATTAAATTCATCATTTATTTAAAATTTTGATTTACTTTTTTTCATAGAATGTATTTTGAAATCAAAAAGTTAAAATTTGTCAGATTCATTAGAAAATATGTTTTTCGAGTCCATTTTGAAGTTAAAATCCTTCAATATATGTGTTGTATATGAATAGATATGATACTTGTGTATATTAGGGATAAGTCTAATGATATGTTTAGCTAAGATAAACCTATCTCGAGTCTATTTATTGCGTAGTTTTGGATCTGCGAGATTGAAGTTAAAATCCTTATATCTGATGAATGTCCAAAAGTATTTCCTTATATCTCGAGTCTATTTGTTGCATTACTCATTGTTACAAATTTTAATATTAACATTTACTTGAGTTGAGTTTTTAATAGTATAGTGTACTTATATTTCATTACCAAAATAAATAAAAAAAATATAGGAAATGTATGTGACAATGGCTTTTGATCCTTTATTTAGTCATTTTAACTTAATTTTCAAGTTCCATTGATTGATATTGGAGATGAATTTGGTAGCAAGGCATAATAGTTTAAAAATTCATTTAGTTTAAAGTGATTCATTTGTTTTTCCTTTGTCTATCATATTTTATTTATATGGGGATACTCAATGTTGCAAAAAAGGCCATATACGATGTTAAAGTAGTTTCGCCTTAAATTGGAATATAATAAAAACAAGAATTTTTTGCACCATTACTATCTCTTGCCAATGTAAACTCATTTAATTCGGTATTAGGTGCAAATAATATCAATAATTAATTTAGCATTGGTATTATATTATTTATTTTCTTTATTTTATTTTTACTTTTTCATTTTACTTTTGAAATTGGACAATTGAATTTATGGTTCTAGTTTAGTTGTGAAACCGAATCAAATCAAGCGTGTTGAATAGCTTATCATAAGAATGAAAAAAAAAAATGAAAATTCTCACCGTGCCATTGGCACGGGAATACCCTAGTGTGTGTGTGTGTGTGTAGTACAAGGTGTCAATTTGTCTAGAGTTTTTTTCCTGCAAGGATTTGTCCGTCTATAAATCCTCGTCTCAAGAGCATGATTTAATTTTTTTATTTTGATTTCCTCTCATTCTTAATGAACATATGTTATCAAGAGAATTATTTTTGTAGTTTAGTTTTGTTACTTAGGCATTATGATAAGCTTTTACCCTATTTGGATAAAAATAAAATATTTTGCTTAATTGAAAATAATTTTAATTTGATATCCATCATCTAGGGCCATGAAATTTGATATATATTATAAATGTATTTTAACTTTCTTCACTTTATCTAAAATAAAAATATTATACTACAATAAGAAGATTACTATTCATGTACCATGAGTAATGAATGTCGTACATCTCATTAAGCAGAAGTAAAGGAAATTGCATGAGTAAAGTTGTCTGAAATGTATATGTATGACGTGTTCCAATGATAGTTTTTTGTATTTTTCACATATATATTACTGCATATTTATAAATTCGCTCCTTATTCTCTTTAGGATGATAAGAAAGAAATAATCAAATCACAATATGAATATGAAAATGGTGTACTGGTAAATGTTATAGTTTTAGGAAGTTCAATGAAATCTATCTCACTGTGTATGTGGTCATGAACTCATATCATTTGAATTTGATAAATTGCAAAATGAAAATGAGATTATGAGAGATAATGAGGTTGTTGAGATGATATGGGAAGATGATGTGGCGAGGAGGGAAGTTGATGAAGAGAATAGGGAAGCTAAAGGATCTAGAAGGTAGAATGAGGGATATGAAAGAGAGAATAGCTGAGCTTCATGGAAAACATTTAGACGATAGTATCCTTATAACCAGGGACGGAGCTAGGATTTAGCATGAGTAGGGCGAATTTAATAGTGGTTTCTAAGGTTTTGTGGGCGGAAACCCTGAACCGATCTTTTAGGTTATATTTTAGTATTTATGAAAGAATTACATAAATACTTGTTTGATTGGAAAGATAAATAAAAATCGATTGGATAAAGATTTTAAACCCTAAAAAAAGGAAGCATAAATAAAATTTGTAATTTGAAATTTAAGTTAACAATCCCTAAAATTAATCCTAACATCAACCCTAAAATAAACTCTTACAAACATTAGCCTTAAAATTAACCCCAAATTTAGCATCAATATAAATAGAAAGGGAGATAAACAATACACACATTTTTACATTCTAGCTATAAACTTAAACCAAAAATATTCCTAAAGCTAAAATGGATATTAAAATTTAATCCAACAATAACACTAAAATTAACTCTAACAAACATTGAACATTTATTTAACAATAACACTAAACTTAAACCAACATTGCATTAAACAAAAAATATCCATTTAATATTTATTTAAAAATAACACTAAGAAATAGATATATAATATATGCGTTTTATTTTAACAATAAACTAAAAAAATATATATATAATATTACCTTTTAAAAAATTTAACACCAAACTAAAAAAATAATAGAAAACAAGTGTGTGTCGCGATAACAGAGAGGGACGAGGGCGAATGAGGAGAGCAGTTACTGGCAACGAGGATTGGGAAGGGTTGTTGGGAAGTGGGAAGAGGGAAGGATATACATAATGTGTTTAAAAGAGAGAGGTGCGTGGGTGTGGGTGTGTATAAAAAATGAGAGGCATGTGTTTTGTATGTATCATGTTAGCTACTAAGTGATAAGTTTTTCTATTTTAACATATGCCCCAACTTCGTTTGAAAATAATTTTTTACACCTAAAATTGTGTGTGTGTGTGTGTGTGTGTGTGTGTGTGTGTGTGTGTGTGTGTGTGTGTGTGTGTGTATATGGGGGGGCTTGAGTCCCCACTCAGGCCCATGTCCCTCCATCCCTACTTGTAGCAATACAATGTTCTTCTTCGTGGAAAAAATCCTCAATTTTTTTTGTTCGGGCCTATTGTTGCTATTTATTTCTTATTATGTATTATCTTTGTTGGAATATAAATATTATTTATTATAGTTAATTTTAGTGAATTAAGTTATAACTATAAAGCTTTAATTTTCCTTCAAGTATTCATCCATTATTGAACTAAATTGGGAACATAAATAAACTATCTAATATTTTTTAGACTAACATTAATTTTGTGATAAAGAGACAGTATGCACACATTATAAACAACAAATATAGTTTTTCTATATCAAAGTGTAAAACAGAATCTAAAGTAAACCAAATGTTAATTACTATAGTATTATTTATTATTTATAGAGTAAAACACTTAAGTAAAATTTGAAGATTTAAGCAAATGCAAGTGATAATGTGATGAGAGGTGATACTTCCTCTATGAACTTATTCATACCATTAAAAAAAAGCATACATATAACACCTAAAAAACATATGATATGTAATACTTGCATTCTTATTATGATAGACTTTTAGGTCAAATTCACAAATGAACTTGAAATAATTTTTCATAAATCTATTGTTATTGCTCTATCAAAATTATTTTATTTATTAACAAGTTCCTAATGATTTTATACACATCTAAAGATAGAAGAATTAATAGAAAATTTATTCAGTCATATAGGAGAAGAACAAAATATAATGGATTGTCTTCAATTTATTACCTTCGGAATATTTTGAGAATGGTGACACACTTTTTTGTAAAGATATAGTCTAAAGCGTACTTATAGTATATCAACCTTTGAGAGAAAAGATTAGTTATTACTGGCAATGACTATTTAACTTATCTTTATAAACCATGTAGATTATTTGATTTCGTTTTTTGAAGAAAAAAAAATTAGTTACAAATGTGTATTTGTTTTATAAGAATAAATGAAAAGAGGAATGTTGGAAATAGGCTTAAATGTTCAAAAATTATTTTGGTGAAGAACTTCACTTTCTACTAAAATAGTCTTTTATGTCTTTATATGACAAATATTATGTCCAGGTGATTTTTCGAAAAAATTATCTTTTAATGATGAATATAAATTTTCAATGAAACTATTTTCATGTGGATGTTTATGAAAAATTTGGCTACAAATGTTGCAAATATGTATCACAAAAGGTATATTTTCATGGTGAATCGATTCTTGCGATTAAAAAAGTAGCCTTGTAGTGGTAAACTATGATCGTTTTAGCATAAAACTTATTTGCTTAAGGTATAAAATAACTCATCACATGAATGATGAACTTATATTTGTGACTCCAAGGTTCACATTTACTACTGAACATTCTAAGTCTATATGGCAAGAATCTGCGAGTGTTGAGTTATAGACTAATGAAAAATATATCGCTCCCAAAAGATTTATTGACAAAAATTCAAATAGATATTTGAAAAATAAGATGCCACTTAAGCTCATTTTTCCTATCATGTACATCCATTTCTAGTATGTAAATGAATGATTTTACATATATATTGTACTGAAGAATTTCATCTTTAAGAAGATTATGTAAAAATTTCAAACATTTAATGGGTAAAATCAAACTTGATTATAGATTCATATTCTTTATCTCTCCACGTCTCAGTATTTTTTGTTATGGCTTCACCGACATTCGTATATGCTTGAGCGCTAAAATATTTTCCAATTCTAGGTTTCCCATTTTGATAACATGATATCTATATGTTTGGTTCCCTTTACTTTGTTGATTTTCAAGTTAGTTTTTCCTATTATGTTTAGGGCTCTCGGTGCAAAGTTATTTATTCATATCTTAACTATATATGTGTATGTTTTCACTTAAGATTATAGTTTTTCATTTAAAGATTATATTTAGGCTTCTTGTGGGAGAGTTTGATAGGACAAAATGGATTGTTTAGGTTTGACAGTTTCTATAAGGGGGGATTTGTTGCGTGTTAGAGAAGAATGAATGGAGAAAATAAAAAGGAGTTTTTGTGTGTTGAGGTGGTTCATTGGATTCAGGGTGAGTGGTGGGGTGATATAGGTTGATAAGGTGTACGTGATATAAAGTGAGAGGTTAAATGATATAGACATTGAACATAGTTTTTTTAGGCATGTGTTTTTTCCTTTTTATCTTATTTGTTTGACTTTATATCAGTCGATGTTTATTCAACATTATTTTGTGTATGTGTGTGTGTGTATATATATATATATATATATACACACACACACAAAATTCCCTCTTCATGTTTTCTACCCTATGTCCCCTCAACCATCTTATAAATAGGTCTCTCTTAAAACACTTTTTCACGAATATTCTCTCATTCTTTCTCTTTTATATTATGTCACATGGTCTTAGAGCCTATAAATTTCTATTAAAATCATTCATCTAAATCCTAACGCTGAAAAATACAAACTGGAACTATCAAGCTGTAAATCACAAACCAAAAATATCAAAAAAAAAGATTTCACACTAAAAATATCACTTTATTTAACTCCTTTCTCAAGACAAAAATCTCAAACTAAATTATCACTCTGTTAAAAAATAACAAGCTAGAAATCTCTTTGAAATCTGATTTTGCAAAAAAAAAAACATTACTTCCTACGGGTCACTTTCAACGTAGTGCTTTTATGGATCAGTTCCCTCTTTTCACTCAATCTCCAGCTCAGTAAGATTATTCCTATTGTCACAAGACTAACCATAATCTCCTTCACTACCAGATTTGGGTTTGTAAGTTTTTTATAAAATAACTCTATATCATTACTTACGTGACTGTTTAAATTGTTCCTACAAGAAATTGTTTCATCACAATTAAGAAAAATATAAATGTTTATCTATTATCATTGCTACAACTAGACAATTTTCTCTTTCGGGTGCCAACTAATCATCTAGCTTGGTCAATAATCTCAAGTCACTTATCCCACAACTTCTCCCCATTTTTGGTACTTCAATCTCCACATCTATATATGTTCATTTAGATAAAACTTCTTTGTGCTTTGATTCTGCCTCTTATAACCATATGACCGTTGATTGTATAATTTTCTCTTCCCAAACAGTTGCATCACATACATCGGTTATATATAAGGCAAATGGTTCTCAATTACAGGTTTCACAGGTTACTTCGCAACCTCTAATCATTTACTTACCAACACTTTTCATATCCTGAAACTTACTTTTTAATATAATATCATGTCCCAATACTTACTATTAATCTTATCTATGTTGTTCAATTATTTAAACTTACTCTCATCGTTACTTTTCGCTCCCTTAGTAGACAGACGAAGGGCCCATAGCCTTGCTCTTGCACGGTCCTATATGTATACTCTACTCTAATGTCATCAGTGTCAAATCCCTGGTCTGGTGCAGAAGAACGAGCAGAGGTCCCAGTACTAATCTTCTTTTTCTTTCTACTTGCCCTGGTCCTTACTGGCGAGGGGGGAGAGTAGATGCAGCAGCGGCAGTAGTGGAAATCACAGTGGTAGCAGGGGTAATGGTAGCTGGTATGAAACTAGAAACATCCACATCCGGATGCTTCCTCTTTGATGCAGTGCTCTTGACTTACTCCTTGACTTAGGCCTAGAAGGTTGAGGCTCAAGTTATTTGGAATAAATAGACTCGTTGAGTAAAGGCCTCACCAAGATAGGAGTGAGCTGCTCGAGAGGAGTCTTAGGGATGGTGCTCTGATGCCACACTGACCTTTGGGTCCTCTTACCCAAATACCTATCATTATTAGGAATCTTTGTATATATTATCTCATGAGGAACATCCCTTACACAATTTTTCATCAACAGAACCTATTTCTGCCAAAGAGTGAACCAGGAGCGAGTAAAGGAGGGCAGATAATCTCGCGAAGGTATAAACACGTGGCCCAAATGACCCACCCTATCAACCACCCCATCAAATGTGAATTTGGAAAAAGCCTCGAGGTATAGCTCGGAAGAGGGGGTGCTCGAAGGATAAGCAGGGGTATGGACCCCCTAGTCATAACCAAATTGCCTTCTCACTCTTTCAGAGTGGTAGAACTCCACACTTTGACCCAAGTCAGTGAGGGAAGGCAAAGTGAAAGGAAGGATCATAACTCAAGTCATACCGTTACTCTGTCAAAATCACTCCAGGCCAGTAAGTGTTCTCTCCCTACTCTTTCTCTCTAAGTGTTAAGTGCTTTGTTCCTTCACTCCACCTGACATCCATCACTCTCAAGAGTTTCTCTAGGTAAAGTTATTATTGTGGTAAGGATCATCTTCTTACAGGAAGTAGATTACAGTTTGAGTTACATTGTTACGAGATAGGGAAGGTTTTACCAGAGACTTTTCCAAAAGTGCTTGAGAACCTTAAAGGCAGCATTCATTGGAGCAGATCACGCCTCACGCTTTCCAGTTCTTCATAGACCCCAGTCTCACTACCCTCTTACATTTGGCAACTCCGCTGAGGAGGTATTCTTGCATTAATGGACAAAGAAGGTTTCAATATTTATAAGCAACTAGTTTTTAAAGACATTCCATCTAGGAATGGAACTCACAGTGACCAGACTACTCAGGAAGAAAAGGTTGTGATAGGAGCCAAGGCACCTACTCCTCAGGGAGGGCAGACCAGCTCACCGGCAGCAGCTTCGATGGTAGGTATGAATCTCATGATAATATTTTTTAACTTCTTGAAGCAAAATAATGTAGACTTATAAAGTTTGGGTCAAGGATGTGTAACACCAGTTGTTTCCCCCTCTGGATGGGTAACCACCCCAGTTGCAATTCCTATATAGACGATTCCTTCACAGAAGATGGTGTCGGAGCAAGTTACGGCGCCATCAGGCTCACCAGCACCTAACAGCATGAGTTTGGAGGAGTCACCCTCCAAGGTTGTTACCATGGAGAAGGTGAGGAAGTTGTTCTCCTCCTCTTAGAGGGAGGGTCCTCATCTAAATGAGGAGTTGCAAGACCCCTACCCACAGGAATTAAATGAGAAGCCATACCCAGAGGGGTATATCCCACTAAAATTTATCAAGTTCAGTGGCAAAGGGGAGAACCCAAGAGAACACGTGAAGAGGTTTGTTGAATATTTGGGAGTGCATGCAAACGATAAAAACCTGAGGGAGTTCTCCAAGACCCTCATAGGGAAGGCCTACACGTGGTACTCCCATCTAGCACCCAACTATATCCCTACTTTGGAAGAGATGCACAGGCAATTCCTCCAAAAGTTCTTTATAATGGAAGCTGAGTTCACACTGCGGCACTTGGCGCAAGAGGTGCAAAAACTTTGCGAAGAGTTGATGTATTATATTAAGAGCTTTTATGAGAGAGCATTTGATGTCCATGAGGAGGTGGCAGAGGCAAGAGTGCTTCAAATCTGTGTCAAAGGGCTCCTGGAGGAATATAAACTCCATCTAGTCAATGATACTAGAGATGGAACCTTTCGAGAGTTCACCAAGGCTGTGAATAACATAGCTATGATAATCAAACCAAGGACCTATGGTTGGAAGACACAGTTTCATGTCTCGGGAGACATGCAGTTAACTATGTGGATGGAAATCCCAAGGGCGAGAAGGGAGGTTTCGGGTCCAAGAACAACATCCCCAGTGACAAGAAAAAGTTTGGAGAAGAGGATCCACCACCGCTACCTTACAATGTAGAGAAATCCAGGGATTGCTACTATACATTGGTATGGGAGGGGGTAGTAGGTCCCCCTCACCTGAATGGAGAAACTCCAACACTAGCAGATAAAGCCAACCCTAAGTATTACGAGTTACACCAGTGGGTGCAACACTCTACTCGTGACTATTACTACTTGAGAAGGATCATTGGCGAGAAAGTGCTCAATGGTTCCTTATAGAGAGCCCCAATGGATGTTAGTGAAAACCCACTTCCAGCGCATTACTTTGGCACTTCCAACATGGTAGTGGCATATGATGAAGAAGAAGTTCAAGAGACGATGGAGTGGGAAAGTGGTGATGAGATATAAAAGAGTTGGAGAAGCTAACTTTGAGCAGCAAGCACCATATTGAACTAGAAAGAAAGGGTGAGGAATGGTTCTTCACCCTATACCAAGAAGACGAGTAAGGCAAGGAATTCGGGAAGGTCGACCTCTTAGAGCGCCAGGTGGACATCATTATTGCCCTAGATGAGGGGGAGACATTCGAGGCAGAATATATCTATAATGCCCAGACATACGAAGTAAACTTAGACTTTGAATGCGAAGCCATAGCAAGGAGCCCAAAGTTCAAGTGATTCATCGATCAAATAGGAGTGAAATATGACACAAGGGTGCTCATAACATGAAAAGTTTTGGAGGCAGTGCAATAGCGAGGAGACCTCTCATTAAATAGGCAAGGTCCAATTGGAAGGTTAATTAAGAGATACACTTCTGAAGTAGTATTTTCATAGGCAGATAGGGAGGTGACTTATTTTCATAACCTCCCCATGTATATTATAGATGTGATCAATAGGATCTCATTTCCCAAAGTATTAATGGATGGAGGATCATATATTAACATTATATCGATCAATACATTGTATGAGACAGGAATCGACCAAGAAAAGGTAGTGTCAATGCCACTAGTGATCTCCGAATTTGATAGAGCGAGATGCAATCCACTGGATACGTGAATGTGGGAATTAAGCTGGTAAATTTCACTTCCCACATCAAATTACATGTTATTAATGCCACTACCAATTACCAGCAGCTCATCAGGAGGGTATGGATGCATACCCATGGCATAGTGCCTTCTACCTACCACCAGTGTGCAATGGCTAATATCAAAGGCACATAGATAGTCATCAAGGCAACTCAGAAGCCTTTCTCTGTCAAGGAGGCCCATCGAGTAGATGCAGCTTTTTATACTGTACTGGATAAGAAAAGAAGAAATTATATACGAAGGCTAGGAGGAAAGCAAGCGGTAGGGGGAGTAGGTCAACCAAAGAAATTTGTTCATGATCGCTTGGGGGAAAGGGTAATTCCCCACATGGCAAAAGGGAAGAGAAAGGAGGAGGAATTGGCTAAACCTCCCCGGACTTGTAAATAAGTGGTTTTGCTCGATGGAAAGGTTATCTACTGCTTATAACGATCTGTGCAGGCGGTGTTCTGGGATGAGAGCACCGACCCAGCACCAGAATGTTTTATTGTTGATGATTCACATATTTTGAGAACATTGAGGAGCCAAAGGAAGCCCCATAATGTATGCAAGATGGACCTCGAGAGCAACTGCAAGAGTTAGAGGAGATCAATCTAGGGAAAGAAGGAGGTGAAAGTAAACCCATCCTGATCTCCAAGATTCTGGGACCGATGTAGAAAGAAGAGCTCATTGGCTTGCTTAAGGAGTTCACCGATGTCTTCGCTTGGAAGTATAAAGATATGCATGGAATAGACCCAGAGGTGAGCTCCCATAGATTGCACGTTTTTCACAATGTTATTCCAGTGAGACAAGCCACTCGCACCTACAAGGCAGACCTCAACTTGAAGATAAAAGCTGAGGTAGAAAAGTTATTGGCGGCAGGGTTCATCAAGACCATTCAACATCCCGTGTGGATTTCTAGCATAATGCCAGTGGCGAAAAAAGACAAGAGCCAAATCAGGATCTGTGTAGATTTTCGTGACTTGAACAGGGCATGCCCCAAAGATGAATTTCCTCTACCGAGCATAGATAGTTAAGTCTACGCTACCAC
The DNA here is from genome assembly GCA_949130495.1 of Sambucus nigra. NCBI lineage: Eukaryota > Viridiplantae > Streptophyta > Magnoliopsida > Dipsacales > Adoxaceae > Sambucus > Sambucus nigra. The sequence continues at coordinate 611,128,731 of OX422215.1, read as the reverse complement.
GGGACATGAGATGTATAGTTCCATGGATGGGTATGTTGGTTACAACCAGATTAAGATGGATCCAACAAGCGCGGGGAAGACTGCCTTTCACACACCCCTAGGAAACTTCCATTATACGGTCATGCCATTTGGACTGAAGAATGTTGGGGCCACATACCAGAGAACCATGATGGCAATCTTTCATGACCTATTTCATGACAGATTAGAGTTTTATGTGGATGACCTAGTGGTGAAATCCAAAAAAGAAATCAAATACATACAAGACCTTAGGAGGGTGTTCGAGAGGTGTCGCATGTATAAAATGCGAATGAACCCTTTCGATTGTGCCTTTGGGGTCACCGTAGGAAATTTTATAAGGTTTGTGGTGAACAGGCAGGGGGTCCAGTAGAGCACAAAAAATGAAAGCCATAATGATGATGCCACCCCCAAGAGTCAGAGACATCTTAAGAGTAGGGGTGGACAAATAATAGACCGACCCGAATGGACCGATTGGACCAAACCGAACCGAACAGAAAATTAAGGCTATTTTGAAACCGGTCCGAAAACTGATCCACACAAACTAAAAACCGATTAAATCGGTCTGGTCCACGGTCCACTATATTAAAAGACCGGTTTGGATTGGACCAAACCGATTCCCGTATATATATAATAAAAATAATATTATTCTTTTTCTTATATATAGTTTTTGAATTAATGTATATAACTTATGAATTTAATTTTGAACATTTTATATATGTATAGACATTTTTTTTATTTGGGTTAAGAAAATCGATGTAAATATCACATGGGGTTTCGAGTATTATCATTTTTAAAAATTTGGTATATATATTTGTGAGAACAATAAATAAAAATATTCATAAAAAAAAAAAATATATATATATATATATATATATATATATATATAAAATAGGGCTAGGACCGAATTTTAACCCGGACCGAACCGAAAAAATCCAGGACCGAATTAATAGGTTAACCGAATTAATCAGTCCGGTCTCGGTCCGAAAAAATTGAAGACGGAATATTCGGTCTGGTCCAAAAAATAGGCAAAAACCGGATCGGACCGGACCATGCCCACCCTTACTTAAGAGCTTCCTGGGAAAAGTATCCTACCTGAGGAGGTTCATACCCGCACTCACAGAGGTGACTCACCCGTTCACACCCCTTATGAAAGACAGATCCAAATGGATTTGGCGAGACGAGCAAAAAAAGGCCTTTGAGAGAATCAAAGAGATTCTATCTTCCCCATCTACAATGATTCCACCAGAAGTGGGGGAACCGCTGCTGCTCTACCTTACATCAACAGAGTGATCCATAGGAGCATTGCTGGCCCAAGAAAAGGAAGGAGTAGAAAAGCTGGTGTACTACCTCTCAAGGATGATCTCAATTACAGAGTCTAAATACACTAATGTAAAAAGGCATTGCTTAGACTTAATTTTTGTTACCTAGAAGTTGAGACACTATTTGCTAGCTTTCACAGTTCACATAATCACCAAGTGTGACCCCATCAAGTACCTCCTCGTACAGACAGTACTTGTGGGACAAGAAGCAAGGTGGTTTTTGATCTTATAGAGTGTGATTTTAAATGCATAGTGCCTAAGGCCATTAAGATCCAAGCAGTAGTAGATTTACTTGCTCATTTTCCAAGTGGAAATTTTGAGCTGCCTAGTGAAGAGCTACCTAGGGAGAATTTTCAAGCATGCATGGTGAAAGAAATGGAAAAATGGTCGATGGAGTTTGATGGCTCCAGCGCTCAAGGAACAGGGGGTGCTGGTATTATATTGTCAAATGGGAAGAAGAAGATCACTCTCTCTTTCAAGTTGAACTTTAAATGCTCAAACAATGAGACTGAGTATGAGGCCCTCATTTTGGGGGTGTTGGAGGCACTCAGACGAGGGATCAGGGTTTTGTGCATACGAGGGGACTCTAACCTGGTAGTGAAACAAGTTAATGGGGAGTTCGCCATCAAGCATGCCAATTTAGAACCCTACAGGTACATCATCCATAGGTTTCTGGGACAGTTATTGGAAGTAACTATAGAGCGACATGTGTGAATAATGAACGGGCATCTCGATGCACTAGCCACAATATCACAAAAGCTAGACATGGAAGAGTCGGAAGCAACAATCATAGTACGATGAAAAACAGTGCCTACTACAGTAAAATCCTTGTTCCCAAGCAACGAGCCAGAAGATTAGAGGCACCTAATAGTGAAGCAGCTTGAAACCAAGGAAGGGACAATAAAGATATTGGAATTAGCTAACTATCACATGCTGCAGGGAACACTTTATTTCAAGAGTCCTAGAGGATTTCTGGCAAGGTGTGTCAAAGAGCAAGAGGCTAAGGAGAGGTTGGCAGAAATACACCAAAGCATTATTGAGACACCGATATTCCTTTTTATGGATGGCTTCAGCGGGGTGGCAACTATTGGCCCGCTATGAGCGCAGAAGTTACCCGTCTACAATAAAGATGTCTCAAATGCCAAGCTAATTTTGACCAGCCGGCAGAAGCCAACTTTGTGGAAGTTTTTGAAGGTTGGAGACAACTATATATAGCGTATCTGAGAGATGGAGAGCTGCCCTCAGAGAGGGCAGATGAAATTTATCTCCGAAAAAGGATGGCCCATTTTTACTTAGTGGAAGGAGAGCTTTACAAAAAAGGGTATAATGAGAAGGCGCTAAGGTGAATAGCTAAAGAGGACATAAAGAAGGTGTTGAAAGTATCTCATGAGTCCTCCCATATGGGGGTGCCAAATTGTATGACCAGCTGATGACGCTAGGGTACTACTGGCCGACTATGGAGGTTGATTCCATCGGCTATGTGAAGAAATGCAAGTCTTGCCAAGTGCATGGTAACATCATACATGCTCCTTCTGTCAGCTTGCAAAGCCTCACAGCTCCCTATCCCTTCCACACATGGGCATTTGACCTAGTCGAAAAGATCAGCCCAACTTCTCATGGCAAAGCTTTTATCATTGTGGCTATAGAATTATACACCAAATGGGCAGAAGACACCCCTCTAAGGAGAGTGACTGCCCAAGTGTTAACCTAGTTTATAAAGGAGTACATCATATACAAGTTTGGTATACCCAAGGTAATCTTAATAGATAATGGGAAGAAATTCGTATGCAAGGAGATGGACTTATTCAAAGACAAGTACAAAATTATGCACAACAGTTCAACCATCTCCTAACTTAAGGGTAATGGCCAAGCGAAAAATACCAATAAGACCCTGATAAATATCTTGAAGAAAATACTGGAGGACATGCTAGGGGCATGGGATGAGAAGTTTTTCATGGTGTTGTGGGCTTATCGTACTTCAAAAAAATGATAGGGTTCACCCATTATCCCTAGTGTAAGGGACTGAAGTTGTCTTACCAGTGGAGTTGGCGGTGCCCTCAGCCAGAGTTGCTCTAAGCAACGGACTCATCCTTGATCCTAGGCATGTGCATTTGGAGGCACTGGACGAGCATAGAGACAAGACAAAGGAGAACTTCAAAGTCTACACTCAGCAATTGTCCAAAGTCTACAAAAACTTGGCCAAGCCTAGGGAATTCCAGGTGGGAGACTTAGTCTTGCGAGTATCCACTCACCATCTCCGTAGCATGTCGGCATCAAAATTCAAACCCAACTGGGAAGGCCCATTTATCATCGGAGGGGTAGGCAAGTCGGTTATTGCCAGATCTCAGAACCAGGGAATGATTGCCTCCAGTCCATCAATTGCAAGTGGCTGAGGTATTATGCTTAATATTGTTAAAAGAATAATTTTTCATTTTTGTTGAAAGGTTTGAACAGCTTGCCCTAGTGCTAGAAAAATTCTTTTTTTTGTAAAATGGCAAGAGCAATCCAGTCTTGTAAAGGATATAGGCAATGAATAAAAATAAATAGCAACCTTTTCTTTTGAACATTGCATAATGATTCTCATTTTCTTACTTATGACGTAAGATAGTTAAACCAGAATATATATATATACACATTTTTTAACTCTCTCTACTAGACTAAAAGAAAGTCCTAGATAAAGAACTTTAATCACTACACTTGGGGGGTGTATCCATCCTGATAGAAAAGTATACTGAGCAAAGTCCCTCCAAGAATGTTAGGCAAATGATTTTAATTTTGTCACCAGAACAGCAGGAGGATGTACTCTAAGTTATGATAATAATAAATACATTGCAAGTTTTTTTAGTAAGAGCAAGCCTTAGTCTTTGTTCTCAAAGGAAAATCCTTATCTCACCAGCTCATATAAAGAATATAGCAAAAGGGACTTACACTCCTCTACCCTAATTTCTCAAAAAAATGGGGGGTTAAGGAAAGGAGAAGAGCTAACCCTTTATCTCCCAGGTGATTCCCTAAAAAAATGAGAAGAGATAACCCTTTATCTCCCAGGTGATTCCCTAAAAAAAATGAGAAGAGCTAACCCTTTATCTCCTAGATAAATTGCAAGTACCCCACAGTTAGAGGGGACAGATCTAAAAAATATTTACTTGCTCAAATAAAATGCAAGTACCCTACAGTTAGAAGGGACAGTTCCAAAAATGTTACTTGCCCAAGTAAAATGCAAGTACCCCACAGTTAGATGGGACAGTTCGAAAAATATTTACTTGCCCAGATAAAATGCAAGTACCCCGTAGTTAGAGGGGATAGTTCTAAAATGTTACTTACCTAGATAAAATGCAAGTACCCCACAGTTAGAGGGTACAGTTTTAAAAAATGTTACTTGCCCAGATAAAATGCGAGTACCGCACAGTTAAAAGAGACAGTTCTAAAAAAGTTACTTGCTCGTGTAAAAAAACAGTAAATACCACACAGTCAGAGGAGATATTAGCACAAGCCTTAGTAAGAAGACACCAAGGTTGTGATAGAAACAAATGAGCAAAGTGATAGAAATCAGCAAAAAAATACTTTTTCATTAATAATGGAAAAGTCCTTTACATGTGAAAAAGTATACAAAAGAAGTCTAAATAACCAAACTATCTATCCATTAGATAACATGAAAAATAGATTCTGGTGGGAGCGAAAGTCTGCGTAAGAGGGACCAGCCTCCTCAACGAGTTGCTCCTCTAACCTAACTATCCGAGCCTCATCCTCGGTAGCACCCACCTCCAGCTTAGCTAGCTTAGCCTGTAGAAACTGAATCTGAGTCTGAATCCAGGCGACCTCAGCCTGACGCTGTTGATCCCTGGTCTGCCGAGAAGTATGAAGCTTCATCATCTTCCTAAAGGTGGTGCCGAGAAAATAATAAACTGAAACCGCAAGCCAATCCACCTGGAAATGATATAAACACTGAAGATCGTGAAGAACCTAGATAAACAACGAGACCCTCCGAGCAGTCACATCAGTGGGAGGGCTAGACAGGAACTCATGAAGATAACTAGCTAAGGCCTTCAAATTAAAGACTGTAAGGATGTCAATATTGAGGATGCTTTGGGAGGTGAAAGTCTCAGGATGGTTCTCCAGAAGTAGCTCCAACACTTCTTGTTCCTGAGCACGGAATCGGGAGGGCAACTCTGAACGCCACAGCGCACTCATGAAAGCACCAGGAGACTCCACCGTTATATCATCGTAACCTGTATTGTGATACTCAAGCTCTGAGAGAGGCATAGAGGAATCCACATCGGAGTCAGCATCACCAGTTTCCTTTGAACCCTGGTCGGCCTCCCTAGTGGCTTCAGTAGGTTCATCAACTGGATCTTGCAGAATGAAAAGTAACAAGGGATAAGTAACAGAGAAGAAAAGTAGCAGGATGCGGTTATTCACATTCAAATTGAAATAAAGATCACTGACAGTTTACCTCAAAGTCAAGAGGAGTCAATATGTTGTCACCAAGGCGAGGGAGTACCACATGGCCTTGGGCACCAGCGTAACAAAGAATAGGCAAATGTTAGCATCCTCTTTTCCTAAAAAAAAGAGGAGCAGAAGAGAAATGTGCCAACGTAAATAGATAAAAAGAACTCGGGTATGACAGTTTAATACGTGGGGAGTGCGCGGTATAGCACTCACAACAGGTCCCACAGCACTAAGGACGGATGCTTCGCTGACCTGAAAATAAGGAAATAGGAATATGAAGGTGGGCCTACTTACGCAGTAAAAGTAAGAAGAAAAAGGGAACAAATACAGAGTAAGGTACGCCAGTATAATACTTGATTCATAGTAGTTACCCCTAGTTGTTTCGCAGTCAAAGGGATAGTTGTTATGCTAACCTAAAAATAGGAAAATAAGTAAAGTCCAGCAAGTATTCACATATAAAATATAAGCTCAAAAGAGCCACTAGATTAAGTATCTACCTGCGAGTGCCCCACTTGGACACTTTCCAAAGACTCTTCGACAGTCGGAGAGTGGAACTAGTTTGAGGGATGTCCAGGGTCTCCTTAAGCATAGAAACTGGTATACTACTCACCTAAGAGTTCAAATGTCAAGTCCCATAAGGAAAGGGAGCACACCTACAGATATGTTAGAAAAGAAAATATTGCATGCACAAGAGGTGTAATCAAGATAGCAAGTAAAGTTTTTAAAAGTTGAACATATCATTGAGACTGGTCCCATGGAGCTAGGGACAAGCCCCTCAGACAAGGGGACTTCGGTTAGGTTGGCTAAAACAGGTGCTATCTCAGGAGATCCCCCAAACATGGCAGGGACTACTGGAAAGGGAACTGATGGTGCAGGTGGAGAAGGGGTAGTGGCAACCAACTAGCAATGAAAAAAGAGTATGAAAATGGAATCTGAATAGTATAGAAGCAGGGACTGAGAAGACAAAAGAATCACATACGGGCGTACCTGAAACCCCTCTAAAGAGGAAAGAGGAAAGAGGGAAGACAACCGGCGGGATAGCGGCGATAGATGTGACGACCTAAGTCATAAAAAACGGTCAAAAGATCAAATGCAAAGCAAATTAAGAAATGAGGCCTAACGAGAATAAGCAATACCTGAGAGGTGGAGCTAACCTGTATGACAGGCTCGCTAGATGCAATGGTAAAAATAGGCCCAGACGGTATGGGCAGGATGTGAAGTCTGGGGACCGTAGACACGAAAACTCAGGAGATAGGAATTATCCTTAAAGGCAATATATCGGGAGCAGCGCCTCCTGAGGATGGTACTGCTCTCTCAATAACAGAACGACCGTAGGAAGAAGGTACCTATACAAAAAGCATACACAGAGATGATATAGTTATGTATGTAGAGAATATGACAAAGTAGATAAAGACAATGAAGAAGATAGGTTAAAAGTACCTTGGGCAGCTTGGAAGGGGAACCTCTCACCACAGAGGAAGGGGGAGGTGAGGAAAGGCGACTAAGAGAAACAGTCACTTGCGTGCGCAAGAATAGAAGACATCAAAAAGATGTACTTTAAGAATGTGGAAAATAAAAGATACAGGACTCAGGGGAACTAAAGTTTACCTGGACTGAAGAGGAAGATATCGAAGAAGTCCTCGCTGATGTCGAGAATACATTGACAGCTGCCAGAGTTAAAAAAAAATGAGAACAGAGAAATAATAAAGGAGGTGATGAATGGGTAGAGGGAAGTAATAAACCTCCTTTGATAAGCCCAAAGATGATGCCAGCATGGAATTCCTGGCCCTAACAAAAGGCCCCGGGCAGGAAGTGAAGGCGCAGGATTGCTCACTGTAACAGAGATACCCTGTAAATATCGTGAAGACAGAGATAAGCCATAGTTAAATTATGTACAGGAAAATAGACGATAAAATAGTAATATAAATTTAAAAAAAGTGACTTATAGCGGTAGTGCGAGTGGTCTGCTTATATGGTAGCTGCTCAGTAGTAGGACTAGAGGCAGAAGGGGACCCTATCAAGGCACCCTCACCGGAAGAGTCCTATCAAACTGAAAACAAAGAAGAATAATTAAAGTGATGATCATCATAAGGGTCGGTGACTTTCGTCTCATTCGAAAAAGAACCGTCATCATCATAGGAGGGAGTGCTTCTATAATCGACTAGTTCCTCTTTAAATGATAGAGAAGGGGAACCAGCAAGTAAGTCCCCTCGAAAGTCAGCTTCGTAAAGTAAAAGGGGATAAGTTGTACTACCTTCACCGATAGGAATGGAAGTAACATCAGCTCCTTCAGTAGACGGCCCAAAGGCCTCGTAGCCTTGCTCTCACAAGGTCCTATATGTCTCCTCTACTCCAAGGTCACCAGTGTTAGATCCCTGCTCAGGCATAGGAGAAGGAATAGAGATCCCAGTACTAATTTTCTTTTTCTTCCTACTCGCCCTGGTCCTTACTGACGAGGGGGAAGAGTAGGTACAGCAGCAGTAATAGTGGAAATCACAGTGGTAGCAGGGGTAATGGTAACTGGTATGAAACTAGAAACATCCACATCGGGATGCTTCCTCTTTGATGCAGCGGCTCTTGACTTACTCCTTAACTTGGGCCTAGCAGGTTGAGGCTCAGGCTGTTTGGAATAAATAGACTCATCGAGTAAAAGCCTCACTAGGATATGAATGAGTTTCTCGAGAGGAGTCTTAAGGATGGTGCTCTAGTGCCACACTGACCTTTGGGTCCTCTTACCTAAATACCGATCATTATTAGGAATCTTTGTATATATAGTCTCATGATGGACATCCTTCACGCAGTTTTGGATCAACAAAACATGTTTCTGTCAAAGGGTGAACCAGGAGCAAGTGAAGGAGGGCAGATAATCTCGTGAAGGTATAAACAAGTTGCCCAAATGACCCACCCTATCAACCACCCCTTCAAATGTGAAGTTGAAAAAGTCTCAAGGTATAACTTAGAAGGGCTGGTGCTCGAAGGATAAGTAGGGGTATGGACCCCCTGGTCATAACCAAACTGCTTTCTCACTCTTTTAGAGTGGTAGAACTCCACACCTTGACCCAAGTTAGTGAGGGAAGGAAAAGTGCAAGGAAGGATCATAACTCAAGTCATACCATTACTCTGTAAAAATCACTCCAGACCAGTAAGTGTTCTCTCCCTGCTCTTTCTTTCTACGTGTTAAGTGCTTTGTTCCTTCACTCCACCTGACAGCCATCACTCTCAAGAGTTTCTCTTGGGTAAAGTTACTACTATTGTGGTGAAGATCATATTCTTATAGGAAGTAGACTACAGTTTGAGTTCCATTGTTACCAGATAGGGAAGGTTTTACCAGAGACCTTTTTAGAACTGCTTGAGAACCTTGAAGGCAACATCCATTGGAGAAGGTCATGCCTCACCCTTTCCAGTTCTTCATAGACCCCAATCTCACAACCCTCTTACGAAAACAAAATGCTAAAGTTGAAATAAATCAAATAATACTAAAATGAGAGAACTAGAGAAAATGATGGAGAATTCGACCTCCTTATGAATGCTAGATGTTGATCTTGGATGTAGATATGCTGATCTTGCAATGGTATGAAAGTGTTATGGAAAGGTAGGGGGAATTTACCAAGTGAGGTAATAAAGTGATGGAAGGGAATTTGGGAAGATGGTTTTTTAAGGAAATGGAACAACTTTGAATTCGAGAGAATTTTCTCTAACTTGTTGAGGGGTGTATTTCAAAGTGAGATCATGGACTCTATTTATAAGTCCATGGGGACTACCGATCGCCTGGGATTTGGACCTGCCTATCGGCATAGCACCTTAGGCACACTGCCGATAGGCGGAGTCCCTAGGTTCCATTTGGCAGTCCAAAATAGGTTTTTCGAAAAAGCGGTGGTAAAATGCTAAATTTAAGTCAGAATCGTGCAAGGGGTGGACCATTGGAAAGGGTATTCAGATACCTTCAAGAATCCATTCAGCCACTGCCGTGTTCAGGAGTTAACCAAGGTCAAATGGGGCTGGTATCACCCATTGGTTACTAAAGAGGAAGTTTTTAGAGTAAAGTGACTCCTTTATCCAAATTATAAGGACGATTCATGCACAAGATGAACTGTTGGAAAGGGTATTCAGTGTCCTTTTAGATTTTATTCAGCTTCGTTCAGTTCAGAGAGTTGACCAATGTCAAACGGGGCCCAAAAGTACTCTGTGACCTTTCGAGGTAAAATGGGTTACTCATGCATACCATAAGGCTGATTTGTGCATGGGGCGGGCCGTTGGAAAGGGGATTCAGATTCCTTCGAAGATTCATTGATCTTCGCTCAAGCTAGAGAGTTGACTAGAGTCAAACGAGGCTCGAGAGCACCCGATGGCCTCTAGATCAATTTTCAGAGTAAAATGAATTATTCGTTCGAATAGTAAGGCTGATTTGCACACTGGATAAACCGTTGGAAAGGGTATTCATATCCTTTCTAAAATTTATTGATCTTCCACTCGAGCGAGAGAATTAACCGAAGTTAAACGAGGCACAGAATCACCAAGTGGTCTCTAGATTGGTACTCGAACTATGACCTAGGGTTTATGGTGAATGAGTAAGTTCTAGGGACCTAAGGAGGTGCATAAGGAGGTCCTAGTATAGGTTGTCTAAAGATAGCTCCTCAACTCAACGGGAGAGCTAGGAACAAGTGAAGGCCATCGAATAATAGACACCATATTGACGCTAGGAAGAGAATTTTATATTAATTCTGCACACCTAGAGGATGAGGGTGACCGATTCAGAGGGTAAAAATCATATTTGAGGACCTAAGGAGACGAGGATGATCGATTCAGTGGGTTGAAGTCAATTCTAAGGACCTGAGGGGACATGGATGACCGATTTAGCATGTCTAGGAGGTGTTAGGTTGATTCCAAAGGACTATGATAACTAATTCAGCGAGTCGAGTTTAATTCTTAGGACCTAAGGAGATAAAATGACCGATTAAGTGGGTCGAGGTCAATTTTGAACACCGAAGGAGATAATGATGACCAATTCAGCGGGTCGAGTTTAATTCTAAGGACCTAAAATTGTGCTGGGGATGAATAATTATGTTTATCAAGGTTGTAATGATTAATTCTATGAGTCGAGGTCAATTCTAAGGACCTAAAGTTATGGCGATCGATTATGCGAGTCGAGGTAAATTCTGAGGACCTAAAGTTGTGATGACCAATTCTGAAGGCCGAGGTTAATTTTAAGGACCTAAAGTTAGGGGTGACCAGTTTTGTAAGCTGAGGTCAATTTTGAGGACCTAATGTTGAGGGCGACTAATTTTGAGTGTCGAGGTTAATTCTGAGGAACTAAAGTTATGACGACCAATTTTGCAGGCTGAGGTTATAACGACCAATTCAGAGGGTCGGGGTCAATTCTGAGGACCTTGAGTTGGGACGACCAATTCGCGAGTCAATGTCAAATTTGAGGACCTAAAGTTGTTTTGATCAATTCTAAGGGTCAGGCTCAATTATGAGAGCCTTGAGTTGGGACGACCAATTTTGGGGGTCGAGGTCAATTCTAAGGATCTAAAGTTATGACGACCAATTTTGAGGGTTGAGGTCAGTTGTGAGGACCTAAAGTTGTGAAGACCAATTCTTCTAGCCGAGGTCAATTTTGAGAACCTAAAGTTGTGACGCCCAATTCTGAGGGTTGAGGTCAATTCTGAGGACCTAAAGTTGGAATGCTCAATTCTGAGGATCGAGGTTAATTTTGTGGACCTAAAGCTTTGACGATCGATTCTAAGGGCCGAGGTCAATTTTGAGGACCTAAAGTTATAGTTTAGAAGGGGATAACTCCACTAGGAAAGTCATAAAGGACCTTGACGTATATGCACCTTTGATTCCTCTGGGGATGGAGTTATCTTGAAATTTTGTTGGGGAATGTTTAGTTTTGAGGTTTCGACTGGGGAAATATAGTAAACTTGGATACAGGTGGATCCTTAGTCCTAATATGGAGTATGTCTGGGATAAGAGTATAAGATTAATCCAGGTGGGCATTTCGAGAGTTTGTAAGGGTCTTAGTTCTATAAAAATGATTTTCTTAGGGGAAAATAACTTTCGATATTTTTCAAGGATTTATGTGGATTTTTGCTTTTGGACCTGGGTTATTGATTCTTTATTGGTGATGTAGGTGAGATTCTACCCTTAGAGACTTCCTTCGGGTGGCGTGGAGGCTACGGATATACAAGTTTAGATAAGGAGGTTACTGGCGCATGAGGTGGTGCAGAGGATGAGGTGATATCCATTTTTAGTTCTTTCCTTTTGGGATTTTCTTACAAATTTATCATTGTGACTGGGGGAGTTTGGCATTGATCATATTGTATGCTTGATGTAACGGCTTTGTACCTGAAAAGAGAGACTCAAGAAGTTAAAAAACATGCATACCTTTTGTTTGGTAATCTTCATTTAGTGACTTACTCTACACGCACTTTAATTTGTTGCTGAGATTTTTTTTTGAGGAAAAGTTAGGGAAATGTGTTTTTTGGAATTTTTTAAATAAAGGGAGGCCATAGAGGCTTAATTAAAGAGAATTTCCTTTTTAAGGGATTTATTTCTAAATGTGCATTTTTGGGCAAAAGGAGAAAAGGGATTTTTTTTCTACAAAATGGGGGTTGCTAATTAGCATACCCTTGACCTGCCTATCGATGTAGGGATCAAGTCAAATCACTCATAAGCTTTGCTTGCACTATCCTACACAGCTTAGGTACTCTGTAGGGCTGAGAGTTAAATAAAATTCCATAAAATTAGTTTTTGCAAGAATTATTGGGTAAAAAAATGAGAGTGTATGGGGTGTATTTTCTCACCAACACACATATTTCTTCTCTTTCTTTTTCTTTCTCTATTCTCCTAATGTCTCTTCTAATATATAAAGGATTATTTTCTTATCTTGAATGCGTATAGGATATGTGCCTCTACAATGTTCACTATGATACTTTCATCTTGCATCGGGTTTCTCGGTGGCATAATCGGGCCATAGAATGGAACTTGCTAGTAGCGATGGTACAATTTTAGTACCCTAAGGATTACGTCTTTTAATTTGGCCTAGATGTGGCATGTCCTAGCTATGAGGAATTCTAAGCAATGTTAGGGGTTAGCCCTAGTGTTGTGGTGGGTATGCCCGATTTTTCTCGTTCTCCCCGAGCATTTCTAGCTGAGTTACTCCACATTTCCCCTTCGATAGCTCGACCATTGGTTCATGAAGGGGCTATTTCTCTTCCAACGATTACACATTCAGTGAATCATAGGGTCTTTGAAGATGTTAGGTTTGTCGGAGATTTTACTTTAGGCCTGACTGTGAGGCTGAAATTGGTGATAGAGGAATTGACGGTTTATCCCAAAGAACGACATGGATGTCTTACTGTCGTAGTCCTGTGGCGGTGGTCCTAGAGGATACCCTGAACGGTCTCGATGCTTGGAAAGAGATCCGTTTTAATTTTCTAAGGGGGATCCTAGTGATTTTATTCATGTGGCTTATAGAGAGGTTTCTCCCATCGTCCCCTCCTAAGTATCCCTTGGCGGGTGTGCCTAATTTCTTCGTCCGACCTTTCTTCAGTCTCGGCCCGTCAACAGAGAATTATGTCAATTAGTTTATGGATCACGAATCCTAATGTCTTCATTGGTCGGTGTCATAGTGGAGAGACTTTCAGCATGTTTTGCAGCTAGGAGAGTACCATTGTGTACGATTGGTTGGCCTCCATCAGACCTCCTTTTATTTCCCTTTAAGGCTTTTATGCTAAGAGAGTTGGGAATAAATAGTTCCACCTTACATAAAGAACTTCTTCCCGGTGGAGGACCTGACTGTATCATTACGGATGATAATAGTTCCTTATGGAAGTGCCACCAGCTATCTACCATCCGTCATAATTTGTAGGAGGGACCTGGCATGTGTCTGGGAATTACCTGAAGTGGTTGTGGAAGCGGGTAGTGGCGAAGGTTAAGGAGGAAGAGACTAGGCAAAGGTCGCTTGTAACCTTCAACACTATGGAGGAGGAAGGTGTTGTAGTTTCGTCCAAACTTGTCACGCCGTATCGCTCCATGGAGTTTGTAGGGAGTGTTAACCAGGAGTGGGAGACTTGGGGACTTCCAGAGGCAAGGAATGATGACGAAGCGGGCTCGTCTAGTAGTTAAGGACAATGCCGGTTAAGTTGGGATTAAATTTTATGAAGCTGGAATAATTTATGTTTCGGGTGATTTTGTTTTTTCTTTGTGGGGTTAGGGGTAATTTTTGTGTAGTTGGTAGGGATTAAGTAATTTGTTTTAAGATGGTTTTATCCGAGTGTGGTCTGTTTGACTCCCTTCACTGATACTTCATGTAACGGTTGTATCCCTTTATTAAAAATGAAAATGATTTTGATCATATTTTGTCATGCCTCTTTATGAGTTTTGCAATTTTCGAACTATCTATACCAATTGCTAAGGCGTAAATAATCATTTTGTTCATGTAAATGATAAGATGGATCGTCGTTCTCGAAGGTTAGAAAAGAATGCTTTTTATGAAAAATAAGGGGACCGTTCCCATGTATGGTGCATAGGCTGCTTATATACCTATGAGGTTTTGAAATTTTTTAAGAATTTCATTTTGAAAGAAAATGCTTTGAGAGGATCAGGTCCCACGTAGTTTCGAGTAGTAGGAAATGAAGATATTTTTTATGAATAGAAGGGGAATTAGAAGAGTCATGGAGCGTCGAGATTTTAGACTAAGGGTTAAATTTCTTGAGACAGTCCAGATTGACAGGACGCGTCATCTCTTCTCTATTGAGGTCTGTGATCATGGCAACGCCACCTGATGGAATTTTCTTGACAATATAGGGGTCGCTCCAATATGTTTAGAATTTCCTTTGAGGTCCCAAAAGGGTTTCATAACCTCCTTAAGGGCAAGGTATCCTTCTTAAATATTATTGTCCTTGATTTTTCAGTTGAATGATCATGCTATCCGACGATGGTTCCCCTGTATATGATATACATCCTTAAGTCTCTTTTCATCCAAGAGTGATATCTTGTCAAAGAGGCTTTGATGCTAGTTTTCTTCGCTAGCATTTCTCTCGATCATGACACATAGGAAAGGTATTATTAGCTCAGCGAGTAGAATCGTTTCCAAACCGTATAGTAGAGAATAAAGGGTAGCCCCAGTAGGTGTTCTGATTGAAGTAAGGTAGCCCCAAAGGGCTTAGAGGATTCGATCAACCCAATTTTTGTAACTCTTAGTCATTTTGATGATGATGGTTTTGTGGATTTTATTGGCAGCTTCGACATTACCATTGGTTTGCGATTAGTAGGAAGAAGATTTGTGCCTCTGAATCCTATACTCGTCGATCAATTTTAAGATGTTATCTTCGAAGTGGAGTCCAATATATGATACTAACTCATGGGGAACCTCGTATCAACAAATGATTTTTTTCTGATAAACCTGGCCACTTTCTTGGCATTCAGCACTACATGTGACTCGGCTTTAACTCATTTAGTGAAGTAATAAATGGCGACAATGATGAACTCATGACCATTTGAAGCTTTAGGAATTACCTTCTCTATGATGTTAATTTCCCCGGTGGAGAAAGGCCAGGGGAGTGGTCATGTTGTATAATTTTCGAAGAGATAAGTTTTGGATATTGGCAAACTGCGGGCATTTGAGGCATCTTCGAATATAGGTAGTACAATCTTGAACTATGGGGGTCCAGTAGTACCCTTGATGGATGATCAAGTACATGATCGTTCATGTGGTGTCCATATTCCCCACTGTGGATCTTTTGCATCATTCCTTTAATATCAGCCCCTGTTACGCAATGTAAATGGGTTCCATCAAAGTTTCTTTTGAAAATCCCTTTATCACAGATGATGTACTAGGCAACTAATTTACGAAGGGTCGCACGATATTTCTTATCTGCATTTTGGCGATACCTAACATGTTTTATTAGGCACCAAATATCATAGTACCATGACACGATCATATCGAATTTTTCTTAGTGATAAGCTCAATGTGGTAGCTGTGGGTGGGCATAACTTGTCTCTGAACCAGGAAAGGGTCCACTATTGTTCATTTGGGCATGTCGACCATAGACGCCGAGATTCTAACGGCATTAGCTAATCTATTCCTTATACAAAGCAGGTGGTGGAAGGTGACATCTTTGAACTTTGAGGCCAGCTCTTCTAGGTGGGCGTGGAAGGGTAAGATCTTCTCGTCTTCGACTTTTCATTTTCTAAGGATTTGGCCTACAATGAGAGTAGAGTTCCCATAAATGTTTAGGTGCCCGATGCCTTTCATTAGGGAAATTTTGAGTCCTACTGTAAGAGGTTCATAAATGTCTAGGTTCATCTTCGTGAACAGTACCTGGTAAAACCTTCTCTTTTTGGTAAGAATCAAGAAGATGAATTTCACAACAATAACAGTAACTTTCTCTCAAGAGAAAACTCCTGAGAGTGATGGTTGCTAGTGTGGAGCGAAAGAACAAGTCACTTAGCAGTTAGAGAGAGCAGGGAGAGAACACTAGGTATCTGGGGTGATTTTGATAGAGTAATGGTATGACTTGAGTTGTATATCTGACTTGACCTTGCCCAAGGGTTCTATTCATATCTAGGCACTGGGGCTGAGCTGGCACTTTATGGGCACCAAAACTGATAGGGTTGGTGAGGGACAAGGTCTGTAATGTACCTTTTGTCTCTATCTGTGTGCAGTCGCATGTCCCCTCTGGCAGGTGCAACCTAGTGTAAACCAAAGTCAAAAATAAAATATGTCTGCACTTAAAGACAAAATATTTGATTTGGTAAATATGTTTTAAAACGGTAACTTATTGCACAATCTTTGTGAAACTTAAAGGGGGTTCAAGGACCACCTCTTCTAAAATCTTTTTTATAAACTTGAGGAGGAGCCTCAAGTACCACCTCCTCTAAAATTATTTATAGAATTGAGGAGAGGTTTTAAGGACTGCCTCCTCTAAAATCATTTTATCAACTATTCATTTCTTATGAGCAACCCCTTGGTTTCTCACTTTAATTATGACTAGGTGTGAACTGTGTAAGGACTGGGTAACCCCTAGGGTCTATCTACTAGTGCTATCTCAATCTTAAAGTGCTAAGTGGTTGAGCTTGCTCAACAAACCTTGCTCCTCAGCCACCAAGCCAAAACTCCCAAGAGATACCATCTTGCTTAGTTGAGCCCTACCTGGTCAACTAAGCTACTTGTACAAGAAAGTGACATGGTAGTACTTTGGAACTTATGTGAGTAACGAAACTTGGGGAGGAATTCACTCTAGGTGGGTCTCCTCACCCACTGGTTCTATTCTGTAAGGAATTTGGTTTTCTGGGAATGAGGAGCTCCTTATGGTGAGACTCTTCCTTAATACTGTATTACTGTATTTTTGAATAATCAAGGACGAGGAACTGTTCCTGGTGAGCCTCCTCGCCCAAATTCCAAGTTGTGATTCTGAGCATCTTGGGGCGAGGATCCCTTCCTGGTGGGCCTCCTCGCCTGAGTTCAATTTCTGCAAACTTTTATTAAACCATCATGAGGAACCTTGCCTTGTTGGCCTTCTTGCCCAAGTTCAAATTATGGGATCTTGGGGATATTGGTGGCAAAGAGCCCTTCATGGGACCCTCCTCGCCTAATTTGCTAATTCTGAAAATTTTGGGGGAAATTGGGGCGAGGATACCTTCTTGGGGCCTTCTTCGCCCAATCTACTAATTATGGGAATTTGGGGGAAATTGGGGCGAGGAGCCCTTCCTGGGGCCTTCCTCACCCAATCTACTAATTTTGGGGAAATTGGGGCGAGGATATTTTTCTGGGGCCCTCCTCGCCCAACTTCAACTTTTGAGAACTTTTGGGAGCATTGGGGCGAGGAGCCCTTCCTAGGGCCCTCCTCGTCCAATTTGCTAATTTTGATAATTTGGGAGGAAATTGGTACGGGGAGACCTTCCTGGGGCCTTCCTCGCCTAATCTACTAATTCTAGGAATTTTGGGGAAATTCGGGCGAGGAGCCTTTCCTGGGGCATTCCTCGCCCCATCTATTAATTTTAGGGAAATTGGGGCAAGGATCTCTTCCTGGGGCCCTCCTCGCCCAACTTTAACTTTTGAGAACCTCTGGGAGCATTGGGGGAGGAGTCCTTCCAGGGGCCCTCCTCACCCAATTCATATTTTGGGAACTTTGCAAAAATTCGGGCGAGGTGCCCTTCCTGGGGCCCTCTTTTCCCAACTTCTATATTTTTCTTGTGGTCGTGGTGAGGCCATACTCGCTGATTAGGCTTGCTCGCCCAAGCCTTTTAAGTTATCAAGTGTGTACCCCTCTATATTAGTTCCCTCGTACAAAAATCTATGTGTTGAGTATACCAAAGGTTTTTGTACGCAGTGATTCATTATTTCTTGGAATACGAACCATCAATGTTCCATTAATTAGGCATGTCACTTCAGTTTACTTTTAAGGTCTCGAGGAGGCACGTGTCGAATGGGGAACATACATATCATTATTGGAAAATATTCAGTCCCTTTTTTTATTGACATTCTGCGTGTATCTTAATAGGGTATGAAAACCTCTTTTAAGTTTTCTCTTTCTTTTACCTTGGCATTTTCTTTCAAAACTCAAGTTTTTTTCCTAGAGAAAGAGGGAGAAACCAAAAAAAACTTGAAAGATCCCATAGCCACCTTCGGTCCGTCCTTCTTATACTTACTTAAATGGCCTCTCCGTCTTCTCAAAGCCCTAATTCTGTTGTTTCTACTGCCGTCAGTGAGGTTCTAGTGGGAGCAATGCCTATTTCCATCACCGTCTCGACGGTTTTGGCCATCGGAGCCATCACTATTTCTTCTCATATTTTGAACTCTCCTAGTGTCAGTCTTGGCAATTTAGCTGTCGAGGGGACCATTTCGAGGGTCTCCTCGTCTGTTGAGGCAACTGCGACAAGAGCTCCCTCGTCCACTGTGCGATATGCAAGGGGGGTCTCATTCTACCACCACGTCTGTCACAGAGGCCTCCTCGTCCAAGGGCTTACTCGCTGCTGGGGCTACTTCATCTACTGGATTACTTGCTCCAACTGGGTCCTCCTCATTCAGAGGGTCCTCGCTGCTGGGTCTACCTCGTCCTCCTCACCTGTAGTGTACTCCAAATCCCAAAGGGAGTACCTTGCCCGCGCGTCAACAGTGGGATTTTGGGCTTTATCGTTTAACGCCCTACTTTGGTAAGGAAGATACCTTCATGAATTCTCTTGCAAATTTTGAGCAGGAGTTCGTGGCTAGGATCAACGAGCGACCCCACGTAAGTCTAGGTGAGTCTTCTGATTTTCCCATTGTTTTACTTAACTCAATACTTAGGATGCAAGTAGACAGAGGTGACTTTCCCCATTCCAATATTGAAGTCAATGCATGTGGGGGTGCCACGGAGGAATGGGGTCTCTGGGTGGATCATGTCTTGTCCACCTCCTCGCACAAAACTGTTATTGAGGGGCTAGGTCTTCTAACCACTATTAGCAGTCTCAAGGCTTGATCTATTGCCAAGCAGGAATGTGCTTTTACTTTGCTGACTTCTCGCTTGAGTAGGGATTCCCATACCTTTATTACTGGCTGGGGAGAATTTACTATCACTTTGTAAGGCATCTATGAGTTGCTCACTTTGCCCTACTTAGGGAGCCATATTCTTACTGATGGTTTTGAGCACGAGATCGAGGAGAAAATGGTGGGGGAGATCCACTCTGCTTTGGGTGATTGCTCGAAATACGTAACTATCAATATGACTGGGACCACTAAACACTCTTTCACCAAATGGCATAGATACTGGTTTAAGGATTTCGAGCAGCTGCCCAAGGGGGAGAGCTAGAGCAGGGCCTTGAGGAGTCAGGAGGGCCCAAAAATTAACTCCCCCTCACACTTGGTAGCATTTTTTGTCACTTTTCTGAGTAGATTTATTCTCCCTGGGAGGCCAGATGAATCTCCTCGTAAGCTTTTGTTCAAGCTTTCTATGAGGCTTGCTCGAGGGAAGACAGTCCCCCTCGCAGCTTTGACTCTGGGTTCTTTGTACACTTGGTTAGATAGGGATCATGTGGACGTTGAGCGCTCTTGTAGTTATTATGATGCTATCATTTTGCCAATACTTTTATCACTATATCATTCATATTTGAGAAATTTCCCAACTTTTCCCCATAGGCTAGTAGGGATGGCAATTTTCCCCGAAAACCCGAAAACCCACGGTTACCCGAAAAAAAATATCCGAACAATATCCAAAAATTCAGGGATTGGGTCAGGTTCGAGGAGTAAAAAAAATTCCCGAAAGATTTCATATCGGGTTCGGGTATACCCTCGAGTCTCCACGGGGATAACCGAAATATTAATATATATATATATAAGTATAAAACGGTTTTATTAAAACCTAATTTCAAAACATCACTCTCTCAGTGTCATTGCCCTAACCTAGCGCCTCTCGTTCATTCCCTCACATCTTCCCTCATCTCCCTCCCTCACTCACATCTTCCCTCATATCTTCCCTCATTCCTTTCCTTCTATTCATCACCTCCGACCTGAAATGACATCGGACTACTCAGCCCCTCACCGGAATCATCAGCCACTCACGTCGGATGACTTAGCTCCGACTTGGACTGCTCAACACCGCTACACACCTCCGGCTAGGACTACTCAGCAACGTCCCACACCTGCATCCAGGACTCCTCAGCGTCATCGCAACCCTCCGTCCAGGACTCCTCAGTGCCGGTATGGATCTAAGTTTGAGATTTGTAATTTTTTTTTGCAATCCAGTATACACACACAGACACACATGCGATATGAAATACCTCCAGTATACACACGGACACATGCGATTTGTTTTTTTTATTTACAATCTTTTTATACACACACCCATCTCAGATTTGTTTTTTTTTACAATCTTCTTTTACACATAAACCCATGCGATTTGTATTTTTTAGCAATATGCTTATACAACATTTTTTTTACACATAAATTTTTCAAACTCTGATTTTTTTAGCAATATGCTTATTATACATTCTTAATCTATGATTTTTTTTACAATTTTTTTAAGTCAGATGTTCTTGCTGTTTATGCATCTTAGGGGATGCCTTTTATTTGAATTATTACATTTTTGTTTTCACTGCAGCATTTTAGTATTAGTCTAACTTTTGTAAATGAAATTATTTATATTAAAAAAAAGAAATGGGTTCCCCGCGGGAAACCGATACTCGTTTTAAACGAAGATGGGGATCCTCGAACCCGTTATAATGGGGAACGGGGCGGGGACGGGGATGGGAATTTCTAACGAGGACGGGGACGGGGATGCCATTCCCCGACCCTGAACCGACCCGTTGTCATCCCTAGAGGCTAGGTCTTGCCACAACGAAGCTACTCGTGCTGCAAGATGGCACAAGAAGACTCCTAAGACTCCCCTAGGGTCTTTGACAGACAACATCGATGAGTTTTCTTTCAGGACCTACTACAAGACTGTGGGAGGTATTTTTCTTGGCATTCTTTCTCTGCTATTGGGGGCACTTTTTACTGTCCTACTGATGCGGAGTCTGTTCCTACCTGCCCCTATATTTCTGTGGTCATTATGCTTCTTCCTTGTACTTTGCCCTCATTGACAGACTTGGGTCAGGGTGTGGAGTTCTACCACTCTGAGAGAGTGAGGAGGTAATTTGGTTATGACCATGGGGTTCATACTCCCACTTATCCTTCAAGCACCTCCCCTTCTGAGTTATATCTTGAGGCTTTTGCCAACTTTACCTTTAGGGGGTGGTTGGTAGAGTAAGTCATTTGGGAAACTTATTTGTGCCTTCTCGTGACTACCTACCTTATTTTTTGCATTCCTGGTTTACCCTTTGGAAGAAGAAGGTCCTCTTAATTCAGAATTGCATAAAGGATGTTCCTCACGAAACTATTTACACAAAGATCCCTAACAACGATAGGTAATTAGGTAAAAGGGCCCAAAGGTCGGTGTGATACCTGAGTACCATCCCTAAGGCTCCTCTTGAGCAACTGACTTTAGTCCTGGTGAGGCTTCTGCTCAATAAGTTTAACTATTTCAAGCAACCTAAGCCTCAACCTGTTAGGCCCAAGTCGAGAGGCAAGTCAAGAGCTCCTGCTGCTTCAAAGAGGAAGCATCCCGATGTGGATGTTTCCAGCTTCATACCAGCTACCATTGACCTTGCTAACACTACTACTTCCACTACTTCCATTGTTGCCCCCACTTCCCTCCCTTCGTCAGTAAGAACTAGGGCAAGCAGAAAGAAAAAGAGGACTGACACTGAGACTTCTACCCCCTCCTCTGCACCAGATCAAGAGTCTGATACTGATGATCTTCGGGTAGAGGATACATATAGGACCGTGTGCGAGCAAGGTTATGAGGCCCTCGAATTATCTACTGAAGATCCCACTACTACTTCCATTCCCATAGGTGAAGGTACTACACCTCATTCTATTTTACTTATTAAAACTGGCTTTCTCAGGGTTTTACTTATTGGTTCCCTTTCTCTATCATTTGAAGAGGAACTAGTTGATTATAGAAGCACTCCCTCCTATGATGATGATGGTTCTTCTTCGAATGAGATGAGTGTTGCTGATCTTTGTGGTGATCAACATCCGAATACTTTTTCTTTGCTACCAATTTTTGGGGAGTCTTCTAGCGAAGATGCTCTCATAGGCTCTCTATCTATTAGCAGCAAAAGTACCAGTCATCTACTGTATGGGAAGGCCGCCCGCTCTGCCGCTGTAATTCTTTTCTCTTAACTTCTTTATTACTGCTTTACTATCTATTTTCATATACACAGTTCAGATATAAATTGTCTCTATCTTCGCGGGATTTGCAGGGTGTCTCCGTCGCGATAAGTGATCTGTCGCCTACTCCTCCTTCCCAGGGGCCTTTTCTTAGGGCCCAGAGTTCTATGTTAGTCTTGCCTTTGGGCCGAGTCTCTCACTTTTGTGCACACAGGTGACTATTTCTCGTAGTCACCTTTCCTCACCTCCCCCTTCCTCTGTGGTGATGGGTTCCCCTACCGGGTTGTCTGAGGTACTTTTAACCTGTCTTATTTATTGCCTTTCCCTATTCTGACATAGTCCCTATATCCATAACTATATTATCTTTGCTTATTATTTATTGTTTGGGCCTTCTTCCAGTATCCTTTCCTTTATTAGGGGAATAACCCCGCTTACGGGAGGCACTGCCCCAGGCCTATCACCTTAAGGGAGGATTCCCATTTCTGAGTCTTTGTGCTTATGGACAAAAGGCCTCATATTAAATCGTTATCCTCTAGGCCAGTTTTCACCATAGCATCTACCGAGCCCGTTACATAGGTTAGCTCCACCTCGCAGATATTGCTTATTCTCATTAGGCTTCATCTTTTTCTTATTGTATGTTTGGGTTTTCTAACCATTTTGCTATGACTATGTCGTTGTATCCGCCGCTACTAACCCATCGGTCATCTTCCCTCCTTCTCTTCTAGATGGGCTTCAGGTATTCCTGTACTGAATCTTTATTTTTTCTGACTCATTTTTCTATGCCATTGGGATTCCATTTTCATACTCTATTTTTTTTCTCTTTATGCTAGTTGGTTTCCACTTTCGCTTCTCCATCTGCATCTTCAGTTCCCCCTTTAGTAGTCCCTGCTACCTCTGGGCAAGCTCCTTCAACCGTCGTATCTGTGGGAGGTAATATTATAGCACCTCTCCCAGTAATTATCCCGACTTGTCCTTACTTGGACTTTATGCCTCATTTTTTATGACTTACGAAAGATTCATAAACTTTCATATCATTCTTCTTTTATAGGGTAGTGCTAGTGATACCCCCTCACATATAGTGCCTGTGATGGAGGTCTCAGGGATAATTCTTGAGGTAGCACCTACGAGTCTCCCCTCATCTTCTGTAGGGGAAGCTGCTTCAGTCAGCCTTGCTAAAGTCCCCTTGTCTAAGGGGCTTATTCTCAGCTCTGCAGGACTAGCTTCAGTGGTATGTTCAGTCTTTGCAACCTCTATCGTCTATCTTAGTTACACATCTGTGTATTCTATATTTATTTTTAATATGTCGTGGATGTGGTCCCTTTACTTGTGGGACTTATATGTGGACCCTTAAGTGAGTAGTCCACCAGTTTCTGTGCTTGAGGAGACTCTGGTCACCCCTCTGGTTAGCACCACTCTTGCTCCGACTGCTGAGGAGTCTCTAGCAGGTATCTCAGTGGAGAGCTCACAGGTAAATATTTAATCTGCCTGGATCTTTTGAGCTAATGTTTTCTATGTAAATACTTGTTGGCATTTACTCGTTTCCCATTTTTTGGTTAGCACAGCGATTGGTCCTTTGACTGTGGAACAACCAGGGGAAACTACTGTCAGTCAGGTATTATACTGTCATACCTTACTCTTTTCTTTATTCCCCTTTTTTTCCTTCTTGCTTTTACTGTGCAAGTTGGCTCACCTTCACGTTCTTCTTTCTTTATTTTCATATTAGTGAGGTGGTCGTCCCTAGTTCTGCGGGACCTACTGTGATTGCTATACTGCACACTCCCCAGGTATTAAACTGTTATACCTGGGTTATTGATGTCTGTTAAAGCTAGTACATTTCTCTTTTTCCTTAGACAAAAGAAAAAAATACTAATTATTGTCTATTTCTATTAGGTTGGTGCTCAAGGTCATGTGGTGCCCCTCACTTGGGTGACAGCATATTGACCCCCGTGGACTTTGAGGTAAGCTTTCCATGATCTTTGTTTCAATTCAAGTATGGGTAACTAACCTAATTCTACTTCTCTTCTTCGCAACTTATCTCCTTTTCACTTTTCATCATGTAAGATCCAGTTAATGAGCCTACTGAGGCCACTAGTGAGGATGACCAGAGTTTCGACACGATTGGTGATACTGACTTCGGTGATGATTCTTCTATCCCTCTTTCAAAGATTGAGTACTAGAACACAGGCTATGATGATATAGAGGTAGAGGCTCCAGGTATTTTCATGAGTGCCTTGTGGCGTTCAGAATTTCCTTCCCGATTTCGTACACAGGAGCGAAAGGTGTTAGAGATGATTCTAGGGCACCACCCTGAGTATTTCACCTCCCGGAGCGTCCTTAACATTGATAGCCTCACATTCTTCAACTTGAAGGTCCTAGATATCCATCTTTATGAATTCTTCTCTACCTCTCATGTCGATATGACTACTCAGAGAGTCGCACTATTTCTTCGGGCTCTTCACGTGTAATACCCCGTTATTTTGAGGGTTATTTACGAATATTATATAAGATTTTAATAATATTTTTATTTTATTAATCGGGATATTAATACTATATTTATTTTTATTTGAAATGAATCGAATATTTAAATTCAAATTTAATTGGCTTTTGGACATTTTGTAATGGTTTAAATATGTAAAGTTGATAATTTTGAATTAAAGGAAAATATAGTAATATGCGTTAGCTTAGGCTCCAAGCTAGGGTTTCAGAGAAGGACTATATAAGGAATATTATGGGTGATTATAAGGAAAGGGAGATGAAAAATAGAGGCCAAAAACGAAATTCAAAGAGTAAAAAACGAGTGGAATGAGAAGAGCCAATTTGGAATGTTTAGATCTTTCTTTTTTAGTGCATTCGAATGAGATTTGAGAAAAACTCAAAACACATACCTGGCCCAATTTTTCGTGTAGATTCCAAATCTGAAGTTGGATTGGTAGTTTAGATAATATTTGGATCTGATTTTTTTGGATTTTTAAAACAGGACTATTTGGGGTTATCTCGTGTTGGGGCTAGAACGTGAATTGATTATTTTTGCGAGAGGAACGTGATGATGCGATCAGATTTTGAGGCTGAATATATGTGGCGATTCATGCAATGATTTTAAGGTAGGGAGTTTTACACAATATGCTCTTTAAATCTCTCGAGAGTTATTCCCTTTGAATTCTTGTGATTATTGAACTCGTATTTGAATTGTTAAATTCATTGAAATCTGGAAAAATAATTGTTGAAATTATTTTGATTCACATGGTATTATTCATGTTGTTATTGAGCACGTTGTCATGAGATTTTAATATGGCACGGAGGTTGGGCACCCGCTAAAATTCCTGCTTCTCGGGACTATGGCTTGATAAAGCATATGCGGATGGGGTGAGGCCTGGTGACCCATTGATGTGTTGTTGAGAAATTTATTGGTAAATGCTATTAATATTCTCATTTGATTTGAATATTCATACTCGTGTCGTTACGCTTTATTCATCGCTAACATATATTTGTTGAGCATCTTTCCTGTCGTATTATGTACTTCCCCATATTTTCTTTTAGTTGGCGGGTTAGCGTGGATTTGAGCTCTATGGACCAATTGGGATGATTTTAGCGTGGATTATTTTGGGATGAATATTTTTGGTAGATTTGTATTATTTTACTGTGTTGTATTGAGCATTTGTGATTTATATTATTTCGAGAGACTTTGTCATATTTAATTTAAAGAATTAACCCCGCCCGTCCAGGGAGAGCGGAGCGGAGCGCCACTATCGATAAAACTAACCAAATCCGCAAATAGCAAGGTATAGAGCATCTAAAAGAATCCAAAAATAATATGAATCCACTATCCTCAATCTTCAAATTAAATACAACAAAGTCTCTCGAAATAAAACAACTATCTATCTCGAAATAAAATACTCTATACATCAAAATAAATACAATCTTCCCATCTTGTATTAAAAATTCTTTCCAAAATATTCCACGCTAAAATCATCCAAATTGGTCCATAGCGCTCAAATCCACGCTAACCTGCCACCTAAAAGAAAATATGGAGAAGTACACAATACGATAGGAAAGATGCTCAATAAATATATGTTAGCGATGAATAAAGCGTAACAACACGAGTACGAATATTCAAATAAAATGTGAATCTCAATAGCATTTATCAATAAATTTCTAAACAATACATCAATGGGTCAACAGGCCTCACCCCATCCGCATATGCTTTATGAAGCCATAGCCCGGGAAGCAAGAATTTTGGCGGGTGCCCAACATCCGTGCCATATGAAAATATCATGATAACGTTCTCAATAAAAACATAATGATTCCACATGAATCAAAATAATTCAACAATTATTTCTCCATATTTCAAAGAATTTAACAATTCAAATATGAGTTCAATTAATAAGAAATCAACGGAATAAACTCTCGAGAGATTTAAAGAGCATATTGTGTAAAACCCCATATCTTAAAATCATTGCATGAATCACCACATAAATTCAGCCTCAAAATCTGATCGCACGATCACGTTCCTCTCGCGAAAATAATCAATTCATGTTCTAGCGCCAACACGAGTTAAACTCAAATAGTTCTATTTTAAAAACTCCGAAAAATCACATCCAAAAATTACTCTAATCACCAATCCGACTTCAGATTTGGATTCTACACGAAAAATTGAGTCAGGTATATGTTTTGGATTTTTCTCAAACATCATTCGAATGCACTCAAAAAAGAAGATCTAAATATTCCAAATTGGCTCTTTTCATTCCACTCGTTTTTGCCTCTATGTATTTCGTTTTTGGCATCTCTTTTTCATCTCTCTTTCCTTATAATCACCCATAATATTCCTTATATAGTCCCTCTCTCAAACCCTATCTTAGAGCCTAAGCTAACCTATATTACTATATTGCCCTTTAATTCAAAATTATCAACTTTACATATTTAACCCATTACAAAATGTCCAAAAGCCAATTAAATTTGAATCTAAATTTTCGATTCATTTCAAATAAAAATAAATATGATATCAATATACCGATTAATAAAATCATAATATTATTAAAATTAAACAACATATTCATAAATAAAGCCCTGGGGTATTACATACTTCCCCCCTTAAAAAGGAATTTTGTCCTCGAAATTCCACGAAACCTAACGCTCGAAATAAAATGCTACTCGATTCTATTTCCCAAAAATCACACACTAAAGTCCTCAAATTAATTCTAAACATCCTCACCACGACGCCTAACACATCCTCAAAAAATTTCTATCTCTAAAGAAAAATATATCTAACCCGCGTGCTAGACCCAAGGGTTATCGTATACCTAAGCTCTGATACCATATGTAACACTCCGCCCACCCGGGGAGAGCGGAGCGGAACGCCACTATCGATAAAACTAATCAAATCCGTAAATAGCAAGGTATAGAGCATCTAAAAGAATCCCATAATAATATAAATCCACTAATCTCAATCTTCAAATTAAATACAACAAAGTCTCTCGAAATAAAACAACTATCTATCTCTAAATAAAATGCTCTATACATCAAAATAAATACAATCTTCTCATCTTGTATTAAAAATTCTTCCCAAAATAATCCACACTAAAATCATCCAAATTGGTCCATAGCGCTCAAATCCACGCCAACCTGCCAACTAAAAGAAAATATGGGGAAGTACATAATACGACAGGAAAGATGCTCAATAAATATATGTTAGCGATGAATAAAGCGTAACAACACGAGTACGAATATTCAAATCAAATGTGAATCTCAATAGCAATTATCAATAAATTTCTCAACAACACATCAATGGGTCACCAGGCCTCACTCCATCCGCATATGCTTTATGAACACATAGCCCGAGAAGCAGGAATTTTGGCGGGTGCCCAACATCCGTGCCATATTAAAATCTCATGACAACGTTCTCAACAAAAATATAATGATTCCACATGAATCAAAATAATTCAACAATTATTTCTCCATATTTCAAAGAATTTAACAATTCAAATATGAGTTCAATTAATAAGAAATCAACGGAATAATCTCTCGAGAGATTTAAAGAGCATATTGTGTAAAACATACCGTAAAATCATTGCATGAATCACCACATAAATTCAGCCTCAAAATCTGATCGCACCATCACGTTCCTCTCGCGAAAATAATTAATTCACGTTCTAGCCCCAACACGAGATAACCCCAAATAATCATATTTTAAAAACTCAGAAAAATCACACCCAAAAATTACTCTAATCACCAATTCGACTTCAGATTTGGATTCTACACGAAAAATTGAGTCAGGTATGTGTTTTGGATTTTTCTCAAACATCATTCGAATGCACTCAAAAAAGAAGATCTAAATATTCCAAATTGGCTCTTCTCATTCCACTCGTTTTTGCCTCTATGTATTTCGTTTTTGGCCTCTCTTTTTCTTCTCCCTTTCCTTATAATCACCCATAATATTCCTTATATAGTCCCTCTCTCAAACCCTATCTTGGAGCCTAAGCTAACCTATATTACTATATTGCCCTTTAATTCAAAATTATCAACTTTACATATTTAACCCATTACAAAATGTCCAAAAGCCAATTAAATTTGAATCTAAATTTTCGATTCATTTCAAATAAAAAATAAATATTTTATCAATATCCTGAATAATAAAATAATAATATTATTAAAATTATATAACATATTCATAAATAAAATCAAAGGATTTATATAGAGTAAGACTGGGGGAAATGGTGTTGAAGAAGCACCACGAGGGAGAGACCCATCGGGGCACCCATTAAAATGATTCGGATAGTTGAATTGTTACCCATCGATGGTGATTTCAGTATGAGATGTGGAAACTAGTAGCGTGTTCCTTAGGGCCATCAAAGTTAAGGGAACAACGGAGGTAGTCATCAGAGTCGAGACAACCAATGTCCGAGAGAAGGACCACCTTAACATGGTCAGTGTGACCGGAGATAAGTGGAGTATGTGTAGAGGTATTTTGTGGGGAGTAAAACTCGTCCGTTATAAATGTTTCCCGAAGCAAGTTTAGGGATAAGGATTTGGTGCCTAGCAAGGACAATAGTTATTAAAATTTTCGGTTTGGTACGGACAGGTGAGTTAAGACCAGGAACCATTGGAGTAGACAGATCGATTGACAAGATAGAAGTATGAGTTATATCCTCAGATGATGTTGCGTGTTGTATGTGTCAGGAACGAGTTACTACTTTTTCTATTTATTACTGCTACATTCGCATGAGAGTCGAGTTTAGCGAGTATCTCGGCAATGTTATTATTTATGTGAATATTTCTCCTTGGTATAATGGGGTTACCTTTAGTGTTATCCGTGGAGGATAAATGGGTATATTGATAGCGGTATATACTCTATTGAAATTACTCGTTTTAGTACTGTGATAAACGAGTATAATATTATACTAATTATAGTTTTATTATAATGTTTAAATCGATAGTGTGCGGTTATTACAAGTCTATCGGGCTTTCTACCTTTGTGTATAATGTTTTGTTCTGTTGAGACCCCATCTGTGAGAGGGTTGGGCTCGCATTTATATATTTATATATATGTATACATATATCATCGAAATTTCAAAAGGTAGAATGGTATCGAATAATTGATCCCAGTATGCGTAGGGATTTAATTAATATGATTCGGGATGTATTTGGCTTACTATTCAGCGAAAAGATTTAACTGGTTATTATAATCAACGCTAAGGATATGGCAATAAGAGGAGTGCATTGTTATATCACCCTGTAGAGACGTGGAAGTTAATACTCATAGTTGTATGTCTGGGGACGGAATTTTGAGAGCCCTGATTATATTTGCATGATGTTTATGAAATGTGATTACCCTAAATGTTAAGAGACAGTGTCCTTCGGAATAAGTTCCTTGTTTAAGTGAAATTACGAAAGAAAATGTGACTTTGTTGTCAAGAGACGAGAATATAGGGGTGCCTGCTATGGACTGAGGGCCTAACGAATTCCGTTGATCGACAATGCTAGGTAGTAGTGTATCGGGGGGGTTCCTTGTTTGTATTTCGCTTTGCGAGACATACCACGCATGAAATTTAGCATAAGGTTGGTAGTAAGGAGATGTGTGGCCATTCGTCCATGATTTGGATACCTCGATCGTTATGGAAGTATGTAGTTAAAACTGGAAGTTGAAGGGTAAATTAAGATATAAGGCCAGTAGAGACAGTGGTGTGGTGAGGAAGTAATGAATTATTTTTTTTATTACGGCGGGTTAAATGATGCAATAAGGTTAAGGAGGATTTAGGATTTCAAATTCGGAGGTGATTGAGAACGCCCAAGTGGTATAGCCACATTGCAAATGCAGGGGCAATAAAGAGTTTGGAGTATGTATGAAGCGTATATGATGTTTAAACCCGTATGCACAGGTTATGAGGGGTGTAGACATCTTGGTTTGCTAATGTAGTAATCGTCGGAAGAAGAGACATAAATGGGTGAAATTATTACTTATGGGATTAATATGATGAAATGGAAGTGGTAGAATGGATTAAGTGTCGTAAGAGAAGGTGATAATCAGTATACTCATGTGCAATCAGAGCAGCACGTCCGAATTCGGTGAAAATGTAGTGGAAATCCTTGTAATAAGGGGGTATCTCTCGAGAAGGAAAATATTTAACTATTATGGACAATTTGGAGTGGAGTTCCACCCCATCGTCATCGTGGCGAAAAGTGCAGGGGTCGGAACTTTTGGTATACGCCGAGAGAAGAAAATGGTTATTAAGTATCACTTAACGGGAAGAATTATACGTAAAGGTCGGCATTGAAAGGGGTATATTAAGTAGTAGATCGATTGGGGTAAGATGACCAACCCGATAATTTTGTATCAAATCGACGACTCCAGTGATGGAAGAGTCAAGTTGGTAAATTTTCTCGAGGGGTTGCCAACTTATAGATAAGTAACGAGTTCCTTCGAATATGTGGGATAAGTTATCCAGAAGGAGAGAAATGGTTATATCCTTGGGTGATTTACACTATTAGATAGTGAACACGCCGGTAAGTGGTCCTACGCAGTATTATTCTGAACTAGGATGCAATACATGAAACCCACCTTCAATATGGGGTATAAGGAAGTAGTGGGAATAGTTTTGTTTTGAGAAAGTTGTATTACCTATAGCACGAAGAATAGGCCCAAGGTGATTGACGATTAGTGGAACTGTATGCAATAATGTTGGATTCATTGCGATCATTTCATTTCTAAAATGGGTATAGCTAGTAAGTGAGGTATATTGTGGTAATGGGGAGAAGATATTACCTAATGGTAGAGTTAGGTGAAAGCACTCGTATCTATTCATAGTGAACAAGGTGCTTACTGAGGTTTTGTGTGGATACACCTTATCATTCTCTCTCTAAATGTTTAGAGGTGAGCAGATTATCAGAGTTTTAGATCAGTTATGAGTTAGAGTCCGATGACTATAAGGGAATAACCACCAACAGTCATGAGTGGCTTTCCCTTGTGTAAAAGTCATAACGCCGGGAATAGAGATTCAAAGAATGGACAAGAGTAGTCAGATGTTCTATGGTTTCTCCCAGGATGGGAGTTTTGTGCCTAGATAAACGCGGGATTTGATACGTAGTAAGGTACGGACTCACAATAATATTGAGATAATGCGGCCAATAAGGTATAGGCTATTCTTATTCGAGTGTTGTTCAGTAAGAGCACAATGTGAGCTGCATTTATTGAGGTATAACACTATAACCGATAAAGTGTCAAGAGTGTTCAACAAGCTTGTTGTGAAGCGAGGGTTGTAGTGATTGAGCCTTTCTGCATTTTACTTTGAGTACTGGAGGATACCAAATTTTTTCAGGTATGCATATTTTCCGAATTTCAGGACGAAATTCCATTATTAGGGGGAAGTATGTAATAACCCGTATTTTTATGGATTTTAATTATGAGATTTATTAAATTAATTTGGGATAATTAATTGGAAATTAATCCGGATTTAAACCCTAGCGAGACGAGAGTTAGTATTTGATTATTATAATGTTGTTGAATATTACTGAGTGATTATGGTAATATGTGATTATTGAATTTATTAAAATTGTCGTGAGTTGAAAATACGGCAGTTTCGGTAATTAAGTTGGGACGCGCGTGTCAGTCGTGTCAGGATTCAATTTAATGGATTTAAAAGTATTTTATTTTTATCTCATCTGTATGAGAATTTTGAGTGCGCCAACGTGTCCGGAAGGTTCGAGATAGTCAGAAAACACTATCCGAGGGTTTAGTTTGGGTCCCGGGGCATTTTTAGGCATAACCGACAACTTGATAGGGTATTTTAGTCATTCCTATTTTTGGGTGAATAGTGACCCACGAATTTTAGACAATTAATATCATCCAACACTTGAGTCCCTTAGGGTTCCTCAAATAAAAATCATAAACGGCCATTAGAGTGGAAGAGAAGGAAGTTTCCAATGGAGAACCACCACTTAGAGATTTTGCACCACCGTCACCACCACCGGATAGATCGGAAAGCAAGGATCATCCCCATACCACCTACTTCATCGGATCAGAATCTTCATTACCAGGCAAGTGATTTAACTTGCAATAATTTAGTGCATATATCATCCATGTTAGGTTAGAATTGGAGAATAACCTTGATTAATGATAATTGAATGGATCTGGAGAATTGAAATTATAATTTAGGTAGGTCTTGCATGTAGTTTAATGTTGGAGATAATAGTAGCCACTAAATTATGATTTATGGGTAGAGAATAATAAATTTGTAATGAATTATATAGTGTTCTTGAGGAAAATAGGAGAAATAGTTTTTTTATGAAAATTGGGTATTTTAATCCAAGAAACTTATGATCCATAAGGATTTAATGATTCTAATAATTTAGAGATGATGTTGATATGTTAATGGGATGATAAGTGAACTTTCTTGAGAGTTTGGGACGTTGTAATGAAGAATTAGAGGTATAAAAAGGATGAAACCCGTAACTGTTTAAGAGAAATCTGAGCTGATACCTACTTGATCGATCGATCGACCCCTTTTCTTCGATCGATCGACCCCTCCTGATTTTTGGCAATTGTTTTCCCTTAAAGCTTAATATAAATCCCAAGGGAGATGATGATTCCTAGGATGTTTAAATTTATATTGTGGGACTAAGTTAAGGTTAGTAGGGTCTTAATTGATGCCGGGAAAATTGGTTTACCTTATGGAATTGAATGTTATTGCTTACGAGGGTATACCGAGTGAGGTACGATTAGAAATCGTTCGAATTGAAACTATAATGGGAATTAATGATGATGTAAGGATAAGAACAGTAACGGAGGGACTTTAAATTACTGAGATAACATTAGAAACTAATAGGAGACCTAGTAACCTTTTGAGATAGGTTTAAGTACTCAAATTGATACGACGAGAGAGTTATCAAGTTACATGTATATTTCGTATGATGTCCGGGATAAACTTACTACGTATGAGACTAAATAGATAGAATGTGTATATCTATATTGAAATATGATTTCTTAGATTGTGTGAA
This sequence comes from Sambucus nigra, assembly GCA_949130495.1. NCBI lineage: Eukaryota > Viridiplantae > Streptophyta > Magnoliopsida > Dipsacales > Adoxaceae > Sambucus > Sambucus nigra. The sequence continues at coordinate 611,094,765 of OX422215.1, read as the reverse complement.
TGCCTAGTGAATGGATTTCTTATGTGTATGACATACCTACCATACTGGCTATCACAGGAGGTTAGTTTTTTTTTTTGGAAAAGGGCCCTCTTATCTTTGTGTGCCTTCGGAGGGATTTAGACTGGTACCTTAAGGATATAGGACTGTGAATGACTTATTTGTGAGTTGATAAGTTAGCTAACCACGGGAGCGTGGGTATATGCGTGACCCATGGGTATGTGAACTATGTTCTCCTCTAATATGTGTGATTTGTATTCTGACGGTTCCTGAGTGATTCGAAACACGTGATCCTTACGTACGTGATGTACATGGATTTGATAGCAGAGTATGCGTGCACCGCAGCTTAGCCTAGGTATGCCTTATATATATATATATATATATATATATATATATATATATATATATACTGAAAGTGATTTATATATGTACTTGTGACTGGTTCATTGCTGCTTAGTAGATGTGAATAACTAAGATATTATAAGGGACTAAGAATGTGAGAAAATAATTAATACTTGAGATAAGTAATATAATGAATGCGAATATGGGTTATGAATATAACTTACCTGGATATTAAGAGTATACATCCTATGGTAGAATGCGAAAGAGGAAGTGGTATAGACTAGTTATTTAGCGACATAACTAGGATGGGTTAAGGGCATACGTTAAGCGTGCACATTAGTTGAGAGGTAAGAAACTCATGTGAGAGTACGCAACTAACGTGTTTATAATATGTGTTGTTTAATTATAATTTAAACACTTGCTAAACTTTTAAACTGTATTCACCTCGGGCTCTGACCCGTTTTCCTCCAAATCTATTTTTGTTTTGTAAAAACATTTTAGGTGCCCAGCCACAATGACGCCAAGCATAGGAGTTCCATTCTGATGACGTGTTGTAGCTGTTATAGAAGCTACAGGATCTTGGTATTAGACGCCTTCATATTTATCCTTGGTTCCTTTCGAGTCATTTGTATCAGTTAGGGCATGTCGCCCATTCTTATTTAGAAGTTATAGTTACAGACTTTCATTATTTCGGTTTTTGGTTTATTTATTTAGACTCTTGTATTGGGACTTTATTTACCCTGGTATTTTTATTATTGGAGTGTTTACTCCAGACTCAGTTGATTTCATTTCGTTAGTTATTCATATGAGATTGTTTATGCGATTGATGGGTAATGATTTAATTCTTGGTAATTTGTTAACTTAATTAATAAAATTTGGCATCTTTCTTTTTAAATATTAGGTGGCTAGTAATTAACTAATTGTTTTCGACAGTGATGCTAAGACTGAACCAACTTGATATTTTGTATTAATTTAATAAAGGAGTAGCTACCCAGTATTTAATTAGACGGGGTGTTACAGATGGTATCAAAGCTTAGGTATACGACAATCCTTGGATCTTGGGTATTGGGTCTAGCATGTAGGTTATACATGTTTTCTTTGGAGATAGAAAATTGATTTGAGGAATTTAGTGTGTGGTTTTGGAAAATAGAATCGAGTAGCATTTTATTTCGAGCTTTAGGTTTCGTTTAATTTCGAGGACAAAATTCCTTTTCAAGGGAGAAGTATGTAATACCCCGTTATTTTGAGGATTATTTATGAATATTATATAAGATTTTAATAATATTATTATTTTATTAATCGAGATATTAATACTATATTTATTTTTATTTGAAATGAATCGAATATTTAAATTCAAATTTAATTGGCTTTTGGACATTTTGTAATGGTTTAAATATGTAAAGTTGATAATTTTGAATTAAAGGGCAATATAGTAATATGCGTTAGCTTAGGCTCCAAGCTAGGGTTTGAGAGAAGGACTATATAAGGAATATTATGGGTGATTATAAGGAAAGGGAGATGAAAAAGAGAGGCCAAAAACGAAATTCAAAGAGTCAAAAATGAGTGGAATGAGAATAACCAATTTGGAATGTTTAGATCTTTCTTTTTTAGTGCATTCGAATGAGACTTGAGAAAAACTCAAAACACATACCTGGCCCAATTTTTCGTGTAGATTCCAAATCTGAAGCCAGATTGGTAGCTTAGATAATTTTTGGATCTGATTTTCTGGGTATTTAAAATAGGACTATTTGGGGTTATCTCGTGTTGGGGCTAGAACGTGAATTGATTATTTTTGCTAGAGGAACATGATGGTTCTATCAGATTTTGAGGCTGAATTTATGTGGAGATTCATGCAATGATTTTAAGGTATGGGATTTTACACAATATGCTCTTTAAATCTCTCGAGAGATATTCCCTTTGAATTCTTGCGATTATTGAACTCGTATTTGAATTGTTAAATTCATTGAAATCTGAAAAAATAATTGTTGAAATTATTTTTATTCATGTGGTATTATTCATATTGTTATTGAGAACGTTGTCATGAGATTTTAATATGGCATGGAGGTTGGGCACCCGCCAAAATTCCTTCTTCTCAGGGTTGTGGCTTGATAAAGCATATGCGGGTGGGGTGAGGCCTGGTGACCCATTGATGTGTTGTTGAGAAATTTATTGGTAAATGATATTGAGATTCGAATTTGATTTGAGTATTCATACTCGTGTTGTTACGCTTTATTCATCGCTAACATATATTTGTTGAGCATCTTTCCTGTCGTATTGTGTACTTCCCCATATTTTCTTTTAGTTGGCAGGTTAGCGTGGATTTGAGCGCTATGGACCAATTGGGATGATTTTAGCGTGGATTATTTTGGGAAGAATATATTTTGGAAGATTTGTATTATTTTATTGTGTTGTATAGAGCATTGGTGATTTATATTATTTCAAGAGACTTTGTTGTATTGAATTTGAAGAATTGAGATTAGTGGTTTCGTTTATATTGTGGGATTCTTTTAGATCCTCTATACCTTGCTATTTGCGGATTTGGATAGTTTTATCGGTAGTGGCGCTCCGCTTCGCTCTCTCCGAGCGGGCGGGGTGTTATATCACGTTCTTCAACACTTTTGTCATTTCCAACTAGATTGTCTCGAAGCTTTAGTTCGTCATTTTTGGGTACCACCTTTAGGAAGATGATGAAGCTCCATACTTCCAGGCAGACTAGGGAGCAGCAGCGTTAGGCTGAGGCTGCTCGAATTCAATCTTAGATTCAGTCTCTCCAAGCCAAGCTAGCCAAACTATAGGGTGGTGTTGCTGAGGATGAGGCTGGGATGGCTACATTAGAGGATCAGCTTGTTGAGGAGGTTGGTCCTTTTTACATAGACATGCACTTCCGCCAGGATTTATTTTTCATGTTGTCTAATGGGTAGATAGCCGTGTGGGGTAGACTTTATTTTGTATATTTTTTTCATTTGTAAAGAACTTTTTCATTATTAATGAAAAAGTATTTTGTTTGTTTCTATCATCTTTCTCATCTGCTTTTATGTGGACTTTGATATCTTCTTACTATGGCCTGCTCTAATTTTTTTTGGACACTTCATATGTTCAAATTATCCCCTTTAACTGTGGGATACTTGCATATTGGCATTGTCCCCTCTAATTGTGGGGTACTTGCATATTATCTGAGCAAGTAACATTTTTTAGAACTATCCCCTCTAACTGTAGGGTACATGCATTTTATCCAAGCAAGTAACATTTTTTAGAATTGCCCCCTCTAACTGTGGGGTACTTGCATATTACCTACCCAAATTATCATTTTAGGACCATCCCCTTTAACTGTGGGGTACTTGCATATTTTTTGAGCAAGTTATCATTTTTAGAACTATCCCCTTTAACTGTGGGGTATTTTATCATGGTTATTATTTCTTAGGTAATAGCTGGGAGATAAAGGGTTAGCTCTTCTCCTTCCCTCCAACTCGTTTTTTTTTAAGAAATTAGAGCAGGGGAGTGTAAGTCCCATTTTCTTTATATTTTCTATGGACTGGTCAAATAAGGCCTTTTCTTTGAGAACGAAAGTTAAAACTTGTTCTCTAGGAAATTAGGAAAAAATATTTGCTATATATTTTTTATTATGACTTGGAGGGTGTCCTCGTACTGGTCTAGTGATAAGATGAAAATCATTTATCTAATATGCCTGGGGAGACTTTGCCCAATATACTTTTCTATCGGGATAAATGTACCCCCAATCGTAAGGAGCAAAATTCTCTTTATCTTGGATCCTCTTCTAGTCTAGTAGAGGGTAAAAAAGGAAATATTCTAATGGATCTACCCTATGTTATAGGTAAACAAGCAAAATAAGAATCATCGTGCAATGCTCAAAATGAAGTTACTATTCGTTTCTTTTCATTTTTTGTATCAGCTACAAAATTGTACTACTCTATCATTTTTATAAAAAAGAAAACTTTTCTGGTTCTAGAGCAAGCTGCTCAAATTCTTTAATAAAAATGAAATTTTTATAACAATGCTCAGCATAATACCTCTTCAGCCACTAGCAATTAATGGACTGGAGGCAATCACTCTCTGGTTCTGAAATCTGACAATAACCCAACTTGCCTACCCCTCTCATGACAAAGGGTCCTTCCCAGTTAGATTTGAACTTTGATGCCGACATGCTGCGGAGATAGTGAGTGAACGCTCGCAGGACTAAGTCTCCCACCTGTAGCTCCCTAGGCTTAACCAAATTTTCATAGGCTCTGAACAGTTTTTGGGTGTATACTTTGAAATTCTCTTTCACTTTGTCTCTATGCTTGTCCAGTACCTCCGGTTGCACATGTCGTGGGTCAGAGATTAGTCAATTGCTCATAGAAACTCTGGTTGAGGATACCGCTAACTCCATTGGTAATACAACTTTAATCCCATAGACCAACGAGAACGGGGTGAACCCGGTTATTTTTTTTCTCTGAGGTACGATAAGCCCATAGCACCATGAGAAGTTTCTCATCCCATGCCCCGGGCATGTCCTCTAGCATCTTCTTCAAGATGTTGATCAGGTTCTTATTGGTAGCTTCTGCTTGGTCATTACCCTTAGGGTAGGATATAGTTGAACTGTTATGCTCAATTTTGTACTTGTCTGTGAGGAGGGTTATCTCCTTGCATACGAATTGCTTCCCATTATCTGTTAAAATTACTTTGGGTACGCCAAACCTGCATATGATATACTCTTTGATAAACTAGGTTACCAGTTAGGTAGCCACTCTCCTTAGAGGGATGGTTTATGCCCATTTGGTGTACAATTCTGTAGCCACAATGATGAAAGCTTTGCCATGAGAAGCTGGGCTGATTTGTGCAACTAGGTCAAATGCCCAGGTGTGGAAGGGATAGGGAGCTGCTAGGCTTTGTAAGCTGACTAGAGGAGCATGTATCATATTCCCATGTACTTGACATGCTTTGCACCTCTTTACGTAACGAATGGAGTCAACTTTCATGGTTGGCCAGTAGTACCCCAATGTCATTAGCTGATCATACAGTTTGGCATCCCCTACGTGGGAGGGCACACGGGCTTCTTTCAGCACTCTCTTTGTGTCTTCTTAGCTATGCACCTCAGTGCCTTCCATTGTACCCCTTCCTGTAAAGCTTTCCTTCCACTAAATAAAAGCGAGCTATCATTTTACCCAGATGAATTTCATCCGCTCTTTCTGTGGGTAACTCACCATCTTTTAGATATGCTATGTATGGATGCCTCCAATCTTCGAAGGCTTCGATAAAGTTAGCTTTCGCAGCCTGGTCAAAATGAGCCTGGCACTTCAAATAACCTTGTTGCAGATGAGAAGCCTCTATACTTGTGGTGGGCTAATAGTAGCCCCCTCGCTGCAATCGACGATAAAGAGGGATTTCAGTGTCCCCATAATGCTTTTCGTGCATCTCTGCCAACCTTTTTTTAGCTTCTTGTTCTCTTACACATCTTGCTAAGAACCCTCCAGGGCTTTTAAAATAAAGTGTTCCGTGAAGCAGGTGGTAGTTAACAAGTTTTAACATCTTCTTTATCCCCTCTCTAGTTTCTAACTGCTTCACAGTTATGTGCCTCCAATCTTCTGGCTCGTTGCTTGGGAACAAAGATTTTACTATAGTAGGCACTATTTTTCATCGTACTGTAATTGTTGCTTTCGGCTCATCCATGTTTAACTTTTGCTCTATCGTAGCTAGCGCCTCGGGGTGTTTGTTCATCGTTCTCGTGTGCCTCTATATGATTACCTCCAAGAACTGTCCAAACAGTCTCTGAATGATGTACATGTAAGGTTCCAGGTTGGCATGTTTGAGAGAAAACTCCCCATTAGCCTGTTTTACTACTAGGTTGGAGTCCCCTTGTATACACAACACCCTAACCCCTCTTCTGAGTGCCTCCAACATCCCCAAAATGAGGGCTTCATAACTTAAAGGAGAGGGTGATCTTCTCCTTACTGTTTGACAGTATAACACCGGAACCTTCTGTTCCTTGAGCACTGGAGCCATTGAACTCCATCACCCACTTTTCCATTTCTTTTTCCATGTATGCTTGGAAGTTCTCTATGGTTAGTTCTTCACTAGGTGGCTCAAAATTCCCACTTGGAAAATGGGCGAGCAGATCTGCTACCGCTTGACTTTTAATGGCTCTCGGTACTATGCATTTTAAAACATATTCTGACAAGATCAAAAACCACTTTGTTTCCCACAAGTACCGTATGTGTGAGGAGGTACATGATGGGGTCACACTTAGTGACTATGTGAATTGTGAAAGCTAGTAAATAATGTCTCAACTTCTGAGCAATAAAAACTAGGGCAAGGAAGTGCCTCTCTACGCTAGTGTATCTAGACAAGTAATACACTTGCTTTTCTACTCCTTCCTTTTCTTGGGCCAGCAGTGCTCCTATGGACCTTTCTGTTGAGGTAAGGTAGAGCAATAGTGACGCCCTAACTTCTGGCAGAGTTATCTTCGATGGGGAGGATAAATTTTCTTTAATCTTTTAAGGCCTTCTTCTGCTCGTCTCCCCAAATCCACTTGGCTTTATCTTTTAGAAGGGGTGTGAATGGGTGAGTCATTTCTGCCAGCGCGGGAATGAACCGCCTCAAATAGGATACCTTTCCCAATAAGCCCTTAAGTTGCCTTTGACTCTTGTGGGGTGGCATTATCATTATGGCTTTCATTTTTTTTTTGCGTCAACTTGCACCCCATACCTGTTCACAACAAACCCTATAAACTTTCATGTGGTGACCCCAAAGGCACACTTGGAGGGGTTCATCCGCATCTTGTACCTGCGGCACCTCTCGATCACTCTCTTGAGGTCATGTATGTGTTTTCTTTCTTTCTTAGATTTCACCACTAGATCATTCATACAAAATTCTAATATATCGTGAAATAAGTCATGAAAAATTTCCATCATGGTTCTTTGGTATGTGGCCCCGACATGATCGTGTAGTGAAAATTTCCCAGGGGCGTGTGAAAGGCAATCTTCTTCGCGTCTCTTGGGTCTATATCAATATAATTATAGCCAACGTACCCATCCATGAAGCTGTACATCTCATGGCACGCAGTAGCATCAACTAAGCTATCTATGCTTTGTAGAGGAATTCATACTTGGGACATGCCCGATTTAGGTCGCAAAAATTCACACAAATTCGAATTTGGCTCTTATCCTTCTTTGCTACCGGCACTATACTGGAGAGCCACACATGATGTTGAATAGGCTTGATGAACCCTGCTTATAACAACTTCTCTACCCCTACTTTTATCTTCAGATCGAGGTCAACTTTATACGTACGAGTTTCTTGCCTGGCTGGGAGAGCGTTGAGAAGAACATTCAATCTGTGAGAGCTCACCTCGGGGTCTATCCCTGGCATTTCCGTGTATTTCCAGGCAAATATGTCAGTGAACTCTTTGAGCAGGCCCACAAGCTCTTCCTTTTATTTTGGTTTCAAGCTCTTGGAGATTAGAATGGGTCTACTTTCACCCCCTTCCACCCAAGGTTGATCTCCTCTAACTCTTGTAGCTGCTCCCTGGGTATGTCCTGCATGCATTCCGGAGCTTCCTCTGGTTCTTTAACATGCTCAATGATATAGGATTCATCAACAATAAAACATTATGGTGCCAGGTCGGTGCTCTCATCCCATAACACTACCCGCGCAGACCGTTATAAATGGTAAATAACTTTTCCATCGGGTAAGACCACTTTCTTACAGGTTCGAGGAGGTTTAGCCACCTCCTCCACCTTCCTCTTTCCTTTTGCTATGTGTGGAATCACCCTCCCCCTAAGACGATCGTAGACGGACTTCTTTGTCGGGGCACCAACCACCTGCTTCTCTTCTAGCTTTCTTGTAGAATTCTTTCTTTCCTCATCCAGTTCTGTGTAGAATGTCGCATCCACCAGATGGGCCTCATCAATGGAAAAGGGCTTATGTTCTGCTTTGATGATGATCTTTGTGCCTCAAATATTGGCCTTCGCACACTGAGTTGAGGACACTATGTCATGGGTATGCATCCATACCCTCCCAATGAGCAATTAGTAGCTGGTATTGGCATTGATGACATGTAATTTGATGTGGGAAGTGAAATTCCCCAACTTAATTCCTACATTCACATATCCGAGGGATTGCATTCCAGTGTTTTCGAATCCCGATATCATTAGTGGTACAGGCACTATCTTCTCTTGATCAATCCCCGTCCCATATAATGTGTCGATTGGCATAATGTTAATAGATGCTCCTCCATCCATTAACACTCTGGGAAATAAGACTCCATTGATCATAGCTATGGCATATAGTGGGCGGCTTTAGAAGTAAGGCACCTACCTATCTACCTCAGAAAATACCACTTGAGAAGTATACCTCTTGATTAGCTCTGCCCCTGCCAATTCAACGAAGGGTCTTCTCTCTATTGTACCCCCTCCGAGACTTTTCTTGTTATGACTACCCTGGTGTCATATTTTACTCCTATTTGGTCGAAGAACCACTTGAACTTGGGGATCCTCGCTATGGCTTCACATTGGGAATCAAGATCCATTTCATATATTTGATCATTGCAGATGTATTCTGCCTCAGATGTCCCCCCTCATTAGGGGCAAGGATGACATCGCTTTAGGAGATTGACCTGCTTGAGTTCTTCATCTCCCTCCTCTTCTTGGCCTGGGGTGAAAAACCAATCCTTAAGCTTTCTTTCCAGTTCAGTTCTCTACTTGCTGCTCAGTGATAACCTTCCCAACTCCTTACATATCCTCTCATCATTTTCCCACTACATGAGGTCTTGGGCTGCTTTTGCATCATGCAATACTACCATATTGGCAGTGGTTAATGATGAGTTGGAAGTGGGTACTCTTTCACATCCACAGGTGGTATAAGCAAAGTGCCACTGGCTAGCTGCTCGCCAATGATCCTCCTCAAGTAGTAACAGTCCTTGGTAGAGTGTTTCACCCGCTGGTATAACTCGCAATACTTAGGGTTGACTTTGTCAGCTGCTATTAGAGTTTCTCCATTCAGGTGAGGGGGGCCCGCTACCCCCTCTCGTACCAATGTACGATAGAAATTCATAGCTTTCGCTACGCTACAAGGTAGCGGTAGTGGAGCATCTTCTCTAAACTTTCTCTTATTACCCGCGTTATTGTTCTTGGACCTGGAGCCTCCCTTCTTACCTTTGGGGATCCCATCCACATAGTTGACTGCCTGTCTCCTCGAGACTTGAAACCTTCCATAAATCAATGGCACCTGTGTCGTCCAACTCGAGTACCTCGGCTTGATTATCATGGCTATAATACTGGCAACCTTAATGAACTCTCTAAAGGTGTCATCTCTAGTTTCGTTGATTAAATGGAGTTTGTAGTCCTCCAAGAGCCCCTCAACACTTATTTGAAGCAGCCTTACCTCAGTTACCTCCTCATGTACATCAAGTGCCCTCTCGCGAAAGCGCTTGATGTATTGCATTAACTCCTCCCCGGTCTTTTGCACCTCTTGTTCCAGGTGTCTCAATGTGAACTCATCTTCTGTCACAAAGAACTTTTGGAGGAATTATCTGTGCATATCCTCCCATGAGGGAATGCCATTGGGCGCCAGGTAGGAATAACACGTGCAGGCTTTTCTTGGGAGGGTCTTAGAGAACTCCCTCAACCTCAAGTTCTTGTCATTTTCATGCACCCCTAGGTACTCAATGTACCTTTTCACATGCTCTCTTGGGTTTTCTCCTTTGCCATTAAACTTAATGAATTGGGGTGGAATATACCCCTCTAGATACGGTTTTTCATTCACATCCTGGGGATAAGAATCTTGCAGCTCATCATACAGATGAGGTGTTTCGCTTTGAGTGGAGGATAGTAACCTTCTCACCTCTTCTATAGTAACCGCTTTGGAAGGGGATTCTTCCAAACTTATTGCCTTTGTTATTGGTGAGCATGATGGTGCCACAACCTACTCCGGCACCACCTTTCGTGATGAAATTGTCTCTGTCGAAATTGTTGCTGGAGTGGCTGCCCCTTCAGAGGGGACAACTGCTGGTGTCACACAGCCTTGACCCAAAATTGATAGGTTTACCTTGTTTTATTTTAAGAAGTTAAAAAATAAGCTCATAAGACTCAAACCTGTCATTGGAGCAGTTGTTGGTGAACTGGTCTGCCCTCCTTGAGGAGCAGATTCTTTGCTCCGATCACCACCATATCATCCTGGGTTGTCTGGTCACTTTGAATTCCATTCCTGGGTAAAATGTCTTTAAAAACTAGCTGCTTAAAAACGTTGAAACATTTTTTTCCATTAAAGCAAGAATACCTCCCCAGCGGAGTCGCCAAATGTAAGAGGGTAGCTGTATTGGGGTTATGAATAACTGAAAAGGGTAACGCGTGACCCACTCCAATGGACTCTGCCTTCAAGGTCTTTCAAGAGCTTCTTGAGTAGAAGCGAGTAAAACCTTCTCTTTTTGGTAAGAATGGAACCAAAGTAAGAACTATTCATTGTAAGAAGATGAACTTCACAACAATAATAGTAACTTTTTCTCAAGAGAAAACTCCTGAGAGTGACGGTTGTCAGTGTGGAGCAAAAGAACAAGGCACTTAGCACTTAAAGAGAGAGCAGGGAGAGACCACCAGGTGTCTTGGGTGATTTTAAAAGAGTAATGGTATGACTTGAGTTGTATATCTCACTTGACCTTGCCCAAGAGTCCTATTTATACTTGGGCACTAGGGCTGAGATGGCACTTTTTGGGCGCCAAAACTGAGAGGTTTGGTGAGGGACAACGTCTATAATGTACCTCCTATCCCTATATGTGTGCAGCCACGTGTCCCCTCTGACAGGTGCCACCTATTGTAAACCAAAGTCAAAAAGCAAATATGTCTGCGCTTGAAGACAAAATATATGATTTGGTAAATATCTTTTAAAACGCTAACTTTCTATACAAGCTCTGTGAAACTTGAAGAAGGGTTTAAGGACCACCTCCTCTAAAATCTTTTTTATAAACTTGAGGAGGAGCCTCAAGGACCACCTCCTCTAAAATCATTTACAGACTTGAGGAGAGGTTTCAAGGACTGCCTCCTCTAAAATCATTTTTAACTGTTCATTTCTTGTGAGCAACCCATTTGTTGCTCACTTTAATTATGACTGGGTGTGAACTTTATAAGGATTGGGTGACCCCAAGGGTCTATCTACTAGTATTCTATCAATCTTAAACTGCTAAATGGTTGAGCTTGCTCAACAAACCTTGCTCCTCAGCCACCAAGCTAAAACTCCCAAGATATCCTATCTTGCCTAGTTGAGCCCTGCCTGCTCATCTAAGCTACCTGTATAAGAAAGTGACATGTTAGTACTTTGGAACTTATGTGAGTAACGAAACTTGGGGAGGAAGTCACTCTAGGTGGGTCTCCTGGCCCACTAGTTCTATTCTGTAAGGAATTTAGTTTTCTAGGAACGAGGAGCTCCTCATGGTGAGACTCCTCCTTTATACTGTATTACTGTATTTTTGAATAATCAAGGGCGAGGAATTGTTCCTGGTGATCCTCCTCGCCCAAATTCCAAGTTGTGAGTTCTAAGCATCCTGGGGAGAGCAGCCCTTCCCAGTGGGCCTCCTAGCCTAAGTTCTATTTCTGTAAACTTTTATTAAACCATCATGAGGAACCTTTCCTTATTGGCCATCTTGCCCAAGTTCAAATTCTGGGATATTGGGGGCGAGGAGACCTTCCTAGCTCCCTCCTTGCCTAATCTGCTAATTATGAGAATTTGGGGAAAATTGGGGTGAGGAGTCCTTCCTGGGGCCTTCCTCACACAATCTACTAATTCTGGGAATTTCAGGGAAATTGCGACGAGGAGCCCTTCCTAGGGCCTTCCTCGCCCAATCTACTAATTCTGGGGATTTTGGGCAAATTAGTGCGAGGAGATCTTCCTGGGGCCCTCCTCGCCCAACTTCAACTTTTTAAAACTTTTGGGAGCATTGGGGCGAGGATCCCTTCCAGGGGTCCTCCTCGCCCAATTCAGCTTTTGGAAACTTTGGAAAAATTGGGGCGAGGAGCCCTTCCTGGGCCCTCCTCGCCCAACTTATATTTTTCACTGGTGCTTCCTCACTGATTGGGCCTGCTCGCCCAAGCCTTTGAACTATCAAGTGTGTACCCCTTTACACCTACATGCTTGCCTCATACTCAGTCATATTATTGGTGCAAGGGGAGTCGAATTTGTCTATAATGGGGCTGTGAGAATCATCAGTGGAGATCAGGAGTATCCTAATGTCGTAGCTTTTTTTTGTTGGCAAATCAGTCAAAGAACATTTGTCATCTAAGGTCTTCCTGAGGGGTGTAGAGAATATATTCATCCGAAACATCGGTTCCTTTAATAGGGTAATCGATAAGGAAGTCGAAGATGGCTCTCCCTTTCATGTCTTTCTGCGTGACGTACACTCTGGCCATCCCGCAAGCTTCTCTTCGATGAGTTTAAGAGGAAAATGTATCTCGTGGTGTAATTACCTCCTTCCTTCCCCCTTTTCTTAGTGTTTACGTAGGATTGTGTCCTTTATCGGGACGATCAATCGTCATCGATGTAGGGTGATACGTAGAGATAGATTTCACAAAACAAGCAAAAGAAATGTTGTCGACTAGAAAAAACGGCATCAAGGACAATATTGTTGCTTGAAAAAAAAAGTAATTAAAGGGTACAGGGACTAAGTTACGGAATGAGAAGGATTTAGGCACATATCCCGCATTTTCGATCTTTCATGGGCATGTGTCAATCTTCTTTTGTAGAACTCTGTGATGTGTGTGCTTATGTGAGTAATATAAATGGAGGATGGAATCACTCAACTTGCATCATGGATAAAGGCGAAGCGAGGTCATCCTTAGGAGTGTTCAAAAAATAATAATAAAAAATATAATGTAAGTGTTTGTTGATTCACAAGTCATTATGGAAGAACGATTGCATATATCAGACAAGACATAAGCAAGCAAGCATATAAAAAATATATATCATGAATATATAACGAGAATAAAGTAACAAATGTATGTGGGAGGACTCTAGTATAGGGATTTACCCAAGACGCCTACATAGCTTGGGGGCATCAAACTCCACGTAGTTCGAAAACAATACAAGGTGAGATTTAACCCATAAATCCAACCGGGGACTTTATTTTGTGTGTGTGTGTGGAAAAAGATGTTTTAGTGTGAGAAAATATAATGAGAAATCCCCGTTTGGAATTTACAAGTGAACCCTCTTTTTTTTTGGGGGGGGGGGGGGGTCTGTGAAATAAAGTGTGAGAATACTAATAATAAAAAGTTTGAAATTAAGATGTGTGATGTAATGAAGTAATTTATTAAAGTGAAAATGATGTAACTAATGCAAAAATAAGATAATTTAAAGACAACAGGGAAGAATTGGACCTCATTGTGAAGATTTGAAGTACATCTTGTTTCTAGATGTACTGATCTCAAGATGAGGTGATGGTGGTTTCAGGAGGTGGGTGGGAATTTACTCATAATAGTATAAAAAGGATGGAAGGAATGTGTTAAATGGGATTTTATTTTAGGGAATTCTCTCTGAATTGCTGAGAGGGATGTTCAGGGGTGCCTTTCAAAATGAGGTCATGGCCTCTATTTATGGGGGAAAAGTGGGTGCTGATCGGCATGGCCTTAGACACCCTGCCGATAGGTAGGGTCCTCGAGTTGCCAATTGGCAGTCTAAGGTAGGTTTTTCGGAAAAATGGTCATAAAACTCAAATTGTAAATCATAATCACACATGGGATGGACCATTGGAACGGGTATTCAGGGCCCTTTAAATATTCGAAAGGGTATTTAGATCCCTTTAAAAATCCATTAAGCCCCTTCCAAATTTGAGAGTTACCGAAGTGAGACGGGGCCCAGAAGTGACCATTGGTCACTAAACAGGAAATTATTAAAGGAAAACGGAGCGTTCGTCCGAACCGAAGGACAATTCGTTCAATGAACGGACCATTGGAAAGGGCATTCATTGCCCTTCTATATTTCATTTAGTTATGTTCAGTTGAGAGAGTTAAATACGGTCAAATGGGGCACGAACGCGCTCGTAGACCCTCCGGAGTAAAATGGGTCATTCGTCCATACCGTAAGGTTGATTCGCGCACGGGGTAGACTATTGGAAAGGGTATTTAGGGCCCTTTGAATATTCATTCAGCTTTGTTCAAGCTGATTAGCTGACAAGAGTCAAATGGAGCCCGAGAGTGCGTGGTGTCCTCCAGATTAGTTTTTGGGGTAAAAAGGATAGTTTGTTTGAACCGTAAGGATGATACATGCATAGGGAAAATCGTTGGAAAGGTTATTGTGAGACCTTTGAAGATTCATTAAGCTTTTGCTCAAGCAAGGAAGTGATCGGAGTCAAAACGGGGCATGAGAGTGCTCGGTGGCCTCAAATCAGTTTTCAATAGTAAAATAAATCATTTATCTTAATCGTAAGGCCGATTAGCGCACGGGGCAGAGCTTTGGAAAGGGGATTCAGATCCCTTCAAAGATTAATTGAGCTTTCACTCGAGCGATAAAGTTGATCGAAGTAAAAAAGGTCTCGGGAGCGCCCGTTGACCTCTAGATCGGTACTCGGGGTATAACCTAGGGTTTACGGTGAATAAGTGAGTGTTAGGGACGTAAGTAGGTGTTTAGGGGGGTCTTAGGATGGGGGTAATATTTAATTCAGTTAATAACATCAACCAAGTGGCCATTCAACCGAACAAAGCGAGTTTTTCTAGCAGTCCATTCGAGATACTAGTCGGATAGGAAAGGCAACCATGTGGTGGCTTAATTTCTCTGTGATCTAAACTAAGGCGACACATTCTTTTTCCAAAGCAGTGTAGTTGACTTCTTACCCAGCCAGTTTCTGACTGGCGTAATAGATGGATCTTTTCTTGTGGGATTCTTCAATGTATTGGGATAGTCAAGCCCCTGCTATGGTCTCCGTGACGGTTAAGTATAATAGGAGAGGGAGACCTTACTGCGAAAGTAGGATCACCGAAGGTCAGGTGAGGTATCGCTTAATTCGGTCAAAAGCTTCTTGGAAAGCCTCATTTTAAAATTTAGTTGAATCTTTTTGGAGAATTTTAAAAATAGGTTCACATATAAAAGTCAGTTGGTTGATGAACCGAGTGATGTACTATAATTTAACCAAGATTCCTTGAACTTTCTTCTTCGTCCGTGGCGGTGGTATCTCAGGTATGGCTTTCATCTTGGCAGCATCTGAATTGACTCCATTCTCACTAACCATGATCCCAAGAGTTTTCCTTTAGTGAAGTCGAAACATATTTCGATGAATTTAGCTACATTTGGTAATGTCGTAGTCGCTCGAAGACCTTTCGGAGGGCGGGAATATGACCTTACCGAGTCTTGAACTTATTGATCACGTCGTCCACATAGACTTTGACCTCCTTATGAATAAGGTCGTACAGGATGATTGTGGAAGCCTTTTGGTAGGTAGCCCCAATATTTTTTAATACGAATGGCATGATAGTATAACAAAAGGTTCCACATGGGGTGATGAAGGCATTTTTCTCCTGATGGTCAGGGTGCATCTTTGTCTGGTTATGTATGGAAAATCCATTGAAAAAGGTTTTGATGGAATGGTTGGTCGTATTTTCCACGGTCATGTTGATGTTTGGCAATGGGTAATCATCTTTCGGGGATATTTTGTTCAAATCCTAGTAGTTGACGCATATGTAGACTTTTACTCTCAACATCGACATAAGGACGATGTTAGCGAGCCATGTTGGGCATTCGACCACGCGAATGAAACCTACGTTCAATTTCTTGACCACTTCCTCTGAAACTTTGAGCGACCACTCGGTACGTAGTTTTTTTAACTTTTGTTTGATTGGCTTGCATTATGGGAATATCAGGATCTCATGCTGAGCTATTTTTGGGTCATTATCGAGCATGTCATCATAGGACCATGCGAAGATGTCCATGAATTCTTTCGGTATTTCATCAATTGCGCATGCTCATGCTCGTTAAGGGTTGACCTTATCCTAATCTCGTGCTTGAAGCTACTAGAATCGAGATATATAATAATAGTCTCATCATCATTAATTTGAACGCAGTTATATTATTTGTTATTTTCCTTATTAAGATCAGTTAATAATTATTCATTTACAAAATCATCATCATTAAGAGTTTGATTCATATCAAGACAATTAATGTAAGGCATAACAAGATACTCAGAATCCTCATTTATTTCATTTTAAATAAAGAACCATTGAGAAACTTGTCAAAAGATGTCTCGATTACATTCATTTCAGGAAAAGGAAAAATGAGAATAAGTGAAGGGACTTGAGTAGGGTAAATAATAAAGTTGGGTTAAATTTGAGTAGGTTGAACTGGTATATAATTCCAATTTAGACGCACGTCAGTAGTCATGATCCTAGCATATTTCTCCGACGGCGTGACATCTGAGCGGATCATGCCACTTAGTCCCAATGTCTACAAGTCAAAGGATTCTTCAAAGTCACATTCCTCACAGTTTTCGGTAATTGCCATGGTTTTCTTGGTGAAAGGTCACACTTCATATTTGCAATCTTCGGCACAAGAGTTACTGTCTTGAAAGAAGATTTTTAGGCCCAGTTTTATCTTCTTATCAACATGTTCGTACCACGATTCAGGGAATCCACAGAAGGGGAAGTCTTCACCCTCCTTGACAAATCTTTCGTTTAAAAAGTCTCTTAAAGTATTCTTTTCATCTTCTAGGCATCTTTTCGTTAGCGACCGGCGGAGCGCTTTGAGTTTATCCAATGAAGGTTGGTAACCTAGGCCACATAGGAAAAAGTCCTCTTTCAGTACTATGGGCTTAAAGATTCCTTTTCTACCTCATCCTAGCCCCATCCATGGCATGAAATGTATGTTCTTAAACATCTTAATCACATTGACATTGACATGAGGGTTGTATTCTGGATAGACTCGATCTTTGAAGTTATCCCCTATTGGGAGGGGGGGTGGATCAATTCTGAAACTGGAGAAGAGCAGGTCATTGGTACCATGATAAATTTCCTATATTGGGTTACCAGTACTTGCATTGTCTACGCTGTCGTCATCCCCCAAAATGGTGATAACATGACCTTTGGCAAAGAACTTCAGTTTTTTATGAACAGAAGAGGATACCCCTCCGATTCTATGGAGTTAAGGGCGACCAAGGAGTAGGTTGAAGAAAGCAGATATATCGATGACTTAAAATTATGTGAGAAGATTGATAGGGAGAGCCCCTAGTGTGAGTTTTATGGAACCCATTACTTCTCGACAAGTGCTATCGTAAGTGCGTACGATGGCAGAGGTAGGAGTGATATCACTGACTTTCAGTCCCAAACAGTTGAAGGTGCTGAGCAGACAGACATTGAGAGCAGATTCATTATCGACAAGTGATAGTGGGATTGTCATTACCAAGACTTTGATGAAGATGTTGAGAGCGTAATTATGATCAGGGTTGAAGTCGGTATTTCTTCAGAAGAAAAGGAAAGGAGTCTATAAGAGCTTATGGATCCAATTATATTTACTATTTCTTTAGGAGTAATAGATGGAGAAACTGTGGATCCTATGAGGAATTTTATCAAGGCATTCTGGTATAGCTGAGAGGACATGAAAAGCCCCCCGAGGGTGATATTGACTTGGTTCTTCTTGAGCTGGTCAAGGGCTTTTCTCTCCTTAATGGTCATTTCTGGCATTGAAAGTTCTTTAGCCACACCCTTTTCTTTGTCTGTTTAGGTTGCATGAGGAATTAAATCTTTGTAGTATCTCCCTGATCAGGTCATGTGGTTTACTAAGGCGAGCAAGAAGAAGAATCATGTGGCTTTATCAATCTTCGGATGAATGAACACTTTGTTGATTTCCCCCAATAAATCCTCAAAGAAGATCATTCCATATAAGCTATCAACTGGATAGCCTCTTCATGATTTGACTCATCGTCTGAATTATCAAAATCATCCCTCCATCCGGTGGAGACTATATCTTTTTTCCAAGAATAATAAAAAAACTCAAAAATCTCAATGGCTTCATCGTACAAGTCTTCCCACTTAGCGGGGAAATTCAGAATTGAAGGGACCAACAGTCCCTTAAGTTTTAAAACGGTGAAAAACTTAAAGATGCTACAGATTTCCTTCATTTGGCAAAATATATTGACCATGATCTGTACCACATAATTTGTCCTGACTTCTTCAATAGGCAATACCCATTCGTCTAATTCCTGATCCCACTTCCAGGCTTTTATAAATAAGTTGCTAAATTTTTTATAATCAACGGACATCTCGTTGGGAAATTTCAGCCCAAACTCTAAGAATTGGTTCAATACAACCGATAGTTCGATGCCTCCCCCTTAGATCGGGTGTGAACAGTAATGTAGGTCCTTGAAAGGAGTGATAAAGCTTGATCGGTGTATCATTTAAGGTGTAGGAAAAAAGAAGGTCAGACCTTAAGAGGTTTAGGTGAGACTGTAGGGATGATGGATGCTTTATTGGGAATGATTTGAGTAGATGGGTCAAACTGTAGGTCACTTTCTAGAAAGCTGGCATTTGTATGTGCTAGAAGTGGATCATGAGTGGTATTGGGTTTGGAATTAGCAGGTGAGGCAATGATACCCCGATCGATTAGGACTTGGATCACATTTTTTAGGTTGAAGCATTGGTTGGTGGTATGACCTCCGACTTGGTGAAAGTCATAGCGGGCATCGACCTTGAAGTTTTTAGGGAGTGAATTTGGTAATGGTCAAGGTTCCAATGGTTTGATGAGATTTTGGTTTAACAAGGCAAAAACTTTGGACAGTAGAGTATGGAGCTCGATATACTCTTTCATAGCAGGATTTGGGCAAATTTCTAATACCCAAGAGGTAGCGGGTGGGATATGTTGTTGATGGTTGAGACTGTACCACTAGCAGGATTCTCATACTTTTGGGGGGTGAACTGCGCGATTACCTTCTTTAGTTTAGATTCCACTTTGGTGACACTTTCTTTGATTTCCACACTAGCCTCTCAAAGATCTCAATTATGCGGGTAGTACTGTCCTCATATGGATGCTCGAATATGAGGCAAAAAGTTCTTCTTTACAATGCTGACTTGTTCCTCCTCGGAGGGTTTGTTGGTCATAGTGGCAGCTTTCTCTCTCCATCTTTAGATAAAGCTACTGATTGAATCCCCAAGATTTTGTTTGAGCAGCTGCAGGTCTCAGCGCATGACATGACTTCTCGAGCCACATCTTCCCAACTACAAATTCAAGATTCTTTAAGAGACAAGAACCACTGGAGGGAAATTTCTTTCAAGGTATGCTGAAACATTTGGGCCATTATTTCTTCGAAGGCATTAAGAAGGGTCATGGATCGATGATAGATTCGAAGGTGCACAATTGGAGGCCTGCTGCCCTTGAACTTCTGGATGTTCGGCATGTGGGATTTTTCTAGCAGTCTAGCTTTGGGATAAGGAGACATATGGGTACAGTCCATGTATTTTCCGGATATCTTGACTTGGTCGAGCTTCTTAGATGGAAATTTGAGGTCTTCCTTGACCATTTTTAGTTTTTTCTCTTTAGGATCCACGAATACTTGCAGATAAGCCCCTGGTTGGGTAAGGTTCGGAATTGGGAGTTGAGCAGGTGGTGGCCCATGGGTAGGTGGGGCATGAGGAACATGCTGGTACTCTTCTAGGACCCAGATAGGCTCGGGAGCAGGTGGACCAATAGCATGAGGAAAGATAACCTCGGGCTTTGGGGGAATCTAGGCCCAGTGTCGCTGTATTTTTTGGACCTCATTTGAAGGTTATCAATATCGGTGATGAGTTGGGCTAGGACATCCATCAAATCTGGTTGAGCATTTAATGCTTGGTAAATGCTTTCCATAACGAGCTCGTGGTGGTAGATCCCAAACTCGAACAGAGTAGCAAAAGAAGTGGTGGATCTTCGAGGTGGTTTGACGAAAGGCGAAGCTAATAGGGAGCCAGGCCAAAATCAAGTATACAATCGACCTGAGAGGGAAAAAGGTTCGAATTTATTTTTGAAGGAAAGAGAAAGAAATTTGTTGGTATTTTTTAGAAAAGGAGGGAAAAATGTTTTTAGTATTTTGGAAGGAGGAGAAAAGTGTTTTCAGAATTTTTAAATTTTTAAAAAGGAGGGAAAAGGATAAGAATCTCAACATAATTATTATTATTATTAGGTTTTCACTTATATTAATTTTCCCTAAATGCAAGAAAAATGTCGAATAGGACCCGAGCCTAGAAAATAGGATTCAAAAATATGTAAGACACGGTTTGACTTAATTCTAGGCCCACGGATAGGGTCTTATTTTGAAAAAAGGCAAAATAGCGGGAAAAATCGGGCGGTATACCGACCCAGAATTTTGACAAAGTTTCGCATGGTAATTAGCAAACTAAATATGAGTGCCATAGGTTTGACGACTTTATAAGGTTTATGCACTTATTGGGCTAGTGGAAGAGTTACCCCCTTTGGCATGCCTTCCACGATATACTTATTGCCTATAAGGGCAATCATTCATCGGTATGTGTGGACAAGCCATTTGATAGACCTGCGTTTACTTGAATTGCCTCACAATATACCTTATAGGGATAGTATGTGCGAGAGATAATTCGACATACTCGATGTATGTGAATAAGTTCCCTATTATATACCTCCCTTCCTGAGTTCGGTCAAACAGTAAGATGCGTGGGGAACCATTCGATATACATCGAAAGTACGAGGACAATGGAAGGTGAGAGTCAAATGATTTTGGTTAACTGCGCTCCGAAGGAGTAACATCCATTACAAGGTGACTCCCTAGTACGAGAGAAAATTTTGGTTAATATTTCCATGCTTTGGTGATGTACTGTGCAAAAATGCATGAGTCTTAATTAGTATATTATGGAGAGAGAGAGAGAGAGAGAGAGAGAGAGAGAGAGAGAGAGAGAGAGAGAGAGAGAGAGAGAGAGAGTTTTTATTTACATGATGATTAAATGGAGTACTATACTAGTAAAGGAGCATATACAAGTGTTGTGAAGATATACAAAGCATGGTGACAAGAGAGCATGAGGATATATACATGTGAGTGAGTGACATGTGAATATTTACAAGTGAGTGTGTGAGGTAGTGAACTTATGCATGGATCAACTACAAGTGGTGTGTGATATTTGTAAGTGTCCATGGAGATATATACAAGTGTGAGAAGTGTGGGTGTATGCTAGTGAAGCCTAAGCATAGATAATCTATGTGGTGTGTGGAGTATGTGAGTGAAAGTGAAACTATATACAAGCGTAAGTGGGTGAAGTGAACATGGAGACTACATAAAAGTGTGTGAAGTGTATAATTGAGTGAAAAATGATATATACATGAGAAGGGATCATCACATATATAGGCATGAGGTAGATACACACAAAAAGTAAATAGAGGAGTAAAGGGAGCAAACATGTAGGATCATATGCACGCATGTAGGAAAGAATATCACCCATATAGAATTAGAGTCAAGTCCTGTTAAAATAAGTTCCCAGTGGAGTCGCTATTGTGGACATACCGAGGCCTCCCTTTTCGGATTCACTCCCGTGCACACGGGGTTGCGCCCTTTCTCAGGGCGTTTGGTCATCGTTAACGTGGGGGATAATGTGTAGAAATAGAGTCATCGGCCTATTTTGCACAAAACAGACAAAAGAAATGTTGTTGCGTCGAAAGAACGACATCAAGGACAATACTGATGCTTATGAAACCAAGTAGTTCAAAGGTTTGGGGACTAAGTTACGGAATAAGAAGGAGTTAGGCATTCATCCCTCCCTTTAGATCTCTTATAGGCATGCATTAATCTTCCCGTATTAGACTCCGTAAAGTGTGTGCTCATGTGAATAATATAGATAAAGAATGGAATCATTCAACTTGCGTCATGGAAAAAGACGGAGTGAATTCATCTTTAGAAATGTTCCCGACAATAAGAATTCAAAATATAATATGAGTGTTTGTCAAATCATAAGTTTTTATAGAAGAGAGAATATGTGTGTGTGTGTGTGTATGTATATATATATAAGGGAAACATATTAACATGCATAAAGGAGGACTCGAATCTTAGGATTAACCCAAGACGCCTATGTAGCCCATAGGGCATTGAACTCCACATACTTCGAAGCTAACATAGGGTGGGGTTTAATCCATAAATACAAATGGGTAATTTATCTTATGTGTAGCGAGAGTCTGGAATGAGAATCTCTCTTTTAGAATTTACAGATAAACCCTATTGTCTTGTTTTTTATTTTTTTAAGAAAATAGAGTATGTGAAAATACTACTAATAAAGGTTTGGAATTAATATATGTGATGTAATGAAACAAAATGCTAAAGTAGAAATAAAGCAAATTATATTAAAATGAGAGAATTAGAGAAAAGGATGGAGAATTGGACCTACTTATGAACGCTTGATGTTGATCTTAGATGTAGATATGATCTTGCAATGGTATGAAAGTAGTATAGAGAGGTGGTGGTAATTTACCAAGTGAGGTAATAAAGTGATGGAAGGGAATGTGGGAAAATGGATTTTTTAGGAAAGGGAACAACTCTGAATTCGAGAGAATGTTCTATGACTTACTAAGAGGGGTGTTCAAGGGCAAGGGTTTGGACCTGCCTATCGTCATAGCACCTTAGGCACACTGCTGATAGGCAGGGTCCCTGGATGCCATTTGGTAGTTCGAAACATGTTTTTTAGAAAAATGATCGTGAAACACAAACCATAAGTCAGAATATCATACGGTGTAAACCGTTGGAAATGGTATTCAAAGCCCTTTAAGAATCCATTGAGACATTACCGAGTTCGAGAGTTGAACAAGGTCAAATGGGGCCCAAAAGCGCCCGCTCATCACTGAATAAGAAGTTTTCAGAAGAAAATGGATCTTTAATCTGAATCATAAGACTGATTTACGCACGAGATGGACCATTTAAAAGATTATTCAGTACCATTATAGATTTCATTAAGCCTCGTTTTGTCTAGAGAGTTGACCGAGGTAAAACAGGGCCCAGAAGCACCCGATGACCCTTCGGGCTAAATGGGTCATTCGCCAGTGCCGTAAGGTTTATTCATATAATTCAAAGCCCTTTAAACATTCGTTGAGCTTAGCTCAAGTTGCAGAGTTGACCGGAGTCAAATGGTCCCTGGGAGCGCCTAGTGACCTCCAGATCAGTTTTCAGAGTAAAATGGATCGTTTGTCTGAACCGTAAAACTATTTTGCGCATGAGATAGGCCATTGGAAAGGGAATTCAGAGCGCTTCAAAGATTTATTGAGCTTTCTCTCAAGCAAGAGAGTTAACTTGAGTTAAATTGGACTTGAAAGCGCTCGATAGTCTCTAGATATGTACTCGGAATATGACCTAGGGTATACGGTGAATGAGTGAGTACTAAGGACAAAGGAGATGTTTAAGGGGGTCCTAAGATGGGGAGTTTGCAGTAGGGTTTATAGGAAAACCCTACTTTTGGCCTTTTTATATTTTATGAAAATGAGTTTTGTGTGCTAAATAATAGAAAGTGGGATCAATTTTAAAGTGATGAAATAAAACAAAGATATATCAAAGGTGGAAAGAAAAATAAATAAATATTGTTAATTGAATGGGTTGGAAATGTATAAGAGTAGACCTTCTAAAGGATTTTAATTCTGATTTTGTAATAGTTGGGGATTATTATTAAGTTGTTGGACGATGGTGAGGTAAGAGTGAAAAGTATGGTAAAAGACGGATGAGAGTGATGTAAGGAAATGGAGAGAAAGTTAGGAAAAATGGAATTTTGGTGCATTGACTTCGAGGAGAATGTTCTGACTTCTAGAAAGGGACCCTTGAGAATGAGGTCATGGTCTCCTTAAATAGCAAAAAAGGGTTTCATGGGGTATCGATTTGCATAGCCCATGTATTGCCTATCGTCACATCCCTACCTTGTTAGAGAATAAAAATACACCCTGCCGATAGCCAGGGAGTCTGGAACGATTTTTTTTAGAAAATGGACATAAAATACAGACCGTAATCTAAATCATGCACATTCAAGATCATTAAAAGGTTATTCATATCCCTATAATAATACATTCATCTTCTTTTAGGTTCGAGAGTTAACCAAAGTCAAATGAGGCTCGGAAGCACCCAATGACTTCTAAACGAGGGGTTCTCAGAGTAGAAAGTCAAGTGCGCACAAACCATGAGGTTGATTTATGCACTATATAGATTTTTAGAAAGGGTATTAAGAGCCATATAAGATTTTAATGAGCTTTACTTGGGTTGGAGAGTTAACCAAGGTCAAATGGGGCTCGAGAGCGCCCGATGGATCTAGATTAGGATTTAGAGTGAAAAAGTGAGTATGAGCAAACCTTGAGGCCTATTCACACATGTATGGACCATTAGAAACATAATTCAGATCCTTAAGAGGGTTCAATGAGATTTGTTCAGGTTGGAGGGTTGATCGAGGTCAAATGGGGATCAAAAGTGCCCAACAACCTCTGGATTAGGATTTCAATTAGGACTTAGTGTCTTATTTTGAGAGGAAGAGTGTTAGATAACCTAATGATGTATTTAGGGGGTACTAGTAATGGGATTCTATAGAGCCCCTCGATGGTCATGCTTGGAACAAGCGGAGGTCATCGAATGATAGACACCTCATCGATATTTAAGGGATGAGGATCATGTTGGGTTTTGAAGGTAGTTGATTAAAAGGTTAATCTCGATTATGCGGACCTAAAATTTGAGACAACTGATTCTGAGGGTTGACATTGATTATATAAACCTAAGGAGTCCGGTTGACCAATTCATAGGGTCGATGTCAATTCTAAAGACCTGGGAGTTGAGTCGACCGATTCAAAAGATCGAGGTCGATTCTGTGGACCTAGGCTATTTTGTGGACTTAAAGGGCTAAAACAACCGATTCAGAGGGTTATGGTCAATTCTACAGAACTCAAAAGTTAAGGCGACCGATTCAGAGGGTGAAGCTTGATTATGCAAACCTACATATATTTTATGGACCCAAAGGGCTAAAATGACTCATTTAGAGAGTCAAAGTTAATTTTACGGACCTAAAAAGTGTTTATGAAGAATGTTCTTTAATTCTTATTCCTCTATGGAGAGTTTTGGTATTGCGAGTGTAGGCACTTTTAGACTAGGTTCTGTTGGGAGGTATACTAGTGATGAGAACTTTATAAGTGTTGATGTATTTTATTTCTGATCTTACTAGAGATTGATGATAAATTTATAAGTTGTTCGGTACTTCTTAATGAGTTTTTTCAAAGTTATTGCGCACTCGACCTTGGGAGGGATTTTTGGTAAATTTTTATAAATTTTTGATTAAGTTTTTTGGAATTTTTTGGAATTTTTATAGTGGAATTTTTAGGGGACTACTGATAGGCATAGCCATGGGGTGCCTATCATCATATGGCATGGATTCCTGGGATTTTTAAGGGAGTTAAAAGGTCACTACCAATAGGTATGTCCAAGGGACTGCCAATCGGCATACCCCTTAGCTCTTTTATAAAAAATAGGGAGACCGTCCACATTTTTCACACCTTCATTTGAGGAATCTCTTACTTTCTCTCTCTAGCAATCAATTTCAGGTTTATTTTCTCAAAAGAACTTAAGGAGGGCGCCTAATACAACAACTAGATAGCAATTGATGACTAAGAGGGCTTGGAATATCGTGTTGCTGCACCACTAGTACTACTGAATGAGAAGGTTTATGACAACTTCAAGCATGTTCTTGATGAGAGGGTTTTAATGCGGGAGCTGAAACATGGTCTTTACGTGAGGGTGAAGAAGCCTAACGTATATGTAAGCATTCACTCTTTGTTCTATTTTTTCTTTTTCTTCTTATCATTGTGATGAGGAATGATTTTCCTAGTTTTTATGCTATTTGATATAGCTTTTTGAGCATTTACTCCCATGGGTCCACTGGAATGAAGGAAGTGTGGGAGCACCTTCTTGCAGCTATTTAATTGATGGTAGAGGCTATCAAATTTCACCCATTAATGGAGGATTTGGATGAGACATTACGTTCCATAGCGATACTGTACGCCTTGGGCAAGATGTGGTAGGACATAACCCACACATTCCATCTGGTCATTGGAAAGATGGCGGTTGCTCCTCTAGACGTTCATCAGTTGGCGGGGCTGAGTACGAGGGCCAGTGGTGGACCATACTCTATGCGTGTTTCAGAGGAGGCAGTGTGGGAGGTCTTGGGTGACAGGGAGGATTGTGTCGAGGGATTCTGTCCACATATTGGTGTTGAAGGAGAACTTGTTGTCTATCCAGATTGTTAAGATATACGGGCGGTAAGTGAGGCAGGCAACCCACCTATTTATTTTTCTTTCGTTGGGAGGTTTTGTGGTGGTAACAAGCAGCGATGTCTTCCACATGTGGTTTCTTCTGTCCCTGAGTATCATCTCAAAGATCCACCTGTACGACTGAGGTATCTTTACGTTGGCGTCCCTCTATGCTTTTTTGGATGCTTTTAGTCGGTGTTTTCGATAAACTTTCACAGGGCCCACGTATATTTTGGCGATAATATTTAGATTTAGTTTCCTCTTATTTCCTGTTGTCTTTTAATTTTCATTCCTTTTTTAACATCTTATATTGCCTTTTGTAGACGTGGTTTTATGAAGTGATCGAGCACAATGTCGGGCTGAAATCCCAGAAGGTGAGTGAGCAAGAAAACTTTTATGGGATATGCAATTGAAGGAAATCAAACAAGTGATCAAACCAGTCCATGTCTTTGAAGGATGTCTGGGTGGTGCTGAATGCCCTAATAAGTAATCGGTTAGAATTCTGCTTCTGTCTTTTCTATGGTTTCAATACCCTATTTGCACTTTGGTGGATTACTAACTCTTATTAGGGAAATAGATGACCTTTTAACCCTAGCATTTTCTTTAAGGGTCGTGGGGATCATGGGCTTGCATGCTCATATAAGGAGGTTGTTGGTGCACAATTTTGGGAACATTTATTACTGTAAGAGAGGGTTGTGAGGCAAATGATGGAGGGTGAGGTAGAGGTCCCACTGTCGGTGCCCTCGAAGTACATGACGCGGGTGAAGAAGATGTCCGATAAAACAAGGGCGACGGCTATACTCACTATACTGACATGACGAAAGGCTATCACTACTTGGACTTTGAGACCAGCTGGTTGATATTATCGTGTATCTATGACATGGAGAATATGTATCCACCTGGAGTATGATATAGGAAGGTACTAGCATACTAGCGACATGGGCCCATAGCATAGGAGGAGGTGGGGCGATGGAAGTAGAGGAGTTTTTTTCCACCCCTTCCTATCATATTGGCACTACACCAAAATGGGCAAATTGTCACCTTTCAGCCGGCCAGCCTTGTCAAGGTCATTGACCGTGACAAAAAAACACGCGTTTTATGTCACGGTCATTGACCTTGACACGACCGTGACAACGAATTGTCACGGTCATTGACCGTGACAATTCGTGTCACGGTCAATGACCTTGACACGACCGTGACAACTTTTCCAGCAAAAACCCTTTCCCCCTTCTTTTTTCCCTCCCACCGTTCCCTCCCTCTCTCTCTCTCTCTCTCTCTCTCTCTCGACGCTGCTCTCTCTCTCTCTCTCAGATCCAATTTCTCTCTCTCTCTCTCTTCCATTTATATATATATTTGTCTGTATAGTTATGTGTGTGTGTATATATATATCTGTGTGTATGTGTGTGCGTGTGGGGGGGGTGGGGCAGGGTGGGGCGGGGTGGGGTGGGGCAGGGTGGGGGAGGGGGTGGTGGAGGGGGCAGGGGGTGGGGCGGAGTGGGGCAGGGTGGGGGAAGGGGTGGTGGAGGGGGCAGGGGTGGGGTGGGGTGGGGCAGGGTGGGGGAGGGGAGGGGAGGGGGTGGTGAAGGGGTGGCAGGGGGTGAGGCGGGGTGGGGCAGGGTGGGGGAGGGGGTGGTGGAGGGGGCAGGGGGTGGGGTGGGGTGGGGTGCGGTGTGTGTGTGTGTGTGGTGGAGTGTTTTGGGGGAGGGGGGGAGGGGGTGGTGGAGGGGGGCAGGGGGTGGGGCGGGGTGGGGCAGGGTGGGGGAGGGGGTGGTGTCATTTTTCATAATTTTAGCATTAGTAAACATAGGATAAAAATATCTGATTAATTCCTAGGTTAAATTAAATTAAATTAATTTTAGTGCTTAAATATTATTAAATGGTTTTGAATTTTTTAAATATTATTAAATGGTTTTGTAGTGTAGTGGATTCCACCATATTCTGTTATGTCTTCTTTACTAACTAGAATCTTGTTGCAGATAGGATTCCCTTTAGGGTCTTATGTCTTGAATGAATCTGAGGGGGTGGGGGTGGGGGTGGGGGTGGGTGGGGTTTTGAATATTATTTACATTCAAAATAAATAATTGATAATAGTTGGATAATAATTGTTTTTATACCTATAGAACAGCTTAGATAGTGTGTGTGTGTGTGTGGTCAATACATGAATTTATTTTTGTATTTGAATTATCCCATGAATTTATTTTTGTATTTGAATTAACCCATTATATGAAACATACTTGAAATTAAATACAGTGCGCATAGATACTAGCATTCTAGTTCTTATGCGTACGCATTCAATAACCCTTAGACCCGTTCGAGAGTCATTACCCCTGTAATGAGATCTCTCGAATTGTCCCGTTTGGACAGTTTGAGACTGTATAATTTTTGTATAATATTCTTATTGGCTTAAAGTTGTTACTTTTGGAGGAAGTTCTGCAGTCGTATCTTAATGTTCTCTGGGTACATACTAGATTGACAAGTGTGGCTGTTATTTTAATTGACCAATTGAAATAACACTCACACCTGCCAATCTACGTCGTGTACTTGGAGAACTAAGGGGATATGCTGTCGAATTTTTTTCAAATCGTAACAATGTGCATGAGCTGTTAAGTATATTACAGAAAAATGCATTCTTAAATGGGATAGGACCACATACGATTTAATAGGATAATTAAATGATGGGATAATTAAAAAAAACATACTATAAATCTAAGTTTTGTTTACCTTTAATAGGTGTTTAGTTGTGGTAGCTGTGATGGGATATCCAAAATACAAAGAGTGGATGGGTGAGACTAATAGAATGGGGGATGTGTTTCGCAGAGGTGCTAACGAATTTGTGAAATATGCAAAGAGATGTCGTAATGATGAAGAGTTTCCGTGTCCGTGTGCTAGGTGTAAGAATGGTAAGGTGTTTGAGTGGAAAACAGTTGAACTACATTTGTTAAGATCGGGTATGCAAGATAGTTATCGATTTTGGAGTTTTCACGGTGAATTGAAAGTTCCTTTTGTCCCTGACCAACCTTCACAACATCCTTCAACAAGTGGAATAGATGAAGAAGGGGACGACGTAGATCATAATATGTTAGAGGATTTAGTTGATGATGCGTACGGAGTTTATGAAGCTGAGGAGAATGAGGTTACTGATGATGTAGAAGATTCAAGTGCTCGTGAAGATAACACGATAAAACTTGACGATGACTACCAAAGTTTAAAATTTAAGGCGACCCAACCGTTATACTCTGGCTGTGAGAAAGATCAAACAACTTTACATGCCATGGTTGGTTTGCACAGTTTGAAGATGCAGTACTGTTTGTCTGGCAATAGCGTGACGGGAATTCTGAAATGGGTGAAGGGCTTATTACCCAAGGTGAATACACTTCCAAATAGCTATCCTGTTATGAATAACAGTTTGAAAGGTTTGGGAATGAAGTATAAATCGATTCATGCTTGTGTGTATGACTGCATACTATACCGAAAGGAGTATGAAAATCTCGATCGTTGTCCGGTATGCGATGAACCTAGATATGTCCAATCTACTAGTAAGGAAGGCACAAGCTCAAAAGTGCCTCAAAAAGTATTGAAATATTTTCCCGTTGAGCCTAGATTAAAGCGATTTTTCACAGTACCATGGATTGCAGAGGCAATGACTTGGCATGCTAGGGCAGAAGTAGGGGGTAATATCATGCGTCATCCTATTGATTCTACTGCCTGGCGGAGGATGAATTATGAGTATCCCGATTTTGCTCGAGAACAATGCAACATTCGTTTGGCTATATCAACAGATGGTTTCAATCCATTTGGAAATCTAAGCACCAATCAGAGTGTATGGCCAGTGATCCTAGCCCCACTCAACCTCCCTCCTTCACAGTGTATGAGATCTGAATTTTCGATGATGGCTTTATTGATACCTGGGCCAAAGGCACCAAGTGAAGACATTGATATCTACCTGGCTCCTTTGATAGAAGAATTAAATGAGTTGTGGGAAGAGGGTGTGCAATCATTTGACTCTTTTAGAAAAGAAGAGTTTACGCTGAAAGCTATGTTGATGTGGGCAATTCATGATATTCCAGCTTATGGGACATTATCCGGATGTGTAGTACATGGTTATTTGGGGTGTCCTATTTGTGGAGAGGACACTGAATCTCTTCGTCTATCCTCCAGCTTAAAAAATGTATACCATTGCCACAGGAGGTTTTTACCCCCAGCTCATAGTTTCAGATTTGAGAAAGCTTCCAATTTTTTATTGGGCGGAGTTGAACATAGGCTACCGCCGAGACAACTTTCGGGTTCAGAAATTGAAAGTAAATCTTCTGAATGTGGCCCAAATATGCCAGGTAAGAATCCCAAATTTAAGAATGTCAAGCATAAGAAGACCCCAACTGGGAATGAAACTGAGATAAGAAAGGCATGGTCTCGGAGGTCAATTTTATTTGACTTGCCTTATTGGAAGAAAAACCCGGTGCGCCATGTATTGGATGTGATGCATGCAGAGAAGAACTTCGCTGAACATATTGTGGGTACTTGCCTTGGGGGGAGTCATTCGAAGGATGGAGAAAATGCACGAAAAGACCTTAAAACGTTAAAACTTAAACCACAACTATGGTTGAAAGAAGATAGTAGGGGAAGGACAATAATTCCCCCTGATGCGTTTACTTTGACGAGTGAGGAAAGGAAGGTGCTTCTAGACACAATATATAATTTGAAGGGCCCATCTACTTTTTCGTCCAACTTGCAAAGGATTGTGAATTATGCTACTCATGATTTACATAAGTGTAAGTCCCACGATTGGCATGTGATCATGCAATTGGTCCCTCTATTGTTTAAGCACTGTTTCTCCAAGCACAAGGATTTGCGTAGGGCTATTATGCAAATTAGTATTACCTTCTCCCTCTTGTGTGAGAAGGTAGTGAATCGAGAACACATAGTGGCCGCAAAATTGGCTGTGAACGAAGCGATTTGTGTATTGGAGAAGTACTTTCCCCCAGCATTCTTTGACATAAGTGTTCACTTGTTGGTACACCTATGCGACGAGGCACTTCTTTGTGGTCCAGTTAGATATCGGTGGATGTATCCGTTTGAAAGATTGATGAAAGTTTTTAAAGATTACGTCAAGAATACGCGATATATTGCAGGATCAATTGCAGAGGAATACATCACCGTGGAGTCATCAATATATACTCGGGAATATATGACTGACTCTACCAGCGTTGATGACACTGATGAATTCCTCGATGATGGTGGTAATGTGATGG
Organism: Sambucus nigra; assembly: GCA_949130495.1. NCBI lineage: Eukaryota > Viridiplantae > Streptophyta > Magnoliopsida > Dipsacales > Adoxaceae > Sambucus > Sambucus nigra. The sequence goes on along the minus strand of OX422215.1, from coordinate 611,062,969 downwards.
GAAAACGAGTGAAATTAACGAGTTTGCAACATGAACAAGTAGCTCGTTATCTATTTGACACACATGAAGATGTCGAAGAATGGAAAAAGTAAGTTTCGAATATTATAATGTTTAACATTATTTTAGATTATTTTATACATGATTAATTTTGTAATATGCAGTAAATATGAAGCCTGTGAGAACAATAAAAGACGAAAAACAGTGGTACAATCAGACAGCGAATTTAGGCTATGGTTGACACAAGAGGTAATTACAATGAAAACAGTCGTTATATAACGTTACATTACACTCAAATTTTACCACTAATATAATTAATTTATCTATATTCTCATCTGCTAAAGATGGGTGATGCGACATCAAGGCTTGCTCGTCTTGCCACTGGACCCTTGTTCGTGGCACAAGAGTACAAAAAATATCGATTGAACGGTTACATTTTCGGCGCTAAAGTGTACGAGGAAAGTACAAATGTACAGAACTCGAGAATTTCATACAAGGCTCTTACTTTCTTTCGAGCGAGCGCAAAAGATAAAAACCTCGTTGAAGCTGAAATGACTTACTATGGTGTAATCCAAAATATATTTGAATTGGATTATATAAGCTTCAAAGAGGTTGTATTTTACTGTGAATGGGTAAGAGTTGAGGATAAAAATGCTTCTAAAGTTGATCATGTCACCAATTTGATCATGGTTGACTTGTCCAAGTTGAAGAGCAATGACCACGTGAGCGATGAGCCGTTTGTTTGTGCATTTCAAAAGGTTAAGCAAGTGTTTTACTCGGAGTATATCAACAACGAGCCGTGGTCAATTGTCAAACACGCGCCAAGGCGTCTAAATAGTAGTGTGGATGACTTGGCTGCTCCTACCGAATATCAATCCATTTTTTATGATAACCCGAATTTGAAACAATTTTTCAATTTGTAATAATTATTTCAATTTGTACCGAAACATCCATTTTTAATGCTTTTACTTGATCTGCACTTTATCATTTTCACTCTTGTGTAGTGTGCGTGTGTGGAGAGGAGATTAATACATAAATATTCCAACTACATCTAAGTTTTGTTTATACTAATCCATGAATATACGCTTCTTACCTTTAATAGGTGATTAGTACATAGTTATTTGGGGTGTCCTATTTGTGGAGAGGAGACTGAATCTCTTCGTCTATCCGAACACTAAGAAATGCCATAATCCTATGGAGCGATGCTCTGCAAATTCCTCCCAACCGTTATGTAGCCAAACATCACCGGTTGAAGTTGTCAACTCCACTTTCCATACCCCACCACTTTCCATACCCCATTCAAAGGTGGAGTTGACAACTTCAACTGCTGATTTTTGGCTACACAACGGTTGGAAGGAATTTGCAACGCATACCTCCATAGGATTATGGTATTTCTTAGTGTTTAGATATGAAGAGAATTATAATTGACACGATTGCCCGGGGTACATTAGTTGGAAGGAGGTGCCATATGAGCTCAAGTTAGTTGTTTGAGTGACACTGCAGGTAATGTATTTATATTTATATGTCAATTTCGATTTCGATTTCAATTACGATTTATATTTATCTATATTTGAGGGGCGGATACTAATTTTACTTTATTTCAATTCAGGGGACAGGGAGTGGCCCTAAGGGTAGGCCACATATGCTCTATACTTATGTCGCTATTCGGACGAGAAGGGAAGGATAAGGAGGTGTTCCCGAGCGTCGCGGTACAAAATCTCTTTTCCATGCAAATAGTTTGTAGATTTGAGATAAAATGATGGTGATGTTGTTTCTTTTTAAATAGTTTCTTATTTGAATATATATTTGTATTATCTTTAGTTTGTTCGGATATATGATGTTTGGAACAGGTACAACGTTGCTATAACAGGTACAAATATACTGCTGGGCAGTGGCAGTGGCCATACTGCCCAGCAGTTTTTTTTTAATTCTGCCCAGAATTGTCACGGTCATTGACCGTGACACGTCCGTGACAAAATTGACACGGGCGTGTCACGGTCAATGACCGCGACAATTAACGTGTCACGATCATTGACCTTGACACGACCGTGACACAAAACGCGAGTTTTTTGTCAAGGTCAATGACCGTGACACGACCGTGACAAAAAAAGTTGTCTCGCCTCGAAATGTCATGGTCATTGACCTTGACAAGGTGAATTTGTCAAGGTCAATGACCTTGACAAATGGACAGATTTGGTGTAGTGTGGGGTGAGTATTGGGAGGTGGTCTCGGTGCCTAATCACCCTCATGCGAAGATGGATGGCTTTAGGGGTCTTCCTGAGGGAGGATGTCCAAAGAGATGTATGACTTTTTTTTTCTTTCATACTTTTGCTTTCTGATTTTCTACTTCTCATTACTGATTTGCTTTCCTTTGGTGATTTGGTTCTCTTGAAGACTATTTACATATCGATGGCCTAGATGTGGTATATTCAAGACTGGATGGCATCATTTTCCTATTATGTGAGGAAATTGGCTAGTTCATGCCTAGTGCCACGGGCTACATCTAAGGAGAGCTTTATTTTCGGGAGTAGGGGGTCTATTGTGCGTCGTCGAGGGAAGCGTGTTCACCAAGGTACCTAATGCGAAGGTTATATTGAGTTTTTGGAGGGTTTGACCTGCGTCCCCATCTATCTTTTCCTTTTTCTTTTCTCTTTTCTCTTTTCTGTACTTGAAGAAAAATATAATTGCTTTTGAAAAGTTAATATATAAAATGCATATTTTATTTGATTATCTGGATTTAGTGGTTGACTTTACATGCACTTTAATTTTATACTGAGGTTTCATATAGAAGAAAGACTCAAAAAGAACTTTTTACCAAATTGTTGAATTTTTATACAATAAAAGTCTTCATTTTGGAAATGATATATATAAAAGAGGAAAGTAGAGAAGGTTCAAAAATAGGGGTGCCGGTCGGTATACCCCTTGGACTGCCTATTGAGAAAAGGGTTAAGTCAAAATCAATTCCTTAGCTTTGATTGCACTTCTTATGTACTTACGAGTAATTGGGATCAGAGGTTCTAGCCGAACCTCGGTTTACTTGTCTTTTAGGAGGGCTTCTGGGTGCAAAAGGGAACTTTGATGAGGGTTTTCATCACCACAATTAAATCTTCTTTTTTTTGCAATCTTTTTTTCTGAAATGGCGCTTTCGATGTTCGAAAGTTTCTCGGCCTATATCGAAGGATTAAATGCCATGTGTCTCTACAAAATTAATTACGAGATTTTAGCTTGCGCCACGTCTCCTTGTGGCGTAACCGCCCTATAGGTTGAAATCTTCTGGATGCGGTGGTGCAATTTTGGTATCCTAAAGAGCATGTTTTCTGATTTGGCCTTTATGAAGTGTGCCCCTCTTATGAATAATTCTCAGTGATGTTGGGTACAAACCCAAGTATTGCGACAGCCATGCCGAATTTATACTATTCTCCTCGATTATTACTAGCCAAGTTGATCCATGTCTCTCCATCAGCTTCCTGACCTTTGATGCACAGAGGAATCATCATCATCCTGACTGTATTAAACTTAGTGTGTTGGAGAAGTGTTATTAATAAGGGCTTTGTTGGTGTTATTTCCCTAGGATTGACTCGCAGGTTGCTTTGGTGACATGTGACATGACGAGTGACCCTTAGGTAGCCACAATAGTGTTATGGATATCTTACCACTTTAGTTTATGTAAGGTAATACTAGTAGAGACCCTGAATGGGTTTGAGGGTTGGGCTAATTACTAGAGAGGGAGCCCTATTATGATGTTTATGTGGTGGTATGAGAGAATGCTCCTGGCATCCCCTTTGAGTACCCTCAGATGGGAGTTTATAATTCTTTTCTCGATACTTATTCCGTTTTTTACCATCTACAGAGAATTAGATGAAAAGTCTATAGAGCATGGGCCCAGGAATCTTCGTTGGTCTGTACCATAGTGGGGAAATCTGCAGCCTGCCTTGCAATTAGGTGATTACTGTTATGTGAAGTATGTGGGACTTCATAAGACTTCTTTATATCTTATAAAGCGGCGTCAACGCCAAGAGATATTGGAGAAAATCTTTCCTCCATGCATAACCAACTTATTTTATGTGGAGGACTTGACTAAGTCATTGAGAATGCTATTAGGGCCTTTATGGCAGTGCCACCAACCGTCTACATATCCATCTCAATCTGTTTGGGAGGCTAGGTCCATATCCGAGGATTATCTGAAGTGACTGTGGAAGTTTGTGGTTGCGAGGATTCTTACTGATGATATGGGTCAGATATGGACTACGATCTTTGACACATTAAATGTGTGACACCCCGCCTAATAAAATACCGGTCGATCAATCATGTACCAAATTAAAATAGGAGTCTCATATGGTTCATTCTAATCATCACTGTCGAAAAACAAATTAATTACTAATAACCTATTAGGCTGGCATCAAAATTTTATTTAACTAATCCTTTTAACCAAACCATTCAATTAAAACATTCACACAGTTTATATATATGAAACTGAAATAAAATAAAATAACTGAACACTCGGTTTAACATCACACAACCGAATCGAATGCCGCACAAAAAGGCGATAAAAGAGTAAATAAAATGGTTGGCTATCGACCCGAATGTTTCCATAATATCTCATATCTAGATTACAAGGATAGAAGCGTATACAGTAAACTTGCATGCATCCACAGCTGCTGTAGCAAATGTCTGACTCGAAAGAATCTTCATCCAGGCATCCCTATGTCTGGACACCTAATATATATATATATATAGCAAGAGAGAAAAAATAGAGAAACGGGTCAGAGCCCTAGTTGTGAAAATATTTTAGCAAGTGCATAAATGTCATATTTTAAAATATGAAAATATCCCATATTTAAATTGGTATCGCTATCTCATGAGTTACCCCTCACCCATCTTCTAATAGTGCACAACTATTGTGTATATTTTTAAACCATCTAGTTAAGCTACCCTGCCTAACAAATCTATACCACCCCTCCTCTAAAAGATCCCTATAGACCTGAGTACTAAGGGTTAAACTTCTCCCCATTCCCAACATTGCGCTACGTTCGTGCGTGGGGTGTCTCGCGAAGCAAAATCCAAACAAGGAACCCCCCGATACACTACGACCTGGAAATGTTGATCGTTGAGATCCATTTGTCCCTCAGTACATGACGTATATAAAAACTCATATCTTATTATATATACATATGTAGTTGATAGTCTCTGAAGACTCCAAATCTTCAATCATTTTTTCTCAGAATTTTGAGTTATTTTAATTAAAACTAACACGTGTAATCTTTTTTCACAATTATAGTTTAAAATATAACTAACAAATCCGCATATTTCTGCTTCTAACTCACCCACGTCTGATTTTTCAAAGTACCACATCCTTTCATATAAATCTCGAACCTCACCATTCTTATCAACTGCTCATATTTCTCCCACTCTCTTCAAACTGTCAACTAATACACCTTGATACTACACTGTCTCTCAATAGTCATTGGTGTTCATGGTTCTACCGAACCCCAAATTATGCACATCCCTCTTTTATAAGTGTGTGGAAAATACTGGCATACTATTTTTATCTTGATTCCCTAATGATGGTTTATTCCTTCGCCCTGCTCCTTTTCTAACTTTTGTGTCAAATCTTCGTTTTTCTTCATTGTATGCAAGATTATATCTCTCTCTATCTATAATATATAAACACTTTATCTGTTGGCATAGAAAACTGGGTTTGAGGGACCGTTAATAAATTAAGTAAGCCTTTTTTCATAGGTTGGTTTTTCATGTCCGTTTTTATATCTCACTTGGTTGTTTTCAGATATGTTTTGGTGTGTGTGTCTGTATGTTTATGAGGTTGAGTTTCCTGCTTTTCTTTTTATATTTGAATGTTAATAATTTATAAACTAACATCATAGCCCCAAAATATTCGATATTTCTAACCATTTCTTCGTTATTTGAAGACACCTCATGACAAGGAAAGAAGATGGCATATACATTGGATTTTTGTTATAGATCATATGTCACGCAATGTCATCACTGAATCATAAATGGTCGAAAATAGTTGTTCAATATTAGTGGATGGTTGCCAAAACTAAGACAATGTGTTAGAACCCTCCGTAAGTACTCTCATTCTTTATTACATTTACTGTTTATGATGTGCATCCTTTTTTGTAGTTAATGTCTGTGCGACTTTAAATGATCGCCCACCTATTTGCTGGATTTTTTGGGTGGTTTCTGAGATTTTACTTTTGGATTTATGAAGTGTGTATATATGTATAGAGAGAGAAAGAGATACACCCACCTGTTTTATGAGTTTTTATTGGGGTGTTTAGTGTGATATATATTGTATATGGTTGTATACGTGGTTGATTATCGGTTGGTAAGAACGAGCAAAGGAAGAACGGTACAAGGTAGCGAGTAGGGTGTGTTTAAGTATGCTATGTGGCATGGGGTAAACGTTAATAGGGAAAATGAAAGGTACTAGAAGGGGGTGTTTGGTATGCTGGGTTTTTCAAGAGAGATAGTGAGGGTGGTGGTTCGGTTAAGCGGGTGCAATAAGGTTGGTAGATATTGTGGGTTTATATGGGGGTATGCAGGTGGAGATATGAGGGGTGGTACAACAGGGGTTGTATGAATGTAGAAATAATGGTGAAAGGTAATGTGGGGCTGTGAGTGTTAGGATCGGTTTGGAGGGATAACGTGGGTGATTAAGTAAATGAGTATATACATAAGATTTTTATAAAAACACGTGTAAAAATATATCAAAAACAAAAAAAAAATCAAAAATACAGTTACCTAACGATTTATCTATAATTATATGATTACAAAAAAATTTAGTATAAAGACACACATATATAGATAATAATAGTAGTAATAATAATAGTAATAATAAACACACTTACCTGTTTGGTGGGATAAGTTTTTCTGTTATGTTTCAAGTATATTTTTGAAAAATTGTAAATATGGAGATGGTGCAAATTATATCATCTTGTGACCTTTATATTTTTCATTGGAAGATAATCTACGTATAGATTTATATTAAAGATTATAATGATTAAAATAATGATTATCTTAGTCTACTTCCTTTGCATGTTACATGGGATCATTAATTGCGGTGGTATAGTTTTTCTATTTGGGATATAGCATTAAAAAGTGTCAATAAGTTCACTTATGATCTATGCTCCAATTATAAATATGATTTATACGCGCTTATAAGTATTTCATATATATAAACTTTAAATTTTTTTGTATAAAAAATTAAGTATTTAAACTATTTTTAAGACCCGTTAATAACACGCCTATACAAAATTTTAAAGAGCTTATTAGCTATGTAAAATATACTATACAAAACTTTCGGTGGTCGTGAGAAAAAACATTTGAGTATAGGAATATATATTTTTATTTTATTCACTCGAACTTTTTTTACAATACAAGATATTTCTCTATACATATCAAAATATACAACACACTCACACGAGTTATAATTTTGACTTGAACACGATGCGGCTTTGTGTCAAAATATGATAAATTCGACACACTAACACGAGTTACCTTCTTGCATTATACTAATTTAAAAAAATGTGTTGATTTATTGTATGTTTATTCGAAACATTTTTAGGGTACATATGAGAAAAATAAACTCAGATTTTCTTCTATTAAACTTTTTTGGTCAACGTTTGTCAATTTTTGTAATTATCATAAAAAGAGTCAATTTTCTATTACCTTCTTGCATGGTACTATTTAAAAAAAAAATTATGTTGATTTATTATGTTTTTATTTTAAACATTTTCAGGGTACATGAAAGAAAAATAAACTCAACCTTATTAAAATAAAGTTATCAACATTTGACAATTTTTATAATTGTCATATAAAATGTCAAATATTGACCAAATTCTTAAAATAGCAAAAAAAAACGCGTTACAGCCGACTTGGTGGTTCAAAAAATGCACGCTCATAAGTATTTTTTTATTTTTTTTGAGTAATTTTATCTTGAATATTTGTTATTCATATTTCGCATGGTTTGTAAATTGTATAATAAAATACTTGGTGGCTCGAAAAAAATGAATATCATTGTTATTTCTGCAAAAAGTAGTTTTTCCCGTTTGAACGGTTATTTTATGTTAAAACTCATTTTGATGTGTTTCCTAATTTTGATTTTCATACTATGTTTCGTTATTCGATAGTATGTTTCTTGACATTCAATTTATCATATTCATTTCAATTAATATTCATTATTCACCAGATTACTTATATTTACATGTTTATGGTATGACAACATTTTTTTTAAAATACTAATAATAATTACATATTAAATTATATATTTAATAAAATATTTCAAGACGCATTACACCCGACCGTGCAACTTTCTCAAATCTAGCTTTTGCCACAGTAATTATCTTACCACTTAAATCTCATATAGTTCTTAAAAACAGAATTGGTGTCTCATGCAAAAATTTACCTTAGTTTGCCATAATAAGAAAATATATAAGCAGGAGAGAAAAACATATAACATATTTGTCAAACAATATAGACTACCTATAAGAAACGTCATAATCGTGGGCAACATGCCATAGCAAGAATAGAAAACTACAAACATGCTATCTTGCCTTAGTTTGCATCTTCTTATCACGCATATAAGATACTATTTTTCCAGTTTCTGACTTCTTATTTTTTATTCGTTGACAAGGTTTAAACATTACAGGTTCATATACCCATCACCCCCAACCTAAAATAGGAGCACCTCCCACCTACGAAAGCAACGCCCACATATAACCAGGTATGCGAACACATGCGTGTTCTCTTATATGTTTATAAACTTCCAGGTTTATAAACATTACAGTGTGATGGAAATTATTTATGAAGCAAGGTTTATAAACATAACAGTATGTTGTGAGGATTGTACGTGTTCCTTTTTTTGTATTGCTATGCTCCATTTTTTTTTTTTTTTGCCATTATCAACTATGAAGAAATGAATTATGTGCTTTAACATGAACATGAGGAATGTCGTTTGTTAGCTATGTATTTGAACAGTGGGTTAGTTATAAGGAAAGCTGGGGATGCGGATTGCTTATTGAAATATGGAGATATGACGAATGCCCTTTTTTCGTACTACCGTGTTAATTGTTTGTAGGAATTTATTTTTCAGAAATTTCAATTTTTTTCCGTTATTTGGGAAATCTTAGTTGGTTTCGTATTTTGGGAATTTTTTTATGTATTTGTTCTGTTTTTAAAATTTTTATTATAAATTTAGTTGGAAATACGTTCATATTACCGAAATAATTTCTTTAATTAAAATTATTTTTATATGAAAAAAAACAAATGAAAAAAAATTATAAAAGAAATTTTTATAAAACTAAAGTTGAATTAATTTTTTTATAATAACGGTCATTAATATAAATATAAACTATTTTATTGGTTCAAATTTTATTGGACGAAATTTGGTTCAAAGCAAAAATGTATTTTTTTTTTTTTTAATTCTTATACGATTGGTTGGAAATAAGAAAGGAATATTTGGTTTCAATTTATGGGTAAGCATATGTTTCTTTTCTTTGTCATTATCAACTATGAAAAAATGAATTTTGTTCTTTAACTTGGGCATGAGGAATATCGTTCGTTATTTATGAATTTGAACAGTGGGTTATAGTTATAAGGAAAGATGAAAATGTGGATTCCTAAATACGCTACATTGTTTTTTACTTTTTTTTTGTAAATATATATAAATATAGTTATTTTTTAAATGTTTTTTATAAATATACATAAAATGATTTTTAAATATTTTTTATAAAAAAAATAAGTAAACAAAGAGTTAAAAAGTTTTATAAATATATATAATATATATTTTTAATAATTACTGTTAAAAAAAGGTAAAACGATTATTTTATATATATATATAAAAATAGTTTTTAACTTTTTTAATAAATATAAATAAATAAATAAATAAAATTTAAATGTTTTTTATAAATATATGTTTAGCGTTCCCAAACAAATATTTCTGTTTTGAAATGTTCTTAAAAAAAATTAATGTTCACTAAATATGTAGGGAAATATACAACAAAACATGTGCTTCAAAACAGTTTTCAATTGCTTTTTATAAAATAAAATAAGTAAAAGGAGAGTTACAAAGTTTTATAAATATGTGTAATATTTTTTTTAATAAATATATATATAAACAACTAAAAAAAATAAAATGGCTATTTTATAAATATATATAAAAATAGTTTTTTAACTATTTTTATTAATATACATAAAAAAATTATTTTTTAAAATGTTTTTTTAATAAATATATGTTTATTGTACCCAAAAAAACATTTATTTTTGAAAAAAATTAATTTGCACTAAACATATATATGGAAATATATATCAAAACAAAAATTTGTTTCAATCATTCTTATGACAGTTAAAAAAATAATTTTTTTTCTAGATGTTATTTATTACTCCTAAAATCAATTTTATATTTGTTGCAAACCATTTTTATATGTTGAAAATAATTTTATATTGCTAAAAATTATTCGTAGAAATAATTTTTATTTGCCAGAAATAAAAATATTACTGAAAATAATTTCTTATTTGCTAGAAATTATATTTATATGCTAGAAATAATTTATTACTTTTTAAATTCATTTTTTACTTGCTGAAAATTATTTTTATAAGATGAAAATATTTTTATATTGTTGAAAGATATTTTTTTATTCCTAGAAATAATTTTTATTTTCTGAAAAAGAAATTATTATTGTCGAAAATTATTTTTTTTGCTAAAAATTAAATTTATATGCTGTAAGGACATTTATATTGCTCAAAATAATTTTTAAATTGCTTGAACCATATTTTATTTACCTGAAATAATTTATTATTTCCTCAAAATCATTTTTTTAATCCTTGAAATATTTTTTAATTACTGGAAATATTTTTTTTATCTCCGAAAATGAGTTTTAACCACTTAAAAGTTTGTTTCCATTCATATAAATAATTTTTATTTGCTTGCCGAAATTAATTTTTAATTTTCTGAATTTTTTTTATTCCAACAAAATAATTAATATGTCTTAGCAATGTTTTTATCTCCATTTCATTTATATCTTTTTGGTTCTATATGCAGGTGTCATCTTCATTTCTGCAAAAAGTAGTTATCGCCCGTTTTAAGGACTACATCATTTTAGAATTCACTTTGCAATGTAGTTTTTTTTCTAACTTGAATTTTCTAACTATGGTTCGTTCTACGACGTTATGGCTCTTACCATTCATTCAACAAAATATTTCAAAATGCGTTACACCCGCCCGTGCATCGCACGGGTCACCACTAGTATGTATATACACATATGATTCTCAATAGAACCTATGATTCATATTCATGTAAATTCGGATATAAATTTACCTGTAGGGGAATCACTTTTATTAAATCTTATCACTATACACGAGTTTACTTTATATAATTATTCATCTTCATACATAAACATTATACTATACACACAAGTATAATAACCATCCCACCGAGCTATAACTTTAGGATGAAGTTTCTCAATGCTATCATCTTCCAGGGAATTACTCATATGCCATCCTGGGTACCAGCGGTCAGACTCTCACACCGACTTGGTAAAAACCAATTCACAACGTATGGGAAGCGGTCATAGTTCCTCCATAAAAATGAGAACGAAACATACCCATCACGTCTCACCCCTAATAAAAATCACACAATATAAAATGGACGCTATGACCTGGGGACCATACGCTCCCTGCTCCTCAAGCCAGGGGCCTCTCCCACATCGCGTAACTTCCCATGATAGCATTAGAGGGGGTATACTTCACATAAATATAACATTCACACACAAATATATTTATAATTATATCACATATATACTGTAACAACGCATCTATATATAGTATATATCACTTGTCACTATATACATATAGATATAATTGCAAATCTCGATAACGATAGCTAATAACCCCGAATGTTCCCACTCGTAATAACATTTAAGTACTCTCACACTTATGATACTTAACCCAAAAGTATTCTCTCACTTGTTATATAACTTGTACCTTAATCACTATTAAGGATTTATATACTCACCGAATTTACCAATTCGTAATAATTAAATAAGTATACCCTAAACTTATTCAAGTCCCATAGGTAACGCGCCTCTTATAATAACCGTCGTCAATAGACGTATCGAGTAATCGCTAAAGCATATTTAGCCCCTATCCTGAATTTCCATCCTACTCACATCCTAGGATTTATTACAAACATATAGGAATATATTTATGTATAATCGCCCACAGGAATAGTTCCCAGAGTGTTACTCATCCCGAACACCCTTGGATTTCCTCTTTAATTAACCCAAAGGATACACCTCACTCCAATAATAGTTTAGAGGTCCTTTCGCTACATTTAGGAACCCCAATTATTTAACTCCTCAATTTCCTTTAGGTCACAACCATCCATACTACCCTAATTAAGAAGGCCCTTTAAGTTTTAAACCCAAAGAGAAAAGGAACAAAATCCAATTCTTGGGCAGCAAACAAAGTGCCAGTCGACCGCCCCTGACCCCCGGTCGACCACGGGTTGGGATTTTTCCTTCCTGCAAAATCAGTAGGCTCTTTTCCCCTTACCCGGTCGACCGGCCATAGGGGCGTGGTCGATCGGTCATACCAGTTAGATCGGCCCTTTCCCATTTTGGATGAAATCCAAAATTCCAAACACCCAATATATCAACCCAAAATCCATTCTTATGGTTTCTAATCTCAACCAACAACCCTACAATCATCTAAACATTGATTTCTAACTAACACATCAATTATTTAGGGGATTAAACCAATTTTTCTTAGATTTAAACCCAAAAATCCTTAAAGCCCTAGTTTTACCATTTCCCCATTTCAATTCATTTCTACCCTCCATTATCTTGGATTTAACACTAGAAATAATTAAAAGTTTACATTACATCAATTTGTAAACTCATACTCAAACTACCCAAATTTATTTTAAGGGTTCTAACCCAAAATTATGTAGTTTACAAACTATAATATGAGATGTATACTCTAAATTAAATAAAGCAAGTAAAGACTTGCCTCGAGGATAAAATCCGACGACCTCGAGTCGAATCTCGCGGAGCTTGGTCGGAATCTCCCTTTTTCTCTCATCTTTTCTCTATTCCTTTCTTCCCTTCTTCTTTTCTCTCTTTTCTTCCTTTTCCCTCACTCTCTCGTGTCTTTATAAGGGAGAAATAAGGGATTGTCCCTTATAAGCCCGAAAATGACTCGTTACTCAATTACGAGTCCCTACTGGTCCAAAAATTCCCAAAATCCAAACATTAATCCTGGATACTTTATTTTGACTATCTCGGTCATTTCAAAACCAACCGCACACTCAAAATCTCCATCTAAGGTACTTAATGGCAATTCACTAATTAAACCCAATACATCTCAATGCGGGTTTTCCAATTAAAATATTATCCATTATCGCTATACCCAAGTGCAAAATGTAATAAACACATTTCGACTCATTTACTCAGTCTCCAAAATAAATGTAGCACACGTCGTAAATCATCTAACGCTTATTAATCCAGAATTTACTATTCACTAAAATTCCTCAGCTTATCAAATTACACTCACTTATGAAATTTAATTATCCATAAAAGTGCGGGGTATTACATTCTCCGCCCCTTACAACGAAATTTTGTCTCCGAAATTCAGATACGACCAGTACTAACTACCTGGGGTCGCTAATCATACTACGTCCTAGTGCACAAAAGTTAAATGGTACTAACCCAATAATACCCTACCATATACTCGTTCTCGGTACCCACTTATCTTAAGGCTTATACTCTAATGCACTAGCTTAACTATAATCTTATCTCCATATCTACATGCTAACGCACTACCTCGGTCGAAAAATCACTATAACAACGACAAGTTGCACCTAGTGCTTTTATAACGCATCTAAAGAAAATGAGCCTATAAACACCGTTCGATCATCTAATTTCCCTAAAAAGGAAATTACACTAACGCTTGACTACACCCTCAGCCTCATCGCTTATCTTAGGTGTGAAAATTCTTATTGCACCCACACAATTAGATCATCGTGTACCCCCTTCGACGTACCATCCAACTCACTCCAAATCCATATATGATTGCCTCACGGCATAATCTTCCGTTTTATATACTATGTCCCCTTCTATTCCTAGCGGTATATAAAATCAACTTACAAAGGTGCCCATAATCTCTACACAACCATTGTAAACGTCCGGCACGTAACACTCTCTCTAAAAGTGGACCTCGCTTTCTCGGCCTGGTACTAACACATGGGTTTTCCTAACCCGAGAAAAATTTCAAAATTCAATTCTTCCTACACCTGAAAATCCCATCATTCTAAAAGTTAACCCACCAATCTTCTTGTGGTCAACTTGCTACAATCTTCCTAAAACAGGGCCACTAGTCCTATTGTCCTTACTTCCTAATGACCCTACGATCGATGTGTTTTCCTACCCATGTCAAATGAGTACTATCCTAACTATATCCCTAGTGCCCAAGACCTTTATCAACTTTCGACATTTGCTCGGTTTCATACGTGGAACGTCTCGCAAAGCAAAATCCAAATAAGGAACCCTTCCGTTACACTACTTCCTCGCATCGTCGGTCATCGAGATATAATGGCATAAGGCACACCAGCGGGATGTTCTAAATCCTACCTCACTAACCTACTAACGTATTTCTACTGCTATGTCCTTCCATCTTGGTGTAATGGAAAGTTTAACTAATCGGGGCGCCTATACTCTACGCAGATGTTACGAACGTCATACCCAAAGCATAATACCTCCAAAATTTGCCTTTTTTTTCAAGGCTTAGCTATCAGAATTAAATCAATTTCCTTTACCTTACCTCACCCACATACTTGCAGTGAGAGAACCATTTGTGTACTTTTCCATAACACTTCTATCTCCATAAGCATGCAATCATCTCATGACTCTCAGTTTATAGTGTTTTCTCCACACTATATAACTTATCATCAAAACCAACATCCTTGCATCCCGTAGCATCTCTCCACTTTCGACGTCGTTAAGGTTCATGCGTGGAGCGCCTCACAAGTGAAATCCAAATAAGAAACCCCTCCTATACACTACTGCTTAACTTTGTCGGTCATGGAGGTCCGTTAGTTTCAACTACGCAACCGGGAAAATCCTATCCCACCTATCAATAAAATGTGGTCAGAACTCCTATTTCTTTCCAGGAGCCACACCACCAAGCGCTCGTACTAACACTAAGTCCTTGCGCAAACGACAATAAGCTTAAACTCACAGCTTAATAATAAATTTTGCCTACCTTAAATCATATATATAAGGTCGCCACACACTCGAATCATGATAATGAAACATCCACTCACCGAAGTTCCATATAAACGTATGATAAAGGCGAGTTCAACTTGTATCCAGGTGAGATGTCGCATCAATAACCTGTTTCACCCTAGAACCACGGACACGATAGTCTTGCAATCATTAGCCTGCTATCGCTCTGATCAATGAAGAACATATTATACTCAAAATACTACCATACTCGTATAACACATACAGAACGAGCAGTGTAAACCAGATATAAATTCAAAATAGAACCCCGCTACCGCGAAAAAACATATAGACATACATTATATAATGTTACCGTTAACGCCACAAAGCTTGAATCACACATTAATCTAGGTTTAACAATATATTGTGACCCAAATCTTGTCACACAACGTATACCTCCTTCATCCGAGGTGAAACTTATTACAATATTCTTGCCAATTTCCTTGGCTACTCCAAATGGTTCCCGGACATGGTACACTTGTCCTCATCGAAATAAAAACTTCGATACCCTATTCTTGTCCTTGGGCTCTTACCGAGAAAGATCGAAGTGTGTGGTTGTACACTCCACATTGCAACATTCCCCATTTCCGGGCACCCTGACCATGTTAAGGTTATCAGTATCTCGGACTCTATAGCCTTGATCCTGACGATTGCCTTCATAGTTCCCTTAACTTCTTATTTAAAAGGAAACTCCACTACCTGCCTCAACAGCCCTGGTTCAATGAATTACCCGGGTGGATGTCCACCAATGGGGTTCCATGGATATAAATTCTCCACAAGTGTTAGCAACACTTATCCAGTGAGCCTATCATTCCTATGAAGGACTCTTTCTTCATTGTACCTACCTTAATTCGGTACAAAGTTCACTTATCCCTATAATTCCTTATTCACTGTCGGCCTCTGATCGATCCTTATGTGAATAATCCAAAAACTGCATTCTCTTCCGTCCTAATCAACCAAAGGAATTTGCGGTTAAAACCGTTTGTGAGATTCCTCTACGAGCAAAACATCCTGCTCCCTGAATATGGTGACCACCATTCCCACCATTCCAATATTGCCCCCACGAGTGAAAAAATTTCCTCAAATTTTCACATATGGGTATTTCCACACCCTGCTCTAAGCCAAAGCTTCTGAGCCTTTCACTTCCACTGAGTACAGCTACACTGCCTTCGCATGACTTAACTTCAACATATGGTCCTTATCAAAGACCCCCTTCAAACTTTTTACCAGTCTTAACTTCACTGGGTAATTCAACTTTAGCACCACTCTCTACTACAGTGGTACTTGGATAATTATAACTACTATACATTAGTAGTGGTTGCACCGATCCATAAAAATGCCACAAAGGGAGTGGCCTCAATTGTGGCCCTTATCCCCAACTTCCACTAACAGCTCCAACTAAACCCCATCTCTTGTTGTCCTTGAAATGGCCTTCCCTGGTCGCCCTTCCTCGAGCAGCATGTGACAACCCGCCTACTAAAATAATAGGTGGCCAGCCCAATACTCTACTAATCAGAGGAATCATAGATGGTCCATTCTCAGCATTACTGTCGATTAAAATAATAGTATGAGATAACCACCAATCATTTTAGAAAATGGACTGTCAATTTAAAAAGAATTTGCAAGTAAAAGAAAAACGCTTAGACAATCCAATTTGCAAAAACGTAGGATATCAAAAATCAACGGATAAGGAATGACAGTAATAATAAATAATCACCGAATAAGTTGTCGGTGAACAGACCAATATAATTAGTTACACCGAGTATTACAATTTAATATCACAGTATAATAAATGAATGCAAAGCGTGGGCAAACACACCCGAATAAATAAACTGAACATAACTAGAGTACAAAAGATAGAGGTGTCTAACATAAATAACCTACAACATCCGCAATATGCCGTAGCTCCATGACAACCGGAATGAAAATGTAAATACGGGTGTCCATGCGGTAGAGCACCTGTACGGCAAGGAGTATATGCAAAAATAAAGAAATATAGACGGGTCAGGGCCCGATTTGATATGATTACCATGTGAATAAAATGCATGACAGTTAAGTGCGTAATTCTCTCACAATTAACATAATAATTCTCACCTCTCAATCTAAAAGCACACCCTAATGCAATATCAATGATGATCTAGTTAACCCAAGTGCTAAGGGCTAACTTCTACCCATTCTCAACACTATGCCCTATTCGTGCGTGGGGTGTCTCACAAAGCAAAATCCAAACAAGGAACCCCCCCGATACACTACTACTTAGGCAAGGCTGATCGTCGAGATCCACTAAACCCTCAGAGCGAAATTTATATATATAATCTATATGGGAGGTCACAACTACAACTACTCAAGGAAGCATAAATAATTTAAATCCATTCACCATCTAAAGGTATAAATCCTACTTCTTTTTAAGGGATATGTATAAATGGTAAAACATTTTATCAAATGTTTACCAAGTCAATCTCAATTTAAAACCTTCTTTATCGATTTTATTTTCTCTCTTCCATCCAGGAAAAATACATATTTTAAAAGCAAGTTTTATTAACATAAAAATATTTTTCTTTCATTTCATATCATATTTACCCATTTTCCTTCTTCCATCCGAAAAATGTATTTAAAAGCCCTTTTTATTATCATAAAAAATCTTTTTTAAACCATATGCTTCCATTTCCCTTCTTCCATCAGGGAAACGTACTTGAAGCCAATTCATTTATCCCATTTCCCTTCTTCCATCCAGGAAATGTAAATAAAGCCATTTTATTATCATAAAATGCTTTAACAAATCTAAGACCATCCCTCCGAGTTTCCCCACTGGACGCGCCCCCAAATGGCTATCATCTTCCAGGGCCCGTCAAACAAGACAACCTGGGAACCTAACAAACGTCGGGAAGCGGCCATATGCCTGCGGGAAAGTCAAGACCACACCCAGAATCTCCTAACCAGCGCAGTATAATAAACGTCCATATGGCCTAGGGACTATATCCACCCTGCATTCATTAGTCAGGGGGCTTCACCACGCACGCGCAACTTCCCTTATGATAGAGATTTAGGGAGGTGTGTAATCATAAATTAACATTTATGAAAACATTAATTTTTCCATTTTGAAAACATCCACTTTTACATTCTCAAAAACCATTTGTACTTATTCATTTAGTACCGTATTTTATAATATGCAATTCTTATTCTTAGTGTCATATTTTATTAATGACCTAAGACCCGAAGCGCTATTTTCCTCAAACTAGCCTCCAAAAGTTCATATAATTCATAAACCATCAAACTGAGTCTTTATCAATAATAGACTCCCAAAAGTCTCCACATTCTTACTTTATCTCCAATTTATTCTTAGGTTAACTTCCTATTTCATACGGATATTAACCTCCACAAACTAGCCCTCGGGGTAAGCCCAAATATCCCATTCTAGCCTAGGACATTAGTCTACTCAAAACAACCCTCTAGGACTCCCCATTACTTTCCAAAGGAAGGTTCCTAACCTCGAACCTAAAAGGAAAGGGCTAAAACAAAACTAGAAAAATCCCACCTTTTCAGAAGGGGTCGATCGATCGACCCTTGGCCGTCGATTGATCGATGGCTTCGATCGATCGATCCCTCAGGCTCGATCGATCGATCCTGGCGGACAGCTTCTTCCCCGAGAAGCTGTTTCGGCCATTGCCTAAGCCTCCAAGCTTCTACCCGTCAATCCAACCAAATACAACAAAAAAATAGCTACCCAATCATTTCTACATAATTACTAACTAATAATTTCTCCTCAAATCAAATAAAAACTAAGATTTAGGGGTTTAAGCACCAAAATCAACAAAGACCCATTTAGGGTTTAAATCTCCACAAAAAAAAACTAATTATACATGCAATTTATCACATTAAATCAATATCTAGCAAGTAAGAAACTTTTCTCAAGGTTGTAGTCTCTGATCCTCCTCCGGTAGCGACGGATTCCAGCCCAAATCTTCCATTTTCTCTCTTTTTCTCCATTTCTCCCAACTCTCCCCTCTCTCTCTCTCTTTTGGCTTCTAACATGAAAATGAGAAAATAAGAGGGGTGGGGGAACTTATACGAGTCTTAAAACATAATCCCCCTCTTTTAAGTGTTAATACACCACTAAAATGACTCGTAACCACTTAATTGAGTCATAACCCCTTAAAAATTCCCGAATCTAAAAAATACAACTGGGCACTTATTTCGACTATCTCGACTATTCTAAAAACAACCGCACCCCCTATTTTGGCATTCGGAATAAAGTGAACTATTTTTGTGTTCCGAATTTCATTTTACTTTATTAATTTTACCCAACTTTAAATATAGGTCATAACCGTCGTTTTACATATAACAACGCAATAAAACACAATATAATGCTATTTACCTTCTCATAACAGTAAATAGGCAAAACATAGTAAATATTATCCCTAAATATCATGGGAAATAATATTTACTCCAATATCCCCTATTTTATAAAATTAGCCCATCGGGAAAAATAATATAAAATAGCCGCTCAAAAACCTGGGTTGTTACACAGCACACGAGTCTCGAACGAGCGCGCAAAAGATTTACTATAATCTTACATAATAGCGGAAGAACGAAATCCACAAGAGGGATGAACAATCCTAATCCTAAGGCTCTATATCAAATCGAGAGCAATGCTGAAAGCGTAGTACGTCTGCATAGATTTCTTAGGACACTAGAACCTGATGTTCTGATACCATCTGTGACACCCCGCCTAATAAAATACCGGGCGATCAATCCTGTACCAAATTAAAACAGGAGTCTCATATGGTTCATTCTTAGCATCACTGTCAAAAACCAAATTAATTACTAATAACCTATTAGGCTAGCGTCAAATTTTATTTAACTAATCTTTTTAACCAAACCATTCAATTAAAACATTCACACAGTTTATATATATGAAACTGAAATGAAATAAAATAATCGAACACTCGGTTTAAAATCATACAACCAAATCGAATGCCGCATAAAAAGGTGGTAAAAGAATAAAAAACGGTTGGCTATCGGCCCGAATGTTTCTACAATATCTCCTATTTAGATTACAAGGATAGAAGCACCTACAGTAAATCTGCATGCATCCATAGCTGCTGCAGTGACTGTGTGACTCGAAAGAATCTTCATCCAGGCGTCCCTGTATCTGGACACCTAATATATATATATATATATATATAGTAAGAGAGAGAAAATAGAGAAACGGGTCAGAGCCCGAGTTGTGAAAATATTTTAGCAACTGCATAAATGCCATATTTTAAAATATGAAAATATCTCATATTTAAATTGGTATCGCTCTCTCATGAGATACCCCTCACCCCTCTTCTAATAGTGCACAACTATCGCGTACATTTTTAAACCATCTAGTTAAAAACTCGCAAAAAGTGATAGGCTCGAATCTCACCGGGTTTGTTAATCTCCACACTTATTCGTTAAGTCGTCAATTTTCGCTCAATTTCCATCTTTGGTCAATTTTGGCTTTGTGTACATTGAATTTTACAACTTAACACTTCAATTCAACTTTTAATGATATTTTTGAAAAATTTGAATTCCAATTTTTATTTATTTTGAACAAAAATATTTTTAGGTTTTCAAAATTTTATGATTTTTTTGGAAATTTCTGGGCATTTTGGAAAATTTGTGAAGTTTTAGAAATACGCACTTGTGACCCCCCTAACTTAGACTTTTGCATTGTCCTCAAGCAAAAAGGACTAAAATCTAACTCAAAGCGAATGAAAAGTGCGGAAAAATAAAACAAACAAATATTTAAAATGCATAAAGACACTAAATGACACTCATGCATGACTCAATAATACACTAAAAATCACCCCATACGCATCGGGGGTGCGACGACCTCTCATCTCTCTACGAACTCACCCGACCCCACTTACGGGGTTCGATGCTCTCCTTGTCACTCCCGTCCTAGGATTATATTCCAACAATCGGAACAAGTTGGGACCTCGCCCATAGATAAAGGATAAACAGGGAGACTCATCGTGACTACTTGGAAAGGGATCCTCGTGATACTGACTCAAGGCGTGGTCTGTGTGCGCTGACTCGGAGGGAACACCTAGGGTTCTTTCAATTTTTAAGATGCATGGGTCAGGCTCTAAGTCGGATGGACCACAACTTTTCTCCTCACTCGCCTTTGGGGCCTCTAGCGGTGTGTGTAGATTGTCACAACGAAG
The DNA here is from genome assembly GCA_949130495.1 of Sambucus nigra. NCBI lineage: Eukaryota > Viridiplantae > Streptophyta > Magnoliopsida > Dipsacales > Adoxaceae > Sambucus > Sambucus nigra. The sequence continues at coordinate 611,041,482 of OX422215.1, read as the reverse complement.
GAATTCATCAATTTTTTCTTTCAATTCACTTTCGTCTAAGTGACTACAAGAGTCCAATAGGGATTGGACTTCAACAGTAAGGCTCTCATCCACCGGGCCGAATTCTCTTTCAAATTCTTCCATGCTCATGTCCCCTAGATCTCTCTCTCAAGTAGTGCCTACGTCCTTTATTACTTGCTCGATCTCTAACTCCACCATTTTTCTCTCTTCTAACCCCTCTCTCTCTCTTTCAATTGCGGTCACTACACACCTCTCCCCCACTTTTCTCTCATCGTCACAACTACCACTATTACTTGATGAAATAGGGCACACCCCTAACGTCTTTCTCTTATGGGACCCTTTATTCTCGTGATTTGACACTAAAGAGGATCCTAAGGTGTCTCCACTATAATTCTCCTCAAAGTATTCCTCTACGATCTCATCTATAAAACTTACCGCGTGAAGATCATCTTCTTCCCCTGTCTGTTGGGTGATATGGAAGATGTTGGTCTCTAAAGTCATGTTCCCAAAAGTGAGTTGCATTCGCCCATTTCGAGTATTGATGATTGCGTTAGCTGTAGCTAAGAACGGGCGCCCAAGGATGATAGGAACATGGTTGCTTGAGGTAAAGGAGGGCTCCGTGTCCCAAATGGAAAAATCTACCGGGAAGTAGAAGGTGTCAACTTGGACGATCACGTCCTCAATTATGCCTCGTGGAATCTTCACGGTTCGATCCTCTAATTGGAGAGTGACCTTTGTGGGCTTGAGGTCGCCCAAGTCAAGTTGCCTATAAATGGAGTAAGGGAGGATATTTACACTTGCTCCTAAATCTAGTAAGACCTTTTCGATTTTATTTTCTCCAATGATGCAGAAAATGGTGGGTGCACCGGGATATTTGAATTTAGGCGGGAGATCGTTAAGTAAAATGGAGCTCACGTTCTGTGCTAGAAAGACATTCTTCTTTACCTCCATCTTTCTCTTTACCGTCAACAAGTCTTTGATGACCTTTGCATAAGCTGGAATTTGCTTAATGGCATCGAGGAAAGGTAAGATCAGCTTTACTTGCTTTAGCACGTCTAGCACGTCATCACGTGGGTTTCCTTTATGTGAAGGAATCAACCTTTGAGGAAATGGTGCCGCGGTTGGTGGTTTCACTACTACCTCGGGCTCACTAATGTCGTCTTTATCACTCTCATTCAAGGGGACATCTTCGGTCTCTTTCGTGCCGGGTGAAATCTCCTTGTCTTTAGGTACGTCTTGTGGAAGAGGTGACAAGTTAACTACTCTCCCACTACGTAGAGTGGTAATTGTGCTACATTGTTCAGGATGGTCATGGGGTGTCGAGATAACACTAGTTTGACCTTGGAGAGGTCTTTGGCCTTGGGCAGGAAACTTGCCCTTCTCTTGAACACTCAACGATGATTGCAACTGTGAAATGTTCGCATTCATGTCATTCACCATGCGCTCATGCCTAGCATTAGTTGCAGTCTGGGTATTGATAAAGTGGTTGATAGTATCCTCGAGACTTCTCCACGGCGGAGGGATGTATGATCCTTGAGGTGGTGGTGCTTGCACATGTCCTTGCATGTGTGGAGCTTGTTGAAAGTGTTGTGGTGGAGGAGGGGCAACATGGGAAGTAGGGTTCATCGTAGCATGTTTTTGCCCATAGCTAAAACCAGGATGGTTTTTCCACGAAGGATTGTATGAATTCCCGTGCGGTGCACCGAAATTACCCTTAAATCCTCCTATACCACTACCTTGCTCCTGAAGCATTACTTTGTAGGCGGGTATGGTCGGGCATTCCTTAGTTGAATGTCCCGCCTCACAAATCGTACACACTTTTTCGACGGGGTTTGGTACGGATCCAGCTGGTCCTTTTTCATATATCTCGCATAGGTCTCGAAATCCTTTCTCAAGGGTGTCCAATCGACTGTCCGTCATAGAATTCTTATCTACGTGGAATAGGCTGGACGCTGACGGAGTGGTGGTCATTTGTCGATTGCAATTTTGAGCGTTAGGATCAGAAGTATCCCGGGATTGGGTAGTCTCGGCGACATAACTCAGGTGAAGCTCAGCATCGTGGGCGTCTAAGTCGACAAAGGGACCACTTCCCATGGTTTTAACAAGTTGCTTGGAGTTAAGATTCAGCCCATTATAGAGAAAAGAAATGATTTGCGCTGCATCAAATCCATGATGGGGGCATGAAGTAACTAACTCATTGAAACGCTCGTAACATCGATGAAATGGCTCACTTTCAGATTGTCTGAATGCTTGGATTTGAGCCTTTATGGTATATATGTTTATCTCATTTCAAACTCGATATGTCACTTGGTATTTTGCTTTTTCTCATGTGTGTAGGTACTACATGGATTATCATTGGATTGCACACCCTGATGAGAAAAGTGTTGAAATTCCTGAAGAGCAAACGCTGTAGTCTTATTCAATTGTATCTTTCCAGTTTTGGGTTCATGGAAGGGTAGATTTGTATAGGCATTTTTAGTTGTTTGATAATTCGGATGTTTTGTTTTTATGTATGTACCGGCATAGACATAGGGAGAGATTTGTAAGGACATTTTTGTCCATTAACAATTTATTATGTCGCACGCCGTTACACCGTTGAAGAAATTCAAGATTCATACATTCATCAACGGATCCGAATATCAAAAGAAGAAGAGGAATCAAAGTCTGACAGCCGGACCGGTCCGCCTCCCTACCGGACCGATCCGCCCTCAACCGGACCGATCCACTTGCTGCAGATCCAGTATACCCCGGACCGATTGCGAACCGATGGAGCCATATTTTAAAAGAGCCGGTCCGCCCGGGATAAACTTCGCCAGATCTGCTGAGATTTTTTAGGCTCAAAGTTTTCTTATTTAAAGCCAACTTCGGGGAGTTGTTTTTTAAGACTTTTCAAGACGATTGTCAGAGTCCAAAATACTCTAAGTCTTCACCTATTGAGCCCAAGACTCTAGGTTTTTTTATTCACACAATTTCCAATCCTTTGTGAATCTTTTTGTGTAACCTAAGAACACAACTTTGATTTGTTCAACCCTTGTGGAGAAGTCGTTCTCTTCTTCATTGCTGCCCTCCTGGAAACGGAAACTTCCAGCCGCCGTCATAGGAACCGACACCTCCGGGTATTTCTGTGTCACACTGTTTTTAGCCGTTGCTTTGAAGGTTTACCGAAGACACCGTGCGTTACACTTGTGGGCGATTATCAGGTTGTATGTAAGTCAATGGTCTTGTAAATTCTTTAAAGTTCTAGAAATAATAGGTTTTGCCCTTCGGGGATTTTTTCCTTAACTTTGTGTCGCATGCTTTATATTTGATGGGTTTATTTAGATGCATGTTTAAGGGTTGATTTTATTTGGTTTAAAAGTAGACGCTAATTAAATAAGGGTTCTTGGAAACTTGCGAATTTAATTTAAATCGATATTACACGCGTTCTCAAATTGGTATCAGAGCGGGTTACGCTAATTTATCGCGTGATCCTATTTTCCGCAAAATTGTGTGATATTGATTTTTTTTTTAAAAATCAGTTTTGTGAAAAATCGCAATTTTTCTAATGGAACGCCCATTTAATGAGGAGCCTATTTTTGAAAAAGTTCACGACCATGCTGGAAATTTAAAAAGTTTGAATTTGAAACTTTGCAAAAGAATTAAAGTTTTGGAAAAAGAAAATTCTCTCTTTAAAAGTAAGATTGAATATTTGCAAGCGTTTCAAACTCAAAGTGATATTTGTCGTGAGCACTTTGGTAATTTGTGTACTGATTTTGATTCTTTAAAAATTGCCGAAAAGAAGAGTGATGAGAGAGTCCTTGTTTTAGAGAACGAATTAGAGGACCTTAAAAATTCGATGGTTTGTGTTTGTGCCAAAGATAAAAGAAATATTTTAATCAATGAGTTTGTGGCACGTGAAGAGACTCTTAGGGAAAAGTTTGCTTTAATTGAGGGGGAGAGGGATACCCTTTTAGAAATTGTTGAAAATTTGAAAAAGCAATCCCTGTCTTGGGAAGAGTCTAATTTGTTGCTTGAATCAAATATTTTGAAGTTGAAAAATGATTTAAACGATTCAAGTAGGTTTGATTGTGATGGTAATGGCTCATCTTGTTCTCATACTTCTAGCGCTAAAGCCAAAACCATTATTTGTTTTAGAGGGTCAATTAATCCCAAGGACATTAGAAAAGATCACACTTTAGGTAACATTACTTCCGTTTACACATGTTCACATTGTGGTAGGAAAGGTCACCTTAGGAGATTTTGTTTTGATCTTGGAAGAAGTCCTAGGATGTCGAAGTCTAGTGTTTCCTTGGTTCCTAAATCCCCCACACGTTGTTTCACATCTATTTGGGTTAGGAAATCACTTTTGGATACACTAGATTTTAGACAAGTTGATTCCCGGTTGCTTGCACATGATTCTTCACTTGCCATATCATATAGATGATTGTGTTTGCATGTTTGTCATACACTAGTTGTGGTTTCATGATTTATACTTGTTTTCTAGTGTTATGACATGTGTACTTTTTGTATATATTTTTTTGAAAAATTTTGAAAAATACAAAAAGATTTTTTTTGGTTGCACCGTTTATGGATGGACACTTAGGATGACCAAGTCACAACATCATTCCATTATTTTCATGTGACTATTTGATAGTGTTTTGAGACAATAGGTCAATTCATCCATGTGCTTTATAATGTTTGGAGTCATTAAGATGTAATTAAGTGTTACTACCTACATGTTTGACTCATGTTTCCTTTTATGCACACTTGCACGGATTTGTTTGATTATTGTGCTTGTCTTATCACATGTTGGTTGGGTGTTTTCACTTCAATCCTGTCCTTTAAAACGAACCAAGCGCGATAAATTTTGATAAGGAAATTGTGCATTTTAGAACCGTTTTGTGAGATTGTGTGCTTTGTTTGAAAACGGGGAAGGGCTGCGAAAGGTTAATTTTGCCTTTGCGAATACTAAGCCACCGTTTACATTGGACCTAAAAAATGGAGGAATTTTATTATCCGAGGTCCAAAGAGGTTAAAAGAGCCCGAAAAAATTAAAAGGCAATAAAAAGATATTCATGCCAAAAAGGGGGCCATTTAGGTTTTTGCACCAATTCTCCAAAGTTTGAGAATTTAGATTACCTCTAAAAGAATATATATATGAGAGAGTTTGGTTGGAGAATTAAAACGGGTTTGTACGTCCTTGAAATTATTGAAAATGCGCTAAATAGTTTTGGACGTTATTGGTGTGGAAATCATTTGACTTTGATTTGTTGATTTGCATAAGACGATGTCATCTAAATTCAACAAATTTTTACACCTAAGGATACCTTTGATGTTCATTCGTTAGGGGTACACATATGCATCGTTCACATATGATTGATTGAGTTGATTTACCTATCGAATGTGTTCACACCCATTCATTCCGTTTCCATGACTTGGTTGTTTGAGTTTAAATCCATGGTGTGATTTTTGTATCATATTTGTTCATATTGGTATCCTATCTTTGTATGAAAAATTTGAAAAATAAAAAATAGTTTGTGAAGATTTTTTTTTAGCATCTCCTTGCAAGAGCACGTTTGCAATTTGATTGATGCCTTGATTTGTATACCGTGACACCCCGATTTTGCTTATTTGATTCATTCTACTCATTTGTCTATTTGGGGACATCATAAAAAGGGGGAGAAAGAATTATCTTATTATGGGGGAGATTTGAAAGTTTGAGTTTGCTCATAAATTGGTATATATGTTTATCTCATTTCAAACTCGATATGTCACTTGGTATTTTGCTTTTTTTCATGTGTGTAGGTACTACATGGATTATCATTGGATTGCACACCCTGATGAGAAAAGTGTTGAAATTCCTGAAGAGCAAACGCTGTAGTCTTATTCAATTGTATCTTTCCAGTTTTGGGTTCATGGAAGGGTAGATTTGTATAGGCATTTTTAGTTGTTTGATAATTCGGATGTTTTGTTTTTATGTATGTACCGGCATAGACATAGGGGGAGATTTGTAAGGACATTTTTGTCCATTAACAATTTATTATGTCGCACGTCGTTACACCGTTGAAGAAATTCAAGATTCATACATTCATCAACGGATCCGAATATCAAAAGAAGAAGAAGAATCAAAGTCTGACAGCCGGACTGGTCCGCCTCCCTACCGGACCGATCCGCCCTCAACCGGACCGATCCGCATGCTGCAGATCCAGTATACCCCGGACCGATTGCGAACCGATGGAGCCATATTTTAAAAGAACCGGTCCGCCCGAGATAAACTTCGCCAGATCTGCTGAGATTTTTTAGGCTCAAAGTTTTCTTATTTAAAGCCAACTTCGGGGAGTTGTTTTTTAAGACTTTTCAAGACGATTTTCAGAGTCCTAAATACTCTAAGTCTTCACCTATTGAGCCCAAGACTCTAGGTTTTTTTATTCACACAATTGTCAATCCTTTGTGAATCTTTTTGTGTAACCCAAGAACACAACTTTGGTTTGTTCAACCCTTGTGGAGAAGCCGTTATCTTCTTCATTGCTGCCCTCCTGGAAAGGGAAACTTCAAGCCGCCGACATAGGAACCGACACCTGCGGGTATTTCTGTGTCACACTGTTTTTAGCCGTTGCTTTGAAGGTTTACCGAAGACACCGTGCGTTACACTTGTGGGCGATTATCAGGTTGTATGTAAGTCAATGGTCTTGTAAATTCTTTAAAGTTCTAGAAATAATAGGTTTTGCCCTTCGGGGATTTTTTCCTTAACTTTGTGTCGCATGCTTTATATTTGATGGGTTTATTTAGATGCATGTTTAAGGGTTGATTTTATTTGGTTTAAAAGTAGACGCTAATTAAATAAGGGTTCTTGGAAACTTGCGAATTTAATTTAAATCGATATTACACGCGTTCTCAAATTGGTATCAGAGCGGGTTACGCTAATTTATCGCGTGATCCTATTTTCCGCAAAATTGTGTGATATTGATTTTTTTTTTAAAAATCAGTTTTGTGAAAAATCGCAATTTTTCTAATGGAACGCCCATTTAATGAGGAGCCTATTTTTGAAAAAGTTCACGACCATGCTGGAAATTTAAAAAGTTTGAATTTGAAACTTTGCAAAAGAATTAAAGTTTTGGAAAAAGAAAATTCTCTCTTTAAAAGTAAGATTGAATATTTGCAAGCGTTTCAAACTCAAAGTGATATTTGTCGTGAGCACTTTGGTAATTTGTGTACTGATTTTGATTCTTTAAAAATTGCCGAAAAGAAGAGTGATGAGAGAGTCCTTGTTTTAGAGAACGAATTAGAGGACCTTAAAAATTCGATGGTTTGTGTTTGTGCCAAAGATAAAAGAAATATTTTAATCAATGAGTTTGTGGCACGTGAAGAGACTCTTAGGGAAAAGTTTGCTTTAATTGAGGGGGAGAGGGATACCCTTTTAGAAATTGTTGAAAATTTGAAAAAGCAATCCCTGTCTTGGGAAGAGTCTAATTTGTTGCTTGAATCAAATATTTTGAAGTTGAAAAATGATTTAAACGATTCAAGTAGGTTTGATTGTGATGGTAATGGCTCATCTTGTTCTCATACTTCTAGCGCTAAAGCCAAAACCATTATTTGTTTTAGAGGGTCAATTAATCCCAAGGACATTAGAAAAGATCACACTTTAGGTAACATTACTTCCGTTTACACATGTTCACATTGTGGTAGGAAAGGTCACCTTAGGAGATTTTGTTTTGATCTTGGAAGAAGTCCTAGGATGTCGAAGTCTAGTGTTTCCTTGGTTCCTAAATCCCCCACACGTTGTTTCACATCTATTTGGGTTAGGAAATCACTTTTGGATACACTAGATTTTAGACAAGTTGATTCCCGGTTGCTTGCACATGATTCTTCACTTGCCATATCATATAGATGATTATGTTTGCATGTTTGTCATACACTAGTTGTGGTTTCATGATTTATACTTGTTTTCTAGTGTTATGACATGTGTACTTTTTGTATATATTTTTTTGAAAAATTTTGAAAAATACAAAAAGATTTTTTTTGGTTGCACCGTTTATGGATGGACACTTAGGATGACCAAGTCACAACATCATTCCATTATTTTCATGTGACTATTTGATAGTGTTTTGAGACAATAGGTCAATTCATCCATGTGCTTTATAATGTTTGGAGTCATTAAGATGTAATTAAGTGTTACTACCTACATGTTTGACTCATGTTTCCTTTTATGCACACTTGCACGGATTTGTTTGATTATTGTGCTTGTCTTATCACATGTTGGTTGGGTGTTTTCACTTCAATCCTGTCCTTTAAAACGAACCAAGCGCGATAAATTTTGATAAGGAAATTGTGCATTTTAGAACCGTTTTGTGAGATTGTGTGCTTTGTTTGAAAACGGGGAAGGGCTGCGAAAGGTTAATTTTGCCTTTGCGAATACTAAGCCACCGTTTACATTGGACCTAAAAAATGGAGGAATTTTATTATCCGAGGTCCAAAGAGGTTAAAAGAGCCCGAAAAAATTAAAAGGCAATAAAAAGATATTCATGCCAAAAAGGGGGCCATTTAGGTTTTTGCACCAATTCTCCAAAGTTTGAGAATTTAGATTACCTCTAAAAGAATATATATATGAGAGAGTTTGGTTGGAGAATTAAAACGGGTTTGTACGTCCTTGAAATTATTGAAAATGCGCTAAATAGTTTTGGACGTTATTGGTGTGGAAATCATTTGACTTTGATTTGTTGATTTGCATAAGACGATGTCATCTAAATTCAACAAATTTTTACACCTAAGGATACCTTTGATGTTCATTCGTTAGGGGTACACATATGCATCGTTCACATATGATTGATTGAGTTGATTTACCTATCGAATGTGTTCACACCCATTCATTCCGTTTCCATGACTTGGTTGTTTGAGTTTAAATCCATGGTGTGATTTTTGTATCATATTTGTTCATATTGGTATCCTATCTTTGTATGAAAAATTTGAAAAATAAAAAATAGTTTGTGAAGATTTTTTTTTAGCATCTCCTTGCAAGAGCACGTTTGCAATTTGATTGATGCCTTGATTTGTATACCGTGACACCCCGATTTTGCTTATTTGATTCATTCTACTCATTTGTCTATTTGGGGACATCATAAAAAGGGGGAGAAAGAATTATCTTATTATGGGGGAGATTTGAAAGTTTGAGTTTGCTCATAAATTGGTATATATGTTTATCTCATTTCAAACTCGATATGTCACTTGGTATTTTGCTTTTTTTCATGTGTGTAGGTACTACATGGATTATCATTGGATTGCACACCCTGATGAGAAAAGTGTTGAAATTCCTGAAGAGCAAACGTTGTAGTCTTATTCAATTGTATCTTTCCAGTTTTGGGTTCATGGAAGGGTAGATTTGTATAGGCATTTTTAGTTGTTTGATAATTCGGATGTTTTGTTTTTATGTATGTACCGGCATAGACATAGGGGGAGATTTGTAAGGACATTTTTGTCCATTAACAATTTATTATGTCGCACGCCGTTACACCGTTGAAGAAATTCAAGATTCATACATTCATCAACGGATCCGAATATCAAAAGAAGAAGAAGAATCAAAGTCTGACAGCCGGACCGGTCCGCCTCCCTACCGGACCGATCCGCCCTCAACCGGACCGATCCGCATGCTGCAGATCCAGTATACCCCGGACCGATTGCGAACCGATGGAGCCATATTTTAAAAGAACCGGTCCGCCCGAGATAAACTTCGCCAGATCTGCTGAGATTTTTTAGGCTCAAAGTTTTCTTATTTAAAGCCAACTTCGGGGAGTTGTTTTTTAAGACTTTTCAAGACGATTTTCAGAGTCCTAAATACTCTAAGTCTTCACCTATTGAGCCCAAGACTCTAGGTTTTTTTATTCACACAATTGTCAATCCTTTGTGAATCTTTTTGTGTAACCCAAGAACACAACTTTGGTTTGTTCAACCCTTGTGGAGAAGCCGTTATCTTCTTCATTGCTGCCCTCCTGGAAAGGGAAACTTCAAGCCGCCGACATAGGAACCGACACCTGCGGGTATTTCTGTGTCACACTGTTTTTAGCCGTTGCTTTGAAGGTTTACCGAAGACACCGTGCGTTACACTTGTGGGCGATTATCAGGTTGTATGTAAGTCAATGGTCTTGTAAATTCTTTAAAGTTCTAGAAATAAAAGGTTTTGCCCTTCGGGGATTTTTTCCTTAACTTTGTGTCGCATGCTTTATATTTGATGGGTTTATTTAGATGCATGTTTAAGGGTTGATTTTATTTGGTTTAAAAGTAGACGCTAATTAAATAAGGGTTCTTGGAAACTTGCGAATTTAATTTAAATCGATATTACACGCGTTCTCAATCCTACTCACATCCTAGGATTTATTACAAACATATAGAACTATATTTATGTATAATCGCCCACCGAAATAGTTTCCCGAGTGTTACTCATCACGAACACCCATAAATTAGGAAACCCTTGGATTTCCTCTTTAATTAACCCAAATGATACACCTCACTCCAATAATAATTTAGAGGTCCTTTCGCTACATTTAAGAACCCCACTTATTAAAATCCTAAATTTCCTTTAGGTCACAACCATCCATACTACCCTAATTAGGAAGGCCCTTTAAGTTTTAAACCCAAAGATAAAAGGAACAAAATCCAATTCTTGGGCAGAAAACAGAGTGCCGGTTAACTGGCCACTGACCCCCGGTCAACCGCGGGTTGGGATTTTGCCTTACTGCGAAATCAGTAGGCCCTTTTCCCCTTATCCGGTCGATCGGACATAGGGGCGCAGTTGACCAGTCATACCAGTTAGGTCGGCCCTTTCCCATTTTGGACGAAATCCAAAATTCCAAACCTAATATATCAACCCAAACTCCATTCTTATGGTTTCTAATCTCAACCAACAATACTACAATCATCTAAACATTGATTTCTAACTAACACATCAATTATTTTGGGGGATTAAACCATTTTTTCTTAGATTTAAACCCAAAAAATCCTTAAATCCCTAGTTTTACCATTTCCCCCATTTCAATTCATTTCTACCCTCCATTATCTTGGCTTTAACACTAGATATCATTAAGAGTTTACACTACATCAATTTGTAAACTCATACTCAAACTACCCAAATTTATTTTAAGGTATCTAACCCAAAATTATATAGTTTACCAACTATAATATGAGATGTATACACTAAATTAAATAAAACAGGTAAACACTTGCCTCGAGGATAAAATCCGACGACCTCGAGTCGAATCCCGAGGAGTTTGGTCGGAATATCCCCTTTTCTCTCCTATTTTCTCTCTTCCTTTCTTCCCTTCTTCTTTTCTCCCTTTTCTTTCTTTTCCCTCACTCTCCCGTGTCTTTATAAGGGTGAAATAAGGGCTTGTCCCTTATAAGCCCAAAAATGACTCGTTTACTCAATTACGAGTCCCTACTGGTCCAAAAATTCCCGAAATCCAAACACTACTCCCGGATACTCTATTTTGACTATCTCGGACATTCTGAAACCAATCGCACACTCGAAATCTCCATTTGAGGTACTTAACTACAATTCACTGATTAAACCCAATACATCTCAATGCGGGTTTTTCAATTAAAATATTATCCTTTGTCACTATGCCCAAGTGCAACATGTAATAAAAACATTTCGACTCATTTATTCAGTCTTCAAAGTAAATGTAACACCCGTCGTAAATCATCTAACGCTTATTAATCCAGAATTTAATATTCACTGAAATTCCTCAACTTACCAAATTACACTCACTTATGAAATTTAATTATCCATAAAAGTGTAGGGTATTACAAGATAAAGGTGTCGTGGTCTCATCCAAGTTGATAAAGGCGTATCACAAAACAAAGTAGATTTAAATTTGTAATCGGGAGTGGGATTCTTGGGCCCTTGAGGCACAAGTAATGACGATAAAGTGTTATCTTGTGGAAGCTGAAGGCGGGTCTTGGGTATGAGAGGATGAAATATAGTTATATGAATCTTGTGAGAATGTTATTTTAGGTTTTGAGATGTTTGTAAGAAGGTTATTTCAGGTTTGGAGGTGTTTGAGGTTTTTATGAAGCTGCTAATAATGTGAGTTGTTTGGGTTTTGATGATTTCATGAAGCGTATTAGGGGGTGAGTTGTTTTTCATTCCCATTACATATATCTCGTGTAATATCTCTACCCCTGTTTTTGATAAAAAAAAAGAATAATGATTTCAAACTATTTTATTGTGACTTTGATGAATTATATTATTTTAACTATCTACAACGATCACTGAGGCATACATAATCCTTTTGTCCGTTTAAATGATGAGGGAGACCATCGCTCTCGAAGGGAGAAAATAACACCTTTTGTGATAAAGAATGGATTGCGCCCATGTGTGTATTATGGGATGGCTTCGTACCTCTGTGGGGTTTGAAAAATGTGAGCTTCTCTTTTTTTAAGACGGTTGATTTTTGAGAGGATCAGGTCCTACGTCATTCTGAGTGGAGGGGAAGGATATATTTTTTTTAGAATAGTAGGGGGTGAGAAGAGTCGTAGCGCGATGAGAGTTCGAATAAGGGGTAAAATTTCTTGAGATGGTCCAAGTTAACTAGATGCCCTATTTCTTCTCCGTTGAGGTCTGTGAGCATAGTGGCGCCACTAGACATGATTTACTTTACGTTTTAGGGGCCATTCTAATTGGGCTTGAATTTTTCTCTTGAAACCCAAATAGGTGCTACGATTTACTTGAGGGAAACATCTCCTTCTCGAACATCATGATCTTTGACCTTTTTATTAAATAACCGCGTATTACGGTGATGGTACCCTTGTATATGATGTAGGGCTTTCACCGTCCTTTCATTTAAGAGCACAAGTTCATTGTAATGATTTCATTCGAACTTTTCTTCACTAACCAATTTTTTTAGCATAACCCCTAGAGAAGGTATATAAAGTTTGAGAGAGAGGACTGCCTCCATGTAGTATACCAGAGAGTACGAAGTAGCCCCAGTGGGTGTTTTGATGGAGATATGATATCCCCGGAGGGCATATCGAATCTAGTTAGCATAGGGCCAATAACTTTCAGTAATCTCACTATGTTGGTCTTGAGGTTTTTATTGGCAGCTTCGATGGTGCCATTGGTTTGAGATTAGTAAGGAGAGGACTTGTGCCTTTGGATTTCATACTCGTTGACTAGTTTTGTAACCTCAATTTCAAAATAAATCCCATTATCTACCACCAACTTTTGGGGAACTCTATAGCAGCATATGATGTTATTTAGGATGAATTTGTCTACTATATTCTCATTAAGCACCGTGTATGACTCGACTTTGATCTATTTAAAAAAATAGTCAATGGAAACTAGGATGAATTTATGCATGTTTAAAGCTTTTTGAGTCACCTTTCCAATGATGTTTATACCCCAAGTGGAGAAGGTTCAGGGATAAGTCATGTTATACAGCTCTCGAGGAGGTAAGTTCTGAAGGTTAGAAATTTATTGGCATTTGAGGCATCTTCGAACGTAAGCAGTGCAATCTTGAACCATGGTGGTCTAGTAATGTCCTCGATTCTATCCCTTGCTAAATAATGCAAGTGTGTCCTATCAAAATTACTCTTGAAGAGTGCCTTTTCGCAGATGGTTTACAAAGCATCCAGCTTGCGAAAGGGTCGCACAATCTTCCTTGTAATTGTATATGAGATACCTACCATGCCTTGGGAGGCATCGTATGTCATAATATCATAATCTTGCTATGTCCATATCTTCTTCTGTAATGACCTCAATGTCATAGCAGTGGGTGGGTGCAGTTTCTGGACTAGAAAGGGGGCCATTATTATACCATCAGGAATATCAACCATTGAGGCTAAGGTCGTCAGGGCGCCAACTAGGCTATTCCTCGAGTGAGGGAGGTAATGGAAGGTGACATATTTGAATTGGAAGGCGACATATTTGAATTGGAAGGCGAACTCTTCTAGTTGAGCATGGCAGTGTAGGAACTTTTCATCTTTGACTTTCCATTTCTCAAAGATTTACCCTACGATGAGGGTGGAGCCTCCATAGACATCCATGTGTTTGATTCCTTTCTCAAGAGTGATGTTAAGGCCTATAGTGCATGATTCATATGCTCCCATATTATTGGTGCAATGGAAATCCAATTTGATGTCAATAGGAGTGTGAGAATCATCGGGGGTGATTAAAAGTATCCCAATACCATATCCTTTCTTGTTAACATATCCGTCGAAGAAAATCTGCCATCTTAGATCGTCGTGAGAGGTATATAGGATGTATTTGTTTGGGAATTTAGAAAACCAAAGCTCAATTCTCTCCCTGAGATTATTGGCAAGGTAATCAGAGATGGCTCTCCCTTTCATAGTCTTTTGCATGACATAAGTGCCATCAAATTTATCCAGTAACATCAACCAGTGGGCTATGCGACAAGACATGCTTCTATAATGGGTATTTTATTAGTTACACTCAGGACAGCAGTTTGGCGGGGAATGCAAGCATGTAGTGTCAGAGCTTTTGTGTGATCCATACCAAGGTGACACATTAGCTTAGTAGATTGCTCTCTCCTTATGTGATTCCTTAATGTACTAGGGGAGCTTTATCCTTGTTGTAGTGTTGTTGGCAATTAAGTATAGGAGGAGGGGGAGACCTTTGCTACATGGGTATGAGTACCGTAGGTTGAGTGAAGTATGGTTGGATATGATCTAAGGCTTCTTGATAATTGTAGGAGGGGCTTAATGATAAGCCTCTCATTAAATTATTAAATGAGATTAGAGATGATTAATATTGACAAAAGTCCATGTGTTTATGCGACTGAGGTATTATTATGCGCGTTGGACATATCACGCGTATTTGTGTATTATTTACATATTAACTAGAAAATATTCTAGTATTGAGAGTTTTGACATATGTTATGGGACACATGCCACTTAAAATAGGACATGTGTCACCACGAGTTAATTGACATGTGGCGACCCACTTGGGTTGGTTTTGCTATAAATAAGCCCTCCCCCCATACATTTGAAAGAGATCTTCTTGGAAGAAGAGGGTGATTTTCTTATCTTATGAGGTTTTAGAGAGAGTTTTGAGATAAGTTCTTTGAGAAGAGTTGCAACACCTCCCATCTCTCCCAAAAACCACCACAATGAGTTTTCCGGCGAATAGTACGAACCCACGAACTACGCTGACTTTGATTCCGAGCATAACGGATACGTAGGCGCAACCGAAGTTGCTCAAGTCAAACACGTGCTAAAATCGAGTATTTCCCCTAAATTAGACTACTCTCTTACATTTGGCGACTCTGCTGGGGAGGTATTCGTGATTTTTATTATGTAACGCCTCATTCGTTCCGGGATACTCGATGAAAATGCATAAAGGTGTCCACAGGGAGGATGTTTTGCTCAAAATATTCATCCAATGAGCTTCTGAATGAGCAGATATTGAGCGATACAAATATCAAGTCATTGTTGAAAGATATGGTAGTTTGAGTTACACCCCATGAAATGTAATAATTAGATTGCTTTCATTTTTCTTGGGTGGGAATTGTAAATGATATATGTAATTTATTTTATTTTATCTTGAGATAAAAATAAAATAAAGGGAGCAAATGGATATTATGATGTAACATAGCTTGTAGTGCAAAGCTTCTTCGACATCCTCCGCGACAAGGTTGGATTGATGAACCTTCAGAGTATAGTAACATCCAAGCAGGTCATTACAAAAGCTTCTTCAGTTTCTTTCGCAAAGAGTTCAAACGGGTTAATTAGTTATCACTCAGAAATCGGCAAAGTCATAGTCATCCTTCATATATGACATCATATTACGAGAACTTTTTGAGCATTGAGACAAGTCTTCTATAAAGGTGTATCAAAATTGTTGCTAGCTGAACCACGATCGTTATGACTTAACTCGTCCGAAGAAGTTGGTCATGGAAGCAAACAGACGAAGGACCACGCTCAGTTTGTCAGGTACGGGATCCTGTCCTGAAAAGAGATACAAAAGAATGAGTTTACAAAAAAATCTTAACAAAGCGTTTTCGTTGTTAAGTCACCGTTATAGGTGGAGTTTATGAAAAATCTTAACAAGCGTTTTCGTTGTTCAACACTTGTTAAGTCACCGTTATAGGTGGAGTTTACAAAAAAATCTTAACAAGCGTTTTCGTTGTTAAGTCACCGTTATAGGTGGAGTTTGTGAAAAATCTTAACAAGTGTTTTCATTGTTAAGTCACCGTTATGGGTGTCACCGTTATTGGTGAAGTTTTACAAAAATCTTGACAAGCGTTTTCGTTGTTAAGTCACCGTTATAGGTGGAGTTGTTGAAAAATCTTAACAAGCATTTTCGTTGTTAAGTCACCGTTATAGGTGGAGTTGTTGAAAAATTTCCGTTATAGGTGGAGTTTACAAAAATCTTAACAAGTGTTTTCATTGTTAAGTCACCGTTACAAAAATCTTAACAAGTGTTTTCATTGTTAAGTCACCGTTAAAGGTGGAGTTACGAAAAATCTTAACAAGTGTTTTCATTGTTAAGTCACCGATAAAGGTGGAGTTACGAAAAATCTTAACAAGTGTTTTTCATTGTTAAGTCACCGTTATGGGTGTCACCGTTATTGGTGGAGTTTTACAAAAATCTTAACAAGTGTTTTCATTGTTAAGTCACCGTTATAGCTGGAGTTTACAAAAAATCTTAACAAGCGTTTTCGTTGTTAAGTCACCGTTATAGGTGGAGTTTACGAAAAATCTTAACAAGTGCTTTCGTTGTTAAGTCACCATCATGGGTGTGCAGTCATTGGTGGAGTTTGTGAAAAAACCTTAACAAGTGTGTTTTCATTGTTAAGTCACCTATAACGGTGGAGTTTGTGAAAAACCTTAACAAGTGTGTTTGCATTGTAAAGTCACCCCTAACGGTGGATTTTGCAAAAAACCTTAACAAGTGTGTTTTTCATTGTTAAGTCACCTCTAACGCTGGAGTTTACGAGAAACCTTGACAAGTGTGTTCTCATCATTAAGTCACCTTATAGGTGTGAGTTTGTGAAAAACATTAAAAAGTGGTCATTTAAGTGAGTCAATAATACATGCATGCACAAGAAACCTCATCGTGATTAAAACAAGTCAAACAACATGTGCATGCACTAAAAGATTAATCAAGGATGATGAAGTAGTTATTATGTAAACCATAATAATACTTACACCAAGCTTGGTTGAGAATGATGAAAGAGAATGCTGAGGTAGTTAGTATGTGTCCATAATAATACTCTTTACCAAAGCAGAGTTACAAACAATCGCAATAAAAATGTGGATGCATGTTCATTTAAGTAAGAATGGGGGCAACACTCAGTGTATATCATTCGTATGAAAATAATGATAAACGAGGTCCTTCGGAATAACCTATGAGATCAAAGCCTCAAAATGGGATTTAAGGTATGAGATATAAAATTGATGTATATCATATAACTGAGATATGAAATATGAGATTGCATTATATCATAAAATGTGATATATGAGGTAAAAGTACATCATCAAGATGAAATGAGATATGAGATTATTACCCACGATCCACAGGTCGATCGAACATATGAAAACTGACTAAAGTTATTTCGTACATACAGTCGATATATTTCAGACAGGTATCAATATATCAACTATATGTACGAGGGGGCAAATGTAGGAGGGGCTTAATGATAAGCCTCTCATTAAATTATTAAATGAGATTAGAGATGATTAATATTGACAAAAGTCCATGTGTTTATGCGACTGAGGTATTATTATGCGCGTTGGACATATCACGCGTATTTGTGTATTATTTACATATTAACTAGAAAATATTCTAGTATTGAGAGTTTTGACATATGTTATGGGACACATGCCACTTAAAATAGGACATGTGTCACCACGAGTTAATTGACATGTGGCGACCCACTTGGGTTGGTTTTGCTATAAATAAGCCCTCCCCCCATACATTTGAAAGAGATCTTCTTGGAAGAAGAGGGTGATTTTCTTATCTTATGAGGTTTTAGAGAGAGTTTTGAGATAAGTTCTTTGAGAAGAGTTGCAACACCTCCCATCTCTCCCAAAAACCACCACAATGAGTTTTCCGGCGAATAGTACGAACCCACGAACTACGCTGACTTTGATTCCGAGCATAACGGATACGTAGGCGCAACCGAAGTTGCTCAAGTCAAACACGTGCTAAAATCGAGTATTTCCCCTAAATTAGACTACTCTCTTACATTTGGCGACTCTGCTGGGGAGGTATTCGTGATTTTTATTATGTAACGCCTCATTCGTTCCGGGATACTCGATGAAAATGCATAAAGGTGTCCACAGGGAGGATGTTTTGCTCAAAATATTCATCCAATGAGCTTCTGAATGAGCAGATATTGAGCGATACAAATATCAAGTCATTGTTGAAAGATATGGTAGTTTGAGTTACACCCCATGAAATGTAATAATTAGATTGCTTTCATTTTTCTTGGGTGGGAATTGTAAATGATATATGTAATTTATTTTATTTTATCTTGAGATAAAAATAAAATAAAGGGAGCAAATGGATATTATGATGTAACATAGCTTGTAGTGCAAAGCTTCTTCGACATCCTCCGCGACAAGGTTGGATTGATGAACCTTCAGAGTATAGTAACATCCAAGCAGGTCATTACAAAAGCTTCTTCAGTTTCTTTCGCAAAGAGTTCAAACGGGTTAATTAGTTGTCACTCAGAAATCGGCAAAGTCATAGTCATCCTTCATATATGACATCATATTACGAGAACTTTTTGAGCATTGAGACAAGTCTTCTATAAAGGTGTATCAAAATTGTTGCTAGCTGAACCACGATCGTTATGACTTAACTCGTCCGAAGAAGTTGGTCATGGAAGCAAACAGACGAAGGACCACGCTCAGTTTGTCAGGTACGGGATCCTGTCCTGAAAAGAGATACAAAAGAATGAGTTTACAAAAAAATCTTAACAAAGCGTTTTCGTTGTTAAGTCACCGTTATAGGTGGAGTTTATGAAAAATCTTAACAAGCGTTTTCGTTGTTCAACACTTGTTAAGTCACCGTTATAGGTGGAGTTTACAAAAAAATCTTAACAAGCGTTTTCGTTGTTAAGTCACCGTTATAGGTGGAGTTTGTGAAAAATCTTAACAAGTGTTTTCATTGTTAAGTCACCGTTATGGGTGTCACCGTTATTGGTGAAGTTTTACAAAAATCTTGACAAGAGTTTTCGTTGTTAAGTCACCGTTATAGGTGGAGTTGTTGAAAAATCTTAACAAGCATTTTCGTTGTTAAGTCACCGTTATAGGTGGAGTTGTTGAAAAATTTCCGTTATAGGTGGAGTTTACAAAAATCTTAACAAGTGTTTTCATTGTTAAGTCACCGTTACAAAAATCTTAACAAGTGTTTTCATTGTTAAGTCACCGTTAAAGGTGGAGTTACGAAAAATCTTAACAAGTGTTTTCATTGTTAAGTCACCGATAAAGGTGGAGTTACGAAAAATCTTAACAAGTGTTTTTCATTGTTAAGTCACCGTTATGGGTGTCACCGTTATTGGTGGAGTTTTACAAAAATCTTAACAAGTGTTTTCATTGTTAAGTCACCGTTATAGCTGGAGTTTACAAAAAATCTTAACAAGCGTTTTCGTTGTTAAGTCACCGTTATAGGTGGAGTTTACGAAAAATCTTAACAAGTGCTTTCGTTGTTAAGTCACCATCATGGGTGTGCAGTCATTGGTGGAGTTTGTGAAAAAACCTTAACAAGTGTGTTTTCATTGTTAAGTCACCTATAACGGTGGAGTTTGTGAAAAACCTTAACAAGTGTGTTTGCATTGTAAAGTCACCCCTAACGGTGGATTTTGCAAAAAACCTTAACAAGTGTGTTTTTCATTGTTAAGTCACCTCTAACGCTGGAGTTTACGAGAAACCTTGACAAGTGTGTTCTCATCATTAAGTCACCTTATAGGTGTGAGTTTGTGAAAAACATTAAAAAGTGGTCATTTAAGTGAGTCAATAATACATGCATGCACAAGAAACCTCATCGTGATTAAAACAAGTCAAACAACATGTGCATGCACTAAAAGATTAATCAAGGATGATGAAGTAGTTATTATGTAAACCATAATAATACTTACACCAAGCTTGGTTGAGAATGATGAAAGAGAATGCTGAGGTAGTTAGTATGTGTCCATAATAATACTCTTTACCAAAGCAGAGTTACAAACAATCGCAATAAAAATGTGGATGCATGTTCATTTAAGTAAGAATGGGGGCAACACTCAGTGTATATCATTCGTATGAAAATAATGATAAACGAGGTCCTTCGGAATAACCTATGAGATCAAAGCCTCAAAATGGGATTTAAGGTATGAGATATAAAATTGATGTATATCATATAACTGAGATATGAAATATGAGATTGCATTATATCATAAAATGTGATATATGAGGTAAAAGTACATCATCAAGATGAAATGAGATATGAGATTATTACCCACGATCCACAGGTCGATCGAACATATGAAAACTGACTAAAGTTATTTCGTACATACAGTCGATATATTTCAGACAGGTATCAATATATCAACTATATGTACGAGGGGGCAAATGTAGGAGGGGCTTAATGATAAGCCTCTCATTAAATTATTAAATGAGATTAGAGATGATTAATATTGACAAAAGTCCATGTGTTTATGCGACTGAGGTATTATTATGCGCGTTGGACATATCACGCGTATTTGTGTATTATTTACATATTAACTAGAAAATATTCTAGTATTGAGAGTTTTGACATATGTTATGGGACACATGCCACTTAAAATAGGACATGTGTCACCACGAGTTAATTGACATGTGGCGACCCACTTGGGTTGGTTTTGCTATAAATAAGCCCTCCCCCCATACATTTGAAAGAGATCTTCTTGGAAGAAGAGGGTGATTTTCTTATCTTATGAGGTTTTAGAGAGAGTTTTGAGATAAGTTCTTTGAGAAGAGTTGCAACACCTCCCATCTCTCCCAAAAACCACCACAATGAGTTTTCCGGCGAATAGTACGAACCCACGAACTACGCTGACTTTGATTCCGAGCATAACGGATACGTAGGCGCAACCGAAGTTGCTCAAGTCAAACACGTGCTAAAATCGAGTATTTCCCCTAAATTAGACTACTCTCTTACAATAATAAGTACCCAAAAGTGTTAAAGTAAGTCTCCAAATAGACATTTTTTAATTGCTATTTCTCGATAAAATTGGTCTTATACGCATATATGTTTATCTTATAAGTCAAATGCCTCCTGCGGAGTTATAAAGCTTTATTTCAAGTCAAATGTGGCAATGATGCCGTTAAAAGAGCCTAAACCCAAATCCCTCTATCGATTACCCTGTCCCCTAACTGAGCCTAGACGTCCCTAGCCTGTCCTATTAGGGATGGCAACGGGTCGGTTCGGGGTCGGGGATCCCTGTCCCCATCCCCGTCCCCGTCCCTGTTAGAAATATCATTCCCCGTCCCCGCCCTGTTCCCCATTATAACGGGTTCAGGGATCCCCGTCCCCGTTTAAAATGGGTATCGATTTCCCCGCGGGGAACCTGTTTCCTTTTTTTCCCCTTTTCAAGCAACTAAATAAAAATTACATTTAAATTACATCCCAATTATAAATGATTAAACACAACTAAGGTGCAGTAGTTCAAAATTCAAACTTTTCCACTCCAAAATATCCAAATTTCAAAAAAATTACAATTAAGTATATCTGTTAAATAAATTTGTTAGATTAATCCCAATGACAACCAGCACAGAACATAAATAAAATTAAGGTGAAGTCAAAATTTTAGAAGTATGTTTACATAACTTATTCTAAGGACTTGTTCTACCAGCAAAACAGAGCCAAATCTAAAGCAACTCTGTTTCACACACGAGACAAAAAAAAACAGGTTCTAACGATCTTGCACAGTAACAAAAAAATATATAAAAGTATATATCAGATTTGTATTATATATAAACAGGTCCATATACATATATGTATGTGTGTGTGGGTGTGTATATAAAAGTAAAAAAAACTTACAATAATGGCCAAGCGATAAACACGGATGAGATCTCCAAAGAAAAAGGCTTCAACAGCACAAGATGAACTATTCAAAAAGTTGAACCCTCAATTAGAAATTGAAGATCTCAACATACCAACACCTTCTCAGACTAAACCCTCAAACACCAAAAAGAGGTAAAAAAATAACTTTCAACAAACATCACAAACTCACCAAGAGAACTGCATTAAGGCTAGAAGTCGCGAGCGGCGCTAGGGCTAGAAGTCGTCGGCATCGTGAGGGAAGATGAGGGAAGATCGAGGAAACGAGGACGAGTGGGAGCGGAGCTAGGGCTAGAAAGAAGATGAATGTTTTCTAAAAGCAAGTTTTATACTTATATATATATATATATACATATATACATATATGAATCGGGTATCCCCGTGGAGACCCTAGGGTATACCCGAACCCGACCCGAAATATTTCGGGGATTTTTTTTACTCCCCGAACCCGACATGATCCCCGAATTTTTGGGTATTTTTTAGGGATTTTTTTTCGGGTAACCCCGAGTTTTCGGGGAAAATTGCCATCCCTATGTCCTACAATTATTCTGTGTGTTTGTGAAATTATTGTTAATGTGTGTGTATATATATATATATATATATAGGTTATGTCATTTTTATTTCATTTTATTTTATTTTATTTTATTAATTTTATTTTATTTTATTTTATTTTAGGGTCTTTATTTTTAGTATTTATTATTTTATATAAATATTATATACTACGTGTGTGTTGTTATATTTGTGTCTGTATATATTTAGGTGTGCGCTTAATTAGATTTTTTATAGTATTTTTATTTTATTAGTTTATTTTTAGTATTATTATTTTATTTTATTTAAGTCTATTATTAATAGGGTAGGATTTTAATTTTTAGTTTTTAATTTTGATAGATTTTTTTTCTTCAATTTTATTGATTTTATAATTTCATTTTGAGTTGTAAATAATTAAATAGTTTTAATTTTCTTTGGTACAAAGAACACATACACACTACCATGTGCCTCCCTTATACCTAAAACACTCACTCACCTACATTCTTTTTTCATATACCTCACGCACACCAAAGACACCCCCACAACCCACTTGTTTAAACAACTAAAACCAATAAGATTTTTTACGTTCTCCCTCCTCTCTCTCCTCCCATCATCTTCATCCTCCCTCTCCAACTTATCAGGAGTGGACCTGAGCATTTGTCAAGTGAGCGATCGCACAACCTCCCGGCTGGTCTATTTATTATACTTATATGTTAAAGACCCATTTTTTATATCAATACACATAAAGGGAGCTATTTTATAATTTTTGTACGGTACCTTATTAATTTTTATTAATATCGGGACCGGCCTTACAACCTCCATGACCAATAGTTCAAAACCTATTTCACCCTAACCCGTTACTACTCAACCCGGATCCACCCATTAATCCACCTACCTCACCCATAACAACCTCTGCGTAGACCCGACAAGCTCCACCATACCCGCGACCTCAGACCCTCATCCCAAAATGACCCCCCTCTAAACTTGATCCATATCCACACCATGGCAACCCCCTATTCAACCCACGACTAAACCCATGTTCACTAACCCGAACTCGATCTCCATATTCAACCCATTTCCGTCCGGTTTAACCCCCATCACTGATGACCTGATCCGAATCCACTACGACAACCCATGAGCTTGTACAACCCGGTTCCACCATGTCCAATTTTCTTCAACCCAAAACCCACCTAACCATTTCAAACCCAAGACCCATTTCCCATTATCCCATCCAACCCGATTCTAGCTGCCAACAACCATCCAAATAAAACCAAAGACCAAAATTAAAAACCCACGTAAGTATCTTATGCCCATTTCCTAAAATAATCCCCAATCATATAATCCATTTCTCTTTTAACCCTCGTTACCTCACAATACACATGTATTTGTGTGCCTTTGCCCAAATTACCCTTAGGGCCCGTTTGGCAAATTGGTTTTCCAATTCCAAGGCTTGGAATTGAAATTGGTCTTCCAATTCCATTTCTATGGCTTGAAATTGAGTAGTCAAACGAACCCTTAGTCCCATTATGCCATGTAATAAAGACCAGTAAAAGCTCAAGAAGAAGAAAAAAGACTTAAAAGACCTTAAAATAGGGAGAGTTTTTTTTTGTTTTTAAGTTTTTATTTTAGAAAAAATAAATTAGTTGAGTGATTATAATTCAATTGAGAGAATTATTAGTGTAATTGAACGAGCAGGGGAACTCTAGTGTGTTAAAAAACAAGCGACAAAACTACGTTGTATTAGAGAATGAGCAGGGGAACTCCAGTGTGTCGAACAATGAGCAGGGGAACTCCGGTGGATCGGAGAACAAGAGGGGGAACTCCAGTGTATTAGATAATGAATGGGGGGAACTCTATTTTATCGGAGAACGAGCATGGGAACTATATTATGTCGGAGAATGAGCGAGGGAAAAGGATGACAATTGTGGGGGAAAATATCATGGGCTTAATAATTAGAGCCCAATATTGTACATATATAGTGATATATATGGGCAATATGTCTTCCCCGAGACCTTAATTCATACCCTTTGAAATATTTTTATGTGCATGCATTTTATTTTAATGTTATACGTTATGTGATTTTAAATGTATATTTTGTACGGTTAATAAAGCATTATACATGTGAAACGAAGTTGATTTCCTACCAAAAAGCATGTCCCGACTTTAAAGGAGGATGTCCAACTATTCATTGAAGTATTAGAGAAGTCTTGGACGATTTTGAGGCATATTTGGAATTTTTTGGTGTTAGGAAAAATGCTTTAGGACAACAGTGCCATTACGAGATTTGAGTATTAATAGTAAATTTTATGCTTTTGAAAAACTTTTGACATCATTATTAGCTTAAGGATAATTCATACTTTGTACTTAGAGAGTTTCAGAGAGAGAAAGAGGAAGAAACATATGATTTGTACCAAATTTGAAGATAATTGAAGACTGAAGCCCTATTTTCATTCAAGATCTTTAGCTTGCTTTCTCTACTTCATCTTTATTTTGATTTCTTTGGTATTCTCAACTATGAATTTCTAGATATATACGATTAAAGTAATGAATCAAATATAAATCATGTTTAATTATTCATAGACTGATTTTCGAATGTATTTATTGATGAAGTTAAGTTAATATTATAGGGAATTCTCTTCATCCGTATTGTCAAGCAACATGGATAGTTAGTGGATCTCCACAATTCTAATTCAATTGGTTTCATTTATTCATAATAGATCTTAATTAAGCGTTGTTGGTCAATACCTTCACACTTGATATTTAATTTCACATAAGAATTCACTAAATCAATACATCTCTATAGTCAATCAATCATTTGTGTTAAGATTCAGATTGAACTCATGATCCATATGTAAGGACGTAATTTCCAATTGAGTCATTTGTGTGTTTATTTGACTTATTTCCGGAACAAAATATATTTGAGTCATATGTCGTATTTTTATTGTCACAATCCCACACAAACTATGACATATTGAAGTTTATTGAAGACGTTGCGGCAAAGCTTCAAAGATTTATCATGTCAGTGTATGGTGCACATTTTTTCTCCAAGTCAAATTGCATTCCAAGATCACTCAGGTATGAATGCGTAATGTTAATGGGACTCGGAATATATTTTTGCATGTTTAAGGATGCTATTTTATTAAGAAAATATTTTTAACTTGTTTTAAAATGTTTACACTTCGTTTTATTTTGATTATGATGTTTAGAGTTATATTTTATACAAACTCTATTTCGCTCTGTCGCTTAAACGACATCAGCAATCGTTTGAACGAGATCACTATGCCGTTCGAACGAGATAGCCATCGTGTTTGAGGGAGCCGCTTGTGACACCCCGCCTAATTAAACATCGGGTGATCAGGCCTTTATTAAATTAAAACAGGTTTATCAAATGGTTCATTCTTAGCATCACTGTCGAAAACTTTTTAATTACTAATCCCCTAGTGTAAAATTAGACCGGTGCCAAATTTTATCTTTCTTAAAACAGATAAATCAACCATGCGGAACAAAGTACAAATAATCATGTACTATAATTCAAACAACAAAGTAAAAGTACAACAGAACAAAAGTAATTCCCGAATAAACCATCGGCTAAAAATCTCAAACAACAATAGAATAACCACTAGGCTGAAACTAACATCTGAGTTTAATTCCGGACCACAAGTTCATACATAGATAGTGTGAGATCCTGTACTAGATCTGAATGAGAAATATCGTCTAATCAAAATCCTGTAAGTATCCACTGTGCTACAGCTCCGAGTCCCTAGAATGGAATCATCATACATGGCGTCCCTGTGGCTGGACACCTAAAAGGTTTTGAAAATATTTTATAGCAAGAGTTAGTACTCAAAACATTTTGAAAATATTTAGCAAGCGTTTATCACAATATAAAAATGCGGTTATTGATTACACGTGTTAGGTTCTCGTACACTCTCTTGAGTTTACTCACCCCTCATCTCTTGTGCACACCTAACGTTCTACACTTAGCCTACCTAGACATATCTTCCAAGCTATCTAGGACTAAGTAATCATCTGAACTTATCTATACTTAAGTTCCATTATCGCCCATACAGTACAACCATTTCACTAACATCTCGCGTATGTTAATTAATTCTCAGGTAACATTTCATCTATGTTATTTTTCAATACTTCTCATTTAGTTTCACTACTAAAATTACTACAATTCTCACAATTGTTGACTTCCCACTTGTGTAATTAAGTTTCACTACTTGAATTACTAAATAGATTTTCTCTATCTAAAGGTGCATTTCGTAATTAAGTTTCACTACTTAACTTACCAGTTCAGTATGTATCTTTAAATACTTAATATATATCAATCTACTAATACACAGAAGTAGAATATCATCAAGTATATATTTCACACACAATATATATACTAAGTATCAGTCATTACTATTTTGCCCTTTTTATACACGTAAAGGACTCTTGGTTCGGAATGATTCATCGACCCCAAGTGAGAGTTGGTTCGGAATTAATCATCGACCCCAACTATTTTCAAAATATATATATATACACATATTCTGGTTCGGGACTCTTCCATCGCGACACCGGTTCAAGGTTTGGTTCTATCTCTCGCGTTAAGTAACTATTTACCACTCGCACTAAGTAAATATAATGAGAAATATAAATCGGTATCTATCTCTTGATTAATATTCCAAAATTACAATTTTTAATAAATCTCATTAAATTACTCCTCTTACGTAATTTAAATTAAGCCGTATTTTCTCATTTAATTCTCTAATTTAATTAAATAGAATATTCAGAAATACGGGGTATTACATACTTCCCCCCTTACAAAGGAATTTCGTCCTCGAAATTAGGATAAGGCTGGTATTAAAATTAACGGTCGCCCCAAGTACATGCCTTGCTTCATTATAAACTCTTATCGCATGTTACCCATGCTGCATATATCATAATTAAGTCTCACTACTTAATTTCTCCATAGGTCTTTCTCAATCTAACGTTAACTCTTGAAATTAAGTTCCTCCCTACTTAATTTACTCTTTTGATGTATATCTCTATATATAACATCTATGTGTCTACTATAACTCATAAGTAGGATATTATAAGGTATATATTTCATACACAATATATACTATAAGGGAAATTGGTCCGGCAAAATCATTGGCCCCAATAATCCTATCATTTACATTGGTCCGGAAATCCCTCGACCCAAGGTAAATGTAATGTATATGTTGGTTTAGACCTTCCGTCGATACCAAATTAATCATCGATTTGGTTCGAAAAATCATCGACCCCAAATCGATCCTTTATGTATTGGTCCGGAACATCATCGACTCCAATACAGAATTTAAGCACACTTATCATCGCACATAAGTAGAAAAAAATCAATAGGTATATATCTTACACATAACATATACTATAAACACTTATTTTATAATCACCCCCCTTCTGTAATACTTTTGGGGTTATTGGCTCGGAAACCCACCTCGATCACCAATGGTGATTAATATATTGTCTCAGAATCACATCTCGTGCACCAATGTATGTATGTATATCTCATCGCACATGAGTAGACAATTTGTGAGCCATATATTACACATTTCATATACCCTAAAATGTCATACTCCAATAGAATGTCCTCATATCACGCGTTAAGGACTAAAAGTTCGAAATGTCTCCTCGAACCACCACTCAAAGTACACATAGGTTCATAATAGGTACCCAAGAACCAAACCCTTATGTACAGTCTATATAGGCACTCATACTACCTATAAATATGCTCATAAAGGTATACATGCAACCTATGATTTGATCAGTGGTTTCCTCCAAAATTCCACTATCGTAAGGGCGTATTATTCTTCCTCACAATCATTGAGTCATAGGCGACACAACATACTCAAAATAAAACTTTATCTCTATTCCCCCCTGACCATCTCTCACAGGGTGGGATTTTAGGATTTCATCCAGATTCACAACCACGTAGAATGGCACCGAGCACTGTGCACTCTTCCTTTTCAACTTACATACTAATCCATCCCGGTCAACCCATTCTGCTATCCCAACGAAATGTTGGTTTAGTTATGATGTTCACAGCCCATCAAAAAAATATCTAAGTCTGTCTCCTCATTCCATCATTGAAAACGTAGATTCACTACAAAATTTCCGATTGCTCATTTTGTGCCCATCTTTCTCTATCAACTAGTGGTGCATATGGAGACAATCTCACTATGTCTCTTCCTCAATACCGCTTCCCACTTACGTCATCTTTCCTCAAGTGGTACTCTATTCCCCTTTCACTCCGGGTATATTATACTTTACAATCCGTGCACTTTTCGTAATTGGCGCACTTTAAGGGTTGATTACCTTATAAGAATCAACATTTTAGTAACGCGTAAGTCACTCTCAACACTCAGTTAAGTAGAACCTTGCGTCACTTCTTCACAACAGTTAGGCCTCCCATATCAAGAGATAACTTTTGAACGGCTTCCCACCGACTTTTATCCCATAGGGTGTGCTGGTTCTCTCAGCAAAAAAATCTTGGATTACCGTCTATCTTCCATGACGTTCAATCCATTTCATCAACACGACTAGCCAAAACTTCCTCCATCGGCGTACTTAACAAATAATTTTCTCTGCATCCCTCTACCTCAGATGGATAAGGAAGCCAATTGGCTAGGGCGCCCATACACCCTTTTCTCCGTGCATATTTGCAAAAACATTGCAAACGTCGCACTTGTAACATGCTTTTCCTCAACTCTCGCCTTGTCTTCATGCGCGTGACTACAATCTTGTGGGTATTCACAATCCCCTATAGACCAATAATCAAATTCTTGCCCACAAAGTCCCACTTATCCTTTCGTGGAGAGATAAGATTTTCAGTGTCTTCGCACAACACTTCCGGCTCTACCGATCCCCTAGCATCTAACGTCTCTTCTCTTGACGTGCATAAAAATTTAGTCGTATCCCCTTTCGCGATCGAACTTAAACAAGGGACTTCTACCAATGAATTTTTACTGAGTCTTATCGGTACAACACATAGTCGAGATATTCAAATTTCATCCCCTGACAATATGTACGACCGTAGCCCAACATCTCTAAAGGAGCCAAGTGGAACTGTGCTTATAATATCACTAAGTCCTTAGCTCTTGTTACAACAACGAGTTCGATCTCTCCCCCCAGCGATCATACGATATACCTTGATTCACATCATTAAGGTTCCTACACACCGGAATCAATCACTATGAGACATCCATAATCTCTGGAGTCTCCCACATATTAATGAAAATGACAGTTCAACCCTCTTTCAGGTGAGGCATCGTCATATACCCCATTCACTCGAGGCTAAAACTCATATATTATTTACCCATCGCTCTGGTAGTTCAAATGGTTCCCGGACATAACACGCTTGTCCTTTTCGGAATGCAAACTTATCGGAGTTATTATCTCCTTAAATAACTTCGGGCAAGATCAACATGTATGGTTTTACGCCTCACATAAGACATCCTTTCATAAATTCCCTTATTCCAGGCCACACCTACTGGTTTAGGGTATTCCTCCACTCGAACTTGGCAGTCTAGATTTTTTTTTTTTAACATTAATCATCATGGTTCCCTTAATTTCGCTGACCAAGGAACGCACTAATAGACTTAACAGTCCTGACTTAGGATTAAATTAAGGAATCCCTTAGTGGGTTTCCACTTATGACTTGCACTAGACCCATTATATTCAGTCTTACTCTTTGACTAAATCCTTAAACTATTTTAGCTCCGCCCACCTAGGAGCATTTACCTCGACTTTGTAACAAGTACCTTACTGCCTTCATACACATAAGTCGTCCAGCAGATTTTTCTCAAAATTGCGGCCGACAACAACTCGTGAGTCCATTCTCTCAAGGGATCTTTTTCCCTTGTAACTGTCTCATCGGTTACAGGTTCACTTCAACCGATAAATTTCTTCCTCACAATTGGCATCTACCAGGCTTTCACGTAAAGGGTTCAAGAATTTCCATTCGCTTCGCTTCTGAACCATCATTGGAGAAATTTATGGTTAAACTATACGTAAGGTCCCTATTCGTATACTGACCCTCAGTCCGGATGTGGTGACTGGTATCCCCACCACGTTGCCTCTATAAAATTTACCCAAGTTTTCACTTCTGAGCATTTCTACTCTATCCTTAATGCCAAAACCCCTGTACATTCTACTTCCATTACACACTAGGAGTGACCTCGACAACGGTCATCTTTCCTACGATTACCATCCTCGAACACCCCATGCCTCATGCCGAGCCCCTTCCTCCTGCAGTCCTTCCAACACCCTCGCTGGTCTTATCGTCAGGTTCGACGTATCATACCCAATCGAACTCGTATATACTACACTTCATTAACTAAATAGCAGGACAACGTAAACTATGTACGTAGAGGAGTACAACAATCCTAATATAGGGCTCTATATCAATCAAACGATACGCTGAAAACGTAGTAAGCCGTACAGATCCTGTGGACACTAGAACCTGATGCTCTGATACCATCTGTGACACCCCGCCTAATTAAACATCGGGTGATCAGGCCTTTATTAAATTAAAACAGGTTTATCAAATGGTTCATCCTTAGCATCACTGTCGAAAACTTTTTAATTACTAATCCCCTAGTGTAAAATTAGACCGGTGCCAAATTTTATCTTTCTTAAAACAGATAAATCAACCATGCGGAACAAAGTACAAATAATCATGTACTATAATTCAAACAACAAAGTAAAAGTACAACTGAACAAAAGTAATTCCCGAATAAACCATCGGCTAAAAATCCCAAACAACAATAGAATAACCACTAGGCTGAAACTAACATCTGAGACTAATTCCGGACCACAAGTCCATACATAGATAGTGTGAGATCCTGTACTAGATCTGAATGAGAAATATCGTCTAATCAAAATCCTGTAAGCATCCACTGTGCTACAGCTCCGAGTCCCTGGAATGGAATCATCATACATGGCGTCCCTTTGGTTGGACACCTAAAAGGTTTTGAAAATATTTTATAGCAAGAGTTAGTACTCAAAACATTTTGAAAATATTTAGCAAGCGTTTATCACAGTATAAAAATGCGGTTATTGATTACACATGTTAGGTTCCCGTACACTCTCTTGAGTTTACTCACCCCTCATCTCTTGTCCACACCTAACGTTCTACACTTAGCCTACCTATCCATATCTTCCAAGCTATCTAGGACTAAGTAATCATCTGAACTTATCTATACTTAAGTTCCATTATCGCCCATACAGTACAACCATTTCACTAACATCTCGCGTATGTTAATTAATTCTCAGGTAACATTTCATCTATGTTATTTTTCAATACTTCTCATTTAGTTTCACTACTAAAATTACTACAATTCTCACAATTGTTGACTTCCCACTTGTGTAATTAAGTTTCACTACTTGAATTACTAAATAGATTTTCTCTATCTAAAGGTGCATTTCGTAATTAAGTTTCACTACTTAACTTACCAGTTCAGTATGTATCTTTAAATACTTAATATATATCAATCTACTAATACACAGAAGTAGAATATCATCAAGTATATATTTCACACACAATATATATATATACTAAGTATCAGTCATTACAATTTTGCCTTTTTTATACACGTAAAGGACTCTTGGTTCGGAATGATTCATCGACCCCAAGTGAGAGTTGGTTCGGAATTATCCATCGACCCCAACTACTTTCAAAATATATATATATACACATATTCTGATTCGGGACTCTTCCATCGCGACACCAGTTCAAGGTTTGGTTCGGCATTTCTCATCGACCCCAAACATATAATAATTTTATGTTAGTTCGGAATGTCTCATCAACCCTAACATAATTAATTTAGGTATCAATCTCTTGACCTAAAAGATCACATAATTCAGTAGGTACACGCCCGACCTATTAATTATATACGTACGTAATATTTAAATCTCATATATTTGCCGTACAACATTCGCTTGATGATTTATCTCATTAATCGCATTTATTTGAGTATTCACATAACTCTAAGGGTCCTAGTTACCCCTTGCATATAATTTCAGTAGTTACCCTTATTAACCTACTGACTCAATAAATTTAAGATCGCTCACACTTTTTCGAAATCATATTCTTATCATCTCGAATTAGAATACGTCACAATCAAGCCTATGAATCTCCACTTTAATTCTCTCACAAAATTAAAGTCCAACACTCAATCATAGACCTACTTCCATATCATTATTATAGAAATATATTTCATCAAGGTCCCAAACACTTTCCCGATAAAATTTTAGGCATTTGAGTCTTAAAAAGAAAGATCTCACATTTTCTCGCAGCCTAAACGAATCATAAATTCTTCTGGCAGATTAAACACCCTCTAGTAAAATTTCGATTTATCCCTCTACAGAACTCCGATTGACCTGATTCCAAGTTCATTGGATAGCTAAGAGAAATACCTTTCCCGTAATGTATGGTTCACACTCTAATTCGAAGTAAAATTCAAATCGTACACATTTAAAGTCACGTCAAAATTCTGGGAGATTACTATGTTGACAGATCAAACACCCTGTAGTAAAATATCGATTACTCCCTCTACAGAACTCCGATTGACCTGATTTCAAGTTTATTGGATAGATAAGAGAAATACCTTTCCAGGAATGTATGTTTAACACTCTAATTCGAAGTACAACTCAAATGGAATACGTTTAAAGTTGTGTCAAAAATTCTGGCAGATTGACATCTTGTGTTCCTCAATTAAACCCTAAGTCATTCAAGATTCATGTTCTTTAACCAAGAACTCATAAAGATTATATGTTAATCACCAAACATATTCAAATTTTGTTTCATCTTTACTTAGGGATTCATTCTACATGCAGTCCTACCCAAATATATGATCAATTCATACATTTAGTTCAAAGTTTTTCAATAGAATCAATCAATTCTTAAAATTTCCTCCACATGGGTATTATAACTTGAATTTGATTTGTAATAAACACTTGCCTTGACAGAGGGAAATCTGATTTCGTGGAGTTGATGATGGGTTGATGTTCTTCTCCCTCCATCCTTCTTCCATGAATGATTTGGGTGCAAGATTCAAGTCCAATTCTTCAAGAATCCCTTCTTAAGCTTTGGAATTGGTTTTCTCCTTCTCTCTAATGCTATTGGTGTTTACATGGGTTTTCTAACCCTAGCCCCTCTTTCATACGGCTGATAAAAAGGCTCTCAAAATCGTAGGTCTTCATACCCTCTTATTTTAAAAGACCAAAATGCCCCCGAATAGTCTCGGTTTAGTCCAAAATTATCCCGAGACTCAACTAGTACCCCTGGGTATACTATTTTGACTAATTTGACCCTTTCGGACTCATCTGTGACCTCTAAATTATCATTTGAGTCACTTAAAAATATTACTCGTTCTCACCCTAACACAGTCTACACGCGTTAAGTAACTATTTACCACTCGCACTAAGTAAATATAATGAGAAATATAAATCGGTATCTATCTCTCGATTAATATTCAAAAATTACAATTTTTAATAAATCTCATTAAATTACTCCTCTTACGTAATTTAAATTAAGCCGTATTTTCTCATTTAATTCTCTAATTTAATTAAATAGAATATTCATAAATACGGGGTATTACACCGCTGCCTCAAGAAAAGTATTTAAGGTATGGTTTCCTCATAATTTCGTAAGTGTGCAATCTAAAAACTAGTTTACAAACTAGTACGTATTTTGCATATGTTTTCCAAGGTTTTCTAAGTCTAAAAACATCAATAGAGTTTCAAAGATCCTAGTTTTCATTCATATATGTTGTTGTGATCTTTGTTTGCACTAAGAGAGGTTTGTTTTATACTTGAACATTGGGTTTTGCGGTGAAGAAGCGAAGGAGTTCGTGTTCAATATCGTAGACGACACAAAGCCATATCGGTGGACACCGAGACATAGGTAGACGCGTGTGTTGTGGGCGAACATTGTGGAAGAAAGACTTTCTACGTGGGTGCTGTGGAGGAGTTGTTGAAGATCAGAAGAGTGCCAGGTCTCGTGGGGATCGAGCGTTGAGTAAGACTTTTGTTTGTTCCTTGTAATTCCACATCATAGTGATTGTCTAGCTTGGGTCGTTCGAGATTTTTTCCCTTTGTGGTTTCCTCGTACATCCGGTGTTGTGAACATTATTTTCTTTACTTTATTTGCTTTAATCACTAGATGCATGTTTATGATTAATGAAGATAAAATTGGTTCACAATTCGGTGCACATAAAAGTGTGAAAATATTTTTTCAAAAAGAAAAATTATTTTGTCATCCTTAAAACACTTTCGCAATAAAAAGGGCCCCACAAATTGGTATCAGAGCTAGAAATATATTTTTATTGCGTTGATCCCTTATGTTTTTTAGGATGAATTTTGGTGGTTTTGAAAGTTTCGTGTTCATATTTTTTATGGTAAAAATTATGCTTATTGAAAAATACGAATGAGAAGTGCTTTAAAATCTATTGATGAGCGTGTTTGGTTAGCGGTTGAAAAGGGTTGGTCACCACCAGTGACACGATAGGGTGATGTCACTAGTTTGAAATCTGTTGTGTTATGGACCGAAGTCGAACATAGACTTGTACTTTACAATTCTAAAGGTATGCACGTAATTTCCTCACATGTCACACCGGAATAGTATAATAGAATCATGACTTGTGAAACTTCAAAAGAGGCTTGGGATACACTTGCACTTACTCACGAGGGCACTAGCACGGTTAGGGCGTCTAAGCTACAAAACTTCACTACACAGTTTAAGACAATTAAATCTAATATTGTCAACTCGTCGTTTAACTTATGAGAGAAGATTTCCGACAACTGTGTGATAAAGAAAATTTTAGGATCTTTGCCGAGTAGGTTTGATGCAAAGTGACCATTTTAAACTCCTTAGGTATGCTTGAATCGACGACACTTGAAGAGATTGTAGGTGACCTACAAACCTATGAACTCGATATGTTTACCTCCAAGTAAGTGCCAAAGAAAGAAAAATGCATTGCTTTGAAAGCCTGGAAGGAGGAGACTAAAGTTTCGGATGACGATTTCGATTTCGATTTTGAGTATGTTGCCTTGTAGTCAAATAAATTTAAAAAGTTTCTTAAATTTCAAAATCAACCGAAAGATGCTAAAAAGTTTGATAAATTCAAGAACAACAAGGTAGATTACACCCCTAAAGATAAGAGTGAGAAAGTTAATAGGGTTGAGGCAGATATGTGTTTTGGGTGTGAGGGGTATGGTCACAAGGTTGTATGGTGTCCCACTAGACTCAAGAAAAAAGGCAAGAAATCGATAGCTTATAATGCCTCCTTAAGTGATAGTGATCTAGAAGAGGGAGAGAGTTCCCCCAATGAGAGAAATGCTGTTGCTTTCTTGGCATGTCATGTGAGCGACGATGATAAATCTTCCTATGAAGATTCTCATGTGCATGACACTTTCGAGGCCGTTGAATCCCAAGTGAGTGAGGGTGAAGCGAGTGAGGAAGAGGAGGTTGATGTGAAAGAGTTGCAAGTTGCCTT
Organism: Sambucus nigra; assembly: GCA_949130495.1. Lineage (NCBI taxonomy): Eukaryota > Viridiplantae > Streptophyta > Magnoliopsida > Dipsacales > Adoxaceae > Sambucus > Sambucus nigra. The sequence goes on along the minus strand of OX422215.1, from coordinate 611,005,413 downwards.
TGATGAGTTGTATGTCGAAGCAATGAAAGTGAAAAGGGCAATTCTAAATTTCACGCTAGGTTGAATGAGCATGCCGTAAAAAATAACGATGTTTTGATTGAGGATCGTAGGTCACGGGAGAAGATGCTTAGGGAGAAGTTAGAGTACATTGAGAAAGAGAGAGATAACCTTCGGGGTTTGATGGAGGCGTTGAAAAAAGAGTTGTTAGAGTTTGAGGAGTCTAGGCATGTGCTTGAGTTTAGGATTTATGAATTAGAGGAGAAGTTAAAAGACTCGATTAAGGTTAAGTTTGACATAGAAGCTAGGTCGAAAAAGTTGGATAGGATATTAGGCACAATCCAAGTCAAATGTGATAGGTTTGGTATAGGCTACGATGATAGAGTTATTGTCATTCCCAAAGCTGATACCAATCGTGTGAGGAATCCCACTAGGAACGTGAGGAGAGGTCGACCTTTTGGTAATCATTCCCGTCGTATTTACACTTGCACACATTGCGGTAGGAAAGATAACCTTAAACGTTTTTTCTATGACTTTAGAAATGCTCCTAGGAAGTTAAGAAATAAAGTTGTTTTGATTCCCAAACACCCCCATGCATAATTTCACACCTATTTGGGTTAAGAAATAGGACTTAGAGGCTTTAATACTTAAACTTCATGGTTCTCATTTGATTGGACTTTATTCTTCCCATGCTAGATCTAAAGGATAATTGTGTTGCCATGTTTATCATACGCTAGTCTTTACATCATTATTTATATCTTGCTAGTATTATGACTTGTATCTTTTGTATCATATTTTTTCATTTATTGATTCTTATTTGAGAAATACAAAAAGATTTTATTTTTGGGTCAATTTTTTTTAGAAAAACACAAAAAATATTTTCAGTTTGTTTTTTATTTTTGAGTTTACATATTTGATATGGCATATTGGTGTGCTTGGACCTCCATCCTTTCATTATCCATGTGGCTAGGTTTTTTGGTCATAATTATTGATGCTTTGATTGACCTTAACCATTGTGTTATGGGGTTGCTTCAAAGTTGATATGCTTTTTTATTCGACTTTGTATATATGCCATCTTTGCACACATGCACGAGTTAATATGAATGTTTGACATCTCTTGCATATTTGAGTTTGGTGAGACGTTTTTATCTCAGTTTTGTCATCTATGCATAAGTAGACTTAAGGAGGATGTGTGCATGTAGGAACCGTTTACCGTGAGGATTGAAATTGAAAAAATGATGAGTGTTCGGGGGAAAGGGCTGCGAGAGTGAAAAATTGACTCGTCGTGAAAGCCACCGTTTAAAAGAGCCCAAAAGAAAATCAAGGCAATAAAAAGAAATAAATGCCAAAATAAGGCCAATAGGATTTCTCTAAGTTGAGAAAAATAGACCTCAAAAGAACTTGAAAAAGTAAATACATATGAGGGAGTTTGGTTAGAGAAAATTAAACGGGTTTGCACCACGAATCCTAACGTTGAAAAAATCATATCATGGCGCTATTATTTGTAGAATCGTCAAAATTCTGGATTTGTGTGCATGATGTTTGTTTAGTTCATTTAGCTCACACTTTAATTGTCACGTGTTGCTAAGATAAAGTTTGATAATTTATAACTATCAATTAGAGCTTCTTGATCGTTTCAATGTGCTGGAATTGTGATTCATTTATTGTAGTTAACGCCCATACATTCCATGTTCATGTTTGAGCACATTTGTACTATGTTAGCATGAAACTAAAATTATTTTATTTGTTAGTTTTCTGTTTTGTTACTGTTTTGCAGTTTCTACTCTTTCAAGTTAATTTTTTCAGGAAATTTTTTCACTGGACGAAACTTCATGTTTTTTAGAACTGGATATAATATTTTGGTTTTCTCGTTAATGCGAGATATCAATCTCGCGCGAAGCCTTCAAGCGAGGGGCCTATGTCGTTTGAACAATAAGTCTGCCTCATTCGAGCGACCTTTGGGGATTTTTGTTTCCTTCTATTTCAGCACCCCGGTTCATATTGACATATTTTTTTGGTACTACTGGGTTGCTTCTGGATAGTTTGTTGTATGCGGTTCTTCATTGATTACATCTATTACTACATTGTGTTCATTTAATCACACCTGATTAGATTGTTGATTCGTGTTGTGTGATTATAGTTTGCTAGTTACAGATTTGACATCTTTTGATCATTATTAGTTGGTTGTTTCATGTTTATCTAGATACACTTAATTGATTATTTCATGCTAGATATGTTTATCTTTTCATCGGGTTATTTATTCGAGACAAAAAGGGAAAGAGATGTATGTGATGTAGGGGGAGAGTTTGTTTGTTGAGCACGTAGATTTTGTTGCATTATATATCGGTATTAATTAGTTTGCACAAACTGGTATCATATTTGTGATCATATATTGATATCCTGATTTAAATGTTGCTTACGAATTAGTATCCATATTTATGCTCACATGTTTTATAACATTTGTTCCTCCATACTTCACTGGGTATTTGTCTGTTTCATGTGTGTAGGTGTGCTTAAGAGATTTGAGTTTTTGAGGCAACGTCATATTCAGACAATTCATGCTCATCGGACCATCATTTACTAGTCTTATCCAGTAATTTTAATTTTGGGTTTATGGGATGGGATTTAGGCGTCATATGGCTTGATGGCTCGGCTTAGGCATTTCACTGTTGGGTTTGTCCCGGAATAGTCAAAGGGGGAGATTTGTAAGGACATAATTTTCAATTGAGTCCGTTGTATGTTTATTTGACTAACTCTTGGAACAAAACACGTTTATGTCAAATGGCGTATGTATATTACCACGATCACACACATACTATGACGTATTAAAGTTTATTGAAGACGTTGCGACAAAGCTTCAAATATTTATCATGCCGATTTATGGTGCATATTTCGTCTTCAAGTCAAATTACATTCCAAGATCACTCAGGTATGAATGCATAATGTTAATGGGACTCGGAATATATTTTTATATGTTTAAGGATCTTATTTTATTAAGAAAATATTTTAACATGTTTTTAAAGAGTTTTCAAATGTTTACACTTCGTTTTATTCTGATTAGGATGTTTAGAGTTGTATTTTATACAAACTCAATTTCACTATGTCGCTCAAACGAGATCAGCAGTCGTTTGAGTGAGATCACTATATCGTTCGAACGACATAGCCATCGCGTTCGAGGGAGCCTCCGCCTCAAGAAAAGTATTTAAGGCATGGTTTCCTCATAATTTCGTAAGTGTGCAATCTGAAAAATAGTTTACAAACCAATACGTATTTTGCTGAGAAGAGTGCGCTTGCATTCAAATAAGGAAGTTATTTAATTAAACACAGTTTTAACCACTCAAGTCCTAAACATGCATCTATATGTGATTAAATACGATGATGAAACAAGCAAGAACACATATATGAGGAAAAATCCCCCAAAGGAGAAAAATCTTTTATTTTCATAATAATTTTGTAAGATTACGGCTTACACGGATTACAATGAAAATATATGACACAGAAATACCCTCGGGAGTCGATTCTGTTGTCGGCGGCTGGAACTATCCCTTTCCAGTAGGGCACCAGTGAAGAAAAGAGCGGTTTCCTCACAAATTACTCCAGATGAGTAAATGATCCTCTTGACGGTTTAAAGATTCACACACATATATGGGAATGGTATTGTGAATCAAAAAGGTTTAGAAAAACCTTAAAAAGTGAAGTCTTATACTGGGCTGTTTTCGCAGAATTTTGAGATTGCAGAAAGACTTGAAAAAACGTGTAGAAGGATATCAGATATTTATATAAAAATCGAGGTCGTGGCTCGTTCGAAAGAGATAGCCATGTCGCTCGAACGAAGGACATAAGTCGTTCGAACGATATCGCGCGACATGCCTATCTCGCGCGAACGACTTTCAAAGTCGTTTGAGCGATCTCGTCGATCGAGGCAATTCGCTTCTACACTTAGAAAAATTCTGCTTTTGATAAAAAGTAAAACCAGACTTCAAAAATAATTTTCAAAAATATTTCCCAAATATTTATGCAAATATTTAACTCTCTAACAAAATATATTACTGATAGAGCGTAGTGGAGTGGTGAGAATGAGCTGAGCAGCACATTGCATGTAGCATGATGCACGTGAAGAAAGTGGATGCATTGAATTCGGATAAAGGCCGTCGAGGATGATCGTGTTGACGTGCCGAATGTAGCGGTATCAGACATATGAACTATGATCTAGGAGAAAACAGAAATTTCCTAGAATCTACCCCGGACATTTATTAAATTATGTCCTTACAAATCTCCCCCTATGTCTATACCGGTACATATACAAGATAATATCCCCATTAAACCCTCAAACTGAGAATACTAAATGACATGTCTTCCAAAACTTCAGCTCTCCGGTACCTTCCAAAGCTTTTCTCATCAGGGTGTGTAATCAAATAATGGGCAATGATGTACCTACACATATGAGATAAAGCAAATACCCATGACAAGCAACAGATTGAAATGTAATGATATGCAAAAATTGATGATCAATTAAGCTTAAGCAAATCATTCATGCAGCAACCAAACACCAAAACAAATCTCCCCCAAAATTCTTCTCCCCCTTTTTATGATGTCCCCAAATAAACAAATATGAGAAGCAAAAATGAATGCACATGGAGAATAACACACGAAAAATAAACTGCTATTTTTGTATTATTCAAATTTTTTTTTATACATAGTATACAATAAAGAATCACACCATGAAAGATCATAAAAACAACCAAGTCAATGATAGAGAAAATGAAGGGGTGTGATCAAATTCGATAGGAAAATCAATGCATACAAACATGACATATGTGCATGATGAATATCGGATACTCGTAACGAATGAACTCAAAGTCTTCCTTGTAACACCCCGCCTAATTAAATATCGGGTGGCCAGTCCCATACAAAATTAAAACAGAATATACAGTTGGCTCATTCTTAGCATCACTGTCGAAAATATTTATAACTCACCCAATACCCAATTAAGCTGGTGTTAAAAACTTTCCAAATTTTAATTTAACAAAATCCATTTCCAGTTTAAGAATAACACAACACATTTTATTCTACAACACTGATAACCAAGTAGATAACACAAAAGAATTTAAATGCAATTGGAATAAATATTCCCAAATAATATTAATCCATTACAGTAATCCCAACAATGTTAAATGTATTAAAAGACACGAATACAATAGTATTTGACCCCGATAGAAGAAGATAACTGAATCCTTTGGGAGACATGCCCTACTAAGATAAACTGTGAATCAAATGATGATAGGCGTCTAAGCAAAACTCCATAAATCCATAGCATGTCATAATCCGCTAAGGTTGGCGTCCCTGTTGCTGGACACCTGATATAGAAGATACAATAGAAAAGAAAATATGCAAGGAAACGGGTCAGAGCCCGATTGTGAAAATGATTTTTAAAACAACAAGTATTTAACAAGTGCAATAAATCTTTTATTATGTACATGTTAGACCCAACTCTCACTTGCCATTCTCACCTCTCAACTAGAGTGCACACTTAACGTTTCCTATTAACCTCCTAGTTAATGGTTCCTCTTTTCTAGTCTCCATATTATAATTCCATCCCAATATCATAATCCCCGTATGTCCCATACCATACGTCACATTATTATTCATTTACATTTCTCATTTATATGATTAGTTTCTCATTAACATGAATCATTTCTCATTAATATGAGTTAAGCTTTTCAATTCTTTAAGAATAAACATTCATTAACTTAATTTCATTATCTTTCTCTATTCACCGTTATCTACAATTATCACACAGTAGATGATTTAACCACAATAAATCCAATCATTCATTTAATCCATTATATATATATATATATATATATTCATATATAATACGGCACCCCGAGTCACAGCTGCGGTGCAATGCATTACTCTGCTATCATGTCCCAATATCGCTTGTCGTCGAATAAGGGACTAAAGGTTCGTTAAGATTCCTCGAACCACAAACAACAACACAATCATTGGAGGCGAACATAGTTCTCATACCCATGGGTCACGCACATACCTACATACCCATAGTCAGCGGACTTATCAACTCCCCGATAAGTCTTTCATAGACCTATGTTCTCGAGCGACAAATCAAAGATCCCATGGATTCATCAGGATATGACTGCCCTCACGCGCAAACCTCCCACCGATAGCAAGTAAGCTAGGTATGTCATACACATAAATCATCAATCAATCAAATAGGTATTATCATACCTATAGTATAATATCAATAAGGTAATATCACTACCCTAAGATAATTCCCATACGTAGCATTATATCTCTTTTAAATTCCACGTACTAAAATATCATATCTTTACTTCATAATTTAATTATCCTCGCATCCTATAACATCTCTCCACTCCCGACTAGGGATGGCAACGGGTAGGTTCGGGGTCGGGTTTTAACTCCCCATCCCCGTCCCCGTTAGAAATATCATTCCCCATCCCCGCCCCGTTCCCCGTTATAACGGGTTCGGGGATCCCCGTCCCCGTTTAAAACGGGTATCGGTTTCCCCGCGGGGAACCCGTCTTTTTTTTAACATAAAAAAATTCATTTCTTTTTTTTAATATAAGAATTCATTTTACTAAAAGATTTTATCTCAAAGATTAAAAAAAAATCATTTATTTTAATGTAAAAAGATTCATTTCTTTTTTTTGTTCTTTATATGTTTTATCTCGAAGATTTTGACTTAAACAGAGCCTAAGCAAAATTACAGAGCATAAACACAAGCTGAATCTCAGAAACCAAATCTCAGACATAAAACATATAAAGAACAAATAAAGAACAGAAAAATCAACCCATTTTACTCAACAAAACCTATACGGCATCTTACTCAAAACCCTTAAAAGAGCAACAAATCAACTCACTTGTTAGATTTAACCAACAATCCAACACAGATTCGTGGTGCAAAGAACAAAGAACATTCAAAATCGTCGTGGAGAGGAATCGAGGATGGTGTCAATCGTACACACGCTCAACGGATTCCACCGAAGCCTTGTTCCCGGCGATCAAAATCAGTCGGCAATGGTCATCGAGATCATAAATTTAGCAGAGATGCTTGAGTCGTTGATATTATACTTGTTCCCACTAATCCCAGTCTAAGGAGTTTGCTGATTTCAATTAACTCAAAACTTTATACCTCTAAATGTTCTTTGAGATTTGTCATAAATTATTTACCCATCTTTTCTGTTGTTAACTTGATATTCAGGAGAGGGTTTTCAATTTCATTCATGAGAGGGTTTGGTTCGTGGGGGAGTGAGAGGGAGGCGAAGAAATAACTGGGTTAGAAGAAATAGAAGCGGCGGTAAGGTCTTTACTAGTTCCCTTTCTTATATATTTTATTATATATTAATAATTCGGGTATCCCCGTGGGGACCCGAGGCTACACCCGAAACCGACCCGAATTTTTTCGGGGATTTTTTTAACTCCCCGAACCCGCCCCGATCCCCGAATTTTCGGATATTTTTCGGGGATTTTTTTCGGGTATCCGCGGATACCTGAATTTACGGGGAGAATTGCCATCCCTACTCCCGACGTCCTTAAGGTTCATGCGCGGAGCGTCTCGCAAAGCGAAATCCAAACAAGGAACCCCTCCAATACACTACTACTTAACTTTGTCGATCGAGGAGGTCCGACAACTTCAACTATGCGATCGGGATAACCTCAGACCTTCTTTCAACCAAATGTGTTCTAAACTCCCATCTCTATCCAGGAGCCATACCACTACGCTCTTGTACTACACTCAGCCCTTGCGAAATCAATAATGAGCTTAAACTCAGTCATTGATGTTTAAATTGTAACCCTAAGGCTACCCAGGTGTTATATTAAATCTCCCCTACTTGAACTATCCTTAATCCTCATACAAACAGATTAGAATCCAACACATGAATCTAGCAACCGAAATCTCTTTAACTTTAATTATCATAATTCAAATCAATTAAATCCCAATCAAATTAATTCAAATCTTAACTAGGGCTTACTGATCTTCTCTAAGTCCCATAATATCCAATTAATAATCACCGAAGATCTACAAAAGTTTTGGGATAAGAACCAACATTAAAAAGAAACAACATCATGAATTCTCATATTTTAAATACTCAGAAAAATCAGATCCAAAAATTATTCAAATCATCAATCCGACTTCAGATTTGGATTCTACACGAAAAATTAAGTCAGGTATGTGTTTTGAGTTTTTCTTAAATCTCATCCAAATGCACTAAAAAAGAAGATCTAAACATTCCAAATTGGCTCTTCTCACTCCACTCGTTTTTGCCTCTTTTTCCAGAAAATTATCAACATATTATCTTCAAGAACACTAAATTATTTTCAGAATTTCTTCCATAAATTGATGAATATTTATTGGATTACTAACTACCTACAACATAGTTTAATTCCTATATATTTTTAGATTCCAAAAATCCATTAATAACTATAACCTTTCATCTTCCAAGCATGAAAATCATCTCTTTTTATGACTATCCTAACATGGACAATATACGAACTTAAATTGAAAATATCAAACACTTGCCTCTAATGAAGATCTGATCCTTTGGAGTTGAATAACACAGGTGGTGATGGTGGTGGTGACCTTTGACCTTTGGTTCTCCTCCTTCCCAAGCAAACTTCTTTTTCTTTCCAAGCAACCTTCCACTCTCTCTAAGAAGATGACTTTTAAATTTTGTGTAGAAGAGATGAAATGAACCTACATACACTAATCTCCAAATACTTATAATAAGACAAAACCCTAAATCACTATTCATCCCCCTTGTAAAAATAACCAAAATGCCCTTTTGGGTTGTCTTTTCATTTTCAAATGACCCGAGACTCAAAATTAACATCCAAATAGACTTTTCTGACTATTTCAAACCTTCCGGACGCAACGACGCAGTCGAAATGACTATAAGGTAGATAGAAAATAAATTTCCTTTTTAATTTAATAAATTAGTCCCGACACGTCCCATACCGCGTCTGACTAAAAATTCAAATTACCAAATTTATATCATACCGTCATATCAATGACATCACATTCATATATTACCTAAATATCTTTAAGTAATATTCAGAATCATCCATTTTAATATCCACAATTCGGATAAAACCCAAATGAATTAATTAATAATAAAATCCAATTAATCCATTAATTTAAAATATAACACATTTTAAAAGTCATTAAAAATCACGGGGTATTACATACTTCCCCCCTTATAACAGAATTTCGTCCCGAAATTCAGGAATATAAATCATACCGGTAAGGTCAACTCCGAGTATAAATCTCACATCGCAAGAAATCTAAGACGTACCGCCCATACAGTACATTAACGAAAATCCCTATCGATGTTATACGCCATGCCTCACCATATAGTTTCAACTGAATCGAATTTAAACTTTACCCAATCTTCCTTATACCATTCACGTAACCAAGTTCAGAAAAATGATCCTCAATCATCAAGTAAATACATCCTGAAGTCACAACTACTCACTCTTTCACAATTATGAAAACTACTACCATTCAACCATCCAGGGCGCCCATACACCCTATCGTACCACTTTCAATATTAACATTTTCGCAAGGGATATAAACTCATATCCTAAAGACCTATCTTATTTCGACTCCCAACGGTTATTAGTTTCATGCGTGGGGTGTCTCGCAAGCGAAATCCAAACAAGGAACCACCCCGATACACTACTTCCTAAAGTAGTCGGTCATCGAAACTCCTAAGGTCCTTAGTCAATTATATAAAAATTTGGTTTATCAAAAAAAAAACATATCAGGTTTATCGATTTAAAAAAAAAAATTAGGTTTTAATGATTTCAAATAGAGTCTACTCATCTACTCTTCTCTAGAAGACAAGATGCTGGTTAATAGTAGTACATACGCTCTCGTATACCACGAGTCAATGCATGTCGATAGTCACGTCATGCTCGGACATGCCCAAAGTAAGTAATCCCATGATAAAAATCAAACCCACGTGATAACATGTAATATATAGGTGTCTCACACCCCTCAGTGAGTCTACGTAAATAACGATGCTATAGGCTAAGTTTAGCAACCCTTTTTGCCCACACAATATTAATTGCTACAAAAATCAATACGCCTCGTACTTCCTTAGATAGGAAACATACCCTCATTTGCGGGTGATGGTTGTTGAATCCCAATATTATAACTTTGCTCCGATGAGTCAAGAAAAATTTTACCCAAATTTTCGAGTTCTAGTTAACCACACTCCACTATTTGCCCAAGCCTTTGAATATATTGCCTTCGCTAGGTAACACAAAAAATTCCCGCATTTCAAAAACTTCTACTGATAACTCTCCTCAATTTTTCCATAATAGGGGTGACCTCGACTATGGTCATCATACTCGAACATACTTCATAACCTCCTAAGTACGATCTCCACTATCCATCCAATGGCCCTCATCTGCCATACTTCTTGTACGAACTCGTCCGAACGCAAATAAGATTCACTAATATATACGGAATCTTACCAAAGAAATCAACAATCCTAAACATAGGGCTCTACATCAAAGAACGCAAAGCTGAAAATACAGTAAGCGTACAGACCCTAAAGGACACTAGAACCTGATGCTCTGATACCACCTGTAACACCCCGCCTAATTAAATACCGGGTGGCCAGTCCCATACCAAATTAAAACAGAATATACAGTTGGCTCATTCTTAGCATCACTGTCGAAAACATTTACAACTCACCCAATACCCAATTAAGCTGGTGTTAAAAACTTTCCAAATTTTAATTTAACAAAATCCATTTCCAGTTTAAGAATAACACAACACATTTTATTCTACAACACTGATAACCAAGTAGATAACACAAAAGAATTTAAATTCAATTGGAATAAACATTCCCAAATAATATTAATCCATTACAGTAATCCCAACAATGTTAAATGTATTAAAAGACACGAATACAATAGTATTTGACCCCGATAGAAGAAGATAACTGAATCCTTTGGGAGACATGCCCTACTAAGATAAACTGTGAATCAAATGATGATAGGCGTCTAAGCAAAACTCCATAAATCCATAGCCTGTCATAATCCGCTAAGGTTGGCGTCCCTGTTGCTGGACACCTGATATAGAAGATACAATAGAAAAGAAAATATGCAAGGAAAAGGGTCAGAGCCCGATTGTGAAAATGATTTTTAAAACAGCAAGTATTTAACAAGTGCAATAAATCTTTTATTATGTACATGTTAGACCCAACTCTCACTTGCCATTCTCACCTCTCAACTAGAGTGCACACTTAACGTTTCCTATTAACCTCCTAGTTAATGGTTCCTCTTTTCTAGTCTCCATATTATAATTCCATCCCAATATCATAATCCCCGTATGTCCCATACCATACGTCACATTATTATTCATTTACATTTCTCATTTATATGATTAGTTTCTCATTAACATGAATCATTTCTCATTAATATGAGTTAAGCTTTTCAATTCTTTAAGAATAAACATTCATTAACTTAATTTCATTATCTTTCTCTATTCACCGTTATCTACAATTATCACACAGTAGATGATTTAACCACAATAAATCCAATCATTCATTTAATCCATTACATATATATATATATATATATATATATATATATATATATATATATATATATATATATATATATATATATATATATATATATATATATAATACGGCACCCCGAGTCACAGCTGCGGTGCAATGCATTACTCTGCTATCATGTCCCAATATCGCTTGTCGCCGAATAAGGGACTAAAGGTTCGTTAAGATTCCTCGAACCACAAACAACAACACAATCATTAGAGGCGAACATAGTTCTCATACCCATGGGTCACGCACATACCTACGTACCCATAGTCAGCGGACTTATCAACTCCCCGATAAGTCTTTCATAGACCTATGTTATCGAGCGACAAATCAAAGATCCCATGGATGCATCACGATATGACTGCCCTCACGCGCAAACCTCCCACCGATAGCAAGTAAGCTAGGTATGTCATACACATAAATCATCAATCAATCAAATAGGTATTATCATACCTATAGTATAATATCAATAAGGTAATATCACTACCCTAAGATAATTCCCATACGTAGCATTATATCTCTTTTAAATTCCACGTATTAAAATATCATATCTTTACTTCCTAATTTAATTATCCTCGCATCCTATAACATCTCTCCACTCCCGACGTCGTTAAGGTTCATGCGCGGAGCGTCTCGCAAAGCGAAATCCAAACAAGGAACCCCTCCAATACACTACTACTTAACTTTGTCGATCGAGGAGGTCCTACAACTTCAACTATGCGATCGGGATAACCTCATACCTTCTTTCAACCAAATGTGTTCTAAACTCCCATCTCTATCCAGGATCCATACCACTACGCTCTTGTACTACACTCAGCCCTTGCGAAATCAATAATGAGCTTAAACTCAGTCATTGATGTTTAAATTGTAACCCTAAGGCTACCCAGGTGTTATATTAAATCTCCCCTACTTGAACTATCCTTAATCCTCATACAAACAGATTAGAATCCAACACATGAATCTAGCAACCGAAATCTCTTTAACTTTAATTATCATAATTCAAATCAATTAAATCCCAATCAAATTAATTCAAATCTTAACTAGGGCTTACTGATCTTCTCTAAGTCCCATAATATCCAATTAATAATCACCGAAGATCTACAAAAGTTTTGGGATAAGAACCAACATTAAAAAGAAACAACATCATGAATTCTCATATTTTAAATACTCAGAAAAATCAGATCCAAAAATTATTCAAATCATCAATCCGACTTCAGATTTGGATTCTACACGAAAAATTGAGTCAGGTATGTGTTTTGAGTTTTTCTTAAATCTCATCCAAATGCACTCAAAAAGAAAATCTAAACATTCCAAATTGGCTCTTCTCATTCCACTCATTTTTGCCTCTTTTTCCAGAAAATTATCAACATATTATCTTCAAGAACACTAAATTATTTTCAGAATTTCTTCCATAAATTGATGAATATTTATTGGATTACTAACTACCTACAACATGAGTTTAATTCCTATATATTTTTAGATTCCAAAAATCCATTAACAACTATAACCTTTCATCTTCCAAGCATGAAAATCATCTCTTTTTATAACTATCCTAACATGGACAATATACGAACTTAAATTGCAAATATCAAACACTTGCCTCTAATGAAGATCTGATCCTTTGGAGTTGAATAACACAGGTGGTGATGGTGGTGGTGACCTTTGACCTTTGGTTCTCCTCCTTCCCAAGCAAACTTCTTTTTCTTTCCAAGCAACCTTCCACTCTCTCTAAGAAGATGACTTTTAAATTTTGTGTAGAAGAGATGAAATGAACCTACATACACTAATCTCCAAATACTTATAATAAGACAAAACCCTAAATCACTATTCATCCCCCTTGTAAAAATAACCAAAATGCCCTTTTGGGTTGTCTTTTCATTTCCAAATGACCCGAGACTCAAAATTAACATCCAAATAGACTTTTCTGACTATTTCAAACCTTCCGGACGCAACGACGCAGTCGAAATGACTATAAGGTAGATAGAAAATAAATTTCCTTTTTAATTTAATAAATTAGTCCCGACACGTCCCATACCGCGTCTGACTAAAAATTCAAATTACCGAATTTATATCATACCGTCATATCAATGACATCACATTCATATATTACCTAAATATCTTTAAGTAATATTCAGAATCATCCATTTTAATATCCACAATTCGGATAAAACCCAAATGAATTAATTAATAATAAAATCCAATTAATCCATTAATTTAAAATATAACACATTTTAAAAGTCATTAAAAATCACGGGGTATTACATACTTCCCCCCTTATAACAGAATTTCGTCCCGAAATTCAGGAATATAAATCATACCGGTAAGGTCAACTCCGAGTATAAATCTCACATCGCAAGAAATCTAAGACGTACCGCCCATACAGTACATTAACGAAAATCCCTATCGATGTTATACGCCATGCCTCACCATATAGTTTCAACTGAATCGAATTTAAACTTTACCCAATCTTCCTTATACCATTCACGTAACCAAGTTCAGAAAAATGATCCTCAATCATCAAGTAAATACATCCTGAAGTCACAACTACTCACTCTTTCACAATTATGAAAACTACTACCATTCAACCATCCAGGGCGCCCATACACCCTATCGTACCACTTTCAATATTAACATTTTCGCAAGGGTTATAAACTCATATCCTAAAGACCTATCTTATTTCGACTCCCAACGGTTATTAGTTTCATGCGTGGGGTGTCTCGCAAGCGAAATCCAAACAAGGAACCACCTCGATACACTACTTCCTAAAGTAGTCGGTCATCGAAACTCCTAAGGTCCTTAGTCAATTAAATAAAAATTTGGTTTATAAAAAAAAAACATATCAGGTTTATCGATTTAAAAAAAAAATTAGGTTTTAATGATTTCAAATAGAGTCTACTCATCTACTCTTCTCTAGAAGACAAGATGCTGGTTAATAGTAGTACATACGCTCTCGTATACCACGAGTCAATGCATGCCGATAGTCACATCATGCTCGGACCTGCCCAAAGTAAGTAATCCCATGATAAAAATCAAACCCACGTGATAACATGTAATATATAGGTGTCTCACACCCCGCAGTGAGTCTACGTAAATAACGATGCTATAGGCTAAGTTTAGCAACCCTTTTTGCCCACACAATATTAATTGCTACAAAAATCAATACGCCTCATACTTCCTTAGATAGGAAATATACCCTCATTTGCGGGTGATGGTTGTTGAATCCCAATATTATAACTTTGCTCCGATGAGTCAAGAAAAATTTTACCCAAATTTTCGAGTTCTAGTTAACCACACTCCACTATTTGCCCAAGCCTTTGAATATATTGCCTTCGCTAGGTAACACAAAAAATTCCCGCATTTCAAGAACTTCTACTGATGACTCTCCTCAATTTTTCCATAATAGGGGTGACCTCGACTATGGTCATCATACTCGAACATACTTCATAACCTCCTAAGTACGATCTCCACTATCCATCCAATGGCCCTCATCTGCCATACTTCTTGTACGAACTCGTCCGAACGCAAATAAGATTCACTAATATATACGGAATCTTACCAAAGAAATCAACAATCCTAAACATAGGGCTCTACATCAAAGAACGCAAAGCTGAAAATACAGTAAGCGTACAGACCCTAAAGGACACTAGAACCTGATGCTCTGATACCACCTGTAACACCCCGCCTAATTAAATACCGGGTGGCCAGTCCCATACCAAATTAAAACAGAATATACAGTTGGCTCATTCTTAGCATCACTGTCGAAAACATTTACAACTCACCCAATACCCAATTAAGCTGGTGTTAAAAACTTTCCAAATTTTAATTTAACAAAATCCATTTCCAGTTTAAGAATAACACAACACATTTTATTCTACAACACTGATAACCAAGTAGATAACACAAAAGAATTTAACTGCAATTGGAATAAACATTCCCAAATAATATTAATCCATTACAGTAATCCCAACAATGTTAAATGTATTAAAAGACACGAATACAATAGTATTTGACCCCGATAGAAGAAGATAACTGAATCCTTTGGGAGACATGCCCTACTAAGATAATACTGTGAATCAAATGATGATAGGCGTCTAAGCAAAACTCCATAAATCCATAGCCTGTCATAATCCGCTAAGGTTGGCGTCCCTGTTGCTGGACACCTGATATAGAAGATACAATAGAAAAGAAAATATGCAAGGAAACGGGTCAGAGCCCGATTGTGAAAATGATTTTTAAAACATCAAGTATTTAACAAGTGCAATAAATCTTTTATTATGTACATGTTAGATCCAACTCTCACTTGTCATTCTCACCTCTCAACTAGAGTGCACACTTAACGTTTCCTATTAACCTCCTAGTTAATGGTTCCTCTTTTCTAGTCTCCATATTATAATTCCATCCCAATATCATAATCCCCGTATGTCCCATACCATACGTCACATTATTATTCATTTACATTTCTCATTTATATGATTAGTTTCTCATTAACATGAATCATTTCTCATTAATATGAGTTAAGCTTTTCAATTCTTTAAGAATAAACATTCATTAACTTAATTTCATTATCTTTCTCTATTCACCGTTATCTACAATTATCACACAGTAGATGATTTAACCACAATAAATCCAATCATTAATTATTCCATTATATATATATTCATATATAATACGGCACCCCGAGTCACAGCTGCGGTGCAATGCATTACTCTGCTATCATGTCCCAATATCTCTTGTCGGCGAATAAGGGACTAAAGGTTCGTTAAGATTCCTCAAACCACAAACAACAACACAATCATTGGAGGCGAACATAGTTCTCATACCCATGGGTCACGCACATACCTACGTACCCATAGTCAGCGGACTTATCAACTCCCCGGTAAGTCTTTCATAGACCTATGTTCTCGAGCGACAAATCAAAGATCCCATGGATTCATCAGGATATGACTGCCCTCACGCGCAAACCTCCCACCGATAGCAAGTAAGCTAGGTATGTCATACACATAAATCATCAATCAATCAAATAGGTATTATCATACCTATAATATAATATCAATAAGGTAATATCACTACCCTAAGATAATTCCCATACGTAGCATTATATCTCTTTTAAATTCCACGTATTAAAATATCATATCTTTACTTCATAATTTAATTATCCTCGCATCCTATAACATCTCTCCACTCCCGACGTCGTTAAGGTTCATGCGCGGAGCGTCTCGCAAAGCGAAATCCAAACAAGGAACCCCTCCAATACACTACTACTTAACTTTGTCGATCGAGGAGGTCCGACAACTTCAACTATGCGATCGGGATAACCTCATACCTTCTTTCAACCAAATGTGTTCTAAACTCCCATCTCTATCCAGGAGCCATACCACTACGCTCTTGTACTACACTCAGCCCTTGCGAAATCAATAATGAGCTTAAACTCAGTTATTGATGTTTAAATTGTAACCCTAAGGCTACCCAGGTGTTATATTAAATCTCCCCTACTTGAACTATCCTTAATCCTCATACAAACAGATTAGAATCCAACACATGTATCTAGCAATCGAAATCTCTTTAACTTTAATTATCATAATTCTAATCAATTAAATCCCAATCAAATTAATTCAAATCTTTACTAGGGCTTACTGATCTTCTATAAGTCCCATAATATCCAATTAATAATCACCGAAGATCTACAAAAGTTTTGGGATAAGAAACAACATTAAAAAGAAACAACATCATGAATTCTCGTATTTTAAATACTCAGAAAAATCAGATCCAAAAATTATTCAAATCATCAATCCGACTTCAGATTTGGATTCTACACGAAAAATTGAGTCAGGTATGTGTTTTGAGTTTTTCTTAAATCTCATCCAAATGCACTCAAAAAGAAGATATAAACATTCCAAATTGGCTCTTCTCATTCCACTCGTTTTTGCCTCTTTTTCCAGAAAATTATCAACATATTATCTTCAAGAACACTAAATTATTTTCAGAATTTCTTCCATAAATTGATGAATATTTATTGGATTATTAACTACCTACAACATGAGTTTAATTCCTATATATTTTTAGATTCCAAAAATCCATTAACAACTATAACCTTTCATCTTCCAAGCATGAAAATCATCTCTTTTTATAACTATCCTAACATGGACAATATACGAACTTAAATTGCAAATATCAAACACTTGCCTCTAATGAAGATCTGATCCTTTGGAGTTGAATAACACAGGTGGTGATGGTGGTGGTGACCTTTGACCTTTGGTTCTCCTCCTTCCCAAGCAAACTTCTTTTTCTTTCCAAGCAACCTTCCACTCTCTCTAAGAAGATGACTTTTAAATTTTGTGTAGAAGAGATGAAATGAACCTACATACACTAATCTCCAAATACTTATAATAAGACAAAACCCTAAATCACTATTCATCCCCATTGTAAAAATAACCAAAATGCCCTTTTGGGTTGTCTTTTCATTTCCTAATGACCCGAGACTCAAAATTAACATCCAAATAGACTTTTCTGACTATTTCAAACCTTCCGGACGCAACGACGCAGTCGTAATGACTATAAGGTCGATAGAAAATAAATTTCCTTTTTAATTTAATAAATTAGTCCCGACACGTCCCATACCGCGTCTGACTAAAAATTCAAATTATCGAATTTATATCATACCGTCATATCAATGACATCACATTCATATATTACCTAAATATCTTTAAGTAATATTCAGAATCATCCATTTTAATATCCACAATTCGGATAAAACCCAAATGAATTAATTAATAATAAAATCCAATTAATCCATTAATTTAAAATATAACCCATTTTAAAAGTCATTAAAAATCACGGGGTATTACATACTTCCCCCCTTATAACAGAATTTTGTCCCTAAATTCGGGAATATAAATCATACCGGTAAGGTCAACTCCGAGTATAAATCTCACATCGCAAGAAATCTAAGACGTACCGCCCATACAGTACATTAACGAAAATCCCTATCGATGTTATACGCCATGCCTCACCATATAGTTTCAACTGAATCGAATTTAAACTTTACCCAATCTTCCTTATACCATTCACGTAACCAAGTTCAGAAAAATGATCCTCAATCATCAAGTAAATACATCCTGAAGTCACAACTACTCACTCTTTCACAATTATGAAAACTACTACCATTCAACCATCCAGGGCGCCCATACACCCTATCGTACCACTTTCAATATTAACATTTTCGCAAGGGTTATAAACTCATATCCTAAAGACCTATCTTATTTCGACTCCCAACGGTTATTAGTTTCATGCGTGGGGTGTCTCGCAAGCGAAATCCAAACAAGGAACCACCCCGATACACTACTTCCTAAAGTAGTCGGTCATCGAAACTCCTAAGGTCCTTAGTCAATTATATAAAAATTTGGTTTATCAAAAAAAAAACATATCAGGTTTATCGATTTAAAAAAAAAATTAGGTTTTAATGATTTCAAATAGAGTCTACTCATCTACTCTTCTCTAGAAGACAAGATGCTGGTTAATAGTAGTACATACGCTCTCGTATACCACGAGTCAATGCATGTCGATAGTCACGTCATGCTCGGACATGCCCAAAGTAAGTAATCCCATGATAAAAATCAAACCCACGTGATAACATGTAATATATAGGTGTCTCACACCCCTCAGTGAGTCTACGTAAATAACGATGCTATAGGCTAAGTTTAGCAACCCTTTTTGCCCACACAATATTAATTGCTACAAAAATCAATACGCCTCGTACTTCCTTAGATAGGAAACATACCCTCATTTGCGAGTGATGGTTGTTGAATCCCAATATTATAACTTTGCTCCGATGAGTCAAGAAAAATTTTACCCAAATTTTCGAGTTCTAGTTAACCACACTCCACTATTTGCCCAAGCCTTTGAATATATTGCCTTCGCTAGGTAACACAAAAAATTCCCGCATTTCAAGAACTTCTACTGATGACTCTCCTCAATTTTTCCATAATAGGGGTGACCTCGACTATGGTCATCATACTCGAACATACTTCATAACCTCCTAAGTACGATCTCCACTATCCATCCAATGGCCCTCATCTGCCATACTTCTTGTACGAACTCGTCCGAACGCAAATAAGATTCACTAATATATACGGAATCTTACCAAAGAAATCAACAATCCTAAACATAGGGCTCTACATCAAAGAACGCAAAGCTGAAAATACAGTAAGCGTACAGACCCTAAAGGATACTAGAACCTGATGCTCTGATACCACCTGTAATACCCCGCCTAATTAAATACCGGGTGGCCAGTCCCATACCAAATTAAAACAGAATATACAGTTGGCACATTCTTAGCATCACTGTCGAAAACATTTACAACTCACCCAATACCCAATTAAGCTGGTGTTAAAAACTTTCCAAATTTTAATTTAACAAAATCCATTTCCAGTTTAAGAATAACACAACACATTTTATTCTACAACACTGATAACCAAGTAGATAACACAAAAGAATTTAACTGCAATTGGAATAAACATTCCCAAATAATATTAATCCATTACAGTAATCCCAACAATGTTAAATGTATTAAAAGACACGAATACAATAGTATTTGACCCCGATAGAAGAAGATAACTGAATCCTTTGGGAGACATGCCCTACTAAGATAAACTGTGAATCAAATGATGATAGGCGTCTAAGCAAAACTCCATAAATCCATAGCCTGTCATAATCCGCTAAGGTTGGCGTCCCTGTTGCTGGACACCTGATATAGAAGATACAATAGAAAAGAAAATATGCAAGGAAACGGGTCAGAGCCCGATTGTGAAAATGATTTTTAAAACAGCAAGTATTTAACAAGTGCAATAAATCTTTTATTATGTACATGTTAGACCCAACTCTCACTTGCCATTCTCACCTCTCAACTAGAGTGCACACTTAACGTTTCCTATTAACCTCCTAGTTAATGGTTCATCTTTTCTAGTCTCCATATTATAATTCCATCCCAATATCATAATCCCCGTATGTCCCATACCATACGTCACATTATTATTCATTTACATTTCTCATTTATATGATTAGTTTCTCATTAACATGAATCATTTCTCATTAATATGAGTTAAGCTTTTCAATTCTTTAAGAATAAACATTCATTAACTTAATTTCATTATCTTTCTCTATTCACCGTTATCTACAATTATCACACAGTAGATGATTTAACCACAATAAATCCAATCATTCATTTAATCCATTACATATATATATATATTCATATATAATACGGCACCCCGAGTCACAGCTGCGGTGCAATGCATTACTCTGCTATCATGTCCCAATATCGCTTGTCGCCGAATAAGGGACTAAAGGTTCGTTAAGATTCCTCGAACCACAAACAACAACACAATCATTAGAGGCGAACATTGTTCTCATACCCATGGGTCACGCACATACCTACGTACCCATAGTCAGCGGACTTATCAACTCCCCGATAAGTCTTTCATAGACCTATGTTATCGAGCGACAAATCAAAGATCCCATGGATGCATCACGATATGACTGCCCTCACGCGCAAACCTCCCACCGATAGCAAGTAAGCTAGGTATGTCATGCACATAAATCATCAATCAATCAAATAGGTATTATCATACCTATAGTATAATATCAATAAGGTAATATCACTACCCTAAGATAATTCCCATACGTAGCATTATATCTCTTTTAAATTCCACGTATTAAAATATCATATCTTTACTTCATAATTTAATTATCCTCGCATCCTATAACATCTCTCCACTCCCGACGTCGTTAAGGTTCATGCGCGGAGCGTCTCGCAAAGCGAAATCCAAACAAAGAACCCCTCCAATACACTACTACTTAACTTTGTCGATCGAGGAGGTCCTACAACTTCAACTATGCGATCGGGATAACCTCATACCTTCTTTCAACCAAATGTGTTCTAAACTCCCATCTCTATCCAGGATCCATACCACTACGCTCTTGTACTACACTCAGCCCTTGCGAAATCAATAATGAGCTTAAACTCAGTCATTGATGTTTAAATTGTAACCCTAAGGCTACCCAGGTGTTATATTAAATCTCCCCTACTTGAACTATCCTTAATCCTCATACAAACAGATTAGAATCCAACACATGAATCTAGCAACCGAAATCTCTTTAACTTTAATTATCATAATTCAAATCAATTAAATCCCAATCAAATTAATTCAAATCTTAACTAGGGCTTACTGATCTTCTCTAAGTCCCATAATATCCAATTAATAATCACCGAAGATCTACAAAAGTTTTGGGATAAGAACCAACATTAAAAAGAAACAACATCATGAATTCTCATATTTTAAATACTCAGAAAAATCAGATCCAAAAATTATTCAAATCATCAATCCGACTTCAGATTTGGATTCTACACGAAAAATTGAGTCAGGTATGTGTTTTGAGTTTTTCTTAAATCTCATCCAAATGCACTCAAAAAGAAGATCTAAACATTCCAAATTGGCTCTTCTCATTCCACTCATTTTTGCCTCTTTTTCCAGAAAATTATCAACATATTATCTTCAAGAACACTAAATTATTTTCAGAATTTCTTCCATAAATTGATGAATATTTATTGGATTACTAACTACCTACAACATGAGTTTAATTCCTATATATTTTTAGATTCCAAAAATCCATTAACAACTATAACCTTTCATCTTCCAAGCATGAAAATCATCTCTTTTTATAACTATCCTAACATGGACAATATACGAACTTAAATTGCAAATATCAAACACTGGCCTCTAATGAAGATCTGATCCTTTGGAGTTGAATAACACAGGTGGTGATGGTGGTGGTGACCTTTGACCTTTGGTTCTCCTCCTTCCCAAGCAAACTTCTTTTTCTTTCCAAGCAACCTTCCACTCTCTCTAAGAAGATGACTTTTAAATTTTGTGTAGAAGAGATGAAATGAACCTACATACACTAATCTCCAAATACTTATAATAAGACAAAACCCTAAATCACTATTCATCCCCCTTGTAAAAATAACCAAAATGCCCTTTTGGGTTGTCTTTTCATTTCCAAATGACCCGAGACTCAAAATTAACATCCAAATAGACTTTTCTGACTATTTCAAACCTTCCGGACGCAACGACGCAGTCGAAATGACTATAAGGTAGATAGAAAATAAATTTCCTTTTTAATTTAATAAATTAGTCCCGACACGTCCCATACCGCGTCTGACTAAAAATTCAAATTACCGAATTTATATCATACCGTCATATCAATGACATCACATTCATATATTACCTAAATATCTTTAAGTAATATTCAGAATCATCCATTTTAATATCCACAATTCGGATAAAACCCAAATGAATTAATTAATAATAAAATCCAATTAATCCATTAATTTAAAATATAACACATTTTAAAAGTCATTAAAAATCACGGGGTATTACATACTTCCCCCCTTATAACAGAATTTCGTCCCGAAATTCAGGAATATAAATCATACCGGTAAGGTCAACTCCGAGTATAAATCTCACATCGCAAGAAATCTAAGACGTACCGCCCATACAGTACATTAACGAAAATCCCTATCGATGTTATACGCCATGCCTCACCATATAGTTTCAACTGAATCGAATTTAAACTTTACCCAATCTTCCTTATACCATTCACGTAACCAAGTTCAGAAAAATGATCCTCAATCATCAAGTAAATACATCCTGAAGTCACAACTACTCACTCTTTCACAATTATGAAAACTACTACCATTCAACCATCCAGGGCGCCCATACACCCTATCGTACCACTTTCAATATTAACATTTTCGCAAGGGTTATAAACTCATATCCTAAAGACCTATCTTATTTCGACTCCCAACGGTTATTAGTTTCATGCGTGGGGTGTCTCGCAAGCGAAATCCAAACAAGGAACCACCCCGATACACTACTTCCTAAAGTAGTCGGTCATCGAAACTCCTAAGGTCCTTAGTCAATTATATAAAAATTTGGTTTATAAAAAAAAAACATATCAGGTTTATCGATTTAAAAAAAAAAATTAGGTTTTAATGATTTCAAATAGAGTCTACTCATCTACTCTTCTCTAGAAGACAAGATGCTGGTTAATAGTAGTACATACGCTCTCGTATACCACGAGTCAATGCATGCCGATAGTCACATCATGCTCGGACATGCCCAAAGTAAGTAATCCCATGATAAAAATCAAACCCAAGTGATAACATGTAATATATAGGTGTCTCACACCCCTCAGTGAGTCTACGTAAATAACGATGCTATAGGCTAAGTTTATCAACCCTTTTTGCCCACACAATATTAATTGCTACAAAAATCAATACGCCTCGTACTTCCTTAGATAGGAAATATACCCTCATTTGCGGGTGATGGTTGTTGAATCCCAATATTATAACTTTGCTCCGATGAGTCAAGAAAATTTTAACCCAAATTTTCGAGTTCTAGTTAACCACACTCCACTATTTGCCCAAGCCTTTGAATATATTGCCTTCGCTAGGTAGCACAAAAAATTCCCGCATTTCAAGAACTTCTACTGATGACTCTCCTCAATTTTTCCATAATAGGGGTGACCTCGACTATGGTCATCATACTCGAACATACTTCATAACCTCCTAAGTACGATCTCCACTATCCATCCAATGGCCCTCATCTGCCATACTTCTTGTACGAACTCGTCCGAACGCAAATAAGATTCACTAATATATACGGAATCTTACCAAAGAAATCAACAATCCTAAACATAGGGCTCTACATCAAAGAACGCAAAGCTGAAAATACAGTAAGCGTACAGACCCTAAAGGACACTAGAACCTGATGCTCTGATACCACCTGTAACACCCCGCCTAATTAAATACCGGGTGGCCAGTCCCATACCAAATTAAAACAGAATATACAGTTGGCTCATTCTTAGCATCACTGTCGAAAACATTTACAACTCACCCAATACCCAATTAAGCTGGTGTTAAAAACTTTCCAAATTTTAATTTAACAAAATCCATTTCCAGTTTAAGAATAACACAACACATTTTATTCTACAACACTGATAACCAAGTAGATAACACAAAAGAATTTAAATTCAATTGGAATAAACATTCCCAAATAATATTAATCCATTACAGTAATCCCAACAATGTTAAATGTATTAAAAGACACGAATACAATAGTATTTGACCCCGATAGGAGAAGATAACTGAATCCTTTGGGAGACATGCCCTACTAAGATAATACTGTGAATCAAATGATGATAGGCGTCTAAGCAAAACTCCATAAATCCATAGCCTGTCATAATCCGCTAAGGTTGGCGTCCCTGTTGCTGGACACCTGATATAGAAGATACAATAGAAAAGAAAATATGCAAGGAAACGGGTCAGAGCCCGATTGTGAAAATGATTTTTAAAACATCAAGTATTTAACAAGTGCAATAAATCTTTTATTATGTACATGTTAGATCCAACTCTCACTTGCCATTCTCACCTCTCAACTAGAGTGCACACTTAACGTTTCCTATTAACCTCCTAGTTAATGGTTCCTCTTTTCTAGTCTCCATATTATAATTCCATCCCAATATCATAATCCCCGTATGTCCCATACCATACGTCACATTATTATTCATTTACATTTCTCATTTATATGATTAGTTTCTCATTAACATGAATAATTTCTCATTAATATGAGTTAAGCTTTTCAATTCTTTAAGAATAAACATTCATTAACTTAATTTCATTATCTTTATCTATTCACCGTTATCTACAATTATCACACAGTAGATGATTTAACCACAATAAATCCAATCATTCATTTAATCCATTATATATATATTCATATATAATACGGCACCCCGAGTCACAGCTGCGGTGCAATGCATTACTCTGCTATCATGTCCCAATATCTCTTGTCGGCGAGTAAGGGACTAAAGGTTCGTTAAGATTCCTCGAACCACAAACAACAACACAATCATTGGAGGCGAACATTGTTCTCATACCCATGGGTCACGCACATACCTACGTACCCATAGTCAGCGGACTTATCAACTCCCCGATAAGTCTTTCATAGACCTATGTTCTTGAGCGACAAATCAAAGATCCCATGGATTCATCAGGATATGACTGCCCTCACGCGCAAACCTCCCACCGATAGCAAGTAAGCTAGGTATGTCATACACATAAATCATCAATCAATCAAATAGGTATTATCATACCTATAATATAATATCAATAAGGTAATATCACTACCCTAAGATAATTCCCATACGTAGCATTATATCTCTTTTAAATTCCACGTATTAAAATATCATATCTTTACTTCATAATTTAATTATCCTCGCATCCTATAACATCTCTCCACTCCCGACGTCGTTAAGGTTCATGCGCGGAGCGTCTCGCAAAGCGAAATCCAAACAAGGAACCCCTCCAATACACTACTACTTAACTTTGTCGATCGAGGAGGTCCGACAACTTCAACTATGCGATCGGGATAACCTCATACCTTCTTTCAACCAAATGTGTTCTAAACTCCCATCTCTATCCAGGAGCCATACCACTACGCTCTTGTACTACACTCAGCCCTTGCGAAATCAATAATGAGCTTAAACTCAGTTATTGATGTTTAAATTGTAACCCTAAGGCTACCCAGGTATTATATTAAATCTCCCCTACTTGAACTATCCTTAATCCTCATACAAACAGATTAGAATCCAACACATGTATCTAGCAATCGAAATCTCTTTAACTTTAATTATCATAATTCTAATCAATTAAATCCCAATCAAATTAATTCAAATCTTAACTAGGGCTTACTGATCTTCTCTAAGTCCCATAATATCCAATTAATAATCACCGAAGATCTACAAAAGTTTTGGGATAAGAACCAACATTAAAAAGAAACAACATCATGAATTCTCATATTTTAAATACTCAGAAAAATCAGATCCAAAAATTATTCAAATCATCAATCCGACTTCAGATTTGGATTCTACACGAAAAATTGAGTCAGGTATGTGTTTTGAGTTTTTCTTAAATCTCATCCAAATGCACTCAAAAAGAAGATATAAACATTCCAAATTGGCTCTTCTCATTCCACTCGTTTTTGCCTCTTTTTCCAGAAAATTATCAACATATTATCTTCAAGAACACTAAATTATTTTCAGAATTTCTTCCATAAATTGATGAATATTTATTGGATTATTAACTACCTACAACATGAGTTTAATTCCTATATATTTTTAGATTCCAAAAATCCATTAACAACTATAACCTTTCATCTTCCAAGCATGAAAATCATCTCTTTTTATAACTATCCTAACATGGACAATATACGAACTTAAATTGCAAATATCAAACATTTGCCTCTAATGAAGATCTGATCCTTTGGAGTTGAATAACACAGGTGGTGGTGACCTTTGACCTTTGGTTCTCCTCCTTCCCAAGCAAACTTCTTTTTCTTTCCAAGCAACCTTCCACTCTCTCTAAGAAGATGACTTTTAAATTTTTTGTAGAAGAGATGAAATGAACCTACATACACTAATCTCCAATTACTTATAATAAAACAAAACCCTAAATCACTATTCATCCCCTTGTAAAAATAACCAAAATGTCCTTTTGGGTTGTCTTTTCATTTCCAAATGACCCGAGACTCAAAATTAACATCCAAATAGACTTTTCTGACTATTTCAAACCTTCCGGACGCAACGACGCAGTCGAAATGACTATAAGGTCGATATAAAATAAATTTCCTTTTTAATTTAATAAATTAGTCCCGACACGTCCCATATCGCGTTTGACTAAAAATTCAAATTACCGAATTTATATCATACCGTCATATCAATGACATCACATTCATATATTAATTAAATATCTTTAAGTAATATTCAGAATCATCCATTTTAATATCCACAATTCGGATAAAACCCAAATGAATTAATTAATAATAAAATCCAATTAATCCATTAATTTAAAATATAACCCATTTTAAAAGTCATTAAAAATCACGGGGTATTACATTCCTTTGGTGTAAAAAATGGTAATATGAGACATTGACTCAATCAAATCAACAAAACAAAGCTCAATGTGATTTCCACACCAATAACGTCCAAAACTATGTCATGCTTTTTCAGGACTTTCAAGGAAGTGCAAACCAGTTTATATTCTCCAACCAAACTCCCTCAGATTTTAATTTTGAATAGAGGCTTTCTAAATTCTCAAACTTTGGAGAATTGATGGTGAAACCTAATAGCCCATATTTGGCATGAATTGCTTTTTATTATTTTTACATTTTTTTGGGGCTCTTTTAACCTCTTTGGACCTCGGATAATAAAATTCCTCAATTTTTTAGGTCCTTTTGAACGGTGGCTTTTGCGCAAAGAATAGATAATTACCTTTCGCAGCCCCTCCCCGTTCTTAAACAAACATTCAGTCTCACAAAAATGATTTTTACATGCATTCCAATCTTGTCAAGTTTTATCGCATATTGTTAGTTGTATAGACAGAATTGAGATGAAAACACTCAAGCCAACATGTGATAGACAAGTATAATAATTAAATAAAGCCGTGCATGTGTGCAATAAAGAAGATAGGAGTCAAACATGTAGATAAACTATCACGAATCACATCTCAAAGACTCCAAGCAGTGTAAAGCACATGGATGAAATGATGTAGCGTCTCAAATCTCTATCAAACAGTCACATGAAAAGATGGAATGAAATTGTGACTTGGCTATCTTAAATGTTCATCCATAAAAGATGCATAAAAAATACAAAAATCTTTTTGGGCTTTTCTAAAATTTGTATATATAAAAAATCTTTTTGGATTTTTCAAAAGAATAAATAAATAACTGTATAACTAAGCAAAAGTACATATAAAACAAACTAGAAATAGGAAACATATGATATGAACATGAAAAAGCATCCTATCTTATACATAGACCAACTCCTGAGTCAACTGTGCAAATCCTCAAAGACTTCCTAAGACTCTCAAATCTAAGGGCATCTAAAGGTTTCATGAAAATATCGGCTAACTGACGGTCGGTGGAAACAAAACTCAGGGATACGACTTTCTCCTCAACTAACTGTCGTATAAAGTGCTCACGTATCCTGATGTGCTTTGTGCACGAATGCTGGACTGGATTACGGGATATGTGTATCGCGCTCGTGTTATCATAGGAAATGGTCATGGTGTCCTGTGAAATCCCATAATCCTCCAGCATTTGCTTCATCCATAAGAGTTGCGTGCAACAATTCCCGGCGGCTATGTACTCAGCCTCCGCAGTGGACAAAGATGGGATTTTGCTTCTTGCTCAGCCAGAAGACAAGAGAAGAACCAAAATAGACACCCACCAGAAGTGCTCCTATAACCATCTACATCCTCGGCCCAATCGGCATCTGAATAGGCGGACAAACGGTCATCAGTATCAAAGGAATATCAAATACCGTATGAGAGAGTCCCACTCACGTATTTAATAATACGTTTTAGAGCAAGTAAATGTGACTCTTTCGGGGACGCCTGATATCGCGCACAGACTCCGACACTAAAGGCTATGTCGGGATGACTGGCAGTCAAGTAGAGAAGACTACCTATCATACTCCGATATAAGGTTTGCTCTACGTCCTTACCTGAAGTGTCCTTACTAAGCTTGGTAGTAATACTCATAGGTGTACGTGCGTGCTTAGCGAAGTCTAACCCAAATTTCTTCACTAGGTCTCTAGCATACTTGGATTGGGAGATGAACATCCCATCCTCTAGCTGACGAACCGGGAGACCAAGGAAGAAAGTAAGCTCACCAACCATGCTCATCTCAAACTCACTTTTCATCTCCTCTTAAAAGTGATGAGCATGTTGAGAGCACGTGGATCCAAAGACTATGTCGTCCATATAGACCTGGGCAACTAAAATTGCACCGTCATCTCTCCTGACGAACAACGTCATATCAACTCCCCCTCTCTTGAAGCCACGGGTTAAGAGATAGGAAGTAAGCCTCTCGTACCAAGCACGGGGTGCTTGCTTCAAATCATACAAGGCATTCCTCAGATAGTAGACGTGTTCCGGGTGCAGAGGGTCTTTAAACCCTTTTGGTTGTTCCACGTAAACCTCCTCCTGTAGAATGCCATTCAGAAAGACACTCTTGACATCCATCTGATATAACTTGAAACGCAGATGACATGCGATGGCGAGTAGTAGACGGACGAACTCAAGCCTTGCAACAGGAGCAAATGTCTCCCCAAAGTCTACACCTTCTATCTGCGTGTAGCCTTGAGCGACCAACCTAGCATTGTTTCTGATTATGGTACCATTTTCATCCATTTTATTCTTAAAGATCCATCTGGTACCTATCACATTTGTCTCACTAGGTCGGGGAACAAGTTCCCAGATATTATTCTTTTTAAACTGAAGTAACTCATCCTGCATAGCAGATATCTAGTGTTCATCCTTGAGTGCTTCTTTATGATTCTTGGGCTCTTCATTGTAATCCGTGTAAGCCGTACTCTTACAAAATTATTGTGAAAATAAAAGGTTTTGCCCCTTTGGGAGATTTTTTCTCATATATGTGTTCTTGCATGTTTCACCATCGTATTTAATCACATATAGATGCATGTTTAGGACTTGAGTGGTAAAAACTGTGTTTAATTAAATAACTTCCTTATTTGAACGCAAGCGCACTCTTCTCAAATTGGTATCAGAGCGTAGTGGAGTGGTGGGAATGAGCTGAGCAGCACGTTGCATGTAGCATGATGCACGTGAAGAAAGTGGATGCATTGAATTCGGATAAAGGCCGTCGAGGATGATCGTGTTGACGTGCCGAATGTAGCGGTATCAGACATATGAACTGTAATCTAGGAGAAAACATAAATTTCCTAGAATCTACCCCGGACATTTATAAAATTATGTCCTTACATTTGCACATATTTTCTAAGGTTTTATAAGTCTAAAAACGTCCTTAGAGTTTTAAAGATCCTAGTTTTCATTCACATATGCTATTGTGATATTTTTTTGCACCAAGAGAGGTTTGTTCCACACTCTTCCATACTTGAACATTGAGTAACATTTTTCGTCCACAGAAGCGAAGGAGTTTGTGTTCAACATCGTAGACGACACAAAGCCATATCGGTGGACACCGAGACATACGTGGACGCGTGTGTTGTGGACGAACATTGTGGAAGAAGGACTTTCTACGTGGGTATTGTAGAGGAGTGGTTGAAGATCAGAAGAGTGTCAAGTCTCGTGGGAACCGAGTCATTGAGTAAGACTTGTGTCTGTTCCTTGTAATTCCACATCACAGTGATTGTCTAGCTTGGATCGTCCGAGGTTTTTTTCCTTCGTGTTTTTCTCGTACATCTGACGTTGTGAGCATCACTTTCCTTACTTTATTTGCTTTAATTACTAGATGCATGTTTAGGATTAATCAAGATAAAATTTGGTTTAGTTAAAATTGGTTAATAATTTGGTGCATATAAAAGTTTGAAAAGGGTTCTTCAAAAAGAGAAATTGTTTTGTCATCCTTAACACTTTCGCATTAAAAAGGGGCCTACACCATAACCTTCTCTTCCATTTGAATTCTCAATTACTTGTTGTTTTTGTGTTTAATTTCTAATTACCTTAATTTTGTTCAACCAAATTCACATCAAATTCCATTCTCGCATTGTATGTTTGATAAAAATGCCTCTATAAGTATAATTGATCAATAGTTTCACTAATCTCCATAGAATTTGACCCCGTACTTATCAGGTTTTACTACTTATTTTGTGGCTTGCACTTTGGCCATTGACAAATACGTTTTAAGCACAAGCAAATTTTGGGCGCCGTCACGGTTCCAAATTAACTTCCTTTATTAACACCTACTCACATACCACAAGTACCATGATCGATAACCTAAGTAAACACGGAGATAACGAGCTACCTGTGATCCTCTAATAAGGACACTTAGTAATTATCTCCAACCCGAGTGGAGCATCGGTCCTTCATGCATGGACATACCCCAAAATACAAGTCATTTTAATTTTAGGCATGGCATGATCCAACTATTTCCCACATTCCATGGGGTTGAGACTGAACAACCATACCTTCACCCTAAGGAGTTTGAAGAGGCGCGAGTAACATTTTTCGACCAAAAGTGCACCGAATAAGTAGTGAGGTTAAAGTTGTTCCCATTTTCACTTAAGGATAGAGCTAAAATTTGGCTCAACTCCTTGTGTCCACATTCTATAGGCACTTATAATGAAATGCAAGCTTAGTTTTTGAAAAAATATTTCCTTCACATAGAACCGATGCACTTAGGTGACAAATCACAAGTTTTATCTAAAAAGAGAATGAGAATTTCAATATGTGTTGGGAGATGAAATTGTGTGTTATTTATTTAATTTAATACCCAAACCTTTATATCAATGAATCCTAAAGTATTATATTAGGTTTTATGTATATTATAACACTTTATTGAATATTTAATCAACCTTCTCGATCTGTTCTTGATTCGATTTCGGATCTGATATGTGTTGTTATATATGCTTCGTGAATCGTTGTTTTGTAAAGGAGCATGAAACAAACGGATTAAACAATCTCCGAATGACTTGAAATTTCTCGTGCCTCTTCCTCTAAATTTCTCGTGCCTTTTTCGCTATTAGCGTGGACTATGTTTTTGAGTTAAGCGTTAGCGAATTCCAACGATGAAATTCATTTATTAGGCGGAAGAATGTAATACCCCGTATTTTCGTGGACTATATTTATTATTTATTGAGTGAGAAATAAATTAATAAATGGGACTAATTATTACTTGTGTGGTTTAGTAATAATAAATTGACATAATTTAGATGATAATTAAATTTTCACGCGGGATGACTTTGTAACGCGTGTTTGGAATAATTAATTTGTGATATTAATTATGTTATTATTTGACTACATATATACATATAATAAAAAAATGTGTATCTTTATTATGCCGTGTAATGTGGGTAGTATCTTGTGGACTCTCGAGTGTCACGTAGGTCCGGTTATGTGTTTTTATCGTTTTAATTGGTCTCGAGGGATGGGTATACCCTTAGGAGGAGTTTCGGGGGTCAATTTACATAGTATTTCAGGTTCATTTAAGGCCTGAAAATAGGCATTTATTATAAGTGCGGGAATTTAAGATTTTAAATAGATTTAGGAGTTATTAATTATCATTATTCACAAGGTAAAAGCGAACCCTAGTAGTCATGAGTCCGTGAGAGAAGAAGAGAAAGTCCAAGGTGGGCAAACCACAAGGACTCAAGCTTACATCGTGAGCTCTTAGATTTTCAGACAATAATATCTTGTAATCCTCATTATAAATTTGTAATTAATTTATAATATGTGTTTTTTCCTATTACAAATCAGAGTTTTGAACCATGTTTAGGGATTCGTTGGACTAAGTTTGATTATACTAATGATTTGGGTTAATTAAGACTGATATGAATATGTCATCCATGGAATATTTGTATCTTGATGATTAAAGCATGAAATTGATGGATAATACGTGGAGTGTGAATTAAGTTTTATATAGTTTTTTTACCTCACATTCCCTTTATCTAATAACAATATGTAAAATCTAACCCTTAGATTAGATCAAATTTAATCTCAACCTCCATACATATGGTTAGTCGATCGAGCCTCCACTCACCGGAAAAACCAGTTGTCCGTCCTCCGTCTTGACAAACCCTGAAACCTCTCCTCCTTCTCCCTCTATCCGCTCTCTCCCCACCACGGTCGGCCTTCTCCCTCTATTCACAACAAATACATCTCCTCCACGACAAATACGCCCTTTACGCAAACGGCACTTCACTCGGACTGTAAGTCCATTTCCAAGTTTTAGGGTTTTTTAAAATAGATTCTTAGGATTTTTAAATATATTTCAGATGTTGATTTTTGTTTCCTGTTCGTTTTGTAATGAATAGTAGTGCAATACTAATTTTGATCACTTCTTAAGTATTTTTTTACATCAGCTACAATTATAACCACATTCTCCTCAGGTAATGTGCATTTTAATATTAAATGGTTCTAATTATTTAGGGCATTTCTTCTGTTTGTGTGATATTCTTATTCGGGGCATAAGTTCTATTAAATATGTAGTAGTCTCTCACCGAAGTATGCATATGTCTTCCATTATCTATTTTTAAACATTGGTGGTATTACTTTGCTTTATAATTGGTGGCTTCTAATTGGTTTTGATGAATATGATTTGTAGGCTTACGTTTTCAAGTTATGTATGAACTACATGGGTTTTTTTGAACTTGAATTTTGCTGTAAGTAGGTAATTAGTTTCAAGATTACGACTCTCTTTTTTTTATGATTTTTTGTCCTAATTTACTTATGAATGTCTACAGTATCCAATCGTGTCTTTTTGTCTTATAATACTGATTTATTTAATTTATACTTGGCTTTATAATTTGTGGGTTCTTATTGGTTTTGATGAATATGGATTGTGTTGGACATGTGTATTTGAACTTCACCTCTCTTTACTCAATTTAGTTCTTTGAAAGGATGATCATGATATTAAGAATAAGGGATATGCAGGAAATGGTATACACACATGTATGGATGCTATTTATCTTTGTAAGCCTTTCTCTCATTCAATTGCTTGATCTGACAGGTTTTGCAGGGAAACGGTCGATCTCCATCATATAACGGTATTCTAGTGTTAGTACAGCAGCTAGGGTTAACATATCTCTTTCTACCTCTCTCTCTACTCTCATCCCTTTCTACTCAGACGGCAAAAAACTGTCCCCTCATTGTCTAGTTTCTACTCAGATCTCTCTCTACTCTCGTCCCTTTCTACTTAGACGGCGAAAACCTCCCTCATTTTCTAGTTTCTACTCGGACCAAAAACCCTAGATCCCTTTCTAGTTTCTACTCAGGTCTCAATTCGAACAAAGGTAAGCCTAATTTTAGGTTTAATTTGTACTGATCTGTTTATTTTGTTTATTTGAGCAGATATGTTTTAGGTTCAATTGTTATGTTCAATAAATAAACCCCAGTTAGGTTTTATTTTATAATCTCTTACTACATGAAAATAGCCGAGATCAATGTCCTTTACTTAGAGCCATTTGCGAACAAAATAAACAGATCTGTTATATACTACTGTTAATGTGTTTACACTTTACAGATCTGTTTATGTGTTTACACTTTACAGATCCTTGAGTTATGTTTATGTGTTTACACTACAGTTATGTACTACTGTTAATTAACTGTTATGTTTATGTTTTTATACAGATCTGTTTATGTGTTTACACAGACCCTTGAGTCAATTACATACTACTGTTAATTAACTGTTATATTTTTTTACCTGTTGTATTTTTATTTTGATACATAACAGTTATTTCATTTTCAGTGTTCAAATCATCCCACCGTTTTAAATGTTTTTTATTGAAATCAGTAAATTTAGATCACTGTTTTACATTGTTTGCACTGATTGTGGGTTTAACTTAATTTGTTTTATGCAGATTTAATATATTGTGCGAGTTAGAAACCCCCCACAAAAAATGTCAACACTTTCATAAGCACCGAGGTCTAACCCTGCACCAATATCAACTGTCCCAATTCCACATCCTCTCCCAACTCCCAACCAAACTAAACTCAATAAGTGGATGCAGAATCCAAACAAGGAACTCTCCAATACACTTTTGTCTTATTCATTAAGATCCAATGTCATGAGACCCTCCGAACCACTACTCATAATCAGAACATAATGTAAATTCCTTTACCCTTCCTAGGGCCTTAATTAGGCCACCCACCATAATTTATCATAACACGACAGTGGGACACTTTGCCCGAACCACAATTCATCTTGTCACACAACCTAACAAAACCCTCACTCAGCTCAATAACCCGACCTATCACAATACAAATCATTAAACCAGTTTCCCAACCAACCAGGTATCACATCGAGTGATAAACCAACTCCACACTCGATTCGTTATCATATCGAGCACTAACCCAACTCATTAACGGTGTAATTACATGCGGGAGAAGAAAATTGTGAGCAAAAGAAAATCAAAACTCCAAGCAGCTAGTGTGGGAAAAAAATAACAGAGAGAGAGTATACCTTTAACGGGAGGCACTAAGTAATCAACAGATTTCTTGGGATAACAGTTTCTTCGACACACAATTAGTATACCTTTAAATTAAACCGTTTGTAGAGATTGAGATTGGCCCCAAATTTTTCTATAATAAGAGATTGGCCGAAACTTCCACCCATTTGTAGATAGATAGAGAAACATCGGCCTAGGGTGGGTTGTAGATTCGAGAAACTCGATTGGAGTTGGTTGGCAAAACAAGATGAGAAGAGGGTTAGAGAGAGAAACACCCATTTGTTTTGTGTTTGTTAGTCTCTAAATTGTAACCCTAAATCCCAACAAGCACAAAAGTCTCGAAAACTGTAACCCAAAATTTTTAAGGTCTCTCCTAATAATTTCCTCCCACGATAGCTTAGAGCGACCTCTTTCTCTTTTACCCTCTATTTCCAAAAATCTTCCTCTTGTTATAGGGGCATCTACTGGTCTACGAAACACATGTCCGTACCACCTAAGTCTATTTTTTCTTAATTCATCGCTAATGGAAGCTACTCCTAACTTTTCTCTCACCTATTGATTTTTAATTTTGTCCTTTCTAGTAATTCTTATCATCCACCGGAGCATCCTCATCCCACTAACATGGAGACTTTGTTCATGTTTTTTCTTTAACGCCCAACACTCCGCTCCATACAGGGTTGCTGGCCTAACGATTGTTCTATACAATTTTCCCTCTAATTTATTAGTTATCTTCTTATTGCATAACACTCCACTTGCTTGTTTCCATTTCATCCAACCAATTGATATTCTACTCGCAACATCCTCATCAATATCCTCATTACTTTGTAACTTTGCACCTAGATAATGAAACTTATTAGTTTGTTTTATCACTGTTTCTTCAATCTTTCACATTATGTTACTCGATGCCTCATTATTAAATTTACATTTCATAAATTCCGTTTTATTTCTATTGATTTCTAGACCCTTACTTTCATCGCTAAGCCTTCATTTGAAGTGTTGAGAAATACATTTTTGATATTGATTATGGAGCATACATATGAGAGAGATGGCAACCAAATATACAGATATATTTTTAAAATTCAAGGTATGAAAAAAAGAAAATGCCTTTTTGCGCCTAGGCTCCTAAGGCTTGAGGCTTGACTTTTACACCTCGACCACCTCGCGTCTTTTAGTTCTTGATCGTAGGTAGGGCGGTAGAAGAATAACTAAGTTTTAGGATTTCCTTCGATAACATCCTAAGGTTAGAGATTACCCTTTTGGTCAGAATTTCACGTGTTAGGCGGTGTGATTACCATGAATCTTGCACATAAAGCTTTTGATCCTTAATTGTCAAGAGGAATGGATTTTGTTAGTTGTATTTCATCACGAGAAAGACATGTTTTGTATTAATATTATATTTGACCTTTGATTTAGATAACGTAAATAGTTTCATACGTGGCCTTGACCCGCATTTCGTTGATAATATCAAGCGATGTACAAAGGAAGTGCATAAACATCGGTGATTGTTTTGGAGTTGCGTGCATTTGGGGATTCTTTTAATATAGGTTTTTATGCGCTGCAAATCTGTTGTATTCTAGTTGTATATTTGTGCATCAGAAATCATGATCATTTAAGATGTAATAGTTATTTTTATTCCAATTCTCAGATATATTTTCATACTATTTTAAATGTCTATTCTCATTGTATATTCAAAATGGTATTGGTTTATTTGATATACCTATTTAGTATACATAATGTTGGCCACTTTATGTGTGGAAAATAGGGGGTATCACAATCAATGTTTTAAAAAGCACACTATTGCAAACGCAATAGCGCGCTATTGTGATTGGTGTCTGGAAAACGCAACGATGCCCTCATTGTATTATATGGGATGCTTGAATTGCGTAGGCAATTTAGCGCAATTTGGCGCAATCTGACTCAATTTGGCGCTTTTCCGTGCCTTTGTGCACATCAGGGACGCGAGCTGTTTTTTTTTAAAACCCTTCCAAAACAAAACGATGTCGTTTTGTTAAGGAGAAAAAGAGAAAAACAAAAAGAAAAACAAAAGGGTAGCTTATTTTGGTCGTGAGTTTTGTGAAGAGAACAAAAAGCAAACCAAAATCCCTAACTTTTCTCTTCTCGTTCCTACTGCGATCAAGTTCTGGACAGAAAAAAACAAAATCCTCTTCTCTTCCGTTCTCTTCCGGCTCCGATCAAGGTTTTGGTGTCTTTTCTTTAGTACGGTGGAGTTCTCTCTCTCTCTCTCTCTCTCCTTCGATCAAGTCTGGTAAGAAGTTTTGGTATAAGAAGTTTGTTGTTAATGTTTTTTACTAAAACAAGTTTGTACTTTTTATAGTAAAAAACATATGTTAGACAAAATAAGAAATCACATGCTTTTAGGTTTAAAAAGTAACTTATTTATGAATTTTTGTTTGAAGTTCTTTTTTTTTTATTGTTTTTGAATTTTCAGTTTGTTGTGAATATAATGTCTAATAAGAAGGATTTTGGGTAGAAATATGCGTATGAAAAGGAAGGGGTAAGTTGTGTCTTTTGTAGGTATTGTCATCGTAGGTCAAAAGAGGGTGTTACATGTTTGAAATATCATTTGGCCGGCACCCACACAAGTGTTTTGGAGTACAAAAAAGTTCCCGAAGATGTTAAAAATATTGTTATTGAAGGATTAAGAACATATAGCAATAAAAAGACCAAACAAAATACATTGTTATTTGAGATTGGAAAGAGTTCCGGGAGTGGGAGTAGATAATCAACAAATTTTGAGAGTGAGGGGGAATGTGCAAGTGGTGGTGGTGGTGGTGTTAGTGGTAGTAATTCCACTAAGGGTGTAATGGATAAGTTTGTTAATCGTAAATCCAAACAAACTACAATTAATTCCGCTTTAAAAAAAGACTAATGAATTAATGCTTGTCGTAAATTTGGTCGTTTGATGTATTCAACCGCTCTTCCTTTTAATCGTGTGAATGATGTTCACTTTAAACCCGCTATCGATGCAATTGCTGATTATGACCCCTGGTTTAAACCTCCCTCTATGCATGAATTGAGAACATGGATTCTTAAAGAAGAAGTTAATGATATTAATTATCTTTTGGAAAACCATAAGAACGCGTGGAGAAATTACGGTTGCACAATTACATTGGATGGGTGGATGGAGGGTAAAAGTAGGGCTCTTATAAATTTTCTTGTAAATAGCCATGCAGGTATTTTTTTCCTAAAATCTGTTGATGACTTTATTTGAAATGATGATGTACGTTATTTGGAGTGATTGTTTGAACTTATTTATTTATATTTTATACACGTTTTTCTAATTAAAAAACTGGAATACACGAATTGCTTTGTACGATGTGGCCCAGAGCCAAAACGCGACACCTTGCGCAACCGCGATTTAAAACATTGATCACAATTGGTATTAAAGCGTTCAGGGTTCTAGTACCCGTAAAATTTGTGTCACTTATAAGGCTTTTCGCATTGTGACTCTTCATGTCTAGAGCCCTTGAGGAACTAGGACCCATTGTAATATGTATGAGTGGTAATGGTATTATTGGCGGGGTTGAGTTTTTAGGGCATGGATGATTTATCGAACGTAAGTTGGCATGGTTGATTTGTAATGATATGGATGGTTTGTTGTAGGTAGGACAATTAGGATGACAAGGTTGATTTGTCGAAGGTAGGACGGGTAGGAAGACATGGTTGATTTGTCACACCAGGAATGATTTACCAAGTGTAGGACGGTTAAGATGACATGGTTGATTTGCTGCGACATGGATGATTTGCCAAAGGTATGATGAGTAGGATGACATGATCGATTTGTCAAGCCATGGATAATTTTTCAAAGGTAGGATGGGTAGAATGGCATGGTTGATGTGGGCATGGAGGATTTGCCGCAACACGGGTAATTTGTTGAAGGTATGAGTATTAGGACAAGCTATGAATAATTTAACAGAAAGTAGGTAGGTTTGGGTTGACATGGTTGCTTTGTAGCTGCATGGATAAGTTGTCGAAGGTACGAGGTTAAGGTGGGCAGGGTTGATTTACCACAACATGGTTAATAACTGAATGTATTGTTTTGTTTGGCAAGGTTGATTTGACACAACATAGTTAAATTGAGGAGGGTAGGACGTTTTAGGGTAGGGCATGGTAGATTATGAAAGTTATTAGGTCCAACGCTCAAAGAAGTAGGTTACGAGTATACATATGAGAATTTTCTTATTTAAATTATTCTTTCGATATATGAGTTCCTACTGATGTCAGAGATTTGGACCCAACAACCTACCATGTCTAGTGGTTGATTGTTTAATTTAACATATGAGATTATGAGGCATGTGGTATTTATTTATTATCCCTGCATGTGGTATGTGATCTCAATCATTTTTTCTGATATTAGCCCTGCATGTGGTATGTGATCTCAATCATTTTTTCCGAAAGTACATAAATACTGTTAACCCCACCCTATTTTTTCTGAAGAAGAGAAAGTCCAAGGAGGGCAAACCACAAGGACTCAAGCTTACATCGTGTGTTCTTAGATTTTCAGGCAATAATATCTTGTAATCCTCATTATAAATTTGTAATTAATATATAATATGTGTTTTTTCCTATTACAAATTAGAGTTTTGAACCATGTTTAGGGATTAGTTGGACTAAGTTTGATTATACTAATGATTTGGGTTAATTAGGAATGATATTAATATGTCATACATGGAATATTTGTACCTTGATGATTAAAGCATGAAATTGATGGATAATACGTGGAGTGTGAATTAAGTTTTATGTGGGGATTGAGCAAATAACTCTCCCTGATTGATATTTTCTGGAGGATTTTGGAAAATAGGGTTGCCCTCTTACTTGACGTTATAATAGAAGTGTGATACTGAGAAAAACTTTTCCCTTTTTACTTTCATTTTTAGTATTTACAAATGATTCACTCTTAGTAATATTATAACGTTATAATAGAAGTGTGATACTGAGAAAAACTTTTCCCTTTTTACTTTCATTTTTAGTATTTACAAATGATTCACTCTTAGTAATATTATCAGACGATGATAAACTTTATTTTATTTTAATTGGTCATGACACTTCTTTGTTTTGAATTTTTTAGCTAAAATCCATGGTTTCGTAAATTAATTTGTGCATCAAATTAGGTAATTGATTGTTTGATTTATTTTTCGATTAAGAGATAGATATTGTGATAAACAAATTATGTATTTATACCTTTTTACACATGTAAATTATGTACGTATATGGTGTAAAGATAAATGTGCCAAAAGCAAAATTAATAATATTATAATCTATATTTTATTATTTATGGGTCGTGCCACCCATACACGTATATCTAGGTGTTCTAAATTTGAACTATTCAAATTTAAAATGTATCAAGTAGTATTTTTTTAAATGTAAAATGTTGACATGTGTCCTAAGGGCACATATTTTCAACGTCAAAATAGTAAGTATAAAAGTGTCATATGAATATTTGTGCGTTATTTATTATATGTCGGAACTCTGTACTTATTATTTTTGTATTATAAGTATGTGGCCTAGGTAAGGAATATAATTGCGTCTGACTAGGGCTGTGTTTTTTTTCGAACATTTCGATTTTTCCGATATCCGATCCGATATTTTTCGATTTTGGAAAATATATAGGCCCCGTTTGGTTGTCCCAAAATTATAAATTAACTCATTAATAAATTGGTTCATTTATAAATTGATTCATTAATTGCGTTTGATTTCATTAATAAAATGATTCATTAATTGTCTCATTTTAGCGCATGTATAAAATTTGAAATTTGATCATTTTACAAAAAATATGAAATGCATCCATTTGAAATAGGAGTGACATACAATGCATGCTCCTCTTGCTCTTTCCCACCCTTCTCCCATCTCCCTTCCCCTCCTCCTCAATTTGTTTTTATCTTTTTTTCCCCTCATAGTTACTTAACATCAATTTCAAATTACCAAACATTGCATAAAATTAGATTTAAACTCATTTAAAATCCACTCATTTATAATTCACTAATTTGCAATGAACCAATTTACATAATGAAACAATTTGTGCAACCAAACAGGGCCATAGGGTTTTTCGATTTTGGAATATTTTTTTCGATTAATATTCTCAATATTTTATATAGTTTTTTTACCTCACATTCCCTTTATCTAATAAGAATATGTAAAATCTAACCCTTAGATTAGATCAAATTTAATCTCAACCTCCATATATATGGTTAGTCGATCGAGCCTCCACTCACCGGAAAAACCAGTTGTCCGTCCTCCGTCTTGACAAACCCTGAAACCTCTCCTCCTTCTCCCTCTTTCCACTCTCTCCCCACCACGGTCGGCCTTCTCCCTCTATCCACAACAAATACATTGCCTCCACGACAAATACACCCTTTACGCAAACGGCACTTCACTCGGACTGTAAGTCCATTTCCAAGTTTTAGGGTTTTTTAAAATAGATTCTTAGGATTTTTAAATATATTTCAGATGTTGATTTATTTTTCCTGTTCGTTTTGTAATGAATAGTAGTGCAATACTAATTTTGATCACTTCTTAAGTATTTTTTTTACATCAGCTACAATTATAACCACATTCTCCTCAGGTAATGTGCATTTTAATATTAAATGGTTCTAATTATTTAGGGCATTTCTTCTGTTTGTGTGATATTCTTATTGTGGGCATAGGTTCTATTAATTATGGAGTAGTCTCTCACCGAAGTATGCCTGGAAGAGTAAATTATATGTCTTCCATTATCTATTTTTAAACATTTGTGTTATTACTTGGCTTTATAATTGGTGGCTTCTAATTGGTTTTGATGATTATGATTTGTAGACTTACTTTTACAAGTTATGTATGAACTACATGGGTTTTTTTGAACTATAATTTTGCTTTAAGTTGGTAATTAGTTTAAAGATTATGACGTTCTCTCGTTTTTTTATGATTTTTTGTCGTAATTTACTTGTGAATGTCTACAGTATCCAATCGTGTCCTTTTGTCTTATAATACTGATTTATTTAATTTATACTTTGGCTTTATAATTTGTGGGTTCTTATTGGTTTTGATGAATATGGATTGTGTTGGACATGTGTATTTGAACTTCACCTCTCTTTACTCAATTTAGTTCTTTGAAAGGATGATCATGATATTAAGAATAAGGGATATGCAGGAAATGGTATACACATGTATGGATGCTATATATCTTTGTAAGCCTTTCTCTCATTGAATTGCTTGATCTGGCAGGTTTTGCGGGGAAACGGTCGATCTCCACCGTATAACGGTATTTTAGTGTTAGTGCAGCAGCTAGGGTTAACATATCTCTCTCTACCTCTCTCACCTCTCTCTCCACTCTCGTCCCTTTCTACTCAGGCGGCGAAAACCTCCCTCATTTTTT
This sequence comes from Sambucus nigra, assembly GCA_949130495.1. Taxonomy (NCBI): domain Eukaryota; kingdom Viridiplantae; phylum Streptophyta; class Magnoliopsida; order Dipsacales; family Adoxaceae; genus Sambucus; species Sambucus nigra. The sequence goes on along the minus strand of OX422215.1, from coordinate 610,962,387 downwards.
AGTTTCTACTCAGACCAAAAACCCTAGATCCCTTTCTAGTTTCTACTCAGGTCTTGATTTGAATGAAGGTAAGCCTAATTTTAGGTTTAATTTGTACTGATCTGTTTTTTTGTTTATTTGAGCAGATCTGTTTTAGGTTTATATTGTTATGTTCAATAAATAAACCCCACTTTGGTTTAATTTGTATAATCTCTTACTAAATGAAATAGCCGAGATCAATGTCCTTGACTTAGAGCCATTTGCGAACAAAATAAACAGATCTGTTATATACTACTGTTAATGTGTTTACACTTTACAGATCTGTTTATGTGTTTACACTTTACAGATCCTTGAGTTATGTTTATGTGTTTACACTACTGTTATGTACTACTGTTAATTAACTGTTATGTTTATGTTTTTATACAGATCTGTTTATGTTTATGTGTTTACACAGACCCTTGAGTCAATTACATATTACTGTTAATTAACTGTTATATTTTTTTACCCGTTGTATTTTTATTTTGATACATAACAGTTATTTCATTTTCAAAGTTCAAATCATCCCACCGTTTTAAATGTTTTTTTATTGAATTCAGTAAATTTAGATCACTGTTTTACATTGTTTGTACTGATTGTGGGTTTAACCCTGCACCAATATCAACTGTCCCATTTCCACATCCCCTCCCAACTCCCAACCAAACAAAATCAATAAGTGGATGCAGAATCCAAACAAGCAACTCTCCAATACACTTTTGTCTTATTCATTAAGATCCAATTCCATGAGACCCTCCGAACCACTACTCATAACCAGAACATAACGTAAATTCCTTTACCCTTCCTAGGGCCTTAATTAGGCCACCCACCATAATTTATCATAACACGACAGCGGGACACTTGCCCGAACCACAATTCATCTTGTCACACACCTTAACAAAACCCTCAACCAGCTCAATAACCCGACCTATCACAATACAAATCATTAAACCAGTTCCCCAACCAACCAGGTATCACATCGAGTGATAAACCAACTCCACACTCGATTCATTATCATATCGAGCACTAACCCAACTCATTAACGGTGTAATTACATGCGGGAGAAGAAAATTGAGAGCAAAAAAAAAATCAAAACTACAAGCAGCTAGTGTGGGAAAAAAATAACAGAGAGAGAGTATACCTTTAACGGGAGGCACTAAGTAATCAACAGATTTCTTGGGATAACAGTTTCTTCGACACACAACTAGTATACCTTTAAATTAAACCGTTTGTAGAGATTGAGATTGGCCCCAAATTTTTCTATAATAAGAGATTGGCCGAAACTTCCACCCATTTGTAGATAGATAGAGAAACATCGGCCTAGGGTGGGTTGTAGATTCGAGAGACTCGATTGGGGTTGGTTGGCAAAACAAGACGAGAAGAGGGTTAGAGAGAGAAACGCCCCTTTGTTTTGTGTTTGTTAGTCTCTAAAACTGTAACCCTAAATCCCAACAAACACAAAAGTCTCGAAAATTGTAACCCAAAATTTTTAAGGTCTCTCCTAATAATTTCCTCCCACGATAGCTTAGGGCGACCTCTTTCTCTTTTACCCTCTATTTCCAACAATTTTCCTCTTATTATAGGGGCATCTACTGGTCTACGCAACAAATGTCCGTACCATCTAAGTCTATTTTTTCTTAATTTATCGCTAATGGAAGCTACTCCTAACTTTTCTCTCACATATTGATTTTTAATTTTGTCCTTTCTAGTAATTCTTATCATCCACTGGAGCATCCTCATCTCACTAACATGGAGACTTTGTTCATGTTTTTTCTTTAACGCGCAACACTCCACTCCATACAGGGTTGCTGGCCTAACGACTGTTCTATAAAATTTTCCCTTTAATTTATTAGTTATCCTCTTATTGCATAACACCCCACTTGTTTGTCTCCATTTCATCCAACTAATTGATATTCTACTCGCAACATCCTCATCAATATCCTAATTACTTTGTAACATTGCACCTAGATAACGAAATTTATTAGTTTGTTTATCACTGTTTCTTCAATCCTTCACATTATGTTGCTCGATGCCTCATTATTAAATTTATATTTCATAAATTCCGTTTTATTTCTATTGATTTCTTGACTCTGCTTTTCTCCAAGTATTTATTTTCATCGCTAATTGAGAAATACATTTTTTATATTGATTATGGAGCATACATATGAGAAAGATGGCAACCAAACAAATGGATATATTTTTAAAATTCAAGGTATGAAAAAAAGAAAATGCCTTTTTGCGCCTAGGCTCCTAAGGTTTGAGGCTTGACTTTTACGCCTCGACCACACCTCGCGTCTTTTAGTTCTTGATCGTAGGTAGGGCGGTAGAATATCTAAGTTTTAGGATTTCCTTCGATAATATCCTAAGGTTAGAGATTACCCTTTTGGTCGGAATTTCACGTGTTAGGCGGTGATTACCATGAATCTTGCACATAAAGCTTTCGATCCTTAATTGTCAAGAGGAATGGACTTTGTTAGTTGTATTTCATCACGAGAAAGACATGATTTGTATATATATTATATTTGACCGTTGATTTAGATAACGTAAATAGTTTCATACGTGGCCTTGACCCGCATTTTGTTGATAATATCATGCGATGTACAAAGGAAGTGCATAAACATTGGTGATTGTTTTGGAGTTGCGTGCATTTGGGGATTCTTTTAATATAGGTTTTCATGCGCTGCAAATCTTTTGTATTCCAGTTCTATATTTGTGTATCAGGAATCATGATCATTTAAGATGTAATAGTTATTTTTATTCCAATTCTCAGTTATATTTTCATACTATTTTAAATGTCTATTCTCATTGTATACTCAAAATGGTATTGGTTTATTTGATATACCTATGTAGCATACATAATGTTGGCCACTTTATGTGTGGAAAATAGGGGGTATCACAATCAATGTTTTAAAAAGCACACTATTGCAAACGCAATAGCGCACTATTGTGATTGGCGTCTGGAAAACGCAACGATGCCCTCATTGTATTACGGGATGCTTGAATTGCGTAGGCAATTTAGCGCAATCTGACTCAATTTGGCGCTTTTCAGTGCCTTTGTGCGCATGAGGGACGCGAGCTGTTTTTTTTTAAAACCCTTCCAAAACAAAACGATGTCGTTTTGTCAAGGAGAAAAAGAGAAAAAAAAAGAAAAACAAAAGGGTAGCTTATTTCGGCCGTGAGTTTTGTGAAGAAAACAAAAAGCAAACCAAAATCCATAACTTTTCTCTTCTCGTTCCTACTGCGATCAAGTTCTGGACAGAAAAACCCAAATACTCTTCTCTTCCGTTCTCTTCCGGCTCCGATCAAGGTTTTGGTGTCTTTTCTTTAGTTCGGCGGAGTTTTCTCTCTTTCTCTCTCCTTCGATCAAGTCTGGTAAGAAGTTTTGGTATAAGAAGTTTGTTGTTAATGTTTTCTACTAAAACAAGTTTGTACTTTTTATAGTAAAAAACATATGTTAGACAAAATAATAAATCACATGTTTTTAGGTTTAAAAAGTAACTTATTTATGAATTTTTGTTTGAAGTTCTTTTTTTTTTTTATTGTTTTTGAATTTTCAGTTTGTTGTAAAAATAATGTCTAATAAGAAGGATTTTGGGTAGAAATATGCGTATGAAAAGGAAGGGGAAAGTTGTGTCTTTTGTAGGTATTGTCATCGTAGGTCAAAAGAGGGTATTACATATTTGAAATATCATTTGGCCGGCACCCACACGAGTGTTTTGGAGTGCAAAAAAATTCCCGAAGATGTTAAAAATATTGTTATTGAAGGATTAAGAACATATAGCAATAAAAAGACCAAACAAAATACATTGTTATTTGAGATTGGAAAGGGTACCGGGAGTGGGAGTAGATAATCGACAAATTTTGAGAGTGAGGGGGAATGTGCAAGCGGTGGTGTTAATGGTAGTAATCCCACTAAGGGTGTAATGGATAAGTTTGTTAATCGTGAATCCAAACAAACTACAATTAATTACGCTTTAAAAAAAGACTAATGAATTAATGTTTGTCGTAAATTTGGTCGTTTGATGTATTCAGCCGCTCTTCCTTTAATCGTGTGAATGATGTTCACTTTAAACCCGCTATCGATGTAATTGCTGATTATGACCCCTGGTTTAAACCTCCCTCTATGCATGAATTGAGAACATGGATTCTTAAAGAAGAAGTTAATGATATTAATTATCTTTTTGAAAAACCATAAGAACGTGTGGAGAAATTACGGTTGCACAAGTACGTTGGATGGGTGGATGGAGGGTAAATGTAGGGCTCTTATAAATTTTCTTGTAAATAGCCATGCGGGTACTTTTTTCCTAAAATCTGCTGATGACTTTATTTGGAATGATGATGTACGTTATTTGGAGTGATTGTTTGAACTTATTTATTTATATTTTATACACGTTTTTCTAATTAAAAAACTTTAATACACGAATTGCTTTGTATGACGTGGCTCAGAGCCAAAACGCGACACCTTGCGCGGCCGCGATTTAAAACATTGATTGATCACAATTGGTATTAAAGCGTTCAGGGTTCTAGTATCCGTAAAATTTGTGTTTCACGTATTGGGCTTTCCGCATTGTGACTTATTGATCACTTATTGGCGGGGTTGAGTTTTTAGGGCATGGATGATTTATCGAAGGTAAGATGGCATGGTTGATTTGTAATGATATGGATGATTTGTTGTAGGTAGGACAATTAGGATGACAAGGTTGATTTGTCGAAGGTAGGACGGTTAGGAAGACATAGTTGATTTGTCACACCATGAATGATTTACCAAGTGTAAGACGGTTAAGATGACATGGTTGATTTGCTACGACATGAATGATTTGCCAAAGGTATGATGGGTAGGATGGCACGATCGATTTGTCAAGCCATGGATAATTTTTCGAAGGTAGGATGGGTAGAATGGCTTGGTTGATGTGGGCATGGACGATTTGCCGCAACACGGGTAATTTGTTGAAGGTATGAGTATTAGGACAAGCCATGAATAATTTAACAGAAAGTAGGTAGGTTTGGGTTTACATGGTTGCTTTGTAGCTGCATGGATAAGTTGTCGAAGGTACGAGGTTAAGGTGGGCAGGGTTGATTTTCCACAACATGGTTAATAACTGAATGTATTGTTTTGTTTGGCATGGTTGATTTGACACAACATAGTTAAATTGAGGAGGGTAGGACGGTTAGGGCAGGGCATGGTAGATTATGAAAGTTATTAGGTCCAACGCTCAAAGAAGTAGGTTACGAGTATACATATGAGAGTTTTCTTATTTAAATTATTCTTCCGATATATGAGTTCCTACTGGTGTCAGAGATCTGGACCCGACAACCTACCATGTCGAGTGGTTGATTGTTTAATTTAAAATATGAGATTATGAGGTATGTGATATTTATTAGCACCGCGTGTGGTATGTGATCTGAATCATTTTTTCTTAAAGTACATAAATACTGTTAACCCCACTCTATTTATATCCTTGTCCTTTTCTTCTTCCCTCACCTTCTCTCTCCTCTTATCTCCTAAGTTGCCATGTCAAAGCTCCAAAGCTTTTGCAAATCTCAAAATGTAAAAAGTTGGGATTAACAAGAAAATGAAGAAAACACACACACACACACACACAACTAGATATATAAACGAGAAAGAAAAAAAAATCCAAAATATATATCTAGACTAGATGTAAATTGCAAAGAACGAGGAAAAAACATATTTACATACGCACACACATGCACATATGCATATATAGAGGAAGGCTCTCCTACAACATGATGTATACATCACACCTAGTTCTATGCCTTAAGAAATCTTTTTTCCAAATTTTTATTTTTCTCTTGAAATTTACATTCCAATCAACCCATTTCAAAAAATTAGGTCAAAATACATTTTATAGCTATTTTTAAAAAATCAACAAAAAATTGCTGGCGCAGACCCTTATAAATAAAGTATTTTGAGCAGTTTTTTGTGGATTTTTTAAAAATCGCTACAAAATGTATTTTGACCTAATTTTTTGAACATGGGTTTATTGGAAGGTTATTTTCAAGGGAAAAATATAAAATTTGAAAAAAAAAGTTTTTTAGGACGTACAACTAGGTGTTATGTATGGATGATGTATAGAAAAAGATGTAGGTGAGAATTCTCCTATATATATATATATATATATATGTATATGTATGAACATGTAAATACATCTTTGCTCCCGTGCCGAACAAAATAAACCACAAACTATTCTTGTTGGTTTCACCCACCCTTATTTTGTGGTATTATAATCCCTCACCCCACATATTCCTAGAAATATAATCATCACCCTCTATTTTATTGGTTATATAACCAAAACATCTCCACCCCGTTTCTCTCTTACCATTATCTCTCTTTATTTTTCTCTTTTATGTAGTTTAGTTGTCCATATTTTTTTTAACATGCAAGAAGTCCGTATGAAAGTGTAATACCTTAGATATTTTTGAATATTATTTATTTGTGAGAATTAATTATTGGGTTTATATAATTTTTATGTGGGTTAATTTGGAGTGTTAAATTATAATAATGATTTTTTTGTCCCCATTGAGCAATTGGACTAATCGGTCGATGTTGGATTTGAGTTAGATTTTTATATTTGGTTATGGGTTAGACTGTGGAGGTTATTATAGTGCCCAAATAGTGTTAGAATTATACGGGATTGGAGTCATGGGTCAAGTAACCTACTAGGCTAAGTTCTAAGAGTTCTAATTAGTGTTTTGGAGCCCACAAGGTGGATTTATCATAGGATTAAATGGGACTTACATTATTAATAGACATTAATAGAAGATTATGGTAAGCCAACTTATTATTTAATTCCTAAACCTAAACCTAGTATATATATACATATATATATACATATACATATACATATACAGAGAGAGAGAGAGAGAGAGAGATTAGAGAAACGCGTTGGGTGGAAGAATGCAAAGGAAATTGGAAGCTAATAAATAATTTTTCACCTACACCAAACAAGGCAAGAAACTAGTTATACTCTTTTCCTCGTTTGTAATATATCTCTAGTGGATTTCTTGTTATAGAAAACCTAAATGGGGATGTTAATATTAATTTTATATTGATGATAATTGTAAAATTTTATAAGGGAATTAGGTGGAATTGCATTTGAAGGTTTTGGATGAATAAACATGGGTTTATGTTAAATTGTGAATTTGGGACAATTGCTTAACAATTTCTTATGTAAACATGTAATTATGATTAAAACATATTGAAAATATTATATGTAATACAGTTTCACGCTTAATTATATAAACCGGGTGAAGATGATAGCCTAAATCAAGGGTTTATTGAATTAGGGTTCACATATTAATATTTCATAATAGGAGACGCAGTTATATTCCTTACCTAGGGCCACACACTTGCAATACAAAAATAATAAGTATGGAGTTCCGACGTATAATTCATAAAGCACAAATATTCATATGACGCTTTTATAACTATTTTGAAGCTGAAAATATGTGCCCTTAGGACACATGTCAACATTTTTCATTAAAAAAATACTACTTGATACATTTTAAATTTGAATAGTTCAAATTTAGAACACCTAGATATACGTGTATGGATGGCACGACCCATAAATAATAAAATATATATTATAATATTATTAATTTTGCTTTTGGCATATTTATCTCTACACCATATATGTACATAATTTACATATGTAAAAAAAGTATAAATACATAATTTGTTTATCACAATATCTATCTCATAACTGAAAAACAAATCAAACAAACAATTACCTAATCTGTTGCACAAATTAGTTTACGAAACCCATGGATTTTAGCTAAAAAAATCAGAACAAAGAAGTGTCATGACCAATTAAAATAAAATAAAGTTTATATAGCACACTTTGGAGCCCTCTCCCCCTCCCAATCAATGTGGGATATGGGAAATTTTTAAAAATCGGAAAAAATTTTGAAAATCGGAAAAATAATTCCAAAAAAATCGAAATCAATTCGGAAATAAATCGGAAAAAATTAAAAAAAATTGGATCGGCTTAGATTCAAAAAAATCGGGTTGGGAAAATCGGAAAATCAGAAATTCAGAATTATTTTGTTTTTCGGTCCGATATTTTTCGGAAAAATCGGAAATCGGCAAAACTAAAATTTCATTCCAAATTCAGAAAAAATCGGATCGGAAATCGGATGTTCGGAAAAAAAACAGCCCTAGGTGGATAGATTGATGACTGGAAGGAATGGTTAAGATTCACGCTGAGATGTTAATATGAGAAGGGTTCTATTGTTAAACATGTGCGTGTAAATATTGCTGTGTTGCACATCATTTTATTTAATCCATAAGAAGCAATGTTCAATGAAGATAAGAATTGTAAATATATTTTTTTGGGTATTAGTTTGTACAAATTTTTAAGGCTGATTTACTTTCAATGAGGTTGAAGGAAGTCCTAGAATTGACAATTGCATGTACACCGTGCTTTTATTAAGGGGATACCTATTTTGGGTTTGATTTTGGTGTTAGGTGTCAATATCAAAGATGACGGGTGTAATATTGTTCAATATTGATTTGAGAAAGCTTACCATTATGTAGATTGGAGTTTTTTGGTTTATGCGATAGATAAAGTGTTCAGAAACAGTTGGAGGAAGTGGATCAATTGTTGTTCGAGTTTGTTGATTTTTAGTGATGATTAATGGGAGATAGGGTGATGTATGGTCAAGGAGAATAAGATAAGGATATCCACTGTCACTATTTATTTTGTTCTTGCTGCAGATATTTTAAGGAGATGGTGGATAGATCAAAAGAAAATGGTGTTATTGAAGGTTTTGAGATAAGTAGGGAAGAGTGGATTTGACTCATTTACAAGTCCATTTCTTGATAGGTAAAATCGAGATTGCTTTTCCCAATAGGTTTTACTAAGAGCCCTTTCTTCGATCCGTTGAGAGGAAAATTTCAAAAAGTACGCAATACTACCTTTGGAAATCTGTACAAGTGAATAATTTGGGCATCAACAATTACAATTACAATTTGAACTAGGTAGGGTTTGAGGTTCCTGCCTAGTTGATTTGAGATGACCCTTTTAATTGGCTGAAATCCCTTACTTGAACGAAACTAGATCTTGTGGAATCATATTTGAATATTCGACGATACATTTCGTACCTTGCTAAAAACCGATCCTTGTTTATCAACCATGCATTGTCTATTCAAATCAAATTATTGCACGAATACCGATGGAAATGGGCCCTATTTTAGGGTTTTAGTAGTCATTTTATTTTATTTTGTTATTATATTTTTCTTTCTTTTTGTTTTGTATTTTAGAGGTAAGGAGTAGTAATGGCCTTCCTGTAATTAGGGCCTTAGCTTGGCGCCTAAGCTACTCCTTCCCTTGTAAATACCCCCTTGTAGCCTAATTTGAGGTGGATTGGAATTTTGAAATAAAAAAGAGTATTTTTCTCTCTAAAGCGTGTGTTTAGATATTTTTAGGAGCTTTTGACGTGGAGTTTAAGTCAAATTGGTATCAGAGTGGGTGTTGCTCCACATTGTTGTTGGTGTATCGGTGTATTTTTTCTTATCAAAATCGTACACTACTCTTCAATGGCTCCCAAGAAATCCGAACAACTTTACGAGGAGATTAAAACACGAACAGGAGAGTGAGTACAATCACAACAACACATCTATGCCCTTTTTCAACCCCCAAACCCTAACCCTAACCCTAACCCTAACCCTAGAAATCCCTACCCACAATCCCTGCCCTACCCCACCCTCACTAACACCCGGCTGCCCTAACTCTAGCATTTCCCTACTAGCCCCAGCCCTTCGTCTAACGAATCGTAAAAATCCATTTCCGCCCCTGCTATTCTGGCCGTAACCCACTCCCATTCCCTTTCAGATCTCCAGCCGCCCCACCCCGCCACCGGAAACCCACTCCTGGAGCCCTAGAACCAGGTCGCCCCGACCCTTTCCAACCCCTCTCCTAGCTGATCGACCCACCCACCTCCACTTCTCCACTCTGCTTCCCTAACAAAACCCTCCCATTTTTTTCAAATCCTCCAACCCACCACCCATTTTTCAAACCCCAAACAAAAAAAAATTTACGTTTTCGCCCCGATTCACCCTTGAGGCTCAATTCAAGATTACCGGCTGCTAGTCCAAGGTTGGTTGCTTCACCCAATTATTCTTCCTCCCTCAATCCTCTCATCGGGTCAAATCGACGGTAAAAACTCCCTTCCTAAGCCGGTTGATTGCAAGAAAGACCGAAACGACGAAATTGGGATTTTTTTGACATTTTTGATGAGGATGGATGGGTGACTCGCACGCACTTTCGCGAGCCAGAAACATATGATTTGAGAGATTTTTTTCAATTTTTGAGAGGGGATGATAATTTTGTTGAGGTTGGTTTGGAGGTTATCTCTCTTGGGGTTGATTTGGATATTGGAGGTGATGTATTTGGTGGTGGGTATGTGGACCCATTCGTTGTAGCTTTTGATCGGCGCTCGAAGGAAATTTTTCGCGTCCTAGCATGAAGGAGGTTCATCGGAGAATCTCGGGTCGTGATTTTGTTGGTTGGCCACATTTGAATTGTGTTCCTATTGTCCCAGGATTTATTGCAAGGCGGTACAAGGGGCGTTTCCGAGGATGGTTCTTCTTCCTAGGGAGGAGCTCTTTGAAGGTTGTGTTGCTTTCTTACCGTTCATCTCTTACGCTTGAGGACGAACTTTTCGAAGCCGAAGAGAGTGATGGAAATGGGCCCTATTTTAGGGTTATATTAGTCATTTTATTTTCTTTTATATATTTTTTATTTTGTTATTGTATTTTTCTTTCTTTTTGTTTTGTATTTAGAGGTAAGGAGTTGTAATAGCATTTTTATAATTAGGGCCTTTGCTTGGAGCCTAAGCTACTCCTTCCCTTTAAATACCTCCTCCTGTAGCCTCATTTGGGGTTGACTGGAATTTTGAAATCGAAAAGAGTATTTTTCTCGCTAAACTGCGTGTTTAGATATTTTTAGTAGCCTTTTGAAGTGTAGTTTACGTCGGATACGCTCCTCAAAAAATTCGATTCGAGCGGGTTCTTTACCCAATTAACGAAGAGATCTTGGGGGATTTGCCACATATGAAATTGAGCACGATCCATTTTGGGACTAGAGGCCATTAGTATGATGGGTATAGAGCATGGTAATGTTAGATTGTCGATCCTAACCACTCTGTGTATGAGTGAGTCTCAGATTTACTCGAGTAGCTTGGGTCACTCGAGATTCCAATCACTCTATATGAGAGAGAGGCATCAGTTACTCTAGTAAGCTTGGGTCACTTGAGATCGCAGATGAATACAATTAAGCTTACCACCTTACCTATTAAGCTGTTTGTTCATGTTAGAGATGTAGGTTGCCAACCATGTGTAGAGTAGAGTTCAGACATGAGGAGGAGCTATATACTTACAGGTGCACGGATATTGTGGGAAGATGCATGTTAGTAGGGTCCCACATAGAAACATAGGGCCGAATACATCATTGGGCCTAATAACTAGTAGCTTAAGCTTTTGGGTCAAACTGTTAAAGATTGTACGTGGGCCTTTTCGTTGTGTATAGTGCCTGAGAACTCCATGTCTCCCCAATAGTCTAAGCATTGGTCTTGGCTAATTTCAAACCTAATGACACACGGATTTGTTCAATACCCTTAATATTTGATGCGGGAAAATGTGGTTTCAAAGCAACATACATTGTTCAACTCGCTTTAATCATCAAGATTTTCATGAAGCAACAATGTGACATAGGATCATAATACTACACTATGTTTATCACGTAGTAAAACTTAAATAATGAGATGCTTGGTTGGTGCATTTTTTGACTAGGCGTGCTATTCTCATATCCCATAGATTCACATTTCTTCACGTGACACAAAGGTACTTTGCATACTTACAAGAGTCGTTAATATGGTATGTTCCAACTTCCAAGTAAAATTCAATGCCAAAAGAAAATATGAGAGATAAAAATCACAATGCCCTCTTTTAAGTTAAAATTGGAATTATGTTGGGTGGATTGGCAAACAAGATACGTCTGACCAATTCAAGATAGTTGAAATGGGAAATTGCAGAATCAGAATGAAGAAGATTGTTTGGACTTTGGAAAATTCTATATTTTTTATTTTACTTAAAAGTATTATTCATATTGCTTTTATCTTGACGGTGCACTTCACTAGGTTCTATTCTGCCTATTCAAATTCTTAAATTTGGCGAGCTCTTTTGTCTCATGTCCTGCATACGTTGTTGGTTTTTGTGGCTGAGTTTAGGGAGTGATACCCCATGATGTCTTTCAGCACATGTTCTTTTGATGCCGCAAGTACCTCTTTCGATGGAAAAGAGATATTTAAAATTCCCCAATTCAGGCTTGTAGCTTTTGCGCTTTGAAAAATTGACTTAAATTGAGAAACATCCTCCGATGACAATTTAGTGGTGAATGTTTGAATGGTTTTGTTTAACTCGTATCGTTGTGCCTTAGTATTAATAGTTCCCACATATCCCTAAATGTATCATGTTATTCAGAATATCATATTCATTTCCTAACAATTTTTCTGTATTTTTATTAATGTGTCAGGGGGTTCTACGTATTTGTATATTTATGTATCTTGTTAATTGAGTAAAAGAGTTGATTGAAGAGCCATGCAGAAGGATAGTAGTAGCAGTGCTCCAGCAACGCCTACTGCACGGATACGGCGACGTAGAGGTTCAAATGAGGTAAGTGGTTATATGGAGCCCTCATCATGTGGTGCAAAAACTCTACTTATCCAAACTGATTTCAGATGTAAACACGTCACCTAAAAACTTTTCTTAACCCTGTGAAATTTTTTTTGGTAGTACTGATAGAGGAAATTTATCTTTTGATATTTCGTGCTTGAGGGTTCCATCATGATCTTCGTTCAGATGAGGCCTTATGAATCATGATGCGGCTGACATTGTCTATTTAAGCAAGATCAAATTGGGAAAATACATTTTTATATACTCTTGGTTAGTTGCCAGGGGAGACAATAAACTGTAATTAAACAGGAACTGGTAACAGTAAATGAACTGTTACCGGCTCCTCCTTTAGAAGGTTACAGGTTCAACGACTTTTTGTTTTCTCTTTTGAATGCCAGGTCCCTTCAGAGCTTGGTAAGGCAAATGGAATCCGTTTACTTGTTAATGATCAAAATAAATACAAGTCAATGTTGGTTCGTGCATATTCAACTATTTGGATGATTGGCGGTTTTGCGTTCATAATCTATATGGGTCATCTCTATATTTGGGCCATGGTTGTTGTTATCCAAATCTTTATGGCAAGAGAGCTGTTCAGTTTACTTAGGAAAGCGCATGAAGACAGTCATCTCCCAGGATTTAGGCAATTAAATTGGTAAGCAAATCAACATATTGTTGGCGTACACCACCACCACCACCACACTAAAAAACTACATATGTTTGGTGTGAAGATTTAGTAGAATATATATATATTTATGTTGCCTTTTTTATATTCAGAATATTCAGGAATTACTATTCAAAATGTCTTACACTTTTTACAATTAGCTAGTGGAATGGTAAGCTAATCTCATACATTTTTGGGGTTTTCTAAATGACATCTATTGTTTATATGATGATTCCCAAGTGATTTAATTGCTATTCTTTCTTGTTTTATATTTCCAGGCATTTCTTCTTCACTGCAATGCTGTTTGTTTATGGCCGCATTCTCAGTCAACGTCTCGTCAATACTGTTACTTTAGACAAGTTTCTATATCAACTAGTGGGCAGATTAATCAAGTATCACATGGTCACCTGTTATTTCTTGTATATTGCAGGTTGTTTCTTCCGTCTGTTGGGTTAATGTAATGGTTTTCAGAAATCTCGATTTTATTAAGTTGCTTGCTTGTATACCTAACTACCCTGGGCTATATACTCTCCACACTGCCATCCACGAGAATTCTCCACCATTGGACTTAAAGTGCCACATCATTAAATTAAAACAATCAGTTACTGCATTTGTTAGAACTTATAAATGTCTAGGAATGGTGTTAGAACTTCTCCTTCCCCTCCTCTTCTGTTTTATGAGTTTTCTTGTTCAACAAACAATATACTTCCTGTCAGTTACTGCATTATTTAATCGTGAAACTTCACCGCAAGTCTGATCTTCATCTGTCATGGTTCCATTTTAGATGATATTGTAAACAAATGAACTTTCTCTGATTAGGTTGGAACATCGATGTCAAATGCATAGGTGGTAATCTGGCGAGGAGGTCAATTCCACCATAAAATTTGGTTCCATTGAAATCGAGGTCTTACTTTTTTTATTTTTAACGAATAAAATTCAAGTACTGATGGTCAGTTCAAAAGATTTTTTCAAAAAAATTATTGTATTTTATTTGAAATAATTTATTAGGTAAGAAGCATAAAGTAACAGATTCTGTTGTACTTGGGTATCAAAAAGGGAAAGGGTCACGGTTCTTGAACTAAAATCGTTCCCAGAGAAAGTAACATAAATATATATAGAAAAATAGAAAAGAAAGGGAAAGTAAACGATAGATATAGTGCAAACGGTGTGTGAAAGAGGCTTCTGTGTTCTGTCTGGGTTATAATGGAGGAAAGGGAAGGGAAGTTTACGTCTAGGCTTTCAGAGGAGAGTTTTAAAAAAGCTAAAAAATAAATCAATATCAAGTATCTGAGGATAGAGAAAAAAGAAATGACTGCAGAAGGACTTCTACCATTAGCTGCATCCTAGGGCAGTAGAGAACTCCAATTGCTTTTTATAAGGCAGATTTCTCTTGGCTGTAGAATTGATTTTTTTGAACACGGGGGATTCGTGGGTCATAAGCCAGGAGTATTTCGTAAGGCAATAGTTTGGAGAGGAGCTGAACCCAATTTGTCTAAGATGGAGATCTTTTTATGTTATTGTTAATGATATTGGTTTGGTTTTCTTTTTCTTTCTCCTTCCGTGAATGCTCCCTTTAATGGTATTTTATTTGGCATGCTGGTTTATATGCCCTTCAGTAGTAATATATCCTTGACATGTCATTGGATGCACATTCACTAGTATGTCATTGAATGCACATTAAGAAATTTTTGCTGATTTTTTCCCCACTTTTTGATTGGCCTCAGGTTTTATGTGGTTCATTCTCTCGCTCAAGAAGAAGATGTACAAGTATCAATTTGGCCAATATGCATGGACACACATGATTCTGATTGTGGTCTTTACGCAATCATCTTTCACTGTAGCCAACATTTTTGAAGGAATCTTCTGGTAAAAATCTTACAGACACTGTTTAAGCATAACCTGCTGTATGCTATTTATTTGACGCGTTACTCCCTCCGCCCAACTTAAGAGTCCACTATTCTTGTTTTAGGCTGTCCTAATTAAGAGCATCCTTTCCTTTTTTGTTGAACATCAATGGACCAAATGTCATGATAGGTAACATGGCTTGATCTTGGCCATTGGTTAGTGGTATCCAGTCAAACAGAGATTCTTAGACTAGGGCGGAGGGAGTATCTAATTGATGAGGAGCTATGTATGCTGTTTATGTAAAATTTTAATGTTCCTATTGTGAATTATAGAGAGTCAGGGACGTAATCCGCATTTATATTATCCTCTCTTGTAATTTTCTCCTTGTTATTAAATTAGTTCGGTGATAGTAGACTAGTAGTATAGTCTTTTTGTAGTAAGGAATGTATTGAGTCACACCCCTGTATTGGACACTCGATTTTCAACTCGGTCTCGGGCGATATGCATCGATGAGCTATTTAGAGAGCTCAAAAAGATTTTGAAAAAATATAAATAATTTAAAAAGAATAGGATTAACAATGTAGACCAATCAGATTAAATCCATCCTTAGCATTGTCTAATTGAATATAGTGACGCGCGTTGGATGTGTCAGATTCAATATTCCATAGTAAATTAATATTAAGTTAGAAAAATAATCTAATGACACATTCAACTTGATAAAGAAGTTGCATTCAAGTTAAATAGATTTGATTACATTGTTTACATCGTTTTCATCTCCTTATTTGGGATGTGAGTAAGAGTAATTTCCTGCCGTGGGGTAAGGGACAAAATATGAACCATATTGGAGCTCAATCGAGTAAAATATTACAATTTTTTTCATAATACCATTTTAAATAATTTTGTAAAAATTTAGTACCTTTTATTTTAAGGTGACTATTGTTAATCTTGTAATTAGTATCAATTATTTATATATTTTTTTTATTAAAAAAGGTACAAATACATTTAGGAAACGAAAATTATCAATAATTCATTTTGACATTAAATGGACATTCTTGAAGGGACTAAACATTAATTTTGAAAATATATATTGGACTAAACATTAAATGGAACATTTTCGAGGGACTAAAAGTTATTTTTGAAAATATAATGGATTAAACATTAAATGGAATATTTTTTAGGGACTAAACATTAATTAGAACAAAAACTTTTAAGATTGTTATTTGAAATATTTGTACTTATTTTTTAGGGACTAAACATCAATATATCAGACTTGAAAGGTTTAGTATTCCATAATTGTAATAATGCTATCTTTTTTTTTTTAAATTATGAAACAAAGATACATTTAAAAAATACTAATACATATATAAAGAATTTTTAAGTGAATAAATATTTGTTCAAAATAAAGAAAACGAGACATTTTCGAACAAAAAATGTTATGATACGATTTTTAAAGAATTTTTTAGTAAATAAAGTTAATAACGGTATATTTAGAAAATAATTATATTTACTTGAAGATTGTTTAAAAAAATTGCAATTGCCTTTTAAATTTAGTTGAAGCTGTAGCACTGATACATTCCAGCTGTAGCACTTATGAGAACTGAGAGCTGATTTAAAAGCCCTGTCTGCCACCTACACTGAAACCAAACACGGTATTTGAAAACGCACTACTCTTTTATCTCCTTTTCTTCTCGCCAAGAGTCTGCCTGATTACCATCGGCGACAAAGACGAACACTAAATCGTCTATCAGTACTGTGATACTGTCTCAGCCGATATCTTCGAGATCTCACCTACAGTGGACATATCGATCGCCGGTATCCCACAATTTTATCATAAAATCGACTCGCGACTCAGAATCGTATTGTCACCTTTTGAGACTGAGTCAACTCGTCCGAGAGTTTGAACCATGGCCTCAAGTGTGTTCAGGTCATCGCCACGGTTGGGTCGAAAGATAATTCATTGTCGGGCTAACCCAATGGCCCCTATTTCCACTTTGCCCCAGATGAAGGCATGACTTGTTTGTGCACTCACATATGAGCGGGATCTTTTTCTCATGTCCAATGCCTAAGTTAGATATCTACTTATGTGGCCACCTATACAGTGTGGAAATATCCTGACTTGCCGAGAGGGAGGACCAGCCTCCGCAAGATACTGACATTTGTGAGGGCTGTTGAGACTCAAATTGAGGAGTTCCATCGTAGCTCATCCAGCTTCACCCGAGCTCAGTCTGCTTCCCCGCAAACCCCGGCTACCATGAAGCGCTTCACGTTGGACAATTTGAGTGCCCCAAAGAGAGAAAGAAGGTCATGCTTGTGATTGATGGTGCAAATCCGGATGACACACCAATTGAGGAGAGCCAAGGCGCTACTTACTTGCGTCATTCCACTCGACGCTAACACCAATGGGGTCCCCCGAGAGTTAAGGAGGAACAGTTGCCAATGGGGAGAGGATGTGAGCCAAAAGGAGGTTCAGTGATGTAATTGGCATTTATTTTATTTTGCCCTCTCTTGTAATTATCCCCTTGTTATTTCTACTATTTTAATAGTAGTTAAGTAAAGGAGTAAGCAATATTATAGTCTTTATGTAATAAGAATGTTCTCTTTCCTTATTTGGCGTGACTTATGTCACAAACAAGCGATGTCTTCCATGACCTCTTAAGGAGCCCAAGACATTCTTTAGGTGGGTAATATAAGAATATCTTGGAAATATCTTCTACTCTAGTAAATATTGTATCCCCATTTCGAGTAAAGCATCAGACTAATACATGTTTTGAGAGTTAAATCTTTGCGAGTGCCATTGATACTGTTAATATGTGGACGTTCCATATACTTGCTTCAGTTTACATGATTAGGAATGGAAATGCAGCCTTGATTGTTATATTAAACTCCTTTAAGCTAATCAACTTTTGAGTTTGAAAAAAGAACACACAAATCTTTGAGGCCATTGACTCATTGAGGCTGATTGGTTGCTGGCAGTAGTCATTGGATGTACCTTCTTTTCAATTGTGGGTATTATATGACCCAGCACTTATTTTTTCCCTTAAATCTTTTGTGCGTAATTTGTTATATGGCAACATGAATTGTTTGACTTTTCAAAGGCTCTTCTTTTGTGATTTGATTGGTACATTTTTGATAATATATGCTCTTTATTTCCCTTATTTGTTAAAATCTAAATGTACTGTGTTACCATAATGAGGAACATGTAACATTTATGTCCGAAAGATATATGCTGCATGAACTTCAAACAGATTTCAATTATAATGCAGGTTCCTTCTCCCAGCATCACTTATTGTTATCAATGACATTGCTGCTTATATCTTCGGGTTCTTCTTTGGAAAAACCCCTTTGATCAAGTTATCCCCAAAGAAGACTTGGGAGGGTTTCATTGGAGCATCTGTTACAACTATTATCTCTGCATTTTTGGTTAGTAGTCCATCCTTTTTAGTGCAATGCCAAATTGTAACAACCTCCATTTTCTCACATAAAGGTTGATCAGATACAATACGGCGAAGATGGAGTTATCAACAATTTATACTATTCTCGGCACTAAATTATAAAAATAAAAGTTTATTCTTTACCAACAATTCACAATTAATGCAAGAAATCATCTCATCAATAAAAACGATTTAGTACATGAATGTAAAAACGGAATCATCATACAATGTTCATAATGTAAGGATAAGTACAAACTAATATAAGGGCTTATGCCCATACAAGTCCCGATATGAAATAAAATGACTAAATGATCAAGTACAACCCATACTAGAATCAATGGAAAGAAATTCGCTACGTCCACTGCAACTGCAAGTCTGATCCATCATCAGTTCTGCTATCCCTGTTATTAAAAATACGTGGTGTGTGTGTGTGTGGGGGGGGGGGGGGGGAGGGGACACATTTATAAATTGGGTTAGAGCCCTAGAGTTGCAAGGATTCTTCACCAATAAATATGCAAAATGTAACTAGCTCATACTTAACGTCTCTCTATCGACGCTCGCATTTATCGAGTAACTCACTTCTCATCTAGAAGCAGTCCTACCTGTATCCTCAAATAAATACCAGTTATAATTCCAATATCTAATCTGACATGTAACGATAAAGCTATCTAGCTATGCATAAACTAAAAGTGAGTAATTACGCTCAACATCTCAGCCCCGACTTAACTCCATAATGTTGCCCACTACGTTCCATATGATTCTCAGTGCGTATTATATGTAATATAATGTTCCTTTACTTTAGTCTACTTCGTCAGATTATTTGATTTTTAATTCACATCGATGATTGTCTACATCATTAGACTTGTAAGTTTCGTTCTTTTTAATCACCGCCTACATTCTTAGACTGCCTAATTATTATACTCATTAATAATTGTCTACCGCATTAGACTATTAGAACTTATTTTCGTTACCAATCATCCATGTCGCTATGATAATCTGACTTTGTTATCATTATGTATTGTTTTCATCTATAGACTATGAGAACGCATTCTCATACAAGGCACAACACAATGTGTATATAGAAGAATACATATGTCCGTATATATGTATGACACACGAAGACATCTATCTTCGGCATCTTGTTCGTGCTCTATCGATAATACCTGGAGGAGTCTCTCATCCTAAAGCGGGTAGCAACAAAACACAATCAAGTGGGGCGGTACCTACGCAGTACACCAGTTCATGGCCCATACCCAGCGGTGACAAAGGATCGCAGCATTAACTCCTACCTCTCGTAAGTGGCGCTGCTGCGTAGGGCCTATAATATGACCTAACAGTACACCTAGCCCACTTGTGCCAATGTGTCCACGAACTAAGGTATGTCCACACAAAATAAAATAATATAGTAATATGTATGAGCAATTGCTCCATAACTACTTTTGCATAAGGAATCTCAGTCCATATAAATATAGCCTTCTCGACTTAACCATCACATTTTAGTATGTTGTTACATAACACCTTTTAAGTCACTATCCTACGACTACTCCCCGATTAAATATTAAGTCCCATACATTACCTTTTAGACTTAAAATCACATTTGCTTCATCAATTATCTACAATAACCCTCACGATTAGGGTGAACACCAATTTCGAACCAATCTTGTCTTCTAGACATGACCACAGCTCATAAAATCAACGTATTCCCTCGAGTAACTATTTATCCATTCCCTGGAAAAATATCACTCTGACATGGCCAACAATCAGGCCTAACATAAACATAAGCCTCCCTGTCCCGCATACATTGCTATACATCTACGCACCAATGTAACAATGTCCCTTCTCACACACGGTGAACCAATGTAAAACACTATCCTAATTACAAAGTCCACCTCCTCCAATGTACTAACAAAACCCAAGTGAACACTAAGTCCCAATATCAAATAAAATATATCTCCGACATAATCCAAAGTAGGGAAAACACATCATTTGCCACCAATAACACATCATTTGCCACCAATACTATCACTAGTCTCTTTCTTCGCCAATAATTTCATCTATAATCCGATGCCCATTTCCCTGTGGGTCCTGGCCTAAACGAACTAACCTTTGGTGATGCATTATTGTACATTACCACATTCTCAAATTCTCTAAATGCCTTCCCTTAAATTACTAGGCACCAAATTGCCCGAACTTCTTGCAATTCTAGCAAGTGACCCACACAAAGGTCTCTATGACTCTCTTTCCAAACCTAACCCTTTAC
Organism: Sambucus nigra; assembly: GCA_949130495.1. NCBI lineage: Eukaryota > Viridiplantae > Streptophyta > Magnoliopsida > Dipsacales > Adoxaceae > Sambucus > Sambucus nigra. The sequence goes on along the minus strand of OX422215.1, from coordinate 610,941,487 downwards.
TTGAACGGATAGTAACCAATCGCAAAGAATTCAATGATTCCTAATCATACCTAATCATAGGGCTCTACATCAAAATACGCAGCGTAGGACATAACAAGCTCAATCACAGATCCTAAGGACACTAGAACCGTACTTGGATACCAACTGTAACAATCCCCATTTTCTCATGTAAAGGTTGGCCAGACACAATACGCCAAAGATGGGGATTATCAACAATTTATACCGTTCTCGGCACTAAATTATAAAAATAGAAGTTTATTCTTTACCAAGAATTCACAGTTAATGCAAGAAACCATCTCAACAATAAAAACGATTTAATGCATGAATGTAAAAACTGAATTATCATACAATGTCCATAATGTAAGGGTAAGTACAAACTAATATAAATAAACTGTTGGGCTTATGCCCATACAAGTCCCGATATGAAATAAAATGACTAAATGATCAAGTACAACCTATACTAGAATTAATGGAACGGAATCCATTACGTCCACTGCAATTGCAAGCTTGATCCATCATCATTCCTGCTATCCCTGTTATTAAGAATACGTGGGGGGGAAAAACATTTATAATTTGGGTCAGAGCCCTAGAGTTGTAAGGATTTTTCACCAATAAATATGCAAACTGTAACTAACTCATACTTAACGTCTCTCCATCGACACTCGCATGTATCGAGTATCTCACCTCTCTCTAGAAGAAGTCCTACTCGTATCCTCAAACAAATATCAGTTATGAATTTCAATATCCAATCTGATATGTAACGATAAAGTTATCTAGCTATGCATCAACTATAGCAACTTAGCCCCGAGTTAACTCCATAATGTTGCCCAATAAGCTCCATATAATTCTCAGTGCGTATGTTCCTTTACTTTACCCTACTTCGTCAGATTATTTAATTTTTAATTCACGCCAATTATCGTCTACATCATTAGACTTGTAAGTTTCATTCTCTTTAATTACCGTCTACATTCATAGACTGCCCAATTATTATACTCATTAACAATTGTCTACCGCATTAGGCCGTTAAAGCTTATTTTCGTTTCCAATAATCTATGTCGCTATGATAATTTGACTTTGTTATCATTAAGTATTGTCTACATCTATAGACTATGAGAACACATGCTCATAAAAGGCACACCACAATGTGTATATAGAAGAATACATATGTCCGTATATATGTATGACACACGAAAATATCTATCTTCGGCGTCCTGTTCGTGCTCTATTGGTAATACCTGGAGGAGTTCCTCTTCCTAAAGCGGCTAACAACAAAACACAAGCAAGTGGGGTGGTACCTACGCTGTACACCAGTTCACGACCCATACTCAGCGATGAAAAGGATTCCAGCATCAACACCTAACTCGCGTACGTGGCGCTGCTACATAGTACATATAATATGACCTAACACTACGCTTAGCCCACCTGTGCCGACGTGTGTTCCTGTCCCGAACGCACTCAAACCCCAACCGATAGGACGGTCCACGAACGCAGGTATGCCCACACAAAATAGAATAATATAATACATACTATCATCCAATATGTATAAGCATACTTTATAACCACTTTTGCACAAGGAATCTATATAGCCTTCTCCGCTTAACTATCATATTTTAGTCCGTTATTACATAACACCTTTTAAGTCGCTATCCTACGACTACTCCCCAATTAAATATTAAGTCCCATACATTATCTTTTAGACTTAAAATCACATTTGCTTCATCATTTATTTATCTTTAAGTATATAGGTACAGTTATTCCCAAACTAACCTTTTCAAAACATCATAGGTATAGTTATATCCAAACTCATCTTTCCAAAACATGAATGATTTTAGCATTCTGTCCCCTGGACTTAGATTTAAATCCTCTTAGATTTTTAATATTTCTCAGCTTCTCGTTACCTTTTCAACAAAGTTTATATGTACATATATAAAGGATCAACTAAAGTGAATAAGGATTATATGTACATATATAAGAAATCCACTAACATGAATAAGTAGTTTCACCCAACCTACTATCACAACTGTTGCTAACCATTTCGTCTTAGCCCAGTAGGCTTATGATGCATTTACATTTAATATTATTGCACGATAATGATTTGAGGGCGTTACCCAATAATTATATTCTGAAGCGTTCGATTTATCTCTAATAAGTATTTCCTTTTTATTATAACTTATCCCCAATAAATCATAATATTATCATAGTATCTTTTAGCGTCGTATCATCTATGTGCTCCTACCAAAATTACACAAGTCATCTAGGTACATCCCTGCCTTTTAGTATATATTTATTTCGTATAGCTTTATCCAAACATTCTACATTACTCGTTTTCTTTATATAGTTAACTTGTATATTTCAAGTCACTACGCATGCACCCTTATATCACGAACCCATCCCGAATTAAATACGTATACAAGTCCATAATAACATCTCTAATATGTTTTAACAATCATCGCCCCACTTGGATTAACGGCCAATGCATAAATCATCAAAATCAACCCAAACTGGATTCCTGCACAAAACCGAATCGATTCGCCCGTCGGCCGAATCGATTCGCCCAACAACCGAATTGATACGCCTGAGTGGCTGGATCGATTCGGACCTGGGCAGAGGCCCAAATCTATTACGAAATTGAATACGAGATTTTCCTCCTCAAAACCTCCTTCATTAGATATCATTATAATGGTTCAACAACTTAAAGAATGGTCTAAAATGCCTTAACGCGCCCGTAATGCCTCTCAAAGTGTGTTCCGAATATTTTTATTCAAAAATATATTTTAATTGTGACGTGACATGCTTAAATACTTTTTATTCAAAATAAATGTCCCCTTTAGAATTATTCCAAATCATTAAAGTTCAACTCTATAACTTATAGACAATAATTGGTTCAATTATTCACAACCTCCATTAATTAATTTCACGGAATTAAATTAATTCCTATTAAATTTATTTCATTCCAAAAATACGGGGTATTACACGAATGTTCTCTTTTTCTAGTATATATCTATTGTTAAGTCATTTTGGAGAAGCTTATTATATATTTTTTGACTCTACGTTGTCCTCGAGTTTGATTCGGAACCTATGAAGCACGAACACTCTCCCGAAGGTCACGAATCACATTTGACTTGAGTCGGACACGTGACACGCCCGGACACTCGTGTCCCATAGTATCCTATTTTTTTAAAATTTGTTTTCAAGACGGACACGTTGAGACCCATTTTTTGGACACGTTTATGGGGTCAAAAGTTAACTAAATACAAAACGTTACATATATATTAGGAATAAACCCCAAGTTTTCCCCCAAACACAACCCAGCTGCTTCCTCATGCAAAAAGTTTTGAATAAGACAGATCTCTGAAGAAGAAATCAGTTTGCTGGAAGAAGAAATTAGTTCAGTGTGTAGTTTTGTTCTTGGTGGAGAGAATACCTTTGTCTCCTTACGCACCCAAAGAAAAAAAGGTTTCATCTGATGCTTTTGCTTTTATATGTAGACTTAGTTGGGAGTGCAGAGTTTGAAAGTATAGGCCTTTTACGATTTCGCCCTTAGTGCTCTTGAGTTGGTTACTAATGGGCTGTCAACTTTGACCTGCACTGTTTTTGGATCATTAGGTGTTGTTGGCAGTCAGTGTATTGTATAGTGTAAAACTGGACTGACAGTTACTTTTTGAACTTGTCATGATAGCTGGCAGCCAGTCTTTTTTTGGATTGCTTTGTACAAAAAAAATGTTAGCTGGTAGCAACTAAGTCTTTTAGAAATTTAACAATACATTAGTTTTCTATTTAGTTAATAATAATTAGTCAAGTTAAAAATACTTTATTAAAATAGAGTATTTTAAAAAGAGGATAAAAGTGCTAATGATGTTGTCAAGGACTATAAGTATGTTACAATTTGGTAATTTGGATAAATGATTGGACATATTTTTGTAGAATTTTGACATTTTTTATTTCATTAATATATATAAAAAAAAATAAAATACCTTTTACGTATCGCAGCGTGTCGTGTCCTACAATTTGAAAAAATTACATATTCCGTGTCTCAAGTCGTGTCGTAACCCATATCGCGTGTCGAGACCGTGCTTCTTAGTTTGGAACATATGTGGTCCCAAATTCTTCCTTGCAAACCTAATCTTATTGCCCTTTTGAATCTCTGAATTAGAATTTTGGGAAGACAAGGCGGGTCCTACCTAGTAAGAAGTTCCTTTCTGTTATTACTTCGGCCAAATGGTAGAAAATCACAACGAACTTGGCTTTTTTTTTAAGTTGGGCATCAGAAGCTTTTATTGCCAAAATAGCTGTCAATATCTATGAAAGCAAACAAAATGCTTATGCGCCTTTTCTGATTTCTGACGTGGAATTATGTTTTAATTTAAATGCTGATGCAACAAATGTTTTGTTATCAACCATAGAATTCTACTTTCTGTTTTTTAATTTATTATACACAAATATTTATAACTAGTGTCTGCATTACGTTAACTTTCATGGATTGAAAGTTAGGGCTGTAAAATGAACCAAGCTACTCGAGTTCGGCGCGTGTTTGCTCAAAATAAAAGCTCGTTCAAGACAGACTCACAAAGTACATGAGCCAAGCTTGAACAAAATTTTAATCTCGTTTTATTATTGAGCTCAGCTTGGATTCAGCTCGATCACCAATATCCATACTAAACTCGTATTCGTTTGCTTAGAAGCTCGTTTGAGCTCGAATTGTAAGATAAATGAACCAAGCTTGTACATACATTTACGTTCATTTACATTTAGAAACCAAGCTTGAGCAACCTTAGCTTGGCTCGGCTCGCCCCATTTTCACCCTTCTCTAATTCTGGCAAGAAAAGAAGTTCAATGCTTAACTTGGAAAAAATGTGCCAACTTTGATGTACTTTGGTCATTTGGCCTATTACTTATCTTAGAAAAGAGGGTTAACAATGGTCACAATTGAGTATGATTTTTATTTCGTTTTCAAACGAAATTTATCTGCATATATGTTATATTTTTAAGTTTATGAAACCATTGTCAAGTCACTTCAGAGAGAGACAGAGAAAATGAAATTATAATTATACTGGTTTACATGATTTTGTGCTGACTTGATTATGCAGCTTGCTAATATAATGGGTCGTTTCCAGTGGTTAACATGTCCAAGAAAGGTAATTCTTGTGGCAAAATTGCTACTTCATCTTTGTTTAATATTGCAAGTTTGTCAGTTTCTGAAGAAACTAAACTACTTTTACCTGTGACACTAACAAACATGCAGGATTTATCAACTGGTTGGCTTCATTGTGATCCTGGTCCATTGTTCAAGCCGGATAATTTCACTTTACCTGAATGGCTTCCTGATTGGGTAATTAAACGTTCAATTAGATTTGAATTTATATGCATCATCTTATTGCTCCAATATATGATTCTCCAATATATGATTTGTGATCATCAAAATGTTCTATACTAAATGTAGAGATATTGGCTATTTCTGTTTCTTGGTAGCTACTACATTATTGAATTATTTGTTGATTAGTTGTCACGTTTGCTGATCTCGGATGGATATAGTACTGAGAGCAAAACATTGACTTTTTAAATGCCACATCTGAATATGTAGTTTTGTTGATAAATTGTGTGTGCTTTCTTTCCGAAATTTCGATTATTTTGGAATGTGATTTCAATTGCCAGGATTTCGATTTTTCCGAAAAGTGTGGATCGAAATCAAAATTATTTCTGATTTTCCGATTTTTCTGGTACAATATTTCTGACTTTTCTTAATATATGCCGATTGGGAATTTTCCGATTTTTTTTTGGATGAAGTATTACTTTTTCTCAGTTTTCTTCAATTTTTCAAAAAGTTCGGATTCAGCGAAGAATTTTGAGTTTCTGAAAATTCAGTGTATAAGTGGCATGATTTTTTTTTTCCAGAAAATTTTGAAATTTCTTCTGAAAGGCTATTCTCCGATCTCTTCCGGCCGAAACACATCCTTAGTTTGGAGTACTCGAGTCTCTAATATAATTTCTTTGATAATATATATGATGAGAATAGAAGAGTAAGAGTTTAAATGTTATATGCTTAATTGTACTCTTTTTCTTTTTGTTTACTTTCTATTGTATTTTCTATAATTTAGGTAAATGGGTAAAATTCCCTTTAAATTATTGGTGTGCCCATTCCAGTCTTATTACCTTTTAGGTTATATCGTCTAGTAAGATACCTTTCCTATGAATAAGGCATTTGGCCACCCATTGTACACTATTTTAGGGAATTTTACTTGCTATTGTATGCCATTTGTCGTGATATGTCAAATTTGTATCAGACCCATAGAGAGCGTTATTCTAGAATATGCTTGAAGCCACTTCGTTTCTACCCTTCACCATTTCACCCTCAAGCCCCTAACCACAGCTCAACATATTTACAAACAGCAACGAGAGAGAAGACATAATACGATGAAGAAAGAGAGGGTGAAGCTCTTTGGATCGCACCCCAAGGGTTCTCTGCAAAGAAAAGATAGAGAAGAAGGCCCAACAAAGGAAGAGTCCGACCAACCCAACCCACCAACGAAGGCCACAGGGCTGAACAACTGTGGAAGGTGGTGTTTATGGTGTTGTCTTTCTGTAGTGATTTTCGACCCAGGATGCCTTAGCCTCAATCGAAGAGATGAATACTAAAGGGAGGGAGGAACCTCCAAATCTAATACTAAGATATGGCCAAAGGGCATGATCAGAAAACAGAAAAAGAAGATTTCAAAGAGTCCAAGAAGAAAAAAATTTGAGACTGAGAGAGGAGAGGTGTAGGGGAAGGGTCCCAGGGGAGTAGTTGGAAAAGATCGATGCCGTCTGGAGGAAGCCGGTGGCTGGGAGCTGGGGTGGTTAGCGACTTCAAACCCTTAGCAGTGATGAAGATGAGAGGGTTTGGTTTGGGAATGTTCAAGTTAGGTCAACCGGGGACTTTAATTGTCTTGGGTTTCTTCTTTTCTCTTAGTTCTGGGTTACTTGACAAAAACAGCAGGGAATAGTGAACTGGGTTATTGAATAAAGAGGAATGGGACTGTTCTGTCTTGGCCCAACAGAAATAAGTCAGATCTTTTTTGGGCTATTTTAATGCCTATCTTGTGCTGAATAAAAAATTTGAAGCCAAAAAATATTTCCACGACGAGAATTTTTTGGGGCCTCACTAATTTTCAAGAAAATAATTTTTGTGATGTCAGTTTTTTTCTCTCATCTTTGGCCACACAGGTTTTGAGGAATGAGGGGAATAGAGTACGGGATTTTTTGTAGAAGGGGAGAATGATGGGAATAGAGTACGGGTTTAATTGCAATATGCATTATTGTACTCTTTTTATACATGAACTTTTGATGTATTTCCTATATTTTAATAAGTATTTTACGTAAGTTGGGTATATTCCTTTGCAATATTTAGTGTACTGATTTTAGTCTTTTTATCTTAATGGTAATCTTGACTAGCATGATAATTTTTCCCTAATATAGGCATTGGATCATCCATCGTAATCACGTACTATTTTAGAGAGTTATTCTAGTTTGTGCTTGCTCGACTTGTGTGCCATTTGCTGCCTTATGTCAGCGTTTGCTCTTGTCTTGGCCGCCATTTGTTGCCTTGCGTCAATATAAGGCCCTCATAGGGAAACCAAAGCCTTGCAAAAAAATATGCAGGATCCTGTGGCTTCTCCTCTCACTGCCAATAGAATTTGGGTTAGATGATTTGACTTCAATCAAAATCAAACCGATCAACATGCAGAGGTTCCTTGATATAGATACTGTCATTGAGTAGTTGTTCTTTGTTCCCAAAGAAATTGTGTATTCAATCCAAGTATTTGGGACAAGGGTTGACTTCAGATTTGTATATACACAACTGAAAAGTTTGGCTAAAATTTCATTCAATCCTTGCAATATTTAGGAATTTAAAAGCAGGCAAAATATACATTTTTTTTCTAGTTCGGTATTGATTGTATTAGAATGATTTATATTGTTTTCATTGTGATATTAATGCTCTGTAGTTGTGGTGGTGGTCTCCAAGGATACCAAGAGTGTTAATAAGTTTGCTCTATGGGTGTAGTAAGGCATGTCAATTCCATGTTAGTCTCTGTCGAAATTTAAGTTATCTGATATATCCATATATGTAGAGTTTTATGGCAAGCCACTAAAAATCAATTTCAATAATATCATTTTGTTGCATGAAATGTGAAAACTGATCATATAAATTATGCCTTTTAATTGGTTATGGCAATTCGTTGATTCACTTGTTGGGGTATAGCTAGTCCAATAACTTTCGGACATAGGGCTGTGCCTTTTTGCCGAATTTCGGATTTTTCTGAAACAAAATTGGATTGGAGTCTGAATGAATTTCCAATTTGTGATTTTACCCAGATTGTGTCGATCTGATTGTTCCTACTCGTTTCCTAAAATTATACTATGCCTAATATTTGTAAAGTCGCTTAGAAAATTTTCAATTTCCCCCCGAAATTATCCTGAATTTTTAGAATTTTCCGATTTTCTGACAAATATCCGTTATTTTTCTGTCCGATTTCAGATATTGTCAAAATATTCAATATACCTTATTTATTTTTGGAAAAAAGAATTGGTATTCCATTCATTTTTTTCCCACCAAAAAAATCATATTTTTCTTTCTTTCTTTCCTTCTTTCTTTCTTGTGAAAGTGCAATCCGGTCCAGCCGAAACACAGCCGGACTAGAATGCCTTGTTGTCCCATTGACATAAAGCTTTCAAATTTCAGCTTTTATAAATAAATCAATTTACAATGTTACCCTGTTTATCATTTTCTCTTTGCAGTTTCCTTGGAAAGAGATCCAAATTCTGCCGGTACAATGGCATGCATTGTGTATTGGTCTTTTTTCGTCAATAATTGCACCCTTTGGAGGTTTTTTCGCTAGTGGTTTTAAAAGAGCTTTCAAGATCAAGGTTCATTGTTGACATTATTATTTTTCTTGTTTATTCAATTTGTATTGTAAATATGCATGTTACTGAACGTGTTTATGTCATTTCTGGCAGGATTTTGGTGATAGTATTCCTGGACATGGTGGAATGACAGACAGAATGGATTGCCAGGTGAGTTTTGAAATATTTTTACACTGAATAATTTCGTTTACACATGTCTAAACGAAGGATCCATCACTTCATTTAAACGTACGCCAGAGATTTTGCTTGTATCTAATGGTTTTGCCCCACTTGTCAATTCCTCTCCCGATGAATTGGGGGAAGTTATCCTATAGTGTTGAATAAGAGCCCCCCCCCCCCCCCCCCCCTCTCTCTCTCTCTCTCTCTCATGGATGACCAAACTTGCTTTTAATGACTGAATGCCAAAGAGATCCTTGTTTTAGGGGTACCTCCATAACCATTTGCCAAAAAGAGTCAAATTCCTTTTTTGTCAAGTTAATCCAATCCCTCCCATAGGAAATTCTTATGAACCACCTCTTGTTAATAACATACTTCTCTTTCTCATTACCCTCCGATGGGAAAATTTTCACTACTTTTCATGCCTTTTATCAACAAAGGGAGTCTAAGTGGATCATAAATAGGCTGGAATACTACGTTGGACTGATTGGACATAGGTTAATATTTCGCCTCTTGACGATTATCCTTTTAGATGTCCATCAAGGTTCCTGTCGATGTTTTTCAACCATGGTTACTCAAACTCCCGCATTTCATATATTACTTCGAAAGGCATAACCAATTACCAATGAGCTAGTTTTTTCTAACTAGCTTTTGGACATTTATTTAAAGCCCTGCACTTTATAAAACCACTTGACAAATTACATATAAATACTGAATTATTTTCATTCCCATCAACAAAAAAGATCGTCATCCACAAATTGTAAGTGGGACACCTTAACAGCATCCTTTTTTATCTCGAAACCCATAATCAAACTCTTTTATTACAACCCAATTATCTGCCAAATATTAGCCAATAAAACAAAAGGAAAATTGTGGAAGTGGATACCTCGCATTAACCTCCTTGAAGCCTTAAAATTACTCCTCGTTATCAAGCTTGTACAAATCGTTACCAAAGGTACTTTCTTTAAGATTGAAGCAGATTCTTAGTGACAAAATAGCCGTTTCACAAGTTTTTTTGATTTTTTTTACAAATTATTGATTTTTGGTCAATAATTATCGGAACGGTTAAGGAATGGGGAGGTAAGAAGAAAGGGGGTTTAATATTTAGGATTGATTTTCTAAAAGCGTATGATCATATTGTTTGAAATTTTCTACACTTCAATTTGTAATAAAAAATATTTGTGTCTAAATGGAGAAAGTGGATTAAGGGATGCTTGAGTTTGGGTTTTCGTTTATGATTAACGGGAGACCAAGAGGGAATATTTGCCATTAGAAAAGGATTTCTGCTCTCCCCGTTTCTCTTCAGCTAGTTAGTAGAAAAAGTGAACAATGTGATGTATATAAGTAAGGATATTGTTGTCATTATCTTTTTACAATTGTCGCATTTTTTTTTAAATCAGAAACCATACTGTTTTATTAGATCATATATATATATATAAACAAGACAATGCAAGTGGAGAATTCCACTAAAAACAACAGGAGAAAAGTAACAAAAGATCAAAATTAAGAGGGGGCAATGAGTCCAAAACAGCCTACTAATAATCATGAGGGGTAAATAGATCTGCACAACGGAGCTAAATTAGAGCCTTGCTTCAGCCAATGAAATCAGAGAGGGATATTTGCAAAATGTTTAGACACAGATGACCATAAGGACAAGGATGCACGAAGTTGATCTTTTCCCAAATTCATTCTTTGCTTTCCTCTTTTCCTTCAAAATCTATTACTTTGTTCAATCCAAATGTTTCATAATGTGGAGAAACTGCACATCTCTAAAGACAATTCACATTATAATGCTCTCCCAAACCCTCTCATTCCAAAGGAGGATATCTATCAGGGGAGGGCAGTGCCACAACACTAAATTCCACAAACAACTTTCTCCAGAAAAAGACTGGAGAGACGATGAATGAAAATGTGATGTTTGTTCTCCTCATTATTATTACTTAGACAATACCAATTTGGGGATAAAAACATGAAGGGCCTTGTACTTTGAAGAATGTCACAACTCTCTTGTTGGCGACCAACGATGTCAACACCTTAACCTCTAAGGGAATAGCGGATGCCCAAATCTTCTTGGAAGGAGGCAAGAGAGAATATGAGGGTTTATCACAAAGATATTTTAAATAAGATTTACTAGAGAATCCTTGACCGTCTAAATTCCAAATTCTTCTATTTCGTACAGCGTTAAGATGGTGAGAACCCTTAACGAGCCCCAACAAAATACTGTAATTCTTCGATTGGCTTCATAAAGTTTCCATGGAAAGACATTCCACGAGACCAAAAAGATAGAATACAGAGAAGCTCTAGGTGCAATTGAGTTATTTGTATCTAAAGAAAGGTAGAATAGACGCGGAATACTAGTTTGTAAAGCACCTCGCCCAATCTAAAAGTTCTCCCAAAACCGAATGGATGACATGTCCCCAATTTCCAACGAGACGCATTTTAGAAAGGAATCGATGCTTTGGGAAATGCATCTCTAAGGATTTCTAAAGGGTCCTCTCTCAACCCCCTTGGAATCCCACCCTTCACCATTTAACCCATATTTATGACTAATGATGGTGCACCACCGAGAATCTTTCTCCAAAGCTTCTTTTTTAAGGTCTTTCTAAAATCTTCCAATTTATTTAGTGGTCATGTGTTTCTTCACCCAACTGTTTCCACATAAAAATTCAAATTATCTTCTCGATTAAAGATTCAATTGCGGTCGATAATTTGAAATTGGATAATAATAAATGGGGGTGCTTTGAAGCACTAGAGCGGTTAAAGGTAATCTTCCTCATTTCGATATACACCCCTTTTTTCACTCATCCGACCTATGAATATTTTGTCCAGCACCAGATTCCAAAAAACTAAGAGACTTCGACTTCCCACCCAAAGGAAGCTCCAAATACGACAAGGGCCTAGACAATACCACACCCCATCCTGGGAAGCCAGAACTTCCATTCTGTTGGCAAGAGAAATAATTGAGTAATCCTCAAATTGGAGATGAAACCACCTCCACCGGATTCCTCCCACTCCAAAACCATCCAGCACACCTAGCTCTCGAGTTTTATCCATAATTAGGAAGTCCACCACCAACACGTATAAGAAGGGTTTCTAAGGCTATTCTAACCAAAGGTTTTACCTCTCGGTCTTCCATTAATGGAAATTGAAGAATTAGCCGAACTCACACAACCACTTATTCACTTCCTCCATTTGTTAGGGAAAGCTTTCTTTTGCACCACAAAAATATGGAATCCCGAATTAACTTTGTCATAGGCCTTTTTAAAATCCACTTTAAAGGCAATTCTCGACTTTTTATCGACTCTATACTCCCCAAAGCACCTTGTGAAGATGACACGATATCCTCCTAAAATTGCATGAATCTGGAAGAAAGCACGCCAACATTTTATAAAGGCTTGAAATAATGCTATTAGTCTACAATCTATAACGGTGGCAAATTTTTTTGCGGATGAGACAAATGTAAGTCTTATTGACACAAGCATATACCACTCCTTTTTATGAAATTCCTCTTTTTTACTTTAGTTAGTGGGGAACTTAAATCCTTCTTTTTAACGTGGTCATGGCTCACGTGTAACGCCCATTGCCTTAGGATGAGGCGTTTATTCTCTTAACCTCACACAAAGATTGTTTAAATGATCTTGAATAGGACAATCTTGTTAGACCGCGACCTCGAAGTTGACCTAGGCCTCATAATTATACTTAATATCATTTCTCATTCATCACAAATAGTCAGACATAAAGTAATAAGTTTAATCTCAAAATATATAACCACAACCCTTAATACACGCATAACCAACTACAACTAGATATGGATGCTTGACAAAATCTATTCTAATTCTTTACATCCTTTCCTGTTCGCGGCCTCTAGGTCCTTTCTGCGGCCTGTTAACCTGAGGAAAGCAAGGAATGAAGGATGAGCTCAAATAGCCCAGTAAGGGTTTAGTTAAATGTCCTCGACCCAACCTATCAATGTTAATAACCACAAATATACTAACAAATCTATAAAATAAGTAATAAATTGAATCATCTACAACTCTAAACCAGACCTCAATCTCAAAGTGTAACAAAGGAATATCGATTAAGGGCTCAAGTCTGCCCAGATGAATTGGCGTTCCAAGGTTCAATCACCCTTGGCTCATGTGACTCTGGCTTCCTCAAGGCTCAATCTGATGGGTCAATCGCTTACTGTTATACCAAAACTATAGCCATTAGTAAAGGCGCAACTTTATTCTCATATACACAAGACGTGAGTCTGCCCCATGGAGCCCGTTTGGACTATTTAGATTCGAATATATTCCTGCATCATTCTCCCCACTTAAATAAATTGCCACTCCTACGACTCAAACCCATGACCTTGCTCCGATTCCAAATGGTGGTTCAAACGCTTACCATTGTACCAAAAGCTATAGCTATTAGTAAATGCGCAGCTTTATTCTCATATAGACAAGTGGTGAGTTTGCCCGATGGAGCCCAAACCCAGTGAGCATCGACCTTTTTAGGTTAAAATATGCTCCTGCATCACAATCTCCCTTGGTTCACCTAACTTATTGTCTTCTGCTGCCTTAAATTTGACCTTGGACAAACATCGCAATTCTACAACCTTATCTAGGATTTCTCTTAACCCAGTCATGCCGATGAACGCGGCCTCCTCTCTACCCATTTACAGGATGAACGATCCGCGGTCTGCTGTTAGCTCCACAAACTTGGCGACCGAGCTTCACCATGTGCAAGCCTCATAATTAGCCCAGGATCAATCTCCTTCAAGCTAGCGTTTGACCTCAAGCACAAAGTAGGAGGCAATACTCAAGACGTGATGCCATGGCCTAGCATATCAATACCACCGCCTCAACATCAGAAGTACAAATGGTCACAAAAACAAAGGCATAATACTATTGGCCTCAAAAGAGTTGGAATTCCCGATCTTCAAACAAGGGTATTTTAGTAAATGATAGTTTTAACATAAAATATTTTGTACAACATATTCTCAAGGACCAAAACACGAAACATCAATAAAACCCTCAAGACCACATCTCCAATTCTTACATCCTCTAAATTCCCTAATTCATTCAACTCAAAGGATAAGTTCCTAAGGTTAGAACTAGTAATGAATAGTAAAAGTCCAAGACTGTTCTACCCAGAAACTTAGATTTACACAGAAGGACTCACCTCAGGCAACAAAATATAGAGACGAGGTTTATATGAAAGAGAAGGATGAGGGTGAGGAAGGAACCTTGTTGGGGTTTATTCATAAAACCATGTGTGAAACATTTTATTATTGATTAATAATAGATTGTTTTGTTTATTTTGAAATGAGAATCAAGCTTGTGCTTTATATTTGCTTAATATATTGTTTCGTATTTAATGTCGGTAAATAGAGCTTAGTAGGAATTCCAGTGAGCGGCTTTGGGTCGATCACAATGAGATTGAAATTTCAGTTATAGCATTGTTGAACATTTACAACCTAGATAGGGAGTTAACATCCTATCGGAACGGTTGTGATGCAATCCTAGGAGTTTATCTCAAACTGCGAGGACCTGTTTGATGGTTTAGGAACTTATGCGATAGTTCAATAGAGGATTGTGATTGGTACATTCCAAGAATGTATTAAACAAGACCGTCCGTGAGATTTGAGTCTAAGAGTTGTCTTAAATAGACTCAGAATATCTCACACCATTTGTAAAAGGTGCATAGATTCTTAATCTCGAGAATTGTGAAGATTGGAATGCTTATGTGATTGTTACTTTGATTGCTATAAGTTTGAGATCTTAATTCGGATGAATCCGTGTCTGGGGATGCCTTGGATTGCGATAACCCCTTGATAGACTTAAGATTTGTTCCCATTAGTGGATTATTTATAATCCGGCGGAGTGGAAAAATAAGTTAAGTCTGAGAATCAAGGGTGTAAGGGCAAATTTCCAATTAAGTCTTATGTATATATTGGCTTATTCCGTTGGTCAAAACACATAGGTTTAGAATTGTCATATATCTATTACTCAAGCCTATGAATCGAGACACACAAGCGACTACACTTGATACTACATGATTGGATGTGCTACACGTTTCTCGAAATCGAAAGTATATGATATTTTATGATCAAAATATTCATTATTGTATTTGGATAATTTTTTTTAGGCTATTTATCATTTAGAATGTTTTTAAGTAAAAATAATTTTTATTTCTTTCTAACGAGATGACTCTCTTGTTATGATGAGAAGTCATTCTCGTTCGAATGAGGGATCCAACGAGAAGCCATTCTCGTTCTATCGTGCTTCAAACGAGTGCCCTCTGTTTATCAGAACCTATGAAGCTCGAACACTCTCCCGGAAGCCACGAATCGTGTGTCATGTCGAAACACGTATTATGTGCTCGCTCCGACACGCTGGGACATGTGATGGCGATTTTGCTTTATTTATGATTTTTAATGTTAGTGTATTTGAATTTTGTTTTGTATAGTCCATTTTCTTAATTTCATTTTAAGAATCCTCTAATATTATTTAAATATATTAGGTATTATACTTATCCTAGCGTGTCGTGTCATAGTTTTTGGAAGAATCACGTGTCGCGTGTCGAAACGTGCATTACGAGTCCGTCCATATATCAGAACACAACTCGTTGGAAAGGCGTTCGAATGAAAATCCCGTCGTTCAAACAAACTTTGACCTCGTTCCAACGAGGTACGTAAAGTCGTTCGAACGACCCTGCATTCTCGTTCGAATGAACTTCACGTTTTTAAAAAAAATGGTTGTATTGACTTTTTCCAAACGGCTACTCTCTTAAAACTAGGTTTTCAATCCATTTTAAGTAGCCTTATTTTGTAGGAAAACGTTTTTGAGCCTCCCACATTTGAAAAACTTTCTAAACCTAAATCCAAATACAAAATTGTTTATCTTGATTATTGTTCAAGATTAAACCCCAAATTCTTCATTATAAATTTTCGGTGTGGTGGATTTCACACAAGTGGGTGACAGTTGAGGCCTTCGGAGGAGTTCGAGGCATGGAGATGCTGTGAAGCTGATGTTGGATTGTGCGGTGCTATAAGAGGTGTGAAGACATTCATCCGTATAGACATTCATACGTCAATTGGTATCGGAGCAAGACGCTCCCATTGCGTGTAAACCCTAACATTGTCACCCCCTACCAATGTAACCGAGGAATGACTATCAATCAAAATCAAATGACGCTCTACCAAGCTCGAGTCATTCGTAGACACCTTGCTATAGTAGATGGGTGTCCCTCCTACCAGTTGACCCTACCATATTCTCTGACCTTAAGTGGCCTATTGCTGACCTCCATAACCATTGTTGAACCTTATGAAGGGTGACAATGGGTTGGGGTTCTACACCCCGACCCCAAAGTGCTAAGCCATCGGGACCTTACCACACTAGGCCTCCCCGAGCCAAAAATCAAGCTCCTTCAATGCGATCGCTAAATGTGTTAACCTCTACATGTTCTTGAATGAACTGATGTGATTTTGGCTAAGGGCCAGGATCCATTCAAGCTTCGGCAAGTCCCCATGATACGAGGTCCACTGGCTCGGTTCCCTCCCTAACAATATTCTTTTAGTCGAGACGAGGGACAAGACTTTAGAGAGTCGATTTAGAGATCCCCTCGACCAAGAGCGTCTGTTGTCTTCGATAACTACATCGGGAAAGAGTACGTATATGAGCCAATGAATGAACTTAATAATGGAGGCTTGTCTCGAAATTTTATCCTCGTCAGCAGTTCGACCCCGACGATTTCTTTTTTATGCTATGCCATTCGATGCCGCCCAACAAAACTTAATACTTCTATACCCACGGAACAACATATATGCTTGATTTGCTTTAATAAGGGTCATCTAATGACCAAGTGCCCAAGCAAGCCCCTATTGAAATCGGAATCTGTGGTTGCTGCCCCATAACAATCTCGACATGCAACTCTGCCAAGAATATTGCGTTGTGCCCTTGGAGTTGTCAGTCTAGCCAAGACAACCTAGGCCTTTCTAGCCTTGTCCTCCGTCTTTTGGAAAAAAAACTTGCATGAGGATATTTGGGTGGATGTCCTCCCACCTTTGATAAGTATTTAGATTCCGGCTCCTTTGTTGCCTTTCACTATCAAGGTCTTCGAGGATACGTGTATCATTGGCGTCAAATGTCTACGCCTCGTAGCTAATAAGAAGCTCCAAGGCCTAGCAAAGGTGCGGTAGAACAATCTCGTCCACACTAGGGTGTTGTGCGTTAGGAACTTCAACCCATCCCGAGATGAGGGAGAGCCTCCGAGCTACCTTTCTCCCCATCTTGAGCTTGATTATTTAGCTCCGGTTTAGAGGCTTTATTAGTCCTTGCCTCTAGCCCGGGATTACACGAAGCTGTTTTAGCGCTTGTGCTCCTGTCTGGCCTACGAGAGAGCAAGAAACAAAGAATTGGGGGTTACACCCACATGCTCCATTCTCGGCTATGCAACTTGTGAGGTCTACTAGATATCCTCGCACTCCAAAAATGAAAATGTGACCATTGTTGAAGATTATGTCGCGACGTGAGCGAGCAACTTAGTCCTCCTAGACTACAACATCACCGATGAAGCTCGTTGATGCCTCACAATCCGTCCACATTCAAGTATTATGAATGTGGGCAAATTGGACACAATGTCGCGGAATGCCCAAAACTAAGCATAAGGCTGTGTTGGTATCTACCGAGGAGGACTCTCAGTTCGAGAAGGCCATGGGCCCGTTAATCCTTCACGAGACCTTTTGGGATGCCATTGGGGGGTAATCCAAGATCCTTATCTTTCTGGACACCTATCATGGAATAAATTTCAAAGAATTGATGGGTGAAGATACCGTTGCTAAGAAAATGGAAAATATTCGTTGCTATTTTTTTTTTTTTTGGAAAGGAGCGGTGAAGAAAAACAATATTTTTTTGTTAGCTGGGGAATAGTGCATTGATTAAAAAAGAAAGGTGGGCTTGTAGTGGGTAATTTTAGAACACGAAATCTAGTTCTTGGAAATTTCCTTCGGGACAAGACTCTTTCGTGCTTCTATCATTATATACATATGTAAAATCCATAATAAAGGCTGTGATGCTATAGTGATGGACAAAGTGACTTGCATGTGATAATGGCAGCTGGGACAAAAGAAAAAACAACCAAGACCAAACTCTTAGCAAAATGTGTTAATAATCAGCCTCAAATGCGTGCATGTATATTTTAGTGTTGTGAGGGAAATTTTCCTTGAGATGCTATCTAATTGAGAAATCTTCTAGTATTGGTGAGGATATGGGTGATGTCAGCATATAATTGGCCGAAACTAATAGTCCATATTTAAATTAGCGGGTTTTTAAGGATACAATCAATTAATGGTCAAGGTTAAAACTTGTCCACTATCATGCAATTTGGTTATTTGGTCACATCGAATTAAGGGAAGTGGATTATTTGTTTGGGAGGTCCTATAAAGGAAAAATAGGACTATTAATGTGGGCATGTAAAAAATGTGACATTGGGAGTTCATAGGGTTTTAGGGTGCATATACACACAAATTGGTTGAGGTTAAAACATTTGGCAGGCAAGGAATAGGGGGTCTTTTGAGGGTGTGGAGATTCTGTTACCCATTTCAATTTTTCTCTTTTCTTCTGGATGCGTTCATAAGATTTTAGATTCTTTTGTTGACATTCTGGGAGTTCATTTTTTGGATGTTTTATTTGTTTCAATGTTCTAAAAGATGGAAGGCGGGTTATTGCCTCACACCTATACATATATATATATATATATATATATATTTGGGTCTAGTTGAAACGGTAGACATGCATGGGGTACTGGCTCTGGGATTTTTAAAACATCGATTTAACTTTGCAATGTGTTTTGTGACACGTAGTGACATGTAGCGCGTGGTTGTGCTCCCGGGTGAAATCTATCTGTTATTTTCTATTTTAGTATAGGATATTATTGTTATTTCCTTTTATTTTTAGTCTTTAATTGGTTTCCAATCATGTTTGGGGCTAATTAATCATTTTAATTATTAGTTGTCCTTTTTAGTCTTTTGGGTCATTGCTATGTACCGAGTAATTTTTCTCCTATAAATAAACCCTTGGCATTCATTTTGTAATTACACTTGAATATTGAGAAAGAGAATATAAAGAGAGAGAAACCCATTTTTTTAGTTTAGTTTTATTTGTTTTTGTTGTTGTGTAGTTGGTAGTTATGTAGTTGTAATAATAATTCTTCCGCATTCATATATTCACATCAAATTGGTATCAGAGTTGCGTTTGTTCTTGCTGTTCGTCGTGGTGCGTGAAGTGGGTATCGAGTTTTGGTTCTAACTCGAGCAACTTTTCAATCGTTAGATTGAT
This sequence comes from Sambucus nigra, assembly GCA_949130495.1. Classification (NCBI taxonomy): domain Eukaryota; kingdom Viridiplantae; phylum Streptophyta; class Magnoliopsida; order Dipsacales; family Adoxaceae; genus Sambucus; species Sambucus nigra. Next base: position 610,922,111 of record OX422215.1, on the reverse strand, counting down.
AAATGCCCAAATAGGAATCGGGTGGATGGAAACCTAGATTCCATCACCGCTAATTGGGTAGATACCAACCCTTTTAGCTACCACCTCATCTTCCTCCACCACCTCATCTTCCTCCACCATCACCACCTTCTGCCGCCACGCAACCACCACTACACTTCGAAATGCAACCCCATCTTCTTTTCCACCCTCTAAAACACTCCCCCACCCTCCTCTATAGCCTTAAACCTAACCCCACAAACGTCAAATCCCAAACCCTAACCGCCAAGTTTTACCCTAATCTGACTTAACCTCATTTAACTCTATTTTATCCCATTTCTCCACTCATCCATGCCCAAGCACAATCAAACCCAATAAAAAACAGACCTGCCATACTTTGACCCGATCCCCTATTCCCTATTTGACCTCAAATTCGGTCAAAATTGGGCTAATAGTCAATTTTCGACATAACTCGTGACATCCATGAAAAATGCGTCCCGCTTGGGATCCATTTTCGACCATTTGTCATTTTTGGGTTTAGCTTTCCGGAATTCAGTTCGCTTGTTTAGCCATCGTACTCGCAAAGGTGCGGTCACCAGAGTTTCCGTCCGGTCAGATTCTAGGGACCACCAAGCAAAGTTGTAACCATGTGCTTTTGGTGTAAAGAAGGTGGATATGGTCGTCAGTTTTTGGTTGCTCGGATTTTGTAGGGAACATTGTCGGGATTTGGGTATATTAGATCCATCATTGATGAGGTTCATACGCATGAGGCTAACTAAATTTTTGGCATCCCACTTTTGGTTGATTTTGATTGGGGTTCGAAATTTTCGAAATTTTTTGGGGATTATATCATGTGGCATTGACGAGCTTTTTGAAGACGGGGAGAATGATGTGTTTTGTGATAGCTAGTGAGTGGTGCTCCCGGGAGAAAACTATTTTTTATTTTTATTTTGGATAATATTGTTATTTCATTTTATTTTTAGTCTTTAATTGGTCTTATGGGGGCTTATTTATTCAAGCCCAAAAGTGCAGTCGACCAGCCCAGTGGACCGCTCGGCCCAACTTAGATGTTCATTTAGATCCGTGTATATAACATGTGCTTAAATGCATGGAGATATACTTAAATCGGTTACTAACAATCTCGGAGGAGATATTCAAGGACACCATGAGTTGTCTACAAGCTAATTGAGTTACTTGTACAACTCAATCTCTTATTTTCTACAATTATAAATTGTAAACCCTGGCCCGGGGCGATGGGATGTAACTTCGATTATTGAGAGACACTAATAAGAACTTAGTAATCTCTCCGTAGACGTAGGCAAGTTGCCAAATCACGTACATATGTTGTGTGTGATTATTTGCTTCCATCTCAAATATTGCATTCTGAATCTTTTATTATGATAATTCTTGCACTCACAAGTCTCCAAGCATGTATGGACTAATTAGTTAGTTTTAGTTATTAGTTGTCCTTTTTAGTCTTTTGGGTCATAACTTGGTTATCAAGTAATTTTTCTTCTATAAATAGTCCATTGACATTCATTTGTAATTACACTTGAAGATTGAGAAAGAGAATATAGAGAGAGAAAGAAACCCATTTTCTTAATTTAATTTAATTTGTTGTTGTTGTTGGTGTTGTGTAGCTAGTAGTTATTGTGTAGTTGTAATAATATCGCTTTCGCATTCATAGATTCACATCATTTTGTTTCTTTGTTCCCCTTTGACCCGCAATATTACTTTTGCACACAAATTTATTCAAAGTCATATGTGATTTTAATATGGTTATGTGTATGCCGATTCTCTCTCATTCGATGGTGACGTGCATGGGGTACCGGGTCGACACCTTCTCTTTGATCCATAATTTGTTACAAATTGGATGCCCAGAGGCTTCAAATTAATCACAAATTTCCTAGGATTAAGTTCCATCTCTAATGATGGGATATCAATATTTTCATTGTTGTCTGTATGTAATTATATATTCGATTATCTGATTACAATTTTGTCAAATGTGAGTGTAGATGGTGATGGCTGTGTTCGCGTACATCTATCATCAGTCATTTGTTACACCTCAAAGTGTATCGGTTGAGATGATTTTGGACCAGGTAAAATTTTGGGAGCCATTGCTTTCATGTTCACTGTTACTGTTTTAGGAGTTTGGACCCTACTTCTTTGTTCAGTTTTAAATTGTACTCCAGATTTTGAAGTAATTTGCGGCCACCCCCACTCAGGGCATTGGCGACACTCGTCAACGATCTTCTGAGATGCTGATAACTTTAGAACACTTTTGGGGGTGACATTGCAAATTACATTAGGGTGGTTTGTATTTTGGCGTCAGCTAATTCTTCTTAATATGTGATTGGGGTGTAAAATTATCATTAATTGCACTTGAGGTTCTTTCTGGACTTTCTGCGACATATTTTGAAAATGAAGTGTAAAAAGTCTTACAAAGTTTTTAAAAGTGTAAATGGGCTCGTAATTGTAAATGCAAAATACAATGCTTCCTCCACACCCCTCCTCCCCACTCCCCCACCCCAAATATGTGATAATTTGTTGGTGACATTATCCTCCTTAATGTAGATATTGATGAACCTTAGTTTTGAGGAGCAGAGAGCTCTGTACACAAAGCTTGCGCAGATCATCCATGAGAGCCAGTTTGGACAATCTTGAGTAGCTTAAACCTACCTCTGTAACATAATTTTAATCTCTCATTTCCTTATGGCATGTTGTGTACATGTTATGCTTCTGTTTTCTCTAATTGTGCTACCATATTATTTTTCCCGAATTTTAGCTTGAGTTATTCTTTATTGCATAGATCCACAGTGTATGGTTTTTACCCCCATTAATATGCATATTTTTTCCATCTCGCTATTGTTTGAATTTTAGCTCAAGGTATTCTTTACTCCCCCACCCTATTAATGTGCATATTTTTTCCTCTCTCTCTCTCTCTCTCTCTCTCTCTCACACACACACACACACACACACACACACACACATAACCACCCCCTCCACACACACCATATTTTTTTGGTCGCACGAGTTATTGAGGTAGTATCATTTTTGGTTGTCGATGCCAGTTGGTTCGAGAGGATCATTAGGGAGGCAAAAATGATATTGGGACCGAATTTTTGACCGAAAGTGGAATTACCGAATGAGGTGGAGGGTTTCTATTGGTTCTTTTGTGGGTTCCACGCCAGTGGGACCAAAGAACGGACGAATAACGCGCTGCAACGTGTAATTTCGATAAAAAATTATGTCAAAAATTATGTTACAATAGAAGTACTCGTAGGGAGGTATCAATACGTTGTGTAAAACATGTTTGGTTCCTTTAAATAAAAGAGTAAAATACCTTTTTGGCCCTTAAACTATATAAGTTTGGCCAATTTAGTCCCTAAACTAATAATTTGGCCAATTTAGTCCAAAAACTATACAAGTTTGACCAATTAAGTCCTTAAAATTTGCTCAATTTAATCCCTAAACTAATAAAAAACTATTTTTAATTAAATTTAATAGAAAACTGTTTTTTATATAAAACAGTTTTCTAAATAGGATTAAAAAACTGTTTTTTAAATAGGATAAAAAACAATTTTTTTCCTATGTAGAAGAAAAAACTGTTTTTTTAAATAGGATAAAAAACTGTTGTTTATTAAATTTAAAAACTGTTTTTATTTAATTTTAGCTTTTTTTTCTTAATTTAAAAACTGTTTTTTAATAAGAAAAAACTCTCTTTTATCCTATTTAAGAATCTGTTTTTATCCTATTTAAAAAACTCTTTTTTTTCCTTTTTTTTTAAAAAAAAAAACTGTTTTTTTATCCTGTTTAAAAAACAATTTTTAATTCCATTTTAAAACAGTTTTTTAACTTTGAAAAGATATAAGCAATTTTAAGGACTAAATTGGCTAAATTATTAATTTATGAGCTAAATTGGCTATTTTAAAAAACATTTTTTTTAAGAGAGTCATTTTTTACATATAAACTTAAACAAACAGTTTTTGTAAAAAACAGATAAATTATTAGTTGTCGGGTAAAAAAACTGTTTTTTAAAGTTTATCTGTAAAAAATTACTGTTTAAAAATAAATAAATTAAATAGCTTAAAATAATTTAGCCAATTTAGCGCATAAACTAATAATTTAGTCCATAAATTAATAATTTAGTCAATTTAGTCCTTAAAATTGCATATTTCTTTTCAAGGTTAAAAAAACTGTTTTTAAAATGTAATAAAAAACTGTTTGTAAATAGGATCAAAAACAGTTTTTTAAATAGGATAAAAACAGTTTCTTAAATAGGATAAAAAAGAGTTTTTTTTAGATAAAAACTGTTTTTTAAATAGGATAAAAATAGTTTTTTTCCTATTAAAAAACAGTTTTTAAATTTAAAAAAACAAACAGTTTTTTTATCCTACTTAAAAACTGTTTTTAAATTTAATAAAAACAGTTTTTTATCCTATTTAAAAGAAATCGTTTTTTTTTTCCAATTTAAAAACTGTTTTATTTTGTAAATAGGAAAAAAATTATTTTTATTCTATTTAAAAAAAGTTTTTTATCCTATAGAAAACAGCTTTTTAGTAAATTTAATTAAAAAACAGAGTTTTATTAGTTTAGGAATTAAATTGGGTAAATTTTAAGGATTAAATTGGCAAAATTTATATAATTTAGGGATTAAATTGGTCAATTATTAGTTTAGGGACTAAATTGGCTAAACTTATATAATTTAGGAACTAAATTGATCAAATTATTAGTTTAGAGATTAAATTGACCAAATTTACCTAGTTTAAGGGCCGAAGAGATTTTTTCCTCTAAATAAAATGTTGATCGTGAACTCGTTCGGAACGCAATTTAGCCTTGCCTCTTCTTATCCCCTAGGGCGAAGTAAAAGTGAATGCCTAGTTTAAGCTTTGTTTAATCTTAAAATTTGAATTTTTTTCAGAATCATTGTTGGAAGAATGCCCACATAAGATACGCACGATAGCTTTCTATGATCAAAACATATTTTGAACCAATAAAAATTATGTTTGGGAGTTTTTAGTGCGTCTTTGGCTTTGTTGGCTACATCTTATAAACATCATTAAGTGGAGCCAAGGCTACACAACGCATATTGACAGGAATGGTAAGATAAGCTGTCTTGGTGTTCTTGAGTAAAAATTTATTGATTTTTCATCTCTCGATTTACCTTAAATGTTTATACATAGGTTGTGCGAGTGTTTAGAGTTTATGCTTATAACATATCGATGAGCGAACTAGCCCTTTTGTTATATCAAACCCTAGGTTTGCACATTCCTAGAAATAAATTTGTTCCTCGTCACTTTTTTATTATTCAAAGTTACCCGTAATAAGATCTGTTGGAACACAGCCGTCCGCACAGCTCTTAACTTTTAAAGTAAAACTTTGAAAGTGCCTTTGGCACAAGTCCCACATCGGTGGGTTATAAAAAATGGGATGAATTAATATACCTTTTTTGTGAGTCTAAAGGGTAAGTTATTTGGGAATTAATTGTTTTGTGTGTATGGGTGGGGGACTTATTGGGCCAAGTCACACGCGCGCCGCTGCCACTGTCCGTCCATGTCCGGGTCCTGGGGCTTGGGCTCATTAAGAAATAATTTTTTGAACAAATAAATTAACGGTTTTGGGCTTTAAAAATTAATTTTTAACAGTAATTAATTCCAGAAAAACGTGGGCGTTTTACTGTTGATTTATTCCACCCACGTTTCCAGTTTTCTCTCCACGTTTATGCCCACTAACGGTAATTTATTTTTTGCATAAAAAGAGGTTGAGACCTCCGTTTTCAACACAGTTCCAACACAAAAAAAGAAAATTCTTTACAGTTCATCTTCCCCATTGATACAGTTTCGAAATTTTTCTCCCAGAATAATTAGTCTCATTTTACAGATTAATTATATTATTAGAATCGAGCAATTACACAGAATGGGTGTACACAGACCGGGTTGATTTTTGTGCTTTATCAATCCGTATTTTCTGATTTTGGAGGCTGTTTTATCCTGGGGGTGGCGGGGCTTCGAGACTGTCAGCACACTTTGGGCAGAGCCGCGAAACACCTTAAAGAGAGCGACATTGTCCGCGACTCATCCGTGTTCTAGACTGTCCAGTTCGGGATTTCTTATATTTTTCTGTCCCAGATTTATTTGCTCCAAAAATTGGGTAATTTCGTTCCCTACTTTAATTCTGCATTTATTTAATTAATTGATGCTGGAACAACAATTTTAAGGTGTTTAGGAAAATTCTGCCATGGACGAAATTAACTCAAGTAACCTTAATAAGCCTTTCAAATATGAAGGCACCCATTTTAAACGTTGGAGCAAAAAACTGCTATTTTATTTAACTACGAAAAAAGTCGCATCGTGTGTTCAATTTGACAGAGCCGTAGTAAATAATCTACCTACTGTTGAGGAAAGCAAAACAATTAGAACTTGGGAGGAAAATGATTTTTTGTGTAAGAACTATATTCTGAATGCTCTAAGTGACGAACTTTATGACTATTATGCGAATTACAAAATTGTGAAAGATGTTTGGGACGCACTTTTTAAAAAATATGACACGGAGGAGGCGGGTGCTAAAAAATATGCCGTCAACCGTTATTTGAAATTTCAAATGACGGATGACAAATCTGTTGTTGCTCAAACCCATGATTTGCAAATGATTGCCCATGAAATTATTTCCGAGGGCATGACTTTAGATGAGCAATTTCAGGTCGCTGTAATAATTGATAAACTGCCTCCACTGTTCAAAGAGTTTAAAAATATTTTGAGGCATAAGTCTAAAGAATTTTCACTAGAGTCACTTATTACTAAATTGAGAATTGAGGAGGAATCCCGAAAACAGGACTATAAAGATGAAATTCTTGTTGTGTCTAACAACAAAAATCAGAAAAAGAACCACACTCCAGTTGTTTTAAAGGCAAACGGAAAAAATAAGAAAAAGAGCCACAACTAGTATTTTAAAAATCAGACTCAGACTCAGAATAAGTATAAGAACCCTGTAAATGGACAGTCTAGCAACTCGGGACAGTTTCTCTGTTTCAAGTGTGGCAAGCCTGGCCATATTGCTCGCAAATGTCGCAATGTGCCACAAGCACAAGCGAATTTAACCGAAGAGGAACTATGTGCTATGATTTCAGAAATCAACATGGTTAGCGGTGTCGAAGGGTAATGGTTGGATACTGGCGTTTCCCGCCATATCTGTTATGATCGTAGTCTGTTTAAGACTTATTATGAGACTGCAGATAAGAAGGTGTTGTTGGGTGATTCTCACTCCACTGAGGTTGCTGGTACTGGAAATGTGGAATTGAAGTTCACTTCGGGAAAGACAATTATCCTCAAAGAAGTTCTTCACACTCCCGAGATAAGAAAAATTTGATTTCGGGCTATCTTCTCAACAAAGCTCTCAAACTATTGGTGCTGATTTATTTACTTTGACCAAAAACGGAATTTTTGTAGGCAAGAGTTATGCCACTGATGGGATGTTTAAATTGAATGTTGATGCAATGAATAAAATTTCTCCTTCTGCTTATATTGCTTGTTCATTTAATGTTTGGCATGCTAGACTTTGTCATGTTAATAAACGACTTATTAAAAATATGAGCACTTTAGGATTAATTTCAGAATTATCATTAAATGATTTTGAAAAATGTGAATGATGTAGTCAAGCAAAAATCACTAAGACACCACATAAAACTGTTTTTAGAGAATCTGAACCACTTGATTTAATTCATTCAGATATTTGTGAATTGGATGGTGTCACAACTAGAAATGGCAAACGTTATTTTATAACTTTTATTGATGATTGTTCCGATTATTCATTTGTGTATTTAATGAAAAATAAAAGTAAAGCCTTTGACATGTTTAAAATATTCCTTAATGAAATTGAAAATCAATTTAATCGGAAAATAAAAAGGTTACGTAGTGATTGAGGCACCGAATATGATTCTGGACCATTTATTGAATTTTATAAAACCCACGGTATTATTCACGAAAAAACTGCCCCTTATTCGCCCGAAATGAACGGTAAAGTCGAAAGAAAAAATAGGACATTAACTGAATTAGTTGTTGCTATTTTATTAAATTCAGGGGCTGCCTCACATTGGTGGGGTGAAATTATTTTGACTGTGTGTCACGTGCTTAATAGAATTCCTAAGACTAAAATGAAAATATCTCTTTATGAAATTTGAAAAAATATTAAGCCCAACGTGTCATACTTTAGAACGTGGGGGTGCTTAGCCTATGTACGTATACCCGACCCTAAAAGGTTTAAATTGGCGAGTAGAGCATATGAGTGTGTTTTTATAGGCTATGCTATTAATAGCAAAGCATACCGATTTTATGACTTGAAAAATCAAGTAATCGTTGAATCAAATGACGCCGATTTTTATGAAGATAAATTTCCTTTTAAATTAAGGAATAGTGGGGGCGAGTCATCCACTAATATTTCTTTAAATAAAAACAAAGGAAATAATGAATCCATTTTAGAACTTCGAAAAAGTAAAAGGGCTCGTGTAGAAAAAGATTTTGGTCCCGACTTTTATGCTTACACTTTAGAGGAGGATCCTAACACTATTCAACAAGCCTTATCTTCTTTAGATGCTGATTTATGGCAAGAGGCTATTAATGATGAAATGGATTCTTTGGAAACAAATAAAACTTGACATTTAGTGGACCTTCTTCCTGGATGTAAAACAATTGGGTGTAAATGGATTCTTAAAAAGAAATTAAAACCTGATGGCACTGTTGAAAAATATAAGGCACGTCTTGTTGCTAAAGGTTTTAGACAAAGAGAAAATGTAGACTTTTTTGATACATTTTCACCCGTGACTAGAATAACGTCTATACGTATACTATTTTCTATAGCTGCCTTAAATGATTTAATTGTACACCAAATGGATGTTAAAACTGCATTTTTAAATGGAGAATTAGATGAAGAGATTTATATGGATCAACGTGAAGGTTTTATTGTACACGGTCAAGAAAATAAAGTATGTAAATTAGATAAATCTCTTTATGGACTCAAACAGGCACCAAAACAATGGCATGATAAATTTGATAGCTTAGTCATCTCTAATGGGTTTAAAATTAATGAAAGTGACAAATGTATTTATTATAAATATGTAGAGAATATTTGCACTATCATATGTCTTTATGTTGATGACTTGCTTATATTTAGTTCTAACATTCATGCCGTAGAAAATGTTAAATCATTATTATGTGCCAATTTTGATATGAAGGATTTGGGTGAAGCTAGTGTAATATTAGGAATTAATATTACTAGGTCAGAAAAGGGACTTTCTTTGGACCAATCTCATTACATTGAGAAAGTTCTAAAGAAATATAATTACTTTGACTGTAAACCTGTTAGTACTCCATTTGACCCTAGTGTAAAGTTATTTAAGAACACTAGCGACAGTGTAAATCAAAATGCTTATGCAAGCATTATATGTAGTTTACGTTATGCTACAGATTGCACTAGACCTGACATAGCTTATGCTGTGGGAGTACTATGTAGATTTACCAATAGACCTAGTATGGAGCATTGACATGCTATTGAGAGGGTCATGCGGTACCTTAAAAGGACGATGAACCTCGGATTACACTATAATATGCATCCCGCTGTCCTTGAAGGATTTAGTGATGCAGATTGGAACACCCTATCTGATGATTCTAAGGCTACTAGTGGATATATATTCAGCATCGCTGGTGGTGCAGTTTCTTGGAAATCTAAGAAACAAACTATTTTGGCTCAATCCACTATGGAGTCTGAGATGATAGCATTAGCTACTGCTAGTGAAGAGGCAGGTTGGTTAAGAAACCTCCTGTCAGATATCCCATTATGGGAAAGACCGACACCGGCCGTTTTGATTCATTGTGATAGTACCGCGGCTATTGCAAAAGTTGAGAACCGTTATTATAACGATAAGAAACGACAAATACGTCGTAAGCATAGTACTGTTAGAGAATTTATCTCTACGGGTGCTGTGAGGGTGGATCATATACGGTCTGAACAGAACTTAGCTGATCCTTTGACGAAAGGACTAGCGAGGGAGAAGGTGTGGAACACCACGAAAGGGATGGGACTAAAGCCCTTGGATAAATGAGTCATTTGTGATGTTAACCCAACATATGGACTGGAGATCCCAAGAAATATGTTCAAAGGGTAATAACAAGTCACAAGTGATATGGGTTGAATCATGCGATTATTAATTAATATAGAACGGGGTTTTACTCCGAGTTCATCCCTATGGAGCATAATATCTTGAAGCAAGTTAAGTATGAGTTATTATAACTCTTAATGAGATCTATAGCTCTATTTTGAGTGGGGTACTTAGCTACAGGAGTATTCTTGATAGACTTACCTATGTGAATGTGGAAATGTGGCCGCTTCCTATGGATATTTTGGGCAAATTCCTAGAGCGTTCACTATACTGGGATAGAAGCACATGGCCGTAACATGCTAGCTATTAAAACTACACCCAAGTAGGGTTGTGTGTGGGATGTTGTCAGAGATAGAGTTCAAAACTACGGTTACTCTAGTATATTCTGAATCATCTTTACTACGTAAATGTTCAAGTTGAAAGACACCTTTGCTTATGCACAATTCTATGAATTATTGCTCGATAAAATGTTTTCAAATTTTGCAAGTGGGGGAATGTTGGAACACAGCTGTCCGCACAGCTGTTAACTTTTAAAGTGCAAAACTTTGAAAGTGCCTTTGGCACAAGTCCCACATCGGTGGGTTGTAAAAAATGGGATGAGTTAATATACCTTTTTTGTGAGTCTAAAGGGTAAGCCCTTTGGGCATTAGATATTTTGTGTGTATGGGTGGGGGACTTATTGGGCCAAGTCACACGGGCGCGCGCGCGCGCCGCCGCCGTCCGTCCGTCCGGCCCGACCCGTGCCCATGTCCGGGGCCTGGGGCTTGGGCTTGGGCTCATTAATAAATAATTTTTTGGACAAATAAATTAACGGTTTTGAGCTTTAAAAATTAATTTTTAACGGTAATTAATTCCAGAAAAACGTGGGCCTTTTACTATTGATTTATTCCACCCACGTTTCCAGTTTTCTCTCCACGTTTATGCCCACTAACAGTAATTTATTTTTTACATAAAAAGAGGTTGAGACCTCCGTTTTTCAACACAGTTTCAACACAAAAAAAGAAAATTCTTTACAGTTCATCTTCCCCATTGATACAGTTCCGAAATTTTTCTCCCAGAATAATTAGTCTCATTTTACAGATTAATTATATTATTAGAATCGAGCAATTACACAGAATGGGTGTACACAGACCGGATTGATTTTTGTGCTTTATCAATCCGTATTTTCTGATTTTGGAGGCTGTTTTATCCTGGGGGTGGCGAGGCTTCGAGACTGTCAGCACACTTTGGGCAGAGCCGCGAAACACCTTAAAGAGAGCGACATTGTCCGCGACTCAGCCGTATTCTAGACTGTCCAGTTCGGGATTTCTTATATTTTTCTGTCCCAGATTTATTTGCTTCAAAAATTGGGTAATTTCGTTCCCTACTTTAATTCTGCATTTATTTAATTAATTGCTGCTGGAACAACAAGATCTATAAAGAAGAACCTTCGAAAGCACTCCACGTTTGATTTCAATTGAAATGTTGTGGCATTGTGAAGCATCGTCCGCGTCTTGTATACCATTGTTCCTTTTATGTCGGTTTAATTTGTTAATATCCTTTTGTTGTGTGGTTGACTTACTTTTTATCAAGTTGACAATATTAAAAATTTAAAATTTGAATTGACTCTTCCACAATATATATAATCTAGAGATTTCATAATCGCCAGGATGATTAATTCTAGTTTGTTCTGATTGTTTATGATTATCTATTTTTTTTAATAGATTTTCAATTTTTTGTTTTGTTTCTTCTTTTAAGTCTATATTTGATACTGATCCTAGTTGGCTAATTTTTTTGGTCAACTTTGTTTAAGTTGAATTCAATATAGTCTAATTTTTTTCTACATAGTTTTGGTTTATAATTTGATGTTTTTCAATTCTCTTAATCCATTCGAACATAATATCGGTTATACTATTCAACGCAAAACTAATCTTCTAATATCATTTTTTTGATCTTCTTTCACTATGTAAATTTGATTATACATAGACTCGTCTTTATCAGACTATGAAGCGAAACATTGTAATGAAGCGTTTTTCAGCTTTCATTGGTACCTAAGACCTATTATTTTGTTGTTTCAGGTGCCTAACACCAATTCCCTAAACGCCAGATGCTAAACAAATGGCTTAAACGGCAACAGGGGAAAAGGGTTTTGAAACAATAATTGGTGTATGGGTTTTATGAGAACTTAGTGGAAGTTCAAAATGCCATGATTTATTACTAAGGATTAATTACATTTGCCCCCCTAAACTTTACCCTTATTTGCGCTTTCCCCCCATTCTTTCAATTTTTTCAAATACCAGCGCCCATACATTGAAAACGATTACAAATAGCCTCCTGTCGTCTAACTCCGTTAACTTTTGGCGGGAATCCCTTTAAGTAAGGGCTTTTGTGTCCAAACCTAATTGTTTTTGAAAAAAAATCTTTAAATAATAGAAGAATATTTAAAAATTAAGAAAATACCAAAAGAATTTTTAAAATATAAAACAATATTGGAAAATTTCTGAAAAACTGAATATATATTTAAAAATTCTGAAAAATACCAAAAAATATTTAAAATCTGCAAAATTTTAAAAACTAATTAATGAAAAATTATTTTCCACAAAATTAAATTATTCCCACCAATTAAAAAATTATTTTCATCGATATAAAAATTCTGGAAAATATTTAAAATATGCAAAATTCTAAACAAAATAATTTAGAAAATATATTTAAAATAATTACTAAAAAATACATTAAAATACAAAAAAGACATTTAAAAATAGGGAAATTAGGAAACAATTAAAATTTTGAAATTTACCCAAAAATATAAAAAACAACATATAAATTAGAGAGTAAAAAACCACTTTGGCCCTTAAACTATGTAAGTTTGGCCAATTTAGTCCCTAAACTAATAATTTGATCAATTTAGTCCCTAAACTATATAAGTTTGGCCAATTTAGTCCCTAAACTAATAATTGACCAATTTAGTCCCTAAACTATATAAATTTCCCCAATTTAGTCCTTAAAATTTGCCCAATTTAATTCCTAAACTAATAACAAATTGTTTTTAATTAAATTTACTAAAAAACTGTTTTCTAAACAGGATAAAAAATAGTTTTTTATTTAATTTAATAGAAAACAGTTTTTTAAATAAAAAAGTTTTCTAAATAGGATAAAAAACTTTTTTTAAAATAGAATAAATTTTTTATTTTTCTATTTACAAAATAAAACAGTTTTTTAATTTGAAAAAAAAAAACGGTTTCTTTTAAATAGGATAAAAAACTGTTTTTATTAAATTTAAAAACAGTTTTTAAGTAGGATAAGAAAACTGTTTGTTATTTTAAATTTAAAAACTGTTTTTTAATAGGAAAAAAACTGTTTTTATCCTATTTAAAAAACAGTTTTTATCTAAAAAAAATCTTTTTTTATCTTATTTAAGAAGCTGTTTTTATCCTATTTCAAAAACTGTTGTTTTTCCTATTTAAAAAAAAACTGTTTTTTATCCTATTTAAAAACAGTTTTTTATTCCATTTTAAAAACAGTTTTTTTAACCTTGAAAAGAAATAAGCAATTTTAAGGACTAAGTTGGCTAAATTATTAGTTTATGGATTAAATTATTAGTTTATGGGCTAAATTGGCTAAATTATTTTAAGCTATTTAATTTTTTTCTTAAAACAGTAATTTTTTACAGATAAACTTTAAAAAGCAGTTTTTTTTTTTTCCCAAAACTAATAATTTATCTGTTTTTAAAAAAAACTGTTTTTTAAGTTTATATGTAAAAAATGACTGTTTTAATTTTTTTTTTTTAAATAGCCAATTTAGCCCATAAACTAATAATTTAACCAATTTAGTCCTTAAAATAGCTTAAAATTGCTTATATCTTTTCAAAGTTAAAAAACTGTTTTAAAATGGAATAAAAAACTGTTTTTTAAACAGGATAAAAAAGCACTTTTTTTTTTTAAAAATAGGAAAACAATAGTTTTTAAATTAGGATAAAAACAGTTTCTTAAATAGAATAAAAGAGAGTGTTTTAAGATAAAAACTGTTTTTTAATTAGGATAAAAACATTTTTTTCCTATTAAAAAACAGTTTTTAAATTTAAAAAAAAAACTGTTTAAAATTAAATAAAAACAGTTTTTTAAATTTAATAAAAAACAGTTTTTTATCCTATTTAAAAAAATAGTTTTTTTCTTATACATAGGAAAAAAATTATTTTTTTATCCTATTTAAAAAACAGTTTTTTAATCCTATTTAGAAAACTGTTTTATATAAAAAATAGTTTTTTATTAAATTTAATTAAAAATAGTTTTTTATTAGTTTAGGAATTAGATTGGGCAAATTTTAAGGACTTAATTGGTCAAACTTGTATAGTTTATGGGCTAAATTGGTCAATTATTAGTTTAGGGATTAAATTGGTCAAACTTATATAGTTTAGGGACTAAATTGATCAAATTATTAGTTTAGGGACTAAATTGACCAAACTTATATAGTTTAAGGGCCAAAAAGGTATTTTACTCTTATTGTTATTATTATTATCTATTATCTATTATTAAACATAAGGCTACAATTATTATTGCTTCATATTCAAATGGTCCACGTGGCAATATCTATTACTTCACTCCATTAGCCAAGAGCCTCCCTCCCTCCATCTCCTCTTTCATTAGATGCAAATGGGTTCTCCTGCTTTTCATTTCTCTCTTAATCTCATCAAAGACTTAATTTCTCATGTCATTCCTATCTATTTCAAGCATATCTCCTTTTCTCTCTGTGTGACTTCTGGGCCTGCCTGCCTCCCTTCCTCTCCCCTCTCTCTCTCTTTTCTACATCTCCTAAACTCACAAACCACCTAGCTGTGAAATACGCAACCTCCACTATAGCCACAAATTCATCGGTCTTACCAGCGCCCCTCATTGTCCACCACCTGAAATGGGTTAGATGAAGTTTAATATTATTTTTCTCTAGATTAGTTTTGACACCTTTTTTAATCTCAATAAGTGATTTTTTTCCACTAACCGACGCAAGTACATCCGGGGAGCTCTAGCTCTCATTTTAACCTCGGGTCCTTCTCAAAATTGGGACTCGCTAACATGACGTGTCATGATTTGTTAGTGTCGCTGGCGCGGATTCACGTTTATAAGGAATCAATCAATGATGACACGCCATGTCAACAAGAGTCCCAATTTTAAGTTCCAATCAAGAGTTAACCTCTCATTTTCCTTTTAACCTCCCCTCTGGCTAGAAGAAGCAAAGGCTTCACGCATTCATTTGCAAGTCACTTAACTTGCTTTGAAATGGTGAATTGAGGTAGAGTAGACTGATGATCTTGTTGTCATTTAAGTACTGCAAGATATAGATTGGAGAAAGCATATGTGGGTGTGAAGTATAGGAAACTAATCTAATAAAATGGATACCACGGAAGAGAAGGAGAATTGTGCTTTTCTTCATTCACATGCCTTGTAATTTATAAGCAGATTACAGATACATAAAAGTAGGAAACACTAAAACACTAATACTTTGTTACAGTGAATAAAGGCTAAAAAATAGGAAACTGATATGCTAACTAAAAGGCCTAAAATTTTGGCTTTAAGAGAGTGGGCTGTTATACTCTTGAATTCGTCCAACACCCCCCCTCAAGTTGGAGGGGGGATTGAAATGTCAAGAACACCCAACTTGGGAAGTAGCCGGCGATGTGCGTCACCTCCAAGTGGTTTGGTAAGCAGGTCCGCCAATTGGTCGCGGGAACGGAGGTAGGAAGGAGCAATGAGGCCTGCATGAATTTTTTCTCGAACAAAATGACAATCAATCTCAATATGCTTTGTGCGTTCGTGAAATACAGGGTTTGCAGCAATGTGGATAGCAGCTTGGCTATCATAATGAACGGGAATTGGTTGTGGATGGTTGAAACCAAGATCCGAAAGAAGATATCGCAACCATTGCAACTCAGAAGTAAGTGCAGCGAGAGAACGATATTCTGCTTCTGCAGAAGAACGAGAAACTGTTGGTTGTTTCTTGATTTTCCAAGAAATAGGACTAGAACCTAACATGGTGAAATAACGAGTGGTGGATCGATGAGTAGTAGGACAACCGGCCCAGTCAGAGTCAGCATATCCTACTAAAGTGAGAGAGCTAGAGGCAGAAAGAAATAAACCTGTACCAACAGTGCCCTTAAGATAACGAAGAATCCGGTTAGCAGCATCAAGATGAGTGGAATGAGGGCATTGCATGAATTGACTAAGAGTGTGGACAGCGTGTTGAATATCAGGTCGTGTTATTGTGAGATACAAAAGACGTCCCACAAGTCGACGATAGATTGTCGGATCAGGGAGGGGAGTACCATCTTTTGGGCGTAAACGAAGATGTTGTTCCATAGGAAAATTAGATGGTCGAGAACCAGCCATACCAGAATCAGATAAGATGTCAAGAGTATATTTGCGTTGACATAGAAAAATGCCTTCTTTAGAGCGAGAGACTTCGATACCTAAAAAATAGCGAAGATTGCCAAGGTCTTTTATGGAGAAAAATTGAGCAAGAAATTGTTTGATATCATATAGGGCATCATTATTATTTCCAGTGATAATAATATCATCAACATAGACGAGAATAAAAATAGAAGTCTGATCACGAGTATATGTTAAAAGACTATAGTCTGAAATAGATTGACGAAAACCTCGACGAATAAGAGTAGTGGAGAATTTAGAGAACCATTGACGAGAAGCCTGTTTAAGACCATATAGAGATTTATTTAATTTGCACACACGAGTCTCCCCTTTGGGAGAGAATCCAGGAGGAAGTTTCATATACACTTCTTCATTGAGATCTCCTTGGAGAAAGGCATTGTTGACATCAAGTTGGTGTAATGACTAATTTTTAATGGCAGCAATGGAAAGAATAAGACAGACAGTAACTAGTTTGGCCACAGGTGCGAAGGTATCATGATAATCGATTCCTTCAACTTGAGTATAACCTTTGGCAACTAAACGAGCTTTATATCTCTCAATAGAACCATCAGACCGATATTTAATTTTGTATACCCATTTGCAACCAATGGGGGATTTTCCTTGCGGAAGGGAACATAAAGACCAAGTGTTGTTTGATTAAAGGGCCTGAATTTCTTTGGCCATGGCATCACGCCATTCGACAAATTTCATGGCTTGAGAATAAGATCGTGGTTCTTGATGTTCAATGATATTAGTTATAAAAGCACGATGGGAATGGCTTAGATGAGATAAAGAAAAATAATTTGCTAGCGGAAAAGGAGTTGAGAGTGAAATGTGATTACAAATATAATCCTTCAGATGACCGGGAGGACGACGAATTCGTTGAGGATGATGATTAATGATAAGAGCAGGTGTCGTCGAATGAGAGTTAGTGGACGGAGTGTCCCTAGAAGTAGATGTTGAAATGGGTGAGATATAAAGCTGAGGAGATGTAGGAGTAGTCACTGGAGAAGCATTGGAACAATCGACTATGTTATGAGGGATAGAAGCATTGGGAGAAAAATCA
The DNA here is from genome assembly GCA_949130495.1 of Sambucus nigra. Classification (NCBI taxonomy): domain Eukaryota; kingdom Viridiplantae; phylum Streptophyta; class Magnoliopsida; order Dipsacales; family Adoxaceae; genus Sambucus; species Sambucus nigra. The sequence goes on along the minus strand of OX422215.1, from coordinate 610,904,524 downwards.
GTGGGAGAAATTGGTGAGGTAGTATAGTCAAAAGTTCCATCATCATTGATTGGAGTAATGGTTATTGAATTTTGCAATGATGGAGATGGAAGATCATGATATGGAAAAATTGACTCGTGAAATATAACATCTCGAGAAACATAGATTTGATGAGTTTTGAAATCATATATACGATATCCCTTTTGACCATATGGATAACCAACAAATATACCAGCTTTGGCTCGTTCATCAAATTTATGTTGAATTTTCATATTTTTAGCAAAACATAAACATCCAAAAACTCGAAGAGATGAATAGGAGGTAACGGTTCCAAGTAAAATTTGATGAGGTGATTTATAGTTAAGGATTGGAGTTGGAAGTTTGTTAATAAGAAAGGTAGCAGTGAGAATACATTCACCCCCAAAGGAAAGAGTCAAGTTTGCTTGAAATTGTAGAGCTCTAGCAACATCAAGTAGATGCCGATGTTTACGTTCTACAACACCATTTTGTTGGGGGGTCACAACGCAACTACGTTGGTGAATAATTCCATTATCATGAAACCATGTTTGAAATGGTTTAGAAAGAAATTCAGAACCATTATCTGAACGAATGGTTTGAAGTTGAGGAAGAAAAATGTCCCCATTGCAAGAATTGATACGAGAAATTTTTGATTTGAATTGATGATTGATTTGATTAAAAAAATGAGTTAACATAGTGAAAGTTTCTGATTTATATTTCATTAAATAAATCCAAGAACACCTTGAATAATCATCAACAATAGTTAAAAAGAAACGTGATCCATTATTAGAAGGTATAGAGAAAGGACCCCAAATGTCAACATGAATTAATTCAAAGCAATGAGAAGAACAAGATGTACTTTGAGAAAAGGAAAGACGCGGCTGTTTAGCACGCGGGCATACATCACAAACAAAATCCTTACTTGCAATAATATCTGAAGAATTCTTAACAAGGAAATCAAAACGAGAACTAGATGGATGACCAAGGCGAGAATGCCATACGTCAAATTTATTACAATGCTTGAAAGAAAAAGCAAAACTAAAGTCTAAATCTTCATCAAGATAAAAGAGACCATTTCGAGCGCTACCCCGACCAATCTTCTTCGTCGTTGCTCGATCCTGAAATATACATTCAGAAGATGAAAAAATTACATCACAATTTGTTGACTTTGTTAATTGTGAAATAGATAACAAATTGAATTTAAAGGATGGAATGTGAAAAACATTCTTGAGAGTAAGTGATGATGAACATTGAACAGTGCCTATATGCGTCACAGGTTCTTGAGAACCATCAGGTAATTGGACTGACATACTTTTATGAATAGTGGAATATGAAGAAAAAAAATGAAAGAGATGTACATATATGATTAGAAGCACCTGAATCAATAATCCAATAAGAGGGTAAACAACTGAGGGTTGTACCTACCAAATGAACTGATGATCCACCAGATTCTTCTTTAGCTAGAAGTGTAATGAGCTTGTTGTATTGTTCAGATGTTAATTGATTAGGAAAAGTAGCGAAAGTGGATAATGGTGGTCCTGATTTCTTCACCTGTTTATCTGGAAAGCCATGAATCTGGTAGCAGGTAGAAAGGGTATGACCATGCTTGTTACAATGTTCACAGAAAGGGCGTTGGCGCTTTCCCGCCGGCCGAAATGGCGGTTTAGATGCCTGAAGCGCTGCTGAATCAATGGTAGGAGTTGTTCGAATATGAATCTCTTGCTGTTTTTCTTCTTGACGTACCAAATTGTAGATACGCTGAATTGAAGGGAATGGTTCCATCAAGAGAATTTGGCTTCGAATAGCTGAAAAATGATCATGGAGTCCCTGAAGAAACTCCATGGCACTATCTTGATTTTGCTGATCAATAATGCCTTTAGCATTACCACAGATACATGGAGTGATAGAAGTAATAGAACTGAGTTCGTCCCATAAAGATTTCAGCTATGTGAAATACAATGAAACAAACATACCTTCATGCTTGAGGGTAGATATTGATTGTTTCAATTGATAGATCTTAGGAGCATTCGATTGAGAAAAATGATCCTTCAAATCTGTCCAGATTTGTGCTGCAGTTTCAGCATACAGGATACTAGGACGGATCTCAGGTGAGACAGAATTAAGAATCCAACTTCCAACCAATTCATTACATCGTTCCCAGTTAGAAATATCATCTTTCTCCTTTGGAATGGGAAGTGACCCATCAACAAAACCAAGCTTGCTTTTTGCACGAAGTGCCATTGTTACTACACGACTCCAGGATCCATAATTGTCTCCTGTCAACAGAGGTGTAACAAGAATGGTAGAAGGGCTATCTGAGTGATGAATGGCATAAGGATCTGTTTTGATAGGTGCCGATGATTGTAGAGAGAATGATGATGATGTGGTGTTGGTGGCAAGAGTTTCAGCAGACATGGTGCAGAACAGAGAAAAAAATTTGAATATAGGACTGAAATAGATTCACTGCTCTGATACCATAATAAAATGGATACCACGGAAGAGAAGGAGAATTGTGTTTTTATTCATTCACATGCCTTGTAATTTATAGGCAGATTACAGATACATAAAAGTAGGAAACACTAAAACACTAATACTCTGTTACAGTGAATAAAGGCTAAAAAGTAGGAAACTGATATGCTAACTAAAAGGCCTAAAATATTGGCTTTAAGAGAGTGGGCTGTTATACTCTTGAATTCGTCCAACATAATCTTCCAAAAGTTTGCTACGTTGGTTCTTATGATCTTAGAGACCTAAAAGCCAAGGGTTTCTGCGAAATGTTGTCAGTTGGGTACGTGGCCGGTCCCCAAATGCTCAATGGTACATGGTCTATTTTAGATGATGCACTTATGTGTGTATATTATAGGGATATAAAAATAATTTATGTATTTTAAAAATATCAAATTTTAAAATAAATTTAATTTTTTAGGGTCCATTTTTTTAACTACCCAAAAACAATCTATACAAAGAGTGATTTAACTATCCAAAAATCTCATCCAATTAAAATGAGCTCCTAAAAAATAAGTTTAATTTATAGGGGGCCATTTAAAGTATTTAGTATTTTTATACAATATTTATTTAGAAAGGTCCTAAATTAATTTTTACACAAGACACTCCCAATATTAAGAACGGCCCTGGTTGGGTATATACAGCAAGTTCCCTCTTTGATAATCTGAGGCACTCGATGTCAACTGCGGAAACTTGTATCAATGTGTGAGGCATTTTTTTTCTTTAACACGATTTTGTATTTCTCGAAATTTCTTTGATTGTATAAACCGGTCAAACTTTGTGGGTACATTATTGATTATATATACACATAAAATTGTTCAAACTTTTGTGGCGTTTAAGTGTTTTAAAAATAGTGAAAGTTTGACCATTTTTTTAAAATAGTAAAAAAAGTTTTTAGAAGTTGATTTTTATATATGGATAAATTTAGTGTGTTCATAAGTCTGTATATATATATATATATATATGCTCCTGTGTGAACCGCTCCGCATTTTAAGAGTGCAGACCGGACACGTGTCACCTGGCGGTGAGCTTAGAAATTATCGACTAAATTTTAGGCGCTCTCTCTCTTTTGGGGGTCACCGCCATGTGATACATGTGCAGTCCGCACTTTTAAAATGCGGACTGGTCCTCACAAGAGCAACACTGTGTGTATATATATATATATATATATATATGTATGTACAGTCCTGCTCTTGTACGGACTACTTCGCATTTTAAGAATGAGGACCGAATATGTGTCACTTGGAGATGAGCCCAGAAAAGAGAGAGAGTGTGCCTATAATTTAGACGATAATTTCTAGACGCACCGTTATTTGACACATGTCCGCTCCGCATTCTTAAAATGCGGACTAGTCCGCACAAGCCCATTATTATATATATATATATATATATTCTTAATTAAGACGAGCGTTTCTATATATGTGGGAAAGTAAACGAACCACACCACCGAATATGTGAGGAAAAAACCCACGACGTGGAACATCTTAAGATCAAAACGAAAGATAAATCTACTGAGATGAAGGATTATAGAGGGGAAGTACGAGTTACAATACTCTTGCTTAACTTCCACAACCCACACTTCCAAACTTTATCTTATGTCCAAGGGAGCATGATATTTTTAGAGAACACAATACTGCACCAATGATTTTTGATCTATAATCGATGTGCTCAAGTTATCCCAAATCATATCTTCTTTTGGTTGAAGTTAAACTTATTCCATGTGAAGGAACCAACATCAACGACTAAAAATCTACACTTATATGATATGTAGGGGCATCTTAAAGGTTAAAAATTTAGTGAAATTGTATGAAACTCAAAATCTTACCAAGTGTGATCCAAACTTAGAAGTAAGAAAAACAAACTTAAGATTTAAAGTATAGAAAACATACGCTCAAATCTTGATTTAAAGGAGTTATAAATACTTTAAGACTCATTTGATGCAAAGTATCTAGACATTACACCAAACTGGCTAAATTGCCACCTTATTGTGACTAGGTCATGTCATGATCAAGGAACGTGACAACAGGTGAGATAATTTATTTTGTGTAACATCCCATGATTTTAAAACTGTAAAATCTATTAGAAATTAAAAATTTCAGAAAAAATAAATTTTTGAAATTTGTTAATTTTTATACTTAAAAATGTTGGCTTTGATTTAAGTAAAATGAGTTTTTAATTGAAATTAAAATCAGAATTTAATTCGAGAAATTACAACTTTTTTTTATATAAAATTGGGGGGACTCGGTTTGTCAAGCCATTCGAACTGGCTTGGCCTCGGGGGCGAACTGGTTTGGCCCTGGGGGCGAACTGATTCGCTCCAACAGTGGGCGAAAATTGGGGTTATTTTTTGTAGTGTTTGTGTAAGACTCAAACTCCTTTCTTTCATTAAATTAAAAGGCACGGATTTAGGATTTTTAAAACTTGTATGCTTGTACCTCATCTCATCTACAAAATCTAAACTCCATTTAAACAAACTTTCAACCCATGTTTTGAAGAGCTAAACCAAGTTTTTCCAAGATCGTCCAAGAAAGCGTCTTTATTATTTTCTCGAGAGGAACGCAGCTGTACAATCGGATTCTTCAATGGCTTTTTACATGCATGAATACTTCTATTGTTCCCCTTTAGTATTATGCATTTTTAATTTTGCCTAAACACTAATAATCATTGTTTTCTTAAAATGAATTGGAGAGACTATTTGGAAAAGTGAAACTAAATTTGGGACTGTTTTATTCAAATCTTCAATACGATTTAAGATTCAAAACTCTCGCATGCTTAGATTAGAGGTTGGGATTCCGTTAGAATATATGAACGTTCGCACGTTAGAATAAATCTTATGAACTTTATAAATTGAATTCGACTCGTAAAAATCATGTTATTTATGTGTTGATTGTAGAATAGAAATCTATTGTTGTATGCCCCCAAAATATGCATGTTGATGAATATTATATAAGTTGTTAAAAAATGAATTGTTTAATTAATATTATAATTAAACGAACACAATTTGGATATATTGTAATCTTGTGATTGATATAAAGAATTGTTGTGATAGGTTGAAAATATGACTTATATGATCGTGAATTGTATTTATATTCGGCAACTCGGGGGTGAAGGGATTGTTGGGGTAATTATTGCTTTAATCTTATTTTAAGTTGCTTGTTATGTCTGGGACTATTATGTAGACTTTTGTTATTATCAATACTTTCTAGGTATGAGACTAGTGAGTGTAGATATTTACAGATGGGTATTTTCGGGGTGGGGCTAAGTAGTACACTTTTTCGTTTATTCGTTAGCTTAGGTGCGAGACTAGATGTAATCGTTGGTAGGTATCCTTACTAAGAGATAGGCTAGTGTATACTTGTGATTTTGATGATTTCTAGGTATGGGATTGGGACGATTTAGGCTGGATTACCCAAAATAATGGGTGGGGCTAATAGAGAATAATGATAACTTGATAATAAATTGATATTAATGCCTAAGACAAAGAACGGGTATAAAAATGGAATTGCGTCGCGAGTATGTGCAGGGATAAAAATAAGAGGCGAACTCGCTATAGCGACGTGAGTGTGTGTTGGCGTTACGAGTATGTGCAGGGCTAATGAAATTGGGAGAACTGACTATAGTGACGTGTCATGCGTAAAACCTCACGAGTATGTGCAGTACTAATGAAATTAGGCAAACTGGCTATAGTGAAGGGAATGTATGTAGTGTAGAAATTAAGTGGGCCAGGAGTATGTGCAAGACTCGTAATAGGGTGAACTAACTATACTCGTGTCACATAAATTAAATGGATTGAATTAATTTAATTAAACTGTGGAATCTGAGTTAATGTTGAAATATCATAATTGGACTTGAACATTGGGGTGGCTTAGCTATGTGGGTATATAGTGGTAGTTTATTTTACTCGCATGTTAATATATATCTTATTTAATTTAAAATACTATATTGTAATATTTATCATGTATAGAGTGCAGTTGGATTTTTATTTTATCTCTTTAGTAGTAGTTTGATTTATTTCCATTCAGTCTTTTATCATGAAACTTTCATTTATCATTTTGGTGGGCTAATCGGTTCCACAGTTGTTTATGATTTCAGTCAGATATTTATAGTTGGATTATTTCATCTGAATTTAAATAATTTGGAGTTGGGTTTATTTTTGAAATAACACGATGATGGATTTTAAGTTGCATGAATGCTTATATTGGTTGGGTAAATTTGAATATATCTTATGGATAAAGTTTTTAAATATCTCATAATTCTTTCACATGCTGAGAAAGATAACGTATGTAGTGATGCCCGATGTAGTTTGGCGGCGGCGGTTGGCCACCTAGCTTGTCAGACTGCGCGGGGTGTTACATTTTATCACAGACTTTGTCACGGTCAAGGATCGTGACAAAGTCTGTGACAATAAAGTCGGAATTTCATCCCAAAAACATACCATTTTCCTACTAAACATTACTCTCACTTCTCTCTCTCATCATCTTGACTCCCTCCCTCACCTAGGTAAAAAACTCCACTACTTTATTTCACTCAAATGTATTATTTACATTTATAAAATCAATTTGGTTAGTATTTACACATTTTTATCACTGTATTTTAGGTTTTGTAATACCTTTCTATATGAATTGGTACGTATACATGTGTGTGTATATATATATATATATATATATATATAAATGTCATTGTAGTTCTGGAATACATGTGTTTGTTTGTTGTAAAATAGTTGCATTTACATGTATGACTTGATATTGTTAGAAAATAATTTGTGCAAAACCTAGTTTTGAACAATTTGACTTTGACATTTGTTTGGGCTTGAATATATATATGTTTGTTTATTGTAAATGTAATCATATTGGTGGGAAAAAAAATATTTTTGGTTTATCTAAAAATACGAAGGATTTTGGGTAAAATCGGGACAAGTGGCTTAGGTTTTGAACTATAGTTGTCAAATAGAGATACGTATGTGAAGGATTTTTGGATTTCAAATGTACATGCGGCTTATGTATCTAAAATTCAATGTATCGTTTATTATGAATCATATCGGTATATATATCGTGCATCTAAAACCCTATTTATCATGTATCGTATCGGTGCAATAAAAAAATTGAAAAGACTAAATAAATTAATTCAAAACCCTTTCTAAATAATTACACAACATAATATGGTGAATTTTTTTTTATGACGTGATTAAATTGTCTCATGGTAAATTTTTTTTAATGATTACACAACATAGTATGGTGAAGAACAATATGGTAGTGTTTCGGCATTATTATTTAATGATTTAGCGATCCCATGAGGATAAACGAACTTGTAGAAATACCGTCAATCAAATGACTGCACTGGTTGTTTCTAGAAGTTAGCTTATTCCCGTGGGGAATTCCCACCCCATTTATTCACACATGGTAGGACCTGATTCCTACAAGATGTTATGGGGGTATCCTTTATAAAAAGAATGAATGGGTGATATAAATAGACCGGGGATGTGTACCATAGAGGTTCTAACGAGTTTGTAAAATTTGCAAAGAGGTGTCTGAATGATGAAAAGTTCTCTTTTTCTTGCACGACTTGTAGAAATGATAAAGTGTTTGAGTGGAAAACAATAGAATTGCATTTTCTTTGATGGGGTTTGTAAGACTATTACCGGATTTGGATTTTTCATGAGGAAATACATTGTTCTTTTGTTCCCGAATAATTTCCATTATAATTGTAACTTAGGACAAGGACGGAAGGACATGAGGATCCCCTCGTAGAGTATAATATGTTAAATCATTAAATAAATGATGCTTACGGAGTTTAGGTGGTGTAAGACAATGAGAATTCTGATAAGGAAGACAATGAATCTTATGGTGGAGGTTCTAATGCTCATGGTGGTGTTGGGATAAAACTTAACGATGATAACCAAAGTTTGAAAGTTAATCAAAATCATATCGTGGATGCAAAAGAAACTCTAGCTGAAAGCACATAGTGGATGCAAAAGAAACTCTAGTTGAAACAACTTGAGGTACCACGAACAATTTTTAACATAAGTATTCAATTGTTGGTGCACTTATGGTATAAGTCACTTCTTTATGTCCCAGTAAGACATCGATGAATGAAACAGTTTGAAAGGTTGATGAATGTTTTCAAAGAGTACGTTAAGAATATGAGGTGTATTAAAGGATCTATCGCGTAGGAATATATTACCGCGGTGGCATCCATGTTCGATAGGGAATATATGCTTAACCCTAACAATTGTAGATTATGGAGATGCGTTCCTCGACGAGGGTGGTTAAGTCGTGGGCAAACAAGTATGACCAAGTGACTCGTTATATATTTGAATTCCATGAAGATGTCGATGACTGGAGAGAGTAAGATCGTGTTGCAATTTCACTTCATGTTGTTATCTTATATACTTATTCACCTTCTTGATAAATTTTGTCATTCAATGTTGAAAATATTATGTATCTGTGCACAATAAAAAATGAAATACGATTTCACATTTCGATAATGGATTTAGACTTTAGGTGTCATAGGAGGTAATTATTAGGTTAAACGTCCCTTATTAAATGATAAATAAAAGCAAGATTTAAAACTTATCAAATCAACTTATGTAACCCATTTTCAATCATTGAAGAATGTTGATGCCGCATCAACGCTTTCTCGTCTCGCCCCTAAACCCAATTTCATAGCACACAAGTATAATAAGTATCGAATGAACAGTTATGTATTATCGTCGAGGTTGTATGAGCAAAATACGTTGTTATAAAAATTGGCATTTCATATAAGGCTTTTACGTATTTCAGGGCTAGTTTCAAAGATAAAATCTCATTGAATCAGAAATGACTTATTATGGTGTAATTCAAAACATTTATAAATTAAACTATATATATTTCAAAGATGTTATGTTTTACAGTGATTGGGTAAGAGTTGAGGACAAACATTCTTGTAAACTTGATTCAGGTACCAATTTGATATTAGTTGACTTGTCCAAGATGAAGAACACGGAGCATATAAATAATGAACCATTTATTTGTGCATGAGAAAAGGTCAAGCAAGTGTTTTACTTAGCGTATATCAATAACGGACCGTGATCAGTCATCTTACACACATCAAAATGTCTAATGAGTAGCATGGATAACCTGGTTGCCCTTACCAAATATCAATCCATTTTTGATGACAAACTGAACTTGAAATAATTTCTAGATACTTTACATGAGTAGCGTTATTTGGGTTCTAAAATGTATCGAGGATTCCAATTTGTAATTTATAATATGTAGTTTGAAACAATCTAAAACAATAATTTATTATTCGTTAACTCTAATGTTGGTTGTTATATATTAAAACAATCGTGTGAGTATTTTCATTTTGTTTTTATATCTGGATTGAGTATTTTCGTTTGATTCACTAATGAAAATAATTGGGTGGATCAATGCTGTATTATTTAAATTCTTATATCCCTAACTTGAGTATTTATTTTATAAATTATGCTACTAAAGCCTATTTTAATAGCATGTTATTCGTTAACTCTAATGTTGGTTGTTATATTAAAACATTCATGTGAGTATTTCCATTTTATTCTTATACTCCGATTGAGTATTTCCATTTGATTCACTAATGAAAACAATTGGGTGGAGGAGTTGTGTTAATAAAATTCTTATATCCCTAACTTGAGTATTTCCATTTGATTTATGTTATATATTATGCTATTAAAGCTTTTTTTTATTTATTAAATATGACTTCATCAGGCCATCCGACCCCAAGAAAAGCGGGGGTGATGAGAGATCTTCCAATAACAAGGCAATAACGTTTGACAAGGATGGGAGCTTAGTCGAAAACAAGACTAGCTTGCCAATGAGGGCCTTAGAATTCTTGAAATCAGAAATTGGTCCCGGGTATGAAGATTGGAGGATCGTACCTGTGGAGTTCAAGATAGCCATTTTGGGGGCCTCAGAGATAAACAAATATCAATATTTATATTACATATAGATATTACATATAAGATTTTATTATTATGTTTTTTTAATGTTAATTCACTAGCCTTCTTATATTATGTGTTTGTTGGACAATAACAATTCAACTTGCCCCCAGAATCGCGGGACAGTGTATGTGCAGGTGTAGGCTAGAAATGTAAGACATGGAAGAATAACCTGCTTGCCCATTATTTCAAGAAGGAGCAAGAGTCCCTGCTTGCGTGTAAGGACACCGTCCCCAAGAATGACCCAATCACGTTGGTAAACTCGTTGAGGTTTATGGATAACTAGGTGTTCGAGAGATAATTTACATCCTGTGGCTCGGGGAGGATGTAATACCCTGTAATTTTATTGATTTTTATTTAAGGGATTAATTGAATTAAATGAGAATTAATTGGGAATTAATCCGGATGTAAATACTAGCGAGACGTGTGTTGGTATTTGAGTATGATGTTAAAATTGAATATTTCTGAGTATATATGGTAATATATGAGTATTGAAAATATTAAAATTGTCACGAGGCAGAAATACGACAATTTGGGAAATTAAGTTGAGACGCGCGTGTCAGTCGCATCAGGAATGAATTTAATTAGATTAAAAAGTAATTTATATTTTTATCAACCGAATGATCATTTTGAATGCGCCAATGCGTTCATAAGGGTCGAAATAGTCATAAAACACTAGCCTCCCGGGGCATTTTTAGGCCAAACCGGCAACCCAGATGGGTATTTTGGTAATTTTGAAAATTGTAGAATTAAAACCCACGAATTTTAGAGTTTATTTATATATTTTTAAAGAGGACACTAAGGCCATTACCAGCAAAAGGCAAGAGAGTGGGCTACGGGAGTTTTGAGAGAAGTTAGAGAGAAGTTAAAAGAGGTTCCAAACCAAATCATCACCCATCACCAGAAATTTGAAAGGATTTATGACCGAAAAGAATAGAGAGAGCCAACCTTGATCATCAACCTGTGACACCCCGACTAATTAAATATCGGTAAGCTACTCCTTTATTAAATTCATACAAAATGTCAAGTTGGTTCAGCTCATAGCATCACTGTTGAAAAACGTTTTAATAATTTCTAGCCACCTAATATTTAAAAAGTGAGTTGTCAATTTTAATTAAATTAGATTAACATGCAATAAGTATTAAATTATGAAATAATGATACCATAACCACATTACAGTCACATTACAATGATAAAGAAATAAATAAATCTGGAGGAACACTCCTCCGAAATAATCCGAATTACTGAATAAATCTGAATACAAGGTCTGAATCACTAAATGATTACAACCCAAAACCTGAATTAGAGCTGAGTAAATAAGATGTCTCTAAAATAAAAGAGGCGACATGCCCAACAGATGAGTAAATCTAAAATAGAGTAAAGGTAGAAAGTGGAGGCGTCTACTATCGAGGTCCTGTAACTTCCACAGCAGCTACAACACGTCACTAGAATGGAACTCCTATGCTTGGTGTCCTTGTGGCTGGGCACCTAAAAGGTTTTTACAAGAAAATAGATTTGAAAGCAAACGAGTCAGAGCCCGATTGTGAAAACATTTTAAAATATAGCAAGTGATTTGATGTCATTAATTGCAATGAATATTTCCTCCATGTTTAGTGTAGAAACCTTATATACTTTGAAAGTTTTGTGGAAAACCCAATGGGATTGTTGTAGAAACTCTTAATTTTGGTTAGGAATTGCATGTAGAATGATTATGGACGAAATTGGTACCAAAAAAAAAACTTAACTTTGATGATTTAAAATTGGATTAATGATGATTATTTAGGTACAATAAAATTCCGAGTTCTTGTTCATAGGGTTTGGGGAAAGAATTGGGAATTTATGATTATTGCATGTTGATTATTAAGAATTGACCCCAAAAATGTGTTAAGGAGTGACCTAGGGTGACTTAAAATAGTTTAAATACATTAAAACGTAATTGGGATGATCTTAGGATGGATTTAGAGAAGAGAAAAATGAAGAAAAACGAGTTTGGAAAATTTTTGGGCGTTTTCTGCCATCTCGTTAGAAGACCAACCCAGGTCGTTCGAACGACCTCATTCGAACGAGCTTCTAACGAGATGACAGTACCCCTTCTAATGAGTTGGTAGTTCGTTCGAAGCCATTCATTCGAACGACCCTCGTTCGAACGGGACTTCTAACGAGTTCACAACATGGTCTTTTTAGGCCCGATTTTTGTTTTGAGTTTTCGTAGGCTTATCTAATCGATTGTTATTCTTTCCGTATGATTAGTGGGTATAGTTGTGAGAATGGAGTACGTTGAGTATTAAAACTTATAATTGTATAATAGACCGGGTGACTTCTACGGGTTAAGTTATAAGTACTTAAAATTGCGACGTGAGAAGGGTTGACAACTTTTAATGTATATTATTTGGGGATTTGTAAACGTGCAACATTTAATGACGGTATAGGAATGTAAAATATACCTCTATTAATATTATAAGATATCTAAGATGTGTGAATGCTTAGTATATGTGGTTATCTGTGTATAACATACCTACCATACTTGCTATCACAGGAGGTCGACGTTCGATCAGGGCGATCTAATCTTTGTGTGCCTACGGGGGGGGGGGGGGATTTAGATTGGTACCTTGAGGACATAGGTCAGAGAATAACTTATTGAGGAGTTAATAAGTCTGCTGATCATGGGAGCGTAGGTATGTGCGCGACCCATGTGATGTGAACTATGTTCGCCTCCATTATATGTGTTTGTTACTTATCGAAACGGTTCCTGAGAGATTCGGAATACGTGATCCTTATGTATGTGATGTACCGGGATTTGATAGCAGAGTATGTGTGCACCGCAGCTTAGTCTAGGGGTTCCATTATTGTATATTTATGATGAGATTGATATACTGAATTATTAAAATGAACTGTTTATATAAGTACAAGTGTGAATTAATGTAACATCTTTGTAGAGTTAAACACTTGCTATATTTTAAACTGTTTTCACAATCGGGCTCTAACCCGTTTGCTTTCAAATATATTTTCTTGTAAAAACCTTTTAGGTGCCCAGTCACAAGGACACCAAGCGTAGGAATTCTATTCCAGTGACGTACTGTAGCTGCTGTGGAAGTTACAGGATATCGATAGTAGACGCCTCCACTTTCTACCTTGACTCTATTTCAAATTTACTCATCCATTGGGCATGTCGCCTATTTTCTTTTGGAGACATCTTATTTACTCATCTCTAATTCAGGTTTTGGGTTGTAATTATTTAGTGATTCAGACCTTGTATTCAGTTTTATTCAGTATTTCGGATTATTTCCGAGGAGTGTTCCTCCAGATTTATTTATTCCTTTATCATTGTAATGTGACTGTAATGCGGTTGTGGTTATTTCATAATTTAATACTTATTGCATGTTAATCTAAATTAATTAAAATTGATAACTCACTTTTTAAATATTAGGTGGCTAGAAATTGTTAAAACGTTGTTCGACAGTGATGCTATGAACTAAACCAACTTGACATGTTGTATTAATTTAATAAAGGAGTAGCTACCCGGTATTTAATTAGTCGGGGTGTCACAAGTGGTATCAGAGCATCAGGTTCTAGTGTCCTTAGGATCTGTATGGTTTATTATGTTTCCGCGTAGCTTTCTTTGATATAGAGCCCTATAATTTAGGATTGTTGTACTCTTTTGTGTATGTTTCGCTCTTCAGCTATTTTGAGATAATAACTGCGAACTTATAAGACTTTACTCTCATTTCAGATGCCTCCACGATGTGCACAGTGAGTTCCCAGGGATGCTCAGCTCGAGCCACAACCTGCACCAGTTCAGGGCTCCATGAATGCCGTAGAGGGTGCCGCTATTGTAGCCCAAGCGGTAAATGCCGCTCTAGCAGTTGTGCAGCAGGCACCGCCTCAGGCGCTGGTAGTAGCGCCAGTACAAGCTCATGCATTCCCATCTTCTTGGGAACAAGTTCGTGCTTCTTTTCAGAAATCACACCCTCCGGAGTTTGCAGGTAGCTTCGACGTTGTTGTGTCCAGTCAATTGAAGAAGGACATCCAAAGGCACTTGAGGATGTACGAGTGCATGGATGTACAAAAACAGATACTGGATACTTTTAAGCTAGTAGGATCAGCATTGCAGTGGTGGGAGTCCATTACCACCACGAAGGAGAGAGACATCCTTTCTATTCAGGAGTTCTGGGTGCGGTTCGACCGCAAGTATTTTCCATCAGTCGTTCACACCGAAATGAGGAGGAAGTTAATGAACCTCAAGCGGGAGGGGAAGACAGTGGCAGAGTATGAGGCCGAGTTCACTAATCTCTTGAACATCGTTCCCGATGATATTCCGACCGAGGAGAAAAAGATTTAGAAGTTCATGGATGGATTGACTTGGAGGATCCGTCAGTACTTATTAGGTAATCTCTCGTTGGCCACTTATTTTGATGTGGTTAACGAAACACTGCTTCACTGCCAGGACCACCGCTTTCACTTGTTAGAGGGTAAGCGATCAGGAGAGTCCAGCCATAGGACAGGACAGGGGGAAATGGTGGCAGCAGGGCACAATCTGCTCAGGGTCAGCACAGGCAGGGTGATCAGAGTTCCCAGCAGGGGGATTCTAAGAGGTTTAGATCTGGGGGTTTCAGAAATGGCCAGGGAGGTTTTCGTCAAGGCCAGCAGGGTCAGCACGGCCATCAGGGACAACACGACCAGCATGGCCAACAGCAACAGTTTCATCAGGGCCAGCACGGCCAGGGGAGGAATGGCAACGGCCACCAGGGCCGTGGGTAGCAGGGTCCGAGAGGAGGGAATTTTTCGGGGAAATGTTTCACTTGTGGCAAAATTGGCCACAAGCGCCAGGAGTGTCCTGACAGGGGCAGGGCCCCACAGCAGCAGCAGGGTGCTCGATATGAGCCCCAGAGACCTATATTTCTCGCCGCCCTCCCAGCACCACCGCAGATGCCATCTTTGCCACCCATTCCAGCAAGGACAGCTTCAGTACGGACGAGTTTATTAACTCCAGCAGGCCACAGTCCCACAGGATCCACCTACTATTGAGGGTATGTTCTCTATTCAGGTGACTATGGGGCGTATTTTATTTGATCCGAGGGCCACACACTGTTTAATTGACACAAGATTTGCACGCAGTTTGGGGTTATTAGACATTAGAGAGAGAACGATTACTTGCGTAGATTCACCGTTAAGTAGGGGTTCTGCGATTTCTTTTATTTGTAGAGGTGTGGGTATATAGATCGGGAGGTTTACTTTACCTGCTTATATGTTAGTATTAGAGATGACTGAGTACGATGCGATCATTGGTATGGATTGGCTAGTTGCATATCGAGCCATGATTGACTGTTTCAGAAGGAGTATCATTTTTTCCATACCCGGGTAAGAGGTGTTCTTAGTGGCGATGCCTCGCCCTGAGAGAGGATCGTCCACTCACTTGTACTATTTAGAGAAGGAGACCTGTAAGGAAATGGTGATACCACTCGATTCGATTACAGTTGTTAGGGAGTTTGCTGATGTATTCCAGGATATACCTAGATTACCTCCTAGTAGAGAGATAGATTTTGTTATCGATTTGACGCCGGGCACTCGACCGATTGCCCGCGCACCTTACCGTATGGCTCCAGCGGAGATAAGAAAGATAAGGGATCAGATAGAGCAGTTGTTGGGTCAGGGATTTATCCGTAGGAGTACCTCGCCATGGGGTGCCCCTGTGCTGTTCGTAAAGAAGAGGGATGTATCGTTGAGGTTGTGTGTAGATTACCGGGAGTTGAATAAAATCACGATACGGAATAAGTATCCGTTGCCCCAAATCGATGAATTATTCTACCAATTGAGAGGAGCTTCCTTCTTCTCAAAGATTGGCTTGTGATCGGGATACCATCAGTTGCGTATTAGGGAACAGGACATCTCGAAGACTGCCTTGTTGACGATATATGGTTCCTATGAGTTTCGAGTTATGCCTTTTGGCTTAACCAATGCGCCAGCCATGTTTATGGACTTGATGAATAGGGTGTTCAGAGAGTTCCTAGACCAGTTCGTCATTGTCTTTATTGATGACATTCTAGTTTACTCCCAGACAGAGGAGGAACACACAGAGCATTTGAGGCAGGTTTTGCAGACGCTGCGTCAGAACGAGCTATATGCAAAGTACGAGAAATGTGGGTTTTGGCTGAAGGAGGTTCAGTTTTTGGGGCACATCATTTCAGACAGGGGGATATCTGTTGATCCGGGAAAGTTATCGGCGGTGAGGGAGTGGGGACAGCCCACGACACCGACTGAGATTCATAGTTTCTTGGGCCTAGCAGGATACTACAGGAGGTTTATTTGGGGTTTCTCAAAGATAGCGGGTCCTTTGACACATCTGACTCACAAAGGTGTACGATTCATATGGAGCGATGCCTGTCAGTTGGAATTCGATGAGCTGAAGGACAAGTTGACCTCAGCACCTGTGTTAGCATTACCCAGGCCGGTAGTTGAGTATCTAGTCTACACCGATGCGTCCTTACAAGGACTTGGAGGTGTACTGCAGCAGGAGAGTCAAGCCATAGCTTATGCTTCTCGTAAGCTTAAGCCTCACGAGAAAAATTACCCCACCCACGACTTGGAGTTAGCAGAAATCATATTCGCTCTTCGGATTTGGAGACACTACCTCCTGGGGGAGAAATTCTGTTTGTTCATGGACCATAAGTCTCTACAATACCTTTTCACACAGAAGGAACTGAATATGCGTCAACGTCGGTGGCTTGAGTTTGTGAAGGATTATCAGTTTGATATCCAATATCACCCAGGGAAGGCTAACGTGGTAGCAGACGTGTTGAGCCGTAGGCCAGTAGATGAGGTGGCCGAGGTGTGGAAAGCTAAGTGGAAGGAGTTGGGACACCAGGATACAGTGGCCCGATCATTCAAGTCTGTGATGACTGTTATACCTCAGATTGTTACGAGAGTGATAAAGGCCCAGGCAAAAGACTCGTTCTGTCAGGAGAAGATAGTTTGATTACTAGCAGAGGGAGCCGAGTCCTATACCGTTAGTTCAGATGGGGGATTGTGCTTCAATGGGAGACTGGTCGTTTCGAAAGTGGAAGACTTGCGACACGAGGTAATGACAGATTCGCACGACTCACGGTTCGCGGTACACCCTGGTGGGGATAATATGTACCAAGACATGAGACGACAATACTGGTGGAGCGGGATGAAGAGATATATTACCATGTTCGTTTCTAAATGCGCCACTTGTCAGCTAGTAAAGGTGGACCATCAGAGACCGACAGGACTTCTACAGCCGTTAGAGGTTCCGATGTGGAAATGGGAGAGTATATACATGGACTTTATCACGGGGTTACCTACTTCGCAGAGGGGTCACGACTCCATATGGGTAATCGTGGATAAATTGACCAAAGTTGCTCATTTTTTGCCAGCCCGGACAGACTACACTACGGGACAGTATGCCCAGATTTTCATAGCGGAGATAGTGAGACTTCACGGGGTGCCTCTCAATATCGTGTCTGACCGAGACAAGATATTTTTTTCACGATTTTGGGAGAGTTTCCAAGAGGAAATGGGTACGGAGTTACGGCTGAGTACGGGGTACTACCCACAGACAGATGGGCAAACTGAGAGAACGAATCAGATGTTGGAGGACATGTTGCGTATGTGCATCTTAGACTTTGGAGGTGGTTGGGAGCAGTACCTTCCAGTGGTGGAGTTTGCTTATAATAACTCCTACCAGTTCACCATTGGCATAGCTCCATTCGAGGCATTATATGGTAGACCTTGTCGTTCCCCAGCATGTTGGTTAGATGTGGGGGATAACAAACTCCTTGGGCCGGAAGTGATTCAGGATACTTCGGCAAGGATAGAGATGATACGGAGCCGTATTCGGGTAGCTCAAGATCGACAAAAGAGTTATGCCAATGCCAAGAGGTTCTTCAGAGAGTTCAAGGTGGGGGACCAGGTGCTACTCAGAGTATCTTCAATGAAGGGGATTATGCATTTTGGGAAGAAGGGGAAACTGGCACCAAGATATGCGGGGCCATTTCCTATCATCGAGCGGATTGGTCCAGTTGCGTATAGATTTGGGTTACCGGAGCACTTGCATAGGATTCATGATGTGTTCCATATTTCCTCGCTAAGAAAATATCTTAGGGACGATTTGGCCCATACTCACATTGCTTTAGAGGACATCAATCTTCGACCTGATAGTTCCTACGAGGAGGGGCCGATTGCTATTCTGGACCACAGCGAGAGGAAACTGAGGTCGAAGATAGTACCATTAGTACTCGTGCAGTAGCGGCATCATAATGCCGAGGAGTCCACATGGGAGCGTGAGGATGAGATACACAAACGTTATCTAGAGCTATTTTTACCAGGTATTCTTTAGTTCCGAATTTCGGAACGAAATTCTGTTATTAGGCGGAAGTATGTAATACCCCGTAATTTTATTGATTTTTATTTAAGGGATTAATTGAATTAAATGAGAATTAATTGGGAATTAATCCGGATGTAAATACTAGAGAGACGTGTGTTGGTATTTGAGTATGATGTTAAAATTGAATATTTCTGAGTATATATGGTAATATATGAGTATTGAAAAAATTAAAATTATCACGAGGCAGAAATACGACAATTTGGGAAATTAAGTTGGGACGCGCGTGTCAGGAATGAATTTAATTAGATTAAAAAGTAATTTATATTTTTATCAATCAAATGATCATTTTAAGTGTTCCAACGCGTCCGGAAGGGTCGAAATAGTCAGAAAACACTAGCCGAGAGTTAAGTTTGGGTCCCGGGGCATTTTTAGGCCAAACCGGCAACCCAAAAGGGTATTTTGGTAATTTTAAAAATTGTAGAATTAAAACCCACGAATTTTATCGTTTATTTATATATTTTTAAAGAGGCCACTAAGGCCATTACCAACAAAAGGCAAGAGAGTGGGCTACGGGAGTTTTGAGAGAAGTTAAAGAGAAGTTAAAAGAGGTTCCAAACCAAACCATCTCCCATCACCAGAAATTTGAAAGGATTTGTGACCGGAAAGAATAGAGAGAGACAACCTTGATCATCAACAACGAACCAAAACATCTGATTTAAGGCAAGTGATTTGATGTCATTAATTGCAATGAATATTTCCTCCATGTTTAGTGTAGAAACCTTATATGCTAAAGTTTTGTGGAAAACCCAATGGGATTGTTGTAGAAACTCTTAATTTTGGTTAGGAATTGCATGTAGAATGATTATGGACGAAATTGGTACCAAAAAAAAAAACTTAACTTTGATGATTTAAAAACGGATTAATGATGAGTATTTAGGTACAATAAAATTCTGAGTTCATGTTCATATAGGGTTTGGGGCAACATTGGGGATTTATGATTATTGCATGTTGATTATTAAGAATTGACTCAAAAAATGTGTTAAGGAGTGACCTAGGGTGACTTAAAATAGTTTAAATACATTAAAACGTAATTGGGATGATCTTAGGATGGATTTAGAGAAGAGAAAAATGAAGAAAAACGAGTTGGGAAAATTTCTGGGCATTTTCTGCCATCTCGTTAGAAGACCAACCCAGGTCGTTCGAACGACCTTCTAATGAGATGACAGTACCCCTTCTAACGAGTTGGTAGTTCGTTTGAAGCCATTCGTTCGAACGATCCTCGTTCGAACGAGACTTCTAACGATTTCACAACATGGTCTTTTTAGGCCCGATTTTGGTTTTGAGTTTTCGTAGGCTTATCTAATCGATTGTTATTCTTTCAGTATGATTAGTGGGTATAGTTGTGAGAATGGAGTACGTTGAGTATTAAAACTTATAATTGTATAATAGACCGGGTGACTTCTACGGGTTAAGTTATAAGTACTTAAAATTGCGACGTGAGAAGGGTTGACAACTTTTAATGTATATTATTCGGGGATTTGTAAACGTGCAACATTTAATGACGGTATAGGAATGTAAAATATACCTCTATTAATATTATAAGATATCTAAGATGTGTGAATGCTTAGTATATGTGGTTATCTGTGTATAACATACCTACCATACTTGCTATCATAGGAGGTCGGCGTTCGATCAAGGCGATCTAATCTTTGTGTGCCTACGGGGGGGGGGGGGGGATTTAGATTGGTACCTCGAGGACATAGGTCAGAGAATAACTTATCGAGGAGTTAATAAGTCTGCTGATCATGGGAGCGTAGGTATGTGCGCGACCCATGTGATGTGAACTATGTTCGCCTCCATTATATGTGTTTATTACTTATCGAAACGGTTCCTGAGAGATTCGTAATACGTGATCCTTATGTATGTGATGTACCGAGATTTGATAGCAGAGTATGTGTGCACCGCAGCTTAGTCTAGGGGTGACATTATCGTATATTTATGAGGATATTGATATACTGAATTATTAAAATGAACTGTTTATATAAGTACAAGTGTGAATTAATGTAACATCTTTGTAGAGTTAAAAATGGGAAAACTCTTAGTAATTATTGTAACTAATTCCGAGGAATGAAGGTAAAACTCTCAGTTTATATTAAGACATCGGGAATTAAACCATGATTAGCATAGTAAAAATCAGATATTGAATTAGACTAGTTAGTTAATGGAATAACTAGAATGGGTATGGGTACGTAGGAGTGCACAATTAGTTGAAAGGTGAGGAACTCATGCGAGTGCACGCGCTATCATGTATTTTATATTCATTGTTTAATGATATTAAACACTTGCTATATTTTAAACTGTTTTCACAATCGGGCTCTAACCCGTTTGCTTTCAAATATATTTTCTTGTAAAAACCTTTTAGGTGCCCATCCACAAGGACACCAAGCATAGGAGTTCCATTCCAGTGACGTGCTGTAGCTGCCGTGGAAGTTACAGGACCTCGATAGTAAACGCCTCCACTTTCTACCTTGACTCTATTTCAGATTTACTCATCTGTTGGGCACGTCGCCTCTAATCTTTTAGAGACATCTTATTTACTCAGCTCTAATTCAGGTTTTGGGTTGTAATTATTTAATGATTCAGACCTTGTATTCAGTTTTATTCAGTATTTCAGATTATTTTCGAGGAGTGTTCCTCCAGATTTATTTATTCCTTTATCATTGTAATGTGAGTGTAATGTGGTTGTGGTATCATTATTTCATAATTTAATACTTATTGCATGTTAATCTAATTTAATTAAAATTGACAACTCACTTTTTAAATATTAGGTGGCTAGAAATTATTAAAACGTTTTTCGACAGTGATGCTATGAACTGAACCAACTTGACATTTTGTATTAATTTAATAAAGGAGTAGCTACTCGGTATTTAATTAGTCGGGGTGTCACAGAGGATTAATAAGTTAAAAAAGGTGAATGTGCACTACTCCAGGCGGATATCTTACGTAAAGGTAGAGCATATGTTGGTAAGTAAATTGATTTAAATTACATTTTGGTCATTGGTAAGTAAATTATTTTTATTTCACCACTTTACTTTAATTTGGTCATTTTTTGCAGGAATTTTAGAGTGGCTCGGGGGCAAAGCCACATAAAATTGACTCCTTTCGAATGAAGAAGGGAGAGCCTGCTAATCTGCAGGTCACTGAGGCCGTCGTAAGTTATAATTGAAATTATATTATCAATTTCAGACTATTATTCTTTTTCAAAGTTAATAATGTGTTTTTAGATTATTTCAGGAAAGGCTAAAGGCGGTGCATAACACCTTAGTCAACTCTCTATTAGGAAAGTCAAAATTGATGGGTGTTGCTTGCGATAACAGTGGGTTGTCCTCCAAGTTTGACACGTTCAAATCAAACATGAATGCAAAATTAAAAAGTCTCTAATAAATGATAAACCACGTATCCAAGTGGGTCAAACTTCTGTCATGGATAAAGGGAAGCGAAAGGCGAAGGCGAAAGATAATGGAAAGGGCAAGGAGAAGGTGGGTGATGGGACCACCACTCCATCCCCCTCACCAAATCAGGATGACTCACCATCCCCGTACGACATGCAATCTACCCCTGACTCATCTATCCGGACTCCGTTTGAGCCTACTGGTGAGAGAGTTTATATTATTGACACATGTGGAGGTGATCAAATTTCTAAGGGAATGAAGGACATGACCATCACTCTGGGTACCATGGTGCATAACTATCCACTGTAGGATTTTGAGTCTCGGGTTTGGGCCATTGAGATTATGGTGGGCGAAAGAAAATGAGGTATTGTGGTTGGACGAGAAAGTCAGTGTTCTTTATATTGACGACACACTAGGGGCATACATCGTTTGGCCGAGTTTTCTCCTCAAGCCTCATCAAGTTTTTATAGGATGTTATATTTGATAAAACTTGGTTGATGTAATTGAACTTGTGATGCATTGATGTAATTAACTTGAAATTTGGTTTGATATGTGGTGTTGGCCTTTTTTGGTTTTGACTTAATTGCTATTTCGTATTATATTTGTTGATTGTGTTGATGTTGGTTTAAGCAAAAACATGACTATTTCTAAACAAGTTTAATGATGGGTAGTAGCTATAGCCCAATAATTTTTTCTTTACTTTCTACATTTTTTCACGATCCTTAATCATGTTAAAACATACTTAAATAAGGGTTGTGCTCACGGTCTTAATTTATAACCGGGCACATGGCTTGGCATACATTTCAGAACTGCCTACAGTCATGTTAACGACTAAAGTTAATCGTGTACATGGACAAGTTTCGGTGTGTCACAATCAAGGACCGTGACAATACCAATTCTTGTCATTTTCACGGAACGTGACAAGACTGGTGTTGTCACGGTCCTTGCCTGTGACAAGGCTCGGGCAACTTAATTTGTTAGTGATATCCTAATAAGTGTGAAAAAGGTCATTACACGGGGCGTTATCACCCCCGGAATTGTCATGGTACTTGACCTTGACAACGTTGTTTTGTCAATGCCTTTGACCACAATAAAAGTGCCAAAATGGTGTAGTACAAGGTGAGATATGATAAGAGATATCGCGTCTCAATGGGATAAAGGTGATATGATGTCATCCAATACTTAGATGGATAGATACTTACTTGGGATAACTTATCACACTTGAAATCATATCCCATCCAAAATAAATATAGGACAAAATAACTTATCCACTTGAAATCCTATCCAATTCATACCAAACATGGGATGTGATAATATTATACTATCCCACATCTTTACTGCGACACATCAAATGAGGCCTTAATATTTTTCTTATATGAAAACAAAGAGTTTGAACACTCAAAGAAAAGTTTTTTTTGCACTCAAGAAATATGGTGTTCCTTTTAGGCTTGGAGGAAAAAATCTCATTTGATTAAAATAAACCAACACTTGAGTTAAAATAACTAAAATCCAAGATCTAAGGGCCATATAGCTTGTGTGTATGTCATTATTCAATAGGTTGGATCACAATATATTGTACCCAATGCAAGTTCCAAAGAATTAAACCCCCCAAAGCTCTCAAATGTCAAATTTGGGGGGGGGGGGGGGTCTTTATTGTGCCATTGCTAGAAGATTAGTACAACTATGATTTAGTATTCCCTGTAGCGAGCTCTTGTGAGAATGTCATAAGCTGTGAATAGAGATTTAAGGAAATGTAACTTAATTAGTTCTCCGATAATGGCCATGAACTTCATTATAGCTAATGCACCTTATTTATAGCGATTAAATAATGAGAAGGTTTCCAAAATTTTTTTTGCAATGTTTGAAGTGGGATTCATTACAAAAAAAATAAGCAAAATCTAGGAAGATGACATTCCATCTTACTAATTAAAGATTATAAATATACAATATGCAGTATTCAGATAATTTTTCACATGAAAAATATATAATATAATGCATTCTTCCAACTCCTCAAACCATAAGAGTATATTTAAATATTTTTCAATTTAAGAAAAGATTTAACCATTGAGTAGAGTATATGTCCTCTAAAGTCCCAAGTTAACGTTATTCTAAGTGATTAGTCAAGGCCATGAGTTGAATGATGTGACATGAAGTCTTTGATCAATGAATATTTTTAGAGACCTTAGAGACTAAGACTCAAAGAGTGTTATGGTGAGACAACATAGATAAAGAGGGAACACAATTAATTATATACTTTTTCAATCTCCCCCTTTATCAAATTTTGAGACAAAACAAAAAAAATAAGTAATAGAAGCAAAATAATCAAATCAATAACTAATGATGCAACTCTACCGACCAAAGGCATAAAAGATAGTAATTAAATTTAGAAGAATTAAATGCCAAGATAATCAAACATGAATCAATGATCTCATGTACCTATTTTCTTGATAAGCGCTAACAAACACATTAAGTACCAACAGATAATATATAGATAGTGAAGAGGTGTCATATATATTTGAAAATAAATATGAGGCATTCTACCAATTACTAATTGCTAAATCCCTTTTACGATGAAAATTTTAAAAATAAATATGATCCCAATCATTATTGAGCATATAAACACTCTCTCCTCATAAGGATAATAGTAGAAAACTAACCTTCAACTCTAAACATGCTCAAATCACTTACTCTCCCCACTTGCAAATTTTTCCCTCTTTTTCAAGACATTAGACAAAAAATAAAGAAATAAGGAAAATGTAGATATTTAAACAATAAGAGAATTTAGAAGGTACACATGTCAATCAACCAACAAAATGAGAAATATTCATATAAAAAGTGAGAAAATAGTATCAAATTAAGGCAAAAATAATATATGATAATAATTATCATTTTACTACCCATTATTAACTACACATGGAGGAAAAAAATACATCTAAGCAAATACGATAAAACATTTGTTATAACAAGATAAGAACATCACAAAAGAAATAATTTAAACTTACATCAACATATAGACAAAATGACACCTAATCCTTTCTACCTAACATAAAACCCCCCAAACAAACCACTCATTCTTATCAAATAACCCTCACCTCGCTAGCCTTCCTAATTTCAAGATGATCATGAATATTCAACTCGATAACTTGTAAGGTGTCTCTCGCACGCAAAGTTTCTAATTTCAAGATGATCATGTAAATTTAATTTAGGGAGTTTGGGTAGAGCTTTTATAATGGGTGAGCCTTTTTGTTGGAATAGTGACAGTTGGGACTTACCTTATGATGGATATTCGGTTTGTGGAGATTAGTCTAGGCAATAGTGTATTTGGGGTGTGTGTGTGTGTGGTGGTGGGGGGGGGGGGGGGAGGTTCCTTATTTGGATTTGCTTGTGAGATGTCTTGCGCACAAAACTTAGTAAGGTTCGGGAGTTAAGAGACAGATAGGCACTAGAACATTTAGTTTATTACATTTTGCGTTACTTATTTAAGAAATAGAGCATCAAGAGACAAGATATCCCAAGGTTTAGGGGCAACGAGGCTAAAAACATTACAAAATCGAAAGCACTGATGAACGTTCTCACCATCAGTATCATACGTGGGACAATCTCAGGAAGAGTTGAGTCGCAAATTATAACTCCCTACCTGGATTTATGGGTTACCCATAGTCAACCCGCTCCGACCCAAGTGTTAGGTGTGAAGTGAAGTGAAACAACGTATATAATGTTGCTAATCTAGTTTTATTTTAATTAACATATCACTTGTTTAGCATGCGATTCCAATTTCAAATCAAACTACATGAGGGACCCATGGAAAGCATCCTTGGAGTCCAAGCATATAGAGCTACTAACGTAAAATAAAAGAGAGTACTTATTTGTGTAACGCTCTCAAAATATGAACCCCCGCCCAATCTGTCGTAACAAAGGAGATGGTGTGAGACGAATGCTCAGCAGGAAATATATAAATACAATATTAAATCAAACGATAGAAAGAAGATTCTAACACGTTATACCTACGTGCACATGCAACTACCTTATATATATATGTATATATACTTAATGCATGAATTTTTTTTATTTCTAAAACATGATTTATTTTGATTAAATTACCTTAATCTTACAAAGAACTTCCTCTTTCTTGACTTGCAATATATCCCTCTTCTTATCACACGCGGTTAAATATTTGAACAACTACACTTTATTTAATCGAAATCATTTCTGTACCAAAATCACCCTTTTCATTTAAATAAACTCACATTAGTATTTTCATTGAAAATCACCCTTTTCAAAACACGCGAACACCATATTAGAAAATACTTATTTAACTTTTAAAAATCTTTAACAACACACCCTTGTGTTAATTATGGTTAAACCTTCTTAGACTACTTAACTCACCCGTTTAATCACTATACTTTACCATTTTACCCTTTTTATTTCCAATTTCGTAAGTGTTAATCTCTCCAAAACATTATTAAGTTATCTGCACTAACTTCTCAATGTTTTAACCCATTAAAACTTATTCAACACCTTTTATAATTATTATCCAAGTTAAATATTTCTTCACTTTCTTTATCAAGAAACCCAATTACATTTGAAGACTTCTTTCGTAAGAAAATACCATTTTCTTTTCTTAATTCATTACACTTATCACATTTTCAAAACCCTTTTCAGACATATTAAGGGCTCAAATTTCATTCTTCTTTATTTCATATCTAAACCCAATTAAACCATCATTAAACTTGTTTATATTCTTATCATGAAAATACTACAAGTATTTATGCATGAGAAGATGGATTTTATATTCTAAAATCCTATTAAATGGGTTAAACACATGGTTTATTCTAGAAATTCATAATACTTGCAAATCACACTTTTCAAGACTAAAAATTTTTTTTTTTTTTTCAAAACTTCAAACAAATGTCCCATTTTTCGTTAAAATCTTCATTTTTGCTAGAACTCAAACTTAACTTACCAAATATCTTTAGCAACATAAATATGTAAATTTCAAACATTTTTACTCCACAAAAATGTTTAGCATCCAACTTCTTGAAACACAACATTTTTCACAAATATCCTAAATATTTATTTCAACAAAACCTTAAAATATATTCTCATGATTGATTTCCAATAAAATAACATTTTCCAATATTTTTATTTCATAAAAAATTTTAAACACCAAGTTTCCTAGAAATATCTCATTTTTGTGCAAAGCCATTAAAATCCATTTTCTTACAACTCATAAAAAAGATCAATCTTATATCTCATATGCATCCTACTCTTATTTTCTACAAACAAGACTACCACTAAAAAACTAGAGTCATAAATCTAAGAGTAGAATGTTTTCCACCTCAAATGGAGCTCCAAAATGGTTGGTTGAAATGTCGAAGAAGATGGTAACCTCCCATCTCCTAAGGTGGCCTCAAGGAGGTTGCCTAGATTCACCAAGATTGTCTCAATTTAAGATCCATCAAAGCCCTCTTCAAGCTTCACAAATCATCCATCTTCATCTCCTCCCAAATCCCCAATAACACCTCCAAAATTCGTAGCTCCACTCAATAATGGTGGAAATGGGTGTAGTTGGCTTAAATATGGTCGGATACTAAAAGAATATGGTGGCATAAGGTGGAAGAATGGTGATGACATGGTGGTTTTCAATAGAGAGAGATGCATATAGATGCATAAAATGGTTGAAGACCCACCCTCTCTCTCTTCTTACAACTCTAATATAACCAAAACAAACCCAAACAAGCCTTATAAAAACCTCTTAAACACCAAAATTCTATTTTTTCCCAATTTGGTCTCACCAGAGCTCGACAACTCATCCATCCAATGGCCCAAAACGAGACAGCGCACTGGGGCAATCTGATTTAAAAATTATGTATAATCTCGTTTGAATGAGAATCGCCCCTCGTTCGAACGAAAATGGATTCTCGTTCTAACTGCGCTTCGAACAACCTGGACGTGTTATTCAGTGGGATCTCATTCAAATCTTGTTCAATACACTACTTTAAACAACCTTGGTTTCTCGTTCGAACGACCTGAATTCGTTCGAATGACTACACCTCATGTTTCTCGAAATTTTCAATTTTAACCCACCAACTTTCAACAGTTACAATCAGGACCTCAAGCAATCAACTGCAGCTATAAACTCAATCATAGTGATCCAAATCTCAACGTCTACATATTATTACAACTTATGGGGGGGGGGGAATAAATAAAATTTTGGGGCGGGATATTACATAAGTAGTGGAATATTATGACATGCATTTACTTTATTGTTGAGCCATATATGTGATTAAGTTATATATATATATATATACGCGCGTGTGTGTGTGATACTTGTGGAGTATATACGTGTGGTATGGGGTGTATGGGTGCCTTAGTCGTGGCATGCTATTTTAGGATTATCTCAGCCTTTTTTTTAAAATCTCATGATGATACCAATATAGGCCTGTTGTGTATAAGCGAGTAGTGTGTGAACGCTTAACGTTATGCATCATGCTTTAGCAAATTATGAGGGAAAAATTCTTGTATTAGTGGGAAAGACTGTAATACTCCGTATTTGTATGGATTTTGTTTATTATTTATTATGTGAGAAATAAATTAATAAATGAGATTAATAATTACTTCTGTGATTTGGTAATAATAAAATGCAAAATTTAAATGGTAATTAAATTTTGCATGTGATGTAATTTTTGTGCCATGGGTTATAAATAATTAATTGGTGATACTAATTTTATAATATTGGGACTATATATTACACGTGTCATAATCAAGTGTGTATGTTATTTACATTGTGAGGTATTATTGTGTGTGTGGAAGGTATTATCATTTGGATTGGACTCTATAGTGTCATAAAGATGTGGATATGTGTTTTTAGTGCTTTGGATTGGGCCTATGGGATAGGCATACCTTTGGGCTAAGTTTTTTACTAGTTTGGATAGCATTTTGGGCTCATTTAAAGACCTAAAAGTAGGCTTTTAATGACGTGCGGGTCTAGACTTATTTTATGGGCGTTAACCCTTATTAGTTGAACACAATACACACAAAACATAAATCCTAGTTGCCCTAGAGATTCAGGAGAACTTTGCGGAGGAAGAAAAATGGATCAAGAGGAGGAATCCTTGTTCATATTTTCAGGCAAGAAATCTCTTACCTTATCACTGCATAATCTGTAACTAGTTTATTATAATATTAATCTTTTGTATTTGATTTAAGATATAGGAGAATGTTTAGGGATTTAATCTAGTGTCTTAATAACAGCCATATTGGATTGAATTGGCATACGTAATTAAACTATTGGTGGGTTTTTATAATATGACTTAATTTTTTGTTGAAATCCTTGAATTGGATCGTTATGGGTTATGATTATATTATTAGAATGTATATTTAGGGCATAATCACTTGTACTTCTTATTGTCCTATGTTAATTTAATGTTTTTAAATCTTAAATCGCATTTGTTAATTTGATCCATTGAAGTTTGAAAATGAAATTAGGTTTAAATTGAATTAATCAGATTTGAGCTGTAATTCGTGTTAGAATGATGTTATTCATTGTAGAATCGAATAAGGATCATGAATATATAGTTTATAGAACTAAAGATAGGGGTCAGTATGTGTTTTAAAACTCGTGTGTGACATTAATTGAGATTGGGGCTACCATAAAATTATTTTGGGAAAAAGTATTTGGATCTGGGAAGATCGGATCGATCCAGATTTAGACCAGATCGATTCGATCCTATTGGTGGGTTGGGATTGGAGATTTTATTAGTTCGATCAATTTGATTTCTTTTGGATCGATTATTTGGGTGATTTGTTATATATATAATATGATAAGATGTATATGTGCATATAATGCTTTGTACATATAGTTTGTAGGGTAACAAACTAAAGTGTTTATGGTGTTAAGTAGCATTCGAGAGATTATAAGCCATTAGTTAACTTAGTGATCGAATGTTGTGACATATCTGTATATTACGAGGTAGATTATATTTATATATATAGGTTTACTTATAGTGTAAAGTGTGATAAACTATGAGCGGGATTTTTAATAAGATTTGAGAGTTAATAAACCTAAGAATGTAATGGACAATACAATAATGGGGATTAGGACAATTTTTGGTATGCTTGATGTGGGTACCCGAAATTTAGTGCTATAAGCCTGGACGAGTAGCCCAGCCCAAGCGGCCCAAAGTCCAGGCCCCTTATCTTTTGTATGGATCCGATTTCCCCACGATCCCATAAAGGGAAGTTATAGGGGAGCACGATCCCATGAAGGGAAGTTATAGGGAAGATGGCTAATATGGAGGAATCCATCATCTCCATTAACTAACCTACACATATATAAATTAAACCCTAGGTCCGGGGCAAAGGACAAGTTGTATTCTCTGTACTCATTCCCCAGAATATTGAGAAATAATACTGACTGCACCACCATGGACGTAGGCACCTCTTTGCTGAACCACGTACATCCGTTGTTGTGTGATTGGCGTTTTATTTGTTCTTTCTTGGTCATTACTTCTCTCATATTTATTTGTGTTGCACAATAATTTTCACCAACAGTAATTGTCACCACAATTGGCGCCGTCTGTGGGAAGCGTTCATCTTTCCCTGAGAAGAGCCCACGCCAAGAAAAGGATCTAAGATGTCTGGTCACAGCAGCAACGCTCCTCAAGCAGGAGACATTCAAGAGCCACCTGCTCCTCGCAGGATTAGGTCTGAAGTCCGACGTTCAGATCGTGGGGCTCTCTTGGAAAGGCCAGCCTCAGAAGAAAGTCAAGGACCCGCAAGGTCCACGCAGATATCCAGATTGATTGAGGCATACGTGGCAAGGCTCCACGAGCAAAGGGAGTCTTCTCGCAGATACGAGGCTGAGAATGCTCGCTTGAAAAGAAGACTGGAAAGACTCGAGAAGGAACTACGTCCTAATACCAAGAGACACCCCTATCGCACTCCTAGCCCTCAGGCGAGCAAATCTCACAGCCGAGGAAGGAGCCCTAGGCGGGAATATCAAGGGATAGAAGGTGGCGACTCAGACGACGACCTCCGCGAACAACTAAGAAGAGCTCGCCGCTACTAAAGCCCTGCTCGCAGCGACGAAAACATACGAAACCTGGTCCGCAGAGAAATGGACCAACATCCAGCTCACCGCGGCACCAGGTGAACCAGGGAACTCGCCAGGAGAGCCCTCAAGACCCAGATGAAGTCACCCTTTACGAGGGAAATTGAAGAGGAAGAGGCTCCCAAGAAGTTTGCCATTCCAAGGTTCAAGATTTACGACGGGAAAACTGACCCCATTGATCATGTTAGGCAGTACCGGCAGGCCATGACCCTCTGGAATCACCGGGATGCACTGATGTGCCGTATCTTCCCCTCGAGCCTCCATGACGTGGCCCAAAAATGGTTCTAAAAACTCCCTCACTGATCCATCAGAAATTTCAAATCCCTGGCCGAGCTCTTTACGGCTCGGTTCATCACCAGCAGCTCCCATCCCAAAAGGATGGATGCTCTATTAACCATGAAGAAAACGCCTCAAGAAACACTCCGAGACTACGCGAAGAGGTACTGGGATTTATTCAACAAGATCGAGGACTGCGCGGAAGAGGTGGCAGTGGCTTCCTTCAAAATTGGGCTACCTAGCTCTTCCCTCCTTTACCAGTCCTTGACGAAGAAGGAAGCTACGACCATTGACGACCTGATGGCCCGGATTGAGAAATATGCAAAGGTGGAAGATGTCACCCGCCTTAATGTAGGAGAAAACGGTCGAGCCAAGCTCACTACCAAGGGAAGTGAGAAAGTTGAGAACCAGAAGAAAGGAGGAAAGAGTGGGGGCAAGAATGGATCCAAAAATGGAGGGAACCCTGACGTAACAAAATCGTTCCAGGCGGTCAACACCGTCTTCAAAGAACCAATTTACAAAATTCTCGTGAAGATCAAGGATGAGCCATTCATCAAATGGCCCCGTAAAATGGGAGGAGACCCCTCGAAAAGAAAGAATGCGTTAAGGTGCACTTTCCACAAAGAGGGAGGGCATAAGACCGAGCACTGCAAGGCTCTTAAGTCCCATCTCGAGGAGTTGGCCCAGTTCGGACATTTGAATGACTTTGTGGAAAAGAGGGTAGAGAAAGTGGATGCCCACAGAGAGGCGAAACCCGACAACGTGCTAGAGGATGATACCGGACACGAATTCACAGTAATCCACGGAGTATCTGACTTCAAGAAAATACAAGGGAACTCAGCTCGAATGGAGGTAAAAAAACTGACAGCGATAATGCAAGCTTTCCAGATTGATCCAGCAAGATCACAGTCAGGAAAACGTCGGCGAGCAGAGGACATCGACTACAACAAGCATATTGTTTTCACGGATGAAGACCTAGTGGGGGTAAGGACCCCACATCATGATGCCTTGGTCATTACACTCAGGATAGCCAACTTTGACATCGACAGGCTGCTCGTCGATTAAGGAAGCTCATCCGAAGTAATGTACATCGACCTGTTCAGGAAATTGAAGTTGAGCGTCGCCGACCTAAAGGGAGCTACTGTCCCTCTGGTCGGCTTCGCTGGAAAAATGACCATGCCCCTGGGCAAAATAGTACTACCAGTGCACGCTGGGAATGTTTCCAAGATGATCGAGTTTTTGGTGGTCGACATTGATTCACCGTATCAGGCCATCCTCGGCAGGGGATGGCTTCATGCGATGAAGGCAGTCTCCTCGACCTACCATCAGAAGCTAAAATATGTTACCAAGCGAGGAGTAATGGAAATACGCGGCGACCAGGCGATGGCAAGGAAGTGCTTCATAGCGGCCATCCGACCCAAGCCAGAGAAAAAAGCCGATCAACCCAGCGAGAAAGTGGAGGAAGGTGCAATTCCTTCCAAATAGCAATTAAAATATGGAAGGCCTGGAGTGGAAGAGACCAGGCTCCTCCCCTCCGAGCGTGTCGTCGAGGACCTGGTAGAAGTGGCGCCTAGGGAAGGCGACAACAGCAGAGTCTTCCTGATCGGAGCATCACTCACTGACCAAGAGCAAAAGGAGTTGTCAACCTTACTCAGAAGAAACATAGATGTTTTCGCTTGGGAATATTATGAGCTGCCAGGAATAGATCCCAATATGGTCTGCCACCAGTTGCATGTCGATCCCACATTCAAGCCGATAACGCAGAAGGCACGGCGAACTGCTCCCGAGAAGGCCAGAGCAATAGAAAAAGAAGTCGAAAAACTGCTGGATGCAGGATCCATACGGGAAGTGCAATTCCCCAAATGGTTATCCAACCCAGTGGTAGTTCCGAAAAGCAACGGGAAGTGGAGAGTTTGCATAGACTTCACTGACCTCAACAAAACCTGCCCCAAGGATAGCTTCCCTCTTCCAAAAATAGACCAACTAGTAGACGCCACCGCAGTTCACGAATGAATGAGTTTCCTGGACGCGTACTCAGGATATCACCAGATTCCCTTGTATGCCCCAGATCAGGACAAAACGACGTTTATCACGACGGTTGGTTTATATTTTTACAAGGTCATGCCTTTGGGCTAAAAAATGCAGGGGCAACCTATCAGCGGCTAGTTACTAAAATGTTCAAGAATCAAATGAGAGACACAATGGAGGTCTACATCGACGACATGCTCGTCAAGAGCAAGGAGAAGGAGAATCACCTCTCCGACCTGTCTAGTACCTTCGAAATCCTCAAAAAGTACCGAATGAAAATCAATGCGAGCAAGTGTTCCTTCGGTGTCCAGTCAGGGAAGTTTCTTGGGTATTTGGTCAGCAAGCGAGGCATAGAGGCTAATCCGGACTAGATTGATGCAATCAACAGAGTGAAACTTCCTCGCACAGTCCGAGATGTACAGAAGCTCACTGGAATGCTCGCTGCTCTAAATCGTTTCATTTCTAAATCCTCCGAGAGATGCAAGCCTTTCTTCCAACTCTTAAAGGGAAGCAAAACAGTAGAGTGGAGCCCAGATTTCTCACGAGCATTGGACGAGCTCAAGTCCTATCTAAGCACTCCACCACTGCTTGTCATACCACAGCAAATGGACTCTTTGTACCTCTACCTCTCTGTATCCAGTCATACGGTTAGCTCGTCGCTAATGTGCGAAGTTACAGGAATCCAACATCCCGTCTATTACGCGAGCAAAAGCTTATTAGATGCCGAGCAGCGCTACCTACCATTGGAAAAGCTCGCATTAGCCCTAGTAATAGCCTCGAGGAAACTGAAGCATTACTTCGAAGCTCATACGATCATCGTCCTTACATCACACCCCCTCAAGGCTGTCCTAAGGAAGACGGATTTGTCAGGCAGACTGTCTAAATGGTCAGTCGAGCTCGGCCGGTTTGACATCCAATTTCAAGCAAGGACAGCTATCAAGGGTCAAATCCTTGCTGATTTCATAGCTGAATTCACAGGCGAAGAACCCTACGACCAGTCTAAGCCAACAGAGCAAAACAACCAAGCTACAGTGGAAAGCTGGAAACTATTCGTTGATGGAGCCTCCAACTCATAGGGGGCAGGGGTAGGAATTGTTCTCATCACTCCAGAAAACACAGTCCTTGAGCAAGGAATCAGGCTGGGATTTGCAGCCTCCAACAACGAAGCAGAATACGAAGCCCTAATAGCAGGTCTCCAAAAAGCGCAAACTCTGGGAGCAAAGCGTTTGCAGGTATTCGGTGATTCGTAACTAGTTTCCAACTAGATAAGTGGAGACTATAACACGAAGGATGAGAGAATGGTAGCCTACCTCTCCTTGGTGAAAAACTTAATGACGAGCTTTGAAGAGATCAACATCCAGCAGTTTCCCAGGGGGCAAAATAGCCACGCTGATGCGTTAGCAGCCCTGAGCTCGGCAGTTGATTCTAGCCTTAAAAGGGTTATCCCTATCGATTTCCTCAGTGGCCCAAGCATTTACCCCAACTGTGAGCTGAAAAAAGCAAAACCAATACTCCAATTGGAATCAGCCCCCAGCTGGATGGATCCCTTGAAGGACTATTTAAAGAACGGAACGCTTCCAGAGGACAAGAGAACTGCCCACCAGATAAGAGTCAAAGCTGCTCGCTTTCACTTATCCACAGGAGGCGACTTGTATAAAAGATCTTTCTCCAGCCCCTACCTTAGATGCGTCCACCCAGGCGATGTCATGGCAGTGCTTCACGAGCTTCACGAAGGAATCTGTGGAAGTCATGCCGGAGGAAGGTCTCTAGCCTTCCGAGCAATAAAGAAAGGTTATTGGTGGCCATACATGCAAAAGGACTCCGCAGTATATGTCCGCAAATGCCTGAAATGCCAACTTCACGCTCCTATGGTCCACCAGCCCGCCAGCGAATTAAAATCCCTGACCAGCCCCTGGCCCTTTGCCCAGTGGGGAATGGACATCGTGGGACCACTGCCCACCGCCACTGGCAATCGCAAATACCTGTTGGTTGCCACTGACTACTTTACCAAGTGGATCGAGGCAGAACCACTGGCGAACATCCGAGATGCTGACATGATAAGGTTCGTATGGAGAAATATAATCACTCGATTCGAAATCCCCAGAACCATCATCACTGATAATGGAACACAGTTCGAGAGTGGCCCTTTTCAGGACTTCTGTAACAAACACGGGATCAGGCACAACTTCAGCTCGGTGGCCTACCCTCAAAGCAACGGACAAGCTGAAGCTTCCAACAAAACAATGATCGCTGGATTGAAGAAGCGGTTAGAGCGAGCCAAAGGCGCATGGGCAACCGAGCTACTGCATATCCTATGGGCATATATAACGACTCCTAGGCGAGCAACAGGAGAAACGCCATTCTCACTAGCATATGGTATGGAGGTGATCATCCCACTAGAAGTGGGATTGCCAACAATGAGATCCGACCTTGTCGAACAAGACCAGAACGATCAGGCTTTGCTCGCTGAACTCGACCTGGCCGACGAGTGCAGGGAACTTGCCCTAGTGAAACTAGCGAGCTATCAGCAACAGCTCGCGAAGCATTACAGCAAAAGGGTCAATCCGAGGAAATTCAAAGTTGGGGACTATGTTCTAAGAAAGGTCCTGGGCAACACAGTGAAGCCATCAGACGGTAAACTGGGCCCAAACTGGGAAGGACCTTATAAGATAATTAGAGACGACCTGCAAGGTGCCTATCATTTGGAAACGATGGAGGGCAGGGAGATACCACGAGCATGGAACGCAGCTAATCTCAAGAAATTCTATTTTTAGGAATTCTATTATTAAATCTTTTATTGTATTCGTTATGTGAAAGGACAGTTCATTTCTCATTTCACTAATGAAAATCTCTCAGTTGATCACTCTCTAATTAGTAACGGTTATATTTTATTACACATCCCTTCCAAATCACAGGCATAATGGTCGACATAGCAGGGGAACACCCCTCCTCAGGTCATCGTCATGAAGCACGACAGACCTCTTAGCATTGCCCCTGGCAATATATGAAGCCCTACAGAGTATTCTTAGGCATCAAACCTACTTTGGTTAAATAAAATCCTGATCGGATGAAGACATCCAATACCAGGTGTGTCCTCGCCAATTGCCCTACTTAGGCCTAAGGGAGTGTGACGACACAACCTAAAAGGTAAAGTGAGGGCACAATGGTATTCTTGCATTGTACTGGACTGGGGGGACACTCACATGACAAAATAAAAAGGATTGTGAAGCAGCAAAAATATAAAAGGATTGGATGAACACGTTTAGTCGGCAAAATTGCCCAAAACACGAACTTTTCATTAATCTTTTATATTTACAAACAATGATAATACATGTTTAGTCGGCGAAGCTCGCCCAAAGCATTTACATTATCAAAAAGAAAAAGAGTAACAAAATCTCAAGGAGGTGGAATCCTCCGAACAAGATAATCAGCAACTTTAGCTCTTCTTCCATCATCAGGAGCGGGGACTAGCTCTTCCACGACCTCATTTGCGTCCAATTCCAATAGTTGTCGGGGAATAGCATCAATGGGGATCCATCGATCATCCCTCCTGAATGGATTGGGCATCAGAGTGGAGGAGGACATCTTGTGTCGATACCATAACATCGAGTTCCTCGGGACCTGCAGCTCTTTCAGGGCACTCAACCACCCTCTGATGAAGGAAAGTTCCTCGAACTCTGATAGTCTTGTTGGAGCATCCAGCCAGCCTTGATCGTAGCCATCAGACCACACTTGTCGAGGACCCTTCTTGAACAAATTTCGTAGTCGGGTGACGTCCCTCTGGAGCCCAGCAACAGTTAAATAAGATCGCCGAACATCATCGCGTAGCTCCTCCATCTCCCTCTCACGCTGTTCCTCGACTTCCCTGTTCCTACCCCTGGCACTCCTGCCAGCACGCGGGAGAGGAGGCCGAGTAGCTCGCGATGAAGAAGAGCCTTACAGGACTGCCGAAACGGTGCTCGGCGAATGCTCCTTAAGCCTTAGGACCTCCCTCCTGAAGTCTTCATTCTCCTGCTGCAGGAACTCCCCAACCTGGTTAATCTCGGTGGCCTCCAGCAACCTTGCTCTCAGTGCACTGACTTCTTCTTATACTGAGGCACCGATTTCTTCCATCTCCTGGGGCCTGTCCTTCATCTTGGCCACCAGCTCGGACTGATCCTTATATTTTTGGTTCCTTGACTTGGCAAACCTGTAAAGTCTAGCAAAGGCCTGGCGAACTTCAGGGCTTGCATTAAGACCAAGAGTCCTACCCAGTTGGGAGGTAACATGAATATAATCATCAACATCAACCAACTACAAGTAAAAGAAAGAGAGAAAAAGAGATCAGCGTAAACAAAAGGAGAATCTTCTCATTTCATTAATAAAGACCAAGTACAAAAGTACAAAAGTAAACCCTAAGAACAAATTAACTGGCAACTTCAGGCTGCCCAGCGGTGTCTGGATGCTTCCCCTTATCAGCTGCAGCAGAGGTATCCCCCTCAGCAGGAATGATTTCATTCGCCTGAACAGGGCGAACACCAGCAGGAACTGTGTCCGAGGGAAGATGCGTACCCTCGATGGTTGGAGCAGGAGCTTCTTCGTCCACAGTTGGCTTGGGACCCGGGTCGTGCTCGTCAAACAGGGAAGACTCAGCATCCACACCAGCAACTAGAAGAGCTTTGTTCCAGCCCTTCTTGAAGTTCAGATGGCTGATGTAGCCAATCTGAACCTCAGCATCATCATAAGCAGCAGCCCACCCAGAGTTGTATGAGTCCTCCTTAATGGTGGGCTGCTGCTTATGATGATGCTGAGGTTCAGATTGGCTACATCAGCCATCTGAACTTCAAGAAGGGCTGGAACAAAGCTCTTCTAGTTGCTGGTGTGGATGCTGTGAGTCCTCCTTAATGGTGGCTGCCTGGGCTTTTTCCGCCTCCAACTGCTCGGCCAGAACCCTATTCTTCTCTGCGAGGTCCAGCTTGCTCGAGCACACTAGGTCATAAGCCTTCCTCAGCTCGCCCAGTTCCTTAACCGCGTTATCCCTCTCGCGGGCAGAGTTGACGAGGGCCAGATCAGACGAAACTCGAGCTGCATCAGCAGCCTTTAGATCCGCCTCCAACTGAGAACCCCTGGCTTCCAGAGCAGACTTTTGCTGCTCCAACTCACCGTTCCTCTTCACCAGCTCGTCACGAGAACGATAGAGCACAGCGAAGTCGGTCACAAACTGCAAAGAATAAAGAAGAAATCAGGAAGAGGAAACAATCAAGACTTGTTAAAAAATTGAGAATTGGAAGGGAATTTTACCAAGGCCAGCCTCTGGCTAGCTTGCAGGGCCAGCTGATCGGACCCCAGCGCCCTCTGGCGATCCGCAAGAAGAACTGCTCTCTCAAGCAGCGCAGGAGCTAGCTGAGGAGAAATGGCCACCGAAGCCCCCTCGGGCAAGGCAGATACTGGGACCAAAGCTTGACCTGCCTTGGTCCTTGATTCCATTTTCCTCCTCTCCTCCTCCTTCTCTCTTTCCCTTCTCTTCCTCTCCTCTACTCTCTTCTTCTCCTCCACCTTTTTTCTCTCCTCCTCCTTTTTCCTCTCCCTCTCTTTCGCCTCCTCCTCCTCTCTCCTCTTCCTCTCTTGCTCCTGAGAGGAAGGCTGAGAACCTGTAGCCACAACCCCAGATGCAGTCTTCTGTTTCTTTGACCTTTGTGCAAGGAGCACATGGTCATCATCAACATCATCATCTCTGATCAGGTTCTTCCTTGGAGGCATATCTTCACCAGAACTGCTGGGAGTACTCGACGATCCTCGAGCCTTAGAAGCCTTCTCAGAATCAGAAGAGCTGCTACTATCAGAGCTCCCTTCACCGAGATTACCTACAGGCTCACTTTCAGAACTCCCCTCCTCTTCGTCCAACTGGATTAGCTCGGCAGTAGTCTCTTCGCAGGAAGCAAACTCTGGAACACTGTCCACAGGCCGTGCTATAAAGCTAGAGCCTACGTTCTTATACTCTAACAAGAAAGCGATAGATCTGGGATGCTCGCCGTCACCCAAAGGCTCTCTGATGTTCCAAGCTTTAACCAACTCAGAAATCGGGACCTCGCTAAGAGCAGGCTCCAAGTTCCATGACCTCGCTATAAAAGAAAACGCAGAAGGGAGTCAGAAAAGTCATAAGCCAGCAGAGATTGAAGCAACAGTACAAATATCTACCTATATATTCTTCCCCATAAAAGGGAACAGTGAATCTTTCAGACCTCGACCCTTCAGATTGGGGAGAGAACTGCCAATTCCTAACAAGAAAACCTTCCTGCCAGTAGTCCTTACGGGAATCAGGTAGATTTAATACCAATACCCTATCAGGGCTCCTAGCTTTGAGGTACAGGACACCTGAACTAGTTCGAGAGAAGGAGTAACAAAAGTAGACCTCGGCGAGCCCTAACCTTGTGCCATACAATTGATTTATCCTATGCATGCCGTTCACTATTTTCCATACATTGGGCGAACATTGTGCAGGTACAATACTAAAATAGCTAAAAAAATGCAAAAATAAGTTATTAGGGGGAAAAGTAAGTCCCCCCTGAGAAAGAAATAGAGCATGAATCCAATGGGCATCCTCTATATCCCTAACGTTCCTAGGAGGCAAGGCACAACACTCAATCTCTACCCACTCAGGAATGTTGTAGAATTTTCTAAATTCCGAGATTGACCTATTTCTAATCTTCGCCAGTGGAAAATACAAGAAAAGCTACAAACCAAAGAGAAAATGAAAAGGGCACGAGAAACTTACAAGACAAAAGATCAGGTCAAGTGACGAAGAAGCAACGAGAATGGAGATCGAAAGTAGAAGGTACGAAGCGTAAGAGTTCTCAGAAGATAGAAGAGTGCTGGAAAAGCTGAAACGACGAAAAGAAATGTGCCTTATTCCAACAAACCTTCAAAATCTAATCATACTGCACAGTAAGCGAAGCGGCTGCAGCCAGAAATCGACTCTACAGCTCCCGAGGAATTGCAACGCAATAATCATTTAAATTTGTTGGGCCCACATACATGGCACAACAAATTTAGGGGCAATTGTGGGTACCCGGAATTTAGTGCTATAAGCCTGGAGGAGTAGCCCAGCCCAAGCGGCCCAAAGTCCAGGCCCCTCATCTTTTGTATGGATTCGATTTCCCCACGATCCCATGAAGGGAAGTTATAGGGGAGCACGATCCCATGAAGGGCAGTTATAGGGAAGATGGCTAATATGGAGGAATCCATCATCTCCATTAACTAACCTACACATATATAAATTAAACCCTAGGTCCGGGGCAAAGGACAAGTTGTATTCTCTGTACTCATTCCCCAGAATATTGAGAAATAATACTGACTGCACCACCGTGGACGTAGGCACCTCTTTGCTGAACCACGTACATCCGTTGTTGTGTGATTGGCGTTTTATTTGTTCTTTCTTGGTCATTACTTCTCTCATATTTATTTGTGTTGCACAATATTTGTCACCAACAGTAATTGTTACCACACTTGAGAGTACATGGTATCCTATTTTGTGGTATATCTTTAATATGTTATAAGGTTCATCTTAATTAAGGTCTTGAGAGATGGGAAACCTGTAATTAAACCAAGAATTTGGCGTTCGGGTATTGAGATGATTTGGGTATGCTTGAGAGTATGCGCTATCATATATATATATATATATATATCATTTGTTTGAGCATGTGAACAAAACAATTACTTGTGGGGTATCTATTGATCGGGCTTGTAATGATTTTTGGTTGTGATTATGTGCTGCATTCTTAGCCATTGAAGCATGATCATGTGGAAGTTATATGTTTGATCACATGTTCATAATGGGCATCGCCTCATAATGAGGGATACATATGGATCGATCCATAGGGAGACATTATTGATAACGTTACTGCCCGGTGACATATTAGGATCATACATTCAGGATGGTTATCGCCTCATGATATGAAATGTGGATGCTTGATCCATTTAGTGGGTTTTGGTATGGACTAGCGGATCGTGTTACTGTGTAATGATCCCCCTGTTCTTATGTGTGTGTTTGTTTTGAAATCTGTTAGGTGAGGGACTCTTTCCGATTTAATGATAAAAGCACGGTAAGGTTCCCTAAGTATATGCCTTCGTATGATTGTTATGAGAATTATATACATGTATAATAATCCGACGATGGACATTTTGATGTCACATTTATGTGTCTTGTTATGAGATTGTGTATATCTTATTTTATGGATGACATGAGTGGGGGTTGGTACGTGATATTATTATGTACATACATTATAGTCCAGTAATGGAGACTATTAATTAAAAGATGTTAAGATAAGATAAAATGCTACGTTATGATATCGTGAGTATTTTAGTAAGTAAAAGATGAGTATTGGGTTGTAATATGTAATTATGTGGTTAGTTACATCCCATGTTAATATTTTATTATGCGGTATTACTTATTAGTCTAGTGGCCAAGAATTATTAGTGTTGATCATGCCTTGGGTTGGGGAACTCGTATAGTATCTAACTTATGATGAGGGGTACAGTATCTCTTGTATGTGGGTGCCGACAAGATTCCATGTTTATAGTAAATGAGTCGCATGATTATTACTTTTTTGATATTATAAATTATTTCTTGCAACTTTAGGCACTGGCCCAAATCTGTATACCATTTTTCGTCCACATACATTATTATTGTTATATAAAGGATTCGCAAGGCTGAGCGGTCAGACTTGAAGTGATT
The DNA here is from genome assembly GCA_949130495.1 of Sambucus nigra. NCBI lineage: Eukaryota > Viridiplantae > Streptophyta > Magnoliopsida > Dipsacales > Adoxaceae > Sambucus > Sambucus nigra. Next base: position 610,862,146 of record OX422215.1, on the reverse strand, counting down.
GAATATTCAATCATCATCCTTAGAGCAGGGGTTGCTATTTCATTTAAGTAGTCAGTTGTGTTCAAGAGTTTCGATTAGAGGTGGTTATAATTGTATTTTTCTTTTTAGTTGAAACATTTTATAAAAGAGATTTATATAGTGGATTAAGTTTGATTGGAGTTTCATTTTATCTCACTTAAGATATTATTATTATTATCCTTTATTTTTGCATTATCCTGGATTATTTTATTTACTGTCATTTTTATTTAACGTTGATGATGAAAATGATATAAATTTCATAGCGCTCCCTGTATTAGGTGTATAACTTGATCAACTGGGCGTGGAATATACCAAGTTTTATAATTAGTCACCAAGTTAGGTAATGACCTTATAGTATGCCTCCATATAGAGATTACTATTAGCATGTTCCGTAACTTAATCCTTAAGATAAAAACCTCATAATCTTGAAGTAAATATATAATCATACTACCTAAGTGAAAATCAAGCTTCTTTTTCTCATTTTTGGCGCGTAATACCATGATATCATATATTGGGTATGCAAGTACATAATACAACTAGTACTAATGGTATGAATTAAACATCGTTTCGGTGTTTTGTCAAAAAAACACCACAAGAGAAAACCATATTTAAAATGTAGAATTACCAATCCATATAGACTTTAGGATTATTCTTTTCACTCTAATTGAGGTAATAATTGTTAGTAAGTATAACATCAATGCGTCGGAAGAAGCATAGTCTTCCTTTGCATACATGTAATCAATAACATCATTAAAAATTGGAAGATCATAGTGTTGATCTCTTGGCTCTGGCGTAATGATAACTTTAGTTCCACAGACAATTGAAGCGAATAAATTGCCTTTAGGTTCGGTGTTATCAATATTGGGGTTTTATTATTAAAACAATGTAGTAATTTTATTTATTAATTAATGCTTGTCAAGGTCCTTTTGAAATGAGAATCATGTTTGTGATAATGCCCTATATATGAATGTCTGTCAGTTGAACTTAGTTGGAATTCTGGTGAGTTGGGTTCGACCTGATCAAAGAAGATTGAAATTCCATTATAGTTTAATTGAATATTTCACAACTTAGATGGGGAGTTGACATCCCATTGTAAAGTTGAGAGTATGATCTTATTAGTCTATCTTAACTACATGAACATATCCAATGGTTCGGGAACTTGGTTGACATTTAAAATAGGATCGTACCGGTACAACAAGAATGTATTAAACTAGACAAAGATGAGATTCGAGTCTAGGTGCTAACTTAGTTAGAGATGAAAAATCTAACATTTTATGAAAATTATGCATATATTTGTAATCTTAAGGACTATTGATTGCAATGTGCATATAATTATTGATAAGACTGTTATGGGTGAGATATAATTTATTGGGTTTAAATCATCGCATGTTGGGAAATTGTTGTGTGTACAGGTATGAGATCATATACTGGAGGAATCTAAGTCTGGAAGATATCATGGATTGTGATACCACCTTGATAAACTTATAATTTTTTATTCTACTAGAAAACCATAGTAAAGCACCATTAAAGTTTAAGGGAAAGGAATATATAAAATGTTAGTGAAAAACGATTAAGAACAAATTGAATTTCACTAGACAAGTTTTGTACGCTTTACATTGGGAATCACATTATGCACTCTCTAGCTTTACAAACAAATACTTCATTATTCGAGTAATTACAAGATAGTTAAATTGGAGTGCAATTATAATTATTTAGGGGAATTAATTATAATTAAACATGAAAGAAATATTTTAGGGGAAGTAAATGGGTTTCATATTTCCATTTGGAAGCCAATTTAATTATTGGTCTTGAGTCCCTAATATAGTCCATTATCCAAGTATTGTGCCCAAACTCTTTGAAAACCCAAATTAGCCCAAGCCCGCTTTGTGTGCCTCTCTATATAGGTCTAAGGAAGGGTTTTAAGCAGAAATACATACCATAAGGGTTAAAGAGAGATATGAAAAAACTTTTCGTGTTTTTGTGGAGGGTTGAGGAGAGAGAACGTGATGTCTCTCACAAATAATCAAGTTTTCATCTTTAAAAATTTCCACACACTAGGCTTACTTCGGGGGGGGGGGGGGGGGGATCATATACTAGAAGATTAAAGGGTTTTAGGGAGTTCTAAAAAGATTTTGAAGGAAGAATAATAACAACTTATTCATCTTCTAGGCATTATGTTTCTTCTAATTCGAATCACCTACATGATCCACAAAGATATCGTGATTTGAAACCGTATGTTTCTGCTTTAAACCTAGTTTTTGTTCTTACTTTTTATTGCATGATCCATCAAAAACTCTTAGGAAACAAAGATTTTCTTCTCAATCCCCAAAAATCAATCCTAACCGAAGTCTAGGAGGGTAGTGAGGCTGGGGTCTATGAATAACTGGAAAGGGTGAGGCGTGACCCACTCCAATGGACGCTGTCTGCAAGGTTCTCAAGAACTTCTTGAGCAGCTTGTGATGAGACCTTCTCCTTTTGGTAAAAATGGAGCTCAAGCTGGAACGCCCTCCCTGCAAGAAGATGAACTTCCACAATAATAATAGTAATTTTCGCAAGAGGAGCTCCTGAGAGTGATGGCTGTCAGTGGGGAGTGAAAGAACAAGGCACTCAGCACTAGAGAGAGAGCAGGGAGAGAATACTAGAGAGGTTCTGGTGTGATTTTGACAGAGTGACTTTGCTATTGAGTTTTTTCTCTCTTCATGACCTTGCCCAGGAGTCCTATTTATACTTGGGCACTAGGGCTGGGTTGGCACTTTTGGCGCCAAAACTTAGAGGGTTGGTGAAGGACAAAGTCTGCAGTGTGCTGTTTATCCCTACCTGCAGGCAACTCTGTCTGTCCCCTCTGGAAGATGCCCCCTGGTGCCAACCAAAGTTCAAAAGCAAATATGTCTTCTAATGGAGACAAAATATCTGATTTGATAAATATCTTTTGAAACGGTAACTTTTGGTACAAACTTTATAAACTTGAGGGGGCTCTTGAGGACCACCTCCTCTAAAATCTTTGTAAGCTTGAGGGGGGTCTTGAGGGTACCCTTCTAAAATCATTTTTCTTGAGAGGGGTTTAAAGGACCCTCTCCTTTAAAATTATTTTATAAATAGTTCTTTTCTTGTGAGCAGCCAGCCCTTTGGTTGCTCACTTCACTTGTGACTAAATGTGAGGAGTGTGAGGACTAGGCTACCATAGGGTCTCCTACTAGTATTCTTTAAATCCTATAGTGCTAAGTGGTTGAGATTGCTCAACATACCTTGTCCCTCAACCGCCAAACCAAAACTCCCAAGAGATCCCAACTGGCCTACTTGAGCCCTGCTTGCTCAATTAGGAAACATGTACAAGAAAATAAGTGTTAGTACTTCTGTTCTTTCTCATGATGAGGGGTTGCTTATGGTAGGCACCCCGTCGTCCTAAATTTTTCTGGGAGTTGAGGGAGGAAGGACCTTGTGGGTCCCTCTTCTCAAATGTCATTTCTGCGAGGACCCTTGCGGAGTCCCTCTCAATCTTGGGCTTCTACAGGGACCCTTGCGGTGACTCTTCTCAACTTGAGTTTCTGCTGTGATCCTTGCGGTGGTCCTTCTCAACTTGGACTTCTGCAGTGGCCCTTGCGGAGCACTTTTCAAATGTCATTTCCGCAGTGACCCTTACGACGGCACCTCTTGAATGTCATTTCTTCAATGAACCTTACGGTGGCCACTCTCAATCTTGGACTTCTGCAGTGGCCTTTGCGGGGCAATTCTCAAATGTAATTTCCGTAGTGACCCTCGCAGCGGCACCTCTCGAATGTCATTTCTGCAGTGACCATTAGGGCGACCCTACTCAATCTTGGACTTCTGCAGTGGACCTTGCGGGGCACTTCTCAAATGTCATTTACGCAGTGACCCTTGTGGGGGCACCTCTCTAATGTTATTTCTGCATTGACTCTTACAGCGTCCACTCTCAATCTTGGACTTCTGCAGTGGCCTTTGCGGGGCACTTCTCAAATGTCATTTCCGTAGTGACCCTTGCGGCAGCACCTCTCGAATGTCATTTCTATAGTGACCCTTGCGGCGCCACCTCTCGAATGTCATTTCTGCAGCGACCCTTGCAGTGACACTTCTCGATCTTGGGCTTCTGCAGTGGACCTTACGACGACACCTCTCGAATGTCATTTCTGCAGCGACCCTTGCAGTGGCACTTCTCGATCTTGGGATTCTGCAGTGGCCCTTGCGAGGCACTTCTCAGATGTGATTTCTGGAGTGACCCTTACGGCGGCACCTCTCGAATGTTATTTCTGCAGTGACTCTTGCGACGGCCACTCTCAATCTTGGACTTCTATAGTGTCCTTTGTGGGGCACTTCTCAAATGTCATTTTCGTAGTGACCCTTGCAGCGGCACCTCTCGAATGTCTTTTCTGCAGTGACCCTTACGGCGGCACCTCTCGAATGTCAATTCTACAGCGACCCTTGTAGTGGCACTTCTCGATCTTGGGCTTCTGCAGTGGCCCTTACGGCGGTACCTCTCGAATGTTATTTCTGCAGCGACCCTTGCAGTGGCACTTCTCGATCTTGGGCTTCTGCAGTGGCCCTTGCGAGGCACTTCTCAGATGTCATTTCTGCAGTGACCCCTGCGGTAGCCCTTCTCAACTTGGACTTCTGTAGTGGCCCTTGCGGGGCCTTGCAGGGACCCTTGCGGTGGCCCCTCTCAATTTGGGCTTCTACAGTGGAGGTACCCTGGGGTTCCTTCTCCAATATGGCACTTCTGCGGTGGAGGGACTCTGGGGTTCCTTATTCAATATGTCACTTCTGCATTGGAGGGACCCTGGGGGGGTTCCTTCTCAATATGAGTTTCTGTCGGGACCCTGGGGGGTTCCTGCTCAATATGAGTTTCTGCCGCGACCTGGGTGGGTTTCTTCTCAATACTTCTAATAAAAAAATTATTTATATTTTTTTGTAGGTAGACACCCTTGTACATTAGCCCCTCGTGCAAAGTCTTTTGTATTGGGTAGACCAAAAGGCTTTGTACGCCATAAATTCAGTTTTTTTTCAGGGGCCCTAGGGTTTCTTCATCATTCCCCTTAGGGTCATTAAATGTTATGTCACTTTTTCCCAAGTTTTGTAAATGAGGCCAGTTATAGTGAACCTCCTTATCAGGGTATAAACTTGGGCGGAGGGGTTACTCGCGGTGAGCCCCTCATTTTTAGCCTTCTTCTACGGCCTTCTACTTTGTTTAAAGGGGTTGCTCATGGTGAGCCCCTAGCACTTGGCCTTTTTTCTGTATCTTTCTATCTTGGGTAGAGGGGTTGCTCAAAGTGAGCCCCTCTCCCTTGGCCTTATTCTATGGCCTTCTATCTTAGGCGGGGGTTACTCGCGGTGAGCCCCTCACCCTTGGCCTCCTTCTGTGGCCTTTCATCTTGGGCGGAGGGGTTACTCACGATGAGCCCCTCGCCCTTGGCCTTCTTCTGTTAGCCTTTCCTCTTAGGCGGAGGGGTTACTCGCGATGGGCCCCTCGCCCTTGGCCTTCCTCTGTGGCCTTCTGTCTTGGGCAGAGGGGTTACTCGCGGTGAGTCCCTCGCTCTCGGCCTTCTTCTGTGGCCCTTCATCTTGGGCGGAGGGGTTACTCGCGATGAGCCCCTCGCCATTAGCCTTCTTCTGTGGCCTTTCATCTTGGGTGGAGGGGTTACTCGCGATGGGCCCCTCGCCCTTGGCCTTCTTATGTGGCCTTCTATCTTGGGCGGAGGGGTTACTCGCGGTGAGCCCCTCGCCCTTAGCCTTCTTCTGTGTCCTTCTATCTTGGGCGGAGAGGTTACTCTCGGTGAGCCCCTCGCCCTTGGCCTTCTTCTATGGCCTTTCATCTTAGGTGGAGGGATTGCTCGCGGTGAGCCCATTGCCCTTGGCCTTCTTTTATGGCCTTCTATCTTAGACGGAGGGGTTACTCGTGGTGGGGCCCTCGCTTTTGGCCTTCTTCTATGGCCTTCTATTTTAGACGGGGGTTACTCGCGGTGAGCCCCTCGCCCTTTACCTTCTTCTGTGGCCTTTCATCTTGGGCGGAGGGGTTACTCACGGTGAGCCCCTCGCCCTTGAGTTCTTTTCATTAGCATCAAGTTTGGGAAGAGGGGTCACTCAAGGTGGATCCCCTCACCCTAGGCTATTTTCTGTCAAACTTGTAATCTTGGGATGGTGGAGCCACTCTAAGTGGATCCCCACACTCCAAGCTATTTTATTATTTGTTCACTTGCTTGAGAACTTCTCAATATTAGCCCCCTCGTGCAGAAGTGTCTTGCAATGTCGAGAGACTTGTGTATGAAACCGTCGTACCTTTTATTTATACTTGGCAGTTGCTCAAAACTGTTAGCGCTCCGATGCCCTTGGAGCCTGGGGTGCTAAACTGTCGCACCTTATATTTATCCTTGACACTTGCTCAAGACTGCGAGTGCTTCGGTGATCTTGGAGCCGTAGGTACTCAACTGGCGCACCTTATATTTATACTTGACACTTGCTCAAGACTGTGAGCGCTCCGGTGCCCTAGGAGCCTTAGGTGCTCATCTGGAGCACCTTACGTTTATACTTGGCACTTGCTCAAGACTGTGAGCGCTTTGATGCCCTTGGAGCCACAGGTGCTCAATTGGCGCACCTTATATTTATATTTGGTACTTGCTCAAGACTGTGAGTGCTACGGTGCCCTTGGAGCCTTAGGTGCTCATCTGGAGCACCTTATGTTTATACTTGGCACTTGCTCAAGACTGTGAGCGCTCCGGTGCCCTTGGAGCCTTAGGTGCTAAACAGTCGCACCTTATATTTATACTTGACACTTGCTCAAGACTGCGAGTGCTCTGGTTCCCTTGGAGCCTTAGGTGCTAAACTGGCGTACCTTATATTTATACTTGACCTTTGCTTAAGACCGTGAGCGCTCCGGTGCCCTTGGAGCTTTAGGTGCTAAACTGTCGCACATATATTTATACTTGGCAATTACTCAATATTGTGAGCGCTCCGATGCCCTTGGAGCCTTAGGTACTAAACTGTCGTACCTTATATTTATATTTATATTTATATTTGGCACTTGCTTAAGATTGTGAGCGCTCCGGTGCCCTTGGAGCCTAAGGTGCTCATCTGGAGCACCTTATATTTATATTTGGCCCTTTCTCAAGACTGTGAGCGCTTCGGTGCCCTTGGAGTCTTAGGTACTAAACTTTTGTACCTTATATTTATACTTGGCAGTTTCTCAAGACTGTGAGCACTCCGATGCCCTTGGAGCCTTAGGTGCTAAACTGTCGCACCTTATATTTATACTTGGCAGTTGCTCAAGACTGTGAGCGCTCCTATGCCCTTGGAGCCTTAGGTACTAAACTGTTGTACCTTACATGTATAATTTCACTTTCTCAATACTTTGAGTTGATCTTTTTTATGTGATAACCTCAAGATTGAACTTCCCATTTCTAACTGTGGGGTATTTTCATATGAGATGAGCAAGTTAAAATTTTGAAGCTGCCCCTCTAACTGCGGGATACTTGCATATAACTGAGCAAGTTAAAATTTGGACGTTGCCCCTCTAGCTGCGAGGTACTTGCATATAGCTGAGCAAGTTTAAAATTTTGAAGCTGCCCCTTTACTGCGGGGTATAACTGAGCAAGTTGAAATTTGGAAGTGGCCCCTTTAGCTGCGGGGTACTTGTATATAATTGAGCAAGTTAAAAATTTTGAAGCTACCCCTCTAACTGCGGGGTACTTGCATATGAGCTGAGGTAGTTAAAAAATTTAGCGCAACCCCATGTGCCTGTGGGGTACTTTTTAGCGCACCCCCATGTGATTATGGGTTATTTCATTATGCACATTCATTTCTTAGGGAGTATCTAGGAGATGAGGTTAGTCCTTCTCCTTCCCACAAACTTTGAATAAAATTTCGCATATATCCTAAGTAAAGAAATAATTAGTTCTTTATATTGGAAATTTCCCTTCGTTTGCAGGGTGCTTGTTCCAAACTTTTCTTAGGAACCTTTTTGTCTTATAAAAATAACAAGTTTAGAGAGGGGGGTAGACCCGCTTCTCCCTATTTTCTGAAAACTGGTCAAGTAAATTTTTCTTGAGAACAGAGTTTAGGACTTGTTCTCTAGGCTATAAATCTATATTGAATAATAAAAAAAACATAGTGATTTTTTTATTATTATTACTAGGAGGATAACCTCTTGCTGGTCCTGTCGGGTCTTAGGGACTTTATTCACTATACGTTTACTTTTGGGTTGGATATCCCCCCAAGTATGATGAGGAAAGTTCCTTATATCATAGGCCCTCTTCTAATCTAGTAGAGGTTATGCCCTTCTTTTAAGAAAAGAACACATAAATCTGGTGTACCCATCGCACAATGTAGGTAAATGAGTCATGCATAAAATTTCAAGTGCCAAAAATAATGGGTATTACTTTTCTTCATTACAGCAGAGTTTATATTTCTTACAAGAAGTGTACTCATAAAACTAGAGCAGGATATTCAAATTTTTTAAGATAATGAAACTGGGCAGGAGTTAGGCATAGTACCTTCTCAGTTGCAGTGGTGAAGATGTCTGTTGACGACGGGTTGAATTTTGGGGCGAGGGCCTCTATAGGTCCCTCGCCACTGCCTGTAATGGTGGTGGGGGGGGGGGGGGGTTCCTCACTCAGAAGTCCCACTCTTGGAACTGAATTTATTAGGGGTCCCTCGCACCCATATGCCATTGAGGAGGGTTCCTCTCTTATGGGTTCCTCGTCTAGGGTGCATGCCTCTAAGGATTCCTCGCAAGGGCTATTACCAATGGGAGGTTCCTCGTGACCTTGGTTCCTTGTATAAGGCTTTGAATTTAGGAGGTTCCTTGTTCGAGCACTTCGCAGCTACGATTTCCTCGTCTGAGGCTCTGCACAAGCTAATTCCCCCTCTTAAAAAAAGTTTCATCTTCTTCAAAACCCTCACAGAGAGTTTTAAGTTTTTTAGTGAGAGAGAAAAAAAAATTAAACACCATGGCCCCCTAAATTTTTGCTCTAGCTTTTTTATCAAAGACACTATCAATGGATTTTAACCCGTCAAAATTTTCTTCCAATGTTGACACCACCATTGTTCCCATTGTTTTTGGTTCAATACCATCTTCTATTATTATTCCTTCTCAACTACCACCAATGTGTCTATCACCCCCCACATCATTTTTTTTACAACTATTGGTAGTGAAAAAGAATTTGGGCTAAATTTTTTACAAACCCTTCATTGAGTATATCAGTGACGATGCCCGCCAGCGAGAGACCCTCATTGTCTTCGGCTTCCTTTTACCTTGCGTTGGGTCTCTCGAATCTCTCGTCAGAAATAGTAAGGCCACAGGTTACAACCGTGGGTTTCGTCACCAACGAGGGTGTGTCCATGGGTTTCTGCCTCAATGGTTCCTCGACCATCCAAAGTGAATCTCTGTCGGTGACCTTCATTTTTCCATGTGGCAGTGGTGCAACCAAGGGCCTCCCTCGAGACCCATCTCATATTATGGGTTCCTTGTCGACAATGACACGTATTGTAGTCGCAAACCCTACTATTAGCGAGGGCTTCTCGCGTGATTGTTCTATGTCTATGGGTTCCTCGTCTGAGGACAAATCGTTTGGGGGTATTTCATTCGAGACACCAACTGAGGTTGTTATGCTGTATGGGGGTGAAAATGCTAGTTCCATGCCGCTTATAACTATGTCGGCTTCTTGTCCGCTTCAGTGATCCTTGACAAACATTAATTTTTTGGAAGTTTAGCTGCTATAAGTTGGGTTTCTGCCATGGAGTTCTTCACATATTGATTTTTTTTTTCACAGGTATCTCGGCCTCTGCCTTTGAGGTGTTGGCTGCCAGCTGTGGTAAGGGGAGGGGTTCCTCACGCTTTGCCTTAGACGCAGAGAGTTCCTCGTCGAATCAGCTGTTAGTGGCTAAGGGTGTCTCGACCTTGAGCTTTGTCGAGTGTTCCTCGTCTATCGAAACAAGTGTTGGAGAGAGGGGGTCTCGACGGTTGAAATTTTTCTTGGAGAGAGGGGGGTCTCAGCCCCTAGTTCTTTATTTCAAGAGGAGGGGGTCTCGACGTCTTCGGATTTTACGAAAATGGGTGTCTCGACTCATGGAGGAATAGTGGTCTCGTCTTCGTAGACTACCCATTTAACTAAGGGTCCCTCGCGGGCTGTCCCCGTATCTGCAGGTCACTCGTCCGAAGTCGGCTGGTGGTGGTTCCTCGCGTGTCATCCTCAAGCTTGGGGTGTCTCGCCTATTGACGATATTAATAGGGGCTCCTCGCCTATTAATTTTTTTTTGCTACTGGTGTCTCGAAATCTGCCAATAGGGGGAAATATGCCAGATGTGATAAGGGGGTCTCTCGCGAATGTACGATTCTTCCTAGGATTCTTTGCACGTCGATTTTACCCCATGTGTTGTCGGCAGTTCCTCGACCAATTTTGTTGCCTTTGGGGAAGTGAGAAATTTACAATTTGTTTCAGGTGGGGGGTCTCGACCTCTTCTCGCTTTGAGGGTTCCTCGACCCAGGGTGTCTCTCCTATGTTGGCGTTATAGAGAGTATGGTGTTGATCACCGGTTCCTCGCTACCCACTTTGTTGGTGGGTTCATTATGTGCTGGTGATTTGGGGATTAGAGGTTTTGCACCTTTTGAGACTTCAATCATGGGACCCACTGCCAAGGGTTCCTCATTGTTAGCTGCTGCTTCCATGGACACTTTATTGACGACGAGAGGTACCCAGGGCTCCTCGCCCATGGGTTCTTCTCGATTTTTTATTTCTACAGGGGTCGCCACTTCCGCTTCCACTTCCTTCTTGGCAGCGGGGGGTGTGTCGCCGACTGTTGGTACTATGATGGTGTGATGCTGGCCAAGGGTTCCTCGCGACCCCCTTTCCAGTGAGTTCATCGCGACCCCCTTGCCAGTTAAAGGTCTCCCATCATTTGGGATTTCAACTATGGGACCCACTGTCAAGGGTCCCTCGTCGTTAGCTGCCGCTACCATGGGTTATTTGTTGACTACGAGGGAGACCCAGGGTTCCTCATCCATGGGTTCCATGTGAGTTGGTGTTTCTCTAGCTGAGGCCTTGGAACCTATGGGTTCCTCACTGAAAAATATTTTTCATGAGGGGTCCTCGCGCGCCACTGTTGGTGGGGAGGTACACTTTGGAAGTATGGGTTCTTTGAGATTGTGGGTGCCTCTCCCTTTGAGAAGAGGAGAGTTTTTCATTTTGGGCCCTCTGTGACTGTGGGTTCCTCACTGTAACCAATGGCTGTTGGCACTTCTCTGACCACCTCATCTTCTCCTCAAGCTTGGGAATACTATATGCGCACTTGTGGGTAGGGGTCCTGTAACTCATCGTACCGATGAGGACCCTCCCTCTGAGAAGAGGAGAGGAACTTCCTAACCTCCTCCATAGTAATAATTTTGTAGGCAGATTCCTCCAAACCCATACCCTTGGCTATTTGTGAACTTGACGGCACCACTACTTGCTCCGAAACAACTTTTCGTGGCGGAGCTACTTCCACCGGAACCATTGTAGAAGTGGTTGCCCCTCCAGAGGGGGATGCTGTTGGTGTTTCACAGTCTTGACCCAAATTTTCCATGTCTACGTTGTTTTGTTTCAAAAACTCAAAAAACATGCTCATAAGGTTGATACTTGTCGCCAGAGCAGCTTCCGGTGAACTGGTCTGCCCTCCCTGAGGAGCAGGTACTCTAGCTCCGATCACCACCACATCCTCCTGAGTGATCGGGTCTCTTTGAGCTCCATTTATAGATACAATGTCTTCAAAACTATCTGCTTAGAAACATTAAACCTTCTTTGTCCATGGAAGTGAGGATACCTCCCCAGCAGAGTCGCCAAATATAGGAGGGTAGTGAGACTAGGGTCTATGAATAACTGGAAAGGGTGAGGCGTGACCCACTCCAATGGACGCTGTTTGCAAGGTTCTCAAAAACTTCTGGAGCAGCTTCTGATGAGACCTTATCCTTTTGGTAAAAATGGAGCTCAAGCTGTAACGTCCTCCCTGCAAGAATATGAACTTCTACAACAATAATAGTAATTTTCTCAAGACGAGCTCCTGAGAGTGATGGCTGTCAGTGGGGAGTGAAAGAACAAGGCACTCAACACTAGAGAGAGAGCAGGGAGAGAATACTAGAGAGGTTCTGGTGTGATTTTGACAGAGTGATTTTGCTATTGAGTTTTTTCTCTCTTCATGACCTTGCCCAGGGGTCCTATTTATACTTGGGAACTAGGACTGGGTTGGCACTTTTGGCGACAAAACTTAGAGGGTTGGTGAAGGACAAAGTCTGCGGTGTACTGTTTGTCCCTACCTGCAGGCAGCTCTGCCTGTCCCCTCTGGTAGATGCCCCTGGTGCCAACCAAAGTTCAAAAGCAAATATGTCTTCTAATGGAGACAAAATATCTGATTTGCTAAATATCTTTTGAAACGGTAACTTTTGGTACAAACTTTATAAACTTGAGGGGGCTCTCGAGGACCTCCTCCTCTAAAATATTTATAAGCTTGAGGGGGGGCTTGAGGGTACCCTTCTAAAATCATTTTTCTTGAGAGGGGTTTATAGGACCCTCTCCTTTAAAATCATTTTATAAACAGTTCTTTTCTTGTGAGCAGCCAACCCTTTGGTTGCTCACTTCACTTGTGCCAAGTGTGAGGTGTGTGAGGACTGGGCCACCATAGGGTCTCCTACAAGTATTCTCTCAATCCTATAGTGCTAAGTGGTTGAGCTTGCTCAACATACCTTATCCCTCAGTCGCCATGCCAAAACTCCCAAGAGATCCCAACTGGCCTACTTGAGCCCTGCTTGCTCAATTAGGCAACCTGTACAAGAAAATAAGTGTTAGTACTTCTGTTCTTTCTCATGATGAGGGGTTGCTTATGGTAGGCACCCCGTCCCCCTAAATTTTTCTGGGAGTTGAGGGGGGAAGGACCTTGTGGGTCCCTCTTCTCAAATGTCATTTCTGTGGGGACCCTTGCAGAGTCCCTCTTAATCTTGGGATTCTGCAGGGACCCTTGCGGTGACTCTTCTCAACTTAAGTTTCTGCTGTGATCCTTGCGGTGGTCCTTCTCAACTTGTACTTCTGCAGTGGCCCTTGCGGAGCACTTTTCAAATGTCATTTCCGCAGTGACCCTTGCGGCGGCACCTCTTGAATGTCATTTCTGCAGTGACTCTTGCGGCGGCCACTCTCAATCTTGGACTTCTGTAGTGGCCTTTGCGGGGTACTTCTAAAATGTAATTTCTGTAGTGACCCTTGCGGCGGCACCTCTCGAATGTCATTTCCGCAGTGACCCTTGCGGCGGCCCTTGTCAATCTTGGACTTCTGCAGTGGCCCTTGCGGGGCACTTTTCAAATGTCATTTACGCAGTGACCCTTGCGGCGGCACCTCTCGAATGTTAATTCTGCAGTGACTCTTGCGGCGTCCACTCTCAATATTGGACTTCTGCAGTGGCCAATGTCATTTCCGTAGTGACCCTTGCGGTGGCACCTCTCGAATGTCATTTCTGCAGTGACCCTTGCGGCGCCACCTCTCGAATGTCATTTCTGCAGCGACCCTTGCAGTGGCACTTCTCGATCTTGGGCTTCTGCAGTGGCCCTTACGGTGTCACCTCTCGAATGTCATTTCTGCAGCGACCCTTGCAGTGGCACTTCTCGATCTCAGGCTTCTGCAGTGGCCCTTGCGAGGCACTTCTCATATGTCATTTACACTGTGACACTTACGGCGACACCTCTCGAATGTTATTTCTGCAGTGACTCTTGCAGCGGCCACTCTCAATCTTGGACTCTATCAGTGGCCTTTGCGGGGCACTTCTCAAATGTCATTTTCGTAGTGACCCTTGCGGCGGCACCACTCGAATGTCATTTCTGCAGTGACCCTTACGGCGGCACCTCCCGAATGTCATTTTTGCAGTGACCCTTGCAGTGGCACTTCTCGATCTTGGGCTTCTGCAGTGGCCCTTACGACGGCACCTCTCGAATGTCATTTCTGTAGCGACCCTTGCAGTGGCACTTCTCGATCTTGGGCTTCTACAGTGGCCCTTGCGAGGCACTTCTCAGATGTCATTTTTGCAGTGACCCATGAGGTGGCCCTTCTCAACTTGCATTCTGTAGTGGCCCTTGCGGGGCCTTGCAGGGACCCTTGCGGTGGCCCCTCTCAATTTGGGCTTCTACAGTGGAGGGACCTTGGGGTTCCTTCTCCAATATGGCACTTCTGCGGTGGAGGGACTCTGGGGTTCCTTATCCAATATGGCACTTCTACGCTAGAGGGACCCTGTGGGGTGGGGGGGGGGGGGGGGGGGGGAGGGGTTCCTTCTCAATATGAGTATCTGCCGGGACCCTGGGGGTTCCTACTCAATATGAGTTTCTGCCCGGACCTGGGTGGGTTTCTTCTCAATATTTCCAATAAAAAAATTATTTATATTTTTTTTGTAGGTAGACACCCTTCTACACGAAGAATGAAATTCATGAACTAGCTTGGGATAACCTTTCTTGGTTAGTGAATAAAGACTTGTCTATTCCTTATTGCAAAAGAAGAGAGAAATATATTTATGAGATACAGAGTCCAAGTTGACACTTCTCTGCCAATGCACTAAGTGAAATCTCAAGACGTCGTCAAATTTATTATTAAGTTTTATGATAGGAAACCTCCAAAAGGCTTTCAATGTTGAGGCTTAACTACGAGTCTTAGGATCCTATGAATAGCGTGAAAATGCGAAACCATGACAAAAAAGAAAATTAATCCTATGATAAAATTGATATCAATCAAAATATAATAGGGGATCATATACTAAAAATACATGAACAAGTTTCATGTATGATAAGGGATCAAATAATAATTAACATAAACACACAATTGAGACTGGAGTAAACAAAAGAAAAATTGGATATGCAAAAGCAATTAAAACTATGCCGAATTCATCATGCGACTACTCCAAATCATGAATATCTTAATACAAGTGGGAACTGACCAATCATTGATATAATTCTAAGATATAAGGTATGAAATATAAAAGAATCATAATCACTTATTTTGAACCAAACTCTAATTAGTAGAGGTTGAAGGTACAACATATGATTCCCTCAGGTCTTTATCTCAATACTATCTATAAAATCTTTCCTAACCCAACTAAAATTTAGGTGAGTATTTTTAAATGACTTTTTAAGGCACAACTTGAATTTTTTTCCTTTTGGAGTAATGTTCTTAATTGCTCCTTAATTTTTTTTCTTTACCCTCCTCTATAAATTCCCACAACTGCTCTAATTCTATAACGATAAGGATGGTTTAAGAAAAGCGTAAAACTCTCTAAGATAACCTTTCCTATAAAAATGGTCACACTTAAATGGATTAGATTATTTGGGAGTTTCTATGGTAATGAGAGGGTTTTGGAGATGCTGAAGTTTTATATTGAAGCAAAACTGTTTCAAGTATACTTTTTTTTATGGAAAAAGGAATAAAATAACTTCTCCTCACCTTTATTCTCTTTCGATGTGATATGGGTAGAAGAATATCCTAAGGTAGGCACAACTGTGAGTATATATGAAGACTAAATAAATGGTTTTGTCGCATGTTAAAGAAGCCTTAAACTTATTGAGAGCCCTCATTTCGTTTGAATATTGTTTAGGATCCATAATTATCTTCCCAATTTTAGAAGTAAATGCGAACATTAACTTGATCTCAAGTTGAGATATGTTTTTACTCGAGGACATATTAAAGTTTTCACTATCTGGGAATGCCGTCTTTAAGTAATCATACTCTTGAAGGAGAAAGTTTTTAATACTTCCTTTAAAACCAAGTTGTTCACCAAAGGCTATTTGTTGATCATCCAATATTTCACACCACTCTCATTAACTATAGCCCTTTCATTCTCAAGGTTGGCTAATAGGACAAAGATTTCTTTATAACTCTTCTCGAGTTTCATGGCTTCCTCAAGAAGGTTGTTATACGGGTTCTTGACCTCATATTCCTCGTCATTCCTAGATCAAAAGAGGTGTCAGAAGGAATCACAAAATCATCAAACTTGGTTATAGGAGGGATATCAAAATCCTCCAACTAATCAAAATATCTTACGACTATAAAGGTCACCAAATTATTGTTCGATAGAAGTGTCTTGATATGACTTCATGTCTTCATCACTTAAATTGTCTTGACATTCATTCTTGTTACCACCTTGAATCATTTTGGATGGAACTTTCTTAACCATATTCCCTCTACCACGACAATTGAAAAATAAAATTGGTTACGGATCAAACTACTTTTCCTCACTTCCTTGACCGTGTTGGATCTTGAGCTGTTTATTCTTATGAATAATTTGTTAGAAAACATTTGGCCCATGACCTCGAAAACTTGTTCGTAAAATGAGTTATTTCTCCTTCAACAAATTAATGGGATTAAATGAATACTCCCCGTGAGACTTAGGATTAAAGGCTATACTATTATATATGGTTTAATTTCTACATCAATAATTAATTTTTACCTAATAAGTTTGAATCAACCTTGTAAGCGAACCTCAATGTGAAGTAGAATGAGCGTGAGTTATAGATTAAACTAATACAATGAAACCAACCATCCAAGCAAACTTCACAAGAATGGAACAAAGGATTTTATCACAGTAAACTTTACTTGAAATGACCTTTCCTAAAGTAATAGCCGAATTAGATATGTTTCATTGTTATGAATAAATTTCATTATTATTTTTCTTGACAGTGAGTTCAATATGGGTGTTAACTATTGAGGATTGACATTCTTTATAGTAAAAGTTCCTTCTCGAGTTGTCTTATAAATACCCATGTCTCACTAGGCATGTAGAAATACATTTAATTCACTCACAATAACAACTTTGAATATGGCATTAGGCCCCATATTGTTCCACTCACATTCTTTGTTATTATTATTGTTTTAGTCTCTCCTTCTTTTTTACTTAGGTGTTATCAACAATTGTGAAAACTCGCTTTTTGTAACAATCGCCAATTTTCCACATACTAGTCGACCAAGCTAATATGCTGAAGATAGGGCACAATAATAAATTTATATCGTTCTTAGCATCAAGGCCATAAATAAATAATTGAAGTGAAATTAAATCCATCAACACCATGTGATAACTAAAACAATAAATAATACTGAATAAATAATGCCTCAAAATCCAACACCATAAAATTGAAATAGTCTCAACTCTCAAATAAATGGCTGGAATGAAATAATAGGATTCAAGGTCCATTCAATCTTTGAAATAAAATAACTGTATCAAAACTAAAATAATTATCAACCTATGCTAAGAATCAACTGATCATGAATGCTAGTGGAGTTGCAAGTTTGAATCTCCTCAACCCCGCGATTCCTATGTACGAATACTTGAAAAATAGTTTTATGTGATTTGGGTCGATGCCTAAAGTTAAAAGAAATATATTCAATATGAACAATAGTAATTATGCGACTCATTTACAACAAACATGCCAACCCATGGACATTTGCATACAATAAGTAACTCACCCCTCATTATAAATGAAATGATAATGCATTTCCCAATCCAAGGCATATTGATAATACGAGTCTCTAACACTTGACTAAACAATGTGTAACATGATAATAAGATGAGACATGGATATAACTAATAACATGTGAAAATAATACAACAAAATACCAACCCCAACAATGTCACTCGCAAGTAAGATGCACACTATCTCATTATAATAAGACAAATTAATGCGACATAGGGTACATTTAAATAATTGTACATCGCTAGAATAAAGAATATATTTTATATATTCAAAATATAATCACATGAAGGAAATTATATCTGGGGATCATCTCGTGCCTTTTATCGATAAATCCGTAGGAGTCCTTTACTTAACGGACATAAACAAACATACAAATAAGAACGGAAAGATCACTACAGAGAAACACCCTCACCTAGTCTCATACTCAAACCTAATTAATGAATCAAGTCTATATTCTTTCTCTCATCATGGACCAGTTACAGACCTGAACGCATGATCAAACACAACATCTTCAACAAAGGCCTACATCAATAGTCAGGTGTGTGGTCCCTGGTCATAACCTTAAAAGAAACACTGACCGAT
Organism: Sambucus nigra; assembly: GCA_949130495.1. Classification (NCBI taxonomy): domain Eukaryota; kingdom Viridiplantae; phylum Streptophyta; class Magnoliopsida; order Dipsacales; family Adoxaceae; genus Sambucus; species Sambucus nigra. The sequence goes on along the minus strand of OX422215.1, from coordinate 610,844,076 downwards.
AGTTTCCCCATAAGCAACGTATAATAAAAGTAAGAAATATATATAAACCACAGTATATGCATATGACTATAGGATATCGCTTCACTCGCGCGTTTACCTAAAATTATCCCAATCCCCGAATATTGGATTGTACCAACTAAATAACGGTTTAAAATTCTCGAAACCTATATAATATTCTTCTCATGATATTCTAGCTTAAAATAGCTTAAACTATATTAAAAAACATAAATATTATTCCCTAAAATTAATTATACCATAAAAATCCTAGCCAAATGCCCCTGTTACTCCTTCCTACCCACTACCCAGGATTGGATCGATTTGGCCTCAATTCAAATTGATTTGACGGGACTAAGGTGTGACTTCTTCTCCAAAATGTAGGTTTCTGTTTCTCCAACCTCTGTAGTTAAAACCAAGATTCTAGCTCAACAACTTAAAATTCATAAAATTCAAATCTAATCATGGGTTCATGATCCTAAACAATTTCCCAAATGAACTATGATAAAAACATCAATTAAAGGTTCAATTCTACAAATTCCCAAATTAAACCATAGTTCAACTATTACATAACATGGATTCAATTTCATGCACGATTTCATATGTAAACATCAAGTTAATAAAGTGGTTCAACTTATATACAAAAATCAATCCTAAAATGAGTTATAATAATAAAATCATATATTAAAACGATCCAATCTAAGGTTTCTCTTCTAAAAACTTTAGTCTTTCAAATCAGAGTTAATTAACACTAATACTAATTAACTCATTATCAAAATATGATTAAGATATTATATTCCAATCCCCAAACATGTATTATAAACCCCACAATTAACTACATAACATGGATTATAAACAAGTTATTATACGTGATAAATCAAGAGATTTTTTGCTTGAAACGTTGAAGGACGAATCCCTACAAGTTTTTTTCCTTCTTCTTTTTCTCCCAAAGTCTCCGTACGCTTTTCTAAAGGATTAAGGTTGCTAAGATTTATTTATTTTGTATAAAATATTTGATTAATGAGGTTTATCTCCCTTAAATAATCCTTATTTTCATAGTTTATATTAGGCTTATTTTTGTTCCCTAAATGAGCCCAAATACTACCTGGAATAGCTCGAAACTTATTCTAAGGGTATAACTACCACCTAGACCCAACTCAAGATGATAAAAGCACATATTCAGGCCTCTATATCACTCTAGAGTTCTCTCCAAACGGTGATACCCCATAACTCATGGTAATACCTCCCAACGTAAAATAAAATATACACTTAATTATTTTACACGTAACCGCACATAGTAATTCTTACTTAAGTCAGTTATACCGATTAATTAATTAATGCACACGGTAATTAATCACATAACATGAAAATTAAATCACTATCATCATCATCATCATCATCATCATCATCATCATCATCATCATCATCATCATCGTCATATTACGTGTTTTATTATTACCAATTCACTCGAGCAAAAATCAATTCCAATTTATTAATCTTATTCTCACAATTAATAAAAAATAAATAAATACTACAAAATACGAGGTATTACAGCTTTCTACCCATCCACACATGAGACTAGATCCATTATAGAGTGGCATGAAATATGTTATCATATGAGCATCCTCATATCGATAGTTTCTACATGACAAAGCTTGTTGTTAGCTGGTCTAAGCCCGATTACTTAATAAATTTTAAAAAATAACATCATTCCTAAAAAACTCGTAGTATAAAACTAATTTAAGATTGGTTTGTTACAACAAAAATGGTTCATTTGATACCAAATTTTAGTTTTACTTGAATTTTTTTAATCCAAATTTACAAACCAAAATAAAATTGATGGTTATTGAAATCCAATTAATATAATTAAGATGGATTTTATTATTTACCCATATAAATATTTAGTTCAATTTGTATGTGTTGTGATTTCTATAAAATAACATGGAAATAAAAAGGCAAGCACACATAAATCAATAGAACTCTTGCAAGGAAAACCACTTCTACTCGCCAACGTAATTTAGTCCACTTGTACTAATAATGTTTATTAATTTACAAAGATATAATACTAAATGGGGGGGGGGGGGGGGATACATACTAAGAGACTAATTTTAGAAAGAAGGATAAATGTGTAGATAAACATTTTAGGGTTAAAAACATATCCCTCCCCTCAAGTTTGGGAGTAGTAACACTTTTGTCCCTGATGTTCGAATTGTCTCAATGTGGTCTCTTAAGTTACCAGTTGCTCCAAGTTGTCCCAAAATTAAATGACCTGTTTAGATAATTAATCGAGGGGGTCCCATATGTACCTCGCGTGACCTTTAGTGAGGCCTAAAATGGTCATAAGACAACCAGAAGTCATTTCACCCAAACCTTACTTCGCTTAGGCCTTAAACTTCATTTTATAACCATAAAAAAAACCTGGATTCCAAATCAAATTAAATTTGTCGGTGGTGGTGGGGTGTGTGTGTGTGTGGGGGGGGGGGGGGGGGGGGGGTAATGGCAAATGTTCATTGTAATTGTCTTAAAAGGGCCATTCTAGGCACATCAAGGACTGAACTAAACCCATGAAGGAGATTTCATACATGTTATAAACATGGAGTAAGTTGTACCTTAATTTTTTTTTGAAGATGTGATTCTCACTTAGATTTTAAGTTATTTTCTTCTTTATTTTGTATCAAATCCAGGCACATGGTTGTGGATTATTTGAATGAGTGGACCCTCCAATGTTTCAAAGGTTAAGAAACATTATAACTACATTGTTGAGAAGATTTCAAGAAAAGAAGTTGAGTTAAGGAGGGCCAAAGGAAGAGAGAAAATATGGATTATTGTAGCTATGGTGTCATGAGTTGTGTTGTTCTTTAATTTTTCAAAGCCAATCGGAGTAGCCAAGTTGCAATTGATTTGAATAGGGATAGATTAATGAGTTAAGTGAGAGTTGTTTTGTGTAATGTTTATGAGCTGTTGTAATATGTTCCTAGTTTGTGTATTATAATGAAGGTTTTGTAGTTGATGATGATTTGTAATATCCAACAAACATTATTAATCTAAGTTTGATTATGAGTTTATTGCAGTAATGTGATGATTTGTTCATATTGTGTATGTTGATATTTGGAACAAAACACAATACAGACAATGGAAATCAAAATGTAGCATAACAAACCAAACCATAACATGGCATATTATCACTTAAATATTTACAAAAAAGCCTCCCATGGGATAAATATAGACAATGGAAACTGCCCCAAAAAATAATGTCTTAGGATCATTTGCAAACAACACATTATCCCAATACAATTACTTTTGTTGCTTCTTTGCTGGAGTGGTTGCCTTCTTTCTTGGTGTGGTTGCGCTCTTAGAGTGGCTACCTTCTTTATGGGTGTGGTTTCCTTTTATTGTTGCTTTCACCTAGAGGTTATCATAGTCTTGCCTTTTAGATTCAAATATAGTTCATGAACACCTACCCTTGAATTTTTCCCTTACTCTCTTTGACTCATTTTTGGTTAACCTTATCTATCTACCTATTTGAGTGCATAATACTTAAATTCTTCCTTGAATTCGTTACCGTCAGTGAATATCATCTCAAGATGAAATATATGATCACCCATGTCAGTTTTTGCATTGAAATCAGGATAATCAGGTCCTCTCCAATCATCATTTTTATCAAAATCATATATAATAATAGGTAGTTCATCAAACTTGTAACCAAAATATTCATCATAAATACCATATTCTTTTTATTTCCATGTAGTCACTAATGTGTGATCAACCCTAGGAAATAAGAGAATATTGGATAAATGGGTTTTGGATCCACCGGAGCTCCAGTTTGGGGTGAGTAGGGGTAGCATTGGGTTAGGTTTATATCTGTAATATTTTCACAAATAATAAATGTTACTGTTTGTGAAAATGTTACATTGGCATCCCATGCCACCTCAAATCAGAGCTCTGATGACGGTTGTTGGAGCTCCGACAACGGGGGTGGGTGGTGGTGGGGATTGGAAGCCGCTAGCGCGGATCGTTAAAAATAAGATAATATCAAAAAAAGAAGTTTGGATCCACTATATATATATATACTGCGTTATATAAACACAATAAATGTTAATGTTTGTGAAAATGTTATAGATATAAACCTAACCCAATGCCACCCCTACTCACCCCAAACCGGAGCTCCGGTGGATCCAAGCCCCATTTATCTAATATTCTCTTAATTTCAGATGTCCGCGCCAGCGGCACCATATATCACTACTACCCACCCCAAATCATAGCTCTGATGAAGGTCGTTGAAGCTCCGACAATGGGGGTGGGTAATGGTGGGGATTGAATGTCGATAGCGCAAACCTTTTAAAATATGGTAATTTTGAAAAAAAAGCGGTTTTGATGTACCGTGATATATATATATATACAGTGGATCCAAACCTCTTTTTTCTGATATTGTCTTATTTTTAACGGTCCGCGCTAGCGACATCTAATCCCCACCACCACCAACCCCAATTGTCGGAGATCCAACAACCTTCATCAGAGTTATGATTTGGGGTGACATGGAGTGCCGCTGGCACAGACCTTAGGAAATAAGAGAATATTGGATAAATGGGTTTTGGATCCACCGGAGCTCCAGTTTGGGGTGAGTAGGGGTAGCATTGGGTTAGGTTTATATCTGTAATATTTTCACAAATAATAAATGTTATCGTTTGTGAAAATGTTACATTGGCATCCCATGCCACCTCAAATCAGAGCTCTGATGACGGTTGTTGGAGCTCCGACAACGGGGGTGGGTGGTGGTGGGGATTGGAAGCCGCTAGCGCGGACCGTTAAAAATAAGATAATATCAAAAAAAGAAGTTTGGATCCACTATATATATATATATATATATATATATATATACTGCGTTATATAAACACAATAAATGTTAATGTTTGTGAAAATGTTATAGATATAAACCTAACCCAATGCCACCCCTACTCACCCCAAACCGGAGCTCCGGTGGATCCAAGCCCCATTTATCTAATATTCTCTTAATTTCAGATGTCCGCGCCAGCGGCACCATATATCACTACTACCCACCCCAAATCATAGCTCTGATGAAGGTCGTTGAAGCTCCGACAATGGGGGTGGGTAATGGTGGGGATTGAATGTCGATAGCGCAAACCTTTTAAAATTTGGTAATTTTGAAAAAAAAAAGTGGTTTTGATGTACCGTGATATATATATATATATATATATATATATATATATATATATATTGTGTAATATTAACTCAGTAAATGTTACTGAGTTAATATTACACAATATATACAACATTTTCACAAACAGTAACATTTACTGAGTTAATATTACACATTATATATATATATATATATATATATATATATATATATATATTGTGTAATATTAACTCAGTAAATGTTACCGTTTGTGAAAATGTTATATATATAAAATTATTTCATAAATATATTAACACAGTAAGTGTTATTGTTTGTGAAAATGTCACATATATAAAAATATTTCATTTTGTGGTGTATACAATAAAGTTGAATATCTGTGACATTTTTACAAACAATAACATTTACTGTGTTATCACATTATATATATATATATATATATATATATATATATAGAGAGAGAGAGAGAGAGAGAGAGAGAGAGAGAGACTCACCTACATCATGATGTATACATCACACCATACATCGCACCTAGTTCTAGATACTAAGAAACCTTTTTTCCAAGTTTTTTATTTCTCTCTTAAATTAATCTTCTAATCAATCCATATTAAAAAAACTACGTCAAAATACACTTTGTAGATATTTTTAAAAAAACCACAAAAAATTGTTGGCGCAGACCCTTATAAATAAGGTATTTTGAACAGCTTTTTGTGGATTTTTAAAAAATAGCTACAAAATGTATTTTGACCTAATTTTTTGAACATGTGTTTATTGAAAGGTTAATTTCAAGAGAAAAATAAAAAAAATGGAAAAAATATTTTTTAGGGCGTACAACTAGGTGTGATGTATGGATGATGTATAAAGCATGATGTAGGTGAGTCTTCTCCTATATATAGATAAATATATCCAATATGCTCCTATTTTTAAAGGTCTGCACCACTGGCACCTAATGTCAACCCTACTCACTCCAAATCGGCGCTCCGGAGGATCCAAATCCTATTTATCCAATCTTATTTTAAAAGGTCCGTGCCAGCGGTACCACATGCCACCCCCACACACCCCAAATTGGAGCTCTGATGAAGGTCGTTGAAGCTCCAACAATGGGGGTAAGGATTGGATGCCGCTAGCACGAACCTTTAAATATAAGGTAATTTTGAAAAAAGAGGGTTTGGATCCACCGGATATATATATATATATATATATATATATATATATATATATATATATATATATATATACTGTGTAATATTACCACAGTAAATGTTACTGTCAGTTTGTGAAAATGTCACATATATAAAAATATTTCATATTCTAGTGCATACAGTAAAGTTTACTGTTTGTGTAAATTTTTTTCTTTGAAATTTTATAGGGTTCATGGATCTTGTCTTGTTTGACAGATCTCGTCGAGCAGATTTCAAAAATAGTAATTTTGCGAAAAACGAATTTGTAAATCAAAAGTTATGATCATTTTAAGATTAAAAAAAAGTCCATCCACTTATGTAACTTCCTAAAGGAAGTTACGGATGATTATTTATAAAAAGGATAAAATTGTGAACAAATTCCCTAAAAAGTTGGAATATGACCTATATGATTGTTGAAAAGTCAATTGGACTTATATGTATGTTGACCTGACAAATGGGACTTAAATATAATAATGCCTTGATTTTGTTCCTAACTGATCTTCAAGAATTCATTTGCTTAATATTTTAAATCTCGAAATGCAAGTTCTTATTTGATGTCGGGGAAAATTAGTTATGAAAGAGAGATTTGATTTGGGGGAAAATGATTTCTAGTTGTCTTATGACCATTTTGGGTCTCATTAAAGGTCAGTGACGCACACATGAGGGCCCTCGTTAATGATTTAAATGGGCCGTTTAATTTTGGTCCAAACAAATGGTAACTTAAGGGACCACATTGAGACATTTTGAACATTAGGGACCAAAGTGATACTATACCAAACTTGAGGGGATGGATATGTTTTTAACCCAACATTTTATGTATACCTACAAAAATTATAAAACACCCGCACATCGCATATGCTAAAGTATTAGTATAGTAAATTTTTACTACATGCTTATTACTAATGAAATCTATTCCCCCCCCCCCCCCCCCCAAATACTACATGACATATTTGATTACATACTTAGTATACATGAATTATTTATAATAATCCTATTTTTTTATTATCAATTTTATTTCTCTACCTTTATTGTTTGATTGATTTTTTTGACAATTATTATTGTATTTAGCATGTTATTTTTTTATTTCAATTTCATAACAAAAAATATTCAAATTCCTATTTCGATCCATGGAATTAGGGTTCCCAAAAACATTCTAAATGTGTGTGTATGTTTATATTTGATCTCTCTGTCTCTCTCTAATTTTTCCTCACATAAAAACCTAATATAAAATTATTTATTTTTTTAAAAAAATTATCCAAATAAACATTTTTGTTTTAGATTCAACCCAAAACAACTTTAAATAAAATTTATAATAACATATGATTTTATACATAGTTAAAATTTTAAGAATAATGTTAATATTTTTAAAACATGCAATTTCGTTTGAACCCTAAATGTTTCATTATATTAGGGATCACTACCCCAAAATTTAACCTTAAATTAGGGGCCTCAACCCCGAATGGCTACAATTTCCAAAAATGTCAAAATTAAACCCATTATGGACTGGGCCCAAATTTTTTGCCTCAAAGTTGGGGCTTGATCCTTGAAATTGTACCCTAAACTCGGGGTTGGGACATTTAGTTTGCATAACTATATTTGTTTTGATTTTTATCCCAACTCAAGGCTTGGACCCTGAATTTTGTCATTATTGTGGGGGTCTGAAGATTAAACTTGCAAGTTTTTGGACTTGACTTTTTTTTTTTTTTTTTTAATTTTGAAGTGTTTTTTATTTCCTATGTTGAGTATTTACTTTATTTAAGTTGTATATGGGTTGAATATGAAGTAAAAGTGTTTATTTAGGTCTTGTTTCACCACAAATTTATACTTTATCATAACAAGTTTTTTTTTCCTTTATTTTTATTGCGTGAGAGAGACGTTGGTGGCAATGGTATGGTGGTGGAGAAGATAGTTAATAGAATCGTAAGAGTTCGGGTGTGTTGATACCAAAATTAATATGCTGATGTGGACGAATCATACGAAGACACTTGTCAATCTACGTGGTACAATAACAACGAGGAATTTCATTTCCCCGACCAACTCATGTTCTCTCCGAGCAACAAGGATATACCGAGGAACTTCAACACTCCGAGGTACTCTAGCGCTCCGAGGAACTCCTGAGCAACGAGCAACTAAGGCGGTCCGAGCTGCATCTCGGCCGTAGTATTAATTGTCAGAATATCAACAGTTCAACTATTTATTGAATGTTTATCATCTTGACGCACACGCTGCATTAAATGTATTACCCTTTCATATGTATATCATTTAATGTATCAACCCATTCATGTACAGCCTAAGGGCTATAAATACCTTGTATCACCCTCATTCAAGGGGACGGGAATTTCTTGATAGAACTTGTAATCGAGAATTCCCAAAACACTCAGCAATAACACAACAGTGGACGTAGGCCATTCTTATAAGGCTGAACCACTTTAAAATCTTTGTCTCATTTTATTTATCTGTGATTGAATAATTAGAGCTGTCTAATTTTTTACATCACCAGATTGGCGCCGTCTGTGGGAACGATTGTTATTATCATTTTTCACCAAAAATCATTTATCATCAATGGCGGATAATCCAGAATCTAGCAATCGAAACGCTGGAAATCCTCCAAATCCCTCTGCACCTCCAGATCTGGCCGAAATTATGATGAATCTGGCTCAAAGACAAACCGCCATGCAAGACACAATGAGGCAACTCATACAAACCCTTCATGGTGGTGCACCTGCACGTTCAGGACAGCAAAGTGGTCAGAGGCAAACTTATTTACTTTCTTCACGATCCAGGCGTACTGAGTCACGTCGCAATGAGGAGTCTGATGATTTCTCTTATCAACCTGGGCGAACTTCGTCAATAAGGGCGACAGATACTGATCAACATATCACCCTCTCTCCAGAAAGACCCAGTGCTTTAGAAAGACTAAGTAGGGCGTCTCCTTTCAGTCGATTAGGCCCTAGGAGGAATAGGAGTCCACCTAAGACCATGTCAAGGAGTTTTCGACAACCATCAGATCTAAGAGAAGGATCAGCATAATCACGACCAGTTGCTCGTCAGGATAAATCTCAGGAGGCTACTTCAGAACGATCTATTGCTCGAACTAACAAGCCCGATGAAGGAAATGATGCGTGGAAAGGTTCCATTCAGCGGTTGGAAGATAGATTGGGAGAAATGGCTAAAGCAAAGAACCCCCTACAACGAACTTTTGTTCGAGGAACACCTTTTGTACAGGCCATTGTGGATTTTCCTACACCATCGAAATTTAAAGCACCCGTGGTAACTCCCAAATATAATGGAAAGACAGATCATGTTCTTCACATAGAACAGTATCAAGCTGCTGCTGACATCTATGTTGTTCCCGACGAGATGAGATGCAGGGCCTTCTTACGAACTCTTACTGGATCTGCCCAGATATGGTACAACAATCTTCCTCGGGGTAAGATTTCAACTTTCTTTCAGTTAGCCGAGTTGTTTATTGGCAATTTCTGTTTTGGGGCAAAGCCAGTAAAACGAGTAGCACACTTGTTAAGTGTTAGACAAAAATCTGGTGAAAGTACTAGAGATTACATAACTCGTTTCAATAACGAGAAGCTAGAAGTCATAGATTACGAAGAGAAGACAGCAATCACCGCCTTGATGAATGGGTTGTTGCCTAATAAATTGTATTACACCCTGGCGAAAGATCCACCTAGAACTATGTCAGAATTGATGGCAAAGGCGGCCAAAATCATGAATGCCGAGGAGGCTATGGCTGCAAAGAAGAATATGGATAAAGAAACCAAGGTGGAAGACGACAAATCTAAGAAGAAAGAGCATAAAAAAATGGTGGAGATAAACATTCCAAGAATAAATGGGAAGTCATGACGAAGTATGATAATTATACTCCTTTGAAAATGGGTATTAATCATGTCTTGGAGGAAATCAAGAACAACGAGGAGGTAAAGTGGCCAAAGAAACTGAAGTCAGACCCTGATTCGAGGAGTAGGGATAAGTATTGCGAATTTCATAAAGATCATGGTCACATGACCAAAAATTGCATAGCTCTTCAGAACGAGATTCAAACACTCATCCGAAGAGGAAAGCAAGCAAAATATGTTGATCGGGGAGGTGAAAGAAAGGATAACGACCGAGCTAGAGAAAGGTCTAGATGACCTCATCGGGCAGAGGAGAAGAAGAAGAGAGACCATGAAGATGATCCATAAGATGACCCCGACCTTCCCAAGAAACCAAGACAGCCAGAACGAGAGGTATTTTCTATACATTTTGGGTCATTCGATTGTAATGTCATTACAGGAGGAGATGCAGGAGGAGGAGACCTTACTGCAGAAAGAAAGGCTTACCTTGGTGAGGCTCAAGCTTGTTCATATATTCAGCGAATAAATCTGGCCGAGGACGATCGTCCGAGGAAGGTAAACAAAGAGAAGCTGGTCATTGGCTTTTCAAAAAACGATTTGGCAGGTGTTCTTTTTCCTCACGATGATCCTCTGGTGATCAAAATGAGGATGAAGGAAGTAGTAATTTCAAGGGTGTTGGTAGACAATGGAAGTTCAGCAGACATCATGTACTATTCATGCTTTGACAGCTTGAATCTGAAATTATCTCAATTGGAACCGTATCACAGACCCCTCCTGGGTTTTACTGGCGAGAAAGTTTTTCCACTTGGGAGGATCAAGTTGGATATACTCATTGGAACTTGGCCTGCTTGTCGAACAGAAAGAATACGCTTATTTGTGATGGATAAGAATGTGCAGTCAGCCTACAAGATCATCATGGGAAGAGTTGGTTTGAAGAAGTTCGAAGTAGTTCCATCTACAGTGCATCAGTGCTTAAAATTCCCAACAAACTTTGGAGTAGGAGTTGTGAAAGGTGATCAAAAAGTAGCTCGGGAATGCTATTATTCGTCTGCCGAGCAAGAAGAACTTGAAGAGTCAAGGAAAAAGACCACTACTTACCAAGTGGAGGAAGGTACAAAAATTGAAACTCTTGACCCCAGGGATGAATCCCAACTTGTAAAAGGACAAGTGGTGGAATCTACAGAAAATGTTATTCTAGACGACGAGCACCCTGAACGAGTAACCCAGATAGGTTCAACGTTGGATGCTTCAATAAAACAGGAGTTGATAATTTTCTTGAGAAACAGGAAGAAAACTTTTGCTTGGAGTCATGAAGATATGCCAGGAATAGATCCAAACTTCTTATGTCACGAACTCAATGTGAATAAGGAGATCAAGCCTGTAAAGCAAAGAAGAAGGGTATTTAGCCCTGAGAAGAATCAAGCTATTCAAGAGGAGGTCGACAAGCTCCAAAAAGCCCAATTCATTGAAGATGTGAAATATCCAGACTGGTTGGCAAATGTGGTGATGGTAAAGAAGAAGAACAATAAATGGAGAATGTGTGTTGACTTCACTGATCTCAATAGGGCATGCCCAAAAGATCATTTTCCATTTCCCAGAATTGACCAACTAGTGGATGCTACCTCGGGACATGAGCTGCTCAGCTTCATGGATGCATATTCTGGTTACAACCAGATCAAAATGAAACCTGAAGACAGGGAAAGTACTTCTTTTATTACCCCTAGGAGAACTTATTGCTATAATGTTATGCCTTTTGGTTTGAAAAATGCAGGAGCGACATACCAGCGGTTGATAAACAAGGTTTTCACCGAACAAATCAGTTACAACATGGAAGTCTATGTCGATGATATGCTGACAAAAAGCAAGAAAGCTGCAGATTATCTAGTTGACTTAGCTCAGACATTTGATCAACTGGATAAATACCAGATGAAGCTCAACCCGACGAAGTGCACATTTGGAGTACGAGAGGGAATGTTTCTCGGATACATTGTCAACCAGCGAGGCATTGAAGCAAATCCAGATAAGATCAAAGATCTTTTAGGGTTATGATCTCCAACAACAAAGAAAGAAGTGCAGAGTCTTACAGGACGAGTTGCGGCGCTCAACAAATTTGTGTCCCGAGCAACTGACAAATGCCTCCCATTCTTCAAAACACTTCGAAAAACTTTTGAGTGGACTGATGAATGTGAGAAGGCCTTTCAAGACTTGAAGAAGTATTTGGGAGCACCTCCATTGTTGTCCAGGCCAATAACAGGAGAGAAGTTGTATTTGTATCTGGCAGTATCAGAGAATGCAGTCAGTTCAGCATTGATCAGATTGGAGAATGGAGTTCAGAAACCAATCTATTACACAAGTAAGGCTTTCCGAGGAGCAGAAATCAGGTACCCAAAGCTGGAAAAATTGGCATTGGCATTAATTGAAGCAAGTAGAAGAATGAGGCCATATTTCCAGGCCCATACCATCATCGTTTATACCGATATGCCACTGAGGCAAGCCCTTCATAAGCAAGAAAAGTTAGGGAGATTGATGTACTGGGCAATAGAGCTTGGTGAATATGATATTGTGTATGAGCCCAGATCATCATTGAAAGGGCAAGCTGTAGCAGATTTTATAGCAGAGTTTACATATCCTGATACCCCCGAGGAACAAAAACTGCTCCCTGACCAACCTGTGGATGTTACAAGATCAACAGACATAAGTCCAGACCAACTCCGGTTGGTAAAAGGGCTTGTGGATGTAGAAGGATCATCAACTTCAAACTCAGACCAACTCCGGTTGGTAAAAGAACGAGAAGAGATGATCAACGAGGAGCGAAAAGTGTCAGGGGATGATGAAGAAAAGCAGCAAATATTCCACCGAGGAACTCTATCAGATAAGAAATTTGAAGACGGGTTTCCCATATGGAGATTATATGTAGATGACTCATCTTGCACAGCAGGTTGTGGGGCAAGAATTATTTTGAACACCCCAGACGAGATTGACATGGAATATGCTTTGCGATTCCAATTCAAAGCCTCCAATAATGAGGCTGAGTATGAGACCATGATAGCAGGTCTTAATTTATCAAAGATTATGGAAGCGCAACAAGTGATGGTATTCAGTGATTCTCAATTGATTGTGAATCAGATGATGGGAACGTATGCAGTTAAAGGAGAATTAATAATCAAATATCATGCCAAGGTAATGGAGTTATTGGCAGAATTTGATGCGATTCAATTGATCAGAATACCCAGAATAGAAAATGCACAAGCAGACGCACTGGTCCGACTAGCATCAGCTACTCGTACCAAGCTGCGAAGAACAATACCAATTGAAGTACTGGAAAGTCGGAGCATAGATGAAGACTTGACGATGAATGTTATTGCCCTTGATTTAGGACCATCTTGGATGGATCCCATCAGGGTATATATTGAAGAGGGAGAATTGCCAGAGGATAAGCTCACTGCCAAGAAATTAAAGTATAAAGCTGCTCGGTATGTATTAACTAATGGTATTTTATATAGACGAGGAATCATGACAGGTTTGCAGAGATGTGTACATCCCTCCGAAGTGAAAGAATTGATCGAAGAGATCCATGAAGGGTCTTGTGGAGCTCATATAGCAGGTCGAACACTCTTGCAAAGGGTAATGACTCAAGGATACTATTGGCCGACGATGAGGGTTGATTGTATAGCCTATGCTAAGAAATGTGACAAGTGCCAACGTTTTTCCTCCATCCGACGAACTCCACAAGCATTGTTGACACCCATAACTTCCCTTTGGCCATTTTCCATGTGGGGAATTGATTTGGTTGGACCATTGCCGACCACCCGAGGAAGATTCAAGTACCTCGTCGTTGTAGTGGACTATTTTACTAAGTGGGTAGAAGCTGAGCCGCTTATCGATATGACGTACGAGAAGGTATACCAGTTTGTTTGGAAGAATATCATCTGTTGATATGGTTTCCCACATGCCTTCATCACAGATCATGGAACACAATTTGACAACGAGGAGTTTGCTGCCTATTGTCAACAATCAAACATCCTGAAGACCCATTCAGCACCAGGTCATCCTCAAAGCAATGGGCAGACTGAGGTAACGAACAGAACGCTGCTAAATGGTTTGAAGAAGAGGCTAAGTGAAGTTAAAGCTAACTGGATAAATGATCTACAATCAGTATTGTGGGCTTACCGAACAACTCCCCGAGCAGCGATTGGAGAATCACCATATATGCTGGCATTTGGAAGTGAGGCTGTAATACCTGTCGAGTTGGGCCTACCAACACACAGAGTGCTGAATTTCAATTCTCCGATCAGTGACTTGATGAGAAGACTGGATTTGGATATGCTAGAAGAAGTCAAAGAAGAGCCAGCCATTAGGAATGATGCTTATCAACAACGAACAACTCTTTTCTACAACAAAAGGGTGAGGAAATGCGATTTAAAGGAAGGCGATTATGTGCTAAAAAAGGTAATTCAGAAGCATAATAAATTGGAGGCAAACTGGCATGGGCCTTATCGAGTTACAGAAGTTGTTCGACCAGAAACTTACCGAATAGCAACTCTAGAAGGAGAAGAATTCAAGAATGCTTGGAACGCTGAACACCTTCGCAAGTATTATCAATGATGTAAAATGTACAACGGGTCCATCAATATGAATAAAACGATGATGTTTTTCACCATTTTTCTCTCCTTTGTTTGAAAGTTTTTTGGGGAATACTAGTGTTATACACTACGCTGCTTGATAGCAAGAAGAAGACGATAGTTCAGACCCACAACCAACTCCGGTTGGTAAAAGGGCGAGAACAACTGATATACTCCTTTGGTTAGGAGGCGTACACTGGCGTGATCAACCTCGGTTGGTAAAATAACTAGTGGACAAGATAGTTCGAAAGAACAAGATAGTTCAGACCCACGACCAACTCAGGTTGGTAAAAGGGCGAGAACAACTGATATACTCCTTTGGTTAGGAGGCGTACACTGGCGTGATCAACTTCAGTTGGTAAAATAACTAGTGGACAAGATAGTTCGAAAGAACAAGATAGTTCAGACCCACGACCAACTCCGGTTGGTAAAAGGGCGAGAACAACTGATATACTCCTTTGGTTAGGAGGCGTACACTGGCGTGATCAACTTCGGTTGGTAAAATAACTAGTGGACAAGATAGTTCGAAAGAACAAGATAGTTCAGACCCACGACCAACTCCGGTTGGTAAAAGGGCGAGAACAATTGATATACTCCTTTGGTTAGGAGGCGTACACTGGCGTGATCAACTTCGGTTGGTAAAATAACTAGTGGACAAGATAGTTCGAAATAACATGATAGTTCAAACCCACGACCAACTTTGTTGGTAAAAGGGAAAGAACAACATTCTTATAACGCCAATGTCGGTTGGTTTATACTCTCAAACGCCAACTTATGTTGGTCGGGAGGTAATATTATTACAAAAGTTCCTCAAAGAATAAAATATTCCAAACTGAACCAAGTATGGTTGGTCGGGGATAAAAACCCACTAACTGTATTTGGTCGACGAGGAGAAAATATTTCAAATTGAACCAAGTATGACTGGTCGAGGATAAAAGCCCACCAACCATAATTGGTCGACAAGGGCAATTTAACAACCTTGGTTGGTTGGGAAATTTTAAACATTTTTATATTCATTACTTTATTATTAAGTGATTGAACAACCTTAATACTTGTAACTTTTTATTAAGTTGGTCGATGAACAACACTATTGTTATCTTTTTAACAAATACATAAGTGTTCGATATGCACAAGATAATAGCAGTACTAAGATTGCGAACAAAAATGAAAGTCTTTCATTAAAATTCAAAATAAATTACAGGTTACATGGATGTACTAACTATTACATTGAGATTCCTATTCTATTGGTTTCTTGGCCTTTGCTTTAGAAACAGGCTCTTCGCCAGCAGGAGGATCTTCCAGGCAAAGGGGAGAATTAATAAAGTTCAAGTCCTTCAGCATTCTGACATTCATTATTGAAGGTGTGTCCATTATATGCTCTGGACGAGATACTTCAGTTTGGGAATGAAGACTGTAGTCACCAAGGTATTTTGAAATTAAGCTCCTAGGAATGGAACGAGCTGGGATCCATTCCATGTCCAATTTATAAGGTGGTACAGGCAAGTCTAATAACCCAGGAGCATGATAATCCCATAAATAATGCCCTTGCTCCAATTTTAATACACCCAGGGCGTTCAACCACCCCTGCTTATAACCTTCATTATTGGCGTGTTCAATACGAGCATCCAAATGACAGAGGGCCTCATTATAACCTCCCATCCAAAACTCACGAGGTTGTTTATGGAATTGGAAGGTTAATCTATCCAATTGTTCATGAAGGTTTTTGGCAAAAAGGTCCTTGGTATGTAAAGCAGACTTCGTTGCAGTAAGTTGATCTTCCAAAGATAGGTTTTTCTTGGACATTTCAGACAGAGCACGATCTTTTGCATTCAGTTGGAACGCTTGAGTTTCCAAAGTAGATTGAGTACGAGCCTCTTCAACATTACGGCTGAAAACTCTTGATCGACTCCGAGCAGCGACTGGAGGACTTTGCTCCTCGACAACGTTTTGAACAGCTCTTCCTCGCCCACGAGAACCTCTTCCTCATCCCCGAGCAGTAGCAGAAACACCAGACTTTCTTAAAGTATCCAATTCTTGCCTTAATTTGACGTTTTCAACCTCCAAGAATGAGACTCCTTCATCAGTGACCGGTACCAAGGCAGTAGAGGATGAGGCTGCAGACTCGTATTGCGCTAACTTTTTCTGCAAATTGTTATTCTCCTGTTCCAATATCTCGGCGATCTGTCTGCAGGCCTCAACTTCACCTTTTAGGGTTCTTTCCCTAACATCGTACCCAGCGATGATCTTTTTGTGACCTGTCTCAGAGGAAAGCTGTTGATACCTATTCTCATACTCCTTGTGCAGTAGAGCAGTTGTTTCATTGTGCTGATGTTGTAGATCTTCTAAGGTACAATGAAGTTCCTCGATCAATTCATAATAGGCCACACTGTTGGCCACAGCTCGGTCGAGTAAATCATTCAAGTACCGCTAAGCCTCAATTGCCTGTTCTGAGGCATCATGGCCAAGGATGTCAGCAATTTCTGATCCACTCAAATTTGTGTGACCAGCTTTATAATACTCATGACATTGTTGCATCAGCTTTGTATCATGTGCAGATATCAGTTCCATTCTAGCAACAAACTAAGGATGAGAAAAAGACAACAATCAACAAAAACAAATCATCAACAACAGAGATGAACAAAGATGTATTTTATTAGATCACAAGAGGATTACATTGTTTGATTACAAATAATGAAAGATAGAAATGAAACCGAACAACTTCACACCTTTTCCTTGTCTCCCAAGACTTTCTCGGGAGGCTGGGACGAGGAGCTTGGTTGCTCGGTGGTAACAGCAACTTGATCTGCAGGAGTTGAAATTTTTTCAGGAGGAGGAGGCATGGAAGAAATGTCCTTGTTGGCAGAAGATAGAGATGCAGGGACTTGATCACCTATGGCCATGGAAGATTCATCAGAGACAGGCTCATCTTCTTCTTCTTCTTCCATAATTGGTGGAGGAGGACCAGGGAGGTGTAGCTGGAATAGCCCAGAATCATCATTGATCTTCAATTTCTGCAGGGCAGCTACCCAGCCATCTCGGAAGTATTTTAACTTCCCATATTGAACTTGGGATGTCATCGCAGCAATCCCCTTGTCCCATCCTTTATCCCAGCCTGCGCTGAAGGATTTTTTAACTGCGAGCTTTCTTCTCAATTTCTCCAAGGATAGCTTCGCATCCAATTCTTCTTTTTGACCTTTGATATCTCGCAGGGCAGACAACTCTTCCTCTGCCTTCTTCAGCTTATCTTCAAGCTCTCCAAAGTTCTTGAGCTTGTCGTCATATTTTTGATGCTCAATCTCCAAACTTTTCACCTTGTTCTCCAAACTCTTGGAGATCTCAGCCAACTTCACCTTCTCAGCTTCAACTATTGACAATTTTTTCTCCCAAACAGCCTTGTCCTCACTATACTGTTGGCGAGATTCCTTCAAGGATTGGGTCGAACCCAGCAGAGCATCCTCTACACCTGACGAGGAGCTTGAAGCTTTAATAGCTTCATCTTTCTTCACGATGTTGTTAAAATAAATCACCAGCTAAACAAAGGAAAAAGTGACAGGTCAGTGCAAAAAGACAAGTATTCAAAGACAGAAAGGAAATTCAGAGTGTGAGAAATTTACCGAAGCAAGATGACGAGTAGGTAGGGATGTCAGCATATCCCTAGAAATTTTTTCATCAATTCCTTGGACCTCGGGTATGATCCAAGTTTTTACCGAGCTCATTGCAGAGCTCGGAGGAATGATGGTTGGAAAACCAACACCACCAGCTGGTAGAGAGGAGACAGTTTCAGCCAAATTGACTGAGGATGATTTCCTCAATCTCCTCAAAGGGACTTCAGCAGTTTCAACCAAGGAAGAACTCTTGGTCGGAGAGATAGCAATTATCTCCACAGGAGCAACCTTCTTGCTCGGAGCCACTGGGGGCTTCTCGGTAGCTTTCGAAGGTACAGCATCCACCTTCTTAGCCCCCTCTGGGACATCAGTTTTGCTTTTCTTGGCCCCAGCAGCAGAAGTAATGTCATCAAATAGAGCTGGAGGAGCTCTTTTCTTGCCCATTCTCTGACTTAAAGGAAGGTGAGAATCTGAACTGGAGTTGAAGCTGGCTCAACAGGGCGAGCAGTATAAGAGGTTGTATAACTCTTATACTGTAGCAAATATGATGCAGACCTGATGTGCTCGTCTGCAACGTTCTTATGCAAACCCCAGATAAGTTTCAGATGCTTAATATTAACCTCTGATTCTTTTGGAGTTTTTCTTTTACTATCAACTGCAAACAAACACATAATGAGATATCAGTCATACATTTTGTCAAACATGATAAAAGCATAATTTCATAAGTAAAAGAAATAAAATGAAAAATAAACCTATCCCATTGCCATATGGGGGGCATCTGGGACCGTTGTATACTCCATCTCCAACTAAGGGGGCATATTGCCAATTTTTAATAACCACCCCATGTTCAAAATAATCTCTATTTGAATCAGGGAGGTTAACTACAAGAGCCCTATTCAGAAACCTAGTTTTTAAGTAATAAATATTATCTAGAATGGCCCATTTATAGCAATACATAATTTCAGGGATCCCTATACGAGTCCCATGAGTTAGATTTAATTTGTACACCCCATTAATTATTCTCCATGAATTGGGGGCTATTTTTGCAGGGACAAGATCAAAATACTGACAAAACTCAAGACACAATGGATTTGGCGGAAAAGAAAATCCACATTCAGCAATGAATAGACTGGGGAACCAATGTCCCTCAGCCAATCGAAAATAATCTAAAGGCTCAGAAAGAACCTCCAGAATTACCCAGGAAGGAATGGAAAAATCGGAACGAAATTTCTCAACAGACTCCACAATATAAACCACACTGAATAAAAGAGATACAGAAGAAAGGAAGAAGATCTTACAGGAAGAAAGGAGGTATGTTGACAACGAACGAAAACAAGGATGAATGCACAAGAGAGAAGGAGAGAATAGAAAGCTTGAATGCAGGAAATTGGAAAAAGAAGAAGACGGTATGGTTACCTAAGAAGTTTAAATACTTTGCCTTAGGAAGCGGCGAAGGAAATGATTACAAAAAAAGAAACTATTGAACTTCCGGCGGCTAAAAGGACAAAAAGGGCACTAAGATCGAAGCGCTTTTAAAAGTTCGAAAAAAGGCGGATTCTTTGAATTTGGAAATAAATTCAAATACGATGCTCCTAAAACCCAGGAAGATCATTCAATATTGCCATAAACCGAGAAAGAATGTTCCATACTCCTCAAAGTTCGAAATATGAAACATTGGGGGCTTCTGTTGATACCAAAATTAATATGCTGATGTGGACGAATCATACGAAGACACTTGTCAATCTACGTGGTACAATAACAACGAGGAATTTCATTTCCCCGACCAATTCATGTTCTCTCCGAGCAACAAGGATATACCGAGGAACTTCAACACTCCGAGGTACTCTAGCGCTCCGAGGAACTCCTGAGCAACGAGCAACTAAGGCGGTCCGAGCTGCATCTCGACCGTAGTATTAATTGCCAGAATATCAACAGTTCAACTATTCATTGAATGTTTATCATCTTGACGCACACGCTGCATTAAATATATTACCCTTTCATATGTATATCATTTAATGTATCAACCCATTCATGTACAGCCTAAGGGCTATAAATACCTTGTATCACCCTCATTCAAGGGGACGGGAATTTCTTGATAGAACTTGTAATCGAGAATTCCCAAAACACTCAGCAATAACACAACAGTGGACGTAGGCCATTCTTATAAGGTTGAACCACTTTAAAATCTTTGTCTCATTTTATTTATCTGTGATTGAATAATTAGAGCTGTCTAATTTTTTACATCAACAGGGTGGTTTGAAGGTTAGAAAAAATGAAGTGGGACTCAATAAAAATTTACCTTAAATTATTTATACTTTGTGGTTATCTTAGCAATATCATCTTATATATTTATGGTGCTATTATAAAACAAAATCTTCGGGATACACGTACTAATAAGAGTACAATAATTTAATGCACTTGATATATAAAACTAGGTGTAAAAACTAAGTACTTATAACATATTTATTTAATTAAAAAAGGGTAGAAGACTCGGTTTAACTTCAGAACTAAGAAGTGGGATAAAAAAGGGGACAATTATTATTTAGTCATTATATGTGTGTCTTATTTGAACAAAATTTTGTTATTAAAGTCCTGTTGAATAGTCAACAATTAATTAAGTGCTATTTTTGAATTTATGAATTTTTTCCTTACTAATATACCCCTCATCCATTATTCCCTTCAAATTTAAAGTGATAGTTATTTTTTTCCTTTCAAACTTTAAAGAACATTAACTTTCGATATACAAATTCAAAATTTACGAATATGATAATGAGGGGGATTTTCGAACGCTGATCCAACAACCGAAGGATCCGACCACCAAGATAGATGGACGAGTGGTCCACCTCAACGTGACTGCAAGGTTAAAAACCACGAGGACCCTATCAACATCCGAAGGATCATTCATTACAGTTCCTGAGCATTTGTGTCTTCGAAGACTTAATCAAAGTTTATGCTCTCAACAACTAACACCAGACCTATTGTTGTGGGAAAGTATCTTGGAGGATCCAAACGCGTGTCCTTCTTAAGTTTTAATTTAGAAAATGGATATAATAAGAACTAGGAAGAACATTGTAAAAAGGTTGTGTATATAAAGCCTTATATAACGGTAGAATGGGAATGAAAAAAAGTATTATGAAACCTTGTATTGATTCCCCACTGATAAAAAGAACTCCCCCTCCCCTTACCCATGGATATGGGTTAAATTTATCTATATCACGTATACGCATTATTCTTATTTGTCTCTTATCTCCTTTATTTTCATTATACTTATAAATAATTGTGTTATATGAGAATCACATTTTTGCACTAACATAACTGTCGCAGTCTTTGGGAACGACTATTTCTAGAGACATGATCTAGTGGAAAAACCGAGCGTCCGTGTAAATATGCTAGTCATTGTTATCGGCTTCCAACCGCAATACAAAAACCTAAACTTTAACTACACTCTTGCGGAGTATAGTGGCTAGTCTGGGTATCGAATCCTCAGGGAACTAGGACGAGTGAGCGTGACGACAAAGGTAAGACTGTTAACCCTAACTTGACTCTAAAAAGAAATAAAAAGATGATTGAGATGGGAAATAACTAATTAACTAAATGCACACTAAATTAAACTACTGCATTAACTATGTGAGTAAAATTAACTAACTAAGAATGACTTAATAAGAATGAAGGGAAAACAGGTTGGGAATACAATCCCCCAATCCTTAGTAATTACTTAGCAGAATACTAAAATTATAAATTAGAAGTTTGAATGAATTCAGTCTTTATAGATCCGCATCATATGAAATCAAAGGGAAATATAAAGCGGTGCAAGAGAGATTAAAAGACCTATAATGATTGTGGAATTATATTCTTAAACATCCCAAGTACCTAGGGCAAGAGAGATTAAAAGACCTATAATGATTGTGGAATTATCTTTCACGACTCTTTCAAAATTTTATTTTAAATTCTATTTTGTACATATTTAATTTACATTGGGATGGGTTTATCCATCCCAACCCTAAAAAAACTTAGCTAGACATGATTTTATTAATGAAAATAAAATTGTAAATGTGAAAGAAATCATAGGTCTATTATGCATTGAAACGAAACTTGAATTGAGAAACAAAAATTAAACTACAAGAGCAATTTAAACTTACAATATGGAAGAAATGGAAAGTAGAAATTAGCAATACTTGAATAGAAGAAGGAGATATGAACTTGAAACTTGAAACTTGAATCTTGAATAGCTCTTATTCAACTTACAAACTAGGGTTTCTAAATCCCAAGAAAATATGAAATTATATGCCAAAGGGAACCCTTTCCTCTTCCTCTCTTCATTACTATAGGGCTTGGCTTTTTATAATACCCAAATATGACTTTTCCCATGCCTCTCCACGTTTTACAACTAATCATAAGGAATTATACAAGAAATTTCAAGAGTTGAAACTCTTCAGCTTCCAGAATTAATTTCAACTTTGACTTTCTCTCTCCAACTTTGAGTTGCCATATCTTTTGATCCAGAGCTTCGATTTGACTTCCGTTTCTTCCTACACTCTTATGATTTAGAGATCTTAAACTTTCTAGTTTTACCCACCTCCGGAATATGGCTGTAAAATTATCAAAATGCCCTTGAACTCCCCATTTCTTGCTTTCTTTCACTGTTTTGCGTTCTCTTTCGCACTAATTTGCATGGAATACCTGTAAAATACATAAGAGATACAAAAAATATGAAATACTTGCCAAAAGGGTTAGTAGCATAACTATAAGACAAATCCAAGCTATTTACAATGCACGAGATCATAAAACTACCGAAATTAAGGGGATAAATGTGAAGAATTTATGCTTAATAAAGACACAAATAAGAACCAGGTCAGACAGGCTATTAAAGGCCTCTAAGAGAAAAAATAGGTCCTTCAGGATCAGCTGGAGGAGTTGCTAAATCGACTCCCTTAGTCATAATTATTTCTAGAGCAATAGGTGAACCAAAAGCTCCATGGCGAGCAAATCTAGAAGAACCAGATGCCGCCACCGCCACACCCCATTCTCTCTTTAACTATACACCGATGTCGGTAGCTCGAGGCATTGGTCTCCATTGATTGACGAACCTGTCGAAAACGCAGAATGGGAATCATTGTTCTATCTAAAAGTTATGGTTTGTCCTATGCCGTCAAACTTTAAGCTACCCCGGATGGAAATTTTTCATAGCAACTCTAATTCGACAGACTACATCGACCACTACTGAGTGCATATGGACTTTATGGCCAGCCCCAACCAAATAAGGTGCAGAGCCTTCGCCACCATGCTAAAGGGGTCAGTATGGACATGATTTAACCTAATGCTCCCGTACTCCACCTATTTCTGGGAGCTATTTGAATGCTTTATTTAACACTTTATTTGAAGCAGAGTCCACCAAAAGACTACATACCACCTAATTAACATTCTACAGGTACAAGAAGAAAGCCCCAAAGAATATGTCAAAGGGTTTAATGATGAGCTATTTTGGATAGATCATCCCGATGAAAAGGTGGCCTTATTAGACTTCCTGAGGGGATTATCTGATGGCAAAACCATTTATTCACTATCCAAAAATCCACCCGCTAACATAAAAAAACTTATGAGGAAGGTGGAGAAACACATATATGTCGAAGACACGCTTAGTAGTCAGAAGTCGAGCCATCCTTCCAGAAATTTGGGAGAGGGGAGATATGAAGAGGAGTGTGGAAAGAGAAGGTGCTAAGAAGAGTGCGAGAAGAGAATATACAAAGAAGAAGGGGAGGAGAAGGCAATCATTCCTGAGAGGAACTCCTCGAGTACATCAAACTTTTACTGAGAAATTTACTCATCGCAACACCATCGTGGGTAGGGTCCTAAACATCATGACTAACATAAAATGTTGAAATGGTCGAATAAGCTAAAGAATCGCCCTATGAAGCCTAAGTACAACCTGTACTGATATTTCCACGGGGATTATGTCCATGACACCAATGATAACCTACATCTTAAAAATGATATTGAGGAACTGGTACAAAAGGGATACTTTAGAGAATTTGTTTGGAAGGGGACCCTCGGGAGGATGAGCAAGGTAAAAAAGGTAAAATGAACGAAATAGAAGGTACAAGAAAAGAAATCCAGGAAGATAAAAAAAAGAAATGTAGTTGCACTCGAGGATAAATATGGATTAATATGATATCCATAGGGTTAGCAGCTGAAGGAGAGTCAATTTTGGCCCAAAAAGCCTATCGGAGTCAGAAAAGGGAACTGTTGGAGGTACAAGTCGGCAAAACTAGAGATCATTGGGAGGAAATTATTTTCAAACCTTAGGATTCCAAGGACCTCATCAGACCCCATGACAATCCCCTCCTGATAACAATAGATATATCCAATTGGATATTAGAAGAAATAATGATCGACATCGGAAGTTTTGTCGACCTGTTATACTATGAATGATTTGAGAAAGTGAAAATAGAATAACGCCTGAAGCCAGTGCAAGGTCCACTGTTGGGCCTTTCCAGTGAGTAGGTATACCCCGTGGGATCCTTAGAATTTCCATTCACTATTAGGAGGGGATAACTGTCAGTCACTCTTCAGGTGGAATTCTTGGTAGTCAGATCTCCCTTGGTTTATAATGTACTCATAAGGTGAACAACCCTTAGCCTCCTCGATACGGTCTTATCAATATAATCCCTAACCATTTGGTTCCCCACACTGAACGGAATGGGGATGATGCGAGGGAGCCAGTCATGGGATATAAACTATTACTTATCGTCCTTGAAAAAGAAATGAGAAACCTTCAATATCGATGGGTAGATCTGAGAGAAGAGGTCACGAATGGGTCTCCAGTGGAAGATCTGATATCTATCCCTATATACGAAGGCTGCTACGAAAGAGTGATGTATGTGGGTTCATCTCTAGCAGAAGATAAGAGAGGAAGGCTAATCCAATTTTCAAAGGAACATCATATGATGTTCGTATAGTACCACAATGACAAGCTAAGCATCAATGCCTCGGTAATAACCCATCAGTAAAAAGTGGATCCGACCAAATGCTCTGTTCGACAGAAGAAAAGGACATTCACACCAGAAAGGAATCAAGTGGCACATGTGGAAGTAGGAAAGATGTTAGAAGCAAAGTTTGTTCGGATGTAAAATACCCCGAATGGCTGTCTAATGTGGTGATGATAAGGAAGTCTAATGGGAAGTTAAGGCTATAAGTGGACTACTTCGATTTGAACAATACTTGTCCAAAATACTCATACCCTCTCCTAAGGATTAATTCCCCTATGGATGCTACGGCGGGCCACAAAACACTGTCCTTTATGGACACGAACTCTAAGTATAACCATATCATGATGCATCCAAGGGACTAAGAGAAGACAACATTCATGACCGACCGAGGAACCTACTACTATAAAGTAATGTCATCCAGATTAAAAAAAACTAGGGAAACTTACCAATAGTTGGTCAACAGAATGTTCGAGGATGGAATTGGGAAAAAATATGGAGGTCTTCGTGCATGTTATGATTGTAAAAGGTTTGAAGGTAGAAGAGCACATTCCAGATCTATGAGGAACCTTCAAGATCCTCAACTAATACATAATGAAGCTAAACCTCATGAAATTCACGTTCATCATGGCATTAGGAAAGTTACTAGATTTCATGTTCATACAAAGGGGAATATAGGAAAACCTCGAAAAGATCCAAGCCATTCTGAGCATGAGGAGCCCAAGAATAGTGAACGAGGTTCAATCCCTGATGGGAAGGATAGCCGCGTTGAACCGATTTGCAAGTAAGTCCACAAAGGCATACTTTTCTTTAAGACATTTAAAAAGGCGTTCGCTGGACAGACGAGTGCGAGCGTTCATTTTAGGATCTAAAAACCTACCTAATAGACGTCTCCTTACTCTTGGAGCGGAATCCAGGGGAGGAACTACACATATATCTCTCCATTTATCCCATGACGGCCAACTCAGTTTTAATGATAGAAGATGAGGGGATTTAATGTCCACTATACTATGTGAGCAGGGTATTCAAGGGAGCAGAGGTAAGGTACCCAATCCTGGAGAAGTTACCATTCACCTTAGTCATAACAACTCGAAAATTAGGACCGTACTTCGAAGCTCACATAATAGTGGTTTCGACAAATTTTCCTCCAAAGAAAGTTCTCCAAAATCCATAAGTCTCCAGGAGACTCATGAAATGGTTAGTGAAACTAGGGGAATTTGACATATGATAAAAACTGAAGATGGTAGTAAAAGGGCAGGCCATCGCTAATTTCATTGCGAAATTATTGGATGGAGAGAATGAGGGTATGATTTAAAAAATTAAAAAGGGAAAACCAATCTGGACGATTTCTGGGACTGAGAATTTAATTTATTTGGGAGAAATAAAATTTATTTAAATTAGAGAATTTTAAAATTTGGCAATTGAGGTCAAAATTTGAAGATGATAAAAAGTATTTCGGATGACGATTCAGAGTGTGCGGTTGATTCCGAATGGGTCGAGATAGCCAAAATGACTGTCCTTGTGATTTATTTCGATTTCAGAATATTTTTTTAGTTAGTTTGAATCTAATTGGAGTAAACGAGTTATTTAAAATGTGTATTATCGTTTAAGATTGGGATTTAGGATTTAAAGGCTTAGGAGGCTTATGAAATAAGCCAATCTCATTTTGTGAGAAAGAGATAAAGATCTAGCTAGAGAGAGAGAGAGAGAGAGAGAGAGAGAGAGGGAAAGAAAAAGGGAGACGAGGGAGGAGAAAGCTTGGAGATTTTCGGCCAATACGCGATTTCGAAGACGAATCAACCTCTACAATTTCAAGGCAAGTGTTTAATCTTAATAAATAATTCGTATGTGTATTTGATTTCATGAATTGTGGATAAAAATATGGATTTTGGGTATAAATATCAAAACCTTAATTTTGTGGGTTAAATCTTGCATTTGATGTTTGTAAATGGATTTGAGGTTGTATTATGGGTAGGGATGATTTATATAATGATTTTTATGTTAGAAAAAATGTTGGGGTTGAAGATTGAGGGTTGGAAGAGGATAGATTTGATTTTTGGGAAATTTAGGTTTTGGAGAAAAATGCCCCTTTCGTAGCTTGCTGAACAGGCCGAATCGATTCGCCCCCCTTCCCGAATCGATTCGAAATGTTGCAGGTTTACAAGTCTGAGTGACCGAATTGATTCGAACCCAAAGCCGAATCGATTTGGCCTAAGTCAGACTCCCAGGTCCTTTGGACCGAATCGATTCGCATTAGAGGGCGAATCGATTCACTACGCCGAAACGATTCGAATTAGGGCCGAATCGATTCGAAAACAAGGCTGTTTTGAGATATTTTCTAGAATGAGTTTTATTCCATTTCGAGTGGGTTTCTCGATTTGGAACATCCTAATATGGTACGAGAAGTACATTTTGGAGATTTATCGGGGGTTTCTCTCATGATTTGGTCGCGTGGACCTATCGACTGAGGTTGGGAATATACATACATATGTATTGGAGCTGTCGCATCAATATAGTGGGGAATTTCATTCCTCAAGGAAGTTGTGAAGGTAAGATATGGGATTGTTATACTGACGTTTGTGTAGAATCCTTCCAGCGATAGGATTTCACTTAGAGATGATGGGTGGATCAATAAGAGAGAGGTCATACATCCTTAGTGACGATATCTTAGGAATTTAATTTGAAAGGCGGTATCATTAAGGGTTCACACGAGTAACTGAATCGTAGTTTAAATGGAGGATAATATAACACATTATCAATTTGGATAAGTTGTGTTCATGCTTATAGTCGGAATAGCTACTGTACATCTATGGGTGATTAATGAGAAGTATCCCAATGTGTGATGGGATCATGAAATAAATTTAAGATTGAGCTTGAGGTTTACCGACTATTGGTTATGTGCATACCTATAGCAGGGATAATTATAGTATACCGGCATGCATACGGATATAGATGGTCTATGAATGAGGGTTATATATATATGAAGCTGAATTCATTTCCCATATATAAAGATTGGAGATAGGGTGTATATATAGAGAGAGATATATATCTAAAGGGGTGTATATATGGCGTGAATGCATAAACCTTGTGTGATGGTTTGTACATGTGATGTGATTGCGTGTATATATATTTGTAGTGTGAATGATATATATATACTTACTGTGTGGGCATACCCAGCACATGCTATCATGGGAGGTTGCGCGATGTGGGTGAGGCCACTGGCTTGAGGAGCAAGGTGCGTATAGTCCCCAGGTCATAGTCGTCCATTATTATGTGCGTGATTTTATTCTAGGGTGAGAAGTCTTGGGTATGATTCGTTCTCACCTGCAGGTTCGAAACTATGACCGCTTCCCATACGTTATGTTTTATTTTATTACCATGGCAGTGTGATAATGATCCGATATATGCTAACCCGGGATGAAGTGAGTAATTCCTAGAAGATGATAGCATTGTGTAGTATATTTGTATCCTATAACCGTATATGTTATGAGTATTGCAAAGTGCGGATTATGTGTGGTATGTATACATGGTTATAGGATTGAATGATTGTACTATATATCTAGAGTAATGATATATATATCATATAGGCGAATGTGATATGAGTATTCTAAGATATACATTGTATGTGATTTGGTGTACTAGCTAGTCAGGGTTAAACGATCGTACTTAGTGACTAAGGTCGTGATATGATCCTAAAGATTTTAGGAGAGATCTTACTTGTGTACTGAAGGATGGTACTCAAAATAAGTAGTTGAGGTTAAATGATGTGTATTGAGGGTATAATGGATCCCGATGATCAACATTGTCAAGGAGTAGTGTATCGGGGGGGAGGGGGTTCCTTGTTTGGATTTCGCTTTGCGAGACGTCCCACGCACGAAACATAGAGTAATGTTGGGAGTGAGGAGAAGTTTAGTTCTTGGTACTCGGACGTGTGTCGAATGGTGGAAGAATGTTTTATAAGAATAGGAAGAAATGTGTACCTATTCTGTTATTAAGGACTTGTCTAAGTTAATACTTAAAAATCAGATGGACTCTAGTAAGGTATATGTATATACGTATACATTATTATACATATAAGTTTGGGAGTAAACTTAGAATATGATAGAATGAGCAGATTTTTGGGTTATACTTGAGTTAGTGGGTTACGTGGGTATAGTTTATGTGTAGATTATTGTTGATGTAAAAAATTAGATCGTTCTAATTATTCAATCACAGATAAATAAAATGAGACAAAGATTTTTAAAGTGGTTCAGCCTTATAAGAATGGCCTACGTCCACTGTTATGTTATTGCTGAGTGTTTGGGAATTCTCGAGTAAAAGTTCTCTCAAGAAATTCTGGTCCCTTTGAATGAGGGTGATACAAGGTATTTATAGCCCTTAGGCTGTACATGAAAGGGTTGATACATTAAATGATATACATATGAAAGGGTAATACATTTAATGCAGCGTGTGTGTCAAGATGATAAACATTCAATGAATAGTTGAACTGTTGATATTCTGGCAATTAATACTACGGCCGAGATGCAGCTCGGACCGCCTTAGTTGATTGTTGCTCAGGAGTTCCTCGGAGCGCTGGAGTACCTCGGAGTGCTAGAGTTCCTCGGTGTATTCTCGTTGCTCGGAGAGAACATGAGTTGGTCGGGGAAATGAACTTCCTCGTTGCTATTGTGCCACGTAGATTGACACGTGTCTTCGTATTATTCGTCCATATCAGCATATTAATTTTGGTATCAACAGAAGCCCCCAATGTTTCATATTTCGAACTTTGAGGAGTATGGAACATTCTTTCTCGGTATATGGCGATATTAAATGACTTTCCTGGGTTTTATGAGTCTTTTCTTCATATTTGAATTTTCTTCCAAATTCGCAGAATCCGCCATTTTGCACCTTTATGGGCGCTTCGATCTTCGTGCCCTTTTTTTCCTTTTAGCCGCCGGTAGCGTAACAATTTCTTTTTCGTAATCATTTATTTTTCAGCTTCCCAAGGTAAAGTATTTAAACTTCTTAGGTAACCATACCGTCTTCTACCTTTTCCAATTTTCTGCATTCAAGCTTTCTGTTCTCTCTCTCTTGTGCGTTCATCTTTTCCTTCGCTAGTTGTCAGCTCTTCCTTTTTCCTGTAAGATTCTCTTCTTTTCTTCTGTATTTCTTTTATTCACTATGGTTTATCTTGTGGAATCTGTTGAGAAATTTCGTTCCTATTTTTCCATTCCTTCCTGGGTAACTCTGGAGGTTCTTTCTGAGCCTTCAGATTATTTCGATTGGCTGAGGGACATTGGTTCCCCAGTTTATTCATTGCTGAATGTGGATTTTCTTTTCCGCTAAACCCCTTATGCTTAGAGTTCTGTCAGTACTTTGACGTTGTTCCTGCAAAAATAGCCCCCAATTCATGGAGAATAATTAATGGGGTGTATAAATTAAATCTGACTCATGGGACTCGTATAGGGATTCCTGAAATTATGTATTGCTATAGATGGGCTGTTTTAGATAATGTTTATTACTTAAAAACTAGGTTTTTAAATAGGGCTCTTGTAGTTAACCTCCCTGATGCAAATAGAGATTATTTTGAACATGGGGTGGTTATTAAAAATTGGCAATATGCCCCCTTGGTTGGAGATGCAGTATACCAGGGTCCTAAATGCCCCCCCTATGGCAATGGGATAGGTTTATTCTCATTTTCCCTTACTTATGAAATTATGCTTTTATCATATTCGACAAAATGTATGACTGATATTTTTTTTTGTTTGCAGTTAATAGCAAAAGAAAAACTCCAAAAGAATCAGAGGTTAATATTAAGCATCTGAAATTTATCTGGGGTTTGCATAAGAACGTTGCAGACGAGCACATCCAGTCTGCATCATATTTGCTGCACTATAGGAGCTATACGACTTCTTATACTGCTCGTCCTGTGATTAGATCAGTTGAGCCAGCCTCAACTCCAGAGGATTCTTCTTCAGATTCTCACATCCCTTTAAGTCAGAGAATGGGCAGGAAAAGAGCTCCTCCTGCTCTATTTGATGACACTACTTCTGTTGCTGAGGCCAAGAAAAGCAAAATTGATGTCCCAGAGGGGACTAAGAAGGTGGATGTTACGCCTTCCAAAGCTACCAAGAAGCCCCCAGTGGCTCCGAGCAAGAAGGTTACTCCTGTAGAGATAATTGCTATCTCTCCGACCAAGAGCTCTTCCTTGGTTGAAACTGCTGAAGTCCCTTTGAGGAGATTGAGGAAATCATCCTCAGTTAATTTGGCTGAAACTGTCAATCCGGCTGAAACCATCTCCTCTCTACCAACTGGTGGTGTTGGTGTTCCAACCATCATTCCTCCGAGGTCTGCCATGAGCTCAGTAAAAACTTGGATCATACCCGAGGTCCAAGGAACTGATGAAAAGATTTCTAGGGATATGTTGACATCCCTAGCTACCCGTCACCTGGCTTCAGTAAATTTCTCACACTCTGAATTTCCTCTCTTTCTTTGAATACTTGTATTTTTGTACTGACCTGTCACTTTTTCCTTTGTTTAGCTGGTGAATTGTTTTAACAACATCGTGAAGAAAGACGAAGCAATTAAATCTTCCAGCTCCTCGTCGGGGGTAGAGGATGCTCTGCTGGGTTTGACCCAATCCTTGAAGGATTCTCGTCAGCAGTATAAGGAGGACAAAGCTGCTTGGGAGAAAAAGTTGTCTATAGTTGAAGCTGAGAAGGTGAAGCTGGCTGAGATCTCCAAGAGTTTGGAGAATAAGGTGAAAAGTTTAGAGGTCGAGCATCAGAAATATGACGACAAGCTCAAGAACTTTGGAGAGCTTGAAGATAAGCTGAAAAAGGTAGAGGAGGAGTTGTCCGTCCTGCGAGATGTCAAGCGCCAAAAAGAAGAATTGGATGCGAAATTAAAGACTGCCGAGGATCTTCTATCCGAGAAGCTCTCCTCGGAGAAACTGAAAAGAAAGCTCGCAGTTAAAAAATCCTTCAGTGCTGGCTGGGATAAAGGATGGGACAAAGGGATTGCTGCGATGACATCCCAAGTACAATATGGGAAGTTGAAATACTTCCGAGATGGCTGGGTAGCTGCCCTGCAGGAATTGAAGATCAAAGACGACTCTGAACTATTTCAGCTACACCTCCCTGGTCCTCCCCCACCAATTGTAGAAGAGGAAGAAGATGAGGCTATCTCTGATGAATCTTCCATGGCCATGGGTGATCAAGTCCCTGCCTCTCTACCTTCTGCCAACGAGGACATTTCTTCCATGCTTCCTCCTCCTGAGAAAATTTCAACTCCTGCTGATCAAGCTGCTGTTACCACCGAGCAACCAAGCTCCTCGTCCCAGCCTCCCGAGAAAGTCTTGGGAGACAAGGAAAATGTGTGAAGTTGTTCGGTATCATTTCTATATTTCATTATCATTTGTAATCAAACAAAATAATCTTTTTATGATCTAATAAAATACATCTTTGTTCTTCTCTGTTGTTGATGATTTGTTTCTGTTGATTGTTGTCTCCTCTTCATTAGTTTATGGCCAGGATGGACTTGCTATCTGTCAATGATACAAAACTGATGCAACAATGTCACGAATACTATAAGGCTGGTCACACAGAGCTAAGTGTATCGGAAATTGCCGACATCCTTGGCCATGATGCTTCAGAACAAGCAATTGAGGCTTATCGGTACTTGAAGGATTTACTTGACCGAGCTGTGGCCAACAACGTGGCCTACTATGACTTGATTGAGGAGCTTCATTGTACCTTATAAGATCTTCAGAGTCAGCACAATGAATCAACTTCTTTGTTGCACAAGGAATATGAGAATAGGTATCAACAGCTTTCCTCTGAGACAGGTCACAAAAAGATCGTTGCTGCGTACGATGTCAGGGAGAGAACCCTAAAGGGTGAAGTTGAGGCCTGCAGATAGATCGCCGAGCTGCTGGAACAAGAAAACAACAATTTGCAGAAGAAATTGGCACAGTATGAGTCTGCAGCTTCATCCTCCGCTGCCTTGGTACCGGTCACCGATGAAGGATTCTCATTCTTAGAGGTTGAGAACGCCAAATTAAGGCAAGAATTGGACACTCTGAGAAAGTCTGGTGTTTCTGCTACTGCTCGGGGACGAGGAAGAGGTTCTCGTGGGCGAGGAAGAGCTGTTCAAAATGTTATCGAGGAGCAAAGTTCTCCACCTCCTCGGAGTCGATCAAGAGTTCTCAGCCGTAATGTTGAAGAAGCTCGCACTCAATCAACTTTGGAAACTCAAGCATTCCAATTGAATGCAAAAGATCGTGCTCTGTCTGAAATGTCCAAGAAAAACCTATCTTTGGAAGATCAACTTACTACGACGAAGTCTGCTTTAAATACCAAGGACCTTTTTGCCAAAAACCTTCATGAACAATTGGATAGATTAATCTTTCAATTCCATAAACAGCCTCGCGAGTTTTGGATGGCAGGCTACAATGAGGCCCTTTGTCACCTGGATGCTCGTATTGAACACGCCAATAATGAAGGTTATAAGCAGGGATGGTTGAACGCCCTGGGTGTGTTAAAATTGGAGCAAGGGCATTATTTATGGGATTATCATGCTCCTGGGTTACTAGACTTGCCTGTGCCACCTTATAAATTGGACATGGAATGGATCCCAGCTCGTTCCATTCCTCGGAGCTTAATTTCAAAATACCTAGGTGACTACAGTCTTCATTCCCAAATCGAGGTATCTCGTCCTGAACATCTACTGGACACACCTTCTGTGATGAACGTCAGAATGCTTAGAGATATTAACTTCATTAATTCTCCTCTTTTCCTGGAAGATCCTCCTGCTGGCGAGGAACCTGTTTCAAAAGCTAAGGGAAAGAAACCAATAGAGTAGGGATCTCAATGTAATAGTTAGTACACATGTAATTTGTAATACATTTTGACCTTAATGAAAGAATTTCATTTTTTGTTTGCAAATTTGTATTGCTATTGTTCTGTGCTAAACACTACGTATGTATCTGTTAAAAAGATAACAATTTTGTGTTGTTCATCAACCAACTTAGTAATAAACAATTACAAGTATAAAAAATGTTGCTCGATCACTTAATAATAAAGTAATGAGTATAAAAATGTTTAAAATTTTTCCCACCAACTAAGGTTGTTAAATTGTACTCGTCGACCAAGTGTAATTAGCGAGAGTTTTCATAAAATGTGTCCGACCAACCAGGTTGATGGATCTTCCTCGTCAATAAGTTCTCATTGTTGACCAACTACAGTTAGTGGGTTTTTATCCCCGACCAACTATACTTGGCTCAGTTTGGAATATTTTGTATTTTCTGGAATGGTTTTACCTTCCGACCAACTGATTGGCGTATTTTGTTTCTTAACCAGCCAAAATTGGCATTTTTAAGAATGTTGTTCTTGCCCTTTTACCATCCAAAGTTGGTCGTGGGTTTGAACTATTAGGTTCTTTTGAACTATCAGGTTCTTTCGAACTATCTGGTTCTTTCGAACTATCTTGTCCACAAGCTCTTTTATCAACCGAGGTTGATCACGCAAGTGTACGCCTCCTAACCAAAGGAGTATAATTTGTTCTCGCTATTTTACCAATCGAAGTTGATCACGCTCGAACTATCAGGTTCTTTCGAACTATCTTGTCCACAAGCTCTTTTACCAACCGAAGTTGATCACGCAAGTGTACGCCTCCTAACCAAAGGAGTATAATTTGTTCTCGCTATTTTACCAACCGAAGTTGATCACGCTCGAACTATCAGGTTCTTTTGAACTATCAGGTTCTTTCGAACTATCTGGTTCTTTCAAACTATCTTGTCCACAAGCTCTTTTACCAACCGAGGTTGATCACGCAAGTGTAAGCCTCCTAACCAAAGGAGTATAATTTGTTCTCGCTATTTTCCCAACCGAAGTTGATCACGCTCGAACTATCAGTGTAGTGTATCACACTAGTATTCCCCCCAAAAAAACTTGTAATAAAAGGAAGAGGATGGTGAAACATCATCGTTTTATTCATAATGAAGGAATTGCTTTACATTTTACATTACTGATAATACTTGCGTAGGTGTTCAGCATTCCATGCATTCTTAAATTCCTCTCCTTCTAGGGTTGCTATTCTGTAAGTTCCTGATCGAACAACTTCTGTAACTCGGTAAGGTCCATGCCAGTTTGCTTCAAGCTTATTGTGCTTCTGAATGACCTTCTTTAGCACATAATCCCCTTCTTTTAAGTCGCATTTCTTCACCCTCTTGTTGTAGAACAGAGCTGTGCGTTGTTGATAAGCAGCATTCCTAATGGCTGCCTCTTCTCTAACCTCCTCGAGCATGTCCAAATCTAATCTTCTCATCAAGTCACTGACTGGGGAATTGAAATTCAGCACTCTGTGTGTTGGGAGACCCAACTCAGCAGGTATTACAACCTCACTTCCAAATGCCAGCATGTATGGTGATTCTCCAGTCGCTGCTCGCGGAGTTGTTCGGTAAGCCCACAATACTGACTGTAGCTCATTAATCCAATTAGCTTTAGCCTCACTTAGACTCTTCTTCAAACCATTTAGTAGTGTTCTATTTGTCACCTCAGTCTGCCCATTGCTTTGAGGATGACCTGGTGCTGAATGTGTCTTCAGGATGTTTGATTGTTGACAATAGGCAACAAACTCCTCGTTATCGAATTGTGTTCCATGGTCTGTGATGAAGGCATGAGGGAGACCATATCGGCAGATGATATTCTTCCAAACAAATTGGTACACCTTCTCGTAGGTCATATCAATAAGTGGCTCAGCTTCTACCCACTTAGTAAAATAATCCACTGCAACAACGAGGTACTTAACTCTTCCTCGGGTCGTTGGCAATGGTTCAACCAAATCAATTCCCCACATGGCAAATGGTCAAGGAGAAGTTATGGGTGTCAACAACGCTTGTGGAGTTCATCGGATGGAGGAAAAACGTTGGCATTTGTCACATTTCTTGGCATATGCTATACAATCAAACCTCATCGTCGGCCAATAATACCCCTGCGTCATCACTCTTTGCAAAAGTGTCCGACCTGCCACATGTGCTCCACAAGATCCTTCATGGATTTCTTCAATCAATTCTTTCACCTCGGAAGGGTGTACACATCTCTGCAAACCTACCATAATTCCTCGTCTATACAAAACACCATTAGTTAGTACATACCGAGCAGCTTTAAACTTCAATTTCTTTGCCGCGAGCTTGTCCCCTGGAAATTCTCCCTCTTCAATATATGCCCTGATGGGATCCATCCAGGATGGTCCTAAATCAAGGGTAATAACATTCATCGTCATGTCTTCCTCTATGCTCCGACTTTCCAGTACTTCAATTGGTATTGTTCTTCGCAGCTCGGTACGAGTAGCTGATGCTAGTCGGGCCAGTGCGTCTGCTTGTGCATTTTCTATTCTGGGTATTCTGATCAACTGAATGGCATCAAATTCTGCCAACAATTCCATCACCTTTGCATGATACTTGACCATTAATTCTCCTTTAACCGCATATGTTCTTATCACCTGATTCATAATTAATTGAGAATCACTGAATACCATCACTTGCTGTGCTTCCATAATCTTTGCTAAATTAAGACCTGCTATCATGGCCTCATACTCAGCCTCATTATTGGAGGTTTTGAATTGAAATCGCAAGGCATATTCTATATCAATCTCGTCTCGGGTTCTCAAAACAATCCCTGCTCCACAACCCGATGTGCAAGATGACCCATCTACATACAATCTCCATGTAGGTAACTCGTCTTCAAATTTCTTATCCGATAGAGTTCCTCGGTGAAATATCTGCTGTTCTCTTCCATCCTCCCCTGTTAATTTTCGCTCCTCGTCGACCATCTCTTCTCTCCTTTTTACCAACCGGGGTTGGTCTGGGTTTGAATTTGATGATCTTTCTACATCCACAAGCCCTTTTTCCAACCGGAGCTGGTCTTGACTTATGTCTGTTGGTCCTGTAACATCCACAGGTTGGTCAGTGAGCAACCTTTGCTCCTCGGGGGTATCAGGATATGTAAACTCTGCTATAAAATCTGCTACAGCTTGCCCTTTCAATGACGATCTGGGTTCATACACAATATCATATTCACCGAGCTCTATTTCCCAGTACATCAGTCTCCCTACTTTTCTGGCTTATGAAGGGCTTGTCTTAATGGCATGTCGGTATACACGATGATGGTATGGGCCTGGAAATATGGCGTCATTCTTCTACTTGCCTCAATTAATGCCAATGCCAATTTTTCTAACTTTGGGTACCTGATCTCTGCACCTCGAAAAGCCTTACTTGTGTAATAAATTGGCTTCTGGACTCCATTCTCCAATCTGATCAATGCCGAGCTGACTACATGCTCTGATACTGCCAGGTATAAGTACAACTTTTCTCCCGTTATTGGCCTGGACAACAGTGGAGGTGTTCCTATATATTTCTTCAAGTCTTGAAAGGCTTTTTCAAATTCATCATTCCATTCGAAAGTTTTTCGAAGTGTTTTGAAGAATGGTAGGCATCTATCTGTTGCTCGAGATACAAATCTGTTGAGCGCTGCAACTCGTCCTGTAAGACTCTGCACTTCTTTCTTTGTTGTTGGAGATCGCAGTCCTAAAAGAGCTTTGATCTTTTCTGGATTCACCTCAATGCCTCTTTGGTTGACGATGTACCCGAGGAACATTCCTTCTCGTACTCCAAATGTGCACTTCGTCGGGTTGAGCTTCATCTGGTATTTATCCAGTTGATCAAAAGTCTGATTTAAATCAACTAGATGATCAGCAGCTTTCTTGCTTTTTGTCAGCATATCATCGACATAGACTTCCATATTGCAACTGATTTGTTCGGCAAAAACCTTGTTCATCAGCCGCTGGTATGTCGCTCCTGCATTTTTCAAACCAAAAGGCATAGCATTATAACAATAAGTACCCCTAGGGGTAATAAAAGAAGTACTCTCCCTGTCTTCAGGTTTCATCTTGATCTGGTTGTAGCCTGAATAAGCGTCCATGAAGCTGAGCAGCTCGTGCCCCGAGGTAGCATCTACTAGTTGGTCAATTCTGGGCAATGGAAAATGATCCTTTGGGCAGGCCTTGTTGAGATCAGTGAAATCAACACACATTCTCCATTTGTTGTTTTTCTTCTTTACCATCACCACATTTGCCAACCAGTCCGGGTACTTCACATCTTCAATGAATTGAGCTTTCTGGAGCTTGTCGACCTCCTCTTGAATAGCTTGATTCTTCTCGGGGCTAAATACCCTTCTTCTCTGCTTTACAGGCTTGATCTCTTTATTCACATTGAGTTCGTGACATAAGAAGTTTGGATCTATTCCTGGCATGTCCTCATGACTCCATGCGAAAGTTTTCTTCCTGTTTCTCAAGAAAATTATCAACTCTTATTTTATTGAAGCATCCAACGTTGAACCTATCTCGGTTACTCGTTCAGGGTGCTCGTCGTCTAGAATAACATTTTCTGTAGATTCCACCACCTGTCCTTTTACAAGTTGGGATTCATCTCTGGGATCGAGAGTTTCAATCTCTTTATCTTCTTCCACCTGGTAGGTAGTAGTCTTTTTCCTTGATTCCTCAAGCTCCTCTTGCTCGGCAGATGAATAATAGCATTCCCGAGCTACTTTTTGATCACCTTTCACAACTCCTACTCCAAAGTTTGTTGGGAATTTTAAGCATTGATGTACTGTAAATGGAACTGCTTCGAACTTCTTCAAACCAACTCTTCCCATGATGATGTTGTAGGCTGATTGCACATTCTTATCCATCACGAAGAAGCGTATTCTTTCTGTTCGACAAGTAGGCCAGGTTCCAATGAATATATCCAACTTGAACGTCCCAAGTGGAAAAACTTTCTCACCAGCAAAACCCAGGAGGGGTCTGTGATACGGTTCCAACTGAGATAATTTCAGATTCAAGCTGTCAAAGCATGATTAGTACATGATGTCTGCCGAACTTCCATTGTCTACCAACACCCTTGAAATCACTACTTCCTTCATTCTCATTTTGATCACCAGAGGATCGTCGTGAGGATAAAGAACACCTGCCAGGTCGTTTTTTGAAAAGCCAATGACCAGCTTCTCTTTGTTTACTTTCCTCGGACGATCGTCCTCGGCCAGATTTATTCGCTGAATATATGAACAAGCTTGAGCCTCTCCGAGGTAAGCCTTTCTTTCTGCAGTAAGGTCTCCTCCTCCTGCATCTCCTCCTGTAATGACATTACAATCAAATGATCCAAAACGTATAGAAAATACCTCTCGTTCTGGCTGCCTTGGCTTCTTGGGAAGATCGGGGTCATCCTCTGGATCATCTTCATGGTTTCTCTTCTTTTTCTCCTCTGCCCGACGAGGAGATCTAGACCTCTCTCTAGCTCGATCGTTATCCTTTCTTTCACCTCCCCGATCAACATATTTTGCTAGCTTTCCTCTTCAGATGAGTGTTTCAATCTCGTTCTGAAGAGCTATGTAGTTTTTGGTCATGTGACCATGATCTTTATGAAACTCGCAATATTTATCCCTACTCCTCGAATCAGGGTCTGACCTCAGTTTCTTTGGCCATTTTACCTCCTCGTTGTTCTTGATTTCCTCCAAGACATGATTAATACCCATTTTCAAAGGAGTATAATTATCGTACTTCTTCATGACTTCCCATTTATTCTTGGAATGTTTATCTCCACCATTGCTTTTATGCTCTTTCTTCTTAGATTTGTCGACTTCCACCTTGGTTTCTTTATCCATATTCTTCTTTGCAGCCATAGCCTCCTCGGCATTCATGATTTTGGACGCCTTTGCCATCAATTCTGACATAGTTATAGGTGGATCTTTCGCCAAGGTGTAATACAATTTATTAGGCAACAACCCACTCATCAAGGCGGTGATTGCTGTCTTCTCTTCATAATCTATGACTTCTAGCTTCTCGTTATTGAAACGAGTTATGTAATCTCTAGTACTCTCACCAGATTTCTGTCTAACACTTAACAAGTGTGCTACTCGTTTTGCTGGCTTTGCTCCAAAACAGAAATTGCCAATAAACAACTCGGCCAACTGAAAGAAAGTTGAAATCTTACCCCGAGGAAGACTGTTGTACCATATCTGGGCAGATCCAGTAAGAGTTCCTGAGAATGCTCTGCATCTCATCTCGTCGGGGACAACATAGATGTCATCAGTAGCTTGATATTGTTCTATGTGAAGAATAGGATCTGTCTTTCCATCATATTTGGGAGTTACCACGGGTGCTTTAAATTTCGATGGTGTAGGAAAATCCACAATGGCCTGTACAAAAGGTGTTCCCCGAACAAAAGTTCGTTGTAGGGGGTTCTTTGCCTTAGCCATTTCTCCCAATCTATCTTCCAACCGCTGGATGGAACCTTTCCACGCATCATTTCCTTCATCGAGCTTGTAGTTCGAGCAATAGATCGTTCTGAAGTAGCCTCCTGAGATTTATCTTGACGAGAAACTGGTCGTGATTGTGCTGATCCTTCTCTTAGATCTGTTGGTTGTCGAAAACTCCTCGACATGGTTTTTGGTGGACTCCTATGCCTCCTAGGGCCTAATCGACTGAAAGGAGACTCCCTACTCAGTCTTTCTAAAGCACTGGGTCTTTCCGGAGGGAGGGTGATATGTTGATCCGTATCTGTAGCCCTTATTGACGAAGTTCTCCCAGGTTGATAAGAGAAATCATCAGACTCCTCATTACGACATGACTCAGTACGCCTGGATCGTGAAGAAAGTAAATAAGTTTGCCTCTGACCACTTTGCTGTCCTGAACGTGCAGGTGCATCGCCATGAAGGGTTTGTATGAGTTGCTTCATTGTTTCTTGCATGGCGGTTTTTCCTTGATCCAGATTCGTCATAATCCCGGCTAGATCTGGAGGTGCAGAGGGATTCAGAGGATTTCCAGTATTTCCAGCGTTTCGATTGCTAGATTCTGGATTATCCTCCATTGATGATGAATGATTTTTTGGTGAAAAACGATAGTTACAATCGTTCCCACAGACGGCGCCAATCTGTTGAAGTAAAAAATTAGATCGCTCTAATTATTCAATCACAGATAAATAAAATGAGACAAAGATTTTTAAAGTGGTTCAGCCTTATAAAAATGGCCTAAGTCCACTGTTATGTTATTGCAGAGTGTTTGGGAATTCTCGAGTACAAGTTCTCTCAAGAAATTCCGGTCCCTTTGAATGAGGGTGATACAAGGTATTTATAGCCCTTAGGCTGTACATGAAAGGGTTGATACATTAAATGATATACATATGAAAGGGTAATACATTTAATGCAGCGTGTGCGTCAAGATGATAAACATTCAATGAATAGTTGAACTGTTGATATTCTGGCAATTAATACTACGGCCGAGATGCAGCTCGGACCGCCTTAGTTGATTGTTGCTCAGGAGTTCCTCGGAGCGCTGGAGTACCTCGGAGTGCTAGAGTTCCTCGGTGTATTCTCGTTGCTCGGAGAGAACATGAGTTGGTCGGGGAAATGAACTACCTCGCTGCTATTGTGCCACGTAGATTGACACGTGTCTTCGTATTATTCGTCCATATCAGCATATTAATTTTGGTATCAACAATTATATTGGGTTAACCCTAGTAGGTGTTGGGTAGTTTAATTAAGGTTCAAATGCATGCGTTTAGGTGCACACTTTAGTCGAGGGGTGAGTTTGAGTTCCATGAGAGTGCGACTCCACTTAAATTATGAAATTGTGGATTTAATAATTATTATGCATTATTATACACTTGCTATAAATGTTTTTCACACCTCGGGCTCTGACCCATTTATCTTTATCTATTATAATATATATATATATATATATATATATTGTGTACAACAGGGGTCCCACCGCAAGGATACCGATGATGCTTTTCTATCCAGTGTCTTGGGAGTCGTAGCAGATTCGGATTATTACGGGATTTTTGTTATAGTCGCTTCATACCATTTTTAAATCTAGATAGGATTGATTTTAGTGTATCGGGTTTCTACCCAGGAGTTACATTTAGCATTTTTACATTTCTCTCCTTCGATTTGTTGTATTAACTGTTAGCCGACAGCATATTCGGGTATACTTCTTTTATTGTACTTGTTACGTTTTATACTGAGTACATCCTTTTATTGTTGTGCGTGTATACATCTTACTTTGTTCTGTAGATATTATATTTTTACTTTGTTGGTTCAATGTGAAGTTTAAAATTTTTGGCATCCGCTTAATGTAATAGTGGGCAGTTGGCTAGGTTAATTTTAGTATCGACAGTTGATGCTAAGAATGATCCACTTGAGATTCCTGATTTAATTTAGTATTGGGCTAGCCGCCCATTATTATTTTAAGTGGGTTGTTACACGGATCAAAAACCATTTTCATGGTGCCAAACCCTAGTTCTTAAACATATTGGAAGGTTCCACCTAGGGTAGAAGATTGTTTGGCTGGCATAGGAGGATTTTGGGCCAAAATGGATGGAAACTCTAGGGTTTAAGACTGTCGACTTAATATGGGTGGTTTTCACCCAAGATTGAATGTTTTCGGCCAAAACCAAGCAGTGGTAGGGGATGCTTAATGGGTTCTACTGGATTAGGGGTTAGCTAGGGAGACAAAGGAGGTGGTTTGGCATTTGGGTAATGATTTGGTGTCGAAAATTTCTCACTTCCTGAGATCGGAGCCAATAGAGGCTATTCGAGTTATTTTTCCATCTAAAATTGGTCGTACATGTTGAAAATAGCCAGATACAAGCTGGAGTAGCAGATCGGGTGAAGATGATGGTGGGTGTTGGAAGAAGGCCGAACAAGGGTGATCGGGGTCACCGAGGTAGCATAATGCCATCTGGGCCTTCGTCGGCCGTCGTCATGGTGGTCTGACCCCGGTGAGATGAAATGAGGCTCTATTTCGTGAGTTCTTGCACTGGAAAATCAATCTCCGGTGTCAGAATGGACTTGTAAGGGCTGTCTAACAATCGACTGACTTGTTTGGTAGGGTTTTCGCTTGGAACCTATTGCACTGCTGTTGCTGAATAAGGGTACTTCCCTTGTTGAAGGATGTGGTCGGTGGCCAAAGGGTTTTGTCCCTTCTGTGGCTAGTCGACGATTAGAAATGGCCCATAAGTGGTGGTGGGTGGTTGTAGAATCCCTTTAATGATGGTGACTACATTTTTGGGGTAATTAAAATTAAGGTTTTGATTTTTTTGGGGTAGTGGTGTGAAATGGAATGCGGAAGCGTGGGTGGGTGGGCTTATTTTGATAGTTAGGGTTAAGGCTAAAAATGGTGGTTGGCTCAAGGTGTCTTTGGGGGTGGTAGCGGGAATAGGTCGAAATTTGGAGGAGGAGAGAGTCGTGGTGCGAAGTGATAGGGTGGATTATTGGTGGAGGAATACGTGCATTAATTTCATCCATCCGGGCCATCAATCAGTTGATAGCCTCCATGAGATGATCGTTAGAAGTTTCCATGGGAGTTTTCACCTTTTTTAAATCCATCTTGGCATTGTTTACGAGTTTTTTTACAACCACAACAATGGGTAGAACTGACTAGGATCTGATACCAATTGACGTAAATGACATCAGATGGGAACAAGAAAAGAGGACTCTCATCTCATCTCAACTCTCTCTAATCAATATCTCATAAAATGGAAGAATGCCTCAAATTAGGCTTGTAAACGGATCGGATTCGGACCGGATCAGGAAAATCCAAATCCAAATCCATTTTTGTTAAACGGATTCGGATCTTATCCGTTTATTAATCGGATCGGATCAGGCAAATCCAAATTCATATCCGTTTATGTTAAACGGATTCGGATCGGATTCGATTATCCGTTTATGTTAAACTTGATTTGCAACATTTTT
Source organism: Sambucus nigra (assembly GCA_949130495.1). Lineage (NCBI taxonomy): Eukaryota > Viridiplantae > Streptophyta > Magnoliopsida > Dipsacales > Adoxaceae > Sambucus > Sambucus nigra. Next base: position 610,799,903 of record OX422215.1, on the reverse strand, counting down.
ATTTTCAACTCTTATTTCCTAAATTTATTTTGTAAATGTTCCAAAAAAATACATGATGAAATAAAGAACTATTATAATAAATATTTAAAATATATATTTAAAATATTATTAAATACAATATATATTGATTAAAAATATATTATATATAATTTATATATATATTAAAAATATTAATCGGATCGGATTATTAACGGATCGGAGTATATGAATCCAAATCCGCTCCATTTAATAAATGGGTAGTTAGGTAATCGGATAATCAGATAATCGGATTTTAGGCATGATCCATATCCACTTAAACGGATCGGATTGGGATAAAATCCGATCCATTGACAGGTCTACCTCAAATGACCATATATGGATATTTATAGGAAGGAGGATGCTTGGCCTCTAAGCTAACAATCTAATTATAATTACTTTCCTAGGAGCCAATAACTTTCCTATAATACCAAACAAATAACTAATAAAAGAAAATACATCAAATAAAGGAAATAAAAAAATAACAAAAATACCATAAAATCCTAAAATGACAAAATATCCCTAATTCTTTATTCACATCACAAATGGTAAAAATATGGTATTGAATCTGAAGAAACTTTAACAGATAGAAAAGAAGTTCAAGGCCTTCAATATCAAGCACATCCCCAGAGCAGAGAACACGAAGATGGCTTCAACCGATCATGGGAATCCACTAATGGAAATTCTGGATAAGCCAAGTATCCAAGATGAATTGGAAAGCATCATCAAACTCATAGAGCTGGGCCCTAGCTATATGAATAGGTACATGTTGTTCATCAAAGAAGGGACACTCCCAGACGATCCAATAGAAGTACGAAAGGTATGCATCAAGGCTATAAGGCTCCTGATGTACGAGGGCATATTATACCGCAGGGGATACTCGAGGTCAATCCTCCAATATGTTCCCCCGTCGGAGTGAGAACTGTTCTGACCAAGTTGCCTAAATGAGCCTCCAAGGTGTGCCCTGGTGGAAGGAGCCTAGCATAAAGAACCCTCACTCAGGGATACTATTGGACGTCGATGAAAATGGATGCCGAAGACTATGTAAGGACCTGTGACATGTGCCAAAGAATGACTAACAATTCACTAATCGACCGAAGAGTTGACTGTAATAATCTCCCCTTAGCCATCCGCATTATGGGAGATGGACATACTCGACCCATTTCCAATCGGGAAAGGTCAATGCAAATTCTTACTTGTAGAAATTGATTATTTCACCAAATAAGTGGAAGCATAATCGTTGTCTAGGATTATTAACCATAAAGTTCATTCATTCCCGTGGAAATTTATAATTAGTGGATTAGACATTCCTAATGACATCATCGTAGATAATGGGAGATACTTAGATAACATCCACATCGGGAAAATATTAGATCACTTCATAATTAAACACTATACTCGGCTCCAAAACATCCAATGTGCAATATTTATGTCAAAGTTAGGAATCAAACGCTCCTCCACGGGATTAAAATAGAGCTAAGTAACTCCAAAGTCCATTGGCAGACAAACTGGCCCCAGTCTTGTGGGCATATTGAGCAATGACGAGGGGACCGATAGAGTCTATCCCATTCTCCCTAACTTACGACACTAAGGCCGTCGTCCCTATAAATCTCAAAGTACCAACTCTTAGGGCACGATGTTTCTCTGAAGAGTAAAATGAGGAATGACTACAGATAAATTTGGATCTTTTGGATGAACGGAGAAAGGAGACATCACTAAGGATTGCAACGGTACAGTAGGAAGTTGCCCGATACTACATCCGAAGGGCTAAGAATAAGATGTTCTAAGTAAGTGACCTTTTAAACAAAAATAAGAAAGTCAACAAGGATCCAAAGTCATGGAAAGTTAGTAGACAAATGGGAAGGGACATATGTGGTGGCTTTCATACTCAGACTATGCACATGAGCGCTCAGAGCTCATGAAGGACGAGCCTTTTGTGCCTATAGAACGTCGAGAATCTGAAGAGAGTTTATTAGTAGACAGTCAAAGCATAAAGGCGCCGACCACCCCACAATAGAGATCTATTTATTATTACTTATATCATTTAATTTTCTCTAATTGTAGTTCTTTAACAAATTATACTATGCATCTCTTTCCCTTTTTTTTTATTGTTTTGAATGTATCCCTGATTAATAACATTATCAATGAAAAGAACTTTTCATAAATGACTATTTCTCCATATGCTCGAATCTTCAGTGAATCATTCTTCTCCTACCCACCTAAGCACTCGATTCGTAACAAATTACGAACCAATCACTAGGAGGAAGAAGGCTAACACTGGACGACATTCTGGTACACCTCTCTCAGCCTCCGAACAAAATAACTTGGCTGATCCCTAAGTCAACGCACGCCTCCAGATGAGAACCAATCTGTGATGCGAGGTCGTTCGAGTATAATGGGATTAACTCTGAGTAAATAAGGACAATCGTCTATCACTAAATTAATTTCAAATTAAAAAGGGGAAGTATACTTAGGGTGATTATGGAGGGAATAAGGCTGGAGTGCTGCTATACGGTGCAAATTATCATTTAAAATTTTATTTTCAAAAAACTAGTGATTGGAACATAAATGGTCATACGTACCACCCTTCGCCAATTGACTTTCAGAGTATAAACAACACAGTTCTTCAACTGTGTATAAACAAAGTAATGTAAAGCATCCTGGACATTCGGGATAACACGATTCGTCAATCGTGTATAAATAAAAAGTTCACCATAATCTAGCAGTTTGACCAGATCAACTCGATTTGACAGCCGAGTAAACAAACTCACCATCTTTGTTCAATTAGCACGACAGGTTACCACATCGAAGACCCTGACATTGTATCCACCAACTACATATTAGATAATTTAATATGAATAATTTAGATTATCCACCATGTATAAACAAATAACCCATGAAAAGAAGTTTCACGATCTTCATCCACAAGCAAGTATTTTAAATAAAGCTAGGTAGAAATCAAGTATAAAGAAATGAACATAAGGAAAAGGCCGAAAACAATACAAATAAATGTTAAAGGGCCGAAGCCAAAACAAATGATTGTTAAAAGGCCAAAGCCAGCAAAAGGATGTTCTCAAGCCAAAGCCAATATTATAGACAATGATAAGTTATAATCATGGGGCAAGAAGGACTGAAGGAGGCACAGTGGGGAGAATTTAACCCATTTCTTCTAATATGGAGACCCGAAGGTGCTCAATTTTAGAGTTCGTCGGAGGTCACGGGGCAGTCAGCAGCTCACGATACTGAACATAGCCTGCCTCATCTAGGCAGGAGGAAAAGTCACCGACTTCTCTTCGCTCTTCACATCATACGAATTAAAGGCCGAAAAATCCCAATTAGGGTGAATAGTCTTCACCCAATTGATCAACTAATTATAGCCATTAATGAAAGACTGGTATTTGTTTACCTCATAGTAGTTCAAAGGGAGGAAGGACTTCAGGTACCTAAACTTGGTAAATGGGGCTAGGGTCCTCTTAGCCTTGACGACTTCCTACTTCTCTTTGATTCGAAGATCCAAGAACCTCCGCAGGTTAAAAACTTTGGACGCTATCCGGGTCTTAAGAACGGTCACTTCCTTATGAGCAGCCTCCTTAGAAGTATTCTCATCATCACTCTCTTTTATACCTGTCATCAGAGCACTATTAGCATTGTCTTTGACCTTGTTTATAGTCTTTAGCTCGAACCTTAGGCTAGGGATCATCCTGGCCTCATCCTCCCGGATTTTCCACTTTTGGGACATGTAAATCCCCAAATATATCACATGCACACAAGTCAGCAAAATTCAAGTTAGAAGGGACAATATATCAAAATGGCATTTGGGAAAAATAAAAACAAACTCTTACCTTGGTAGCCAACTGTATGAGTTCCTTAGTGCCATCAATCATCCTCCTGCCCCGTTGATTGTGGTCCTCGGGAAGGTAGGCATTATAAAAATTCAGGTAGCTTTTATCAAGCTTATCATACCTCAGGCAAGGAGCCCTAGTTCCCCCTTTGCGTGAGGAATCCTCTCCCATTTGGTGTCGGTGTTGGCGTCCTCATCATCAATAATTATCCTTCGATGGGAGGAGGTGGGAGTGCTACCACCTTCCAGAGGCCTCTTCTCCTCCCTTCTCCATAAGGACCCTTCCCCTATCAGCTGAACATAAGAAGTTCCCTCCTTAATAACATTAAAAGAGATGGTAATTTCAATAACTCTACTCCCATCAGCTGGAGGATTAGCTTTGGCTACCCGGGGGACCGATTGTGAAGGAACAAACAGAACGGTGGGAAAATTTGGGGCCAATCTCTTAAGAGCATCTAGGTATCCCCGATGAGCCATGGTGTTAGAATATACAAAAACAAATAATGGAAAATATAAATACAATAATAGATTGACAAACCAAAGGTCGGGTCGATCGGTATAATAAAAGTCTACCCGAGGAGCGGGGGAAATACACATTGAAACTGGATAAGCAGAAATTAAGATTCCTTTGTATTTGCATGCAGGTGAGGAATATTACGGTTATGAATTTCCTCTCCACTTACAGTGAAGCCTAAATCCTTCAGCCTCTTCAGATCACAAAGCTATTTGAAGGGGCGAGCTTTTTTTTAATGGTTTCCTCCACTTGTCTCTTTCGATTGTCAGGATTATTTGGAAGATGATTGAAGATCCATGTAAGTAAACAAAGAGAAACTCGTCAGTTTCCAAAAGAAAATAAAGTCATCAACTCACTAAGATAAACCAAATCTCACTCAGGTCCAACTTCATTTATGTTAGGGGGATCGTTAATAGATGCCCCATAAGGCCATTCTGCTCGTTATACTCCCACCCTCTCCTTAATGTAAAGAAAGTGATGTCTCCAATCATGATTGGACGAAGGAAGGTAGGTGACAAAACCTTCACTTTTGCACCTTCAGACAAAGGTGTACTAGCCCCTTGGGAGGCTGTCAATTTGTAGATGGTCAGTAGTTCACCGAGTGTCAAAGGGTGATCAACCCCAAACAGATTATAAAAATGGACCATAGAGCCAACCAAGATTCTCCAGGTGTTCAAAATCAATTGGGAAGATGAAAGATTTATTAAGTCAAGAACCTCCCAAACGGGACTCGAGGGAAGAATACTGAATCTGGCTTGGAAACGGTGCTCGTAGAAGCAAATTTCTCCTTTACGAGTGATTGGGGCCCGATCGGTCTCATTGGCGATACAAATGGATAAGGCCCTAGGGAGATCTAGTCTCCCTACCAACTCGTTTGTCATCTCCTCGGATAGATAGCTATCATATTTATAAGGACCTAATGGATTTCCCTTGATAGGAATAACTAAGGAAGGACTTGATGGTCCATCGCTAGGGGCTCATCGGGCAGGAGGGTTATGAGACCTAGAAGGAGTAACCCCCCCCCCCCCCCCCCCCCAGGCAGAGGCCTTTCATTCGTAATGCTCAAGATCGAAGCCCTTCACTATTTCTACCATATTTTTTAAATTCCTTTGAAGATGGAGCCTAGCTTATGAAGCCTGGTATAAGGAATGACCGAATAACCCAAGCCACTCCAAGTAATGGAACAGTGGTGAATAGGAGGGTACAGACTTAGAAATATTAGGGTTGCCCTTGGAAATTAGGAGACATAGTTACTAATTCTAGTGAAGTGGAAAGTTAAACCAAGACTGAGATAAGATAGGAGGAGAAATCAAAAGAAAGAATAGAAGAAGAAAAGCGTACCAGTTGGGAATAAAGAAGGCAACAAATGAAGTTCTTAAAAACGGAGGAAAAATGGAAAAGTGGAAGCCTTAGCTGATAAGAGTTGCAGAAAATGAAATCGAAAAAGTGAAAATCCTTTTATGTTGGGATGAAAAGACAACCCGAATTCAACGACTATATCTTGATAAATCTAACGATCCATAAACAACGGGTGAAAGTCACACACAGTGGGGAGCACGTGAAATGGGTAAACACGTATAAATTAGTGCTTTAAAAACACACGCGACGTTAATCGGTGATGGTTAAGTTATGTCAGATGACTATTTTCTTGGGGGAGGGGATTTCGCGATGATTTAACTCAACTCAACTCAACTCAACAAAGCCTTTCCCAATTATTTGGGGTCGGCTACATGAATCCTATTTTTTCATTCCATTCTGTCCAGTGCAATAGCTTCAGTTAAACCACATGACATCATGTCCTTTTTTATAATATCCCACCAAGTTAATTTAGGCCTACCTCTACCCCTTGTGTTACCATCAATACTAACTAAATCACTCTTCCTTACAGGAGCATCCGTTGGTATACGCTTGACGTGTCCAAACCATCTAAGTCGATTTTTTCTCAATTTATCTTCTATAGGATCTACTTTTACCGTTTAACAACTTTGTTCATTTTTAATTTTATCCTTTCTAGTTTTACCACAAATCCATCTTAGCATTCGCATCTCCGCCACACTCATTTTCTGCACATTTTGTTTCTTGGTCGCCCAACACTCTGTCCCATATAACATGGAGGGTCTAAGGGCCGCCCTATAAAATTTTCCTTTTAACTTCAAAGGTATACGCCTATCACACAAAACGCTGATAGTACTTCTCCACTTAACCCAGCCTGCTCTAATCCTATGAGTAACATCATCACTAATATCTCCATCTTTTTGGATAATTGATCCTAAATAACAAAAATGATAATTTCTAGGTATCTCCTGACCCTCCAATTTCATCACATCTCCATTTTTCCTCCTATTACTACTAAAATTTCACTCCACATATTTTGTTTTAGTTCTGCTTATTTTAAATCCTCTTGTTTCTAAAGTTTCTCTCCACAATTCCAACCTAGCATTAATCCCCGTCTTAGTCTCATCCACTAAAACAATATACTCTGCAAATAGCATACACCATGGCACCTCATATTGTATTTGTCCAATCAACTCATCCATAACAAGAGCAAAGAGATAAGAACTTAATGCTGATCCTTGGTGTACACCTACCGTAATTGAAAATTCACTACTTTCTCCGGCTGATGTTCTTACTGTAGTCATCGCACCACCATACATATCCTTGATCACATCAATATATCTGTGAATCACTCCTCTTTTATGTAGAACCCACCATATTATATCTCTGGGTATCCTATTATACGCCTTCTCCAAATCTATAAAAATCATATGAAGATCCTTCTTTTTCTCCCTATACCTCTCCATTAATCTCCTCAATAAATAAATTGCTTCCATTGTTAACCTCCCAGGCATAAACCCAAATTGATTCTTAGATACTGTTGTCTTCAATCTCAATCTATATTCAATCACTCTCTCCCAAAGTTTCATTGTATGACTCATTAACTTAATACCATGATAATTTGAACAACTTTGTATGTCCCCTTTATTTTTATAAATAGGAACTAAAACACTTTTTCTCCATTCATCGGGCATCCTATTAGTCATTAAAATTCTATTAAATAATTTTGTAAGCCATGATACTCCATCCTCCCCTAAGCACTTCCAAACCTCAATAGGGATACCATCTGGTCCTAAATCCTTCCCTGTTTTCATTATTTTAAAGCAATCCTAACCTCTGTTGTCCTAATTCTGCAGAAAAATATATTTTCTTGAGTCTCCCTAAGTTCCTCTATATCTAATGTACTCCCATTATCTCCATTTAATAACCTCTCAAAGTGGTTTTTCTATCTTTCTATAATTTCATTATCTCTGACTAGGACTCTCGAATCATCACTTTTGATACACTTAACGTTATTAAAATATTTTATTTTTCTGTCCCTAAGTTTAGCAAGCTTATAAATACTTTTCCCCTTCTTGTGTTCCTAATTGTGTATAAAGATCATCATACACTTTTAACTTAGCATCTCTTACCACTTTCTTAACTTCCTTTTTAGCCCATTTATATTTCTCAAAAATTTCTTCATTTCTATTTGTTTGCCATGTTTTAAAGCACTCCCTTTTAATTTTTACTATATTTTGTACTTCTTCATTCCACCATCAAGTTTCTTTAGACTATGGCCCCTTACCTTTTGATTCTCCAAGAATTTCTTTTGATATTCGCCTAATACACGTGACCATCTTATTCCACATTATGTTAGTCTCTTCTTCAGTATTCTATGTTGCTTCATTTAAACTTTATCTTTAAATAGTTCTAATTTATCTCCTTTTAAGTTCCAACACCTAGTTCGTGGGTTAATCTTCACTTTTCGCACTCGTGATTGATTTTTGATATTTATATCTAACACCATTATCCTATGTTGTGAGGTTAAGCTCTCTCCCGGGATAACCTTACAATCTTTGCACGTTAATCGGTCTCCTTTACTAGTAATGAAAAATCTATTTGGCTCTTATACGTTTCACTTTTATAAGTTATTAAGTGTTCAAGCCTCTTTTTAAAACAAGTATTTACTAGTTCAAAATCATAAGCCATCGCAAAATCAAAGATAGACTCTCCTCCGTCGTTCCTATCTTCAAAATCATATCCTCCATGCACTATCTCATATCCTACACGATCTTCTCCTACATGACCATTAAAATCTCCCCCTATATAGATTTTTTCACCTACGGGTATTTCTTGAATTAGTTCATCCATTTGTTCCCAAAATTGTACTTTAGTGTGCTCATCTAATCCTACTTGGGGTGCATAAGCACTAACAATATTAATTATGTTTTCACCTAATACCAATTTTACAAGTATAAGTCTATCACCTTTCCTAATAATGGTTACGATACCGTCCTTAAAGTTCTTATCTACTATTATTCCAACTCCGTTCTTATTTATATGTTTGCCTGTATAATATAATTTAAATCATGTATTTTTTATTTCTCTAGATTTCTCATCGACCCATTTATTTTCTTGTAAACAAGCTATGTTAACTTTTCTTCTTATCGTGGTATCTACTAACTCCATCCATTTTCCTGTCATAGTCCCTATGTTCCAAGTCGCTAACCTAAGTCTAGTATCCTGGACTAGCTTCTTTACCCGTACACGTCCAGCTTGTTGCAGGAACCCTTGCGTATTTATCATCGCATTCGGGGGCCGATGCGATTCCCCTACCTATTTTTCGAGACACCCGGTGGCAGGCGCAACGCATCGCTTGAGGGGAATGCCCTAGCATTAACACATATATTCATAGGATTCATGTTCATAAGGATCTAACAAAGTTTTACGCTGGCTGTCAGCTACCTAACGCAACCCTCATCCTTTATTCGGGCTTAGGACCAACAGTGTAAAATAATAAGAAGTTAAGCACGACACAGGCGGAGTTTTCGCGACGATTTAACCATCAATAAAAATCACGATTAGGCCTTAACAGGCCTCCAATTGTCACAATCACCTTGGGATTATACCAATCAGTGGACACATGGTAAGAGAGCGGTGTTCGACTATCAACAAGACTCTTTGGTTCGTCTCGAAAAACATAAAAAGTCTGTAGGGTTACTGATGAAAGGGATTTCCAAAAGATGCCTGAACGGTGTATGTATGCTGATCTAACATCCGAAGGATCCATTGCTCGAGACAAATGGACGAATGGGCCACCTCAACCATACCGTAAGGTTAAAATCCATGAGTACCCAATCAACGAACCATCAACAGTCAAAGGGATATTTGGATTGGGCCGAAGGCACACTCATAGCAGTTCCTAAGCATTTGAATCTTTGAAGACTTAAAGTTTGTGCTTTCAATGGCTAGCACGAGCCCTATTGTTGTGGGCAAGTATCTCAGAGGATTCGAACTCGTGTCTTGCCCAAGTTTGAATGTATTAAATAAATGTGCTCAGAACTAGGAAGAACGTTGTAAAAAGGTTGTGTATACAAAGCTTCATATAACACTAGAATGGGCAAGACAGAAAAGAACTCTGCAACCTTGTATTGATTCCCTACTGATAGAAAAGACTTCCCTTTCCCTTGTCCGTGGAAGTAGGTCAATTCTGGCTGAACCATATATACACATTGTTCCTCTTTGTCTCTCATCTTCTTCTTTTTCATTTTCATTTTGCTTACAAATTTATTGTGTTGTGTGAGAATCACATTTTTGTACTAACAATTGATATTTTGAAATCTACTAATCGAGTCTTATAAATTAAGATCAATATTTAATAAAAAAAAAATAAAAAAATAAAAATGATATGTTTCCTTCATTTTTATGCAGATAGTAAATATTTATTTAGGGACGACAACGGGTCGGTTCGGGTTCGGGAAAAGCATCCCCGTCCCCATTAGAATTATCATTCCCTATTCCTGCCCATTCCCGTTATAACGGGTTCGGGGATCCCCGTCCTCGTTGAAAATGGGTATCGATTTCTTCGCGGGAACCCGTTTATTTTTTTAATATAAAAAATAGAAAAAATACTGAAAATTAAAAAATGAATATTACAGAAAAACAAAAATTGAAAATTAAAAAAATAAAATTTACAGAAAATTAGAAAACTGAGATTTACAAAATACTCCAAATCAACACCTGAAAAAATTAACTGAACAAAAAAAATTCAACACCTCAAAAAATTTACTCCAAATCCTTCTCTTCTCCACTTAAACACCTAAAAAAAACTCAACTCCAAATAAAAAATAACCTCAAGATCATAGATAACCTCCAAGTCTGGGAACTTCCAACTACTTTAAGCCATATTTACAGAACTTCAAAATATATTTACAGATCTGGAAACCTCAAAATCTTTTTAAAATCGAAAATTCAAAAAATGGATTTTTCTTAGATTGGAGTGTTGTGCGATTCCTTTAGGTGTGAGTCTTAATCCTGTTTAGGGATTATTTGAGGCGGGGAAACTATGGTTGGCTCCGATGAAGGGGTGTGTGTGTTCGTGTGCGGGAAAGAGAAAAAGATGAAGCTCCATAAGAGAGAGGGGTGGGCAGTTGGTTTGTGCGTGAAGTGTATAATGGGTCGTGTCGAGTCGTGTTCGTGTCATTTTTTTTATCGTGTTCGGGTCGTATTAGGTTCGTGTCTAAATTGATGACTTTTTTATCGTGCAAAATAATCATATTCAAACCCGACCCGTTATGTTAACGTGTCGTGTCATGTTCACTCGTTAATACCAATTAAGATAATGAAATTATTTTGATTTATATACAAGTTGACATATTATCTCAGCTTTGAATCCAAGTACACCCATTAATTCATTGCCATTATTAAATCTCTGATTTAGTAAAATTCATTATGATTAAATTAACATTATGCTATATAAATTATTTACAAGTTCCAAGAGTTTATCTTATTTACTTAAACTAATAGGTCATAACGGGTCTTATCGGGTATTAACTTGTGAAGGGGGTCAACACTAACCCGATCCGTTAACTATCGTGTCTTATTGGGTGGCACTGATATGAACCGAACTCATTAAGGGTCCACCCATTAACTTATAACTTCGTGTCGATTCGTGTCGTGCCTCATTTTGCCTGTGCTATGTATGATGATTCTTTGTTCTTATATATTTATTATAATATATACATACATATTTTATTATATATTAATGATTCAGGTATTCTCGTGGAGACCCGAGGCTATACCTAAAACTGACCTGAAATTTTTTGGGGATTTTTTTAACTTCCCAAACCTGCCCCGATCCTCGAAATTTAATCCCCATACCCTAACCGATAGGGTCGGGGTATGCGCGGGAACCCGAATTTTCGAATAAAATTGTCATCCCTATATTTATTATATGTGTAGTATTAACACATTACATGTGTAAGTTTGTGAAAACGTTTCAGATATAAAACAGTTTTATTGTCTCGTAAACACAATAAATATATATTCTCTGCGTTCTTTAGAATTTTATAATGTTCATGAATCTTGTTTGATAGATCTCGGTGAATAGATTTTAAAAATAGTAATTTTGTAAAAAATAAATTTTTAAATAAAAAGTTATGGCATTTGGAGATTAAAAATAGAAAAAAACAAAGTTCAATGAAACTTATTTATTGAAAATCTCTTCAAATGTAATTTATATATCAAATTCCCAATTTTTTTATATACCAAAAAGTCCCTTGTCTATTTTTCGGACAAATTTTTCTTAGGTTCCGTTTGGTTACAAAGTGGCCAAATGACCTTGATGAAAAAAAAATTCATGGCATGATAAAAATTTTCATGGCAAATCTTGTTACAAGAGGTTGGAGTTGTTTGATAACATCAATTTTTTAGGTGGAAAAAGCGAGATTTTGATAGAATTAATGAAAAAAGTGACAAATGTTAGCAAAATGATATATAACAAAAAACCAATTCGTAACAAAAAATAGTTCATAAATAAATAATTTTAACAAAAAAACATCTTACAGTAAAAAAAATGTTCTTAGAGAAATAGTTTTTAACAATAAAAACAGTTTATAACGGGGAAAAAAATAATTTTTTCAAGAAAATTAGTTTGTAACAATTTAAAAAAAAAATAGTTTTTAGCCCAAAAGTGAAACAATTATAACACAAAAAATAGTGTTAAAAAAAATACAGTTTTAACAGAGAGACGGAAATTTAGCCTAAAAGTGAAACAATTTTAACGAAAAAACAATTTAACAAAACATGTTTTAATGAAAAATAAATTTTAACAACAAAAAGGTAAAAAAAAAATAGTTTTTAGCTCCCCCAAAATTTCAACAATAAAAAAACAGATATAACAAAAATAAACAATTTTTAACTAAAAATTTAAAAAAATTGTTTTTAGCCCCCTAAAAATAGTTATAACGGAAAATAAAAAAGTCTTGGAATGTGGCAAATGTGGCGAAGAACTTTTTGAAATGAAATAAAAAAATCTTGGAATTCTTTAAAACAAAATAAAAAGTCTTGGAATAAATATTAATTAAATTTTTTGAGGATCTTTTCGTCAAATGAGAAAAAAAGGACTTAAATTTTGGAAGTTAATTGTTTGGATAATATTAGGGCTACCCTTTTTTGTTACCCCTTATGTTATCCCCGGCTTCAAAGTGTTGTATCTTGCTTTGTCTTACTTATATGGGTCCCGCCAGAGCATAAAAGACAAAGCAAGGTACAACACTAACATGTCAGAGGTAACAAAAAAGGGTACCCAAAAGGGATAGTGCTAGTGTTACCCTAATTATTTTTAGGGATTATTATGTTATAGATATATTTTGAAAGGATAAAAAAAAGCACATGAGAAAAAAAGGACTTGAGGATCTTTTCGTCAAATGAGAAAAAAAGGACTTAAATTTTGGAAGTTTGACATGCAGGGAACAAAAAAGGGTACTCAAAAGGGGTAACGCTAGTGTTAGCCTATTTGTTTTTAGGGATTATTATGTTATAGATATATTTTGAAAGGATAAAAAAAAGCACATGAGAAAAAAAGGACTTGAGGATCTTTTCGTCAAATGAGAAAAAAAGGACTTAAATTTTGGAAGTTTGACATGCAGGTAACAAAAAAGGGTACTCAAAAAGGGTATCGCTAGTGTTAGCGTAATTGTTTTTAGGGATTATTATGTTATAGATATATTTTGAAAAGATAAAAAAAAGCACATGGAGATGCGGGGGATCGAACCCCGTGCCTCTCGCATGCAAAGCGAGCGCTCTACCATTTGAGCTACATCCCCAATTCTTCACTTTTGAAAGCTGGCATTAACTGAAACAAGTACTGTTATAAAAACAGACCATAGTTGTATATCTTAAACCAACTAGAATAATTTAACTAAAAAGTATGAGGATAAATATCTAGCTGTTCACGCCATCTACCACAAAAAATGATTGAATATCTGACTTTTGACCAAACTAATGATGACACCGTTTAAATAGGTAGTCAAAATTCATTGTGAGTATTACTACTGCTCAACCATGGTATTACCAGAATTTGTACTTGTGAAAAAAGTTATAATGTGAATTTTCTTTGGTTTTGTCAAATGTTTGTTCAGGTATCCATATAATATGGTGTCGTTAGAAATTCAGATTTATAATCCTTCAGGAACAATGTTTGATGTTATATTTGTAAGAATTATTCTTAAACTAGATTTCACCCGCGTGCGATACATGAAAGATTTATAGTTCTTGTAATGAAATATTTTGTAGACAAAGTTACAACAATATTAAATATGCGACTCTAAATAAATTATGTAAATTTCATAGTAGCAACAAAATAACCACATGTTCACCAACTCTTCCAGATTTATAGACTTATAACAAATGGTTTTCTCATTATCAACGCTTAGTAGTTGACTTGTGTTCAGTTGTGAGATAGGAATCAGGAGTAAAAGTTATCACGCTAGTTTATTGGGTATGTTGTTCTTGCTTTTAGTCTATAAATAAAGGGTATAATTAGTAGTTCGATCAAGTAGAAATTGCAGAGAATATCATTTTTTTTTTATTTGATAATGCTCTAGCGTTTCTTTCTCTTTGTTTTATAAGACTTACTACTTTTTGTCCACTAATATTTCCAATAACGTCAACACATATATTTTAAAGATGCATTTGTTCTTCAGTTGTTAGATAGAAATCAGGAGTAATAGTTATCACCTTATATATAGGAATTAGTTGCTAATTTATTGGGTATGTGTTGTTCTTGCTTTTAGTGTATAAATAAAGGGTATAATTAGTAGTTCGGTCAAGTAGAAATTGTAGAGAATATCATTTTTTTTATTTGATAATGCTCTAGCATTTCTTTCTCTTTGTTTTATAAGGCTTGCTACTTTTTTGTCTACTAATATGTCGAATAACAACAACACATATTTTAAATATCCATTTGTTATAAGCCCCAGAGCCTTCTTCTTGAATGCCTAAGAGCCCTAAAAATCATATAATATTATCACTTGAAGATGCTTTGCTTATAAATTCTAAATGAAACTAAGTTATAGTTCAATAAATTCTCCACCTTCACAATAAAGCAACTCAACCTAAAAGTCACTCCAAGACTTCCATTTTAAAGGTACTTGATTCAAAAAATTAATATCTCAGTAAACCATATATACTAACACATACTATATAACTTGAGGATTGTTTTGAAAGGTATATAAAACACGTAAATACAATAAAAAAATATAGGACTACTTTTAACAGAGACTATAAAAAAAATATTGCATACCAAAACTGAAACCCCAAAGATAATTAGCAAACATTGGACCAAAGGGCTTGCCATAATGGTAAGTCACATAATTTGTCTCTGAACATCAACATTATATAAAGGGGGAAAATACTAAGGGTTCGTTTGGTTGCGAAGTGAGCAAATAACTTGAATGGCAAAAAATTTCAAGGCATGGCAAAATTTCCCATGACAAATTCTATAGTAAAAATGATAGGATTATTTGATAACATCAATTTTTAGGTGAGATATTTAATAGAGTTAATGGCAAAAGTGATAGATGTAAACAGGTTAACAAAAAACATATTTTAATAAAAAACAAAATTTAAAAATAAAAAACAGTTTTGACAAAAATAAAACATTTTTTTTAATGAAAAACAGTTTTTAGTGAAAAATAATTTGTTTTTAGAAAAATAATTTCAACACAAAAAACAACTTTTAGTGAGAAACAGTCTTTTTTAGAAACAGTTTTAGTAAAATAAAAACACTTTTTAACAAAAATAAAATAATTTTTTGAATGAAAAACAGTTTTTAATGAATAGCAATTTTTTTTTAGAAAAATAGTTTCAATACAAAAAATAACTTTTTGTGAAAAAACGTTTCTATTAAAGCAGTTTTAGCAAAAAAAAAACTATTATACCGAAAATTAAAAAACATTTAGAAACAGTTTTTAATGAAAGACAAATTTTAACCATAAAAAAACAGTTTTGACAAAAATATAACAGTTTTTTTTAATGAAAACAATTTTTAGTGAAAAACATTTTTTTTAGAAAAAACAATTTCAACACAAAATAACCTTTTTTTAAAAAGTTTTAGCAAAAAAACGGTTATGACGAAAATTAAAAAACATTAAAAAACAGTTTTTAATAAAATTTTTTAACAATAAAAAAACAGTTAAACAAAAAAAAAAGTTCTTTTAACGAAATAAATTTTTTAATGAAAATTTATATTTTTAGCAAAAATAGTTTTAACACAAAACAGTTTTTAGTGAAAAATATTTTAAAAAAAACAACATTTAGCCCAAAAAAAAGTTATAACGAAAAATAAATAAATAGAAAACTGTTTTTAACAAAATAAAAAAGTTTTAACCTAGATTCAAGTTTAAAAAAAAATTATTTTCATAGCGATGGCAAATCTGTGAAAAAACTTCGCCATACACGTAAGCAAAATTTGTTCACAAAATTGCTAAAAGGATAGTAAACCATGTACGTGGACATATGCAAAATTTGTCATGGAAAATAAAGACTATCAAACGTTCAAAATGGTGGGCAGAACCTTCATTTACCTCCATTTATAGGGGTGTGCAAAAAAATCGACCGGACCGAAAGTCAAATCGAACCGAAATCGACGGTTTTTTTAGTCCGGTTTGGTCTACGATTTAAGGATTTAAAAAACCGACCATATCGGTTCGGTTGACGGTTTACACAAGGAAAAAACCGATTCAAATTGAACCGACCCAAAACCAATATTATATTAAAATGCTTTTATTTTTATATTAGAAAACCATTAACCGCTATCAAAAACCGAACAAAATCGAAAACCAACCTTAAAAAAATCGATAAAAAATGACCCGAACCGAAACCGACGAATTTTTTCATCGTCGGTTCGATAAAAAATGACCCGAACCGAAAATAAATTAATGAAGAGTACGAAGTTGCAAAGAAAATGTATGATAGTTGTAGAAAAACTAAGAGCATTAGTGAGAGAGAGAGAGAGAGAGAAGACTTAGAAATGAAGAAATAAGAAACTCCTATACACATTGAATAACTGAAGTGACGGGGAAAGTGGCAGTACAAAATCTTTTAAAGGACCCCTCGTCATTAAAAATGGGGCCCAAGACATCGATTGAAAGTCGGGCGTTGACTTATGCTTCTCCTATAATCTTTTTACTAGCGTACCCTGAGTTAATTTAAAAAATGACGAGTGTATCCCTCTAGGCCCAACGAGCATAGTAGAGCAATTCTAATTTTTTTGACCAGTGTTGATACACCTTATCAACTTTGTATTGCGATCAGAGCATCTCAATCGATCAGAATCATCTTTACTAGGGATAAAAACTCTCCGCCCTATTCAGGCCTCAAAGCTTTAAGGGTAACTATGGGAGGATAATTTGAGCATTTTGACCTACTCGGGCTGAATGACACATGTCCAGTATTGTGGAACACGTGTTTGCAACTCAAGATAAGAATGAGGGAGAGTCGAATCAACTAGGATTTCGGAGGAGATCAACTCTACCTCCTCAACAGTTTCCACAGAAGCTCCTAAAGTTCTATACGACAGGATCTCCTCACACACATTATCAATGTAACCCACACCCTGAAAAAAGGGTCCATGTAATTTTTTGTTGATAATTTAATAATAAGAAAGGGTGGACGTAGGCACATTATCGAACCACATACATCTTGTTTCTTGTGTGCTCCTGTGATCTTTAATTTTTATTCAGCTCAATTTGCCTTGGATTAATCTCAAGTAAGATTATTTCACCTACACGCTTCATCAGCTTCACTACTTTACAATGGAAATTTTGTATTTATAGCTCAAATTCATTGATCATATGACAAAGTTTTGACTTTCCAACATATACCGTTTTATAGGGACAATATTTATTAGAAGAAAACATGTTTGTTTCTAACATATTCGAGACAGATCACTCGTTTGGAAAGTTTCACCTCATAATGAAGAATGATGGGAATTTAGTCCAATACCAAGTTGATGGTTCAGATGAAATATTCACACAAGTAGGTGATTACTAGAGTTTTGGGATGTCCGAAGTTGGCAATGATGTGTCGCTAAATCTTAACAATAAAAGGTTATTATACTTTCTTAGTAGCTCTGAGATTAATATAATGAATTTTGTACCCTTCTGATTACGATGATGTGAGGTTTCAGTTGCAAATTGGTCCTGATGGGATATTAATAGTGTATTCTCGTGTCCTTAGAAATCAAAATAGTCGTTGGGAAGTTGTGTGGTTACCTCTAACTAGTGTATCTGATCCTAAAGGCTTGTGTCAGATGAATGAGTAATGGTGGATAATTAATCAAGAAGTTATTTGTAATTGTGTTCCTAATTTTGTTCTTATTGAGCCGAGGAATTTTAGCGAAGATGTTTGCGGTGAAAATGTCAATTATGTTGTTAACAACATGGTAAATGTTATATGGGAAGACAACCCTTGTTCGATTCTTAAAACGTGCTAGAATTAGATTTCTGTTAAGAGAATTGTTCAAAAGATTGAAATTGTGAAGCTTCATTATATAACAACCAATAGTGTAGAAAACAGAAGCTTCCCGATGTAGGACCATAGGGACATAAGCGTCATTTTTTTCTATTTATTTTATTTTAGCCTTTTTACCTTTTTTTTGTAACTCTAATATAAATAACTCAAAGGCTCCCATTTGTATCACTTTTGACACTTTAATAACAAGAGATTTAAGAGAGAAGTTGAGACCCATTCATGATTTATTTTAGTTGTTGTTGTTGTGTAGATTAATTTTATTTTACGCTTTTGCACCGCATTTCACATCAAATTGGTATCAGAACCTCGTTTGCTCTTGTGTTGAAGATTATGATAGAAGATTGGGAATTGGGTTGGTTGCACCTAGATAATTAGAAGGGACTCCTCAAGCATACCACTGAAACCTTAACCCTAGATACCTCATACCTCCCCACCAGCCCTAACTGCTGCCGAAAATCACCCAGAAAGGGCCGACGACACCCAAAACGCGAATGACCTAAGTTGCGCAGACCAAATAGTATCTGAACCATTTCTAAAATGGTTATAACCCACTATCACGCAAGGCGTCATCCAAACTGTGGCCGATCGACACTTATTGCCACTAAATGGGTCACTTTAACCCATGTTGACCCCGACGCCCCCCGCCTTTGATCTAGTCCAACACCAGGAGGAACACTCAGATCAACCGATAACCCGATCAAACCCTTCGAAAAATTGACCACCACTGCTACCAGATGCTGATGGAGCCTCCCAACCCTGCCACCTTATTTCGATAGTAAAATCCTCCATTTCATCCTATATTCCAAGAAAATATTCAAATTCCAAACCCTATAGTCCAACATCTCAAGAAGCCCTAAATTACAACCCAATTTCAAACCCTAAACCAATAGTCACGGACCCAACCCCCACCCCTAACCCCATGTACAAAGGGCGCGCCTTATTGGGCATCCTTCCAATCCCTACCTATGTACCTTTATCCACTGCCCAGTCTATTTGCCGATAATACGACTCTTTTTTCCATAATCAAGCGAGACTTACGAATATCTCCCCAGCCTATATGCACACCTTCATGATAATAACCTTAGTTGATCCCCATTCACCTCTCCCAGTGATGATATATGGATCCGCATGAGCATTTTCTTTACTTGTCGAGGCTACGTACGATGATTATAGGCGGCAGGGCTAGTGATAATTTGGTGGCGCTGGAGATGGTTGATAAACTGAAGTTTCCCATGGAATCTTTGACCTCCCCGTGCTGTATTAGATGGTTTGGTACCGGGGATACACTTACCCCCAGTCGACAGTGTTGAGTGGTCTTTTCCATTGAAGACTACCATGATAATATTATGTGCACTGTGGTGGACATGTGGGCGTGACACCTATTTCTGGGGAGGCCGTAGCAGTTTGGATAACGTAGCTTGCACGATGGTTGAGCTAATACTTATTCATTTATGCAGGAGGGTAGGGACTTTCTCCTTCGTCCCATGCGACCATTCCCGATGACACGAGCCTCCGCCTTGGTAGTCTCGCATGAGGAGTTAGCCCCAGAGGCCGTGGAGATGGGGTTATGCTATGCCCTCATCAATTCCATTACCATTGCAGAGGCGTCCGTTCCTTCATGTGTCCAGAGTTTATTAGATTTGTATGTCGACGTATGTACGCCCTTAGATGATCTTCCTCCTTTTCATGATTTATATCATGCTATAGGGTTTTTCTCGGGGCACAGCTCTCCAACCTCTCC
This sequence comes from Sambucus nigra, assembly GCA_949130495.1. Lineage (NCBI taxonomy): Eukaryota > Viridiplantae > Streptophyta > Magnoliopsida > Dipsacales > Adoxaceae > Sambucus > Sambucus nigra. The sequence goes on along the minus strand of OX422215.1, from coordinate 610,779,941 downwards.
CATAATTGTATGCCGCCTACGGAGCATGAAGATTTATATAGGTAGGTCACAGAGTTATGTGATGAGGGTTATATTCAGGAGACCACATCTTCTTGTGCGGTACCCTCCTTATTAACGCCAAAGAAGGATGTGAGTTAGCATATGTGTGTTGATAACTGTGCTATTAAGAAGATCACTATGAAGTACAGGTTCTTTATCCCCAGATTAGATGATATGCTATACCAATCTTATGATGCGAAGGTTTTCTCCAACACCGACTTGAAGAGCAGTTATCACAAGATTCACATGAGACTGGGGGATGAGTGGAAGACATACTTTAAGACGAAGGATGGGTTCTATGAGTGGACGATGATGCCTTTGGGCCTCTCCAATGCCCCATCTATGTTCATGAGGGTGATGACATAGATCCTGCGCCCTTTCTTAAGCGAATTTGTGGTGGTTTACTTTGATGATATCTTGATCTATAGTCGATTAGAGGAGGATCACCTTTAGAATGTTGTTGTTATTATTGTGTAGATTAATTTTATTTTACACTTTTGCACCATATTTCACATCACTTCCATTGAGATTTAGAAGGATAAAGGGGATAAATGATCCTTGAGAGATAATAACGTTAATTAAGATGGCCAGTGGAAGTTCACAAAGAACAATGGGGAAGAAAAAAGTGGACCAAAGCGTACTTCTCACAATATTAAGTGTTACATTTTTTATTATTGCTTTTATTGTGCTAGCAATTTCTACGATTATTATTTACAAATATCGGAGTAATGGATACAAGGCATCATTGAATCCTGGGAGTGCGTATCGCATTATTGAGGATGTCACGTTGAGATCATTTACATTTTTGGATTCATAGAAGCAATTAATGGTTTTAGGAAATAGTTGGGAAACGGCAGCTTAGGGACAACATTTAAAGGCGTCTTACCAAAAATCAAGATAGATTTAGTCGTGAAGAGACTAGATGTAGCGTTGATAGAAAGCGAGAGGGAGTTTTGTAATGAAATGTGAATAATTGACGCAAGAAGACTAATAGGCGATTGGGGTACGAATACATAAGCATTGGGTTGCAAGAACATTTTCTCTTCATAACATTTAAAGAAAGAATAAAGTGGGGGGAGAGAATCCGAATTGCTTTAGATGTGGCAAGGGGCATTTAATATCCGCACGAGGATTGCAAAACACAAATCATCCATTGCGACATAAAGACAGAGAACACACTAATGGACGAAATGGGCACGCACAATAACTGATTTGGCCTGTCTAAGATGCTGATGTTGGAAATTAATACTAAGTGTCGAAATTAATTATTTAATTTCAATTATATTAAATTATAAATTTCCCATTTATGTGGTCTTGATAAATGTCAGATAATTAATTAGGAATGTGATATATAAAGATATTAAAAGATTGGGTAAATCTTATCCGTTAGTCACATGATGGTTAATGGCATTAGTGGGAGACTTGAAAAGAGTCCCACCTTGACTAGGATTTCGGCCCTCTTCTCCTTTTAAATATAGACCTCTACACCATCTAGAGTCATCTCATAACATACTGTTTCTAAGGAGGGAGAGAAAATTCAAAATTTCCTTTATTCGTATTTTCTCACAAAAGTTTTGGGCACACAAGAAAAAAAATTTGGGTTGTTCAAGAAGAGATTCAGAGGAAGCTTTAATAGGAGCATTCAAGTCACCTTATTCCAATTAATTTCAATGGACAAATGTTAGTTTTAATCATAGTTATAAAGAACTTATGATTTTGTGATTGCATAAAGATTAAACATCCTGGATTCATGACAAAACTGTTTTAAACACGATGTAACATTATGGTTTATATCCAATTTTATGATTAACAAAACAATCTTGATTAACATGTGGTATCAGAGCTTTCGGTTTATAATCTCATGCTTTCCTTTAATGAAAATTTCCTTATAACAGTTCTGATCTTTGATATTTTGCATCTGGAAATATGGATTTTTTCCTTTTCTGATAAATTCGAAAATCCGAAATTTTAAGCAATCTGGTAATCATACATTAATCTGGAATTAGTAATTTGAATTTTTGTTATGTATGATATTAAGAATGAAATTGTTTTATACAGTCCTTAATCTTATGATAATTGTCCCATTATTGTTCAACCCTTTTTTTGTGTTATTAGAACCCTAATATGCCGTTAGCATGATTTTTATTGTTTCAAGTTTGTGTAAGCATTATGGAAAATACTTTTATTAATCATGATAAGAAAACGGATCTGTTTTTAAGATTAATTAAGTGAAAATTGTGATTTGAAGCAAAACAGATTTTCGGGAGATTTTTTTTGGCGCAGTGCATAGTATTTTTCAAAAATTTTGGTACTCGATTGACTTGAAACTTGGTGGGTTGACTGAAAATGGACCAATGGTCGAATTTCATGGCCTTTGGCCGTGCTGCAATGTGTTTTTCGACAATCCGAGTTCGTTAAGGCCCTAAAAACCTCATTTTTGCCATTTTAGGAAATAATCTCGGGGCTTATAACTCTTTATAGAAAATTGATATTAACGTTCCCAAAATGTTTTGGTTTTCTGGCATGTTTTACTTCGATTCTATAGTGAAAACTCATTTATTCTATTTTGGCAAAATTCATGAATTATGTGTTTTTACTTTACCTGGGCAATTATATTTTTGAGGCATTTAAGCTGCTATTGGTATCTTGGTGATTACTTGTAGATTACATATTATAGTTAATATTTAATGTATGATTAACTATATTTAAGTTGGGACATGTAAGAAATTATTCAATTGAGTTAAGTCAAAGGAAAAACACTGGCTGAGACTGCATGTATGAATAATACACTTACATTCATTAAACGTTTATTCTAATGTTAGTTATAAAATTGTATTGAGGCACAACACATGCTAATATTTGAATTAAACATTAGAACTGATTTTGTGAAAACAGAATAGTTGACATTAAGTCCATTAATCATGGTATCAAATGTTTAGGCAACAAACACAGATGCCAAAATTATGGGACCATGATAAATGAATTATAGGTGAGGCCATCCCCGATCCTCGCCCGCGGGCGGGCGCACGAAGGAAGGATCCATCGGGTCTCGCGCGTCCCTCTCGGGAGTGCTTCAGCCGGCGTCGTTTGAGATGAGGTGTAAAAATGTAGAGAGATTTAGAGTCGCCAGTCTATTTTACTCAAAATAGACAAAAGAAAAAAGGGAAGCCGTCCCGAAGTACGGCATCCAAAGACATAGTGGTTCATGCAAAGCCAAAATGATTCGAGAAGGGTTCGGAGGCTTAGTTACCAAATGAAAAGGTGTTAGGCACCCATTTCGCCCTTTCGATCTCTCATGGATATTTGCTATTTTCCTTTATTTTCCCCGTGATATGTGTGCATGTGTATATATATAGTGGAGATAGGAATCCTCTACTTGTATCATGGAAGAGATAAAGCGAGTCATTCGTAGGAAGGTATAAGAATAATATTAGAAAATAAGATCTACGCGATTACCCTTACGTTGATTGTTATAATGGAATGATAACGCATATGGAGTAATACGTCACTAAGAACAAGTATACAGAATATAAGAAAATTAGATTTAGAGAAGATAGAAAATGGGAGAGAAAGTGAGAATAGGACTCGAGTCTCGAGTTTTACCTCGAGACGCCTACGTAGCCTATAAAGGCATCAAAGTCCACATAGTTCGTATACAAAATGAGGGGTGGGGTTTATCCTATAAATCCAAATGGGGGATCTCTTATTTATGAGTGTGTGTGTGTGTGTGTGTGTAGAAAAAGTGTTTTAGTTGTGAGAAAAGTGTGAGAAAAGTATGAGAATCCCTATTTGAAATTTATGAGCAAACCCTCTTTTTCTTATTTTTTGGGTTTTATTTATACGAAAATAAGAGATGTGCAATAATACTAAATAAAAAGTATATTAGGATGTGCAATAATACTAAATAAAAAGTATATTAGGATGTGCGAGATGAGATAATAAAAATGCTAAGTAATAAAACAAGTTATTGCGAATTTAAGAGAATTTGAAGAGAAGGTTGAGAAAGATGGACCTTCTTGGAGACCTTGAGCTTGAATGTTCGAGAGCAGCCCTTGCACTTGGATGATGATGGAGAGTGGATAATTCACCAAGTTTGATAAAAAGGATGATGAAAAGTGGAAGTTAGGAAGGGATTTGGATGTTGAGATCGCGCTGCCTTCGAGAGAGGTTTTTGGGATTCGTTGAGAGCGATTTGTATCAGATCTGGGCTCCCTTTGCAAATGAGGTGAAGGGATCCTTTTATAGGCCCAGGTCATTGCTGATCGGCATAGACCTAGTCCTGCCTATCGGCACCTGCCGATAGGCAGGGTCTGGAACCTGCCATTTGGTAGTGTGTTTCAGGCCTTTTCAGAAAATTGGCTGCCGAGGGCAAACCGTTGGTCATAATTGTGCACGGGGCATACCGTTGGAAATGTAATTCAGAGACCTTTGAAAGTACTTTGGACTGCTTGAGTTGACTTTGGGTTAAATGTGGCTCGAAAGCGTTTATCAGTCCATTAGACGGGGAATCATTCGAACGCAAACGGATCGTTTGTCCACATGGTAAGTCCGAATCGCGCACGGGGTGGACCGTTGGAAAGGTTTCTTCGACATTCCAAAGATTTTGACCCGGCTTGGAGAGTTGACTTTGGTCAACCGGGCCCTGGAAGCATTCAGTGACCTCTTGGAGTCAAACGGATCGTTCGTTCGCATGGTAAGTCGAAATCGCGCATGGAGTGGACCATTAGAAAGGGGTTTCAGTGCCCTTCGACGATTCATTCATCCTCCATCGAGCTGAAGGGTTGACTTTTTGGTCAAACAGAGCCCGAGAGTGCCGATGGCTTCTAGGTCGGTACTCGGGGTGCGACCTGCGTTTGCAGTGATGAAGGAAGGTACTAGGGACCTAAAGAGAGTGAGGGGGTAACAGAATGGGGTGTCTACAATAGGGTAATATATCTTTATAATCTGAACATTATGTGATGATTAACATAGATTCCGTGATATTCAGATTGTAAATGAAATTTGCCAAAATTTTTAGTCAACAATTTAATATTCGACCCTTGCAATTTTTGTTGTTTGTAAGAATTTAATTTGCGACCATTGTTGTTAATTACAGTTCCCCTTAACCTGTATTCGCAAGCTCAGTCCTATTCCAAATTTGATGGAACTAATTTTTCTGAATGGAATGAGCAAATTGAGTTCAACTTAGGGGTTCTTGACCTGGACATGGCAATTATGTGTGATGAACCCGCTTCTATTACTGATGCCAGTAGCGAGGATGAAATTGTTGTCCGTGAAGCATGGTCTCGATCCAATAGGCTAGCCCTTATGTTTATGCGAATATGCGTTGCTGCTAACATTAAGACTTCCCTACCTGAAACTACAAAAGCGAAAGAGTATTTGAGCAACATTAAGGAACGCTTTTGCATTGCTGATAAATCCCTTATTGGGAAACTGATGGCTGACATGACCACTATGCGGTTTAATGGTACTCGAACCATGAATAAGCACATTATAGAGATGACTAATCTGGCTGCTAGACTTAGAGTTTTGGGCATAACAGTGGATGAGTATTTTCTCATCCAATTCGTCCTAAACTCCCTACCTCCTGAGTATGGGCCTTTTCAAATCAATTATAACACTATAAAAGATAAGTGGAATGTAAATGATTTGCAAAGCATGTTGGTACAGGAGGAAGGGAGACTTAAGCAACAGAATGGCCATGTGACTAAGGGACAAGTGGCAAATCTTACAGTCAAAGGAGCTGGTTTTAAGAAGAGTTCGACAAGGGCATTAAGAAAGGTCCTGGTCCGTCTCATCAAGCTGAACCATCAACTGATGCTGTGAAGAAGGAAAAGAACGACAAGTGTCACTTCTGTAAAAAGAATGTCCATTTCCAGAGGAATTGTCATAAACCTGGTTTGAGAAAAAGGGTAAGCCTTTTATTTATGTTTGTTTCGAATCAAACCTTATTAACGCTCCTTCTAACACTTGGTGGATTGATTCTGATTCTACGTGTTATGTTTTTAATTCGATGTAAGGCTTCACTTCGATCTGAAAAATAAATCTAAATGAGCATTTTCTCTACATGGACAATAAAGCGAAGGCTAAAATAGAAGCAATTGGAGTCTTTCACCTGATTTTAAGCACTGGATTTATTTTAGAATTGCAAGAAACTTTTTATATTCCCATAGTTTTTAGGAATTTAATTTCTATTTCCAAACTTGCTTTAGACGATTTTGCGATTGGATTTAAGTACAATGGTTTTGGTTTGATTAAAAATTCTAATAATGTTGGTTCTGGATTTTTATTATATGGTTTATATCAATTGAATCTTAAAAAGAATTTTTCTAAAATCCTTGTGACCCTGCATCCTAATATTGGTATGAAACGTATACTTAATGATGAAAAATCTTCTTACTTGTGGCATAAAAGATTCAGGAACATATCCATGCCGAGAATCGAAAGGCTCATTAATGATGGAATACTCCATAACCTGGATTGGGACAATTATGATGTATGTGGGGACTGTATTAAAGGAAAACAAACCAAACATAAAAAGAAAAAATCACAAGAAGCACACTGCTACTTGAAATAATACATACAGACATATGTGAACCTTTTAATATTTCATCCATTGGTGGAGAGATATACTTCATCACCTTTATATATGATTTTTCACATTATTGCATTTTATACACGTTGCATGATAAATCTCAGTCTGTGAATGTCGTTGAAATATACATTAATGAGGTTGAGAGGCAACTAGGCAAAAAGGTGAAAATTATTAGGTCTGATAGAGGTGGTGAATATAATGGTAGATATGATGAGTCAGGGCAATTCCTTGGCCCATTTGCTAAACTAAAAAAATTAGGTATATGCGCCCAATACACAATGCCGGGATCACCTTGGCATAATGGTGTAATTGAAAGGCGTAATCGTACCCTTATAGAAATGGTTAGAAGTATGATTAGTAGGACCAAATTCCCTACTTTTTTGTGGACACATGCATTAAAAACCGTTGCACATATCTTAAATAGGGTTCCTAGTAAGTCAGTTTCAAAAACCCCATTTGAACTTTGAAAAGGATGGAAACTCGATTTAAGGTATTTACGTGTGTAGGGATGCCCAGCGGAAGATAGAATCTATAACCCTTATGAAAAAAAATTGGATCCTAGGACATTGTAATGTCATTTGATCGGGTATCCAGAAAAGTCGAAGGGATATAGATTCTACTGTCCTAATCATACAACTAGAATCATAGAAACTGGAAATGCTAAATTCATTGAAGAAAGTGAAGTAAGTGGGAGTATGAAAAAAGGGAGGTAATCATTCGAGAAGTCAGGGTACAAATTCATATACCTAGAGTTCGTAACATACCTGTTGTTCCTAATGTAGTTGTTGAACCGATCATTGACCCAATCAATAATAATGAACAACAAGTGAATGATCAACCAACTGAACAACGACATAATGAGACTATAACCGATGAAACTTTTGAAGTACCACAGGAAGTGCCATTAAGAAGATCTCAAAGAGAAAGGAGATCGGCAAGTCCGGATGATTATGTGGTATACCTTCAAGAGACCGAATTTAACATAGGGAATATTAACAATCCAGTTTCTTATGAAAAATATATAAATAGTGATGATTTCGATAAATGGATTAATGCCATGAATGAAGAAATGAAATATATAAATGACAATAAAGTTTGGGAGTCCGTCGAATTTCCAGAAGGACAAAAACGAGTTAGGTACAAGTGGATTTTTAAGACCAAACTTGACTCAAAAGGCAATATCGAACGATATAAAGATAGACTTCCTACCAAAGATTTTAATCAATGAGAAGGCATTGATTATAATGAGACCTTCTCTCCGGTTTCAAAGAAGGACTCATTAAGAATCATATTAGCATTGGTGGCTCATTATAATTTGGAGTTGCACCAAATGGACGTAAAAATAACTTTTCTAAATGGGAGTTTAGAAGAAGAAGTCTACATGGCACAACCACAAGGCTTCATAAAAGAAGGAAAGGAAAACATGGTCTGTATGTTAAAGAAGTCAATATATGGTCTAACTCAAGCTTCTCGTCAATGGTAAATTAAGTTCCACGATACCATTACATCCTTTGGGTTTAAGGAAAACACTGTTGATCGGTGTATATATATGAAGATCAGTGGGAGTAAGTTTGTATTTTTAGTACTATATGTTGATGACTTACTTATTGCCAGTGGTGATCTTGGTTTATTAAGTGAAACTAAGAAGTACCTTTCTAAAAACTTTGAAATGAAAGATTTAGGTGAGGCATCCTTCGTGATCGGGATAAAAATATCTCGGAATAGATCACGGGGAACGTTGGGATTATCTCAAAAGGCTTACATTAACAAAGTTTTAGAAAGATTTAGCATGCAAAGTTGCAATCCCATTAATGTTCCACTTCAGAAAGGGGAAAGTTCAGCTTAAGTTAATGCCCTAGAAGTGATTTAAAAAGGGATCACATGAAAGACATGCCTTATGCTTCGCTCGTAGGGATCTTATTGTATTCACAAGTCTGCACTAGGTTGGACATTAGTTTTGTCGTCTGGATACTAGGGAGATACCAAAGAAATCCGGGGATTTACCATTAGAAAGCTGCAAAGAAAGTACCGAGGTACCTGCAAGGGACCAAGGATTACATGCTCACATATCGGAAGACTGATCACCTTGAGGTGATTGGTTATTCAGACTAGGGGTGTTCGCGGTCCGGTCCGATTCGATTTTTAATAAATTTAAGGACTGGACCGATTAAACTGGTCCTATAAAAAAAGGACCAAGACCGGACCGATTAAACCGGTTTTCTGGACTTAGTCGGTCCGATCTAACTTATCGGTCCTAATCTTACTGAAATAATCATTTTAAAAATAAAAACTGTCCATAATTTATCATAAAAACTGTCCATAATTTATCATAAAAACTGCCCAAATTTACCACAAAAGGTGTCCAAATTTTATCATAAAAGTGCCTAAAGTTTACTATAAAAACTGCCCAAAATGATTTTATACAAAATATATAAAGCAAATCAAGAAAGAAAAAAAAATAAAAATAAAAACTCAAAATAAATTACTACATCTGAGATCAAAATAAAATGAAAAACAACACTTATGTCTGATTCAAAGTAACAAAATATAAATCGATTTTTCAGTAACAAAAAAACCACTCTGCTTTTTTTTAATAGAAAAACACGAGAGCTCAGAGAAACAGTATGTATGGACTATGGAGATGAGTAACGAATTAAGAATATCTGAGTAGCGGCGCAACTGTATGTATGGACTATGGAGATGAGTAGCGGCGCAACTATATGTATGGACTATGGAGATGAGTAGCGGCGCAACTGTATGCAAATAAGCAGTGCCGCATCGGCGCACTTGAGAAGAGAATGAGAGTCTCTCACTAAGAGAGAAAGAACTTAAGAAGAGGAGAGGCTAGGCTAGACTAGAGAACTTAAGAAAAACACCACAGTTAGAAGCAAAACAAAAATAAAGGGGGTGTTGTGTTGTGATGTGAGAGAGAGAAGAGAACAAATTTAATGTGTGATGTGCATGTGTTTAGAAGATTACGGTTTCCTTTCTTTTATTTTTTTTACCAGCGTACCCCCAAGTAACCAAGTTAGTTGTATGTGCATGTGTTATTATTAATATATATGTATAAATATAATTAAATACATATATATTAATAGTAATCGGCCCGGGTCGGTCCAGACCGGATATTTAATAAATGAGAGTGAGGACCGGACCGGTTAGACCGGTCTGTAAAAAAAAAAACCTGGATCGGACCGATTAAAAAAACCTGGAAAAATTAGGACGGTCCGATTCGGTCCGCCGGTCCATTCAGTTTTTAAACACCCTTAATTCAGACTCAGATTTTGGGGGATGCCTTGACAGTAGGAATAACACTTCGGGTTATGTCTTCCTTATGGCTGGAGAATCCGTTTCATGGAAAAGTGCTAAGCAAAGCGTCATTGCATCGTCTACTATGGAGGATGAATACGTAGCTTGCTTCAAAGCTACAAATCGTGGATTATGGCTGCGAAACTTTATTTCAGGACTTATAATTATGGGGTCAAGATCTAAGCCGCTGAAGATTTATTGTGATAATGTCGCAACAGTGTTCTTCTCGAAGAACGATAGGTATACTAAGGCAGCTAAGCATATTGAGATGAAATACCTATCAGTGAAAGAAGAAGTTCAGAAACAAAGAGTGTCAATTGATCACATTAGTACGAGTGATAACATAGAAGATCCTCTTACGAAAGAACTATCCCTGAAGACCTTTATGGAACATGTCAAAGAGATGGGTCTCGATTAGTTGGATTATGATTGCTATTTGGCTTAGTTGTTTGACACTGTTACATGAATTCAATAAAAGTGTTTCTGATTTCTATTATTTTTGTCTTTTTTGAATGCATGCATATAATTATGAATTATTGTTGACAGAAATAGTCCTTATTCAAAAGGACATTATGAGGCCATTATGATACCCAATATTAAAGGCTTAATTGAATCAAACATTAGTGTTGTCGTACATGGAAGGAACCATGCTCTTGAATAGCCACTACACCAAAACACGCCATTAGTAACACAATTTTACCGTTACAAAAAATATTAGTAACACAATTTTTTCGTTAGAAAAAAGGCGTGGGGCACGAAGCTAGTAACGGAAAATTCTGTTACTAATAGTAACGGTAAAATTCAGAATTAGTAACGGAAAATTTTGTTACTAATAGTAACGGTAAAATTCAGAATTAGTAACAAAAAATTATGTTGCTAATAGTAACGGTAAAATTCAGAATTAGTAACGGTAAAGTTCTGTTGGTAATAGTAACGGTAAAATATAGTAATGGTAAAATTCAGAATTAGTAACGGTAAGTTCTGTTGGTAATAGTAACATTAATATTCAGAATTAGTAACGGTAAAATTCTGTTACTAATAGTAACGGTAAAATTTAAAATTAGTAACGGTAAAATTCTGTTAGTAATATTAATACATATTTAAAAAAAAATAAAGATCCAAATTATTCTTACCACACTATTTAGTAGTAAGAAAATATACAAAAATAGTCTACAAAAACAAGGGCATCATATTCAACTTTTACATTTATATAAGCCTTCACTCTTTATTTACAAAAGAAACTTAAACCAAACAAAGTGAAACATCATAATACAATTGCCCCGAAAGTTACATTACTTTAATAAAAGCATCTAATATAACATCCTAATATAATCATCCCCAAAATGAGATATTTTTATATTATAACAAATCAAATAAAATATAAAAAAGAAGTCTATTATTGTTGACTATCAACTTTCGTTCTATTATCATCGCCATCAACGCTGCAACTCACAATGCTGGAAACTTGATGAGGATCCATAAATGACATTCTGTGAAACAAAATAAAATTATCATATTAGTGATAATATCAACATTTATTCATACAAAATTAATTTAGTACAAAAAATTATCCACTAGTAAAATTAATTTCACAACATTTAGTCACATTAGTTATAATATCAATAATTCTTTATAGCATGAGTGAACCATACATGCGAGGGATGAACTTGAAGTAGGCCCAAACTACTTGTCCACCCATGGAATATCCAATTACATGAAATTTTGAATGTAGTTCCAACTGATCGACTGGATGCTATATATCCAAAGCCAAACTTTTTTTTTTCAATGTGGATCAGGATCACTCTAGTTATATTGATTGAATACAATATTAAGAGAGAGTGGCAGAGGTTACATCATAATATCAAGTCATATATAAGCAAAGAGTTACATAAAACAATTAGTTTCAGACCTTAATGGAGTAGATTAACGTTCATGTTAGAATAAGCAATTTATCCTTAAAAAATGAGAGACTAACAAATCATCCTAAGCCGAACAAACTACTTGAAAAATGTTGATAGAGAGATATAGAGGGGTACCACGTTCACAAAATCCAGTGATTTAGTTTGAACGTCAAAAACAGAAGTAAGAAGAAATTGAGAAGAAGGTTTGAGAGTACAACATTGAGCCACCCACGCTCCATTTACAAAACTGATAAGAGGCCCTTTCCCTCATTATTTTCCGCTATAGCTACTAAACTAGAATAGTTTGTTTGGATATCAGCAACACTTTTACAACCTTAGAAAAATATATATTATGCAAAATATGTATTATGCCTATCTTGGGAACATATTAAAAAAATATACCAGGGAGATGTTTCTATACCTTAGAAAGAGGACATCATCTCCGCAAACCAACTTATTCTTATTCACAAATGCACTCCAACCAATTGTAAGCAAATGCCTTCGACGTTGCCCTGCTCAAATGAAAAAGAAAACATAAACTTAAAACACTAAACTTGAAAACTCAATATCTAAAATGCTTACAAAATCCCATCACCATGCTATTTGGAAACTAAATTTGGGCTTTTAAAGGTATAAACATTTATACAAATTTATCCACATTTGCATTAACCAGAATCTTTACCTTCTTATCTGGACCTCCTGATTATGGAGCTGGGCAACTATATACATGACGATATGGTGAGCAATATTCTAGTAAAGGAGAGGATGCGGATCGTGCTTTGCTTCCTGAGCAGACACCATTTTACAAAGATTTGTATGCTGTTTCTGTTCAATCAGGTGTTTGTGTGGACATATTTGCTGTTACGGACGAGCACACAGATTTGGCATCCTTGAAGTTTCTTAGTATTAAGAGTGGAGGCTCGTTTTATTTTAGTATCGATATATTATGATCCTACAATAATATATACATATACAAGTCTTAAACCACTATGATCCTATAATAATATATACATATACAAGTCTCCTTTAGATCCTAGAATGCCAGCTCACTTATCAGATTATAAGGCTTATACACGACAACAAATTCTTAACACTAACATATCTTAGCCAAAATGTAAGTTATAGTGCATGTAGATGCTTACCATGCTAATTAAGTATAAATTATATATTTTCTTAACTGATTTTTTCAGTTGTTATATGGTCTGTTAACTTATCAAGCCCCTATAATAAAATAGTAGTCATTATCCAAAAATGTCATATCCTTCCCACTCCTCGCAAGGACTAAAAATCCCACTAAATTCCTCTTTACCCATCAGCTGGTTAATTCCTGCACAAACAACCACACACTGGTTTAGTTTAAAGATTTCAAACATAGTACAAGATGCATATGAAGTACAACCAAATATATACAAATTTAGTTTTCGATATCTACAACTTAGTAAAAAATAGTGTTTTCTAAACGTTAAGGTGCGGTCTATAAAAACTTTAGAATGCATATACTATTAAAATATTTTTCGCATCATAAAATATCAGCGAAAAGTGTAAAATAACAGCACGGATGCTAAAATATCTAAGTGGGCTGTAAACTACCAATGCTAGGAACCACATGCTAAAATGCAAAACAAAATGAGGATTTTTTTACCCAATAGTGTATATGGGTAAATTTCTATTACCTTGAACGTGTGTCATTTGGTACGTGGAATAGAAAAAGGGAATGCAGTACGTCTTAACTCTAAACTTTGGTCCGATGGGCAGGTATCTCTAAATATAATATATTGGAATGAAAGTGTATTATATTTCAATAGGTGCGTACCAATATGTAAATATCTAGTTTGAGTGTTTTCTGATAACTATGACTATATGACAATACTTGCATATACCTCTCCAACATACCTCGTATAATATACCAAAGTGACATACACTTTTGAGTAAATGAATGTTTTGTTTTGGTTGAGATGATCAGCAGAATATTCAACCATTTAGGGGGTGAAATAAAAATTGGGTTTGTGTGGATGCTTTTTTTCTTTCTCTGTTTGTCATTTGAATTTTGAGAAATTACACAGAGGGAAAAGGAAGGGTGACACCTGGCACACTCTCAAACAGAGCTAAATCACTCAAACTGCTACAAGATCTTAAAGCATGTTCTGATGAGAAAAAATGCTCCCCTTTATCCAAACAATGCATTTCACTACTCATCTCTGAATCCTGGAAATACACATTTTCCTTTTCCGCTCTCAGTGCTTTGTTCTCGTCAAATTTGACGCTTTTCGATTTCATTTTCTTCTCATTCTAGGACTCAACTTCTGCTTTAATTTTGGATTCTGCATTATTCAGCGTTAAAACCAATTGCTTTCTTTTCGATCGAGCCCTCCTGTTTTGGAACCAATTATAAACATTTGTTTCAGAATTTGGGCCGTGTTGTGATAGCTCAACAACTATCATTTTAACTTTCTGGTTACTAGGGATCCCATTGTCTTCATCGAATAAATGCTCAAGAGATTGAAGTTGTACCAGTGATGGGGTCCACCGTTTCCTGTCCATGATCTTGTTTCCATCTCGTGTTATTAGTGGATCACAATAGAAATTACCAAGCTTTACTCCTAAATCAAAAAATAGAGAGGCTGAAGACTATGCATATAGTATATATTAGGATTTAGATAGCTTGTAGCTTAAAAAACAAATGAAACCTGACTTATCGTAGAAGCTGACAATCCCATTTGGAACGAAAAACATAAAGATTACAAGAAGGCACCATCAAATAACTTTCATCATTCATCCTCCATGGTGCAAACTATCACGAGGATCCTTCTAATTTTTCACACCAACGATTAGAACAACCAGGATAGAGAAGAACATGAAGTTTCCCAAGCTAACCTGCAACAAAACATCTATTTCAAACCACTCCCTATTTGGTGTATTGTGAAAATGATTAATCCCTGCATGAATAATCAATGAGAGATCCGCTATACTATAAAGGTTCAGTCAAACATGAATTAGATAGGGTTTCTGATAACATTTATTTGGCCTAGTTTTCATCCTGTCGTCACAAAATTTGTAACTAAACTACGAAACTCAAGGATAGCGAAATAAAAAAGTAAACATACAATTGTTTAGCAACAAACTCTCAGCAAACTCTCAGCAATTGTTTATATAGAGTAATATTCTAAAAGCCTTGTTGAATTTATTAATGGTTCTTAGAAACCTCTTTGGGACATTGATGATTTAATAAAAAAACTCTCAATTCATAGTTCAAATCAAGAATTCACAGTTTAACATATCTGAAGATAAGATAACCAATAATACAATAAAGAGGACGTGGTTGCATAATAAGGAATTCAATTAAAATCATTAATGTCTATAGTTCCAAAACAATGAATCTGTAAGAGATTACTCACTTTTCTTACATACAAGTCCTTATAAAGCTTTAAGAGCCTTATTTATTTATCTTATTTATTACCAAAGAATCCGAACCTATTAAAAAAACATGTATAAATTGCTTAAAAAACTTATTTTAAATCAAATCTCAATTTCTAGACCCAATCCTCCAATATAATCATAAATGCTAGAGTCCAAATCTAAGCAAAGAAATTAGCCAAAGCAATGAATATATAGAAACTCGTTAACTTATTTTAAACACCAGATCTCATAAACCTAGTAAAAACCTGTATAAAATTCTTAAAAATATTATATGACATCAAATATAAATTTTCAGCTCTAGTAAATACATAGCAACAAAATGATCTCGACAAATCTATAACAAACATATATACCTGAGATTTTTCTAACAATATGAAATCAAATCCATAAAAGACGATTGAAAGAGACATCGATTGAAATAAAGGATTTTGTAGATACCTTAAACATAGGGTTCGGTTGAAATAAACGATTGAAGGAAACATCGGTTACCGAGAAGGCTAGAAGCCCTAACCACATCGTCCGTAAACATCGAGAAGTCATTGCCAGATCTCTCAGATCTGATTTTCCATTGACATCGACAAGTCATGTTCGCAGGCTAGAAGGCTAGGAGCTGGACAAATCTGAGAGAGGGGAGGAAATTTTGGCTAAGGTTTCGTGAGTGGGGAATTTGAGTTTTGGGAGTAAATTTTAGTCGGGTGGCATTTCTTTCATTTGGAATAAAAATCCTTCTTTAAATATTGTATCAATATTAGTAACACTTTTATGAGATTACTAACGGTATTTTATTGTGAGAAATAGTAATGGTATAATACTGTTAGTAATAAAAAAAATAGTCTGTTACTAAAAAAGTGTTTTGGTGTAGTGAGCATGGAACCGCCATGACTCGCATCCATGAATCATTTGATTTAGCAAACTATATTTATCAATGATTGTGCACCTTATGATACCTAATCTAATTATATGAATTATTAAGACCAAGTGAGAGACAGTTGAAAATTAATATTACGTGTTGAAATTAATTATTTAATTTCAATTATATTAAATTCCGAATTTCCCATTTATGCGGTCTTGATAAGTGTTAGATAATTAATTAGGAATGTCATAAATAAAGATATTAAAAGATTGGGTAATTATTATTCGTTAGTTACATGATGGTTAGTGACATTAGTGGGAGACTTGAAAAGAGTCCCATCCTGACTAGGATTTCGGCCCTCTTTCTCTTATAAATAGAGACCTCTACACTATCTAGAGTCATCTCATAACAAACTGTTTCTAAGGATGAAGAGAGAATCCGAAATTTCCTTTATTCGTATTTTCTCACAAAAGTTATGGGCACACAAGAAAACAATTCTGGGCTGTTCAAGAAGAGATTCAAAGGAAGCTTTAATAGGAGCATTCAAGTCAACTTATTCTAATTAATTGCAATGGACAAATGTTAGTTTTGATCATAGTTATAAATAACTTATGATTTTGTGATTGCATGAAGATTAAATATCCTGGATTCATGACAAAACTGTTTTAAACACGATGTAACATTATAGTTTATATCCGATTTTATGATTAACAAAACAGTCTTGAGTAACAACTGATACCTTGCCAGAGAAGGACTTCAACGAATACGAGGGGGACGAGGGGATAAGTTGCACTTGAGTGAGAGGATAACCTGCCTGTGACAGTCAAGGCTGATGTGTTTAGTGTTAGGATCATGTTGTTGGAGATCATATGTTATATGAGGAACTTGATACTGGATGTACCTGATAATGTAGTTCTTGTGGATTGGGATTATGAATGTTTTAAGGCTGGCAAAGTGGAGAAGCTCATACAAAATGGAGAAGACCTGGATAAGGGAAATTTGGGAAGGATGATTTAGGGTGGGGTTTTGGTGCATCCAGGATAATCCGTCAGTCTGGTCTTTGATGAAAAATGTGGTACTCATGTTAGAAGGCACAATAGAGGTACCAACTTCTCCCACTCCTTCCTCCCTCAACGAGCTTCACTCCAGAACACTATCTCTATCAGAATGAGCTTCCCATTTTGGTGAATTTAATCCTTAACGTACTAAGATATGTGAGTTTAATTATAATTATTTGTCGTTGCCTGTTTTGTTTGTCAATTTAGCTTTTAAGGGAGTGTTAGAAATTGGTGGAGTTGATGTACGAAAATGGTGTATTCCCATTTATCTTTTTGTGTGTGTTGAAAAAAATGGGCCTAACGATGAGGCCTCGTGCTATTTGACTAATTGGAAATAACTATATAAATTATTAATCCAAATAAGTAACAAAAAAAGAAAAGTTAGTTATAAAAAATATTGTGAATATAAGGAGGGAGTGATGGCATTAAGCGGGCGTATGATAAGTGCTTAGAGGAGGTGGAAGAAGTTTGATCTGGAGGCCGCTAATATGAAAAATGTTGTGAATATAAGGCAGGGGAATAAATAGTTCTCTAAGATTGTTATTGCACCTCAAATTATGCTTACGTAACTCATTTTTTTTACTCTAGTAGGACTTTTTGGGGTGAATACTTTTCTTTAATTGTAAATATGAGGCCCAAATACAATTATATGGACTGAAATAAATGCTTTGAAATGTATTTATGCTATATGTGGTTGAATGTTCAAATGTATTCACTCTAAGAATTGTTGATGCTCAATAGTAGTAATTACCTGCATTTGTACTTGGGAGGGAAAAAAGAACTACCTAAATTTGGTTTGGTTTCACTAAGAGTCCGTTTGATAAAAAACTCGAAAAATGCAAATGATTCTAGGGCAAACAATTCCAAGGCAAATGAATATTTTCAAACTTGTGTCTGTTTGATACAAGTTGGAAAATCATCAATTTTCCACATTTTCTATCAAACGCAAAAGTTAAAAAATAGATATAAATGTGGAAATTTTATTTATGGAATATATATATGTGTGTGTATATATATATATACAAAATATATGAATATATATTATATTATTTTGGATATATATTATATTATTTGCGGAATATATATTTCGGATATATATATTATATTATTTGCAGAATATATATTCGTGTATATATATATGAATATATATTATATTATTGCGGAATATATATATTCAGATATATATATATATGAATATATATTATATTATTTCGGATATATATTATATTATTTCGGATATATATATATATATATATATATATATATATATATATATTCATATAATTTGTATATATTATTAATATATATATTATTTACGGAATATATATTTTTGAATATATATATATTCATATATTTTATAATATATATTCATATATTAAGTATATATTATTAATATATATATTCGAATATATATATTACTATTTGCGGAATATATTTATTCGAATATTATATATATATATATATATATATATATATATTTATGGAATATATGAATATATATTATATTATATATTGAATATACTAAATATATATTATTTGCAGAATATATCCATATATTATATATATTCATATATATAATATATGTGTATACTCTGTAAATAATATTATATATTGAATATACTAAATATATATTATTTACAGAATATATCCATATATTATATAATTCAGTATATATGTAATATATGTGTATATTCTGTAAATAATATATTTTCACTATATATATATACGAAATATAAATATATATTAAAATATATGAATCATATAAATTATATAAATGTATGAAATATATAAATATATGAAATATATATAAATATACGAAATATACGCAATATACATATATGTGCTAAAATATATAAAATATATAAAATATACGAAATATATATATATATATATATATATATATATATATATATATATATATATATATATAATACGAAATATATATAATATACGAAATATATATATTTACATATTTATTAACAATATATATTCATATATTTATGAAATATATAAAGTTTACAAAAAAAAATTGGTTTTGAGTGATTTGCCACCCAAAGGTGGCAAACAAAAAACTGATCACCCCAAAGAATTGAATTCCACCCTAGGGTGGCAAATTGTGCTTAAAGGGTGTTGTACATAGAAAACAAATTCCAAGGTAAATGAAGGCTATCAAACAACCTAAAAGCTGGAAAAGACCAGAATTTTCCAACTTTTCTGAATTTGTCCTAGAATTGAGAGTCTATCAAACGGACCCTAAGTGTTTTTTCATCTATTCACGTAAGTGGGTGTCAATTTAAAATTCAGTTTAATGATGGTTCATGAGCAATTTTTGAGGTTATATTTGTAAACAATTCCGCGAAACTCATCTCTTTCACTTGTCGTTAATGCATCTTGTGGGAAAGGAATCTAAAGTATTCTCGAGTCATACTTTCGATCTATTTAGAAATCTCTTCATAATTACAAACCAGATATATTACAAAAGCATAGATCCTATCCACAGCTAAGCAATCTCAAGCTCATGAAATTTGACAAAAAAATTAACAGAAGTGCTTTATATATCTAATAAGGAATTTTCAATGGTAGTTTATGTTGTCACAATGTATTTTAAAATACACAAGTGGGAGCAATTATCACCCACCATAGCCACTTTTGCACTAATTACGGCTAAAAGGAAAAAAAAGGTGAACCCACTTTGTAGAAGCAATTACACCCACTAACCCCACTAGCTTTAAACCCTTTCAACCTTCAATAATAAATTGCTTCATCCGGCCAAAATTAGAAAAAAAGATATTGAAAGAGCTTGAGAGAGTTTGAGAGCTTGGAAATGGCCAAAAAAAAAAGAGAGAACTAACGAAAGAGAAATATAATCTCTCTCTCAGATTTTGTTTTTATATTTTTAGAACAGTTTGTTCCCCCAAACTGAAATTTCAGATATTGAGCAATTAATTTGGAATGGGTGTTAGAAGACATACAACCACGGTGCATGGTTATATGATACAGAGGTGATTCTGGGCTTGTTTTATCCTGGGGACAGCGTGACTGTAGACTACCTGCACAAAGAGGGTAGAGTCACGAAACGTCTTAAAGAGAGCGGCCTAGTCCGCGACTCAACCCAAGAATCGTCTATGACGAATTTATAAACAATTGAGGTAATATTATTTATTTTTATTGTGCTGTATTTATTTGGAATTCACACATGAGATTCATGAAATTGCGATAATCATATGAGGTAATAATTTAATTTTGAGCAGTAGACTTAAAATTAATTTATGATTTTATTTTTCGATTTCTCCATAAAACTCTTTGATGTGATTTTTTAATCACAACATGTAAAGTGTACCAACAATTTTAAGACGTTTTATGTCTACCATGGAGACCGAAAAATAAATCTTATGGGCATATATGATTATTTTTATGATGTCGGAATGAAAAAAGGCCAACTAAGTTTCTATGTCTAGAAATTATAATTTTGACCTTTTACCTCTAAAAATGACCGTTTAGCCCCCGAACTTCCATAATATTTGTAAGGACATTTTTTCTCATGTCCAACATGTTACATTTGTGTATCTCGTACGCCGCTACATTTGGCACGTCACCTCACGATCTCACATGACGGCCTCTATCCGAATTCCGGGAATCAAGCATTCAACATCTCCATTAATATGTCCCACATCTGCCTCAACGACTTCACGGTCCAAGATTTTAGGGACTTAATGCAAGTGGTACGCAAGGGAAGTCAAAACAGTGTAAAAAGGCACTATAGGAAAGTTCAAGGGTATTTTCGTAATTTCACATCCATAGTTTGGAGGTCTGGTCAACTGGAAATTTGAAGATCTCGCCGTAACGAAGATAGTGGAAAAAACGGCACCTCAATCCGAGCTAGGGTGAAGGAGTTATGACCTTGTGAAGATAGAGAAAATTCCTTAAAGAATGCTGTTTTTTTTGTACGCTGGATAGAATTTTAGAGTTTTAAAAACATGGGACTCTTCATATTTTTTCCTATAAATACCAACTTCGGGGGAGTTGTTTTGCAAGACTTTAGGAGACGAATTTGAGAGTCCAAATACACCTAGTCTTCATATTCTTGAGTCCCAAGACTCATGTTTTGATTCACACATCATTGCCAAACCTTTGTGAATCCTTTTGCAACCCAAGAACACAACTTTGGTTTGTTCAACCCTTGTGGAGGAGACCGTTCTTCTTCTTCATTGCAGCCCTACTGGAAAGGGATAATTCCAGCCACGACTACAGAATCCGATACCCGAGGGTAATTCTTAGTCAACTTGTATTTTCATTGTAATCCGATTGTAAGCCGTTTTCTTACAAATTATAGTGAAAATAAATGGTTTTGCCCCTGTGGGGGATTTTTCCTTAATTGCATGTGTTTGAATGTTCTTGCGTAGATTATCTATTTATTCAATCACATACTGTTGCATGTTTAGGGTTTGTTTGTGTTAAAAGGGTTTTATATATAATTTGTTTATTTTTATCCTGCATGCTATATTTTATTTGATAAATCATCTAGATGCATGTCTTAGGGTTTAACTAAAATTTGGGATCAATTAAAATTGGTTTTTTATTTGAGAAGTCGCAATATTTCCGCTGTAGCTACTCTCTCAAATTGGTATCAGAGCGGGTTACGCTAATTTATCGCATGATCCTGATTTTTTGAGGATTTACTTTCTGATACAATTTGTCTACTCACGTTTTCAAATTGGTATCAGAGCCTGTTGCACTAAGTTATTGTGTTTTGATTCTGATTTTGCACAAAAATGGATTTTGATGGTTTTGAGGATCTTCAATGTAAATTTTTGAAAGATTTTGGAAAATTCACACAAACTCTTGTTTTAAATCTTCTGTTGAAAACGAATCTGAGAGGTGTCCTTGTTGTGAGGGTGTTGGTCACACATTACATGAGTGTACCACAAATTTAAAGAAGAAATTGAATAAATCGATTTCTCATGTTTCTACCCTTAGTGATTGTGATTCGAAAGAAGAAGTTTTTTATGCTTCTAGGCGAGAGTTTCCCATCCGTGTGATTAGTGATGATAGTGAAAGTGATGGGAGTGTGGATGAAAGTAAGGAGGAAAGTGTAGATGAGCATGACTTGCAAACTGCTTTCAATGAACTTTATGCTGAAACTTTGAAAACAAAGAAAGAAAATTTGAAATTGAAAGCTCAATTGAAAGAGTGTGCCATAAAAAATAATGATTTTTTAATTAAAGAACTTAGGGCACATGAGAAAATTTTGAAAGAGAAGCTTGAGTACGTCGAGGGTGAGAGAGATAGTCTTAGAGGGTTGATGGAGACTATGAAAAAGGAGCTTTTAGAGTTTGAGGATTCTAAACTAGTACTTGAATCTAGGATAGGTGAACTTGAGGTGAAATTGAAAGATTCAAGTAAAGTGAAATTTGATTTGGAGTCTAGGTCTGAAAAACTTGATAAGATTTTAGGCACAGTCGAGATCAAAACGGATAGGGGTGGGATTGGTCTTGAAAAATATGTTGCACCCATTCCCACACGTGTGAGAGAACCTCCTAGGATCATTAGGAGGGACCCACCTAGGCAAATTCGGAGAGAGAAACCGATAAATTTGAGGAGAGGGCCACCTTTAGGGAACACAAATCGCCCGATTTACTCTTGCACACATTGTGGTAGGCAAGGTCATCTTAGGCACTTTTGTTATAAGCTTATAAATGGACCTAAGAAGGTTAATGAAAGAATAAATTCGATTCCCAAAACCCCCACACTTCGTTACACATCAATTTGGGTTAGAAAATCGGATTTAGAGGCTTATGGTTTATTTGTCCACGATTCCCGTTTGCTTGCACGTAATTCACCCCATGTGAAATCTTTTGGTTGATTGTGATTGCATGTTTGTCATACACTAGTTGTGGTTTCATGATGTATTTTTACTAGTGTGATGACTTGTACCTTTTGTATATATTTTTTTGAAAAATACAAAAAAAAATAAAATTTAGTTAGTTAAAATTTTGAGAAAATCCAAAAAGATTTTTGTATTTTGTTTGCACCTTTTATGGAAGAACACTTAGGATGACCGAGTCACAACATCATTCCATTATTTTCATGTGACTATTTGATAGTGTTTTGAGACAATATGTCAATTCATCCATGTGCTTTATAATGTTTGGAGTCATTAAGATGTAATTAATTGTTACTTCCTACATGTTTGACTCATGTTTCCTTTATTGCACACATGCATGGATTTATTTGATTATTGTGCTTGTCTTATCACATGTTGGTTGGGTGTTTTCACTTCAATCCTGTCCTTAAAACGAACCAAGCGCGATAATTTTTTGATAAGGAAATTGTGCATATAAGAACCGTTTTGTGAGTTTGTGTGCTTTATTTTAAAAACGGGGAGGGGCTGCGAAAGGTAATCATCTATCCTTTGCGCAAAAGCCACCGTTAAAAAGGACCTAAAAAATTGAGGAATTTTATTATCCGAGGTCCAAAGAGGTTAAAAGAGCCAGAAAAAAAATTTAAAGGCAATATAAAAAAAAAAAAAAAAAATTCATGCCAATTATGGGCCATTTAGGTTTTTGCACCAATTCTCCAAAGTTTGAGAATTTAGATTACCTCTAAAAGAATATATATATATGAGGGAGTTTGGTTGGAGAATTTAAAACGGGTTTGCACGTCCTTGAAATGCTTGAAAATGCGCTACATAGTTTTGGACGTTATTGGTGTGGAAATCACTTTGACTTTGATTTGTTGATTTGCATAAGACGATGTCATCTAAATTCAACAAATTTTTTACACCTAAGGATACTTTTGATGCTCATTCGTTAGGGGTACACATATGCATCGTGCACATATGATTGATTGAGTTGATTTACCTGTTGAATGTGTTCACACCCATACATTCCGTTCCCATGACTTGGTTGTTTGAGTCTAAATCCATGGTGTGTTTTTGGTATCATGTTTTATATTTTTTTTCAAAATGGTATCTACTTTTTGTATAAAAAATTGAAAAAATCAAAAATAGTTTGCGAAGATTTTTTTTAGCATCTCCTTGCAAGAGCACGTTTGTCATTTGATTGATGCCTTGATTTGTATAACGTGACGCCCCGATTTTGCTTGCTTGTCTGATTCATTCTTCTTATTTGTCTATTTGGGGACATCATAAAAAGGGGGAGAAAGAATTATCATTTTATGGGGGAGTTTGAATTTTGGATGAGTTTTGAGATTTGACGTATGCTTATCATATATTGGTATCTATGTTTATCTCATTTCAAACTCGATACGTCACTTGGTATTTTTCTTTATCTCATGTGTGTAGGTACTACATTGATGATCTCTGAATTGCACACCCTGATGAGAAAAGATTTGAGATTCTTGAAGATTTGAAGATCAAACGATGAAGACTATTCATTTGTACCTTTTCCAGTTTTGGGTTCATGGGAGGGTAGATTTGTATAGGCAATTTCATATTTGATAATTCGGATTTCTTATGTATGTACCGGCATAGACATAGGGGGAGATTTGTAAGGACATTTTTTCTCATGTCCAACATGTTACATTTGTGTATGTCGTACGCCGCTACATTTGGCACGTCACCTCACGATCTCACATGACGGCCTCTATCCGAATTCCGGGAATCAAGCATTCAACATCTCCATTAATATGTCCCACATCTGCCTCAACGACTTCACGGTCCAAGATTTTAGGGACTTAATGCAAGTGGTACGCAAGGGAAGTCAAAACAGTGAAAAAAGGCACTATAGGAAAGTTCAAGGGTATTTTCGTAATTTCACATCCATAGTTTGGAGGTCTGGTCAACTGGAAATTTGAAGATCTCGCCGTAACGAAGATACTGGAAAAAAACAATATATATATGAGGGAGATCGTGAAGTACTAAGAAAAATTTGGACTCAAATTTATGGAATATGAATTTTATAGAAATTGTATAATGACTTATACAATATTTGAGTTTGGAGTGCAACCGCTAGAATTTTATATGAATAATTATTTGTATTATTCATTTATATGAGTTGAAAATGCATATAATAAAATTGTATTCTACTATGTTGGAATCAATTTGGTATGCTTCATACGCGTGTAGAAATAATTTAGTTGGGTAAAATTATTTTGACCGTATGCTTTGATTTGGAATAGAGGTTTAAACTCTAATACGGAGTATTATTGTATACATTGTGAAAAATTATATATTTTAATTTTTATGAAATAGATTGTATAATCTATATGTGACTTTTAGACCTTTGAAAATCTTAAATTATGACTCGAACGAATGAACTTGTATTTTTTTGATTCGGCTATACTTGAAAGCATTAAGCATGTATTATTTAAGAAATAAGATTAATTTTTATTTAATGTTGAAACCAAGGTTCTAAAAAATCCGGGGCGTGATTGAGGCGTGGAGGCCAAGCCTAAGCCTTAGAAGCCTAGGCGGGCCTAGGCGTAAAAAGGCGTGAAAATGCGTTTAGGCCTTCTTAATATATTTTAATATTTTTTAACCATAACAAGGTTATTAAAATACAAAAATTGCACATATCATAAAAATATGTCTGAATATATGCAAATTAAAATACTATTTTATTATTTTGGATGAGATAATGGTCCGGTTTGGAAACAATTTCTTTAAAATGTAACATCGGTTCACTAAAGCATTATTTTTTTTAGAAAAAAATGCGCCTTAAGGGTTTTACCAAGAGTAAGGCGTGAAAAGCGTAAGGCGAGGCGTTTCTCCCAAGCCTTGAGCCTAGGTGTGCCTAGGCGGGTTTTTTAGAACATAGGTTGAAACTCACAAGTTTAGATTTTATTTTATGAATTGAAGATATAGCGAGGGCACATTATATGTTGCTTCTCAATGCTATACCTAGAGAATAGTGGGGGAACTCAAACGAGTACCTCTAAACTATAATTAAAGAATATTTAATAGAATCTGAAACTTTGGTGTTCAAGAGAACTCTTATTTTTTGAGTTATGAGTTAAAAATAAAAGCTTGCTTATGTTATTGAAAAGGATTCGAAAAATTCTTAGAGATGTCATGTCATAAATTATTTGATTGAATTCCTTGGAATAAACTAGAAATTAATTTATAATTGACTTATCTTATAACTTTAAGATAATAAGGTGTATACACACCATTTGAAGGAATATTGAGACAATTATCATTTATGAATATAAACTTTGTTTAATAGCCGAAATTCATCAATATAACTTAGTTATACATGATGCACGTTAAAATATTCTCATGAAAATGAAAGGCTTCATTTAATTTGAATGCCATTGATATTATATATGATGTTGAGTTAAAAACTAAATATATATAATATTGTTTTTCGGATGGTGACCTATGTAAGGCAACTTACATGGACCAACTTGAAGTTGAAAAATTAATATGGAAGGCACCAATAAATGGCATGATATTTTGATAAATTATCAAATGAGAATGAATTGAGAATATTATGAATCGTGTTTATCACTAAGCATGTTGAAATATGAATGCACTCTTATTTATCATGCAAGAATGATTAGCTAATATTTGGTTATAATATTTTGTTGCCTAGAAAACCAAATTCATGCTAAGTCAAAGTGTTGGCATAAAGAGTTTCAATGAAACAAGAATAGTACTTGTTAATATTACAAGGCTGTATGGATCAATTAATTGATCGAGTACATTCAAATACAAGAATATCTATTTATTAGATATATGATTATTATGAACCATCTTGTACTCCACATGATCTAAGTATAAGAACACTATATATAGTGATAAGAAAAGATGAATATGCGAACATCTTACGTAGTCTCAATTGAGCTACTAAATACAGTTGACTTGGAATAATTTTTTGTGGGAGTACTATGAAGGTTTATAATTAAAAAGTGCATTCTTATGCTATTGAGAAAGGTTATGTGTTTTGATAAAATCACGAACCTAGAATTGATTCTGAATAATGAATATGTGTTTAACATATATTATGTTGTTATTTTTTGGAACTCCCAGAAATATTAATTATTGGCATAATTAATGATGGAGTATATGGTGATACCATTAGCTATGGCTAGTGAATAAATGAAAGGTTAAAAGACCTATTATAAGATACCATTTATGGTAGAGATTGATACAGTCATTTTATCCATAACAATAGAACCATGGCTATTATAAAATTTTAGAAGCGTTATCATAACGGAAAGAAAGACAAATTTTTCGTAAGCACAACATAGTTTGAGAATTTAAAAACTAATGAGCTGTGAGTGTGGATTATGATCGGACTGATGAGAATAGAACTTGACTTATCCTTTGACGAAAGGACTAGTGCAGGAGAAGGTGTTTAACACCTAGAAAGGGATCGAACTAAAGCCCGTTGATATTGAATCATTTGTGGTGGTAATCCAACCTATAGACTGGTGATCCCGAGAAATAGGTTCAAAGGGTAATAACAAGTCACGGTGATATGGGTTGAATCATACTGATTATTATTTATTGGGTTTACTCCGAGTCCATCCCTATGGAGCATTATATCCTGAAGCGAGTTAAGGTTGAGTTAATTATAACTCTTAATGAATATCTATAGCTCTATTTTGAGTGGGGTATCTAGCTACAGGAGTATCCTTGATAGACTCACCTATGTGGATGTGGAAGTATGGCCGCTTACTATGGTAATTTTGGGCAAATTCCCTAGAGCGTTCACATACTGGGATAGAAGCACATGGCCGGAACGTGCTGGCTTGAGGACTACACCCAAGTAGGGTTGTGTGTGAGATGTTGTCAGAGATATAGTTCAAAACTACGAGTTACTCTAGTATAATCTGAATCATCTTTACTACGTAAAAGTTCAAGTCGAAAGACACTTTTGCTTATGCACAATTCTATTAATTATTATTGCTCAATAATTTTTCAAAATTTACTAGTGGGAGATTTTTACTGATGATTGTGTTTTAAAATCCAAGTGGGGGATTGTTGTCACAATGTATTTTAAAATACACAAGTGGGAGCAATTATCACCCACCATAACCACTTTTGTACTAATTACGACTAAAAGGAAAAAAAAGGTGAACCCACTTTGTAGAAGCAATTACACCCACTAACCCCACTAGCTTTAACCCTTTCAACCTTCAATAATAAATTGCTTCATCCGGCCAAAATTAGAAAAAAAAGAGTTTGAAAGAGCTTAAGAGAGCTTGAGAGCTTGGAAATGGCAAAAAAAAAAAAAAAAAAGAGAACAAAAGAAAGAGAAATATAATCTCTCTCAGATTTTGTTTTTATATTTTTAGAACAGTTTGTTCCCCCAAACTGAAATTTCAGATATTGAGCAATTAATTTGGAATGGGTGTTAGAAGACTTATAACCACGGTGCATGGTTATATGATACAGAGGTGATTCTGGGCTTGTTTTATCCTGGGGACGGCGTGACTGTAGACTACCTGCACAAAGAGGGTAGAGCCGCGAAACGTCTTAAAGAGAACGACCTAGTCCGCGACTCAACCCAAGAATCGTCTACGACGAATTTATAAACAATTGAGGTAATATTGTTTATTTTTATTGTGCAATATTTATTTCGAATTCACGCACGAGATTCATGAAATTGCGATAATCATATGAGGTAATAATTTAATTTTGAGCAGTAGACTTAAAATTAATTTATGATTTTATTTTTCGATTTCTCCATAAAACTCTTTGATTTGATTTTTTAATCACAACATGTAAAGTGTACCAACAGTTTACGAAACACAATACTCAGTTTGTGAAATAAGAACAATGATCGTTTGTGAAATAAGAATAAGAAAGATATAGTACATATGAAAATTAGAATGAGATGGTTATTTCTATTAGATACACGTACCTTGCATATGCAAGTCTCTACTACTGTGAATACAAGATATGATATTTGCACATAAGCTCGTATCTCATTGTTAGTGCACCATTTTCATAAGTGAGAGGTTGTTATCAAAACTCAAGTATAAACTTTCACAGTGTAATTGGGAAAAGAAAAGGGAGTTCTCGAATACTGGCACATGTGACGACATCGGTGGAACCGGAGAAAAAATATGTTTTCATCGTGGTGAAATAGAGGCCATGGGAAGAGACTTAGACGTTAAAATGCCATTCTTTTTCATTGAAACTCTTTAGAATAGTAAATACTGAACTAGCTTTCAATATGTGATGCCTGTCCTCCATATGATGAGATTTGTTTCACTGGGGTTAAAAAGATACTAGACCTACTACGTCCTCCCACTTCTTTTTCCTTCACTAGGCCTAATTTGCTATGAGGAAGTTTCAAAATGAATATAATCCTCTTTCTATATATACATTGGTCAAAATGAATTTTTCCTCCCTCTATGTATACCTATGAAGCACTGACACTCAGTGGCGGATCTAGGAATTTTAAATGGGTGGGGCACCTCTACGTAAAATACGGGGTTTGGGGGCTGTAGCCCCCGAATTTTTTTTTTGAGGGCTATTCATATAACTAAATAAAAATAAATATTCACACATCAATAGTAATAAAATTGAACAAACTAAACCATAATACTTCATTGCTAAAAAGAGCATCCAAAATATGAATTCGTCATTACAAACACTAATTAAAATAAAAAGAGCATCCAAACTAGCAAATTACAATATTCCTCTACGATTTTTCGTCTTTTAGAATCGATCCACAATTGCATCATTGGAAATGCAATCAAAGACATCTTTTTCGATATACGTCACGCAAGAGTCACTTAGCCAACCATCCCCCATACGATTTCGAAGATCTGTTTTCACGATGTTCATAGCAGAAAATGACCTCTCAACTGTAGCTGTGGAAACCGGAAGAATTAATGACAACTTTATGAGCCTATAAACTAATCCATACACAACGTGTTTCCCCTTCTCTACCATTTTTCTAGGCAACCCACTCATTCCATCCACATCAACAAAGTCACTATCGGATTTGATATCAAATTCATATAACCCAAGCTCATCCCGAAGTACAATACGCTCTTGCTCGGTGAAATCATCAACATAAAATTCCGATAAACGAACTAACTTGTTTATATCAAAAGCATTAAATGAATGAGCTGGATCAAATGATGCTATGCAGATAAGCAATTCAATATTCACCTAATCGAAACGGTTGTTAAGTTCAACAAGTTGTTTATCCACGCAAAGGTAAAACAAGTCAACTTTATAGTGATGTAAATTTGTGGTTGTCGATCCTCTCCTTGATCTTCCCAAAAGACAAAAAATACTTTCCATGTTAGGAATCTCAATATCATGTTTCACAGAAAAAGATGACGCCTCCATTAGAAGATTTTCCCACCCACTATCCCTCAATATTTGCATTCGGCTCTTTGATAATTTCACTAAAGTCATTGCATTTACAATGTCTTGATCTTTTCGTTGAAGAGCTTTAAAAAGCTCATTACTGATTGCAAGTACGTTCTTCATTAAATGTAAGGTGAATACAAAATCAAATGATTGCATAGATTTCATCAAATTTATCGCCTCACCTTTTTTATCCGTAGAATTTTCCCCCAAATCATCAAGAACACCAAGTACGGATCCATACATTACAATCAAATTAATCAAGGTTCCTGTGAACCCCAACGTGTATCACCAGCACGCTTCACACTAGTTTCTTGATTTAATCCCCGACTACTTGATATTTCACCACTCATCAATTGATTTTTAATCCTCTCCACCTCTTTCTCTCGCAAAATGTCTCGACTCTTACAAGATGCGCCAACAATGTTCACTACATTATTAACTAAGAAGAAGAACTCATCAATGTTTTTAAGATCTTTTGCAACTTTTACAAGCGCCAATTGAAGTTGATGTGCAAAACAATGTACATAAAATGCTGACTTGTTCTCCTTCAAAATAAGTGATTTAAGACCATTGTACTCTCCTTGCATGTTACTTGCCCCATCGTAACCTTGACCCCGTAAATTTTTTACACTCAAATTATGTTTATTGAAAAATTGGTCAAGTGAAGCTTTTAATGATTTAGCGGCAGTGTCAGCAACATGTACCATCCCCATGAATCTTTCCATCATAAAACCCCGCTTATTCACATAACGAACCACAATAGACATTTGTTCTTTGATTGATACATCACGCGCTTAGTCAATTAATATCGCAAATGGATCTCCACCAAGATCTTTTAATATTGTTTTAGTAATCTCACTTGCAATTGCATTAACAATATCTTTTTGAATGTTAGGACATGTCAATTTATGATTGCCCGGAGCATTTTTAAGAACAATTTTGTTAACTGATGCATCTCTTTTGGCAAGCCATTCTAAAAGTTCAAGAAAGTTACCTTTGTTCATAGAGTCCTCTGATTCATCATGAGAACGAAAAGATAACACTTGTCGCAAAAGAAACCGAATCACGTCAATAGTTGTAATTAGACGTAGACGGTAATCATCTTCCCACTCCTTCGATTGCTTATCAAATAGCGCCGCAATATGTTGATTATGGTTCAACAAGTTTTGAGTCTTCATGTAGGCCGCATTATGGCCCTCACTGTTAGCATGCTTTTGTAGTCGATCTTTTTGCTTCCAATTGTCAAAACCACCTCTAACAAAAGCATCACTTTTATTTCTGTCTGAGAATTCCGAACAAAATAAATAACAAGGCAAACAAAATGCTGCATCCTTTGAAACGCTATATTCCAACCAACTACCAAATTGGGTGAACCAACTTGAAACGAAACGCCTATCCTTTCCTCCCATTAATTTTTTAGGATATAGAGGCATAGAGGGTTGGCAAGGACCCATTTGCAAGTATGCTAGTCGAACTTTGTCTTGATCGTTTGTATCATAATCTGAAATGCGTGATCGTAAGCTAGGATCCGAAGGAAGATTTGTCAAGTCAACTTCGATGCGAGTTCGATATACTCTAGAAGGTTCATTTTCGACAACTTTGGTTGGAATTAAAAGTGGTGTGACATTGTCGATTGGAGTCTTCTTCACGGGCTCTTTTGGAGAAATATTTATCAAGAGACTAGCAATCAATAAAAAAAATATTATTAGGAAATTAGACTAGCAATGAATAATTTCTTAGAAATGTAAAAATATAATGGAAATCATCTTCAAAAAAATAATTGATTCCCATCTTCAAAAAAAATTGAAACCCATCTTCAAAAAAAAAATTGAAACCCATTTTAAAAAAAAAATCTAATTGAAATCATCTTCAAAAAAATAATTGGTTCCCATCTTCAAAAAAAATTGAAACCCATTTTCAAAAAAAAATTGAAACCCATTTTTAAAAAAAAAATCTAATTGAAATCATCTTCAAAAAAATAATTGGTTCCCATCTTCAAAAAAAATTGAAACCCATCTTCAAAAAAAAATTGAAACCCATTTTCAAAAAAAAATCTAATTGAAATCATTTTCAAAAAATAATTGGTTCCCATCTTCAAAAAAAAATTGAAACCCATTTTCAAAAAAAATCTAATTGAAATCATCTTCAAAAAAATAATTGGTTCCCATCTTAAAAAAAAATTGAAACCTTCATCTTCATCTTCAAGCACAAACACAAACAGAATCACAACCACAAACACAAATAAATACTTACAAATAAATCAACAAGCAACAAGTATAAATGAAATCACACAACACAACTTAGCATTGAGTTTCAAGAATACCTTCATCATTCACAAGTGAGCAGCGGTAGCCAGGGGCGGAACAGAGGAGGGGCTGCCCGTTGGTCGGAGCACGGAGAGCTGTTAGTTAGAGGGTGGGTGAGGCAAGGTTTTTTTGGATTTGGACAACTGATAAGGGGAGAGCGAGAAAGAGGAGCGGCTACGTTAATTTTTGCTTTGTATTTGGCTGTGCTGCGTTTGTTGGGTTTAGTTATTTTAACTTTTTTTTTTTAAATGCTGGGAGGTGCACGTGCACCCCCCAAGTATATACTATGTCCGCCACTGCCGACACTCTCCCGGAAGCCACGAGCTCGACACACGACACGCTCGCTCCGACACTCTGGAACATGTTTGGGCACGTTGACCGACACGCTGGAACACGCTACCGACACGTTGACCGACACGTAAAAATGACACTTTTTTTTTATATTTATTTTATATTTTTAATTTTTTTTATGTGATTATGATTCTGCCTTATTTATGATTTTTAATATTAAAGTGTGCTTGAATTTTGTTTTATATAGTCCATTTTCTTAATTTCATATTAAGAATGCTCTAATAATTTATTTTATGAATAAAAATCTGTTTTATTTCAATAATATATATATTTAAATATATATTATATATTTAAACATATATTATATATTATACGTATCCTACCATGTCGTATCCTAGTTTTTGAAAAAATCACGTATCACATGTTATGTCGAAACACGTATTACGTGTCGACTCCGTACTTCATAGATATATACACAAGGGCGGACGCACGTGAGGACGAACTGGGGCGTCCGCCCCAGTTCAGATTTGAATTTTTTTTTGTACAATTTCAGTTACCGGTCGTGCTCTGATCGTTACCTTACCTTTCTCCCCCTCTACACATATGAGTTTGATTTTACAAAGGGCCACTGCTACGATTTTGATCTAACACATCACACCATCTTTGGACAACGAAGAAACATAATATTTTTCTTCCTGTTTTTACTCCCAACATCTCCGGTGAGATCTCCGATCAGGTAAAGTTCCATTTCCATATTCTCCGATCAGGTAAAAATCCCTCTTTTGCTCTTTGTTTTTTTTGTTCCCTAAACTGATTTTTTACATCGATCTGTTATTAATTTTTGTTTTCTTTCCAAAACGATCTGTTATTAAAGTTCCATTTCCATATTCTACCATGTGGTTGTCTTGTATTGATGGTGTCTTGTATTGATGGTGGGAGGAGAGGTGGAGGTTGGGGCGGTTTGGGCTTGTTGGTGTACCGGAGGTGGTTTGATAGTTTGTGGTTTTCGGTGGAAGTTGTGGTTGAGGGGTGGTGCTAAAAAATGGTTGTCGGTAGGGGGGCGGTTTAATTTTTAAAAAAAATATAGGATTTTTTTGGTAAAACTTCAAACTTCAAGGTAAACCTCTAATTATTTACATAACTGATGGTGCAAAAAAATTGTAATTAATTAAAATAATAAACTTAAAAACAAGGTCTGCTATCTCTTTGTAGTTGTAGTTGTAGTTGTTTGAGCATTATAAAACTATAACTTGTAGTTGTAGTTGTTTGGGCATTAAAATAATAAATATAAAAACAAGGTCTGCTATAATTTGTAATTGTTTGGGCATTATAAAATTATAATTTGTAATTGTTTGGGCAATATAAAAGTATAATTTGTAGTTGTTTGTAATTATAAAGCTATAATTTGTAGTTAATTTGAAATAACCCCAAAAAAATTCGCCTTGGGGGGTCCCGTCTCCGAACCCCCCACACCACTCTAAACTTTCGCCCCAATTGAACAAAAATCCTGAATCCGCCACTGTATATACATACGTCTGTTAACAATTAGTGGCACCTGAAACACATCATTTGGCTTCATATAAAAAATCTGACATGAAACTACTAAAGTGATTCAGGTGAACCACAACACTCATAAAATTCACTTACAAATTATGCTAAATGTTTCACGTGTGGAAAACCAAAACATTATTTCCTCGAACCTTTGAGTCCAAACAAGCACCAAACTAATAATAAAGCAATCTATTAATAGAAATAAGACTAAGAGACCATGTACAATAAGAAAACGAGATAGACGCACCAATTTAACGTGGTTCACCCAACTAGGCTACGTCCAGAAGCAAAGGGAAATTGAAATCTTTACTATAAAGATGATAGGCAATTATACACACTCACAAGTACATTTGATCTTGTATAGGAATCACTAGTGTATAGATTATAAAAGTTGAATCTCTCTTAAGTATTGACTTTTGTCTTAACATGTGTCAAATGAGCTCTCTAACCTAAAGAGTAAGACTAGAGCGACTTTGCTTTCCTACTTAAAATGTGTACTTAATGGTGTGGCGCCACATCATTAAGATACACACTTCTTTTTTTGCTTTGTCAAATTTAAATTTATTTTTTAAAAAATATAATTTTCAAGTTAAAAAAAAAATCTATTAAAAAAAATATGTTAAAATTATATGTGTTAAAATACAACAAAATAAGACACGAAATACAAAAATAGTTATTAGAATAGTTTTTTTAATGCGGACCTTTCAACAGTTTTAAGAAATACAAAAATTGTCTTAAATGTTGTAAAATAAAAAAAAAAATCAGTTTCAAAATTAGGGGTGCCGCTGGCGCGGTGCTCTAAAAATAAGAGAATATTGGATAAATGGGTATTTGAGGGACTAAAAGAGTTAAAAATAATTAAAAAATAAGAGAATAATTTTTTTTTGCTATACATACCGCTGGCGCGGACTGCCTATACATACCACTAGTGTGGACCATT
Source organism: Sambucus nigra (assembly GCA_949130495.1). Lineage (NCBI taxonomy): Eukaryota > Viridiplantae > Streptophyta > Magnoliopsida > Dipsacales > Adoxaceae > Sambucus > Sambucus nigra. The sequence goes on along the minus strand of OX422215.1, from coordinate 610,744,381 downwards.
TTTTCTAATACGTTGGTCCGCACCAGCAGTATGTATAGGTGGTTGAAACACTTGTACATACCACTGGTACGACCCATTTTTTTTTCAAATAGAAAAAAATAGTAAAATATTTTTTTTACTATTTAAAACAAAATGGTCCTCGCCGCGGTATGTATAGATTGTTGAACGCCTATACGTACTGCTGACGCGGACCATTTTTTTAAAATAGCAAAAAAATTATGGTATTTAAACATTTGAGGGAATCCATAAAAACTTATTTTACTATTTTTAAAAAATAATCCGTGTCAATGGTATGTATAGGTGCTCTTCCGAGTTTTTTACTATTTATGCAGTATAATTTTTTTTATTATTATAGAAAATGCTACCTATTTTTTTTGTTCTCAAATGGGTTTATGAATTTGTGGATGATGAGGACCGATGAGACTGATGACATGACAGTGCCACGTCATTAAGTTTGGGTTTTAAGTCCCAAATGTGGGTCGCTCTAATATTTTTCATAACCTAAATTAAATAGCCTCTTCGAATTTTAAGGAGATATTTTTCCTTAATTAAAACAAGTGTGTTTGATTGAAAATAATTTCCATGGAAAATATGGAAGATTATTTATTTTCCAACTTTTGGTGTGTTTGATTCCCTAAATTTCCCATGATTTTTTTCCATGTTGGCTTATAATACTTCATAATTCACATTTTGAACATTTTATGGAAAAATTTTCTTTGGTGGAAGTTAAGAAAATTTTTCCTTAGAATTTTTTTTTCCACCCACTATAATCAAACACCTCCTAAATCACACAGTTGACTGTTTTCCCAAAATATATGGTTGTTGGAGGAAGAATGTTAAATGCTAAAAATAGGATAATAAAACTATTTGCTAGTTGATGCTTAAAAACAGCAATAAGGAGCCACATTTTGCAACCTATGGTTGTTGAAGAAAATGTTGCACTGACTCCTGAAATTGTCAGTACAAGAAAAAAAATGTAAACAGGTTCATAGCTCCAAACTGGGTAGCAGTACACTAACACCCCACAAAACTTGAACCTCAAAAGAAAGAAAACGATTTGTTGAGTTTAGTATGGGAACAGGGTTAAGTTTAGTATGATATCAATTTCACATTCCAGTTGTAGCGGGTGGCAGGGGGCTGTTGGTAAAAGGGTCATAAATATGAGGCTAAACTCGAAAAAGTGTCAAACTTTTAGTTCTCTCTTTATATCTACCATTTGGTCCCTCATGTATGTCTTTCTAACTTTTAAAATAGATGTTTTGTTGAAAAGAAAGCACAAGCAAACAATTCTTCTTTCAATTGGCGCTTGAGAGAAGGGAAAATGAATAAACGACACAATTTGCTTTTTGAAATTGCCAATCAATTTAGGGTTTTGTTTCCTCCTTATATGCATATATAAAGAGGTTCAAATGGATGAATCAAAATATGCCAAACATTAATAGTAAAGTTGAATGTAGTGAGATTATTTGAGTATACGTCCGTATAAAAAAATACACATTGTATTTTTATTTAGAATGTATTTGTGAGAGTTCTCTTTTGTAACCCATTTGTTAATTGATCAGAATTATTAGTGGATCTAGACAAATTAGGGAATCACTTATATATTATGTCTTCCGGTGCGTGTGCGTCTTTTTACTCATTATGCTTTCATTATGTGTGTGCCACATTGTTATTTGGAGTCATAGTCAATTGTAAGGACATATTCTCATAGTCCGATTTTACGTTGAGTATGTCGTATACCGCTATATTGTCTTCGTGATCATATGTTAAAGCCGATGGATCTAAATATCAAGTATCTTAAATAACGGACATCTATGAGATTAATTTTGGTAAGAAATGCGTTTAAGTTTCCAAAATGGTTTACTTTAGTATTGGGATATTTTTCGAAACTGTTTTAAATCAGTATTGGGATATTTTTCGAAACTGTTTTAAATCAAAATGAGACGTTTTTCTAAGTTAAAATAATTTTTGGAAGATTTGTAGGCGAGCTTTTTAAAATAAAGTTTTTAGTATATGTCGTTCAAACAACAATCCAGTGTCATTCCAACGACATTGATAAGTCATTCAAATGACACCTTCTAACGACATCACACGTCGTTCGATAGGTCGCGAGATGGCCGTTCCTTATTTGCATCAAACGGCCCTTCACTGTTTTGCATCTTAATAGGTCGTTATTAGAGTCATTCAAACGACATATAATGTCGTTCAAATGACATTAAGAAGTTGTTTGAACGACAACATTGCCTCAAGTTTTTTTTATTATACTATAAATATGCTTTGGAAGACTTTTCCATAAGACTTTTGATACACGAAAACTGCATCTTGGAAGACTTTTAGTCTTCACTTTTAGGACACAAAACTTTGTTTTTTGATTCACAAATAATCCCATATACTTTGGTGAATCGTTCTGGAACCAAGGCACATCTTTATTGAAGTTTCTCTTGTATAGAAGATTTCTCTACTGCTGGATTGATAGTTCCCGCAGGATCTATTTGCTGACGACGGCGGTAATTGGGGATACTCAAGGGTATTCACTGCTGAAGCAGGAGCTGCGGTTCTTGAGGGAATCTTTTCGGAGTTTTAGGCTGCGGTCTATGTGAGTTTTTTTATGAAAGATTCATAATAGATTTATCTGTGTAATTGTAAGTTGCGATTTACATTATATAGTGAAATAAAGGTTTTACCCAATAAGGGCTTTTTCCTGAATATTGTTTGTCCCTTGATTTGTGATTGTTGGATTTGCGTGTTTGATTTATTCACATAAGATGCATGATTAGGGTTTAATAAAATTGGATTGAAGATTGACTCTAATTAAATAAGTGTTAATATTGGAAATTTGTGAATCCCATTAATAATTGATATCACAATCCTTCACAAATTGGTATTAGAGCAGGTTGCTCCAAGTTATCGAGTAATCTTTTTTTCGTAATTTTTTTTGTGATGTCAATCGGTTTTAAAAAATCGCAGTTTTTCGATGGAGAACTTATATAATCAGTTGCCCGTTTTTCATGGTACAAAATATGCCTATTGGAAAGCTCGCATGAGATCTTGTTTAAAATCTATTGATGAATAAGTTTGGCTCATATGTGAAAGAGGGTCGAGTCCTTCCACTGTCACCATTAATGATTGTTAATTCCAAATTTAGTCTGCTGACGTGGATCAATCAGCTGAAGACACATGCCAATTTACGTGTCAAATACAACACTTTCAACGAGCAACATACTATCACCGAGCAACTCATGCACCCTGAGAAACTTAAGCGTATCGAGCTCCTCTGGGCCCCAATCTACTTGGCGTACCGAGCAACTCAGGCGGTCCGAGCTACTTGGCGTTCAAAGCACCCAGATCAAGAGAATTAAAAGACGGCTGCGCATTAAATGCTCATTATTATCGTACAGATGTATATGTCCACTAGATAACAGTGCATTGTCCCTTCACATGTACAACATTAAGGCTATAAATACATTGTAACCTCCTCATTATAAGGGGACTCTGGATCTCTTGAAAAATTACTTATCGAGATTTCCAAGCAAACAGTTAGCAATACAAAAATAGTGGACGTAGGCCATTCTCATACGGCTGAACCACTTTAAAAATCATTTTTGTCTTATTTATTTATTACCTTATTTATCTATAGTTAATTAATTAGATATAATCTAGTTTTTTACATCAACAGATTGGCGTCGTCTATGGGAAACGACTGTACTTAGCATTTTTCACCAAAACAGTTCATCATCAATGTCTGATAATCCGGAATCCAGTAATCGAAACACTAGGATCCCTCCAAACCTTTCTACTCCCCCAAATGTTCAAGATCTGGCTGGTATAATGGCTAATTTAGCCCAAGCCCAAACGGCCATGCAAGAAACTATGTGTCAACTTATACAAACTGTTCAAGGAGGAATGCCGGCCCAGTCAGGACAACGAAGTGTTCAGAGAAATACCCGTCTACCCACTTCACGAACTAGGCGAACGCTATTCCCGGAGGTATCTCAATACAGACGCACCGAATCATATCGTATTGATAGATCTAATGATCCTTCTTATCAACCTGGTCGGACTTCATCAGTACAAGCGACAGATTCTCAACGAAACGTTACTCTATCTCCAGAAAGGACTAGTGCTCTAGAAAGATTAAGTAGAGTCTCTCCTTTTGATCGTTTAGGCCCTATAAGGAATAAAAGTTCTCCTAGGATTGCATCGAGGAACTCCCCACGACCATCCGATCTAAGGGAAGGCTCTGCCCAATCACAACCAGCAGCTCGATCCCAAGAGGAAAATTCAATGCGATCAATTGCTCGAACCAATAGGCCCGAGGAGGGAAATGATGCATGGAAAGGCTCTATTCAAAGGTTGGAGGGCAGATTATGAGAAATGGCTAAGGCCAAAAACCCTCTACAAAAGAACTTTTTTCCAAGGGACACCATTTATACAGGCAATAGTTGATTTTTCCACGCTATCAAAATTCAAAGCTCCTATGGTGACGCCTAAGTATGATGGAAAGACTGACCCTGCCCTTCATATATAACAATACCAAGAAGTTGCCGATATCTATGCAGTTCCAGACGAGATGAGATGCAGGGCATTTTCAGGAACTCTTACCGGATCAACTCATATATGGTATAACAACCTTCCTCGGGGGAAAATTGAGACTTTCTTTCAACTGGCAGAGCTCTTTATCAGGAACTTCTGTTTTGGAGAGAAACCAGTCAAACGAGTAGCACACTTGCTGAGTGTTAGACATAAGGTAGGTGAAGGCACCAGGGACTATATTACTCGTTTCAATAATGAGAAGATTGAAATTATTGATTACGAGGAGAAAACAACAATTACTGCTCTGATGAGTGAACTGTTGCCAGATGAGTTGTACTATACTTTAGCCAAAGATCCGCCTAGGACCATGGCAGAACTGATGGCAAAGGCAACAAAAATCATGAATGCCGAAGAAGCTATGGCTGCGAAGAAGAATGCAAACACTAAGGAGACCAAAGTGGAAGATAGTAAAATCGAAAAGAATGATCAGAAGAACAATGGTGGCAACAAGCAGTCAAAAGAAAAGCAAACACTAGAGCAGATGAAGAAATTTATAAATTATACTCCTTTAAAGGTAGATATAAATCACATTCTGGAGGAGATCAAGAACAGCGAAGATCTAGCCTGGCCAGTGAAAATGAAGGCAGATCCTGACAGAAGAGACAAGTCCAAATATTGCGAATTCCATAAAGACCATGGTCATACGACCAAATAATGCATAGCTCTTCAGAATGAAATTGAAGCACTCATCAGACGAGAAAAATTGGCTAAGTATGTTGATCGCCAAAGTGGTGAAAAGACTAACGATCGAGGAAGGCAAAGATCTAAATCTCCTCGTCGAGCAAAAGAAGAAAAGAAGAGAGACCATGAAGACGATCCAGAAGATGACCTCGATCTCCCCAAAAGACCAAGACAGCCAGAGCATGAGGTATTTTCAATCCATTTTGGATCATTTAAATGTAATGTTATAACAGGTGGAGATGCAGGAGGTGGAGATCTGACTGCGGAAAGAAAAGATTATCTCAATGAGGCTCAAGCTTGCTTGTACATACAACGAATAAACTTGACAGAAGATGATCGCCCAAGGAAGGTGAATAAAGACAAACTAGTCATTAGTTTCTCTAAAAACGACCTGGCAGGTGTACTATTTCTTCATGATGACCCATTGGTGATCAAGATGAGAATGAAGGAAGTGGTGATTTCACGGGTACTAGTGGATAATGGTAGCTCGGCAGACATCATGTTCAACCCATGTTTTAATAGTTTGAATCTGAAGCTAGCCCAGTTGGATCCATATCATAGACCCCTCCCCGGCTTTACTGGCGAGAAGGTTTTTCCACTTGGGACGGTCAAGTTGGATATTCTTATCGGTAGATGGCCTGCTTGTCGAACAGAAAGAGTAGGCTTTTTTGTAATGGATAAAAATGTCCAATCAGCTTACAATATCATCATGGGAAGGATAGGCCTGAAGAAGTTCGAAGTAGTGCCATCTACTGTACATCAATGTTTAAAATTCCCAACCAACTTTAGAGTATGAGTGGTGAAAGGCGACTAGAAAGTAGCTCGAGAATGCTATTATTTATCTGCCGAACAAGAGGAATGTGAAGAATCCAGAAAGAAGACTACTACTTATCAAATGGATGAAATAAAAGATGTAGAGATTGAAACGTTAGACCCTAGAGACGAGTCTCAGCTCGTGAAGGGATAGGTTATGGAGGCTACCGAAAATATCATTCTGGATGACAAACATCCAGAACGAATAACTCAAATTGGTGCATCACTGGATGCATCAATAAAACAGGAATTGATAGCATTTCTAAGGCTCAGAAAGCAGACTTTTGCATGGAGTCATGAAGACATGCCAGGGATAGACCCGAGTTTCCTATGTCACGAGCTCAACGTGAAAAAGGAAGTCAAGCCAGTGAAACAACGAAGAAGGGTGTTTAGTCCTGAAAAGAACCAAGACATACAAGAAGAAGTAGAGAAACTACAAAAATCCTTTTTTACTGAGGATGTCAAATATCCTGATTGGCTAGCAAATGTAGTGATGGTAAAGAAGAAAAATAATAAATGGAGGATGTGTGTAGACTTCACTGATCTTAATAAGGCATGCCCAAAGGATCATTTTCCTCTGCCCCGAATCAATCAACTGGTGGATGCTACCTCAGGGCATGAATTGTTGAGTTTCATAGATGCTTATTCTGGTTACAACCAGATTAAAATGAAGCCTGAGGACAAGAAGAGTACTTCTTTTATCACCCCAAGGAGAACTTATTTCTATAATGTTATGCCTTTTGGACTTAAAAATGTAGGTGCGACATATCAGCGGCTAATGAACAAGGTGTTTGCGGAGCAAATCAGTCATAACATGGAGGTTTATATTGACGATATGCTAACAAAGAGAAAGAAAGCTGCTGATCATCTAGTTGATTTAGGTCAAACCTTTGATCAATTAGAGAAATATCAAATGAAGTTAAATCCCACCAAGTGCATATTCGGGGTGCGAGAAGACATGTTTCTCGGATACATTGTTAACCAACGAGGTATTGAGGCGAACCCTGAATAGATCAAGGCTCTATTGGTGCTGCGATCTCCAACCACGAAGAAGAAAGCTCAAAGCCTTACAGGGCGAGTTACAGCGCTTATTAGATTTGTGTCACGAGCAACAGACAAATGTCTCCCATTCTTCAAAACACTCTGAAAAACTTTTGAGTGGAATAATGAATGTGATGAGGCCTTTCAAGAATTGAGGAAATATCTAGGGACACCTCCATTGTTATCTAGACCAGTGATGGGAGAAAGACTATACTTGTATCTAGCAGTTTCAGAGAACGCAATTAGCTCGGCGTTGATAAGAGTGGAGGACGGAGTCTAAAAACCGATCTATTACACCAGCAAAGCTTTTCGAGGAGTAGAGATCAGATATCCGAGGTTGGAAAAGTTGGCACTGGCACTAATTGAAGCAAGCAGAAGGATGAGGCCATACTTCCAAGCCCATACTATAGTGGTGTACATTGATATGCCATTAAGACAAGCTCTGCACAAATCGTAGGATCAGGAAGATTGATGTACTGGGCAGTAGAACTTGGTGAATATGATATAGTTTATGAGCCTGGATCGTCGCTCAAAGGGCAGGCGGTAGCAGATTTTATCGCAAAATTTACTTAGGAAGATGCCTCCGAAGAACAAGAGTTGAATACAGACCAACCTATGAATGTTACAGGATCATTAAATTTAAACCCCGACCAACTTACGTCGGTAGACGAGCAAGGGAAGATGATCAACGAGCAACGAGAAGTGCCGAAGGAGGACAAAAGGAAGCACCAAATATTCCACCGAGGAACTCTGTCTGATAAAAAATTTGATGATGAAGTACCTATATAGAATTTGTATATGGATGGATCTTCATGTACTACAGGCAGTGGAGCAGGAATCGTTTTAAACAACCCGGATGAAATTTATGTGGAGTATGCTCTGCGCTTTCAATTTAAGGCTTCTAATAATGAGGCCGAATATGAAGCAATGATTGTGGGTCTAAGTCTAGCCAAAACCATGAAGGCAGAGTAGGTCGTTGTGTTCAGTGATTCCCAGTTAATCGTAAATCAAATTCTGGGGGTGTATGCAGCAAAAGGAGAATTAATGGTCAAGTATCATGCCAAAGCAATGGAGGTTGTATCTAGTTTTACTGCAGTTTAGTTGATTAGAATGCCAAGACTGGATAATACGAGAGCAGACGCCTAAGCTCGGTTAGCATCAGTTACACGCACCGAGTTATGAAGAACAATCCCGATAGAAATCATGGTTGGTCGATGCATAGATGAAGATCTGATGATAAACTTCATTTCCCTCGACTTGGGACCATCTTGGATGGACCCTATCAGGGCCTATATTGAAGAGGGGGCTTTACGAAATGATAAACTCGCAGCTAAAAAACTAAAGTTTAAAGCTGCTAATTATGTATTGCCCAATGGCATTTTATATAGACGAGGAATTATAGCAGGGCTACAGAGATGTGTCCATCCCTCTGAGGTGAAAGATTTGATCGAAGAGGTTCACGAAGGGTCTTGTGGAACTCATATAGCAGGTCAGACGCTTTTGCAAAGAATAACAACGCAGGGGTATTACTGGCCAACGATGAGAGCTGATTGCGGAGCTTATGCTAAGAAGTGAGATAAATGTCAATGTTTCTCTTCCATCCGAAGAACTCCCCAAGCATTGTTAACACCCATAACGTCCCCTTGGCCATTTTCCATGTGGGGGATAAACTTGGTAGGACCACTTCCAGCGACCAAGGGAAGATTCAAATACCTCGTGGTTGATGTGGATTACTTTACCAAATGGGTGGAAGCTGATCCTCTCATTGATATGACATACGACAAAGTATATCAATTTATTTGGAAGAATATTATCTGCAGATATGGTCTCCCACATGCATTCATTACTGACCATGGAACCCATTTTGATAACGAGGAGTTTGCTGCGTATTGTCGTCAATCCAATGTACTGAAGATTCACTCTGCACCAGGCCATCCCCATAGCAATGGGCAAACTGAAGTGACAAACATAACGCTACTGAATGGTTTGAAAAAATAACTGGATGATGCAAAGGGAAATTGGATTAATGAGCTATATTATGTGTTCTGGGCTTATCATACCACACCACGAACAACAACAGGAGAGTCTCCATACATGCTGACATTTGGGAGTGAGGCTGTGATACCTGCTGAATTGGGTCTAGCCACGCATAGGGTGCTTAATTTCAATTCTCTTGTCAGTGATTTGATGAGAAGATTAGACCTGGATATGCTCGAAGAAGTTAGGGAAGAAGCAGCAATCAGGAATGCAACATATCAACAACGAACAACATTGTTCTATAACAAAAGAGTGAAGAAGTGTGATTTGAAGGAAAGAGATTATATACTGAAGAAATTGATCCAAAAGAATAATAAACTGGAAGCCAACTGGCATGGACCATACAGAGTAACATAAGTTGTTCGTCTAGGGACATACATGATTGAAACCTTGGAAGGAGAAGAATTCAAGAATGCATGGAATGCAGAGCATCTGCGTAAGTATTATCTGTAATTGAAAGTCCTACGTAATGAAGTTTCTTCAATATGAATAAAGTAATGTTTCACTCAGTTTCTTTCTTTGTTGAAATTTTTTCGGAATATTAGTGCTACACACTACACACCAAATTCAGAGAAAATACCACCAACTCCGGTTGGTCGGTAAATCAATTACCACCAACTCCGATTGGTTAAAAATAAATTACCACCAACTCTGGTTAGTCAAAAATCAATTACCACCAACTCCGGTTGGTCGGAAAATCAATTACCACCAACTCCGGTTGGTCGGAAATCAATTACCACCAACTTCGGTTGGTCGAAAACCTAATACCACCAACTCTGGTTGGTCAAGAACTCATTACCACCAACTCCGGTTGGTCGGGAATCAATTACCACCAACTCCGATTGGTCAGAAAACAATTACCACCAACTCCGGTTGGTTGAAAACTTAATACCACCAACTTCGGTTGGTCGGCAAATCAATTACCACCAACTTCGGTTGGTAAAAAATCAATTACCACCAACTCCAGTTGGTCGGAAACTTAATACCACCAACTCCGGTTGGTCGGGAACTCATTACCACCAACTCCGGTTGGTCGGGAATCAATTACCACAAAATTCGATTGGTCGGAAATCAATTACCACCAACTCCGGTTGGTCGGCAAACTAGGCAGGAAGATGGACTATCTCCCGAGGCATCCACTGTTTAGGCAATAAGGTAATCCACACGAGATTACTATAACTAAGCAGGAACATGGGATGCAAATTATTCCATTGCTTAGGCCCAAAGAGTGACAAGTCACTATAATTAAACAACAAATGGGATAAGTATAAGATATACACATATATTTACCAACCAACAAGCAAGAACATTATATAAATTATTTAGAAGAAAATAAAATGGCAAAAGACTAAAAATTTCTTCATTCAAATAAAGTAGAATTACATATGATGTGAAAAATATACTTCATTACATAAAAAACCCTATTCTATTGGTTTTTTCCCTTCTTCCTTTGAAACAGGTTCTACCCCAGCAGGAGGATCATCTAATGTATAAGGGGAATTTATAAAATTTAGATCTCGCAGCATTCGAACATTCATCACGGAAGGCCGATCAAGCAAGTGCTCTGGGCGAGATATCTTAAAGTTTGCATGAAGACTGTAATCGCCAAGATACTTGGAGATCAAGCATTGAGGAATTGATCGAGCAGGAATCTAACTAATGTCAAGCTGAAAAGGAGGCACGGGCAAATCGAGCACTCCAGGGTCATAATAATCCCATAAGTAGTGGCCCTGCTCCAATTTTAGCACACACAGTGCATTCAACCACCCTTGCTTGTACCCCTCGTTATTTGACTGGTGAATCCGAGCATCAAGATGGTAAAGGGCTTCATTATACCCAGCCATCCAAAACTCTCTGGGTTGTTTATGGAACTGATAAGTTAACCTCTCCAGTTGCTCGTGGAGACACTTCACCAGAATTTTCTTATTTTTCAAAGAAGAACTCTGGGAAGAGAGTTGGTCAGTAAAATTCAGAATCTTCTTAGAGATTTCTGCCAAAGCTTGATTCTTCGCCATCAACTAAACTGCCTGATTCTCCAAGGCCGATTGAGTTCTCTCTTCTTCAATAGAAACCCGACCAACCCTTGCTCATCCACGGGAAGAAGATCTTGCTCGTCCACGAGTAGATATGGAAGGTCCAGCTCTTTTCAAAGTTTCCAACTCATCTCGTAAGTTAACATTTTCTACCTCCAAGAAAGAAAAACCTTCATCATTAAGAGGGACCAAGGCTCCCGAAGAAGATGCAGCAGATTTGAGTTGTTTTATCTCTTCTTGCAAAGCAATGTTCTCCTGCTCCAACAACTTAGTGATGTGCCTGTACTCTTCAACTTCAAGCTTCAAAAAACTCTCTTTCTTCTCATGAGCAGAGATGAATTTATCATACCCTTTGTCAGCACTCAATTGCTGATATTTCTTCTATTATCCTTGATGCAAAAGTGTGGAGGACTCTTTGTACTGCTGCTGAAGTTCCTCGATCGTTCCTTGGAGATCTTTAATCGTTTCGTAGTAGGCCACATTATTAGCAATAACACGATCGAGCAAGCACTTTAAGTATTGATAAGCTTCAACTACTCGTTCAGAAGCATCTGAACCAAGGATATCAATGATTTGAGCCTCATTAAGATCTGCATGACCAACTTTAAAATAGTCATTGCATTTCTTCATCAATTTTGTGTCATGAGCTGACAAGAGCTCCATCCTGGCCATAAACTAACAAAGAGAAGAAATAAAAAGAATCAATAATGATGTAGATAGAGCAAGTAAAAGAGAAAGTCAAGACGAACAACCAAAGGTCAAAATTTTGTTCATCATAAGAGGAGATACATAGTCCAAGGTTACATTCAAGAAAGTAACAAAAAAGCCCAAATAACTTTACACCTTCTCCTTATTTCCTATGATTTCCTCAGAAGTTTTGGAGGAAGGGACTGGTTACTCGGAGGACAAGGGTAGCTGATCGGAAAAAGTGTTGGTTGGTTGGAGTTGCTCGGAAGGTTGAACAACAGAAACAACAGGGATCTGATCTCCAGTCATCATAGAAGATTCATCTGAAGCAGCTTCATCCTCTTCTTCCTCTCCAGGAGAGGGAGGAAGACCATGAATATGCTGTTGGAATAACTCAGAATTCTCAGCAACCTTCAGCTCCTGCAAGGCTGCTACCCATCCATCCCTAAAATATTTGACGCTGGCATACTCCATTTGAGAAGACATGGCAGCTAGGCCCTTATTCCGACCTTTTTCCCAACCAGTACTGAATGATTTTTTAACGGAATTTTTCCTTTTTGCCTTCTCCGAGAAGATCCTTTCCCTAAGAAGCTCCTCGGCAGCCTTTAATTTTTCTTCCACCTCCGTTTTCTGTCGCTCAACATCTTGAAGTTTGATAACTTTCTCTTCAACAGACTTGAGCTTAGCCTCAAGCTCTTTGTTGCTCTGTTCAAAATCCTTATTTCTCTGTTCAAACTCCTTCAACTTCTTCTCCAACTCCTTGGAGGCATTCCCAACTTGATTTCTGTCTAGCTCAATGGACTTGAATTGCTTCTCCCAAGCAACTTTATCTTCCTCGTACTTTTGACGAGAATCTTTTAGAGATTGGGTCAGCCCAATAAAATCTTCCTCTACTCCTCCCGAGGAGCTTGAAGCCTTGATAGCTTCATCCTTCTTCAAAATGCTGTTAAAACACGTCACAAGCTAAAAAAAAGACAGAACTTTAAGTCAATACGTGAACATAGTATTAAAAAATAAAGAAGTCGAGCTAAAGGTACTTACTGATGTAATGTGTTGAGCAGCCATAGTAGTAATTCTCTCACGAGAAAAAGTATCTTCAATGCCTTGGACCTCTGGAACATTCCAGGATCTTACCAAACTCACAGCAGAGCTTCGAGCAACAAAAAATGGAACACTACCTTTAACATTTGAAGGTTGAGAGACAGGTTCTGCAGGTCTCTCAGAAGAACTTTTCTTTAATCTCCTCAGAGGAGCTGGAGCATTTTCAATTAAAGATGTTGTCTTTATTGGTGATATGATAACAACATCACTTGAAGGAGAAACAACAACAGTCTTGCTCGGGACCATATGGGGCTTTTCGACAGCCTTCTTGGCAGCAGCAGAAGCGGGTACATCAATGGTTTTTGTCTCTTCTTTTGGGACATCTTGTTTACTTTTCTTTGCCTCCACAGTGGCAGAGGCTGATTTGTCAAAAAAGGTAGGAGCTCTTCCTTTCTTCATCAGATCACTGATAGGAATACTCGACTCAGAGGAAGAACCTTCTACACTAGTCTCAGAGGCTAGTACTTGGTCAAGATTAACTACCACTAGACGAGGACAAGCAGTGAAAGATGAAGTGTAGCTTTTGTATTGCAACAAGTAAGAAGAAGATCTAGTATGCTCCTCAGCAACAGATTGATGCAAATCCCAGAAATCCCAAATAAGTTTTAAATTCTTTAAATTAACATCAGCCTCTTTTGGAGGTTTTCTTTTACTGTCAACTGTAACAAACAAAAACAAATGTCAGTGATGCATGTTATCGAACACAAAGAAAACAAGATTTCAAAAAATAAAAACAACCTATTCCATTGCCATAAGGTGGACACCTTGGACCTTGATATACATTATTTCCATTTAATGGAGGGTGTTGCCAATTTTTCATAACAACCCCATGATCAAAATAATCCTTATTGGCATCAGGAAGATTGAAAACTAAAGCTCTATTCAAAAACCTAGTTTTTAAATAGAATGTGGTATCACTGACAACCCATCTATAGCAGTACATAATCTCTGGAATCCCTAATAGAGTTCCATGAAGTTGATTCAACTTATGTATGCCATTAACTATCCTCCATGTATTTGGAGCTATTCTTGCAGGTACAACATCAAAATATTGGTAGAACTCCAAACATAGGGGATTTGGCGAGAAAGAAAAGCCACATTCGGTCACAAAAAGACTTGGCAACCAATGTCCCTCAGCCAAAGAAAAATAATCAGAAGGTTCAGAAAGTTCTTCCAAAATAACCCACGAAGGGATTGAAAATTCAGACCAAAATTTATCCTGCGACTCAACAAGATAAACCATGATGAACAAAGTAAATAAAAGAAAGGTAAGAAAATATTACAAAAAAAGAGAGATCAGTTGACAATGAACAATGGAAAGAACGAAGGCACAAGATAGAGAGAAAATGAAGAGTTCAAAGATACAGATTTGAAAAGTGAAAGACGATATGATTTCTGCCGCACATAAATACTTTATCTCGGGAATAGAAAAAGGCAATGATTACAAGGGAAGACGTTTGCATTTTCGGCGGCTAAAAGAAGAGAAGGGCACAAATATCGAAATGATTATGAAAATTCAAAATATTTATGAAACTTGATACTATGCGCTCAAAAAGGAATTATGAAAGTTTCCTAAAATTCCATAAAGATCAATAATCCAAGCAGTTTTCAAGAAAAATTTCCCACACTCTCCTTTAACCTCGACTGTGAAACATTGGGGGCTTCTGTTGATACCAAATTTAGTCTGCTGACGTGGATCAATCATCTGAAGACACGTGTCAATCTACGCGTCAAATACAACACTTTCAACGAGCAACATACTATCACCGAGTAACTGATGCGCCCCAAGCAACTTAAGCATACCGCGCTACTCTGGGCCCCGAGCTACTTGGCGTACTGAGAAACTCAGGTGGTCCGAGATACTTAGCGTGCAGAGCACCCAGATCAAGATAATTAAAAGATGGCTGCGCATTAAATGCTCATTATTATCGTACAGATGTATATGTCCACTAGATAACAACGCATTGTCCCTTCACATGTACAACCTCAAGCCTATAAATTCATTGTAACCTCCTCATTAGAAGGGGACTCTGGATCTCTTGAATAATTACTTATCGAGATTTCCAAGAAAACAGTCAGCAATACAAAAATAGTGGACGTAGGCCATTCTCATACGGCTGAACCACTTTAAAAATCCTTTTGTCTTATTTATTTATTACCTTATTTATCTGTAGTTAATTAATTAGATATAATCTAGTTTTTTTACATCAACAATGATATTATTTCCTTAAAACCTGTGTCTGATTGGATTGATGATGATTAGAAATGGAGTACCTTTAACTCTCGTGGACTTACTGCTATTTCTGGAGTCGTCACCCATGACGAGTTTTGCCGAATCATGATGTGCCCCATGACAAAAGAGGCTTGGGATATCCTCCAATTGACACATGAGGGTACCAATGCAGTTAAGGCGTCGATATTACAAAATTTGACCACCTAGTTTGAGACTATCACCATATTAGAGTCCGAGTGTTTTGGCGAGTTTTTATCTAGGTTTTCATACATAATTAATGCGATTTTTAATTTGGGTGAGAACATTGATGATTCGAGAGTTGTGAAAAAGATTTGATGTCACTCCCAAAACATTTTATTCCTAAGGTCAATGTTTTGAACTCTGGGGATATTGGATACACTTAGGTTGGAAGAGCTCGTAGGAGACCTTCAAACTTATAAAATTGACATGTTTTCCCAAACCGTTAAGCGTAAGGATAAAAGGATTGCACTTAGGAACCAATCAAGACAAGGTGAGGAAGTGAAAAGTAGAGAATTTATGAGTCCGAGCCTGACGGCGAGTTTGATTTAGATGATATGGCCTTGTTTGCTAAATTTTTTTAAAAGTTTCTCAAATTTTCCAAAGAAAATTCTTCCAATAAAAATATTTTTGAGAAAAATAAAAAGAAAGACGAGGCCAAAGAGAGCGGTGAGAATGGGAAAGAGGAAGACGAGAGATGTTTAGAGTGCGAGGGCAAAGGTCAAAAAGAGTTTGAATGTCCCACTATGCTAAAGAGAAAGGGCAAAAAAAATGCTATGCCAGCCACTCTTAGCGATAGTGACATCGAGGTGAATGATTCCGAGAATGAATTATCATATGGTATGTGTGTTTCCTTTACGGATAGTCGCATGACATCTAGTTTGTCCCAGGATGATGAGGACACTTATAAACATGAGAGACCCGATGATGATTTGAGTGTTTCGAGTGAGAGTGAGGGTGAGATCAAAAGTGAAGGTGAAAGTGATCTCCAAAAACCGTTTAGAGATTTGTACGTCGAGACCTTAAATACGAAGGAGTTGAATAAGGAGTTAGGTCTTAAGGTGTTAGATTTGGATAAAGAGATACCAGTTTTGAGGGTGTTTGAAGCGTCGGTGAGTCAACTCGAGAAGGTGGATGTTTCTTTAAGTGACCAGTTGATCGTCGTAGGTTAAGAACATAGTGAACTTGAAGCCCGTGTGGTTCAACTCAAGAGAGATCTCGAACGTGCCCGGAAGGTCAAGGTCACTATATAGGATACATCTAAGAAGGTAGGAAATATGCTCCTCGGTCCCTCTTTGGGTAATGTTGAGAGATTAGGAATAGGTTATGACGGTGCGTCTACTTCCCAAGTTGAACCCGAGTCGATTACCGAGTTTTTATAGATCCTTATGGATGTCAACCTAACCCACTGAGGCGTACATTTTCCGATAAGAGAACACGTCCTAGACGTTTTGAGAGAGGTATTCCTAGGCCCATTTATGTTTTCTACCATTGTAAGAAGAGAGGACCCCTTTGGGAATTCTATTTTAAGTGGGTAGCGTGTCGCATAGATTTTTGCCACATTTTTTCACTGCACATGTTTCCACACGCACTCCCACACATGATACTTTGCATGATCGTTCACATCACATAAGAGAGTTTTCATATATTCAAGAGCAGGTTAAGTTTTAGGTCAAAACCTCACATGATTTGATGGATGGTTTTCATAAGATATCACCACCTTTGGAAAACTCCTCTGGACCAAACGATTGAGGATTTAGACTTGTTTGCTAGCAGATGATGTTTTTCATGATGATATGTTATGCCTATTGTTAGAGTGTACTACCTTTGTATTTATTTATCCATTTTTGATATATTTTTTGAAAAGCCCAAAAAGATTTTTGTTTTTGAAAAAATACAAAAATATTTTCCATTTTTTGAGAAAAAATGAAAAGTCAAAAAGATTTTTGTGTTTATTTTTACACCATTTATGAATGGACATTTAGGATGGCCAAGTCACTACATCATTTCATTATCCATGTGACGGGTTGATAGTGTTTTTATACGCATCGTCATTTCATTTTTTGATTTGCAATGTTTGAAGTCAATGAGATGTTATTGGTTGTTACTTTCTAGATATTTGACTTATGATTCCTTTAATGTATATATGCACAAATTTACTTGATCTTTGTACTTGTCTAGCACATGTTGGTCGAAATGTTTTCATCTTAATTATGTCTTTAAAATGAACCAAATGTGATAAAACTTGACAATGAAAGTAGTGCATATAAGAACCATTGCTCGTGGGGATTTTTTTAAAATTTGAAAAGATAACAAGTGAAAACAAGAAAGGACTGCGAGAGAATAATAATCTCGTCATGAAATACACCATTTGAAAAGAGCCTCGAAAAAATTAAGGCGATAAAAAGAATAATATGCCAAAAAGGGGCCAATTAGATTAGTTTGATCACCTCATTTGACTTTGATTTGCTGATTAGATTGAGTTGATATTATTTAAATTCAAGATTTTTTCACTTAAGGATGATTTTGAGTTCATTCGTTAGTAGTATTCATTTTCATCGTGCACATATGTTATATTTGATTAAGTTGATTTTCCTATGGAATTAGTTCACACCCATTCATTTTGTCTCCATCATTTTCTTTTCTTAGTGTAAATTCATGGCGTGTGTTGTTTTTGTAAATTATTTTTTCTTGAAAAAATTTGAAAAATCAAAAATAGTTTGTGGAGCCTTTTGAGTATATCCTTGCATGATCGTAATTGATTTATATTTGCTCTGCTTTCCTTGACACTCCGTATTTCTTTTATTTATTATTTTCCTTGTCTATTTTGGACAAATAAAAAGGGGGAGAACAAATTATGAATTATGGGGGAGAGAATTGATTTACTTGATTTGATTTATGTTTATATCATATCAAACTCGATACGTCACGAAGGTATTTGCTTTATTTATTGTGTGTAGAACTTTAATAATCATATGAGAAGTACACAAAAGAAGAGTAAGGAAAGCAAAAAGAAAAAAGATTTGAAGTTTGTTTGAAGCCAATTTGAAGTCTTGCATATTTAGTATCTTTCCACTTTTGGGTTCATGAGAGGGTATTAGATTTGTATATATATTTGATTGATAATTCAGATTATTTTTATTTTGTACCGACATAGACATATGGGGAGAGTTGTAATGACATATTTCTCATAGTCCCATTTTACATTGAGTATGTCGTATACCGTTACAATCGTCGAAGGAAGTTCATGAACATATGATCATGCCGGCGGATCCGAATATCAATTATCTTCACCAGCGGACATCTACGAGATTAATTTTGATAATAAATGCGTTTAAGTTTTGAAAATGGTTTACCTTAGTATTGGGATATTTTTCGAAACTATTTTAAATCAAAATGAGGCTTTTTTCAAAGTCAAAATAATTTTTGGAAGACTTGTAGGCGAACTTTTTAAAATAAAGTTTTTAGCACTCGTCATTCCAACTATAGGCCAATGTTGTTCCAAAGAAATTGATAAGTCATGCAAACGACACCTTTTAAGACATCACATATCGTTCGATAGGTCGCGAGATGGGCGTTCCTTATTTGCGTACTTTTTTCATTTTAGTAGGTTGTTATTAGAGTCGTTCAAACGACAACGCCACCTCAAGTTTTTTTATTGTGCTATAAATACATGCTTTGGAAGACTTTTTCCTTAAGGCTTTTGATACACGAAAATTGTATCTTAGCAGACTTTTAGTCATCACTTTTAGGTAAAAAAGCTTTATTTTTTGATTCACAAATCATCCTATATACTTTGGTGAATCGTTTTGTAACCCAAGGCACATCTTTGCCGAAGTTTTTCTTATAGAGAAGATTTCTCTACTGCTGGATTGATAGTTACTATGGGATCAATTTGCTGAAGACTGCGGTTATTAGGGATACTTGAGGTTTGTCATTGCGGAAGGAGGAGCTGCGGTTCTTGAGGTTCTTAAGGGAATCTTTCCAGAGTTTTAGGCTGCGGTCTATGTGATTTTTTTGAGAAAGATTCATTGCAGATTTCTCTGTGCAATTGTAAGTTGCGCTTTCCAATATATAGTGAAATAAAGGTTTTACCCGTAAGGTTTTTTTCCTGAATATTGTTTGTCCCTTGATTTATGATTGTTGGATTTGCATATTTGATTTATTCACATAAAATGCATGATTAGGGTTTAATAAAATTTGATTGAAGATTGACTCTAGTTAAATAAGTTTTAATATTAGAAATTTACGAATCCCATTAATAATTGATATCACACCCTTTCTCATGAATATCAACTATTGATACGCTTTCGTACAATAAATTAGTATCACAGCCACGGTCCTCTGATCTAGGCACTTGGGTATTTTTTTAGTAAAGAAGTAACCATATATATAGTACTATTCATAGAATTACTATTGAGTACCCGATTTTTTTTAAATGTGGAATTTTTTTGTCTACATTTTTTGTGACTATAATCAATTGAAAAATGGCAACTATAAAATTTGATGTAAAAAAAATCGATGGGCAAATAAACTTCAGCATATAGCAATGTGAAGTTATCGATATCTCAATCCAAAAAGAGTTATAAATTGTTCTTGGAGACATGCCAGAAGACATGAAAGAGGATGACTGTAACAAAATTAACTGCAAGGCTTATGGTCATATTCGTGTTTATCTTAACAAAAATCAAATATATCCTTATATGCATGAGACCTCGATGTAGAAATTATGGAAACAACTGGAGGAAAAGTACATGAGGATGAACATTGAAAATTGAATCTATTTGGAAAAGAAACTCTTCTGTTTCCAATACGCATCAAGTATTTATATGTTTAAGAATTTAGACAGTTTTAACAAAATTCTTACTGATTTGAAAATTTTGGATGTTGAAATTGACGATGAGGACAAAGCACTGTTAGTGCTAAATTCTCTACCCAATTCAACATCTCATTACCACGCTATTGTACAGAAAGGAGGAAATAAAATATGTTCACGTCTTTAATACATTAATGAATAATAAGGTTCGTAAGAATGATGATGAGGTATATAGAGACTCAACATCTGAAGCATTGACAGTTCATCATAGAGAAAATGAAAAAAAATATGGTAGCCGTGGAAGATCCCGATCTAAATTGAGAGGTGGAGCATCAACTTTATATATGAGAATTTCTTCTAAACATGAATGTCTAGGGCATTGAAGGAAAGATTGTCCTAAGTTAAAGAATTACACGATGAACCCCACTGCAAAAATTGCAGCCAGTGATGATGAAGATTTTGAATTTTCACTATCCATATTACAGTTTTGATGTAGTCCCCAGGAATGGATTTTGGATTCAGGTTGTTCCTATCATATTTGACCCACAGTGATTTTCTAGTATTAAGGAGCTAGAAGGTAAAGATATTTTGATGGGAAATGATTGTGCTTGCCAAACAAAATGGATAGAATAATTCAATTAAAGTTGCATAGTGGAATAGTCAGAGTGCTAGACGACATTCAGTATGCATCGGACCTGAAGAAAAATCTCATCTCACTTGGCGCTTTGGCAGCTAAGGGTTATGAGATCACGCTGAAAGGAGATAGTCTAAAGGTATCACATGGAGCCCTAGTTGTGATGAAGGAACAAAAAAGAATAACTTGTGTTTTTTCCTTTGTAATAAAGATACATGTGCAACAACAATCTTGAAAAGTTCAAAGGAGGTTGCATCCAATGCTACCAAATTATGGCATGTGCTCTTGGAACATGCATGAGAGAAGACTTTGCATGGATTAGTAAAACTAGGTCTATTGAAAGGTGCTAAAACCTGCAAGCTTGTATTTTGTGATCATTGTGTTCTGGGCAAGAATACAAGAGTTAAGTTTGGCATAATAATACATCGTACGAAGAGGACTCTTTATGTTCACACAGATGTTTGGGGACCTACCAAAGTTGCAACTGTAAGAGATAAGCACTATTTTTTGTCTTTTATAGATAACTTCTCTAGAAGAATTTGAGTGTACACCATACGACATAAGGAAGAGGTCTTGAAGATTTTCTTGAAGTGGATGAAGATGATAGAGACCCAGACTGATAGAAAAATGAGAAGACTAAGGTCAAACAATGGCGGTGAATATAAGCCAAGCCCATTCTTTCAAGTATGTTGGGATGAGGGAATTGTACAACACTTCACAATCAGAGAAACACCGTAACCAAATGGGGTGGTCAAATCACAATTTGTTGGAAAAAGGTGTGATGCATTTTGTCCAAGGCTGGCTTGGGAAAGGTATTTTGGGAACGTACGATTGCAAGAAAATAATGCATAACACTTACAGAGAAGCCAAATGAAGCTAAAAAATTGTATATTGGAAGAAAACAATGAATGAGGACATGCAGTCTCTTTATACGAATCAGACTTGGGCGTTAGTCCAATTTCCAAAAGAGAGGAAAAACATTAAGTGAAAATAGGTATATGCCATGAAGGAAGTCTCCTCAGAGAAATATAGTGTAAGATTCAAGGCCAGGTTGGTGGAAAAAGGCTAATCATAGAAGAAAATAATCGATTATAACGAGGTATTTTCCGAGGTTGTGAAGCATTCTTCCATTCGTATTTTGTTACACTAGTTGCGCAGTTAGATCTTGAGTGGCAAAACTTGACTGTAAGAGCAAATAATAATAATTTCTTATAGCTTCGGCTTTTTTTTTTAATTTTGGCATATCCTGTTATATATCGACACATCAAATCGAACACTGACATCTCCAAGATTGATGATACACCAACATGTTATGGAGGTATAAACTTGCGTGTTCATTGATTTTTATAAAATATTGTTAGAATGTTATTTTTTAAAATATGAGTTTTTTTATAAAATGGATTAAAAATATAAGTATTTTTAGTCTCGTTCAAATGAGACTGGATCTTTTTCGAACGAGATGGTAATCTAGTCAGAATCACTTTGGAACGAAGTTCAAACGAGGAATCTCTGCCTAGACAGGGACAGTTCATTTGAAGATCGTTAGAAAGGCATTCAAACGAGAATTGCCCGTCATTAAAACGAGTTGAGCTATCGTTCGAACAAAACAGTTATTTTCATTCAAATGAACTCAGTTTCGTTTGAACAATTTCTCCACCTCAAAATTCGTATTTTTGATATAAATACCGTTTTTGAGCAGTTTTTTAATTAAACTTTGGCGAAATTGATTTTTGCATACCTGTTCCAAAGTTTTTCACTTTTGGTTTTTTAAAACCACTTTTCCTTTCACAAATCTTTCATCCCCATGAGTGATTTTTGAGATTTATGAAACCCTAGTTTCAATATACCTTACATAAACCCTTATGGATTTCAATCTCTATGGATGACTTTTGGAATTGAGGTTTCACTGCTGAAGAAGACGAAGGATGATCAGTGGATAGCGATGGAAGATCGCTTCCTATGGATGGCTCTGGATTGGATCGTATTCTGTAAAAGAAATTAAACACTCTGCACGATATACTTAGTCGGTCTAAGTAGTCTGTAAGTCGTCTGTGTCTGTAATTACACCATACTACTGCATATAGGTTTTTTCCCTCTAGGGATTTTTTCTTATTTGCTTGGCATTCGTATTTTGAATGTGTATGATTGATTAGAATTGAAACTGGACTATTTCATCACATGAACACTTAATTGTTAATCAAGATAAAAATTAGAATTTATCTATAAGGAACCTAATATATGAATTGTGCATTCGAACCCATATTCTCAAATTGGTATCAGAGTGGATAACACTATTATTTGTGTGGTCACTAAAATTTGGGTTTAAATGGATAATTGTATAATGGGGTGCCTATTTTTTATGGGTTTTATTATGCATATTGGAAAACTAGGATGAGGTTTGTGTTAAAATTCATTGATGAGCATGTATGGATTGTTTGTGAAATAGGGTGGACACCACCCAATGGCGATGTCATAGGTCCAAAATTCATCACTCCCTAGACAGAGGATGACTTTAAAAGGAGTAAATTTAACTCACACGACTTAAGTACTGTTTCTAGAACCGTCACCCTTGACGAGTTCCATCACATTATGATGTGCACCACGTCTAAAGAAGCTTGGGATATCCTCTAACTCACTCACAAGGGTACCGATGCTGTGAAAGCTTCTACGATGCAAAATCTCACCACACAATTTGAAACGATTACAATGAGAGAGTCTGAGTCCTTTGATAATTTTTATGCAAGATTGTCTAATATTGTTAACTCTAGCTACAATTTAGGTGAGAAAATCCCTGAGAGGCATGTATTTAAGAAGATTTTGAGATCGCTTTCGACTTTATTCCTGAGGTTACTATGCTTAATTCTTTTTGTATATTAGATATGCCTATGTTAGAAGAACTCGTAGGAGACCTTCAAATTTAAATTAACATGTTTTCCAACACTATTAAGAAAAAGGAAATATGGATTGCTTTGAAAGCTCAAGCTAAAAAGAAGAAAGAAAAAGTTATACCCCTCAGGAATGGAAGCCAACAAATCATAATCTTATTTTCCTCCTCCATCTTCACCTCTTTATTTAATACAATCAAATCCTCGAACTAACCTCCGTATTGATCTTTTTCCACTCATCATCCGTCATTACTTTGGTCTTTCTTTATAAGGCTTGGATTAATCCCTCTTTGGTAAAGATGACCATCACCTCCACCCTCCATAGGCCAAAATAATTAATTTTGTCAAAATTTTGAACATCACTTTATTAGATGCCATAACAACAGGCCGTAGTTTAAATCCTAGGATCAAATACCAATTTTTATGTGGAAATACATATTTTGACTAGGGCTATGTGACCAACAAACTAAGTGGACCAAAAATATGGAAATTAAAATAAAGAATATAGAAAAAGATGGAAGAACATATAATGACAATGAATCTGAGGCATGAGTTGGATAGCCTGAAGAACATGATAAACATTGGGCCAAATAAAGGTGTCTTATTTTTGGAAATAGAAAATGTTAGACATCTGGAGGAATTGAATACTTTGAAGAAGATAAAAATCAAATCTGGCCAATCTTCTAGGCAAGTCATGGTTGCTCAGCCAATAATAGATGAAGAAAGAACAGATAAAACCTTAGCCGATCAAGTAGCTATACTATAGAAAAAGGATAAAGCCATAAAAAAACTCTAAGACAGGGTTGATCCACTAACCTTCCACTTCCATAAACAACTCAGGGCTGTCTAGATGGGTGGATATGATGAAGCCTTAACCTATTTAGATAAGCACTTGGAGGAGGCTTGGTCAGAAGGATATAAATGTGGTTGGTTGAACTTTTTGGGACTGTTCAAGATACCCAGGGGAAATGAATTGTGTTACTGACATAATCCAGGGATATTGGATTATCCTGATCCACCCTTTAAAATTGATGTTAATTGGATTCCAACTGATGCTATTCGTCAAAGCCTGGTCAGAAAATATATTAGACATTATGTTCTTCAAGGAGAGGATGAATATGTTCCACTACACCAAAACTGACGATTGGTCACGACCAAAATCCCTGACCAAAGGTGTGGGTCGCGGACTTGGTCCGTGACCATTTCGGGCGTGACCATTTTCGTGGGTCGCGGCCCAAGTCCGTGACCAAAAAAAGGTCACGGCCGAGAGGGGGTCACGGCAGATGGTCGCGGACTTAGGCCGTGACCCATGTCGTGATGGGTCGCGGCCCTCATCCGTGACCCACAACCGTGACAAATTGGTCGCGGTCAAAGTCCGCGACCCACAACCGTGACAAAAATTTTAAAAAAAATGGTCGCGGCCCTTATCCGTGATCCACAACCGTGACAAATTGGTCGCGGCCAAAGTCCGCGACTCATTACCGTGACAAAAAATATAAAAAGTCACGGCCCTAAGCCGTGACCCTTAATGTGTGTGTTTTATGCTTCGTCGCGCCTTTGGTCACGGCCCAAGTCCGTGACCCATCCGCGACCAGTTTGGAGGGAATTTTGGCGCCAAGCTGGTCATGACCTGGTCACGGCCCAAGTCCGTGACCCATCCGCGGCTAGTTTGGAGGGAATTTTGGCGCCAAGATGGTCACGACCTGGTCACCACCCAAGTCCGTGACCCACTATGGTCAGGGATTTAGTCCGTGACCACTTCCAGAGCATGGATAATTTAGTGTGGTAATAAAATTGGTCACGCCAAATATTGAGTGGGTCACGGCCCAAGTCCGCGACCAGCTGGTTGCGGACTTGGTCCGTGACCCACTGGGCGTGACCATTCGCAGGATTTGGTGTAGTGTTCACCCCTAACATTTGCTAGATGGGACGAGCAGCATCATATGTTATAGATTAAGAGGTTTTAGATCTACAACTCTATCAGACACCCTTGATGAGCCTCCTGCTGGGATGAGCAAAGTTGAACGAAAACGTCCTTTTGAATAGACTTTTATTTCCTTTTTTTGGATCTGTATAGTGTAACACAAAGTGCTTGGAATGAAGTTATTTTTAATATGTATACTTTTTATACATTTTTATATTTACTTAATCTTAGGATAAGCTTTTAATAATCTTGTCGACTAGGTAACATGTCTTATTATTAGTTAACCAGCTTCCTGACTAAACAATATGCTTAAATGATAAGTGTTTGGTCCAAATTTGAGCCCATTTTGTATTAAATTTTCTAATCCACTTAGGTAAAACTGTAAGTAGTTTTGTTGAACTAAGGGTGTGTTTGATAACACTAATTTTCCATGGAAAATACAATATATAGCCCAATTTTCCATCTTTTAAATGTTTGATAAACAAAATTTTCCATAGAATTGGTTTCTTTAAAACAAGTCACGTGACCAATTTTTCTACAAAAAGTTAGAAATAAAAAACCTCCCCCACCTTGTTATTCATTTTCCTGGGAAAATAATTCCCACACAAACGTCGTCTCTCACATCTCTCTCACGCTGCAACAGACTTCATCCAAAAAAATTTAAACCCAAATCACACAGGTACATCTCTTTTCTCGATCCCATCTCACACGGGTACATCTCTCATCTCTTTCAAATACCTATTATACCCAAATCTATTCAATAATGACTGAAAACCCTAACCAAATATTATTCTTAAATCTAACTCAACAACTAAAAAATTTCTAGGTTTGCTTTTTTTTCATGGAAAATATTTGGAATCAAAGAGATAAAAGATGGAAAATAGAATATTTTCCACATGGAAAATAATTGCAATAAAAAACACCAACAAATTTTTTCCATGGAAAATATTTCCAAGTTTTCAATTCCATGGAAATTGACTCTTAGGCGCTTATTTTCCATCTTGCTCATCAAAACACACAGTGTTTGCATTAGTTATCACGGGTGACCAAGTGGGTTAGGAATGTATTGTTATTCCCATGTTTAACCCAGCTGAGTAAAACCTCATGTGTTTATACATGAAGTTTTACTAACTTCGTGTTCTTGACTTGCCAAAGACGAAATCATACATGAAGTTTAAAAATATTTCCAAACTAAACATCTTTGAAGTTGGAAAAGTTTGAATTATAGAAACTTCCAATCTAAACTTTTTTAAAGTTGGAAAAGTTTGAACTTTGTTGAAGTTGGAAAAGTTTGTTATTGGTGCATTATATCACCATACTCCGAAAAAAGGATGCATAATTAGTAGAAACTTTAAACTTCATTAAATTGAATGAACGATTACATCAAATCAAATTTACTTATAATATTTGTGAAGGCGATCGACATTCTAGGGATTCTTAAATTCTTCTCCTTTCAGTGTTTTCAGGGGATATGTTCTTAGTCAAGTAACGACCGAGATACAGTATGGGCCATGCCAATATGGCTCCCAATTTTTGCCTATCTGGATTACCTTATTAAGTATAAGATCTCCTTGCTTCAGGTTTGTCGGCTTGACCCTCCGATTGTAAAACCTAGCTGTCCTTTGTTGATAAACAACCATCCAAATTTTAATATCCACTATAACTTCCTCAACCATATCTAGATCTAGTCGCCCCTGTGATTTGACAGTCCTACTTTAGTTGGTACCATTGCCTCAGTGCCAAAAGCGAGCATATATGTAGTCTACCCTGTTGTTGTTCTTGGTGTGGTCCTATAAGCCAAAAGGACACTATGCAGCTCGTTGATCCGGTTCCGTTTAGCATCATCCAACCTTTTATTCAATTTGTTAAGAAAATTCTTATTAGTAATCTATGTCTGACCATTACACTATGGATGTACAGGTGCTGAATGAAGCTTTTAAATCTTAGAGCGGATGCAATATCCCTCAAACTCATTGTAATCAAACTAAGTACCACGATTGCTGATGAAAGCATAGGGAATCCCATAATAACATATTATTTCCTTCCATATGAAGTGGAAAACCCTCTGATAAGGAATATAACCCAAAGGCTCAGCCTTCACCCATTTAGTTTAGTAATCCATTGCTACAACCAAATACTGCAACCTTCTTTTAGTGGTAGGCAATGGACCGACCAAGTTTATTCCTCAAATATCAAATGATGATGGAGAAGTAATGGGAGTCAGGTCATCCCCTAGTCTTCTATGTATAGTAGTAAATTTTTGGCACTTATCATACTTCTTGGAGAAAGAAACACAATCTTCCTTATTTTCGGCCAGTAGTAGACTTGGATGGCATCAATCAGCTAAATGAGCTCCACATGAACCTTCATGTACCTCCTTGATCAAGTCTTGTACTTCAGTTGGATGAACGCAATGAAGTAAGGAGATAATGTATCCCCTTTTTTACAGAATCCCTTTCTCTAGAATATAATTAGGTGCTTTGTATCATAACTTCCTAGATTATTTCTACTCAGATGGATGCAACCCTTTGTCAATGTAGTCCTCAATCAGATTCACCCAAGAGGGACCCAATTCTATAGTAATAATGATGATGGCTTCCGCATCAATGATTCTATGTGTGAGGATATTTACTAGAATGGTTCGTCTGAGTTCTATCTAATTTGCTGAGGCTAGCCGAGTAAGGGCATCGGCTCGGGTATTTTCCACTCCTGTGATCCAAACCATTTTAACTACAGCGAACAGAGAGATAACCTCCATAGATTTGTTCAAATATCCTACCATAATTTTTCCTTTAACTCCGTATATTTGAAGCATCTGATTGACAAAGAGCTGAGAATCACTTTGTGCTCTCACTTACTAGGTAACAAATGATAAATCAAGTTCCAAACTTGTAATCAATGCCTCATAATCAACCTCATTGTTAGAAGCTTGGAATTGAAATTTCAAAGAATATTCCACATATAAGTCATCTGGAGTGTTGATGATAAGTCCTTCTCCACTGCCAGTTGTACATGAAGATCCATCCATAAATAATTTCCAAATTTAAATATCGTTATTGAAGTCTTCCTCTAACATCACTCTACATCTTAATATCTTCTTACTTTGTCAGCCAATCAGTGCGCTCTTTCTTGACCAACCGATGATTCTGGTTGGTCGGTGATAATTTTAGTGTGCTTTTGAGTTGAGCTATCCTCTGAAGAAGTATGCTTCGCAGGTAAATTTGGATTATTGGTCACCTCTGCGTATATGAATTCTACAATAAAGTCTGTTACTCCATGCCCTTTTAGTGAAGTCATTGGCTCATAGACAATCTTGTATTCTCCTAGTTCAACTGCCCAAGACATCAACCTTCCTAATTTTTTGGGGTTGTGAAAATATTGTCACAGGGACAAATTAGTGTACGCTATAATAGTGTGTGCCTAGAAAAATGGTCTCATCCTTCTTGAAGCTTCAATAAGTGCAAGTGCTAGTTTTTTTAAGTGCGGATACCTAATTTTCGCTCCTCAAAATGCCTTGCTGGTGTAGTAAACAGGCTTCTGAACTTCTCCTTCAAATCGGATCAAATTCGGGCTCACATCTAACTCTAAAACAGCCAAGTACAAATATAAATTTTCCCCTAAAATTGGTCGAGAGAGGAGTGATGGAGATCCCAAATACGTTTTCTACTCCAGAAAAGCTTTCTCGCATTCTTTATTGCATTCAAAGGTCTTTTTGAGCACCTTAAAGAATGGGAGATATTTTTCTATTGCTTGGGACACAAAATGGTTCAGAGCTTCCATTCTTCCAGTTTGTTTTTTCATGTCCTTCTTGCATATAGGGGACTGTATCTCCATTAAAACCTTTATCTTTTCAGGATTGTCTTCGATTCCACTATGGCTCATAATATATCCTAAGAACATTCCTTCTTGCACCTCGAATATGAATTTTGTTGGGTTGAGATTCATTTGGTGCTTCTCTAACTGGTCAAGTGTATGATCCAAGTCTTTTATGTGGTCGGCGGCAGCCTTGCTCTTGGTGAGCATGTCGTCCATATACACCTCAATTTTCTTGCGTATCCTCTCTTCAAATACTTTGTTCACCAGCCTTTGGTATGTTGCTCCTATATTTTTCAGCCCAAAGGGCATAACATTATAGCCATATGTTCCTCGACTACTGATAAATGAAGTGCTCTCTTTATCTTATGTATTCATTTCAATATGATTATAAGTAGAATAAGCAATCATGAAACTAAGTAACTCATGACCTGTAGTTGCATTTACCCACTGAACAATCCTTGGTAGAGGAAATTGATCCTTTAGTTATACTTTATTAAGGTCGGTGAAGTCTGTGCATATGCTCCATTTGTTGTTCTTCTTTTTGACCATTACTACATTGGCCAACCAGTTGGGAAATTTGAAGTTTTTTGTAAATTGGGCTTTCTGTAATTTTTCCACTTCCTCTTGGATGACCATGTTTTTCTCGGGACTGAATACTCTCCACTTCTTATTGATCATCTTAGAGTCTTTAAAAATGTTGAGCTCATGGGAAATGAAATTAGGATATATTCCTGGCATATCCTCATAGCTCTAAGCAAACATGTTCTTTTATTATCTTAAGAATGCATTCAAATCCCGTTTGAGAGAAGGTGTTAAATTTGAGCCAATTTGAGTGGTTTTTTTCGACTTCTCATCATTGAGCACAATGGCCTCTATTGCCTCCATAACCGGTCCTTTGACCAGATCGTCATCTTTTCAAGGATCCAATGTGTCAATATGATAGGTGGTAGTGCTCTTACGGACTTCTTGTTTGTCAACAAAGGTGTAATAGCACTCCCTAGCTTCCATATGGTTTCTATTTACTATACCGACTCCGTAATTTATAGGAAATTTCACCCCCACTCTGTCGAGACTCATGTTATAAGCTGAAGGAACATTTTTATCCAACCCAAAGAAGAGAATCCTTTCCTTTCTACTTTCTGGCCAAGTGTCGACCAGAACGTCCAACTTAATTATCCCCAAGGAATAAACTCTTTCTTTGGAGAATCATTTAAGAGGCCTATGATAAGGTTCTTGTTTACTGTCTCGTAGACCTAGGTCTTGGAAACAGTTATAGAATATGACATCTGCCGAACTATCATTATCTATCAAGACTCTTACTACTCTGCCATGATGAACCATACAAGTGGTGACCAGTGTGTCATCATGAGGGTAAAGTACTCCGCTCAGATTATTCTTGGAGAACCCGATCACTAATCTATCCTTGTTGACCTTCCTAAGCCGACCATCTGTGCATTCATACATGTCAATATGTCTAAAAGAAGGGAATAATTTTCCTTCATTCAGATAAGTATTTCTCTCGACTATCTCATCTCCTTCACTAGTGTCTCCTCCTACAATGAAAGAAATCATTCCTACCTCAACTTTAGGCTCCTCACGTTTCTTCGACAGGTTGGGATCATCCTCATAATTATTATTGCACGCCCTTTTAGCATCATCGTTCCCTTGGCCAGGCGATTTCGATCTTTTTTTGGTGTCCCGACCACCATTCCTATCAACATATTTGGTTAACTTTCCTCACTGTATAAGATTTTCTAGTTCATTATTTAGGGTGATGCAATTATCAGTGGTGTGCTCGTGATCCCTATGAAAATCAAAATATTTTAACTTATCTCTCCTATTGGTAGGTGACTACTGTTTCCCAAGACAATTTAAATCCTTACTTCCCCTGATCTCCTCCAATATGTGATGGACACCTTTGGTGAGGAGAGTATACTCGTTATAATTCTTAATTTTGTCAACCTTATTATCTTTCTCATCGTTCTTGGTTGAATTCTTGTGACTTTATTTTTCACCTCTGGAGTTTCTTTAGCAGCTATAGCCTCCTAGGTATTCATAATTTTCCTAGCATTGTCCATTAACTCTGCCATGGTCTTAGGAGGATTCATTGCTAGAGCATAGTAAAAATCATTGGTGAGCAACCCACTTATTAGTGTGGCAATGTAAGTCTTCTCTTCGTAATCAACCACCTCTAGTTTCTCATTATTGAAGCGAGTGATGTACTCCTCGGTACTTTCTATAGGTTTTTTATGAATGGTCAAGAGATGGGTGTCACTCTTGATCGGTTTTTCCCCAAAATAAAAATTATCAATAAATAGCTCAACCAGTTCCTGGAAGCAAGAAATCTTACCTATGGGAAGGTTGTTGTACCTTATCTGCGCCGGGCCTGTGATTGAACTTGAGAATGCCAGACAAGGCATCTCGTCGAGAAAAATCGTTGATATTAGCATCTTGATATTATTAAATATGGAGGCCTGGATTAGTCTTCCTTTCATACTTAAGAGTAAAAATCGTTGGCTTAGATTTAGAAGGTGTGGGGTAGTCCACAATGGCCGGAATAAAAGGAGATCCTTTCACAAAACTCCTCTGCAAAGGGTTTTTAGTCGTTGCCATTTCTCCCAAATGATCTTCTAACCGCTGCATGGACCCTTTCTAGGAATGCTCCTCTAGTTTAGACTTAGCTGAAGCATCTTTGGAGGCTTTACTATGTACATGTGCTGAATTATCTTCCTGAGAAGTTTTCTCAGCACGTATAGATCCTCTTATCCTAGCCCTAGACCTCACGGATCCTTCTCTATGCTCGCGAGATCGATCTGGCTCCTTGTGATGATATCTGGCTGCTCGGGGCCCCAGACGATAAAAGGCAGATGCCTTTCTTAAGTATTACAACGCGCTCAGCCATTCAGAGGAGAAAGATCGACCATCATAATAATCTATAGACTGGATTGATGATGTTACCCCAAGATGGTAAGATCTATCATGAGAGGACTTGGAATGATAACTTCCATCATTCTTGGATGATGGAGGTGGCATGTCCCTCCTAAAGGGTTCATTGGTGGACGTGTCTTGCAACATGCAAGCCAGTTACCAAATTGACTCTTGCTTGGCTTTCTGCTCCTTAGACAAGATGAGCAAAATTCCCTGAATATTTGCCATGCTAAGGGGAGTAGATGGATCTGGATTGTTACCTACAACCGCAAGACTACTGTTAGGAACAATTATCATTCTTTAGAGAACTTACAAGATGAACATAAGTAATAAAAGAGGTAGAATATGATGATAAGCATTCGTTTTCATAGACGACAACCATCTGTTGATATCTAAAAATTGAGGGGATCCAAATTTATAATCACAGATAAATAAATAGAAATAAGCAGAGCAAACACACAAAAAATAAGATTTTTAAATTGGTTCATCTAGAAGAAAAGCCTACGTCCACTGTTTGTACTATTTCAATTGATTATAATAGCTCAGTCTTTCAATGAAACACGAAATGAAAGACAACACAAGTATTGTAAATTGTAATGATAGAGAGGGATGCATTGCAATCCTTCAAAACTATGAATGTGTAAGTTATAAATAAATACATGTATCCTATGGGGTAAAAAATTCTTCATATACAATGAGATTAAACAATCTTTAATGAAATTATTTATAATTAATTGGATTTCATTTTGAATAAAGGAATGGTAGCAACTCCACACCCACCCCAAATAAAACTCCAACTTGAAAACTTCTACACCATGATGTGTTTGTAAACACTTGAACCATATCTTCTTGTGTAGATACCCAAACTGAACTAAATTCTACAAATCTCTACATTAGCAAGATAATTAAAACACCAAGCTATCCTTCCAAAACCTTGTTGCATACATTCGCTGAATCGACCAAAGATCTTTGCGGATGTGAATGTGACACCCCGACTAATTAAATACCGAGTAGATACTCCTTTATTTAAATTAATAGAAAATGTCAAGTTGGTTCAGTTCATAGCATCACTGTTGAAAACATTTGAAACAATTACTAGCCACCTAATATTTAAAAAGTGAGTTTCCAAATTTTATTAAATTAAATTAACATGCAACCAATTAAATTAAGCTAACCATACGACATCCACAACATAACCACAACAGAATAATAATGGAATAAATAAAATGAGTCTGGAGTAACACTCCCCTGAATAAACCAAATACTGAATAAATCCTAATAGATATATTCAAAACTGAAGGTCTGAGAAATCTATCTCTAAATGGAAATGGTGACATGCCCTAACAGATGAGTAACCCTGAATAAAATCAAGTGCAGAATGTGGAGGCGTCTAACACCGAGGTCTTGTAACTTCCACAGTAGCTACAGCACGTCAATGTAATGGAACTCCTAAGCTTGGCGTCCCTGTGGTTGGGCCCCTAAAAAGTTTTACAAGAAAAATATATTTGGAAGCAAATGGGTCAGAGCCCGAGATGAAAACAGTTTAAAAATATAGCAAGTTTTTAATTGAATTAAACATTAAATATTATATACATGTTAGTTACGTGCTCTCACAAGACTTCCTCACCCCTCAACTAATGTGCATGCCTAACGTATACCCTTAACTCATCCTAGTTATGCCGCTAACAAAATAATGTGTACCACTCCTTGCCTTCACATTATAATAGAGGGGTCTATTCCTATCATTCTAATATAAGGTACGTGTAACTCACTCTTACATTAATCATAATTATTACATCAATTTCGATATGAATTCTCACATTTTTAATCCCATTCAAAATATCTCAATTATTCGTATTCACAATTTAATAAAGAGCAAGTTATAAGTACAAGTATATCATTCTAAGCATAAATATACAAATATGGCACCCCTAGGCTAAGCTGTGGTGCACGCATACTCTGCTATCGAATCTCGACACATCACGTACCTAAGGACTACGCATTCCGAATCGCTCAATGATGATGCTAAGATTTAGCACCACCGGATAAGTGATAATGAGCTCAAACAGTAGTAACTATGGCAGCCATAAAGATATATAAGTGTATAAGTATGTATAAGGGGATGAGTATAAGAGGAAATAAGATAATGATGTATAGTGGTTCAACCAATTTGGCCTACATCCACTGTGAGTGTGTGATCCACTAAGTATGGGCACTAATGGCCTTGGATACAATGCACATAAGCTCACTTTCTCTCTCTACTGTGTGTACAAGTAGAGTTTTAGCTAGGGTTACAATAAATTGATCGATCCCCTTGTAGGGTTGTAGGTGACAAGTATATATAGGTCTTGGGGGGTGTAGTGTACCCTCCAAGTATGCATGGTGCATGTGAATGATGATCTAGCCAATCCCCTGTTGACACCTGTAGATGCCAAATGATGACATAATATTCCCTCACGTGAGGGTGTGATTTTGTTATAATGGTCTCCCATGTGCCATGTGAGCCTCACGCGCACTGTTCCATGCGTCTCCCAAACCACGCGTTGTGATGATGTCACCCTCGGCCTTTGATATGAGGCCGAGGGCAAAGGTCCTTCCGGTAATGAGTCTGTCCTAATTCTGGCCTCGTACTGTCGTACCCTCGGAGGGTCGTCTGGAACCTGATGAAGGGTCGGCCCCCTGAGGGGTCGTCCGGAGCCTGATGAAGGGTCGCCCCCCTGAGGGGTCGTCTGGAGCCTGATGAAGGGTCGCCCCCCCCTGAGGGGTCATCTGGAGCCTGATGAAGGGTCGGTCCTCTGAGGGGTTATCTGGAGCCTGATGAAAGGTCGTCCCCTTGAGGGGTCGTCTGGAGCCTGATGAAGGGTCAGCCCTCTGAGGGGTCATCTAGAGCCTGATGAAGGGTCGGCCGTCTGGAACCTGATGAACGGTCGGCCCCTAGGGGGTCGTCTGGAACCTGATGAAGGGTTGGCCCCCTGAGGGCTCGTCCAGAGCCTGATGAAGGGTCGGCCCCCTGAGGGGTCGTCTGGAGCCTGATGAAGGATCGGCCCTCTGAGGGGTAATCCGGAGCTTGATGAAGGGTCGACCCCCTGAGTGGTCATCTGGTTGGAGGGTATATATGGGTATATCAATCACCCCCCAGCCATAGATGATGCTGAGATGGCTGAGGGATAATGTTTCTTTTGAGACAAGTGTACTGCCTGTTGGATGAGTGACGCCTGGGCAGATACTAGTTATTGTTCCAGTTTCCAAGGTGTGGCGGCTGCACACGACCTAGGACTTTATGCCCTAATGATGCCCTCCTCGCGGGCTGTGCTCTGCCTTGGTTAATGGGCCCACTCATTACTAAGGTATTTAAGAGATTTTTGAAACCTTTCCTTCTCTTCTTCTTCGCGCCCAAGCTCTCTCTCTCTAGATTTCCAACAGACAGACCTGCCCATTTCAACATTTCGAGTTTGGCACCCTCTTTCTCCTTCCTCAGGTAATCCCTCTACCCCAGTGTCCTCTTTTACTTTCATTTCTTTCTTTGCTTTAGGCTTGTATGGTCGGACTTAGGCTGTTTTATATTATTTTCGGCATCTTCTCCGGCGGGTGGTTTTTGAGTGTTCTTGAGCTTTCTTGAAGTAAAACCCTTGATTTCTTTTGTTTTAATCCAAAAGTCTAATTTGGTCAACTGCAAACTTGTTTGTAGTTGAGTTCCCCAAATTCCTCCAAGTGT
This sequence comes from Sambucus nigra, assembly GCA_949130495.1. Taxonomy (NCBI): domain Eukaryota; kingdom Viridiplantae; phylum Streptophyta; class Magnoliopsida; order Dipsacales; family Adoxaceae; genus Sambucus; species Sambucus nigra. Next base: position 610,708,426 of record OX422215.1, on the reverse strand, counting down.
AGCGTCTCCCCCTTGATGCTTAGGAGGCTTTATAGCTTAGCTGAGGAGTTCCCTTCCCTGAGAGAGAAATTATTTATTGAGATCAGATGAATAGAGGAAGAGGAGGAGAGGAGACGAGGGGCCGACCCTAATTGGGTACGACCCATATTTTCTATTCCTCTAGACACAATAAAACCATTTAAGCCATCTGAGTCTTGTGGGCCATCCCATCGTCCAACTGAGTGTCATTAAAGTGAGATGGACGAGAGAGCATCCTCGCCAACTGGCGCTGGACCTTCTGGTAGAATAGAGACATCTGACCTAAGCCCGGGCCGATAAGCCGAGGGTATGGTCCCCTCCGAGGCTGTCCCTATGACCACCCTATCTCCATATGCCTTCCAGATGGCCTTTCCCCATGGTCCTCTGGCAGATGATGAGGCCGAGGGAGAGGGGACTGAGGACGAGGGCGATGATTGAGATGACCAGGTTGATACCTCCCATGCCTCTTCCTATATCTCCTCCATTAGGGATCGCGACCTCTTATTGTGGAGACATGCCTATGGAGTGCCCCCCGGCATAACCATGAGGGTTCCCTCTGAGTCTGGGAGGGTTTTTGAGGGTGAAGAGGGTGAGGTTGCAGTGTATGAATAAATGTTCAAGGTTTACGTCAGGTTCCCTCTGCATCCTGCTATCGTAGATATCTTATCAGCCTTCGGTATTACCCCCTCTCAGCTTCCTCCCAACTCCTGGAGGACGATACTAGGTTACATCTCCCTGTGGAAGAATGCTTTCACTGATGAGCCCTCGGCTGACATATTCTTGGCCTGCTACAATATCACCTCTTCGTCCAAACAACCTGGGTACTATCATCTAGGGGCGAGGAGGTCTGAGAAAAAACTTCTCCACGTGGCACAAACCTCCAACCACGATTGGAAGAAAATATTCTTCTTCCTCTCTGGGGAGTGGGAGTTCTACGCCGAGGCTTCTCTTGTAGACGATGGTCCGAGGGTCCCCCGAAGATGGTCTAACCCGTCAATGAAGGCCAGGTCAGACCCTGGACTTAGCCTGGAAGAGAAAGATATTGTTGAATATCTGAGATGACGAGGGAAAGGGGGTGAACTTCCAAAGTTTGAAGATCTGATGACCCCTCGGTTCCTTAAGGAAGCTGGTCTGAAGGTCGGCCCCCTTACAGAACTATGTGAGTTGTACTTTTCTTTACTTTTTTCAAGTGTTTCCTTTTTATCTCTGCATTTTTCTCACGTGTCGTACCCTTTTCAGGTCGTCCTGCTGGTGTATCAGACTATCTCTGGGAAATGACTGCTCCCAGTTTACTATCAGGCTTGGCAAAGAAGAAGGGTAAGGAGCCTCAGTAGGCTCCGAGGAAGACGAAGGCCGTGGGGCCGACGGTTGTTGAGCCGACAGCCGATAGCCACAAAAGAAAAGAGCCTGAGATTCCTGTTGACCCTCGATCGGATTCTCGGACGAGGGCCAGGGTCGAAGCATCTGAAGGGACTGCTTCTTCATCCAGCATGGGGGCCTTCTGGTCCCAGAACTTAGCACATCTGAGGGCCGAGCCATCATCGCTCATCGTAAATTTGAGGGCAGCCAAGGCATCAATGTTTTCTGCTCCCTCGGCTGCTGATTACGACTTTCTGTCAAAGATGCCTCTAGCCAAAGTGTATGACTATGGTCTGCACGCTCTAGCCCAGGTTTTGGTCTTGATTCATTTCTTTAATTTCATTCTTTCACCAACTATTTCCCCAGCCTCTTGACATCTATTTATTTTTATGTGCAGTCTGTATGCGCCTTTACCTCGGTAACTAAATGGATGGCTAAGAATCAGGAGAAATTCCATGAGGCCGAGAGGGCCATCCAGCATGAGGCCGACCTGAAGGCTGACTTAGATACTGCAAAGGCTGAGCTAGAGAGTGCCAGAACTGAACATGCACGAATTATGGATGAGATGACGAGACAGCATGATGAGGACCTGAAGGCCAAAGACTTGCTTCTAAAGGAGAAGGATGAAGCCATGACCCATCGGGAGGCCCAGTTTAAGATTGAGCTATCTGAGGCTACGAAGAAAGCCGAGGCAGTCGCTGTGGAAGCCTATAAACTCTCCGATGAGTTCCAAGGCTTCGGCCTTGAGTACTTGGAGAGAGGGATAAGGACGACTTTTCGGTGGGTCGTCCTCAAGTTCGGCGACGTCGTCTCTTCCGTCCGTCCCTCTCTGGAGGCCGTTCAACTGGACGACCCCCTGATTACTGAGTCTCTAACCCAGGTGGAATCCCAAGTACAAGTCGAGGGGGTCGTCACGTCTGAAGCTCAGCCAGTTGTGGTCATTGAGGAAACCCCTCTTGTGGATGTTGAGGCCCTGCCCTCTGATATTGTTCCATAGGGTGGCTATCTGTAGCCCATACCCTCTTGATGTAATTGATATTTTTGTACTCTATCTTGTAGAACACTTGATATTTCATTTATACTATCATCTCCTTTACTGTCTTCCATATTTGCCTCTTGTATTATTTGTGTTGTCTCTTTGTTAATGCCACTAACCCCTCCCTCGTCTCTCTTGAGGGTGAATCGAGGGGTCGTCCCCTGGGTTGGCCCTCATTTTGGCCGAGGATTAATCACTAAATTAATGGTTTTAAACACAGTCTTCCCTCGTCTTTCTTGAGGACAGTGGTGGGGTCGTCCCCCCCACTGGCCCTCATCATAGCCGAGGGTTAATCACCAAATTAATGGTTTAAAACACAGTATTCTCTCGTCTTTCTTGAGGACAGCGGTGGGGTCGTCCCCTCCACTGGCCCTCATTATAGCCGAGGGTTAATCACCAAATTAATGGTTTTAAATAAAGTATTCCCTCGTCTTTCTTGAGGACAGTGGTGGGGTCGTCCCCTCTACTGGCCCTCATCATAGCTGAGGGTTAATCACCAAATTAATGGTTTTAAACAAAGTATTCCCTCATTTTTCTTGAGGACCATGGTGGGGTCGTCCCCTCCATGGGACCTCATTATAGCCGAGGGTGATAATCACCAAATTAATGGTTTTCAACAAAGATTTCCCTCGTCTTTCTTGAGGACCATGGTGGGGTCGTCCCCTCCACGGGACCTCATTATAGCCGAGGGTGATAATCACCAAATTAATGGTTTTCAACAAAGTTTTCCCTCGTCTTTCTTGAGGACCATGGTGGGGTCGTCCCCTCCATGGGACCTCATTATAGCCGAGGGTGATAATCACCAAATTAATGGTTTTCAACAAAGTTTTCCCTCGTCTTTCTTGAGGACCATGGTGGGGTCGTCCCCTCCATGGGACCTCATTATGGCCAAGGGTGATAATCACCAAATTAATGGTTTTCAATAAAGTTTTCCCTCGTCTTTCTTGAGGACCATGGTGGGGTCGTCCCCTCCATGGGACCTCATTATAGCCGAGGGTGATAATCACCAAATTAATTATTTTCAACAAAGTTTTCCCTCGTCTTTCTTGAGGACCATGGTGGGGTCGTCCCCTCCATGGGACCTCATTATAGCCGAGGGTGATAATCACCAAATTAATGGTTTTAAACAAAGTTTTCCCTCGTCTTTCTTGAGGACCATGGTGGAGTCGTCCCCTCCATGGGGCCTCATTATAGCCGAGGGTTATAATTACCAAATTAATGGTTTTGAACAAAGTTTTCCCTCGTCTTTCTTGAGGACCATGGTGGGGTCGTCCCCTCCATGGGACCTCTTTATAGCCGAGGGTGATAATCACCAAATTAATGGTTTTAAAGAAAGTTTTCCCTCGTCTTTCTTGAGGACCATGGTGGGGTCGTCCCCTCCATGGGACCTCATGATAGCCGAGGGTTATAATTACCAAATTAATGGTTTTGAACAAAGTTTTCCCTCGTCTTTCTTGAGGACCATGGTGGGGTCGTCCCCTCCATGGGACCTCATTATAGCTGAGGGTTCCAATAACCAAACTAATGGTTTTTAATAAAGTCTTCCCTCGTCTTTCTTGAGGGCAATAGTGGGGTCGTCCCCTCCATTGACCCTCATTATAGTCGAGGGCCGTTCTATGAAAATGTTTTCATGCGTACTAGAACTGATAAACACAGGATGAGGGGAAACACTGATATTTCTCATTATATTCTCCAAGTGTTCTGTTGGAGCAACTCCTATTACAATTATGGTCTATTAAGACCTTACAACGCTACTGATAGTATTTTTTCAAATGATCTGCATTCCAGGGGTTGAAAAAGGGTTCCCCCTCTAGGTTTTCTAGTCTATAGGTCCCAGGGATGACTTCATCGATGACCCTATACGGGCCATGCCAATTAGGGTGGAGCTTGTTGGACTTTTTCCAAGTCTTTTTGAGGACCAAGTCCCCCACTGCGATTGGCCTCTGTTTCACCCTCTGATTGTAAAACCTTGCGGTCCTCTGCTGGTAGGCGGCTTGCCTTATCTCAGCGTCCTCCCTCCTTTCCTCAATCGGGTCTAAGTCGAGTCTCCTCTGTATTTCTCTGGGGTCATACATTTGGACCCTATGTGTAGGAAACTCAATCTCGGTGGGGATGACGGCTTCTGAGCCATAAGCTAGCATGAATGGGGTCTCTCCGGTAGAGGTCCTCACTGTCGTCCTGTATGCCCACAACACGACATATAACTCATCGACCCATCTTCCTTTTGCCTCCTCAAGCCTCTTTTTGATTCCATCTAGGATTGTGCTGTTTGTAACTTCTGTTTTCCCATTGGCCTGAGGTCGGCCTGGGGTGGAGAAAAATTATTTGATACTCACCCTTTCACAGTACTTCTATAGAGAGGTATTCTTGAACTGAGTCCCGTTATCCGAGATGAGGGTGTTGGGGAGACCATATATGCATATAACATTTTTCCAGATGAACTGGAAGGTCTTCTGCTCTGTAATTATCACCATTGGTTCGGCCTCCACCCATTTTGAGAAATAGTCAATAGCTACGATGAGGAACCGATAGTTATTGACTGCTCTTGGTAAGGGTCCTACGAGGTCGATCCCCCACACTGCAAATGGCCATGGGGATGTAATGGAGGTAAGAGGCTGATGGGGTTGGTGAGGGATGGTGGCAAATCTCTGGCATTTATCGCACTTTTTTACATATGCCGTGGCGTCTTTCCCCTTGGGTGATCACCCTCTTCCCTAGGGATCTGTCCCCGATGTGGCTTGAGCACGATCCTTCGTGCACATCTTGCAAAAGGGATGAGACCTCAGATGGGTACACACACCTGAGTAAGGGGAGTAAAAATCCCTTTTTGTACAAGGTATCCCCAATGACGGTGAACTTTGCAGCCCGGTATCTCAACTTCTTCCTTTCTTGCCTTGCTTCTGGCATCTCCCCCTCTTTAATGTACCTGATCAGAGGGTCCATCCACGAAGCTTCCTGAGAAACATTTAGGAAATTGCCAAGTGTTCCCTCAGCATCTTCAATAGTTGGCTGAAGCAAAATTTCTACTGGGACCATCCTCCTGATGTCTATCCTAGTTGCCGAGGCCAACCTCGCAAGGGCATCAGCACGGCCATTGTCGAGCCTAGGTATCCTCTTTAATTTCACTTCTCTGAAGCCTTTCAGTAATGACCTCACCTTCTCAAGGTACCTATCCATCCTCTTGTCCTTAACCTCGTAGGCTCCTAGTATATGATTCACTACTAGCCTCAAATCACTGTGAACCAAAATCTGGCCGATACTAAGTGATCTGGCCAAGGAGAGGCCTGCTATCAATGCCTCATACTCGGCCTCATTATTGGAGGCCTTAAAGTTGAACCTTAGGGCGTACTCAATGTCTGTGCCGTCGGATGCTGATACTATTAACCCAGCTCCGCTCCCTCTTTCGCAAGAGGACCCGTCGACGAAGAGACTCCACACAGTGTGTTCTTTTGAGAAACCTCCCTCGGTGAGTGACCCCTATCTAAAGAGATATCTTCCATCTTCATTTTCAACCACTTTCCTTGTAGCGGTGCTCGTCTCAGCCTTATCTGTAGTCGTGTCGGTGAGCTCACCCTATCGGGTATCTATCTTCCCGAGGCTCTCATCCTCGGCCTCATCACCTTCCCAAGTAAACTCAGCCATGAAATCTGCCAATGCTTGCCACTTAATGGCCGTCCTAGGCTGATACACTATGTCAAACTCCCCCAGTTCTATAGCCCAAGCCATTAACCTCCCTAATTTTTCAGGCTTGTGTAAAACCTGCCTAAGGGGAGAGTCAGTGAGGATGACCATCGTATGGGACTGGAAGTATGGCTTCATCTTTCTTGATGCATGGATCAAGGCGTAGGCCAACTTCTCCATCCTTGGATATCTTTGCTCTGCCCCCTGGAGTGCCTTGCTGTTAAAATACACATGTTTTTGTATTCCGTCTTCGTCTCTCACAATGGCTGCACTGATGGCTGACTCTGAGACGACGAGGTACACATAAAGTCGTTCACCCTGCACGGGTCGTGACAACAGCAAGGGAGACCCCAGGTATGATTTTAACTCCTTAAAGGCCTCATCGCATTCTTCACTCCATTCGAAGGCTTTTCTGAGAATTTTAAAGAATGGTAGGCACCTGTCTGTGGCCCTAGATACGAACCTGTTCAAGGCAGCAACTCTCCCTGTGAGCCTCTGAACGTCTTTAATGGACTTGGGGGTCTTCATTTCAATAAGGGCCTTTATCTTTTCAGGATTGGCCTCGATGCCTCTTTGGTTGACAATGAACCCCAAGAACTTCCCTGCTCCGACCCCGAAGACACACTTGGACGGATTAAGCTTCATCTAGTATTTGTCCATTGTATTAAAGGTCTTCTCCAGGTCTGCCACATGATCCTCTGCCTTCAAACTCTTAGTCAGCATGTCATCTACATAGACCTCCATAGACTTCCCAATTTGGTCTTCGAACATTTTATTTACGAGGCGCTGGTACGTTGCCCCTGTATTTTTTAGGCCAAAGGGCATGACCCTGTAATAGTATGTCCCCTCGTCAGTGATGAAGGCTGTCTTCTCCGAGTCTTCAGGGTTCATGAATATCCGGTTATACCATGAATAGGCATCCATGAAGCTCATGAGCTCATGGCCTGCGGTAGCGTCTACCATCTGGTCAATGCGGGGGAGAGGGAAGCTGTCTTTGGGACAGTGCTTGTTGAGGTCTGTGAAGTCCACACACATTCTCCACTTCCCGTTGGCCTTTAGAACAGTGACTTCATTGGACAGCCATTCGGGGTAGATGACCTCGCTGATAAACTCAACGTCTTCTAATTTTTTGACCTCATCCCTAATGACCTCATACTTTTCTCTAGAGTAAATTCTCCTCTTCTGCTTTATCGGCTTCACTCCCTCTACCACATTGAGCTTGTGGCATATGATTTCAGGGTCAATCCCCGGCATATCTACATGACTCCATACGAAGACGCTTCGTCTTCTCCTCAACAGTTTAATGAGGTCTTCCTTAATATTGGGCTTCAGAGACTTGCCGACTTGGACGGTTTTTTTCGGGTCATCCTCATCGAGGATGATGGATTCTACCTCTTCCGCGGCCTCTCCTTTCTTGAGCTTCGTCTCTTCCCTGGGGTCTAGGGTATCAATATTGTAAGTGGTCGTAGCCCTCTTGTGTGCCTCCCTTTCTTCAGCGGAGTTGTAGTAACATTCTCGCGCTGTCGTCTGGTCTCCCTGAACTTCCCCCACCCCTTAAGGGGTAGGAAATTTAATCATCTGATGGACCATAGACGGAACAGCTTCAAACCCCTTGAGAGCCACACGCCCTAGTATGATGTTTTAAGCCGAAAACACATGTTTATCCATCACAAAGAAACTGACCTTTTTGGTAAGCCATCTCGGCCACTCGTCCCCCATCCTAACATCGACCTCATACACTCCCATGGGATGAACCTTTTCCCCACTGAATCCAATCAATGGATGATGGTATGGGACGAGTCTAGCACGGCTGAGACCTAAGGCCTTGAAGCACGGCCAAAATATTACATCTGCAGAACTGCCCCCGTCGACCATTATCCTCGGTACCTCACACCCATGCACCATAGTTGTGATGACGAGTGGGTCGTCGTGTGGGGCTAGGAGGCCTTTAAAGTCCATTCTCGAGAACCCCACTATCAGGGTGTCCATATCAACCTTCTTCCTCTTTTCTGACTTGGCCTCCAGGGAGGTTGAGTGTACCGTCTTCGTCACTACCTTGGCCTCAGCCACATGGGCCTTCCTGTCAGCGACCTCAGACCCTCCTCCTTCTAGACCCCCGAAGATCATTCCCACTCCGAGCGAGATCATATTAAGCCTCTTGAAAGGACCTTGGTTGTCTCTCGGCAGGAGGTCAGGGTCGTACTCATCATCAGAAGGGTCGTCCCCTCTTTTTTGAGGTCTTTCTCTACATGCATCGCCTCGCTTCTTTCTGGGGTCGTCCCATCGACCCCTCTTGAAGGCACCTTTGTCGACGTACTTTCTCAGCTTCCCTTCTTTCAGTATCTTCTCAATCTCATCTTTCAGAGCAAAGCATTTGTCTGTTATGTGGCCGTGGTCTTGGTGAAATTCGCATCACAGGTTCTTGTTCCTCTTGTTGGGGGCTGCCCTCAGCTTCTCAGGCCACTTCAGGGACCGACCACTGTTTATCTCATTGAGTATCTGCTCACAGCTGACCGTCAGAGGGGTGTAACTAGTGAATTTGTCGTCCGTAGACCTCTTCTTCCCCTCTTTGTTCTTCTTAGGGCATTTACCCCCAATAGTGCCTCCTTTTTCATCTTCGTATTTTGCGGCCATCGCCTCTTCTGTGTTCATCACCTTTCCTGCTGTTGACAGCAATTCAGCCATCGTCCTAGGGGGGTCTTCAGCAAGCTTCCATAACAGCTTCCCCTTTTGGAGTCCTCCAATCATGGTTGTCATAACTATGCTCTCCTCATAGTCTTCCACCTCCAGCTTCTCTTTATTGAATCTGGCTATGTAGTCCCTCAGGCTCTCACTCTTCCCCTGCTTAACATAGAGCAGGTGGGTGGTCTTCTTCTGTGGCCTCACCCCAAAGCAAAAGTTGTGGATGAATAGGTCTGCCAACTGCTTAAAGTTTTCAATGGAATTTTTTGGAAGAGACGTGTACCAGACATGTGCAGCCCCTATCAGGGTACCAGAAGAGGCACGAAACCTCATCTCATCTGAGATAGAGTATATGTCTGCTGCTGATTGATACATCTCAACATGGTGGACAGGGTTGGTGCTCCCGTCATATCTTAGGGTGACCTCAGGTGGCTTGAACCTTGATGGCGTAGGGAAGTTGACTATCTTCGCCACAAAGGGTGAGCCTATGGTGTATCCCTTCTGAAGAGGGTCCCGGCTCTTCAGTATATCACTGATCTTATCCTCTAGTCATTGGATCGAGTCATTCCAGGCCCTCGCAGGGTCGTCTTGGCCGATGTTATCCCCTGCCGCCTCTTTAAGGTGGACGGAGGGTTCTGCTGCGGCAGGTCTGTGTTGGCTGTTTACTTCCGTTTGACCGTCATCCCGTCCTTGGGGTCGGACATCTGATGCCTCCCTCTTGGACCTCGCAGCACTCCTTGACTTAGACAATTTTTCCCGCAGGTCATTTACTGGGCCCAGCCTCTCAAAGGCCGACCCTTTGCTCAAGCGATCAAAAGCAGAGCCTCTCGGGCGATCATCAGGATTTGGTCTCCCGCACTTTCCTCTACTATCCTAGAGAGGTCGTACAGTATTGTTGGAGATCGCATATGGTTCCCATCATTCTATAGGGGCTCATCTCCCTCCAGATCGTCATACCTGTCCTCAGGGCGAGGGTTTCCTTGCCTCCCCAGGCGTAGACGCCGGGGGTCAGCAACATCCCTACGCCGCTGAGGGGGTGGCAGGTCTTTGCGTGGTGCCTGGGGTGGTGCCCTGGCCTCATGCCGTCCTGGAGCTGCTGCCGGAGTAATCATCTGAGGTGAAACCCCTGGTAGTCTTAGCATATTTTGGCTTAGAGCTGTGAACTGCTCCTGCATCATCCGCTGGCTTGCTGCCAGAGACTTTAAGGCTGCCGCCACATCAGCCATCTCAGACTGAGGTGGCAGCTGACTGGAACTGGGTCTTCCCCCATCATCCGGCGGGGGAAGCGATGGCGGTGGCATTTCAGGTGCCATGTGTTTGAGCTATGAAAAGCTGAACTGAAGAAAAGACTAGTGAGCTTGAGAACCTTAGTGGGTCTCTTTCAACGGTGAAACATCTCCTCTCAGGGGGAGAGCTGGCTCACCACCAGAGTGCCCAGTGAGGTAAAGCTGTACAAAGGAAGAGATGTCTTCTCGTTCCCACAGACGGCGCCAAACTAATGATGCTAAGATTTAGCACCACCGGATAAGTGATAATGAGCTCAAACAGTAGTAACCATGGCAGCCATAGAGATGTATAAGTGTATAAGTATGTAGAAGGGGATAAGTATAAGAGGAAATAAGATAATGATGTATAGTGGTTCAGTCAATTTGGCCTACATCCACTGTGAGTGTGTGATCCACTAAGTATGGGCACTAATGGCCTTGGATACAATGCACATAAGCTCACTTTATCTCTCTACTATGTGTACAAGCAGAGTTTTAGCTAGGGTTACAATAAATTGATCGATCCTTTTGTAGGGTTATAGGTGACAAGTATATATAGGTATTGAGGGTGTAGTGTACCCCCCAAGTATGCATGGTGCATGTGAATGATGATCTAGCCAATCCCCTGTTGACACCTGTAGATGCCAAATGATGACATAATATTCCCTCACGTGAGGGTGTGATTTTGTTATAATGGTCTCCCATGTGCCATGTGAGCCTCACGCGCACTGTTCCACGCGTCTCCCAAACCACGCACTGTGATGATGTCACCCTTGGCCTTTGATATGAGGCCTAGGGAAAAGTTCCTTCTCGTAATGAGTCTGGCCTAATTTTGGCCTCGTACTGTCGTACCCTCGGAGGGTCTTCTGAAGCCTGATGAAGGGTCGGCCCCCTGAGGGGTCGTCTGGAACCTGATGAAGGGTCGGCCCCCTGAGGGGTCGTCTGAAGCCTGATGAAGGGTCGGCCCCCCTGAGGGGTCGTCTGGAGCCGGATGAAGGGTCGTCCGGATCCTGATGATGGGTCGGCCCCTTGAGGGGTCGTCTGGAGCCTGATGAAGGGTCGGCCCCTGAGGGGTAGTCTGGAACCTGATGAAGGGTCGGCCCTCTGAGGGTTCGTCTGGAGCCTGATGAAGGGTCGGCCCTCTGAGGGGTCATCCGAATCCTGATGAAAGGTTGGCCGTCTAGAACTTGATGAAGGGTCGGCCCCTGGGGGGTCGTCTGGAACCTGATGAAGGGTCGTCCCCCTGAGGGGTCATTCGGAGCCTGATGAAGGGTCGGCCCCCTGAGGGGTCATCTGGGGCCTGATGAAGGGTCGGCCCCCTGAGGGGTCGTCCGGAGCCTGATGAAGGGTCGGCCCTCTGAGGGGTCGTCCGGAGCTTGATTAAGGGTCGGCCCCCTGAGGGGTCGCCTGGTTGGAGGCTATATATGGGTATATCACTCAGGAACCGTTTCAATAAACAAAATCACACACATTGAATGCGAACACAGTTCACATATCCATTGTCACGCACATACCTACGCTCCCATGGTCAGCTGATTTATCCACTTACAAATAAGTCATTCACAGTCCTATGCCCTTAAGGTACCAATCTAAATCCCCCCGTAAGCACACAAAGATCAGATGGTCCTTTTTCTAAAGCCATCCGCCCGTGATAGCAAGTATGGTAGGTATGTCATATACACAATAGTCCATAAACTAAGCATTCACACATATTAGGTAATTATTACATTATTAAAGGTATATTTTCAGCCTTATATCATCAGTCTCATTCGTACGCTATTATCATCCCAACTTATGTATTATATGTTTTGCCGATAAATCTCACGTCGTATAGTTTCGAGTACTTAAAACTATCCCAAAAAAGTTACTAACTCTCCTATGTATCCCACATGTCAATTCAGTACATCGAGGTCCATATTTCTGTCTAACTTATCACTCATACAAATTTAAGTCATGCTCTCGCATCATATAATGGTAAATTACTAGTCAGACACTCGTAAGTCCAACACTACATTCCAAACCAATTCTAATATGTTTCTGGATTTAATTTCATCCCTACAGGTCTCCCTAAAGTCCTAACGAATTTACATAGACCCCACCTACAACTTTCAATGGTCGGAATTTCTTGAATTTAAAGAGGGAAAAATGTCACAGTTTCTGGGGAGGTCGATCGATTGACCTATGAATGTCGATCGATCGAGCTGTTGCAGGTCTCAAATTTCTTCGTTTTCAGTCCTAGTTTTGTCCCAATTCTTCATTATAAGATGTTAAATCCTAAAGTAAACATATTGGGTAATCATACAACCTACATACATGATTTTTAACATTCCAGAATTCTTAAATCATCATCAATTAGACTTTTCTTGGATCAAATCATCCTATTATCATGAAAACCCTATTTTTTTTCTATATTCTTCAAGAATCATCATACATATCCTCATAAATTAGTAATTACTATGCATAGTTTATGATTTCATTAATGAGATACATCTAGAATCAAAACTACATATAAATCCTACACAGAATTATGGTTTCATCTTCAAATTTCATGAGTTTCAATATTTTCATGGCTATCATCAAATCCTACACTATCATGGATAAATTATTCGCTGAATCTTAATGGCTTAAATTACTTTCCTGGAAATTCAATGTTCTAATCCTTTGATGACGATAAAGGTTGGTTCTCTTTCTCTTTCCGGTCACAAATCCGGCGATAGTGTTGGTATGTGGTGGTTATGGCCTTGGAAAACACCTTGGAACTTCTCCTCTCTTCTCATGTTGCCCACTACTTGGTTTTGACCGATAATGGCCCTAAGGTTGGCTGATAAATAAAGCCTAAATTTCGTGGGTTAATATTCCCTAAAAATCAAAATGACTAAAATGCCCTCCTGGGTTGTCGGTTTGGACTAAAAATGTACCGGGACTCAAACTAAACCCCCAGCTAGTATTTTCTGACTATCTCGACCTTTCCGGACATGTTGGCGCACTCAAAATGACCATATGAATGATAAAAATATAATATAATTTTAAATCTATTTAAAATAATTCCTGACGCGACTGACATGCGCGTACCAACTTAATTTCCGAATTATCATCTTTATGACTCGTGACAATTTTAATAAATTCAATAATCATATATTACCATATTCACTCAGTAATATTCAATATTATTATCATAATTAAATACCAACTCTCATCTCGTTAGTATTTAAATTCAGACTAATTTTTAATTAATTATCCCATTTAATTTAATTAATCCCATTAAATAAAATCAATAAAATTACGGGGTATTACAAACTTCCCCCTAATAACAGAATTTTGTCCTAAAATTAGAAAATAAAATATACCTGGAAGAAATAACTCTGGATAACGCTCGCGCATCTCATCCTCGCGCTCCCAGGTAGACTCCTCGGCATTATAATGCTGCCACTGAACACGTACTAACGGTACTATTTTCGACCTCAATTTCCTCTCCTGATGGTCTAGAATAGCAACCAGCCCCTCCTCATAGGAACTATCTGGATGTAGATCAATATCCTCTATAGAAATGTGAGTATGGGCCTCCAAGATATCTCCTCAGTGAGGAAATATGAAACACGTCATGGACCCTATGCAAGTGTTCCGGTAACCCAAGCCTATACGCAACTGGCCCAATTCACTCGATGATAGGGAATGGCCCCACATATCTAGGTGCCAACTTACCCTTCTTCCCGAAATGCATAATCCCCTTCATAGGAGACACCCTGATCAACACCTGGTCCCTCACATTGAACTATCGAAAGTACCTCTTGGCATCGACGTAACTCTTCTGTCGGTCCTGAGCAACCCGAATGCGGCTTCGTATCATCTCTATCCTCGTCGAAGTATCCTGAATCACCTCCAACCTAAAAATCTCATTGTCCCCCACCTCTAGCTAACATGCTGGGGAACGACAAGGACTACCGTACAATGCCTCAAATGGAGCCATACCAATAGTGAACTGGTAGGAGTTATTATAGGTGAACTCTACCAGTGGAAGATAATGCTCCCAACCACCTCCAAAGTCGAGGATGCACATACGTAACATGTCCTCTAACATCCGATTCGTCCGATCGGTCTGCCCATCTGTCTGCGGGTAATGTGTTGTACTCAACCACAACTCCATACCCATGGCTTCTTAGAAACTCTCCTAAAACTGTGACACAAAGATTTTATCCCTGTCAGACACGATATTGAGAGGCACCTCGTGGAGTCTCACTATCTCAACTATGAATATCTGGGCGTACTGTCCCGTAGTGTATCCTGTCCGGGCTGGAAGAAAATGAGCTACCTTGGTCAACCGATCCACGATTACCCATATCGAATCGTGACCTCTCTGCGATGTAGGTAGCCCCATGATGAAGTCCATGTAAATGCTCTCCTATTTCCACATAGGAACCTCCAACTGGTGTAGAAGTTATGTCGGTCTCTAATGGTCCACTTTATTAGCTAACAAGTGGCACATTTAAAAATGAACTCGACAATATCCCTCTTCATCCCGTTCCACTAGTACTGTCGCCTCATATCCTGGTACATCTTATCCCCGCAAGGATGTACCGTGAATCGCAAATCGTGTGACTCTGTCATTACCTCGTGTCGCAAGTCTTCCCCCTCAGGAATAACTAATCTCCCATTGAAGTGTAAGGCCCCATATGAACTCACGGTATAAGACTCGACCCCCTCTGCTAGTAATCATACTATTTGCTCTTGACAGAACGGGTCTGCTGCCTGGGCCTGTATAACTCTCGTAATGATCTGGGGCATAACTATCATCACATGTATGAATGATCGGACCACTGTGTACTGGTGTCCCAACTCCTTACACTTCGCTTTCCATACCTCGTCCACCTCAACTACTGGCCTACGTCTCAACACCCCTGCTACCACGTTAGCCTTCCCTCGGTGGTATTGGATATCGAATTGATAGTCCTTCATAAACTCGAGCCACCAACGTTGACGCATATTCAGCTCCTTCTGCGTGAAGAGGTACTGTAATGACTTGGGGTCTTTGAATAAACGCAATTTATCCCCCAGGAGATAATGTCTCAAGATCCAAAGTGCGAATATGACTGGTGCATACTCCAAGTCGTGGGTGGGGTAATTCTTCTCGTGAGGCTGAAGCTTAAGGTAAGGATACGCTATAGCCTGACTCTCCTGTTGCAGTACACCCCAAAGTCCTAGTAAGGACGCATAGGTGTAGATAAGATACTCCACTCCTGGCCTGGGAAATTTTAACACTGGTGCTGAGGTCAACTTACCTTTCAACTCGTTGAAAGCCAACTGACAGGCATCACTCCAGATAAATGGCACTCCCGTGCGAGTCAGATATGTTAATGGACCCTCTATCTTCGAGAACCCCCCAATAAACCTCCTGTAGTATCCTTCTAGGCCCAAGAAACTACGTATCTCTATCGATGTTGTGGGTTGTCCCCACTCCCTCGCCGTTGATACCTTCCTCAAATCAACAGATATCCCCCAGTCAGAAATGATGTGCCCCAAAAACTGTACCTCCTTCAGCCAAAACCCTCACTTCTCATATTTTGCATACAACTCGTGCTGACGTAGTGTCTGCAAAACCTGCCTCAAGTGCTTGACATTATCCTCCTCGATCTGGGAGTAAACCAAAATGTCATTAATAAAGACAATAATGAAATGGTCCAGGAACTCTCTGAACACCCTATTTATCAATTCCATAAACACGGATGGGGCGTTGGTCAAGCCAAAAGGCATAACCCTAAACTCGTAGGAACCATATCTCGTCAAGAAGGCAGTCTTTGAGACATCATGCTCCCTGATATGTAACTGATGGTATCCTGATCTCAAGTCAATCTTTGAGAAGAAGGCAACTCCTCTCAACTGGTGGAATAAGTCATCAATTCGGGGAAATGGATACTTATTCCCTATCGTGACTTTATTCAACTCCCGGTAATCGACACACAACCTTGAAGATCCATCCCTCTTCTTAATGAACAACATAGGAGAACCCCACGGTGAAGTACTCCTACAGATAAACCCCTGACCCAACAGCTTCTCTATCCGATCCCGCAACTCCCTCATCTCCGTTGGAGCCATACGGTAAGGTGCACGGGCTATCGATCGAGTGCCCGACATCAAATCTATAACAAAGTCTATCTTTGTACTAGGAGGTAATCTCGAAATATCCTGAAATACATCAGCGAACCCCCTAACAATTGGAATAGAATCAAGTGGTATCACCACATCCTTAGAGGTCTCCTCCTCTATGTAGTACAAGTGAGTGGACGATCCCACCTCAGAGAGAAGCATCGCCACTAGAAACATATCCTGACCGGGTATGGCAAAAATATTACTCCTATTAAAATAATCAATCATGGCTCTATACGTAACGAGCCAGTCCATACCAATAATCGCATCGTACTCAGGCATATCTAATACTAGCATATCAGCAGGTAGAGTAAATCTCTCAATCTCTACATCCACGCCTCTACATATAAGGGAAATCACATAACCTCTACTCAATGGTGAATCTACACAAGTGACAGTTCTCTTCGCGGTATCTAATAATCCCATAGAAAATGCAAACCTCGTGGAAATAAAACTGTGTGTGGCTCCCATGTCAAATAAAATACGCCCTATATTCCCCTGAATAGAAAACATACCCTCAATCGCGAGTGGATCCCGTGGGACTGCGGTCTACTGAAGTTGGTAAACTCGATCGTAGTGAAGTTGTCCTTGCTGAACTGGGACTGCTGGGATAGGTGGCAGTCCTGGAATCTGTGGTGGCACTGGGAGGGCGACTGTAAACATCTATCTTTGGGGCTCCTGACGAGCACCCTGCTGCTGCTGTGGGGACCTGCCCCTCTCAGTAGACTCCTGGAGTTTGTGTCCATGCTTAACACATATGAAAGAATTTTCTCGTAAAGTTTCCCCCTCTCTGACACTGCTGCCCACGACCCTGATAGTCGTTGCCGCCCCTCCCCTGGCCCTGCTGAAATTGCTGCTGGCCCTGATGGCCGTGTTGACCCTGCTGGCCATGCCTAAAACCTCCCTGTCCCTGTCTGAAACCTCCTGACCTAAATCTCTTAGAATCCCCCTGCTGGGAACTCTGATCACCCGGCCTGTGCTGACCCTGAGCTGACTATGCTCTGCTGACACCATTTCCCATCTATCCTGCCCTACTTGCTGGATTCTCCTGCTCGCTTACCCTCTGACAAATGAAAGTGGTGGTCCTGGCAGTGATGTAATGATGTATTAACCACATCTGAATCGGTGGCCAACGAGAGATTACCTAGAAGGCGCTGACAAATTCTCCACGTCAACCCATCTATGAACTTTTTGATCTTCTTCTCTTAAGTAAGGATATCATTGGGTACGATATTCAGAAGATTGGTGAACTCAGCTTCATACTCTGCCACTGTCCTTCCTTCCTGCTTAAGGTTCATCAATTTTTGCCTCATTTCTGTCTGCACTGCTGAGGGGAAATATTTACGGTAGAACCCAACCAAGAACTCCTAGATAGAAAGAACACCTCTCTCCTCGGCGGTGGTAATGGTTTCCCACCACTGCAATGATACTCCTGCTAGTTTAAACATAGCCAGTATCTGCATCTGCACATTTGTACACTCATACATCCTCAAATTCCTTTGGATATCCTTCTTCTAATGGCTCGACGCAACAATGTCGGTGCTCCCTGCAAACTCCAGAGGGTGCGCCTTCTAAAAGGCTTCACGAACACGTTCCCAAGTAGACGAGAATGCATGATCCTGGACTGGGGCTACCACCGGTGCCTGAGGTGGTGCCTGCTGCAAAACTGCTAACGTGGCATTTATCGCCTAGGCTATAATGACGGCAACTTCAGTAGCATTCATGAAACCCTGAACTGATGCAGGCTGAGGCTCGAGCTGGGCACCTTAGGAACTCGTTGTGAACGTCGAGGAGGCACTTGAAATGAGAGAGAAGTTTTATAAGTCCACAATTAATATCTCAAATAGCTGAAGAACGTAAAACACACAAAAGAGTACAACAATCCTAAAATATAGGGCTCTATATCAAAGGATGCTAAACGAAAACATAATAAGCCATACAGATCCTAAGGACCCTAGAACCAGGCTCTGATACCACCTGTGACACCCCGACTAATTAAATACTGGATAGTTACTTCTTTATTTAAATTAATACAAAATGTCAAGTTGGTTCAGTTCATAGCATCATTGTCGAAAACATTTTAAACAATTACTAGCCACCTAATATTTAAAAAGTGAGTTGCCAAATTTTATTAAATTAAATTAACATGCAATCAATTAAATTAAGCTAACCATACAACATCCACAACATAACCACAACAGAATAATAAAGGAATAAATAAAATGAGTTTGGAGTAACACTCCCCTAAATAAACCAAATACTGAATAAATCCCAATAGATAGATTCAAAATTGAAATAAAATTGAAGGTATGAGAAAGATATCTCTAAATGGAAATGGGCGACATGCCCTAACAGATGAGTAACCCTGAATAGAATCAAGTGCAGAATGTGGAGGCATCTAATAAAGATATCCTATAAAATCCACAGCAACTATACCACGTCAATGTAATGGAACTCCTAAGCTTGGCGTCCCTGTGGATGGGAACCTAAAAAGTTTTACAAGAAAAATAGATTTGGAAGAAAACGGATCAGAGCCCAAGATGAAAACAATTTAAAAATATAGCAAGTGTTTAATTGCATTAAAAAGTAAATGTTATATACATGTTAGTTACGTTCTCTCAAAAGAGTTCCTCACCCCTCAACTAATGTGCACGCCTAACGTATACCCTTAACTCATCCTAGTTATGCCGCTAACTAACTAATCCGTACCACTCCATGTCTTCACATTATAATATAGGCTATTCATATTATTCTATTATAATCTGCGTGTAACTCACCCTTACATTAATCAGAATTATTACATCAATTTCGATATGAATTCTCACATTTTTAATCCTATTCAAAATATCTCAATTATTCGTATTCACAATTTAACAATGAGCCAGTTATAAGTACAAGTATATCATTCTTAGCATAAATATACAAATATGGCACCCCTAGGCTAAACTGTGGTGCACAGATACTCTGCTATCGAATCACGATACATCGCGTACATAAGGACTACGTATTCTGAATCGCTCAGGAATTGTTTCAATAAACAAAATCACACATGATATGCCCAAGTATAACCTCGGCCCATAGATACCTACCTCGGCCAAGATGATGGCCGAGACATTGATCGACCCTGAGGGGCAGGGGCCCACGATATCATCCCTCGGCCAGACCTACCTCGGCCCAGGCCGACACTACCCTATACGCTTCCATCAACCCTACGTCTGGGAATAGCAACCTCGGCTAATAGTAGGCCGAGGTGACAAGGACCCCTAATCTTCATGGAACTAATCCTGCCTCGGCCTTGGCCGAGGTGACGAGAAGCATTAATCAGAATGTATATGCCCAACCTCGGCTAGGGCCGACCTAGCATAATGTCTCGACTGAGATCAGGCCGAGACTCCTCATGACATTACCCGGATTGAACGGACCAAGCCTTTACAGCTCGGCCTCTCCCAGGCCGAGGTCATTCACCAACATGACTGCCAAGTATCTGTTGACATTTGGATAAGGACATCTGGGCACAAATCAGTTGTAACAAGATTATTCTCCACATGGGGGAGAATATTTCATCATCATTGCTTACATGTGACAGTGACAGATGGCATTCCCATATTAGTGAGGATACCACACACATGCTCATTGCATGCATGGGGGGTACAGTGCGCCCCCTAGGCACTATATATAGGGATCATCCCCTACCTTGCAAAGGGATCCTGCTATTAAAACCCTAGCTAAAACTCTGTCTAAAGATACAGTAGAGAGAGAGAGCTTGAGTGAATTGTACCCATGGCCATTAGTGCCTTTGTTCAGTGATACTATTCACACACTCACAGTGGACGTAGGCCAGATTGGCTGAACCACTCATATTTTGGTGTTGATTCCTCATATCCTCACCTCCTTCTCTTATCTCTATATATAGTTGTGCCACCATTGTTATACTTATATTGAGCTTGGAAACATCACACCTGGTGGTGCTAATTCTTAGCATCATCATTTTGGCGCCGTCTGTAGGAAGCGAGAGGCTATCTCTTCCTATTTTTCTGTTTTACCTCACCGGAGACTCTGGTGGTGAACCAGGAACCACCCCTTGTGTGGAGCTGTTTCACCATTGAAAGAGGTCCTTTAAGGTATTAAGCTCATTTGCTATTCAAGCTCTTTATTATTAACACATGGCACCAGAACTACCACCGCCTCTTCCGCCGCCCGGAGGCGGAGGGGCTAGCCCCAGTCAGGCTCCTCCCCAGTCCGAAATGGCGGAGGTGGCAGCAGCTTTGAAATCTTTAGCTGCAACACAACAAGCCATGAAGGAGAAATTTGCCCAGCTCAGCCAAACCATGATGATGAGGCCACCTGGAGTCTCCCCGGACATGATAACTCGGGCGGCAGTTCAACCCCATCTTGATGCCAGGGGACCACCCCAGGCGCCCATGAAGGACCAACCTGCACCCCAGTGGAGGAGGGACGTTGCTGACCCTAGGCGCTTGCGCCTGGGGAGGCAGGGAAACCCTTGCCCAGAGGACAGGTATGATGACCTAGAAGCTGAAGAGGCCCCGGAAGACTGCTGGGAGCCGTATGAGGTGTCAGATAACACCGTACGACCCCTTAGGCAGAGCCAAGGATGTGTCGGCCGAAGAAGAGACGAGGCCCAACAAAGAGGGTTGGCCTTTGATAGGCAGAGTCAAGGATGTGTCAGCCGAGGAAGAGATGAGGCCCATCAGAGAGGATCGGCCTTTAACAGGTTGAGCAGAGGGTCGGCCTTCAAGAGGCTGGGCCCAGTCAATGACCTGAGGCAGAGGCTATCGAGGTCAAGAAGCGCGGCAGGCTCTCAAAGAGGGAATAGGCAGGCTCGGCCAGATCAAGGCCGACCCTTGGAGAGAAGAGCCAGGGAGCAGGAAGAGGTCAATAGTCAGCGTGTCGTGGCTAGGGAACCCTCTGCCCATCGTAGGGAGGTGGCAGGGGATAACCTCGACCTAGCTGAAGAGAGAAGACCCTGGAATGACTCAATCCAACGTCTCGAGGAAAAGATAGGGGACCTCATAAAGAGCAGGGACCCATTACAGAGGGGCTACTCGGAGGGCTCCCCGTTTGTAGCTAGGATAGTGGGGTTCCCAACCCTAGCTATGTTCAAGACACAGTGACACCTAAGTATGATGGTAGCACTAACCCAGTGCACCATATCGAGATGTATCAATTGGCGAAAGATATTTACTCAATACCCGATGAGATGAAGTGCAGGGCCTTCTCAGGAACCTTGACAGGGGAAGCGCACAGCTGGTTCACCTCTCTTCCGAAGAACTCGATCGAGAACTTCAAAGGCCTAGCAGAGCAGTTCATCCACAACTTCTGCTTTGGGGTAAGACCACAGAAGAAGACTACCCACCTCCTATATGTCAAATAGGCTAAGGGAGAAAGCCTAAGAGACTATATAGCAAGATTTAACAAGGAGAAGCTGGAGGTAGAGGATTACGAGGGGAGCATAGCCATGACTGCCCTGATAGGAGGCCTCCAGAAGGGGCAGTTATTGTGGAAGCTGGCAGAAAACCCCCCCAAGTCTATGGCAGAGCTGTTGTCCACCGCAGGGAAAGTGATGAATGCGGAAGAGGCAATGGCCGCCAAATATGAGGAGGAGAACCGTGGTAGCACTGGGAGGTCCCAGGGTAAGAAAGAGGGGAAGAAGAGGTCAGCAGATGACAAGTTCGCTCATTACACTCCTCTGACTGTGAGCTGTGAACACATCCTTAATGAGATCAAGACTGACCGGGCTCTGAGGTGGCCAGAGAAATTGAAGGCCCCACCACATAAGAGGAATAAAAACCTCTAGTGTGAGTTCCATCAGGATCACGGCCATGTCACAGATAGATGCTTTGCTCTGAAGGATGAGATTGAGAAGATGCTGAAATCCGGGAAGCTAAGAAAGTATGTGGATGGCAAGGCCCCAAAGGGTGGAAGAGAAGACCCTAGGAAGAGAAGAGATGACAGGTGCCGTGGCGATGTCCCGGCTAGAAGGCATGATGATTCAGAAGGTGATGATGGAGATGACACGGATCTCCCACCTAAGGATGACAACACCCCAGTGAAGAGGGTAGGGATGATCTACTTTGGTGTTAGCACCATATGTGGGGGATTCGCAGGAAATGGCTCTGAGGTAGCCGACAGGAAAGCTCATGTAGCGGAGGCCAAGTCAGTGGTCAAACCTGAGGTTATGAATCTAACGTCTTCTGACGCAGTGCAGAAGAGGAAGAAGGTGGACATGGACACCCTCGTAGTGGGGTTCTCCAGACTCGACTTCAAGGGCATCTTAGCCCCCCATGATGACCCTTTAGTCATAACAACAAGGGTGCATGGGTACGATGTAGGGAGAATCCTCATAGATGGGGGAAGTTCAGCAGATGTGATGTTCTGGCCTTGTTTCAAGAGCTTGCGTCTTAACAGGGCAAGGCTGGTGCCCTACCATCACCCATTGATAGGCTTCAGTGGTGAGAAGGTACACCCATTGGGCATGTATGAAATGGATGTGCGGATGGGAGATGAGTGGCCTAAGAGGCTGACCAAGAAGATAAACTTTTTTGTTATGGACGAAAATGTCTTCTCGGCCTACAACCTCATCATCGGAAGAGTGGCCCTCAGAGAGTTTGAAGCCGTGCCGTCAACGGTCCACCAGATGCTAAAATTTCCGACTCCTTATGGGGTAGGGGAAGTGCAAGGGGACCAGACCATGACGCGGGAGTGTTATTTCAACTCGGCCGAAGAGCGAGAGGCCCATAAGAGAGAAACTTCCACTTACAGCATTGACACTCTTGATCCCAGAGATGAAAAAAAATTGAAGAAGGGCGAGCCCGCGGAAGAGGTAGAATCCATCATCCTCAATGAGGACGAGCCGGAAAAAACCGTCTAGGTCGGTAAAGCCCTGGAGCAAGGGATCAAGGAAGAGCTGATAGACTTCCTTAGGAGGAGGCAGAGCGTCTTCGCGTGGAGTCATGAAGACATGCCTGGCATCGACCCTGAGATCATGAACCACAAGCTCAACGTGGACGGAGATGCTAGGCCTATTAAACAGAGGCGAAGGATCTACTCCAGAGAGAAGTATGAGGTCATCCGGGAAGAGGTGAAGAAGCTGGAAGAGGCCGAGTTCATAAGAGAGGTTACTTATCCAGAGTGGCTCTCAAATGCAGTCATCGTGCCTAAGGCCAATGGAAAGTGGCGAATGTGTGTAGATTTCACAGACCTGAATAGGTTTTGCCCGAAGGACAGCTATCCCTTACCCAGGATAGACCAGATGGTGGATGCAACGGTAGGGCACGAACTTATGAGTTTCATGGATGCTTATTCAGGCTATAACCAAATCTTCATGGATACTGAAGACTCTGAGAAGACAGCCTTCATTACTGACAAGGGGACGTACTGTTACAAGGTGATGCCCTTTGGTCTGAAAAATGCCGGGGCAACGTATCAACGTCTTGTCAATAAGATGTTAGAGGAGCAGATAGGTAAGACCATGGAGGTGTATGTGGACAATATGCTAACGAAGAGCCTAAAAGCATGTACTCACGTAGCGGACCTTGAGAAGACCTTTGATGTCATGGACTCCTACAGAATGAAGCTCAACCCGGCGAAATGTGTCTTCGGGGTAGGAGCCGGGAAGTTCCTGGGGTTCATCGTTAATCAGTGGAGGATTGAAGTAAACCCGAAGAAAATCAAGGCGTTACTCGACATGAAGACTCCTAGGAGTATCAAGGATGTTCAGAGACTCACTGGAAGGGTGGCGGCCCTGAATAGGTTTGTTTCCAGAGCCACAAGGACAAGTGTCTTCCGTTCTTTAAAGTTCTAAGAAAGGCCTTCCAGTGGGACGAAGAGTGTGAAAAAGCCTTTGATCAACTGAAGTCCTACTTGGGGTCTCCCTTGCTGCTGTCCCGGCCCATCGCAGGGGAGAGGTTGTTTGTGTACCTAGCAGTCTCCGAGTCAGCCATTAGCGCGGACATCATATGGGAAGAGGATGGGATTCAGAGACCTGTGTACTTCAATAGTAAGGCTCTTCAGGGGTCTGAACAAAACTATCCCCGCATGGAGAAGTTGGCTTATGCCCTGATACACGCCTCTAGGAAGATGAAGCCTTACTTTCAAGCTCACTCCATGATAGTCCTCACCGACTCACCACTACGGCAGGTTCTGCACAAACCTGAGAAGTCTGGAAGATTAATGACCTGGGCCATCGAGCTAGGGGAGTATGATCTTACCTACCAGCCCAGGACAGCCATCAAGGGGCAGGCCCTGGCAGACTTTGTCGCAGAATTCACTTGGGAAGAGGCCGAGATAGAGAAGGGCTTGGATGGCGGCGAAGAGACGAACCGAAGTGTCTTCCGAGATTCGGAAGAGACTTCCCCGTACGTCTTCCGAGACCGAGAAGAGGTTGCCCCAGGCAAAACTCGAAGAAGAGTAGAAGAAAATGAAGAGGATCGGTACCTCTTCGAAAAGGGGGTTATAAGAGAGGGGGTCTTCTCGTCAAGTGCAGACGTATGGAGCCTCTTCGTTGATGGCTCTTCTTGTGACGGTGGAAGCGGCGCGGGGCTAGTACTCTCGGTGCCAGATGGCACCAACATTGAGTACGCCTTGAGATTCAACTTCCAGGCCTCCAACAACGAGTCTGAATATGATGCCATGATAGAAGGTCTCTTATTGGCAACCACTCTTCGGGTAAAGCGACTCCTGCTTCATAGCGACTCAATATTGGTTGTCAATCAAGTGCTGGGGGCATACGAGGCCAAAAATGAAAGGATGGCCAAATACCTGAAGAAGGTAAGAGGGTTGCTAGAGTATTTTGAAGAAGCAAAGCTGAAGAGAGTACCTCGGCTGAGTAACAACCACGCCGATGCGTTGGCAAGACTGGCCTCGGCAATGAAGACAGACTTGGGAAGAACCATCCCAATTGAAGCCTTATGAAAGGCAAGTATTGAGGAGGATGAGGTATGTAACCCTTATCACAATGTAAACCTAGGAGACTCGTGGATTGACCCGCTTGTCAGATACCTAAAAGAGGGGGAGCTACCTGAGTCCAGGATGGAAAGAAGAAAGTTGAGATACAGGGCTGCAAAGTTCTCATTGGTAGGAGACGTCTTGTACAAAAAGGGGTTTCTACTGCCTCTCCTCAGATGTGTGCACCCTGCGGAAGTGCCCCAGGTCTTAAGGGAGGTTCATGAGGGTTCTTCCTCTAGCCACATTGGGGGAAGACCCTTAACCAAGAGGATCATCACTCAGGGATACTGGTGGCCTACCCTGTCTAAGGACGCCGCAGATTATGTGATGAGGTGCGACAAATGTCAAAGGTTCGCCACCATCCCTCACCAACCTCATCAGCCTATGACGTCGATCTCTTATCCATGGCCATTTACGGTACGGGGAATTGACTTGGTAGGACCTTTGCCAAGAGCAGTCAACAACTATAGATTCTTGATAGTTGCCATTGACTACTTTTCAAAATGGGTAGAGGCAGAGCCGATGATAACCATTACAGAACAGAAGACCTTCCAGTTTATCTGGAAGAACATCATATGTAGATATGGCCTCCCAAACAAGCTCATCTCGGACAAAGGGACCCAGTTCAAGAATGCCTCCTTGTAGAAGTATTGCCAAAGTGTGGGGATCAGACAGTTATTCTCATCTCCTGGTCGACCTCAAGCAAATGGCCAGACCGAGGTCACGAACAGAACCATCTTGGATGGAATCAAGAAGAGGTTAGAAGACGCGAAGGGGAGATGGATAGAAGAGGTCTACGCCGTGCTATGGGCTTACAGAACTACGGCAAGGACACCCACAGGAGAAACCCCATTCATGCTGGCACATGGCTCAAAGGCAGTCATACCAACGGAGGTAGGACTGCCAACTCATCGGATTCAGACCTACGACCCCGACAGCAATGGGGAGAAGAGAAGGCTAGACCTGGATCTCATCGAAGAAAGAAGGGAAGACGCAGAGGTCAGAAAAACAGCCTATCAGCAGAGGGCAACAAGATTCTACAATCAAAGGGTGAAGTCAAGACCCATTGCGGTGGGACACTACACCAAAACTGGCGATTGGTCACGGCCAAAATCCCTGACCAAACCTGTGGGTCGCGGACTTGGGCCGTGACCATTTCGGGCGTGACCATTTTCGTGGGTCGCGGCCCAAGTCCGTGACCAAAAAATGGTCACGGCCGAGAGGGGTCACGGCAGATGGTCGCGGACTTAGGCCGTGACCCATGCCGTGATAGGTCGCGGCTCTAATCCGTGACCCATAACCGTGACAAATTGGTCGCGGCCAAAGTCCGCGACCCATGTGCGTGACAAAAAAAAATTAAAAAAATTGGTCGCGGCCCTTGTCCATGACCCACAACCGTGACAAATTGGTCGCGGCCAAAGTCCGCGACCCATGTGCGTGACAAAAAAAAATTAAAAAAATTGGTCACGGTCCTTGTCCATGACCCACGACCGTGACAAATTGGTCGCGGACTTTGGCCGCGACCCATGTGTGTGACAAAAAAAAATTAAAAAAAATTGGTCGCGGCCCTAGTCCGCGACCCATTACCGTGACAAAAAATAAAAAAAATGGTCGCGGACTTTGGCCGCGACCATTTTTAAGCGCGACAAAAAAAAGTAAAAATGGTCATGGACAAAGTCCATGACCATATTTATCTGTAATTTAAAAAAAATGTATTTTTTTTTGCCCAATCCTAAAATTGGGGTTCCTGTGAGTGCATCATCGGTTGCTACGAGGTGTTACAAATATTTATTATAGGCAAAACAATAAAAAAAAATCACAAATTGCGAATTGAGAATGTTGTTAATAAACAAATATATATACAAACATAAAAATATTACACGTCTTAATAATTCACAGACCAAAAAAAAATTGGGCAGAGTTTCCTCTATTTTCTTGACATTCCAAAACCTGTAAATGAAAAACCTGCTTATTATAAAGCCCGCACGGCTACAAAATTCAACAATCAAATTATAAAAGCCCGCACGGCCATAAAACTAAACAATAAAAGCCTGCACGGCTATAACACATAAAAAACATTATCCTGAATGTCCACAACATATAAATAATCATCATGTTGTAAAACATTGCCTCCTTCATTTGATCCACGCGCAAAAATCCTACAAATGATAGGATACAAAAAATAAAAGTATCAGTAACCAAGTAATTTTACAAAAAAATTAATTAAGCTGAAAAATTGCATATATGAGTTAAAATTATCAGTAACCAAGTAGAAATATAAAAATTAAGTGTGGAAATAAGCAAATTATCATCGTACTCTCAAACCGGGACACCCGCGGCTGCGGGGTCAGTTCCTACGAGTTACGTTGGTCCCGTGGGAGGTGTTGGTGCCACCCACGGGGCCGTTCGGGGACTGTTTCGAGTTCTCACCCTCTAACGCCATGTTTTTAAGCCTAAGTGTGGAAATAAGCAAATTACCGTCGTACTCTCAAACCGGGACACCCGCGGCTGCGACGTCCGTTCCCACGAGTTACGTTGGTCCCGTGGGAGGTGTTAGTGCCACCCACGGGGCCGTTCGGGGGCTGTTTCGAGTTTTCACCCTCTAACGCCATGTTAAGCCTAATTGTAGAATTAAGCAAATTACCGTCGTACTCTCAAACCGGGACACCCGCGGCTGCGGGGTCAGTTCCTACGAGTTACGTTGGTCCCGTGGGAGGTGTTGGTGCCACCCACGGGGCCGTTCGGGGGCTGTTTCGAGTTCTCACCCTCTAACGCCATGTTTTTAAGCCTAAGTGTGGAAATAAGCAAATTACCGTCGTACTCTCAAACCGGGACACCCGCGGCTGCGGCGTCCGTTCCCACGAGTTACGTTGGTCCCGTGGGAGGTGTTGGTGCCACCCACGGGGCCGTTCGGGGGCTGTTTCGAGTTCTCACCCTCTAACGCCATGTTTTTAAGCCTAAGTGTGGAAATAAGCAAATTACCGTCGTACTCTCAAACCGGGACACCCGCGGCTGCGGGGTCCGTTCCCACGAGTTACGTTGGTCCCGTGGGAGGTGTTGGTGCCACCCACGGGGCCGTTCGGGGGCTGTTTCGCGTTCTCACCCTCTAACGCCATGTTTTTAAGCCTAAGTGTGGAAATAAGCAAATTATCATCGTACTCTCAAACCGGGACACCCGCGGCTGCGGGGTCAGTTCCTACGAGTTACGTTGGTCCCGTGGGAGGTGTTGGTGCCACCCACGGGGCCGTTCGGGGGCTGTTTCGAGTTCTCACCCTCTAACGCCATGTTTTTAAGCCTAAGTGTGGAAATAAGCAAATTACCGTCGTACTCTCAAACCGGGACACCCGCGGCTGCGGCGTCCGTTCCCACGAGTTACGTTGGTCCCGTGGGAGGTGTTAGTGCCACCCACGGGGCCGTTCGGGGGCTGTTTCGAGTTTTCACCCTCTAACGCCATGTTAAGCCTAAGTGTAGATATAAGCAAATTACCGTCGTACTCTCAAACCGGGACACCCGCGGCTGCGGGGTCAGTTCCTACGAGTTACGTTGGTCCCGTGGGAGGTGTTGGTGCCACCCACGGGGCCGTTCGGGGGCTGTTTCGAGTTCTCACCCTCTAACGCCATGTTTTTAAGCCTAAGTGTGGAAATAAGCAAATTACCGTCGTACTCTCAAACCGGGACACCCGCGGCTGCGGGGTCCGTTCCCACGAGTTACGTTGGTCCCGTGGGAGGTGTTGGTGCCACCCACGGGGCCGTTCGGGGGCTGTTTCGAGTTCTCACCCTCTAACGCCATGTTTTTAAGTCTAAGTGTGGAAATAAGCAAATTACCGTCGTACTCTCAAACCGGGACACCCGCGGCTGCGGCGTCCGTTCCCACGAGTTACGTTGGTCCCGTGGGAGGTGTTAGTGCCACCCACGGGGCCGTTCGGGGGCTGTTTCGAGTTTTCACCCTCTAACGCCATGTTAAGCCTAAGTGTAGAAATAAGCAAATTACCGTCGTACTCTCAAACCGGGACACCCGCGGCTGCGGGGTCAGTTACTACGAGTTACGTTGGTCCCGTGGGAGGTGTTGGTGCCACCCACGGGGCCGTTCGGGGGCTGTTTCGAGTTCTCACCCTCTAACGCCATGTTTTTAAGTCTAAGTGTGGAAATAAGCAAATTACCGTCGTACTCTCAAACCGGGACACCCGCGGCTGCGGCGTCCGTTCCCACGAGTTACGTTGGTCCCGTGGGAGGTGTTAGTGCCACCCACGGGGCCGTTCGGGGGCTGTTTCGAGTTCTCACCCTCTAACGCCATGTTTTTAAGCCTAAGTGTGGAAATAAGCAAATTACCGTCGTACTCTCAAACCGGGACACCCGCGGCTGCGGGGTCCGTTCCCACGAGTTACGTTGGTCCCGTGGGAGGTGTTGGTGCCACCCACGGGGCCGTTCGGGGGCTGTTTCGCGTTCTCACCCTCTAACGCCATGTTTTTAAGCCTAAGTGTGGAAATAAGCAAATTATCATCGTACTCTCAAACCGGGACACCCGCGGCTGCGGGGTCAGTTCCTACGAGTTACGTTGGTCCCGTGGGAGGTGTTGGTGCCACCCACGGGGCCGTTCGGGGGCTGTTTCGAGTTCTCACCCTCTAACGCCATGTTTTTAAGCCTAAGTGTGGAAATAAGCAAATTACCGTCGTAGTCTCAAACCGGGACACCCGCGGCTGCGGCGTCCGTTCCCACGAGTTACGTTGGTCCCGTGGGAGGTGTTGGTGCCACCCACGTGGCCGTTCGGGGGCTGTTTCGAGTTTTCACCCTCTAACGCCATGTTAAGCCTAAGTGTAGATATAAGCAAATTACCGTCGTACTCTCAAACCGGGACACCCGCGGCTGCGGGGTCAGTTCCTACGAGTTACGTTGGTCCCGTGGGAGGTGTTGGTGCCACCCACGGGGCCGTTCGGGGGTTGTTTCGAGTTCTCACCCTCTAACGCCATGTTTTTAAGCCTAAGTGTGGAAATACGCAAATTACCGTCGTACTCTCAAACCGGGACACCCGCGGCTGCGGGGTCGGTTCCCACGAGTTACGTTGGTCCCGTGGGAGGTGTTGGTGCCACCCACGGGGCCGTTCGGGGGCTATTTTGAGGTGGTTTAGGGTTGCGAGGTTAATGGCTGTAACGAGGGGTTGGGGATGTACATCGGTTCGAGGATTTGGGGTAAAAGTGGTGCGGGTAAATGATAAGGGTGGGTGAAATGGGGTGGAAGGATGGAAATAGGAGGTCGGGTGGGGGTTTGAAGTAGGTATGAAACCCGTAAAAGGATGTGGATCATTTTGGGGGTCGGGTGGGTGAAATGAGGTGGACCCCTAAAAAGAATTAGCGGGATTGGGGGCTGTGTAGTGTAGGGGCTGAATTGGGCTAGGTTGAGGGACGGGAGTTTGTGGATGAGAGGTGTGAACGAGCTGGTTAGGGTCTGGGGCAGATCTGCCGGAATATGGGTATTTTCCGGGGACATGAAGGTAGGGGCTGCCATTGGAAGAAGGCCGGGGAGCTGCGAAGGGGTCGGAAGTGGTTGGGGGGATTTCGGGAGGCTGTCCTGGGTCAGATGCAGGCTGGGGGGTTATTTTTTTGGGCTCGGGAGGTGCGTCGGCAGGGGTAAGGTGGGCGCAAGTTTCAGGCGATGGAGGGAGGGTGGGTGCGAAGGCGGTCAGGTCAGGGTGTTTGCATAGGGGGCGGTTACGGCAGCAGGTGGGCTGGGGTGGGCAGCATATATATGCAGCAGTTGGCATATATATGCATATATATGCTGCATATATATGCATATATATGCAGTGCTGCATATATATGCATATATATGCAGCATATATATGCATATATATGCAGCACTGCATATATATGCATATATATGCAGCAGTTATATGGCTGCATATATATGCACTTCCTCCTTTTTCAACAGTCCACACAAGCACACGCACGCACACACTCACACGCGCACACAAACACACGCACGCACGCACGCAATCCCCACCTTTGCCATGCCCTGCATTTTACTCCCGAAAAAAATTATGTAATAGCCTCACATCCCATGTCAGAAAATTTTGGTAGAGGGGCTGCCAGGATAAAAATGGTATATACTGGATTAGTTGGGATACGGTAGTTTTTCCCAAGGTGGAGGGGGGGATGGGATTTAGAGATTTCAAAAGTTTTAACCGAGGTTTGCTTGCAAACATGTGCTGGAGAATTATGAAAAACCTTAATTCCTTGTGTTCTAAAATCCTCAAAAATATTTACTTCCCTAATTGTTTGTTCTTAGAAGCAAAAACGGGCCACAGACCATCTAAGGTGTGGAGCAGTCTTATGGAAGGCAATGATCTTCTTTAATCAGGTCTAAGATGGCGTATTGGCAATGGTGAGTGCGTGAACATCTGGGTGGACGTGTGAGTCCCCACAATTCCCAGCGGAAAAATCTCCTCCCGTAGGGCCAGGAGATGGAATCTATCAAACACATCTCGTTTCGATGCAAAGTGGCTTAAAAAATCTGGAGCTTGTGTGGACTGTTGAAAAAGGAGGAAGTGCTTCAAATTATTTTGGATTTTATCACCAATATGCACACACTCACACGCGCACACAAACACACGCACGCACGCACGCACACTCTCACTACATATATGCATATGCATATATGCATACATGCCGCGTCCCCTCCCCCCTTCCCCACTCACACACACACACACACACACACACAAACACACACACACACACACACACGCACACGCACACACACACGCGCGCGCCCCCTGCCCGTCCCCTCCCCCCTTCCCACTCACACGCGCGCACACACACAAACATGCACACACGCACACACGCGCCCCCTGCCCATCCCCTCCCCCCTTTCCCACTCACACGCGCACACACACAAACATGCACACACGCACACACACAAGCCGGGAGCGCCGTGACTACACGGTCGGTTCCTACGACTTACATTGGTCCCGTGCGAGATGTTCGTGACTCTTGCGGGACCGTTTTGTGGGTGTTTTACGTTTTCACCGTTCGATGGCTATTTTAAGGCTGTTTTACGTGTTCAAAAGTTATCCAAACCCAAAATAATTAAAAAATTGAATCAATGCATATTTAACCTTAAAATAAAGTTCATCATAGGTCTATCCATTACCTGGATATTTTGTTACACCCAACGCCAATCATAACCTTCTCTATGCCAGCAGCGATGCAATTTCAGATTATGTTTGATAGTAGTTCGACCCCAACATCAATGTATCCTATGACAGTGAAAAAATAATGAATTTTTTGCAAACAGTTATGTTCAATTAAAAAAATGGTAGAACCAAAAAATAGCGGGACATTACACTTAAAAGTAGATGAAATTCATAAATTAATGTAAAGTGCTAATACAATGTCAATATCATAATAGGATACAAATAAGATTGATGAGGATAAAATAATATTTTGATACTCAATCTTCCTCTAAATCAACTAAAAGATCCTTCAAATTAGGGTTGTCATCAAGAGCTGACTGGAACTCTTTTGGAGCCTTTAATGCGTCTACTTCAGTAGTCATACCCTTTGGTGCATGCACAACAATAGACCAATTGCCATCGTTTATGCACTTCGAGTAGAATACCTTCTTTACATTCTGAAAGGCACAAATAAAAGGCTCGTCGACTATGCGGTCTTTAGTCTTCAGCTTTGATAAATCTACCATAATAAGTTTGGAGTCGGGATCAACTTTGCAAGCATTCGTTGTATCCTCCACTTTTACCCAATCACAATAGAATACGGTTTCTGTGAAATCCAAGTAATCAAGTTCTAGGATTTGTTGAATTATCCCATAATAGGTTAGCACCGTATTCTTTGGATTTTTATCACTTTTGCTAGCGATACAGGTGGTCAAGGCAGAAATTGATATTCCACTGTTTTGCGTCAAAAGCTTTTCCTCATATGGATATGAAATGAAATCAAAACCGTTGGTGCGGAATTTCTTAAACTCTTTTGCACGAAAACTAGGACCTTTTGCTAGGCGTGCAAGTCTGGAAGAGACATCACCTCTTTTTAGAAGCTGCATTTATTAATGAATTTGTATTAGGGCATGTTTTTACCACACATGAATTTGTATTGTGGGAAATCCATGTAATAATCTTCAAATTTCAGTCCTGTGGTAATAGGTTAAAAAATATTATTACAACTGAAACAGAAAGAATATTCTTACGACTGAAACAAAAAAAATATCATTCCATACGAAACAAAACCAATATTCTTACAACTGAAACAAAACCAATATTCTTACAACTGAAGCAAAACCAATATTCTTACAACTAAAACAAAAAAAAATTATTACAACTGAAACGAAAGAAAATATTATTAAACCTTGGCCAACAGATAAAGTGGCCAAGTAATAAAAGATTTTGCATAATTCCTCAATTCCATCCCATCCCCGCTGTTAACGTACACAGGTACATCTCCGCAGCCGTTGTATATTTCATCGACCATTATTTTAGCCTCACCCTTCTCCAAAGGTCGGCGATGTACTAGAGTCCCCCTTTCCCTGGAGATGAGTATGCACACGCCAACAAACCTCGAATTGCTCATGTCCTTGATATAGTACTCTTCGCCATAGTCACCGTGAGCTGTTGACGATGATCCGAGCCCCGTGATTGGAGGATGAGGCATTTGAGAGGGGAATGTTGGAGGGGAAGGATGTGTGAAATCTTGAGGAGGCATTGGGGGCCTATAACTTTCAATAAGATTCACAAGTTTCCCAATTTGATTGTTCAATAATCCCAGGGAATTTTTAAGGTCATGGACATCCCCATCGGTCTTCTGTTGGTGCTCCTTTTGGGATGAGATATAATTCTTGACCGAAGATAGCTCGTCCACAAGAGGTGCAATGTGTTGAAGTTTTGTTTTTGGCATATGTGAGCCAACGCCTCTCGTCCTCCCCCTTTTGTCCTTTCCAAAGGTCTTAGTCAGGGCATCATTTTCAAGGTCAAAGTCATCAGTAGGGCACGAATCTGATTGACTGCTGATGGCCTCTATTGATTCCAGTGTCTTAGCCAACTGCAGGGGGAATTTATTATCTTTGTCCCGTCGAGCATGAAGGAATAAGTTGGATCGATTTGGGTTTTTACCGGCATCTGGACCATCTTTTGTCCTACTCTCCCATTCATTCTTCAAATCCTCATATGATTTGGATCCCAGCCTATGGATATCAGTTTTTTGTGCCCTATTTTTTTTGTTTTGCTCCCTCTGGACCAACTTGTTTTCCTTCGCCTCATTCTCCAAAAACTTATTCCACTGATCCACCGGCATTTCAACATTGGGAGGCACTTTCTCTTTCAAAGCCAAAATATCGGAGCTCGCTACCTCTTTCGGGAAATGTTTCTTCCGAAGGTTTCTCCTGTATGTCCTCAATCCTTCAGCAACCCGAGATAGAACCTTATTCTTGGAACGGTCAGGAAATGATAAATGCTTGCAAAGTTGGTTATATATGTCATCTTTGACAGATTGATCAACAAGGTTCCAATTATCTGGTCCACCGACTCCCACGTTCATTTTTCCCAGCGACAAACACCGGGCTTTAAAGTTCAGCACGTCACTCCTATCACCCATCGGGTTATTCCCGAGAAGGGAGAATCCAATAGGCTTCTTTTCATTTGAGCGGGAGGCATCATGAGTGTTGGATTGGGGCGTTAAAGCAACGGGAGTGCCGGATTGGGGTGTAGGAGCACTTGGGGTTGGACTTGGTGAGGAGTGAACCATTGGTGGAGTTGTGAATTGCTCAGCCATTGGTGTTGAGAATTCGGGTTCTGCAGAAGATCGTGAACCTCGTTGTGGTGTCACATCGGCACTTGGTACCCTAGGGTTGTTTCCTCTCGACATTATCTACAAAAATTAAAAAATATGAGTGACTAAATAATTATAGTAATATGAAATTATAACTAATTAATCAAGCTTAATTAGTTTTAGATATATAAATAGATAGATAGATACCTTTTCAAAGTAAGACTTTAGAATAAGTTCAATGTGTCTGATCTCCATCCATTCGGTATTAGTTTTTAAGAACCTATAAATTTTTGCACGTGGCCAACTAGAAGGAAGGGTATCTATGATTGATGTGTAGATGTCAGTGACATGAACTCGGAATCCCCTATTTCTCAACTTGTTGGCAAGATTCAATTTTACGTGCATGTGGCGCGAGACATCACAGTCTATGTCAATGCTCTCTGTACGCAGTTGTATCCATAACGGGTGGATTTTTTTTCCGCCTTCTCCAACAACGTAACCAAGGTCAGGGCTATGTCGGGATTATGTGTGTGAAATATATTTTGTATAACGTCATCCCAGTTTTCTGGTAGAGAAAATAGAATACGATCGAACAAGTAATCTTGCTGGATATCAAATCCATGATTTATAAGGTAGTTAAATTGTTCGATCTTTTTATTTTCGTACCTATAAATAGGAGTACCCTCTATATGACGCACGCTAATAAAAGAGTTATGTGTGCGGTCTAATTGCAACCTGTCCCACTCTTGTTGACAGTATTTATCACCGTGCCTCATTTTTCCTGAGAAAAGTAGTATCCAACAAATTTTATAACATATACATTTATCGACACTAGTATCAATTCAACATAGTATCCAACACGACATGCATATAACCCCCAATATAGTATGATGGCACGCATATAACCCCCTATAAAATCCCACGAGGTAGATGTAATTTTTTTTTTTACTTATTAAGAATCCATTTAATAATATTTTGTCAAAAAAAATATAATGTCTAGGGTTATATTTTGAATAATATTTTGTCAAAAAAAAAAATCCCAATACAATGTCTAGGGTTTATTGAAATAAAATGTCTAGGGTTTATTGAAATAAAATACAATTTGTTTGTATTTACACACATAAACACACATACACACATACATATAAACATAAATCTATACATACACACACATATATACAAATCTATACATACACACACACATATAAACATAAATCTATACATACACACACATATATACAAATCTATACATACACACACATAAATCTATACATACACACACATATACACACATATACTAACACAATGAGAATCGAAATGCACGAGAATCGAAATGAGGGATGGAAATCGCACAAATAAACACACAATACCTTTCTGAGCCGAAATCTCAAGGATGGAAATCGCACAAATCGCCTAGGGCTTTAGACACTGACCTCGATCGACAGAAATGAAATGAGGGAGGCGCGATTATTTTTTTTAAGGACTGAACCTGGTCACGGCCAACCACCGTGACCCACCATGCGCGACCCTTAAATGAACTGCTGCTCGATTGAACCTCGTCACGGCCCAGAGCCGTGACCCCCAGTGCGCAACCTGCAAACCCCACCACTGCTCGAATGAGGGATGGTCACGGTCTAAAGCCGTGACCCATACAAGGAAATGGTCACGGCCCTCAGCCGTGACCCGTGACCCCCATTGCGCAACCTGCAAACCATCACCACCACTGCTCGAATGAAGGATGGTCATGGCCTAAAGCCGTGACCCATACCCAGAAATGGTCAGGGTCTTCGGCCGTGACCCTAAATGTGTGTGTTATTTACTTCGTCGTGCCTTTGGTCACGGACTTGGGCCGTGACCCCATCCGCGACCAGTTTGGAGGGAATTTTGGCGCGAATTTGGCGCCAAGATGGTCACGGTCTGGTCACGGACTTGAGCCGTGACCCACAGTGGTCAGGGACTTGGGCCGTGACCACTTTCAAAGCATCCATGGTCTAGTGTGATAATAAATATGGTCACGCCCAAAACAGCCTTGGTCATGGCCCAAGTCCGCGACCAACGGGTCGCGGACTTGGGCCGTGACCAACTCGGCGTGACCATTCGCAGGATTTGGTGTAGTGGGAGACCTAGTGCTTAAGAAGACCCTACAGAAGACAAACAAGCTACACCCGAACTGGCATGGCCCCTACAAAGTAACGGAAGAGGTTATGCCTGGCACGTATAGGCTAGAGAACCTAGAGGGAGAACCTTTCACCAACCCGTGGAATGCTGATCACCTGAAGAGATATTTCATATGATGTTGCATAGGGTTTGTAATTTGTAATTGTACCATCTTATCAAGAAGAGGTTATTAATAAAGATCAATTTCCATGTCAAGTTCTTGTTTTGCTCTTTAAACCAGAAATTTATTATGAGGCTAACCTCTTAGGTAATGACCTCAGAGCATCACTCGGTGGTGACGAGGTCTGAGCTCAGACACCTGGGTTAGATGACCTCAGACCCTTAACATCATTAATTTGGTGATATTTATTATGGGTCTAACCTCTTAGGTAATGACCTCAGACCCTCATAACATCACTCGGTGGTGACGAGGTCTAGGCTCAGACACCTCGGTTAGATTACCTCAGACCCTTAACATCATTAATTTGGTGATATTTATTATGGGGCTAACCTCTTAGGTAATGACCTTAGACCCTCATAACATCACTCGGTGGTGACGAGGTCTGAGCTCAGACACCTGGTGTTGATGTAAAAAACTAGATCGCTCTAATTATTTAATCACAGATAAATAAATAAGACAAAGATTTTTAAAGTGGTTCGGCTAGGAATAAAGCCTACGTCCACTGTTATGTTATTGCTGAGTGTTTGTGGAATTCTTGATTACAAGTTCTCTCAAGAAATTCCGGTCCCCTTGAATGAGGATGATACAAGGTATTTATAGCCTTGAGGCTGTACATGAAAGGGTCGATACATTAAATGATATACATATGAAAGGGTAATACATTTAATGCCCTTAGACTTGTGCGTCAAGGATAATCATTTAATGAACCAGTTGGACTGTTCGTTATCTGGCAATCAATGCTGTGGCCGAGATGCAGCTCGGACCGTCTGAGTAACTCGGGTATGTTGATCTTCCTGGTATTCAAGAATTCCTCGGAGAGGTATGTTCCTCGGAGCCTATGAGTT
Source organism: Sambucus nigra (assembly GCA_949130495.1). Classification (NCBI taxonomy): domain Eukaryota; kingdom Viridiplantae; phylum Streptophyta; class Magnoliopsida; order Dipsacales; family Adoxaceae; genus Sambucus; species Sambucus nigra. Next base: position 610,670,328 of record OX422215.1, on the reverse strand, counting down.
CCTCGGAGAGGTATGTTCCTCGGAGCCTGTGAGTTCCTCGGAGAGGTCTGTTGTTGCCATGTAGATAGCCGGGTGTCTTCGTATGATTGGTCCACGTCAGCAGATTAAATTTGGTATCAACAGAAGCCCCCAATGCTTCATGCTTGATGGTTTACTTGAAAGGATGGAGTATTTTATTTTGCAGTGTTGCTCGGTGCTCGTGAAATTCTTGATCTACCTTCTTGATTTGTTGAACATAAAGGGCATTATCTCCTGGACGACATATGATGCCGCTTGTAGCTTATCATAATCTTCAAGTATGTTGATTGGTTTGTTAGCCGACCTACTGCATTCTGTGAGCTAGTGGTGGACTTTGAAACATTTTCTTACAACTTCTTCTTCGATGTTGATCGAGACAGTAGTAGCAAAGATCTCAGTGATGTAGATGCTGATTTTAACTTCTACCTCCACTCGGGGGCGAGCAAGAGGTTTTCGGGGATGAGCAAGAGCTGCTCGGGGACGAACAAGAATTGCTCGGACAGACCATCTGTGATGAAGATCAGAATGCTGAAATATCTTAATTTCATAAAATTTCCATTATGCTTTGGATGATCTTCCTGCTGGCGAGGAACCTGTTTCAAAATCAGAGGGAGAGAAACCAGTAGAGTAGGAATCTCAATGTAATAATTAGTACACAATTTAATATCAATGTAATAAATTTGCATAATTCATTTTGAATTCAGTGAAAGAATTTCATTTTTGTTCACAAATTTGAATTTGCTATTATTTTGTAAATATCAAACACATTATTATTTGTGCTTGCATAACAATATTGTATGGTTCATCGACCAAAAAAGTTACAAGTATTAGTAATGTTGCTCGATCACTTAATAATAAAGTAATGAGTATAATTTATTCAAAGTGTTTCCAACCAACCAAGGTGGATAAATAATGTTTGTCGACCAACTACAGTTGATGGGTTTTTATCCCCGACCAACCATACTTGGTATAGTTTGGAATATTTTGTTCTTTAAAGAACTTTTTGAAATAATGTTACCTCCTGACCAACATAAGTTGTAATATGAGAGTATATTTTTATCTTACCAACCGTAATTGATCATGCTGGTGTACACTTTTTGGCTCCTTAAAGCTTTTGGCTCCTTAGAGCATGTCCTCCTAACCAAAGGAGGTTGGCTACTTATAGCACTTTTGCTCCGTAGAGCGCTCCGGAGAGCTTATCCTCCTAACCAAAGGAGGTTGGCTACTTATAGCACTTTTGCTCCGTAGAGCGCTCCGGAGAGCTTATCCTCCTAACCAAAGGAGGTTGGCTACTTATAGCACTTTTGCTCCGTAGAGCGCTCCGGAGAGCTTATCCTCCTAACCAAAGGAGGTTGGCTACTTATAGCACTTTTGCTCCGTAGAGCGCTCCGGAGAGCTTGACTCCGTAGAGCATGGCTCCGTAGAGCATGACTCCGTAGAGCAGTCTTCTTGGTTGATCCTGTAACATCCACAGGTTGATCAGCGAGCAATGTTTGTTTCTCGGGAGTATTAGGAATCCTCCCAACCATTTCTGCATTGCATCCTGTAACATCCACAGGTTGATCAGCAAGCAACTTTTGTTCCTCGAGAGTATTAGGAATCCTCCCAACCATTTCTGCATTGCATCCTGTAACGTCCACAGGTTGATCAGCAAGCAATGTTTGTTTCTCGGGAGTATTAGGAATCCTCCCAACCATTTCTGCATTGCATCCTGTAACATCCACAGGTTGATCAGCAAGCAACTTTTGTTCCTCGAGAGTATTAGGAATCCTCCCAACCATTTCTGCATTGCATCCTGTAACGTCCACAGGTTGATCAGCAAGCAACTTTTGTTCCTCGGGAGTATTAAGATTAGTAAACTCCGCTATAGCTTGTATTAATGGCATGTCGGTATGCACGGTATGGGCCTGGAAACACAACCTCCTTCTTCTATTTGCTTTAATTAATGCCACTGCCAATTTTTCCAGCTTTGGGTATCTGATCTCTGCACCTCTTCTTTCGTTTTTGGGGATCGCAACCCTAAAAGGGCTTTGATCTTGTCTGGATTTGCTTCAACGTCTCGCTGGTTGATGATGTACCCGAGGAACATTCCTTCTCGTACTCCAAATGTGCACTTCGTCGGGTTGAGTTTCATTTGATAATTATCCAGTTGATCAAAAGTTTGACTCAAGTCAACCAAATGATCAGCAGCTTTCTTGCATGTCATCAACATAGACTTCCATACTGCAACTGATTTTCTCGGCAAAAACCTTGTTCATCAGCCGTTGTTATGTCTTCAGGTTTCATTTTAATCTAGTTGTAGCCAGAGTAAATATCCATGAGCAACTCGTGTCCCGAGGTAGCATCCACTGCTTTGTTGAGATCGGTGAAATCAACACACATTCTCCATTTATTGTTTTTCTTCTACCCGGCAAGGAGATCTAGATCTCTCTTTGGCTCGGTCTTCATTTCCTCTTGTGTAGCTTGATTCTTCTCGGGGCTGGATGCTCTTCTTCTCGTATGTCATGTCAATAAGTGGCTCAGCTTCTATCCACTTAGTAAAATAATCTACTGTGATGACGAGGTATTTGAATCTTCCTCGAGTCGTCGGCAATGGTCCAACCAAATCAATCCCCATATGGCAAATGGCCAAAGGGAGTTATGGGTGTCAACAATGCTTTTGGAATTCTTCGGATGGAGGAAAAGCGTTGGCACTTGTCACATTTCTTGGCATAGGCTTATATAGTTAGCTCTCATCGTCGGCCAGTAGTATCTCTGCGTCATCACCTTTTGCAAAAGTGTCCGACCTGCTACATGGGCTCCACAGGACCCTTCATGGATCTCTTTAACCAATTCTTTCACCTCGGAGGAATGTACACATCTTTGCAAACCTGCCATAATTCCTCGTCTATACAAAATACCATTAATTAATACATACCGAGCAGCTTTAAACTTCCATTTCTAGGCAGCGAGATTATCCTCCGGTAATTGTTCCTCCTCAATATATGCTCCGACTTTCTAATACTTCAATTGGTATCGTTCTTCGCAGCTCGGTACAAGTAGCTGATGCTAATCGGGCCAATGCGTCTGCTCTAGCATTCTCCATCCTCGGTGTCCTCACCAATTGAATAGCATCAAATTCTGTCAATAACTCCATCACCTTTGCATGGTACTTGACCATCGACTCTCCATTCACTGCATATATTCCCATCATTTGATTCAATTAATTGAGAATCACTGAAAACAATTACTTGCCGTGCCTCCATGACTTTCGCCAAATGAAAACCTGCTATCATAGCATCATACTCAGCCTCATTATTGGAAGCTTTGAATTGGAATCTCAAGGCATACTCCATGTCAATATCATCTGGGGTGTTTAAAACAATCCCTGCTCCACAACCAGCTGTGCAAGATGATCCATCTACATATAATCTCCATGTAGGTACCTCGTCTTCAAATTTCTGGTCTGACAGAGTTCCTCGGGGGAATACTTGTCGCTTTCTTTTATCATGTCGTGATACTTCTGAATACACCTCTTGAATTTCAATATACCTCCTGAACTTCAATATTCCTCCTGAACTTCAATATATCTCCTGAACTTCAATATTCCTCCTGAACTTCAATATACCTCCTGATTAGTCGGGGTTGAATTTGATGCTCGACTGCATGATGATATAAGAATGTGCCACCAAATGAACAAATATATCTGTAATATAAGCCCCCAATTGTGGAATGTGAACTTTGAATGAGATTTATCGACCAATACCAACCGGAGTTGGATTTTATCTACCAACCGGAGTTGGATTTTTTCTACCAACCGAAGTTGGATTTTATTTACCAACCGGAGTTGGATTTTGTCTACCAACCGGAGTTGGATTTTTTTCTACCAACCGAAGTTGGATTTTATCTACCAACCGGAGTTGGATTTTATCTACCAACCGGAGTTGGATTTTATCTACCGATCAGAGTTGGTGGTAATTGATAATAAATGATGAAGACTTCCTCGGAGCTGACCAACAGATTGTTGGGAATAAGATAATATAAATACTGGAGACCTCCTCGGCGCTGACCAACAGATTTGTTGGGAATAAGATAATACAAATGCTAGAGACCTCCTCGGCGCTGACCAACAGATTGTTGGGAATAAGATATAATAAATGCAGGATACCTCCTCGGCGATGACCAACAGATTCGTTGGGAATAAGATAATATAAATGCTGAAGACCTCCTCGGCGCTAACCAACAGATTCGTTGGGAATAAGATATAATAAATGCAGGATACCTCCTCGGCGATGACCAACAGATTGTTGGGAATAATATAAATGCAGGATACCTCCTTGATGATGACCAACAGATTGTTGGTAATAAGATATAATAAATGCTGGAGACATCCTTGGAGCTGAATAAGATATAATAAATATTTGTCGAGCTCCATGCTGAAATGAGAATAGAATATGCATCCAAATAGATATAAAGAATAATTAAAAATAATAAAGTGCCTCGCCAATCAGTCGAGGTAGAATCATATAATGCCGAACAAGAATAAGATCTTTCAGAACATAATAATATGGCCGAGAATGTTGTCAGGCCTGAATATAAATAAGAATTATCCGAACGAATGTTGTAATTCTCCTTAAAGCTGAATAAGTATCCTGTCGAGGCATAATTGCAGAATGCCGAATAAGAATAATATTTTCCAGAATATAAGAATATGGCCGAGAACTTTGCTGGGCCTGCATATAAATAAGAATCACCCCGACCAACTATTCGTTGGGGGTGAAATATAATAAATGTTACAGTTCTCCTCAGAGCTGAATATGATAATAAGTATCTCGCCGTGCTTCATGTTGAGATGAATATAGAATATGAATCCCAATGTATATATAGAGTCATTTGTGCTGGAGCAGATATTTGGGCTTGAATATAAATAAGAATTACCCCGACCAACTATCCGTTGGGGGTGAAATATAATAACTGTTGTAGCTTTTCCTCGGAGCCGAATATATATAGAGAGAAGAAATTTTTTCGAGCTCCATGCTGAGATAAATATAAAATATGAATCCGAATGGATATAGAATAATTTGTGCTTCAGCATTCGTCGGCATTGAATCTTGTGCCTGTAAAAATTAATAATTTGCTCTACCATATGTGTAGGCTGAATTGATTAGTCATGAGAATAATTTACTCATCCAATCAATATATGATATGTATCAGCATAAAAATTTCAAAATATGAAATAATATGTTTTATGCCAAATGTGTGTGAGATGGACAAATTATTATCAAATATGCATCATAAATAAGACGTAAAGTTTTTTGTAAATTTATTTAATCTCCAACAACCAATCAGGTATTAGTTGCTGTTTAAAAATATTTTTGGGGTGATCATAAGTTAAAAAGACTTAAGCCCCCTGCTTGTCCCCAAGCCGAACTCGTGTTTAAAGAAATATCAGGGGTGCTTCGCATTTTTTAATACCCCAAGATTCTACTGCTGCCGACAAACAACATGGATGTTGCCGACCAACATTTAAGGATATCTCAAATTATAGAATATATGGTTGGACGACCAGAATATATCGAACCTTTAGATCAAAAATAACATTCAATGTAAAATTTAAGCCTTAAGAATGTTAATTAAATGAATAAATATATAACCAACTAGATCGTGTGATTTCGACAAAGAAACTTTGTGATGTGATCAACGAGGGGCCAACATATCAAATTTGTGCCCAGACTCTTTTACAAGAGGTGGGTAATGATTTTTCAGGTGAGAGAAAATTATTTTTTATATTGATCCCTTCCTATTCCCCATTTGGAGAGATAAAAATATGGTGAATGATTGAAATTATTACCAAATTTATATCAAAAATCAATCAATGAGACTTTATTGACATAAATGGAAGCTGAACCAAATTAAATATATAATTCATAAAAATGAATGCAAAGAGTCTCAAACTTGTGAATGCAAAGAGACTCAAACTTGAAGAGAGAGAGAATATATATGGGTCATGATTTCCATGAGAAGACTTTTCATTGTCTTTAACCTTTTCCCATTCTTTTATTAAAAATATGATGGGAATTTGAATAGACATCAAATATCTTACAAAATTTATTTCAAAATCAACAATGAAAATGATCAAATCTTATCATCGTCGCATATATTGGTATATGCAATCATTTAAAATATTTATTCCATGATATAAAATTAAAACTTGAGAATCAAGCAAAGAATTATGATTTATGAAATCTACTATTTTTCAGATTTCTAAATAAGGATGAATTTAACAGTTATGATTCAAAAATCATGAGATGCAACATTTTGCAGATAAAAATTGGACAATTAATTTATGTATATAAACATAAAAATCACTATTCAATCAAAAGATGTATGTATAATTGATTATACGTAGAGAAAATAAAAACTTAGCTTTTGGTGGAGAACAACGCTTGTAACACCTTCCCACAGACGGCGCCAATCTGTTGATGTAAAAAACTAGATCGCTCTAATTATTTAATCACAGATAAATAAATAAGACAAAGATTTTTAAAGTGGTTCGGCTAGGAATAAAGCCTACGTCCACTGTTATGTTATTGCTGAGTGTTTGTGGAATTCTTGATTACAAGTTCTCTCAAGAAATTCCGGTCCCCTTGAATGAGGATGATACAAGGTATTTATAGCCTTGAGGCTGTACATGAAAGGGTCGATACATTAAATGATATACATATGAAAGGGTAATACATTTAATGCCCTTAGACTTGTGCGTCAAGGATAATCATTTAATGAACCAGTTGGACTGTTCGTTATCTGGCAATCAATGCTGTGGCCGAGATGCAGCTCGGACCGTCTGAGTAACTCGGGTATGTTGATCTTCCTGGTATTCAAGAATTCCTCGGAGAGGTATGTTCCTCGGAGCCTATGAGTTCCTCGGAGAGGTATGTTCCTCGGAGCCTGTGAGTTCCTCGGAGAGGTCTGTTGTTGCCATGTAGATAGCCGGGTGTCTTCGTATGATTGGTCCACGTCAGCAGATTAAATTTGGTATCAACACCTGGGTTAGATTACCTCAGACCCTTAACATCATTAATTTGGTGATATTTATTATGAGGTCAACCTCTTAGGTAATGACCTCAGACCATCATAACATCACTCGGTGGTGACGAGGTCTGAGCTCAGACACCTGGGTTAGATTACCTCAGACCCTTAACATCATTAATTTGGTGATATTTATTATGAGGCTAACCTCTTAGGTAATGACCTCAGACCCTCATAACATCACTCGGTGGTGACGAGGTCTAGGCTCAGACACCTGGGTTAGATTACCTCAGACCCTTAACATCATTAATTTGGTGATATTTATTATGAGGCTAACCTCTTAGGTAATGACCTCAGACCCTCATAACATCACTCGGTGGTGACGAGGTCTGAGCTCAGACACCTGGGTTAGATTACCTCAGACCCTTAACATCATTAATTTGGTGATATTTATTATGAGGCCAACCTCTTAGGTAATGACCTCAGACCCTCATAACATCACTCGGTGGTGACGAGGTCTGAGCTCAGACAGTTAGATTACCTCAGACCCTTAACATCATTAATTTGGTGATGGTGATGACCACATCATATTAAGTAATGACTTCAGAGATCATATAGCATTCAAATACATTCAGAGGTCAAGATAAAGGAAGAAATTGGCATTCAATAAAAGAAGAGATTACATAACACTCAGATGTCTGATAAATTACAAGTTCAGAATTACAAGTCAAAAAATACAAAATACAAGGCCAAGTTAAACATCTGAAGGAGGAACATTCGAAGTCTCGGCTGGGTTGACCTGTTCAGCATTGGTCACCTCAGCCACATCATCAACAGGGTCAGTTCCTCCGAGATCAGTCCCTTCCAGAGTAGCAGTTTGACCAGGGGCAGCAGCCTCGTCTTCTATCTCTTGCAGGGCCTGGGCAAACTGAGGGTTGGCGAAGCCGAGGCCCACAAAGTCAGAGGCCTTTATAGTGCCAACCTCCTTCTCCCTGACCTCGGCCCATTTGGTGGTGGCTTTGATACCTCTTTCGAGGTATTCAAAACCAAAACCTACGAACTCCTCAGAGACTTTGTAATCAACAATTATTTTCTCTGAGGCATCTGCAAGGGCGGCCTTCACAGCAGCACTGACCTTCCTCTGCAGGGCATCGTCCTTATCCTGCAGGGCCTTGGCGTGGCTTTGGACGAGTGCAGAGATATTTTTTCTAGACCCTGGGCCTTATTCTCAGAGTTTTGGGCCTTGGTCTTGGCATTCTGCAACTCTGACCTCAGACGGTCAACCTCGGCCTTCAGTGTGCTCTCAACCTTCTCAGCCTTCTGCCCCTTCTGAATGAGAGGCAGCTTCCTCATGGCCCAGTTAGATAGCTGGTACATGGCAGTGGCACCCTGCGTAGATAATGAAGAGGTTAGATGGGGGTAACATCAGACGTTGCACTTGAAAAATTATGGAAAAAAGGAACAAGTCATACCTGGGCAACCCTGTGGAGGCCGAACTCAACAAGCATGGAAGTGTCCATGGCCCTGTAAAAATGCTTTTCAGCCTCAGTCATCATGTTGGCAAGGGCGTCCATGGCCGACCACGCTATCAGAAAGTTTCAGCTGGTCCAGACGAGCCGACAAGGTGTCGGTTGTGATAGGGATCGCAGCGTCTGAAGTCTTCATTTGCCTGGAGGTCGACCTCTGATCCTCAGAGGCCGGGACCTCAGGGGCCCTCTTCTTGGACTTAGATGTTGAAGGAGCTGGAGGAGGAGCGTTCAAACCAGTCCTCTTTGCAAGTCTAGCTAAACTCGGAGCTGCTATCTCCCACAACTCGTCCGGGACACCTGGAGGTCTCTCTGCAAAAGTGAAAAGATAAGAGTCAGAAATCAAACATGAATGATCAGAGGTTAGACTTGAAACAAAAAGAAAAATCCTTACCAAAGTCAACAAGGGGGCTTCCACCTATGCTCGTCCCCGAGAGATAGTGAGGGGTCAGCAGATGTTCGAACTTTACGAACAGACCATGTGCCTCTTGGTCTTGCAGGGCCTTCACCTTTTTGCCGTTCTGAAGACTTAGGCCAGGATCGGCCCTAGCAGACATGGGGACCTTACCCCATCTGAGGGGTACCCTCGGCTCAAAGATGGAAGAGGGAACGGATGAGCCAAATTCCCATGGCCCTGAAGAAAAAAAATACCGGGGTTTCCAATTATGGTTTGAGGTCTGAGTGACCAGGAGCATCTTCTTCTCAGGCCTCCGAGCTACGAAGTGATAGTAGCTCGGATGATTTTTAGCCGAGGTAGGGACGTAACAACCAGCAAAGGCCTAAACCGGGAGGTCAGAGTGGTGGACTGCCCTCCACAAGACGATGGCCCCTATAATAACTCTCCAAGCATTGGGAGAGAGCTGTGAGGCGGCCAAGTTGATGAAGGAAAGAATGGACCTAATGACAGGGTGAATGGGTAGATGAAACCCTAACTTAAACATCTGCTCATACAAGCAAATTTCTCCATCTCGGCCGTGGTAGGCCCTCTCTTCCCTCAGAGGTCTCCTCAATTTGATTGAGGGACTGATGGAGTATAAGTATCTGAAGTGCAATAGATCCACCTCAGTGACTGTGCTCTCGTACTCGTCCGCCTCAGAGGTATCAACTTCACTTTCACCATTATCATCATCGTCATCAACCTCAACGTCGGCTGGAGCAGACGTGGACATGTGACCAGGGAACCTCTGAGCAAACTCGGCCCCGGTAACGGCCGATAGAGGGATAGCATCTAGAATGGGAGGCACAGCCACACTTGGCTCAACAAGTTCAACCTCGGAAGAAGAGCTTGAGGTACTTGTGCCATTTTGGGACGAGACGCGACTAGAGACCTCGGCCTGGTCATGGTCCTGACCAGTCTGAGGTGTGAAGTCCATGGCTTCTTGGAAAGAGTCCATAGACATGGGGTCAGAGGTAGAAGACTCAGATTTATACATCGGCAATCGGTTAGCAGAGACGTCTGTCTGATAAAAATTCTCAGGAGGATCAGGGTATACCACCTTAAGAGGTGGGGGAAAGAGGGGTCTGACAGGAAATTCCTGTGACCTACGAGCTTCTTCCTGAGCTCTCTCTATTTGCCTAATTTTCTCTAAAGTCTTCTCTCTAAGAGAAGGGAAGTCCTCAAGAATCTTGTACAGGGGTCTGAGCATCAGAGGACGACTCAAGACTTGGAATGACCCTAAACTTAAGAAAAACTCCTAAAGCTAAAAACACGATGGGCTTGTAAAGTAAAGGGGTTTGAAGATCAAACTAAGAAATTTGAAGTAAACACAGGTCACCTGAATTGATGAAGCTCGCCGGAAAACTCAAATGAACCACCGGAAATCCCAAAAACCTCGCCGGAAAATTCAAACCAAATGCTAAAAACAAAGGAAATGGAAGGGGAGAGGTACCTGAAGATGAGTGGATGGACGAAATGAAGAAATTCCACAAGAAATCTATGAGAAACCTTCTGCAGAAAGGGCGCTGGGTTGAAAATGCTTTAGAAAGAGAAATTGCAAGAAGTAGCGTGCACGGGAAAGAAAAGAGAGAAGAAAGAAGAAGAAAGGGTTAACCCCTTAAATACTTGGGCACGCTTCCCAAGGCCCATCATTGCCTTGAGAAACCCAAGGGACAGTTGACAGCGCACGCAAGACAGGTGGGCAAGCCTTAGCCTGGGACAGGTATCACGCAGGTGTTAACCTTGGGACGAACAGGCCTCGGAGGTGAAGCAATCCCCTAGCCACTTGATCTAGCATGTGACTAAGGGCTGGGGGGTGATTGATATGCCCAAGTATAACCTCAGCCCAGAGATACCTACCTCGGCCAAGATGATGGCCGAGACATTGATCGACCCTGAGGGGCAGGGGCCCACGATATCATCCCTCGGCCAGACCTACCTCGGCCCAGGCCGACACTACCCTATACGCTTCCATCAACCCTATGCCTGGGAATAGCAACCTCGGCTAATAATAGGCCGAGGTGACAAGGACCCCTAATCTTCATGGAACTAATCCTGCCTCGGCCTTGGCCGAGGTGACGAGAAGCATTAATCAGAATGTATATGCCCAACCTCGGCTAGGGCCAACCTAGCATAATGTCTCGGCTGAGATCAGTCCGAGACTCCTCATGACATTACCCGGATTGAACGGACCAAGCCTTTACAGCTCGACCTCTCCCAGGCCGAGGTCATTCACCAACATGACTGCCGAGTATCTGTTGACATTTGGATAAGGACACCTGGGCACAAATCAGTTGTAACAAGATTATTCTCCACATGGGGGAGAATATTTCATCATCATTGCTTACATGTGACAGTGACAGATGGCATTCCCACATTGGGGAGGATACCACACACATGATCATTGCATGCATGGGGGGTACAGTGCGCCCCCTAGGCACTATATATAGGGATCATCCCCTACCTTGCAAAGGGATCCTGCTATTAAAACCCTAGCTAAAACTCTGTCTAAAGATACAGTAGAGAGAGAGAGAGCTTGAGTGAATTGTACCCATGGCCATTAGTGTCTTTGTTCAGTGATACTATTCACACACTCACAGTGGATGTAGGCCAGATTGGCTGAACCACTCATATTCCGGTGTTGATTCCTCATATCCTCACCTCCTTCTCTTATCTCTATATATAGTTGTGCCACCATTGTTATACTTATATTGAGCTTGGAAACATCACACCTGGTGGTGCTAATTCTTAGCATCATCAACACATATTGGAGGCAAACATAGTTCACATATCCTTGGGTCACGCACATACCTACGCTCCCTTGGTCAGCTGACTTATCCACTTACAAATAAGTCATTCACAGTCCTATGTCCTTAAGGTACCAGTTTAAATCTCCCCGTAGGCACACAAAGATCATATGGTCCTTTTTCGAAAGCTAACCTCCCGTGATTGCAAGTATGGTAGGTATGTCATACACATAATAGTCCATAAACTAAGCATTCATATAACTTAGGTAATTATTACATTATTAAAGGTATATTTTCAGCGTTATACCATCAGTCTGATTCGTACGCTATTATCATCCCAACTTATGTATAATATATTTTGCCGATAAATCTCACGTAGTATAGTTTCGAGTACTTAAACCTATCCCGAAAAAGTTACTAAGTGTCTTACGTATCCCATATGTCAATTCAGTACATCGAGGTCCATATTTTTGTCTCTAATACTAACTTATCACTCATACGAATTTAAGTCATGCTCTCGCATCATATAATGGTAAATTACTCGCCGGACACTCGTAAGTTCAACACTACGTCCCAAACAAATTCTAATATGTTTCGGGATTCAATTTCATCCCTATTGGTCTCCCTAAAGTCCTAACGTATTTACATAGACCCCACCCACAACTTTCACTGGCAGGAATCACTTAAATTTAAAGAGGGAAAAATGTCAGAGTTTCTGGGGAGGTCGATCGATCGACCTATGAATGTCGATCGATCGAGCTATTGCAGGTCTCGAATTTCTTCTTTTTCAGTCCTAGTTTTGTCCCAATTCTTCATTATAAGATGTTAAATCCTAAAGTAAACATATTGGGTAATCATACAACCTACATACATGATTCTTAATGTTCCAGAATGCTTAAATCATCATCAATTAGACTTTTCTTGGATCAAATCATCCTATTATCATGAAAACCCTATTTTTTTCTATTTTCTTCAAGTATCATCATACATCTCCTCATAAATTAGTAATTACTATGCATGGTTTATGATTTCATTAATGAGATACATCCAGAATCAAAACTACATATAAATCCTACACTGAATTAAGGTTTCATCTCCAAATTTCATAAGTTTCAATATTTTCATGGCTATCATCAAATCCTACACTTTCATGGATAAATTATTCCCTGAATCTTAATGGCTTAAATCACTTTCCTGAAAATTCGATGTTCTGATCCTTTGATGACAATAAACTTCTCTTTCTCTTTCCGGTCACAAATCCGGCGATAGTGTTGGTGTGTGGTGGTTATGACCTTGGAAAACACCTTGGAACCTCTCCTCTCTTCTCACGTTGCCCACTACTTGGTTGTGGCAGATAATGGCCCTAAGGTTGGCTGATAAATAAAGCCTAAATTTCGTGGGTTAATATTCCCTAAAAATTAAAATGACTAAAAGGCCCTCCCGGGTTGTCGATTTTGACTAAAAATGCACCGGGACCCAAACTAAACCCCCGGCTAGTGTTTTCTGACTATCTCAACCTTTCTAGACACGTTGGCGCACTCCAAATGACCATACGGATGATACAAATATAATTTAATTTTAAATCTATTTAAAATAATTCCTGACGCGACTGACATGCGCGCACCAACTTAATTTACGAATTGTCATCTTTATGACTCGTGACAATTTTAATAAATTCAATAATCATATATTACCATATTCACTCAGTAATATTCAACATTATTATCATAATCAAATACCAACTCTCGTCTCGCTAGTATTTAAATTCAGACTAGTTTCTAGTTAATTATCCCATTTAATTTAATTGATCCCATGAAATAAAATCACTAAAATTTCGAGGTATTACAGCGATGTCCAACCTTCGCTAGTTGTGCACCAAACTAGATAAATTTCCCTTAATGCCACAATACCTTCGCTACCATAATGCAAATGTTCGATGTTCGCGAACTCCAATAGATACTTTTTTTCACAATAATTGTGTCCATTAAACTCCAAACGAATAACCAACAAAAATTATCCAAGTATCAGTTTCATTTTAAAACCATGGTGCGAGAGTTATCACAAATGGCCGGTGACACTATCATACTCACAAGTAGTGCTCAATCCCTAAGTTCTATGATCTGTGCACAAGTCTAAATCCCCCCAATGGCTCATCAGGATAAGACTGTCCATGATGTGAAACCTCCCGTGATAGTAGATAGCGTAGGTATGTTCACACACATGAAAGTCACACAATAGGTATTCACACAACCTATATATATCATCAATATAGGTATACACGCAACCTATAATATATTTTTCATACGCAACATATAATTCTCGAATATCCTATATATTATCCATTTGCCATTTTACTTTTCATCGTATTTTCTCGAGCATTTTCCACTACTCATTGGTTCCCACTTATCCTTTACGCTATTTCAGTAGTCATAATATCTCTCTACTACTAGTCTGGTCTTAGGTTCGCTCATTTTCTTCGTGACCCGGTCTAAGTCTGACAAGTTCATTATACACCCAATTATGTCTGATACTTCTTAGCCTTCATTCTCTCATTTTGGTTAAGTCTAAACCTTAACGTTGTCCTCCTGGTAATCATTATATCATTCGTTATGTTTTTAAGGTACCCCGAAAGTGTTCCCGATGATTACTCGTAAGTTCGACGCTTTAATAGGGAAAATTGCCAAAATTTGGGAAATCGAATCGATTCGCCTAAGAGGCCGAATCAATTCGCTTATCGAATCAATTCACCCTTGGGCTGAGTCGATTTGAAATGCGTGAGTTATCTCCTTCGTTATCCTGTTGCATTTTACACCATTTTCAATTATCAAAACCTCCATAATACATTCCCAAACTCTCAACCAAACCTACTAGACCCTATATTAACATGTATAAACGATTTATAACATAATCAAAACATTAAATCATCAAGGAGGGTCATTTAAATAGAATTAATTCCTCAATTAAATTCCAAAAACTCTAGGTTATTCTTTTTACTGAAGAACATCAATAAAACTCAGATTCTTTCCAAGATTTATTTTCCTGACACCCAAATTCATGCTACATACATAAATTAAATATATTTATCATGATTTCTGATATACCCATACATACCCTCGGCCAGGCCGAGGGCGTCCTCCACCCGGACGAGGTCAAGGTGATCTCTCAGCTAATATCAGACAACCCTTCAGTGGGATGACCCCTAATCAAGCCCAGACGACCCTTCAAGGGGCCGACCCCTCATCAGGACCGGATGACCCTTCAGTGGGCTAACCCCTCATCGTGTCTTGGACGACCCTTCAAGGGGCCGACCCCTCATCAGGACCAGATGACCCTTCACGGGGTCGACCCCTCATCAGGCCCAGACGACCCTTCAAGGGGCCGACCCCTCATCTGGCCCAGACGAACCTTTAGTGGGCCGACCCTCATCGTGGTCTGGATGACCCTATAAGGGTACGATAGTATGAGGCCCAGACCAAGCCTAATTTGGGAGATGCGTGGAATAGGCCGAGGGTGACATCATCACAGCGCATGATTTGGGAGACGCACGGAATATTACGTGTGAGACTCCTATGGCACGTGGGCAATACCGTTATCACTCCCTCACGTTAGGGAATATTATGTCATCATTAATCACATGTGGTACCTCCAGATGTCAGTAGGAGATTGGCTAGATCATAGCTCACATGCAGCATGCATGCTTGGGGGGTACACTACTCCCCCTAAGACCTATATATACTTATCACCTAGAACCCTGCAAAAGGATCGATAATTGTACCCCTAGCTAAAACTCTGCTTATGCACATAATAAAGAGAGAGAGTGAGCTTATGTGCACTGTATCCAAGGCTATTAGTGCCCATACTTAGTGGATCACACACTCACAGTGGATGTAGGCCTAATTGGCTGAACCACTATACATAATTATCTTATTCATCTTATACTCATCCACTTCTATACACTTACACACGTACATCTCTATGGCTGCCATTGTTATTACTGTTTGAGCTCATCATCACTTATCTGGTGCTGCTGAATCTTAGCATCATCAGTTTGGCGCCATCTGTGGGAACGAGAAGATATCTTTTCCTTTATACATCTTGACCTCACCGGGCACTCTATTGGTGAACCAGATCTCCCCCTTTGTGGAGCTGTTTCACCATTGAAAGAGACCCATTAAGGCTTTCAAGCTCATTAGTCTTTTGATCATTCAGCTCTTTTATAGCTCAAACACATGGCACCGGAGATGCCACCAACACCTCTTCCTCCACCAGACAATGGAGTAGGACCCGGTTCCAATCAACCACCACCTCAGTCTGAGATGGCTGATGTGGCGGCCGCCTTAAAGTCTCTGGCAGCAAGCCAGCGGATTATGCAGGAGAAGTTCACAACTCTTAGCCAAAACATACTAAGACCTCCAGGAGTCTCACCGGAGATGATTACTCCGGCAGCGGCTCCAGGGCATCATGAGGACAGGGGCACTCCCCAGGTACCAAGTAAAGACTTGCCACCTCCTCAATGGCGGAGGGATGTTGCTGACCCCCGGTGTTTAAGCTTGGGGAGGTAAGGAAATCCTTGCCCAGAAGACAGATATGACGATCTGGAGGGGGAGGAGGCCCCCATAGAGTGCTGGGAGTCGTATGAGGTCTCCAATAATACTGTGCGACCTCTCCAGGAGAGCAGAAGGAAGTGTGGAAGGCAAAATCCTGACGATTGCCCGAGGGACTCTGCTTTTGATCGTCTGTGCAGAGGGTCGGCCTTTGAGAGGCTAGGCCCAGCAAATGACTTGCGAGAAAAATTTACCCAGTCGAGAAGTGTTGCGAGGTTCAGAAGGGAGGCAGCAGATGGCAGAAACCCATGGGGGATGACCCCATGAACGGGACAACAGTCATAGAGAAGTAAACAATCAACACAAACCTACCGTAGCGGAACCCTCCGTTCACCTCAGAGAGGCGACAGGGGATAACATCGGCCAAGCCGACCCTACGAGGCCCTGAAACGACTCGATCCAAAGGTTAGAAGATAAGATTGGTGATATTCTGAAAAGCCGGGACCCTCTTCAGAGAGGATACTCCATAGGCTCACTCTTTGTGGTGAAGATAGTCAACTTCCCCATGCCATCCAAGTTCAAGCCACCAGTGGTCACCCCACGGTATGACGGGGGCACCAAATGTACCAATCAGCGGCATACATATACTCTATCTCAGACGAGATGAGGTATCGTGCCTTCTCTGGCACTCTGACTGGGGCTACACATGTTTGGTATATGTCTCTCCCTAAGAACTCCATTGAAAACTTTAAGCATTTAGCAGATCGATTTATCCATAACTTTTGCTTTGGAGTGAGGCCACAGAAGAAGACCACACACCTGCTCTATGTTAAGTAGGGTAAGGATGAGAGCCTAAGAGACTACATAGCTAGTTTCAACAAAGAAAAGTTAGAGGTTGAAGACTATGAGGAAAGCATTGCCATGATAGCCCTCATTGGAGGACTCTAGAAGGGAAAGCTATTATGGAAGCTTGCAAAAGACCCCTCGAGGACAATGGTTGAATTGTTGTCAACAACAGGAAAGGTGATGAACGTCGAAGAGGCGATGGTCGCAAAATACGAAGATGAAAAAGGAGGTACTAGTGGGGGTAAGTACAAGAAAAGGAACAAAGAGGGGAAAAAGAGGCTGGCATATGACAAATTTGTCGACTAGACCCCTCTGACGGTTAGTTACAAGCACATTTTGAATGAGATAAAGGGTGATCGATCCTTGAAGTGGCCTGAAAAGTTGAGGGTAGCCCCTCACAAGAGGAACAAAAACTTGTGGTGTGAGTTTCACCAAGACCACGGCCATGTGACCGACAAATGTTTTTCTCTGAAAGATGAAATCGAGAAAATGCTAAAAAAAGGGAATCTTAGGAAGTACGTTGACAAAGGCGTCTTCAAGAGGGGCTGAGGGGACCCCCAAAAGAAGAGAGGTGATGCATGCCGATAAGATCCTCCAAACATAAAAGACGACACTTCAAATGATGAGGACGACCCTGACCTCCCACCGAGAGATGACAATGGCCCTGTCAAGAGGCTCAATATGATCTCACTCGATATTGGGAAGATCTCAGGGGGACTAGCTGGAGGAGGGTCAGAGGTCGCAGACAGGAAGGCCCATATGGCCGAAGCCATGGCCGTGACAAAAGCTGTGCATTCAACCTCTATAGAAGAAAAGTGAGATAAGAGGAAGAAGGTTGATATGGATACTCTGATAGTGGGATTATCAAGAATGGACTTCAAAGGCCTCTTAGCCCCGCATGATGACCCTCTAGTCATTACTACCAGGGTGCACGGATGTGAGGTGCCGAGGAACTTGGTAGATCGTGGTAGCTTTGCAGATGTGATGTTTTGGCCGTGCTTCAAAGCCTTAGGCCTCAGCCGTGCTAGACTCATCCCATACCATCACCCATTGATTGGGTTCAGTGGGGAAAAGGTTCATCCTCTGGGAGTGTATGAGTCCGATGTCAGGATGGGGGACGAGTGGTCGAGATGGCTTACCAAGAAAGTCATCTTCTTCGTGATGGATGAACATGTCTTCTCGGCCTACAACATTATACTTATGTGAGTAGCCCTCAAGGGGTTTGAGTCTGTGCCGTCTACGGTTCATCAGATGATCAAATTTCTGACCCCTTACGGGGTAAGGGAAGTTAAGGGAGAGCAGACGACGGCATGGGAATATTACTTCAACTCCGTCGAAGAAAGAGAGGCGCACAAGAAGGCAATAGTACTTATAATATTGATACCCTTGACCCAAGGGATGAGAAAAAACTGAAGAAAGGAGAAGCCGCGGAAGAGGTAGAATCCATCATCCTCAATGAGAATGAGCCAGAAAAAACCGTCCTAGTCGGAAAATCTCTGAAGATAGACATAAAAGAAGACCTCATCAAGCTGCTAAGGAGAAGGCATAGTGTCTTTGTATGGAGTCACACGGATATGCCGGGAATCAACCCCAAAATTATGAGCCATAAGCTCAACGTGGTAGAGGGTGCAAAGCCAGTAAAGTAGAAGAGGAGAATTTATTCTTGAGAGAAGTATGAGGTCATTAGGGATGAGGTCAAGAAGATAAAAGATGAATAGTTTATCAAGGAGGTAATTTATCCTGAATGGCTGTCCAACGTAGTTATATTCCCAAAAGCCAACGAGAAGTGGAGAATGTGCATAGACTTCACAGACCTCAACATATATTGTTCGGAAGATAGGTTCCCTCTCCCCACATTGATCAGATGGTAGACGCTACCGTATGCCATGAGCTGATGAGCTTCATGAATGCCTATTCAGGGTACAACCAGATCTTCATGAACCCTGAAGACTCAAAGAAAACGACCCTCATTACCGGCAAGGGGATATACTGTTATAGGGTCATGCCTTTTGGCCTAAAAAATGCGGGGGCAACATATCAGCGCCTCGTGAATAAAATGTTTGAAGACCTAATTGGGAAGTCTATGGAGGTTTATGTAGATGATATTCTGACCAAGAGTTTAAAGGCCGAGGATCATGTGGCTGACCTCGAGGGGACTTTTAACATAATGGATAAGTACTGAATAAAGCTTAACCTGACCAAATGTGTCTTCGGGGTCGGAATAGGGAAGTTCTTAGGGTTCATTATCAACCAAAGAGGCATCGAGGCCAATCCTGGAAAGATAAAGGCCCTCATAGAAATGAAGACCCCCAAGACCATCAAAGACATTCAAAGGTTTACAGGGCGAGTGGCTGCTTTGAATAGGTTCGTGTCCAGAGCCACAGACAGGTGTTTACCATTCTTCAAGATTCTCAGAAAGGCCTTTGAATGGAGCGAAGAGTGTGATCAGTATTTTAAGGAGCTAAAGTCATACTCAGGGTCTCCCTTGCTTTTGTCACGACCAGTGCAAGGCAAACGACTACATGTGTACCTAGCCGTCTCAGAATCGGCCATCAGCGCAACCATTGTAAGAGAAGAGGGCATAGTACAGAAGCCTGTGTATTTCAATAGTAAGGCACTCCAAGGGGAAGAGAAAAGATACCTAAGGATGGAGAAGTTAGCATATGACTTGATCCATGCATCAAGAAAAATGAAGCCATACTTCCATTCCCATACAATGGTCATCCTCATTGACTCGCCTCTCAGACAGGTCTTACACTAGCCAGAAAAATCGGAGAGGCTAATGGCCTGGGCTATAGAGTTGGGGGAGTTTGACATTGTATATCAACCTAGGGTGGCCATTCAGGGGCAAGCGTTAGCGGATTTCATAGCTGAATTTACTTGGGAAGATAATGAGGATGAAGAGGAAAACCTCGAGAAGACAAATACCTGGCCAGACAGAATTGTTGATCCCTCCACATACAAGGCTGAGACAAGCACATCTAGAGAAAAAGTGACAGAAAATGAAGAGGGAAGATATCTGTTTAGACAGGGGTCCCTCACCGAGGGAAAATTCTCAGAGGAAAAAACCATGTGGAACCTCTTCATGGACGGGTCCTCTTGCGAAAGTGGAAGTGGGGCTAGATTAATTGTAACAGCACTTGATGGCACAGACATTGAGTACGCCCTAAGGTTCAACTTCAAAGTCTCCAACAATGAATCTGAATATGAGGTCCTGATAGCAGGCCTCTCCTTGGCTAAGTCACTTAGTGTCGACGATATTGCGGTCCATAGTGATTCAAGACTAGTGGTGAATCTGATACTAGGAGCCTACGAGGCTAAGGATGAGAGAATGGCCAAATACCTATGTTGGAATATTGTAATTTCCTTTTTATGTAAACTCGAAATTCGAGATGACGCGGAAGCGTAAAACGGAAGGATGGTTCAACTTTTAAAAACACAACAACGAATTTTAATTTCTTAAAAAAAAATAAAATTGCAACCAAGTGAAGTAAAATTAATCAATTAATATATTCACTTAAACCAATTAATTAATCCAAGTCCTAGAATTTGCCTAAGTCATATTTATCAATATTAGCAAATTAGGCGAAACCAAATTTTAGCAAATGACTTGAATTAAATAAATTTTACCCAATATTTAATATAAGTCCCAATTAAAGTGAGTGTGATGATTTAAACCGAATTTTATCTTGAAGTATCCTACGCATGCGTTCTAAATAAATTATTCAAGATAAAATAAACCAATCACACTACGCCGCGATGTACGAAGAAAAACCCAAGACGGGAAACAACCTCGGACGGCCCTAGCCACAAATCCACTAGATACGGAATTACAAGTACAAGACAGATAGACTTACAACACACGACTCGATCCCTCTCAAGCCCCGATACTTCTTCTTGTAGACACCTCTTCCTAGCGGATAACCTTGGAACACCACCGCGATCTCGGAATCCACCGATAGGACTTTATATGGTCACCGTCACCCGTACATGGAGCCTTTCTCCCAGTGGGTAAAACAACATTAAAAACACTTCTTCTTTCTTTGTGGGAGGTAGAAGCAAAACCCGAAACTTCTCTTCAATTCGGTGTAGAGAAAACCGGTGCCAAACTCCAATCAATTGATAAGTATATAAGAACTTGGAATAAACTCATTTGGGTGTAAACACTAGAGTGATGGAAATTTTTCTCTAAAAATCTCACTCAAAACATGAACATTTTCCTAAAAATTTTTTGCTCTCAAACTCTCTCTAAGAGATAAACTAGGATGGAAAAGTTAATTTGGAAAATGTTATTCCCGCACATAATAAAGTCTGAAAAAGTTGGTTAAAAACCAAGTGGGGAAGTGGGTGCAAAACTGCCAAAAAACTGTTCCCGCCTGGCATCTCGTTCGAACGACATTTCGTTCGAACGAAATCTCGTTCGAACGAGACTTCTAACGACGCTCCAGATTGAACTCGTTAGAATCTCGTTGGATATCTCGTTCGAACGACAATCTCGTTCAAACGACATATCGAACGACATGTTAGTGGCCTATACTGGAACCTCATTGGCAAACTCGTTCGAACGACATCTGGTTCGAATGAAAAAACTCGTTCGAACGACATATCTAACGAGCCACCAGAAAGATTGAAAAAATTCATTTTTAGCCCAGAAAACTTTATAAACATTTATTTAAAGTTTTAATTAATTCTTTCTTAAAACCAAACGCAGTTTTTATAAACCTAACACCCAATAAACTTTGTTCCAAGCTCCTATATATATATAATTGCATTCATACCTTGGGAGCATGGAACTATGATTGATGACGTAGAAACGAGGCACGCAAACCGGCATATTTGATGAAGCTTTATACTCTTTGCCGCTACGTCTTCAACAAACACTTCATAGGCTTGAGAATATTACAATTAAATAGTATCCTATGAATAAATGTTTTTGTCCGGAATTGAGCCAAAACTATATATGGACTCAAGTGGAAATTTGTGTCCTTACAAATCTCCCCCTTTGGCTATTCCGGGACAAAAACCAAACAAAAATCCTAAAGGGCCGTCAAGCTCTACTAGACTCAAAACATAACCCACCCAAACTTGACTCAACCCAAGGATCAAACGCTTTGCCGTTTAAACAATGCCGCTTTAGAAGAAATCCTGCACACTTAAACAAACTCATCAAATGCATAGGGAATATCAAAGTATTAAATGCAATTAATTAATTACTCCCCCTAAATTAATTCTTCCCCTTTAACAAACACATGACCTACTTAGAAAGACGTCTCCCCCTAAGATAAATCTCCCCCCAAACTAAGATACGATAATAATAGGATTAGATACCATTTCTCCCCCTATCCTTTTCTCCCCCTTTTTGTTCAGGAATAGGCAAAGGATAAAGAACTAATAAACAGCATGTTGAAGCTTAAAGTGTTAAGACATTAAAGTATATGGGTAATAAAAGCAAGGCAAAGACAAAAAAATATCATATATATATATATACTATAAATATACCAATAAGTACTTGCATATATATATATTGATATAAACACACACATGACACAAAATACAATAAGTTTGCACACTTGTATGGCAAAAATGCGTCATATGAAAACGAAAGTGTAGGGGTGTGAACTAGAAACAATTAAATTTAGACCCAAACACTTAATAAACATTCACGGAGTTCTCATTTGATTGCAAACTTTATCACGTTTAAATATAACCTCATGTGACAATATAGATTGAACTCAATGAACAAACATATACAATGCATACAAGCCTAGCATGATGATGATTCTACAAACCAAATAGAGTCATGACATTAAAGACAACTAGGATAAACGGACATTGTGCAAACCATTGATATACCATCCAATTCTCCCTCAATAAGCATATATATTCTTTTGCTTTTGAATGAATATATCAAACAAACATAGGCCTTGGCAATTGTTTTCTTTTTAATGCCAAATATTATGTTTTTAGGCCTTTGGATCACGTATTTCTTTTAGATCAAATAAATGGTGGCTTACTATCGCAAAGGATTTAATTCATCCTTTCGGAGCCCTTCCCCGTGCACATTTAGATATATAATTTTTTATCTCACAAAACTCACGTGCAACGGATTTTGACATGCACTAGTCCTCCTAGGTCATAGATATGTAGATGACTAGATTGGTAGGAGAACACCTCAAAAAGCTCAAATATAACATGTGACAATAAGATTTCAAAAGAGCTCGTGCATGTGTGAATAGAGGCATATAAAAATAGAATCCATTTAAACAACACAAAATCCAACTAATCCATATAAAACATGGTAAAGAATATTTTAAGGATTGAAAATCTAAACCAAAAGTTCTAGCCACGTGGTAAAAGATGGAATTCAAACACAAGTATATTCCACTTAAAGTGTGTCAAACTAAAATACACACAAAAAAAATCTTTTTGAGTTTTTAGCATTTTTCACCAAAAATAAATATATATACTCAAAAGGATAAACAAAAAACATTTTTATTTTTCATTAAGCTTAAATGAAATAAATAAAACACAAATGATAAACAAAAATCTTTTTATATTTTTCAATTAATTCAAACACAAAATATAATACAAAAAGATAAACAAGTCATAATTTCTAGCATGTGATATGAAATAAGGCAATGACTAGAAAATGACTAAACATGCATACATCTAGCAATGATATATAATATGAAGCACAAAAAGCTAGAGTATGCATAAAGCACTAACACATTCAACCTTTAAATTTAGCAAGGGAGGTAGTATGTGATAGTAAATGAGAATCATAAACCCTATTTTGCAAGGCAACCAAGTCGGATTTCCTAACCCAAATTAATGAAGAATGACTATCTTGGGGTGTTGGAACGTTAACTACCGTGGTTACTTTACTATGGGATTTTCTAGGAATTCGTTTAAGATCAAAACAAAATTTCCTAAGATGACCTTTTCGACCACAATGTGTACAAGCAAAAACATGTCGAAAAGATTTACCTAAGAAGTGATCTTTAAATGCATTCCTAGTAGATTCTCCTAAAACATTGGTCTTGGCTTTATGAGTAGATTCATTACAAGTATTGAAGCCTAAACCACAAGTTTCATTTTTAATTTGGACCGTTCCTAGCATTTTATCTAGTTTTTCCTAATGACACTCCAAATCAAATTTGACATTACTAGAATCTTTTAATTTATTTTTCAATTCTAAAATGCTAGATTCTAGTAAAACATTTCGCTCTTCAAAAGCAAGAAGCTCCTTTTTCAAGGATTCCATTAAACCCCTAAGGCTATCTCTCTCGCCTTCTACATATCCAAGCTTCTCTCGAAGAGTCCTCTCACGTGTCCTAAGGTCTTCTATTAAAGCATTATCATCAATGACCTTGACACTCTCTCGTAAACTAGCTTCTAACTTCAAATTAGCTCTTTTCAATTAAATAGATTCTTTATAAAGTTCTTGAAAAGCATTTTAAAGTTCACTCACATTAACCTCTTCTTCATTCTCACTCTCTCTTTCTTCTCCACTCTCACTATCATCAAAAATAAGGGAATCATAAACTATGACCTTGGAAGTGTCATGTGTTAAAGTTTCATCAATCGATGAGTTCTCACTATCACTCACATGATAAGCCATAAAAGCCACAAAATTTTTCTTAGTGGGGGAATCGGGCTTCTCTTCCTTATCACTATCACTAAGGGTCGCATTATATGAAATGGGTCGCTTACCCTCTTTCCTTAGTTTAGTGGGGCACTCATAAGCCCTATGGCCATAACCTTCACAACCAAAACACTTATTAGACTCATCCCTATCTAAATGTTCATTACTAGATTTAGGGATCTTCTCGGCATTAGGAATATTCTCGGCTTTAGAAATCTTTTCGCCTTTGTCATGCTTAGAAGATTCGAATTTCTTAAAATCATTTTTAAATTTATCTTTGTTAATTTTAAGAAATTTTCTAAATTTGCGAGCAAATAAAGCCATGTCTTCCGAGTCACTATCGCTCTCGTTCTCTACTACTTGTTTGACCTCTTTTCGGGCTTTTAAAGCAACGCCCTTTTCGATTTTCATTTCAGTTTTAGAGGGAAACATATCTAGTTCATAGGTTTGTAAATCACCTACAAGCTCTTCTAATTTCGTAGAGGCTAAAGTGGGTAAAGAATTTAACACGGTCACGTTTGGAATAAATCTATCGGGTAGGGACCTTAAAATTTTCCTTACAACACGGTCGTCAGGTATTTTCTCTCCCAAGTTAAAATATGAATTAACAATATAATAAAGTCTTGCATAAAATTCATCAAACGTTTCTTTTTCATTCATTTTGATAGTTTGAAATTGAGTGGTGAGGTTTTGGAGTTTTGAAGCTTTAACGACACTAGTTCCTTCATGAGTTAATTGTAAAATATCCCAAGCTTCTTTAGCGGTTTCACACGTCATAATACGTCGGAATTCATCCGGTGTGACAGCGCTAAACAAGGCATTCGAACCTCGGGAATTAAAATTAGCAAGTTTAAACTCATTTTCAGTCCATCTATCGGCGGGTTTGATAACACGTTCATTTTCAACTAAATAAGTAGGTGGGGACCATCCGTTAACAACAGACATCCAAACTCTCTCGTCGATAGATTTTAGTGCCAATTTCATGCGCGCTTTCCAATACGCGTAGTTTGAACCATCAAAAATAGGAAATTTTGAAAATGGGGAAAATTCCATTTTAGCCAAAAAATATTTAAGGATCGTTAACGAAATAATTTATCGCTTTGGCTCTGATACCACTTGTTGGAATATTGTAATTTCCTTTTTATGTAAACTCGAAATTCAAGATGATGCTGAAGCGTAAAACGGGAGGATGGTTAAACTTTTAAAAACACAACAACGAATTTTAATTTCTTAAAACAAAATAAAATTGCAACCAAGTGAAGTAAAATTAATCAATTAATATATTCACTTAAACCAATTAATTAATCCAAGTCCTAGAATTTGCCTAAGTCATATTTATGAATATTAGCAAATTAGGCGAAACCAAGTTTTAGCAAATGACTTGAATTAAATAAACTTTACCAATTATTTAATTTAAGTCCAAATTACATTGAGTGTGATGATTTAAATCGGATTTTATCTTGAATTATTCTACGCATGCGTTCTAAATAAATTATGAAAGATAAAATAAACCAATCACACTACGCCGCGATGTACGAGGAAAAACCCAAGATGGGAAACAACCTCGGACGGCCCTAGCCACAAATCCACTAGATACGGAATTACAATTACAAGACAGATAGATTTACAACGCACGACTCGATCCCTCTCAAGCCTCGACGCTTCTTCTTGTAGAAACCTCTTCCTAGCGAATAACCTTGGAACACCACCGCGGTCTCGGAATCCACCGATAGGACTTTATATGGTCACCGTCACCCGAGCATGGAGCCTTTCTCCGTGTGGGTAAATTAACATAGAAAACACTTCTTCTTTCTTTGTGGGAGGTAGAAGCAAAACCCGAAACTTCTCTTCAATTCGGTGTAGAGAAAACCGGTGCCAAACTCCAAGCAATTGATAAGTATATAAGAACTTGGAATAAACTCATTTGGGTGTAAACACTAGAGTGATGGAAATTTTTCTCTAAAAATCTCACTCAAAACATGAACATTTTCCTAAACAATTTTTGCTCTCAAACTCTCTCTAAGAGATAAACTAGGATGGAAAAGTTAATTTGGAAAATGTTATTCCCGCACATAATAAAGTATGAAAAAGTTGGTTAAAAACCAAGTGGGGAAGTGGGTGCAAACTGCCAAAAACTGTTCCCGCCTGGCATCTCGTTCGAACGAGATTTCGTTCGAACGAAATCTCGTTCGAACGAGACTTCTAACGACGTTCCAGATTGAACTCGTTAGAATCTCGTTCGAACAACATATCGAACGGCATGTCAGTGGCCTATACTGGAACCTCGTTGGCAAACTCGTTCGAACGACATCTGGTTCGAACGAAAAAACTCGTTCGAACGACATATCTAACGAACCACCAGAAAGATTGAAAAAATTCATTTTTAGCCCAGAAAACTTTATAAACATTTTTTAAAGTTTTAATTAATTCTTTCTTAAAACCAAACGCAGTTTTTATAAACCTAACACCCAATAAACTTTGTTCCAAGCTCCTATATATATAATTGCATTCATACCTTGGGAGCATGGAACTATGGTTGATGACGTAGAAACGAGGCACGCAAACCATCATATTTGATGAAGCTTTATACTCTTTGCCGCTACGTCTTCAACAAACACTTCATAGGCTTGAGAATATTACAATTAAATACTATCCTATGAATAAATATTTTTATCCGGAATTGAGACAAAACTATATATGAACTCAAGTGGAAATTTGTGTCCTTACAACCTAGAAAGGGTAAGGGAACTATTAAAGAGCTTCAGAGAGGTAAAGTTGAAGAGGATACCTAGGTATGATAATGGCCGAGCCGATGCACTCGCTAGGCTAGCCTCAGCAACTAGGACATAAGTCAGGAGGACAGTACCAGTAGAAATTTTGCTTTGACCAACGATCGAAGAAGAAGAGGAAACACTTGGCTTTTGATTAAACATCAACAAGGAAGCTTCGTGGATGGACCCTCTAATCATATACATTAAAGAGGGGGAGATGACAGAGGCATAATAAGAGAGGAAGAAGTTGAGATACAGAGCTGTGAAATTTACTGTCATCGGAGACACCTTGTACAAAAAGGGGTTCTTGCTCCCCTTGCTCAGATGTGTGCACCCGTCTGAGGTCCCTCATATTCTACAAGATGTGCATGAGGGGTCATGCTCAAGCCACATTCGGGGAAGATTGTTAACAAAGAGGATAGTAACCCAGGGATACTGGTAGTCGACTTGGGGAAAGACGCCACGACATACGTAAAAAAGTGCGATAAATGTCAAAGATTTTCCACAATCCTTCACCAGCCCCACCATCCTCTTACCTCCATCACATCGCCATGGACATTCGCAGTATGGGGAATCGATCTAGTAGGAGCTTTCCCCAGGGCCATCAATAACTATCGATACTTGATCGTGGCAATTGACTAATTTTCAAAATGGGTGGAGGCGGAGATGATGGTAACGATCACAGAGCAGAAGACCTTCCAGTTTATCTGGAAAAACATTATATACAGATATGGTCTCCCTAACACCCTCATCTTGGATAACGGGAGTCAATTCAAGAAAACGTCTCTGGAAAAGTACTGTGAGAGGGTGAGTATCAAATAATTCTTCTCTACCCCGGGCCGACCTCAGGCTAACGATCAAACAGAAGTTACAAATATGAAAATCCTAGAGGGTATCAAGAAGAAGCTCGAGGAGGCAAAAGAAAAATGGGTCGAGGAGTTGTACACTGTACTGTGGTCCTACAGGACGACGACAAAGACTCCTACCAGAGAAACCCCGTTCATGCTGGCGTATGGCTCAGAAGCCGTCATCCCCACCGAGATTGGGTTTCCTACTCATAGGGTCCAAATGTATAACCCCTAGAGGAATATGGAAGAAAGGAGACTTGACTTAGACTTGATCAAGGAAATGAGGGAAGACGCTGAGATAAGGCAAGCTGTCTACTAGCAGAGGATTGCCAGGTTTTACAACCAGAGGATGAAGCAAAGGCCAATCGCAGTGGGGGACTTAGTCCTTAAAAAGACTTGGGAAAAGCCTAACAAGCTCCACCCAAATTGGCATGGCCCATATATGGTCATTGATGAAGTTGTCCCGGGAACCTATAGATAAGAAAACCTTGAAGGGGAACCCTTTTCGAATCCGTGGAATGAAGATCACCTAAAGAAATACTATCAATAATGTTGTAATGTCCT
Organism: Sambucus nigra; assembly: GCA_949130495.1. Lineage (NCBI taxonomy): Eukaryota > Viridiplantae > Streptophyta > Magnoliopsida > Dipsacales > Adoxaceae > Sambucus > Sambucus nigra. The sequence goes on along the minus strand of OX422215.1, from coordinate 610,641,375 downwards.
ATCGAATCACAGTTGTAATGAATGTATTGCTCCAGCAGAAAACATGGAATGTTAAAGAGAATGTCATATTGGTCCCACATCTTGTATTTTTTAATTCTATTATAATTGGGGTTATTCTTGGTGGCAACTCCCCTCGGCTATAATGAGGGTAAATGGTGGGGACGACCCCCCATTCACCCTCAAGAAAGACAAGGGGGACTTGATTGAAAACATCATTAAGATTGGTGGTAACCACCCTTGGCTATAATGAGGGTCAATGGTGGGGACTACCCCCCATTCACCCTCAAGAAAGATGAGGGAGGACTTAATTGAAAACCACTAATATTAGTGGTAACCACCCTCGGCTATAATGAGGGTCAATGGTGGGGATGACCCCCCATTCACCCTCAATAAAGACGAGGGGGGACTTGATTGAAACATCATTGATTGGTGGTAACCACCCTCGGCTATAATGAGGGTCAATGGTGGGGACGACCCCCCATTCACCCTCAAGAAAGACGATGGGGACTTGATTGAAAACATCATTAAGATTGGTGGTAACCACCCTAGGCTATAATGAGGGTCAATGGTGGGGACGACCCCCCATTCACCCTCAAGAAAGACGAGGGGGGACTTGATTGAAAACATCATTGATTGGTGGCAACCACCCTCAGCTATAATGAGGGTAAATGGTGGGGATGACCCCCCATTCACCCTCGAGAAAGACGAGAGGGGACTTGAAATTTAAAACATCATTAAGATTAGTGGTAATCACCCCCGGCTATAATGAGGGTTAATGGTGGGTACGACCCCCCATTCACCCTCAAGAAAGATGAGGGGAGACTTGTTAAATGGGTGAACACATAACAACTAAGTCAAATCATACAAGAGACAAGCATAGAATACAGGAAGAGAGAAATTCCATTATAAGATCAAATTTCATGAAGCCGTGCTATAATATTTGTCCAAAAGGAAGTCAAGTACAAAAGCTTTACATGCAGAGGGTATGGGCCACATACGGCCACACTATTGAGCAACATCAGAGGGAAGGGCTTCAAGATTAACAACAGGGGTCTTTTTAACAACAAAAATAGGTCGATCCTTATAGGTGCCGATGCCTTCAACGTTCACCCGTGACTCTACATGGGCCAGCGCCTCAATAATCAGGGGGTCGTTCAACTCCACCACTTCCAGAGAGGGGCGGATAGACGATACAGCATCAGCGAACTTTAGGACGACCCACCGATAGGCAGCCCTGATCCCCCTCTCCAGGTATTTAAGACCCAAGCCTTGAAACTCATATGAGAGTTTATAAGCTTCCACTGCATCAGCCTCAGCCTTTTTCACTGCCTCAGCTTGTTCGCTCTTGAACTGAGCGTTCAGGGCTTCTTCCTTTACCTTGAAGAGGTCATCCTTCACTTTCAAGTCTGCATCGTGCTGCCTCGTAAGCTCATCCAGGACCCTAGCGTGGTCAATCCTGGCACTATCCAGTGTTGCCCTGGTAGTCTTGAGCTCGGTCTATAGCTAAGCCTCGTGCTGGATAGCTCTCTCGGCTTCATGAAATTTTTGTTGATTCTCGGCCATCCATTTGGTGGCCGACGTAAAGGCACAAACAGTCTACACAAAAGTAGGCACTTAGTAAGGGGTCGAGGGAATAGTTGGTGAAAAGTTTACTGAGGAAATAAAGTAAAAACAAGTACCTGGGCAAGAGTATGCAGACCGTAATCACACACCTTGGTAGGGGGCATCTTTGACAAAAAGTCATAATCAGCAGCCGAGGGAGCAGAGAACATGGAAGCCTTGGCCGCCCTTAGGTTGGCTATGAGGGAAGATGGTTCAGCCTTCAAAAATGTCAAATTTTGAGACCAATAAGCCCCCATACTGGAAGAGGATCCGATCCCCTCAGACGTCTCCACCCTCTCCCTCGTCCTAGAATCCGGCCGAGGATCAACAGGAACTTCTGGTTCCTTTCTTTTATGAATGTCGACAGTCGGCTTAACATGTGTTGGCCCGACGGACTTTGTCTTCCTCGGAGGTTACTGAGGCTCTTGAGGCTCTTTTCCCTTTTTCTTTCCCAGGACAGACAGTAATCTTGAGGCAGTCATCTCCCAAAGTTGGTCAGAGACATTCGCAGGACGACCTGAAAAGGAGACGACATATCAGAAAGATGCAAAGACAAAGACAAAACACTTGGAAAAAATAAAAAAATTGAGCAAAACCACTCACATAGTTCTATCAGGGGGCCGACCCTCAGACCATCTTCTTTGAGGAAACAAGGGGTCTGATCGGGCTTTCATTGAAGGGTTGGACCATACCCTCGGTACCCTCAGACCATCTTCCACGGGCTTACCCTCAGCGGGGAATTCCCAATCCCCAGAGATAAAGAAAACCCTTTTCTTCCAGTCATAATTGGATGTCTGAGCCACGTGGAGAAGCTTCTTGTCAGACTTCCTAGCCCCTAAATGGAAATACCCAGGCTGTTTGGACGATGAGGTGATGTTGTAGCAGGCAAGGAATATATCGGCCGAGGGCTCGTCGGTAAATAAATTCTTCTAAAGCGAGATGTAGCCAAGGATAGACTTACACGAGTTGGGAGGAAGTTAAAAAGGGGAAACCCCAAGGGCAGACAAGATGTCGACTATAGTAGGGTATAGGGGGAACCTAACGCCTACCCTTAGCATCTGCTCATAAACAACAATCTCTCCCTCGTCCCCCTGGAAGACCCTATCAGATTTAGTTGGAACCCTCATACTTATATTGGGTTGTATGCCAAAAAGATGCATCCACACTAAGAGATCGCGGTCCTTAATCGACGATACATAAGTTGAGGCGCTTAAAGTATCAACTTGACCATCATCATCATCAGAAGAACCCTCATTGTCGTCCTCAGCTCTCTCGCCCCCAGCCTCGTCGCCTATTGGGGGACCATCTGGAAACGCTACTTGAAATGTAAGAAGGGACAGGGTTGTCATAGGGATAACCTCGGAAGGTGCTGTGCCCTCGGCTTGTCGGCTTGGGCTAAGAGTGGATGTATCTCCCCTCCTGGAAGGACCAGCACCCATCGGAGACGATGCTCTCTGATCCATTTCCCCCTCGTACGATTGACTCTTGGCTGGACGACAAGATGACCCGTAGGACTCAGGGGGTATTATTGTGGCTAATGGAATGGGAAAAATGGGTCGTACCCAATTAGGGTCTGCTCCTCATCTTCTCTCGTCCTCTTCCTCTATTCGCCTAATCTCTCCGAAGAACTTCTCTCTCAGGGATGGAAATTCCTTGGCTAGATCGTAAAGCCTTCTAAGCATTAAGGGGAAGACTCTCCACTTAAAGGAGTTTGGCTAACCTAAACACAAATAAGTTTGCAGTTGACTAAGTTGGACTTTTGGATTAAAACCAAAGAAATGAAGGGTTTTGATCAAGAACACTCAAGAACAAGAAGAACATCCCGTCGAAGAAGAACGCCGAAAAAAGCAAAACAATCAAGGAGAAAGAAAAAAGAAACCCAAATGCAAAATGAAAATTATAGTTGAAGGCTCAAGTAGGAATCTAAATCAAAGAAAGGTTACCTGAGAATGAAGGCGAAGATAGCGAGCAAAAGAAATCACAGAAATGGCTATGGAGCTGTTGAGAAGCTAGAGAGAGAGTTAAGGCGCGAAGAAGAAGAAAGGAAATAACTTTAAAAAATCATTTAAATATCTTGCTAATGAGTGGGACCATTAACCAAGGCAAAACACGACCCACGAGGAGGGTATCATTAGGGCACAAAGTCCCAGGCCCAGTGTGCAGTTGCCACATCTGGGAAACTGGAACAATGATGGATATCTACCTAGGTGTCAAATCAACTTGACAACTCACCAAACTGATCACACACTTGTCTCAAAACCAGCACTATCCCCCGGCCATCTCAACAACATTGATGGCTAAGGGATGGGGGTGATTGATATACACATACATACCCTCGGCTAGGCGGAGGGCGTCCTCCACCCGAATGAGGCCAAGATGATCTTTCAGCTAATATTAGACAACCCTTTAGTGGGCCGACCCCTCATCAGGCCCAGACGACCCTTCAAGGGGCCGACCCCTCATCAGGCCCAGACGACCCTTCAGTGGGCCGAACCCTCATCGTGTCTCAGATGACCCTTCAAGCGACTGACCCCTCATCAGGACCAGACGACCCTTCAAGTGGCCGACCCCCTCATCAGGCCCAGACGACCCTTCAAGGGGCCGACCCCTCATCAGGCCTAGACGACCCTTCAGTGGGCCGACCCTCATAGTGGTTTGGATGACCCTATGAGGGTACGATAGTACGAGGCCCAGACCAGGCCTGGCTCGCTGCCTGCAGGAACTTTTCCCTCGGCCTCGCATCATAGGCCGAGGGTGACATCATCACAACGCGTGATTTGGGAGACGCGTGGAATAGTGCACATGAGACTCCTATGTCACGTGGGCAAGACCGTTATAACAATATCACCCCCTCACGTGAGGGAATATTATGTCATCATTAATCACATGTGGCACCTCCAGGTGTCAGCAGGGGATTCTCTAGATCATAGCTCAGATGCACCATGCATGCTTAGGTGGTACACTACTCCCCCTAAGACCTATATATACTTGTCACCTACAACCCTGCAAAAGGATCGATAATTGTAACCCTAGCTAAAACTTTTCTTGTACACACAGTAGAGAGAGAGAGTGAGCTTATGTGCACTGTATCCAAGGTTATTAGTGCCCATACTTAGTGGATCACACACTCACAACGGATGTAGGCCTAATTGACTGAACCACTATACATCATTGTCTTATTCATCTTATACTCATCCCCTTCTATACACTTACACACGTACATATCTATGACTGCCATTGTTATTACTGTTTGAGCTCATCATCACTTATCTAGTGGTGCTGAATCTAATCATCATCAATTTCTACCAAAGAACATGAATTCAATTCCCATTCTAAACCCAACAATTGTATATTCATGAAATTAATAAATCCTACAATAACATGGATGGTATATGCACTAAAAAATAGCAAGATAAATACTTGCCTTAAGATAGTAGGTCTGATTTTTGCAACAAAAGTGGTGGGGTTGTCTTCCTCTCCTCTCGATATGCATTCTGGTGGTGGTGGTGGCGCGAAAATGGTGTGGGAAGCCTTGGAACTCTTATTCTTCCTCCTCTAGTGGCCTCTCTATGTTATTCTAACTCCTAACCCTTGTACCCTCACCATACCTATTGATATAAACTTAGAAGAATCGTTTGTTCCTTTGCTCTAAAAATTCAAAAGAACAAAATACCCTCCCGGGGTACCAGTTTGGCTTAAAAACGCCCCGGGACCCAATCCAAGCCCCCTAGTACACTTTTCTAACTATCTTGACCCTTCCGTACACATTGGCGCACTCGAAATGATCATTTGAATGACTCATAATTAAATATAATTTTATTTCATAAAATTAAGTCCCGACAAGACTGACACGCACGTCCCGACTAAATTACTGTAACTGTCGTATTTTTCACTCACGACAATCATAATACATTCTTATTAATTTAAAACTCATTCACTAAGTAATAATCAATATAATTTATACCAAAAAATATTAACCCTTCTCACTCTAATTAATATTTATTTTAATTCGGATTAATTTTCCATTTTAAAATGAATTAATCCCAAAATAAAAATCACTAAAAATACAGGGTGTTACATACTTCCCCCTAATAACGGAATTTTTACCTGAAATTTGGAAAAAGAATACCTTGTATAAATAACTCTAGATATTTTTCGCGCATCTCATCCTCGCGTTCCCAAGTTGACTCATCGGCATTATGATGCCTCCACTGAACAAGCTCAAGTGGAACTACCTTCGACCTAAGGCTCCTCTCACTATGGTCTAGAATGGCAACTGACCGCTCCTCATATGAAATATCGGGTTGTAAACCAATATCCTCCAATGCGATGTAAGTGTGAGATAACTCATCCCGAAGATATCCCCTTAGCGAAGAAATATGGAATACATTATGAATCCGATACAGGTGCTCCGACAATCCTAGTCTATATGCAACTGGCCCAATCCGCTCGATGATATGTAATGCCCCCACATACCTTGACACTAACTTCCCTTTCTTCTCGAACCTCATTATCCCCTTCATAAGATATACACATAGTAATACCTGGTCCCCCAAAATAAACTCCAGGAAGAATTGCTTGGCATCGGCATAAATCTTTTGTTTATCCCGACTTATCTGTATACCACTCCAAATCGGCTCAATCTTGGTCGAATTATCAACTCTGGTCCGAGAAGCTTATTGTCCCCCACCTTTAACTAATAAGAGGGCGGATGAAAAGGTCTAACGTATAATGCCTCAAATGGTGCCATGCCAATCGCAAATTGATAGGAGTTATTATACGCAAACTCCAAAAGTGGAAGATACGGCTCCCAACCTCTATTAAAGTCGAGGATACACATTCGTAACATATCTTCTAACAACTGATTCATCCTCTCAATCTTCTCATTTGTCTGCTGGCAATAGGCTGTACCAATTGCAACTCTGTACCCATGGCCTCCTGGAAACTCTACAAAAAATAAGACACGAAGATCTTATCCTTGTCAGACACAATATCGAGTGGCAGTCCATGTAGTCTCACTATCTCAGCGATGAAGATTTAGGCATACTATCCCGTAGTATAATCCCATTCGGACTGAAAGGAAATGGGACACCTTAGTCAATCGATCCATTATCACCCAAATGGAATCATGAACCCTTTGAGATGTAGGAAACCTAGTAATGAAATCCATGGAAATAATTTCCCATTTCCACACTGGAATCTCTAACGGCTGCAGAACCCCTACTGGTCTCTGATGGTCCTCCTTTACCAGCTGACAGGTGGTACACTTTGAGACAAGCTCTGCAATATCCTTCTTCATTCCGCTCCACCAATACTGTTGTCTCATGTCTTGGTACATCTTATCCCCTCCAGGATGCACCACAAACCATGATATGTGCGACTCTTCCATCACCGCGTGTCATATGCCCTCCCCCTCTGGGATAATCAATATCCCGTTGAAGCGTAAGCCTCCCTCCGAAATCAGGGAGTAAAACTCTGCTCCCCTGACTAAAACATGTTGAATTAGATCCTGATAAAACAAATCCCTTTCCTGGGACTGTACAACCTTCATGACAATCTGGGGTGTAACGGTCATAACCGACATAAATGATCTGGTAATTGAATCCTAATGTCTCAGTTCCTTTCATTTCTCCTTCCAAACTTCTACTACATCCCCCACTTGACTACGACTTAATGCGTCCGCCACCACGTTAGTCTTCCCCGGTTGGTAATGGATGTCGAACTAGTAATCCTTCATAAATTTCAGCCACCTACGCTGGCGCATATTAAGCTCTCTTTGAGTGAACAAATATTATAGTGACTTATGATCTGTGAATAGGAAAAACCTCTCCCCCATAAGGTAATGTCTCCAGATCCGTAATGCAAATACGACTGCCTTGAACTCCAAGTAATGTGTAGGGTAATTACTCTCATGAGGCTTAAGCTTGTGTGAAGCATAAGCTAGGGACTGATCCTCCCACTTGAGCACACCCCCAAGTCACTATAGGGACATGTTCGTAAAAACAAGATACTCCACTCCCGTCTTGGGCAGTGCGAGGACTAGTGATGAAGTTAATTTTTCCTTCAGCTCATCGAAGGCTAACTGACAAGCGTTATCCCAGACAAACAATACCCCTTTGTGAGTGAGGTTGGTCAATGAACCCGTAATCTTCGAAAATCCCCGAATAAATTATCGGTAGTACCCGACTAATCCTAAGAAATTGTGCACCTTTGTCGGTGTCTGGGCTGTCCCCACTCCCTCATCGCTAACACCTTGGTCGGATCCACTGGTCTCCCCACGTCAGATATAATATGCCCTAAAAATTGTACCTCACGTAACCAAAACTCGTATTTCTCAAACTTTGCGTACAACTAGTGCTCGATCAATGTCTACAAAACCCTATGCAGATGATTTGCGTGCTCCTCCTCTATCCGAGAATAAATCAGGATGTCACTAATAAAGATAATGACAAAATGATCCAAGAACTCTCTGAACACCCTATTCATCAAGTCCATAAATACCGTTGGTGCATTGGTTAGCCCAAATGTCATAACCCTAAACTCATAAGACCCATATATCGTCAGAAAGGCAGTCTTAGATACATCTTGCTCTCAAATGCATAACCGGTGATACCTAGATCTCGGGTCTATCTTCAAGAAGTAGGCGACTCCTCTCAACTAGTCAAATAAGTAATTGATTCAAGGCAACGGATATTTATTCCGTATCGTAACATTATTCAAGTCCCTATAATCCACACATAGGTGTAGAGATCTATCCCTCTTCTTCATAAACTGTACTGGAGCACTCTAAGATGAAGTACTCATAAGGATGAAACCCTATCCCAAAATCTTCTCAATCTAATCCGGTAGCTCCCTTATCTCCATAGGAGTTATATAATAAGGTGCACTGACTATCTACCGAATGCCAGACACTAAATAATTCAGAAACTCTAATTCTCAGCTAGGCGACAATCCTGGTATCTCCTGAAATACATCATCAAACTCACATACAATTGGAATAGAGCCTAGCAAGATCACTACTTCCATAGAGGTATCCTCCTTTATATAGTGTAGGTGATTAGATGATCGTCCCTTAGGACGGGACATCGCCACTATGAACTTCTCCTGATCTGAAATTGCAAACACTATACTCCTACTGTAACAATTAATCATGGCTATATACGTTGCTAACCAATCCATGACAAGAATGGCGTTATAATTTGACATACATAACACAAGCATATTGACAGGCATAACAAGTCTCCCAATGTCTATACTCACACCCTGATAAATAAATAAGATAAGTGTCCCGCTAACCAATGGTGAGTCTATACGCGTGACTGTACTATCGACCGTGTCTAATAACCTTACGGATCAAGAAAATCTAGTGGATATAAACGAGTATGAAGCCCCAGTGTTAAATAAAATATGCCGCTAAATCCCATGTATAAGAAACATACCCTCAACTGGGGGAGGCGCCTGTGGAACTGCGGCCTGGTGGACGTTGTACACACGTTCCTGCTATAACTTCCCCGGGGATATTGGGATGACTTGTACGACAGACAATGCTGGTGCTGGAAGGAAGACGAGAAAGATAGGTCTCTGGAGCTCTTGACGAGCGTCGTACTGTTGTGAAACTCGGCCCTTATCAGGGTAATCCTGACGCTTGTGTCCATTCTTGCACATGTGATGCATCTACCAGTGAAATTTCCCCCTATGTGGCCCTGCTGGCCACTACCACCCCTCCCTTAGCCATGCTAAAAATGCTACTGGCCCTGCTGACCCTGATGGCCGTGTCTAAATCCACCCTACCCCTTCCTGAAATCTCCCGATCGAAAACACTTGGCAGCATCTCCCTGCTGGGAACCGTGCTCACCCTGTCTCGCCTGAGTTTGAGTTAAGTGTGCCCTACTGGCACTGCCACCCCATATCCTGCCCTTCTAGTTGGACTCTCCTGTACACTTGCTCCCTTTTAAGTGGAAGTGGTGATCCCGAAAATGCATTATAGAGACATTCAAAACATCTGTATACATTTTCAGAGTGGGATTACCCAACAAATATTGTCGGATCCTCCAGGTAAAACCATCAACTAAGAGTTGTACACCTTTTCCTCTGTGCTCACCTCACCTGGCACGAAATTAGCAAACCTAGTGAATTCCTCCTCATATGTTGCCACTATCCTTCCTTCCTAGTAGAGGTCTAAAAACTTTTGCCTCATATCGGTCTGAATGGAGGATGGAAATTACTTGCAATCGAACCTCTCCCAAAACTCTTGAATAGTCATGGTATCCATCTCCTGTATGGTGGTAACAAACTCCCACCACTGTAGTGCTGCCCTACTAGCTTAAAAGTAGCTAGTATCCGTCTCTGTATATCAGTACACTCATACATCCGTAAATGGAGTTGGATGTACTTCTTCCATTGCCAAGCAACAATAACTTCAAAACTTCCCTGAAACTCGGGAGGATTAGCCTTCTGAAAGCGTCCCTGACTCGCTCCGAGACAGAAGGAAACACGTGTGTCTGGTCTGGTGCCACAACCTGCGACTGAGATGGTAGCTGTGGTGCTTAATGAGCAAATGTGGTCAAAGATGTGTTAACCGCCCGTGCAATAATAGCGACAACCTCAATAGCATTCATAGTCCCCTATGCTCGAGATGGCTTTGGCTCGGGCTGTGCATCTATGGTGGCTCGTGGTGTACGTCTGGGTAGCATCTGAAGTAAAAGAGAATTTTTATAAGTCCACAGTTCAATATATCTCAAAATAGTTGAAGACATAAATGCGTAATCATGAATGCAACAATCCAAATAGTAGGGTTCTATACCAAAGAATGTTACGCTGGAAACGTGGCAAGTCTGCATAGCTCCTAAGGACACTAGAACCTGATGCTTTGATACCATCTGTGACACTCCACCTATTCTAATACTGGGTGATCATTCCATTATTAAATTAAACAAGAATAATTAATGGTTTCATTTTATGCATCACTTTTGAAATATAATTATGTTATTAATACCCTAACGGACCGGTATCAAACAATTTTGATCTTTTTATTAACATGCAACAATATAAACTACTAAATCACATTCACCATTCCTGTAAACAACGTAATAAATGACAGAGAAAATGACCAAATAAACGTGACTGGAATAAACACTCCATCCTGAAGTCCAAGTACAATAGTCCATAAATAAAACCAAATCCAATAAATGGAAATAAAAATGGAAGTGAAATATCTCTGAGATACCATCTAACTAAAGATGGGCAACATGCCCGACTGAGATGAATAAGTAATGAAAATAAACTGATAGAAGTGGAGGCATCTACTACCAAGGTCCTGAAAGTTCCACACCAGCTATAGCACGTTAAATAAGAATCGATTCCTAGGTTTCGCGTCCCTGTGGCTGGGCACCTAAAATGTTTTTACAAAAATAGATTTGAAAACAAGTCAGAGCCCAAAAACATTAAGTTTTTTTTAGAAAGTATTAAAATGCTGTAATAGCAGATATTATATACATGTTAGCTTCATGTTCCCTCGCTTGAGATCCTCACCTCTCAACTATTGTTCACGTTTAACGTATTCTCCTAAACCACCCTAGTTACGCTACCCTGCCTAACTGGTCCCACTAAGTCTGTACCTGCATCCTAACTCATGGAGCTCACCCCTATTACCCATACAATACGTTATTAAATTTCCAAACCCTTTAGCCAATTTTAAATTCACTGATTAAGTATTTATTATTACACACTTAGGTTACTTTCGATGTCAGCATTTATGTTATCTACTAATACACACACAATAGAATAAATCACACGTATATGTATGTGTGTGTGTGTATATATATATATATATATATATATATATACCACTCTCATTATATATATACGTATATTGCATCCCTGGGTAGAGGCCCGCAATGCATGCACACTCTGCTATCAAGTTCGGGTACATCACGTACTAAATAAAGTACTTCCGATTCGGAATCACTCTCAAACCATAAATTAAAATTCACATAATTTGGAGGTGAACATTGTTCTAAGCCTTTGAGCTACGCACACACCTAACGCACCCAAATGACCGATGACACTATCATACTCACAAGTAGTGCTCAATCCCTAAGTTCTATGTGCTGGGCATAAGTCTAAAACCCTCCCCAATGGCTCATCAGGATAAGATTGTCCACGACGCAGAACCTCTCGTGATAGCAGGTAGCATAGGTATGTTTGCACATATGAAAGTCACATAATAGGTATTCGCACAACCTATATATATATATATATATATATATATATATATATATATATATATATATATATATATATATATATATATATATATTCATCAATATAAGTATACATGTAACCTATGATATATTTTCCGTACGCAACATATAATTCTCGAATATCCTATGTATTATCCATTTATCATTTCACATAACTAGGATTCATTGTCATTGTGCAAACCCATTGATATTTCCATCCAAAATCCCTCATAAATAATAATTATTTTCTTTTCTTTTGAAAGAACATATCAAACTAAACTATATTGTCCTTGGATACTTTTTGCAATGTCACACTTTTCTAAGCCCTTTCCAACAGTGGCTTTCACGCAAAGGTGATTTGCTCCTTCCGTAGCCTTTTTCGTACACCCTTATTTATATTTTTTTATACAATTTAAACAAACTCACTGGGGCCGATTCTTACATGCATAGACCCTCCATAGTCACAAAAACATGTAGATGTAAAAAATAATAGGAGAAAATCTCACTTAGCTCAAATATACATGTGAAGTTAAAGTTCAAAAGAGCTCGTGCATGTGTGTGAGAGGCGTATAAAAAGAGAATCCATTAAGAAACTAAAAATTAAACTTCTCCATGTAAGCATGATAAAGAACATTTTAAGAATTAAAATTCATAACTAAAAGTTCTATCCACATGGAAGCGGTGGAATGATATAGGATTCAAACACAAGGATATGCCATAAAAAATGTGTAAAACTAAAATAGAAAAAAATCTTTTTGAGTTTTTCAAATTTGTATCAAACAAAATATTTTTGTATTTTTCATAGGACCCAACAAATGATAAAATAAAAATACAAAAGATACACATGTCATAATTCTAGCAAAACATATATGATGAAGCATAGACTAGAAAATGACAATCAAACATACAACTAGTAAGAATATATCATGAAGAACATAAGCTAGTGTATGTAAAACAAAGCTAACATAATCAACCTTTAGATTTAGCAAGGGAGGAATCATGTGCAAGCAAATGAGAATCATAAATCCTATCATGTAAAGCCTCCAAATCGGATCTCCTAACCCAGAGATGAAAAGTGACGCTCTCGAGTTTTGATGACCTTGGTGGATATACCCTTGGACTTCCTAGGATCGTTTCTAAGATCGAAACAAAACCTCCTAAGGTGACTCTTCCTACCACAATATGTGTACGTAAAAACACGGTGACAAGTGTTACCTAAGGATTAACCTTTTCTAGCATTCCTAGTCAATTATCTCAAACTTATGGTTTCGTCTTTATTAACGGAAGCATTTTGAGTATCAAAATCAATAGCATACTTATCATCTTTGATTTGGATGGTGCCTAAAATTTTATCCAATTTCTCAGACCTACACTCTAAATCAAATTTCAAACGACTCGAGTCTCTCAATCTCTCTTTAAGTTCCACTGTCCTAGACTCAAGAAAACTCCTAATGTCTTCAAACTCGAGAAAATATTTCTTCATAGGCTCCATTAAACCTCTAAGGCTATCTCTATCACCCTCAATATACTCTAATTTCTCATGAAGAGTTCTCTCATGTGCCCAAAGATCTTGAATTAAAACACTTTCATCACTTCCTATGAGACATTCTCTCGTTATAGCTTCTAACTTCATGTTTGCCCTTTTTTAATTTCAACGATTTCACATACAACTCACGAAAGAAAACTTGGAGTTCACTCTCCTCCTCCTCTTCTTTATTATCACTCTCTTATCCACTCTCTTTACCATCAAACCCATGGGATTCCCAAACAATGGCCTCAGAAGTGTCATGTATAAAGTTATCTTCATCGGAAGATTTTTCACTATTGCCCACATGACTAGCCATGAACGCGGTAAAATTGTGCTCAATGCAGAAATCGGGTCTCTCTTTCAGTTCACTATCACTACGGGTGTCCTTAAATGAAATTGATTTCTTACCCTCTTTCCTTAGTTTAGTGGGACACTTGGATTCCCTATGGTCATAACCCCCACAACTAAAACATCTATTTGACTCATCCCTATTAAGATTATCATTATGATTTTTAGGAAATTTCTCGGCTTTATTATACTTAGACTGTTCAAACTTCTTATAATCATTTTTAAGTTTCTCTTTATTAATCTCAAATAATTTTCTAAACTTCTTAGCTAATAAAGCCATATCATCTGAGTCAATCTCAAACTCATCATTCAAAATTGGTGTTTCCTCCTTTCAAACTTTTAAAGCTATGGCTTTATCTTTCTTCTTGACATCCTTGGAGGGAAACATGTCAAGTTCATAGGTTTGTAAGTCACCTACAAGCTCTTCAAGTTTCGTAGAGTTTAAAGTGTCTAAAGAATTTAAAAAATTTACTTTTGGAATAAATCTATTAGGTAATGACCTCAAAATTTTCTTTACGACAAGGTTGTCGGGTATCTTTTCTCCCAAATTAAAACATGAATTCACAATATCGGATAATCTCGCGTAGAACTCATCAAAAGTCACACTTTCTAACATCATAGTGGTTTCAAATTGAGTGGTGAGGTTTGGGAGGTCAGCTACCTTAACGAAACTAGTACCTTCATGGGTGAGTTGAAGTATGTCCCATGCCTCCTTAGACGTTTTATACGTCATAATTCGATGAAACTCCTCCGGTGTAATTGGACTAAAAAGAGCATTTAAACCTTGGGACTTAAAGTTTCCTAACCTAAGATCATCCTCACTCCATTTATCTAAGGGTTTAAGAACACGAGTTTCTCCTACTAGACACATTAGTGGGGACCACCCTTTAATGACTGGTTGCCAAATCCACTTATCTAATGACTTAAGTGTCGATTTTATACGCGCTTTTCAATATACATAGTTGGAACCATAAAAAATAGAAAACCTCGTAAATGACAAATTTTCCATATTCAAATCCAAAGGACCTAACACGATAAATTAGTGTTCCCAATTTGATACCACTTGAAAGAATGTGATTTCTTAAATTATATACTCTGATAACAATTGTAAAAATCGGAATTATCCTTCAATTATAAAAGGCCTGATACCAATCCGAAAGGGGGTGATGGTTCTCGAAATACTCAAATTTTAAACTTCTTCAAAAATAAAATGAGATGAAACAGATATTTGAATTATCTCTTAAATAAAATTAATTTAAGTTCTAAAATAGGCCAAACAAACCAAACATGAATTTTGCCAAATCAATTAAATCCGACTTGAATTAAATTAAACTAAACTATACCCAATATTACATTAGCACCAATTTAAATAAATGTTGTGATTAAACCAATTTTTATCTTGTTACCCCTAAGCATGCATCTATGTTATAATTTGCAAGTTAAAAACAAAGACACCCCAACACCGCGATGTACGAGGAAAGTCCACGATGGAAAAAACCCTCAGACGGTCCACCCACAAGTCTACTAGGTATGGCTTTACAAAGGACATGACGAGAAAACTTAATCAACGACCTGACTCCCTCACAATCCTTGACTCTCTTCGTTCCAACACCTCCGTCTAGTCGATAACTCAGGAATCCACCTTCGTCTCGGAGTCCACCGATGGGGCACATCTACCGTCAAACACACGAAGTCCTCCTCCTTATGGACATCACGAACAGTAAAATGGAATCCTCTGCAGGAAATAATTTCTTTTGGGTAGACGATGATACCCAATGCCAAACCAATGATCTCAAAGCATGATATATGAAGAAAGTTGGATCAAAACAAACTATTGGGTATAAAACTTGATTTTGTTTGAAGGATTAAACCATCAATGTTCACAAAAACCAAGGGGACTTTTTCAAAGTGTTTATCTCTTTTGGAAGATGGAAAAGTCTTGGCAAAAGTGGTTACCATGCACTACTAAAATAGGTGGGAAAAGGTAGTGGGAAAACCGCTCAAAAACTGCCAATTTTTGAAAAAACTAACACGGTCGTTTGAACGACTTTGTTATCTCATTCGAACTAGATTGTAGAAATAAAGTTCATTCGAACGATGCCACGAACCACAATACGAACGAAATTGTAGAAAAAACCAAACATTTTATATCTCGTTCGAATGACCTAGGGATTTCGTCGAACGAGATCGAAATGTTGTTCGAATGACTTTTTAGAAAAGTTTATTTTCTGAAAAAAATAAAAAATCATTTTAAACTTTGTTTAGTAAAAAAAAATGACACCCAATAAAAATAAATTCAAGGCTCAATACAACATGTGCATTCATACCTTAGAGACCTTGAAAAGTTGAAAAGTTGATGACGCTAAGTAAGGCATGAAATACAACAATAATGTGAACTTCAGTCTCTTGGACGCTACGTCTTCAACTAACACATCATAGGCTTGGAAGGTCACAAACACGACTTTTATTTTATGACTCAAAGATTTTTGTCTAGAATTAAGCCAACACTTACAAATTAGCTCATTTGGAAATTGGTCCTTATAGATGTCTTAGTACATATTGAAGATTCAACAAATTTTAGTCAAGATGTGGTGGTTGGTAGTAAAAAAAGGAGATAGTTCATTTCCTTTTCTAGCGAACAAGGAGAAATCGGCTCTTAAATATAATTTAAGGCCTTCTGCTTCTCGTTCAAGAATTCATAAATTTTCTTAATTTATTTTTCTTTAAAGCTTGTAAGAGAAACTAGAAATAGACTTTTATCCTATTTGTTTATGAATAATATTTATTTCTTGTCAAAAAAAGGCCAAAGTCTAGAGAAACAAAACCAAATGCAACACCAAAAAACGAAATAGTGCCGAGAGAAAAAAAAAAGTAAAAGGGAGTAAGGATAATTGTGCATGGGATTTCCAAGGCACCAAAAGAAAATATTTATTGGGACTAACATCCAAAAAGTTGAGAAGGCACCGTATATATTTAAGAAGCCAATAGCTGTGGAGAGAGAATTTTGAGTAGTCAAATACTGGAGTTCTTCATTACTTAGTTATATCAATCTTTATTATATATGATAGTATTAAAGGAGACAATAAAGTTTTAATATCTTTTTCTCTCTCATCTTAGATAATGTATTTTTTGAAATAGAAAAATGAATATATCAAAAATCTCTTGAAAACAAAAAAAATGAATAAATTAAAAGTCTATCGAAAACTAAAAAGATGATACATTCTAGACTCCATTTATTAATCTCTTGATCTAACACAATATAGATTGAATTCATCTCTTTTCATCATTCTCCACTCAAATCACAATACATAATGTTATTAATACTACTAAATGTATATAACGTTTTTATTTCTAAAATAAAAAGTTTAAAAAGTTTTCAAAATTATTTTCTATATAAATAAAAAAATAGTTATAAAAACATATTTAACAATGTATTTATAGAAAAAAGTTTAAGTTTTTATCTATAAATGGCATAAAGTTTTTTAAACTAAAACAAATAAAAATATGTATAATTTTTATATATAATACACAGATTTTTTTTGAAGTTTTTATTTATAAAAAAATAATTTTTGAGTTAAAAATAAGTTTTCAAATTTTCAAAATTGTTTTTTAATATAAATAAAAAAGGTTTTGATTATAAAAACATTTTAACGTTTTATTTATATAAAAACTTTAAATTTGTATCTATAAATGACATACAATTTTTTAAACTAAAAACAAATAAAAATATGTGTATTTTTTTTAATATATAATTCATACAGTTGTTTTGAAGTTTTTATTTATAAAATATAATTTTTCAATGAAAACATTTAAAAATAATACAAAACTTTTATTTGTAAAAAACTAACATTTTATAACATTTTTAAAGTAAATTGTTGAATATATGATATATACTAAATTTTTTTAATTATCATTATATATATTTATTGTATATCGGCCGTGAATCACATGAGTTGAATGCTAGTCAGGGGCGGATAAAGTAAGGGGCTATGGTGGACAACTACCCACCTTAAGTTTTGGGACTTGTTTTTTTTTTTTATCTAAAGGCATATTGATGAATTAAAATGGAAATGAGAAGACTTTTAAGTGTAGGAATGTAAATGTCCACCTTATTACTCCATTATCTTATTAGTTGTACTTGCGAATGAATCACACACAATTCAAAGAACCAAATTTTTTTAGAGAGAGTGAACCAAAAAGTGGTCTGGAGGTTGAACTCCTTCTCTTATTATTATTATTTCATAATCTTTGCAAAACACCTCTGATGTTAGTTTAGTTTTATTTTAGTGTTTTTCAAAATTTGACTTGTTATTTGCTATGGTTTAAGCTTCGAAAATCAATGTTAAATGTTAGGTTTTAAAATGTTTGGATTTGTAAAATGCTAATGTTAAATGTTTGAGCTTCTTAAATGCTAATTGTTGATACAAAAATTAGTCAGCTGACGTGGACCAATTATGTGAAGACACGCATCATCCAACATTGCACACGTTCAAGTACCGAGCTACTCAGTGTACCAAGCTACTCAGTGTGCCGAGCTACTAAGCGAGCAACTTCTTGGGAATTCCAAACGATCAGACATATTCAATGACTATTGTATTACAGTCATTCCTTACCATGTACAGATGTAAATGTCTATTCGATAGAGGCACACCATCTATTCACATTGGCAGCCCAAAGGTTATAAATACATTGTAATACCCTCTTAGTAGGGCAAGCGAGAATAGTCAAAACCAAGGCAAGACACCTAGTAATACAAATCAGTGGACGTATGCCATTTCCTTAAGGCTGAACCACTTTAAAAATCTATTGTCTTATTTCTTTACTCATATTTATCTGTGATTAATAAATTAGATCAAATCTAGTTTTTTACATGGGAAACGACTATACATAGTGTTTTTCACCAAAAACCCATCGCCAATGGATGAAATCCTAGAATCTAGCAATAAGAATAATGAAGGGAACCCTACCAATCCTTCTTCACCTCCAAATGCGAACGATTTGATAGGAATCTTAACTAGTCTCTCCAAGGGGTAAGAATCCATGCAAGAAACTATGCGACAATTATCTCAGACCTTTCAAAATAGAGTATCTGCCCAAAAAGGCCAAAGAAGCGTTAAGAGAAGCATGCATCTGCCATATTCGTGACACACTAAGCCACGATCTGTGTCACGATCCGGGCATACTGAATTCAATTATTCCAGGAATTCAAGAGATCCAACCTATCGCCCCGGTGTAACTTCCTTTGTAAGAATCTTGGATTCTCATGAAGACACTACTCTAATGCTAGAGAGAGCAAGTGCTCTGGAAAGGTTGAGCAGCGCCTCTCCCTTAGACCGTTTGGGCCACAGGGGGAACATAAATCCTCCTCAATTTCCATCGAGAAATTATCATCGATTAAATGATTTAAGGGAAGGCTCAACCCAATCACATCCAAA
Source organism: Sambucus nigra (assembly GCA_949130495.1). Classification (NCBI taxonomy): domain Eukaryota; kingdom Viridiplantae; phylum Streptophyta; class Magnoliopsida; order Dipsacales; family Adoxaceae; genus Sambucus; species Sambucus nigra. Next base: position 610,622,221 of record OX422215.1, on the reverse strand, counting down.
CCCGAGACCTGCAACTCGAAGAGAAAGATCCTAAGAGGAAAATTCTGTGCGATCTTTTGCTCGAGAAAATACTAATAAGTCAGGGGGATGGAAATGATGCATGGAAAGGATCTATTTAGAGGTTGGAAGAAAGGTTAGGAGAGATGGCGAAGGTCAAGAACTCTCTCCAAAGAACCTTTATTAAAGGATCTCCATTTGTACAGGTGATTGTGGATTTTCCCACACCAGCCAAGTTCAAGGCTCCTATGGTCACACCGAAGTACGATGGAAAAATAGATCATATCCTTCATATAGAGGAATGCTAGGCTACGATAAATATTTATGCGGTCTCAAATGAAATGAGGTGCATGGCGTTCTCAGGGACCATTATCGTATATGCTCAGATATGGTACAACAACCTTCCTCAGGGGAAGATTGCAACCTTCCACCAATTGGCAGAGCTCTTTATAGGTAATTTTTGTTTTTGTGCAAAGACGATTAAAAGGGTAGCCCGTCTACTGAGCATTAGGCAGAAAGCAGGTGAAAGTACCAGAGACTACATCACTCATTTCAACAACGAGAAACTAGAGGTCATAGACTATGAGGAGAAGACAACCATCACAGCTCTCATGAGTGGTCTTTTGCCAAATAAATTGTATTATACCTTGGTTAAGGATCCCCCCAAATCTTTGGCAGAATTAATGGCCAAAGCAGCAAAAATTATGAATGCCGGGGAGGCTATGGCTGCGAAGAAAAATGTTGAGGCAAAAGTGCAGAATAAAGATGAGGGTAAATCGGAGAAGAAAGATCACAAGAGTAATGGTGGAAGTAAGAAGTCAAAGGGAAATAAAACATTTGATCATTTGAGGAAGCATACTAACTATAATCCCTTGAAAGTGGACATAAATCATATACTAGAGGAAATCAAGAACAACGAGGAATTGAATTAACCAGAAAATCTAAAGACAACCCCTGAGAGGAGGGATAAATCTAGATATTTAGAGTTTCATAAAGATCATAGTCACACAACCAAGAAGTGTATAGCTCTCCAAAACCAGATAGAGGCCGTCATTAGATAAGGAAAGGTGAATAAGTTTGTTGATCGTCAGAATGATGAAAAGACCAAAAGTAGAGGTCGATAAAGATCCAAATCTCCTTGCCGACCAAGAGAAGATAAGAAAAGGGACCATAAAGATGGCCCTGAAGATGATCCTAATCTCTTAAAAAGGCCAAGACAACCTGAGCGTGAGGTATTTTTAATTCGTTTTGATTAATTTGATTTTAACATGATTACAGGTGGAGATGCAAGAGGAAATAATCAGACTGCTGAAAGGAAAGCTTACCTCAATGAGGCTTAAGCTTGTTCCTATATACAGCGAATAAACCTGGATAAAGAATATCGCTCAAGGAAAGTTAAAAAAGATAAGCTGGCCATTGGCTTTTTTAAAAATGTTTTGGAAGGAGTCTTATATTCTCATGATGATCCTCTGGTGATCAAAATAAGAATAAAGGACATAATCATTTCGAGAGTGCTGGTGGATAATGGTAGCTCGATAGACATCATGTTTTATCCTTCTTTCGATAGTTTGAACTTGAAACTTTCTCAGTTGGAACCATATCACAGGCCCCTTATTGGGTCTTCTAGAGAAAAAGTTTTTCCACTTAGAACGATCAAGATAAACATGTTGATTGATACCTGGACAGTTAACAGAACAGAGCAGGTGCATTTCTTTATGATGGACAAGAATATCGAGTCAACCTATAATATAATCATGGGAAGAGTGGGCCTGAAAAAGTTTGAAGCAGTTCCATCTCCAGTACATCAGTGTTTGAAGTTCCCGACCAACTTTGGGGTTGGAGTTGTAAAAGGAGATAAAAAAAGTAGCTCGAGAATGCTACTACTCTTCCGTCAAGGAAGAGGAATTAGAGGATGCTAGGAAGAAAACAACCACATATCAAGTGGATGAATCTGTTGATTCTGAGATTGAAACCTTAGACCCAAGAGATGAGACCAAGCTCGTTAAAGTCCAGGTCATGGAGGCAACCGAAAATATTATTCTGGATGATGAGAAACCAGAAAGAACAACTCAGATTGGCATTCACTTGATCCCATTTTAAAACAAGATCTGGTAACATTCTTGAGGTAAAAAAATCAGGTATTTGCATGGAGTCATGAGGACATGCCGGGTATAGACCCAAATTTCTTGTGCCATGAGCTTGGCGTCAATAAAGTGATCAAACTAGTGAAGCAAATGAGAAGATTTTTTAGTTCGGAGAAGAACCAGGCATTCAAGAAGAGGTGGAAAAGTTGTAAAAAGATTCTTTCATCAAAGATGTGAAATATGCAGATTGGTTGGATAATGTGGCGATGGTAAAAAAGAAGAAGAATAAGGGAGGATGTGCGTGGATTTCACAAATCTGAATAAAGCCTGCCCAAAAGACCATTTTCCTCTACCCTGAATAGATCAGTTGGTGGATGCAACTTCAGGACATGAGCTGCTAAGCTTCATAGATGCTTATTCTGGATACAATCAAATTAAAATGAAGCCAGAAGACTGGGAAAATACCTCTTTCATTACTCCCCAAGGAACATATTATTACAATGTTATGCCTTTTGGTCTTAAAAATGCAGGTGCTACATATCAGCGGCTGGTAAACAAGGTATTTGCAGAGAATATTTGCGAAAATATGGAAGTATATATCGACAACATGTTGACTAAAAGCAAGAAATCTGCCGACCATATAACTGATCTGAGCCAAACATTTGATCAACTGGAGAGATACCAGATGAAAGATGCACCCGATCAAGTGCTTTTTTGGCGTACAAGAAGGCATGTTCCTGGGATACATTGTGAATCAAAGAGGCATTAAAGCAAACCCTGATAAGATAAAATCTTTACTGGAGTTACAGTCTCTGACTACTAAGAAGGACATATAAAGCCTTACTGGGCGTGTATCCGCTCTTAATAGATTTGTCTCCCGAGCAACTGATAGATGTCTTCCATTCTTCAAGGTGATCAGAAAGAGCTTTGATTGGAATGATGAATGCGATAAAGCATTTTTAGAGTTAAAGATATACTTGGGGACACCTCTCTTGTTGTCCAGACTAGTACCGGGAGAAAAACTCTACTTGTACTTAGCTGTCTCAAAAAGTGCAGTTAGTTCAGCCTTGATAATAATAGAAGATGGAGTGCAAATAATGGTTTACTATACTAGAAAGGCATTCAGGGGAGTAGAAATCAGGTGTCCAAAACTGGAGAAATTGACGTTGGCATTGATTGAAGCAAGTAGGAGAATGAAATCATATTTTCAAGCCCATACAATAGTGGTATATGCTGACATGTCACTCAGACAGGATTTATATAAGCCAGAAAAGTCAGCAAGATTAATGTATTGGGCAATGGAGTTAGGGGAATATGACATTATCTATGAGCCACTGTCCTCTCTCAAAGGATAAGTAGTGTCGAATTTCATCGCTGAGTTTACTTACCCAGAAGTCTCCGATCAACAAGGGGCCAATGCAAAGCAACTCAAGGATCCCATAGGGTTTACTCAAAATATCCTCGATCAACTCTTAGTAGTAAAATTGACAGAAGGGATGACAACAGATCAACCAGAATCTACTGATAAAGTACATGAGATGAAAAACAAGTATGAGGAGATAAAGGGAAAGATATTCCATTAAGGAATTTTATCAGACCAAGGGTTTGATGATAATATTCCCATGTGGAATTTATATATTGATGGTTCTTTATGTGGGATAGGTAGCGAAGATGGAACTATTATCAATAGTCCAGATAGGATAGACATTAAATATGCTCTGCGTTTCCAGTTCCAAGCCTCCAATAATGAAGTTGAGTACGAAACTATGATTATGGGCCTAAACCTAGCTAAATCACTAAATGCAGAACAAGTGGTGGTATTCAGCGGTTCACAATTAGTGATGAATCAAATGTTCAGTCTTTATGAAGAAAAAGGGGAGTTCATGTCAAGATAACTAGCCAAGGGTTTGAAGATTATAGCTAGCTTAGCTGCTGTTCAGATGGTTAGAATTCATCGTTTAGAGAATGCAAGAGAAGATGTACTTGCTCGGCTAGTTTCAGCCAATCGCACCGAGTTAAGAAGGACAATCCCCATTGAGCTACTTGCTAGCAAAAGTATTAATAAAGACCTAATGATGAATTTTATCGCCTTGGATATGGGACCATATTGGATGGATCCCATCAGGGCTTATATTGAAGAAGGTATTTTACCAACCGACCTACTTAAAACCAAGAGGCTGAAGTATAAGGCTTCCAGATATATTTTCAATAATGGAGTTCTGTACAGGAGAGGTTTGGTATCTGGTTTGCAAAGGTATGTTCACTCAGCATAAGTTAAAGACCTAATAGAGGAAATTCATGAAGGTAACTATGGGGCTCACGTATTAGGAAGATCTCTACTACAGAGAATGAGTACTCAAGGGTACTATTGGCTAACAATGCGCGCTGATTGTACGACTTATGCTAAAAATGTGATAAGTGTTAGAGATTTTCTACTATACGAAGAACTCCCCAAGCGTTGCTAACACCAATCACTTCACTTTGGCCATTTGCTGTATGGGGAATAGACTTAGTTAGGCCTCTGCCAACTACAAGAGGACGATTCAAATATTTAGTGGTAACTGTTGATTACTTCACAAAGTGGGAGGAAGCTAAAATTCTTATCGATTAGGCCTATGAAAGGGCCATCAATTCATTTGGAAGAATATCATTTGTAGATATGGTCTGCCCCATGCCTTTATCAGTTATCATGGTACCCAGTTTCATAATGATGAGTTCAGAGTGTACTGTCTAGAGTCCAACATTCAAAAAGTTCATTCTGCTCCAAGTCATCCCCAAAGTAATGGAAAAATAGAGGTGACGAACATAACTCTACTCAATGGGTTGAATAAGATATTAGATGATTCTAAAGGAAATTTGATCAACGAGATACAATTAATGTTATGGGATTACCGAACAACTCCCCGAATAGCAACTGGAGAAATCCCTTACATGTTAACTTTTGGTAGTGAAGCAGTGATACCTGTTGAACTGGGATTATCTACTCTTAGGGTTCTCAATTTTGATTCTCCGGTGAGTGATTTGATGAGACGCTTGGATTTGGACATGCTCGAAGAAGTTAGAGAAGATGCAACGATCCGAAATGCAGCCTACCAGCAAAGGACTGCTATGTTCTATAACAAAAGGGTAAGGAAATGTGATCTAAAAGAAGGTAATTACGTGCTCAAGAATGTAATTCAAAAGCACAATAAGTTGGAGGCCAATTGGCATGGTCCCTATGGCATCACGTCAGTTGTCCGACCTGACACTTAGAGAATAAAAACTCTCGAAGGGCAGGAATTCAAGAATGTCTGGAATGCAGAGCACCCGCGAAAGTACTACCAGTGATGTAACAGTCAATGTACACAATTCTTTCAATATGAATGAAAAAGATGATTTCCCCATTCGTTTTTTGTTTTTGTTTTTTCGGAGTACTAGTGCTACACACTACACTCAACAGCCTGTAGCATTTGAAAACGCACAACCACCAACTAAAAGTTGGTCGACATCAATAACCACCAACTAAAAGTTGATTGGCATCAACAACTGCCATCTATAATGATGGTCGCCATCAATAAAGACACTAACAATATTGATCGTTACATAATCGAGCAAGGCAAAATCCTAAATGCTTGGTTAAAACATAGGTGATGAAAAGGGCACCAAAACTGGGCAAGAAGTTGGATAAATGTTCACTGCCTAGGAACCAAGGTAACTAATTGCCTAAATATCTAGACATGTTAGTGAGAGCCATGGTGACAATTGGGTGATAAAAAGATCACTATAACTAGGCAATAACATGGGATAAATATTCCATTGCTTAGGCATTTATGGGTGATGAAACATCATTAAAACTAGACAGGAGCATGGGATAAATATTCCATTATCTAGGCCCCCCCAAAAAAGTGAGAGAATATCCCTTCATATTTATCTAAAGGCTAACCAGATAAGACATCCATCATTCTTATTAGTAATTTACTAATATAAACATCATATTGTTGATCTACAATTAAAATTTTAAAAGAACTCCATGCTCAAAATCAGAATACAAAAGTTCATTTTCTTCATTAAAATAAACAATTGTTACTAACAAAGTACAAAAAGATCATTCTATTGTTTTGTTTCCTTAAGACTTTGATACAGGATCCATTCCAGCTGGAGGTTCATCTAAAGCATAAGAAGAATTAATAAAATTCAAGTCCTGAAGCATTCTAGTGTTACTTGAACTTGGTCGGTCTAGCAAATGAGGAGGATGGGATATCTCAAATTCTTCATGAAGATCGTAATCGCCTAGGTACTTGGAAATCAAATAATGAGGAATGGAGTGAACTGGAATCCAATTAACATCTAGCTGGAAAGGCGGTTTTGGCAAATCAAGTAGCCCAGGGTCATACCAATCCCACAGTTCAGTTGCTTGCTCAACTTTCATTATAGTTAAAGCGTTCATCCATCCCTATTTGTACCCTTCATTGTTTGATTGCTTCAATCTGGCATCAAGATGATATAAAGCCTCATTGTATCCCTCCATCTAGAACTCGCTGGGCTGCTTGTGAAACTAATAAGTTAGCCGTTCAACATGTTGGTGTAGTCTTTTCAACACACTTTCTTTATTTTGTAATAAAGAAATTTGAGTGGATAATTATTCTGTAAGAGTTTGAATCTTCTGGGACATCTCTGCCAGAGCTTGATTTTTCGCCTTTAATTGAGTAGCTTGATTTTCCAAGATTTTTGAGTTTTAGTCTCTTCAATGCTAATCTCGACCTGCTCTTGTTCTACCCCGAGAAGTGAATGCAGGTCTAATTCTTTTCAAAGTTCCCTACTCTTCTCTTAATGGAGAATTTTCAGCCTCCAAAAAGGAAATACCTTCATTGTTAATCGGGACTATAGTTCCAGAAGAGGAAGCAGATTTTAACTGTCTCAATTCTTCTCTCAAAACATTGTTTTCCTCCTCCAGCAGTTTGGCGATGCTTCTGTTCTCTTCAATTTCAAATTTCAGAACACTTTCTCTTTTATTATAGGCAGAAACGAATTTATCATAGCCCCAATCAACACTCAATTGTTGGTATTTCATCTCATAACTTTCATGAAGAAGGGCACTAGCTTATTTGTGCTGATCTTAAAGCTCCTGAATCATTTCATAATAGGCCGCATTATTTGCAACAACTCGATTAAGAAGAAACTTCAAGTATTGATAAGCCTCTTTTGCTTGTTCTGAGACATTATCACCTCATATTGCAATTATTTCTTCCTCGGATAAATTCATGTGACCAACTTTGAATAAGTCAGTACACCTTCTAAGCAGCTCGGAATCATGAGAAGATAAAAATTCCATTATAGCAATAAACTAAAGCATAAAAGAAAAGATATATCAACAACATAAATAATGAATAACAGAAGAGGAACTCGATATAAGCAAAGAGTCAATTTTATTGATCAAAATGAAGTGAAGTACACTCAGAGATACAAAACAAAAGAAAAAACTACACAATAACTTTACATCTTCTCCTTATCCTCCACCACCTTCTCAGCTGATATTAAAGAAGGAGTTGGTTGCTGAAGTTGCTCGGAAGGCAGCAAATGTTGTTAGAAGGAAGGTGTTGTCTGCTGGGCTTGCTTGAAAGGCTGCGGGATAATGGCAACAAGTGTTTGCTCCACCACCATCAAAGAAGATTCATCAGATCCTCTTCAATGGTAAAAGGAGGGACATAGACATATTTCTGAAATAATTCAGAGTCTTCAGTAATGTTCAACTCTTTTAGCGCTGCAACCCATCCACCCCTGAAGAATTTCAAACTTGCATACTCAATTTGAGCAGAGGCCGCAGCTAGAGCCTTATTCCACCCTTTGTACCAACCAGAGCTAAAGGTATTTTTCACAGTAGATTTCCTCTTCATCCTCTCCGAGGAAGCCTTCTCCCTAAGTAGATCTTCAACAGATTTTATCTTCTGCTCAAGATCTTTCTTACGTCGTTCAGCCTCTTCAAGCTTGCTCTCAGCTTCTTCCTTGCTGGTAATAGTGACCTTCAATTTCTTATCTGCCTCCTTTGCAGCATCCACAACTTTTGCTGAGCTGTTTCAAAATCTTTGATTTTATTCTCCCATGAAGTTCTATTATCTTTATATTTTTTTCGGGAGTCCTCCAAAGATTTTGATAACCTAGCAAGGGCCTCTTTTACTAAATTGAAAGAGGAAGTAGCTTTGATAGCTTCATCCTTTTCCAAGATATTATTAAAATAAACCAAAAACTGCAAGACAAAGAAAAACTCAAGTTAGTATATGAAAATTGAAAGAAGAACTGAAATGTCAAGGTAAAATAAAACTTACTGATGCAAGGTGTTGGGCTGCCAAATCAGAGACTTTTCTTCGAGGAGTAGATGTTTCAGCAACTCTGTGATCCGGGAGAGTTCTAGAACAAATCAATTTCCTGTCCAAACCAGGAGTAATAAATGTTGGAGGACCAGCATTCAGAAGGTAATTCAACCCCAACAAGTTGAGCAACAACATCAATGGTCTTTTCAGCAAGACCCCTTCTTCGTCTTCTAAAAGGTGCAACCTCTTTAATCAAAGGTGATGCCTCTTTTTAAGTAGTAGGGGGCTTCTTGGTAACCTCCTTAACAAATGTAGTTGCCCCCTCAGATGGAGCAACAACCTTTATTAATCCCTTCAGTTGGGACATCTTCTTTATTTTTTTTGCCCCATCAGCACTAGTGACAATCTTAGCAAAGAGATCAGGAATTTTCCTCTTCTTCATCATCAGATTAGTAATGGTAGCATTCAAATCAGAGAAAGAATCTTCAACAACTGAAGAAGATGTTGGAGCTTGCTCAAGATCAATCACCAAATAAGGACGAGCAGTATGCCAAGCAATAAAGGAAGAAGTGGTGTCCCTGTATTTCAACAAATAGATAGCAGATCTCACGTGCTCCCCAACAATTGATTGGTGAAGACCCCAGATAAACATAAACTCTTTTATATTAATATCACTCTTTTTTGGGGGTTTTCTTTTACTATCAACTGTAAATTAAAATTGAATAAAGCAAAACTCAGTGAAATATTTTATCAAACAAAAACAGAGCTAGTTTAAAAATAAAGAACAACCTATCCCATTGCCATAAGGTGGACATCTAGGACCTTAGTACACGTCATTTCATTTAATGGGGGATGTTTCCAATTTTTCATCATAACCCCATGATCAAAATAATCCCTATTAAAATCAGGGAGATTGACCACTAAGGCCCTGTTAACATACCTAGTTTTTAAATTAAAAGTAGTGTCACTGGTGACCCATTTATAACAAAACATAATTTCAGGAATCCCTAGATGAGTTCTATGTATTTGATTTAGCCCATGTACGCCATTAACTACCCTCCATGTATTTGGAACTACTCTTGCAGGAACAATATCAAAATATTGGAAAAATTCCAAACACTGGGGATTAGGCGGGAAAGAAAAACCGCATTCCGGTACAAAAATAGAGGGAAACCAGTGTTCCTGAGCTAAAGAAAATGAATCAGTAGGACAAGAAGGTTCTTCCGAATCAACCCAGGAAGGAATCAAAAAATTGTTCTAAACTTATCCAATGACTCAATAGAGTAAACCATGGTGACTAAAGCAAAGAAAGAAGAAGGAAAGAAGAAATTCTTACATAAGATTAAAGAATCAACTAAATTAAATGGCATGTGACAGAAAGAAATTCTTACGCAAGAAGAAAAATGAGAAAAAAAAGATGGAGAAAGGTAGAAGACAATCATATTTTATCGTCTTTATATATGCCGCCTAGGAAAATGAGAAAAGTAATGGTCAAAAGCGACGACGGTTGCGTTCTTGACAGCTAATTAGAGGAAAAAGATGCAAATATCCAAGTGTTCACCAAAACTTAAAATATTTACAAAGTGTAGAAGGTGTGTAATTAACCAAGACATGGGAAATATGCCCAAACAACTTTTTGGGTAAAATATTCCACACTCTCACATTCAACTTCAACTGTGAAACATTGGGGGGCTTTTGTTGATACAAAAATTAGTCAACTGACGTGGACTAATTATCAGAAGACACGCATCATCCAACATGGCACAAGTTCAAGTATCGATCTGCTCAGTGTGCCGAACTACTCAGCGTACCGAGCTACTAAGCATACCGAGCAACTTATTGAGAATGCCAAATGACCAGACAGATTCAATGCTTATTGTATTACAGTCATTCCTTACCATGTACAGATGTAAACTCCTATTCGATAGAGGCACACCATCTATTCACATAGACAGCCCAAAAACTATAAATACATTGTAATAACCTCTTAGCAGGGCAAGCGAGAATAGTCGAAACCAAGGCAAGACACCCAGTAATACAAATAAGTAGGCTGGTCCACTTTAAAAATATCTTGTCTTATTTCTTTACTCATATTTATCTATGATTAATAAATAAGCTCAAATCTAGTTTTTTACATCAACACTAATATTAAATGTTAATTTGCTAAATGCTAAGGTTTATTATTTTGGTTATTTTCTCCTAGAGTAAAAATAATGAGTTTTTTTTACATGTAATCAGTTTGTATAAAAACTCCATTTAAAGCTATAATTTGTATAAAACTCGCATTGGGGGCTCCCACCACCATTTGAAACTTTCACCCCCGATCAAAACTCCAACATCCGTCACTGTCGCCCACCTTAGCAAATGTTTCGGGATCCGCCAATAATAAACTAAAGGCATGTATCACTTATGTGAAATTAAATCTTTCTCATGAATCAAGGTATAAAGGTAATCTATAAACTCCACTATGGGATTTCAAAAGAATCCCATGACTTTAACCAAAGAAAAAAATCACGCACTTATGATAAATTAGAGGAAGAAATGAAAAGGAAGAAAACTAGCATCTCAATGGGAATAAATTGTAAAAAGCCATAAGCAAGGTATAGACAACTTCATTGGCAACGAGCTTAAGTTATTTTAAATGGTACAATAACAAAGCAAGCATGTTTATAGTGATAAATCAAACAAAAGGCTAAATTGAGCTATGTTATTCAATTCATCTTGGAAAAAAAGATTGCCATGGTTGACGCAATTATCTCCTCCGTTGTGCAAGGGCTTGGTGACTTGCTGGATCAAGAAGGAAAATTATTACATGGAGTCTATGATCAAGTTAAGATGATTAGTGATCAGCTAGACTTGATGCAAGGTTGCATAATAGATGCGGATGCAAAACAAAATAATGATGAGAGGACTCGTAAATGGGTCTCACAAGTTAGAGAAATTGTATATGATGTTGAAGATGTTATGGAAAGATATATTTTTAAAGTGGCACCGGAGAGGAGAGGAGGTATCCAACAAATCCTAAAAATATGTGTTTGCATTGTGAATGAATGTATAGCTCGTCATAAGGTTGGGTCAGAGATACAAAGTATTGAAATGAGGATTGTAAGGACACAAATTTCCAATTGAGTCCATGTATAGTGTTGGCTCAATTCCGGACAAAAACATTTATTCATAGGATAGAATGTAATTGTAATACTCTCAACCCTATGAAGTGTTTGTTGAAGACGTAGCGTCAAAGAATATAAAGCTTCATCAAATATGCCGGTTTGCGTGCCTCGTTTCTACGTCATCAACTATGGTTCCATGCTCCAAAGGTATGAATGCAATTATATATATATAAGAGCTTGGAACTTGTTTATTGGGTGTTAGGTTTAATTAAAACTGTGTTTTATTTTAAGAAAGAATTAAATAAAACTTTAATATAAGTTTATAAAGTTTTCTGGGCCAAAATCGAATTTTTCCAAAGTTCTAGAAGTTCGTTCGATATGTCGTTTGAACGAGTTTTTCGTTCGAACCAGATGTCGTTCGAACGAGTTTGCCAACGAGGTTCCAGTATAGGCCTATGAAATGTCGTTCGATATGTCGTTCGAACGAACCTTATGTTCGAACAAGATATCCAACGAGATTCTAACGAGTTCAATCTGGAATGTCGTTAGAAGTCTCGTTCGAACGAGAATTTAGTTCGAACGAAATGTCGTTCGAACGAGATGCCAGGCGGGAATAGTTTTTGGCAGTTTTTCACCCACTTCCCCACTTAGTTTTTAACCAACTTTTTCAGACTTTAATATGTGAGGGAAAAACATTTTCCACCTTAACTTTTCCTAACTTTTCACATCTTTTTCATCTCTTAGAGAGAGTTTGAGAGAAAATTGTTTTAAGGAAAATGTTCATATTTGAGTGCTAATTTTCAAAGAAAAATTCACTTAACACTCTAGTTTACACCCAAGTTAGTTTATTCCAAGTTCTTATATACATAACAATTGCTTGGAGTTTGGCACCGGTTTTCTGTACCGATTTGAAGAAGAGAAGTTTCGGGTTTTGCTTCTACCACCCACAAAGAAAGAAGAAGTGTTTTTATGATGATTTACCCACACGGAGAAAGGCTCCATGTTTGGGTGACGGTGACCATATAAAGTCCTATCGGTGGATTCCGAGACCGCGGTGGTGTTCCAAGGTTATTCGCTAGGAAGAGGTGTCTACAAGAAGAAGGGTCGAGGCTTGAGAGGGATCGAGTCGTGCGTTGTAAGTCTATCTGTCTTGTACTTGTAATTCCGTATCTAGTGAATTTGTGGCTAGGGCCGTCCGAGGTTTTTTTCCCGTCTTGGGTTTTTCCTCGTACATCGCGGCGTAGTGTGGTTGATTTATTTTATCTTGCATAAATAATTTAGAACGCATGCTTAGGATAATTCAAGATAAAATTCGGTTTAAATTATCACACTCAATTTAATTTGGACTTAAATTAAATTGGTTTGGCCTAACTTCGGAATATTGAAAATTATGACTTAGGCAAATTTCTAGGGCTTGGATTAATGAATTAATTGGTTTAAGTGATTTTAATATTTGTGTTCTAGTTAATTTCACTTGTGTTTAATTTTAAGAAAATTAAAATTTGGTATTTGGTATTTAAGTTGAACCATCACATTTTTACGCTTCCGCATCATCTTGAATTTATATAAAAGGAAATTACAATATTTTTAATTGAAAGAAATTTATACAATCCGGGGATTCCACTCTCACATTTACAAATTGGTATCAGAGCCAAAAACTATAAAATATTTCGTTAAGATCCTTTAAATTTTTTGCTAAAATGGAATTTTCCCCATTTTCAAAATTTCCTATTTTTGATGATTCAAACTACGCGTATTGGAAAGCGCGTATGAGATCGGCACTAAAATCTATCGACGAGAGAGTTTGGATGTCTGTTGTTAACGGGTGGTCCCCACCAACTTATTTAGTTGAAAATGAACGTGTACCCAAACCCGCCGATAGATGGACTGAAAATGAGTTTAAACTTGCTAATTTCAATTCCCGAGGTTTGAATGCCTTGTTTAACGCTGTCACACCGGATGAATTCCGACGTATTATGACGTGTGAAACCTCTAAAGAAGCTTGGGATATTTTACAATTAACTCATGAAGGAACTAGTGTCGTTAAAGCTTCGAAACTCCAAAACCTCACCACTCAATTTGAAACTATCAAAATGAATGAAAAAGAAACCTTTGATGAATTTTATGCTAGACTTTCCGATATTGTTAATTCATCTTTTAACTTGGGAGAGAAAATACCTGACGACCGTGTTGTAAAGAAAATTTTAAGGTCCCTACCCGATAGATTTATTCCAAAGGTGACCGTTTTAAATTCTTTACCCACTTTAACCTCTACGAAATTAGAAGAGCTTGTAGGTGATTTACAAACCTATGAACTAGATATGTTTCCCTCTAAAACCGAAAAGAAAATCGAAAAGGGCGTTGCTTTAAAAGCCCGAAAAAAGGTCAAACAAGTAGTAGAGAGCGAGAGTGATAGTGACTCGGAATACATGGCTTTGTTTGCTCATAAATTTAGAAAATTTCTTAAAATTAACAAAGATAAATTTAAAAATGATTTTAAGAAATTTGAATCTTCTAAGCATGACAAGAACGAGAAGATTTCTAAAGCGGAGAAGATTCCTAAAGCCAAAAATATCCCTAAACCTAGTAATGAACATTTAGATAGGGACGGGTCTAATAAGTGTTTTGGTTGTGAAGGTTATGGCCATAAGGCTTTTGAGTGCCCCACTAAACTAAGGAAAGAGGGTAAGCGACCCATTTCATATAATGCGACCCTTAGTGATAGTGATAAGGAAGAGAAGCCCGATTCCCCCACTAAGAAAAATTTTGTGGCTTTTATGGCTAGTCATGTGAGTGATAGTGAGAACTCATCGATTGATGAAACCCTAACACGTGACACTTCCAAGGTCATAGTTTATTATTCTCTTATTTTTTATGATAGTGAGAGTGGAGAAGAAAGAGAGAGTGAAAATGAAGAAGAGATTAATGTGAGTGAACTTCAAAATGATTTTCAAGAACTTTATAAAGAATCTATTAAATTGAAAAGAGCTAATTTGAAGTTAGAATCTAGTTTAAGAGAGAGTGTCAAGGTCGTTGATGAAAATGCTTTAATAGAAGACCTTAGTACACGTGAGAGGACTCTTCGAGAGAAGCTAGAATATGTAGAAGGCGAAAGAGATAGCCTTAGGGGTTTAATGGAATCCTTGAAAAAGGAGCTTCTTGCTTTTGAAGAGCGAAATGTTTTATTAGAGTCTAACATTTTAGAATTGCAAGATAAATTACAAGACTCTAGTAATGTCAAATTTGATTTCGAGTGTCGTTCGGAAAAATTAGATAAAATATTAGGAACGGTCTAAATTAAAAATGACACTTGTGGTTTAGGCTTCAATACTTGTAATGAATTTATCCCTAAAGCCAAAACCAATGTTTTAGGAGAATCTACTAGGAATACATTTAAAGATCACTCCTTAGGTAAATCTTTTCGACATATTTTTACTTGTACCCATTGTGGTCGAAAAGGTCATCTTAGGAAATTTTGTTTTGATCTTAAACGAAATTCCTAGAAAATCCCATAGTAAAGTAACCACGGTAGTTCAAGTTCCAACACCCCAAGATAGTCATTCTTCATTAATTTGGGTTAGGAAATCCGACTTGGTTGCCTTGCAAAATAGGGTTTTTGATTCTCATTTACTATCACATGCTTCCTCCCTTGCTAAATCTAAAGGATGAATGTGTTGGTCATGCTATATTCACATGCTAAATGTATGCTTGTTTAATCATTTTCTAGTCTATGCTCCATGCTTATCACATGCTAGAATTATGATTTTTGTTTATCTTTTGTATTATATTTTCTTCATTTTGTTTGCATTAAATGAAAAATACAAAAAGATTTTTGTTTATCCTTTGGATTTTATCCCTTTAGTAATTTAAGTTTAATGAAAAATTCAAATGATTTTGTTTATCCTTTTGAGTATATATATTTATTTTTGGTGAAAAATGTTAAAAAACTCAAAAAGATTTTTTATGTGTGTATTTTAGTTTGACACACTTTAAGTGGCATATACTTGTGTTTGAATTCCATCTTTTACGCTCCCACATGTCTAGAACTTTTGGTTTAGATTATCAATTCTTATTATGTTCTTTACCATATTTTATGGAGTAGTTGGATTTTGTGTTGTTTAAATGGATTCTATTTTTATATGCTTCTATTCACACATGCACGAGCTCTTTTG
This sequence comes from Sambucus nigra, assembly GCA_949130495.1. NCBI lineage: Eukaryota > Viridiplantae > Streptophyta > Magnoliopsida > Dipsacales > Adoxaceae > Sambucus > Sambucus nigra. The sequence continues at coordinate 610,606,571 of OX422215.1, read as the reverse complement.
AAATTTTAACTTCATATGTATATTTGAGCTATGTGAGGTGTTCTCCTACCAATCTTGTCATCTACATATTTGTGACTTAGGAGGACTAATGCATGTCAAAATCCGTTGCATGTGAGATTTGTGTGAAAAATGAAAAACATGATAAATAAAAATGTGCACGGGGAAGGGCTCCGAAAGGACTAAGTGATCCTTTGCGATTGTATGACACCATTTGGAATGGACCTAAAAGAAATACGTGGTCCAAAGGCCCAAAAACAGAAAATATGGCATAAAAAAGAAAATAATTTGCCAAGGCCTATGTTTGATTGATATATTCATTCAAATTTAATATAAATGCATATTGAGGGAGATTGGATGGTATATCAACGGTTTGCACAATGTCCGTTTATCCTAGTTTCGTATTTCATGTCATGACTCTTTTGGTTTGTAGAATCATCAATATGCTAGGCTTGTTTGCAGTGTGTTTGTTTGTTCAATGAGTTCAATTTGTATTGTCACATGAGGTTATATTCAAATGTGATGAAGTTTGCAATCAATTGAGAACTCCGTGAACATGTTTTAAGTGCTTGGGTCTAAATTTGATCATTACTAGTTCACACCCCAACACTTCTGTTTCCATATGACACATTTTTGCCATACGAGTGTGCAAACTTATTGTATTTTGTGTCATGTGTGTGTTTATATCTATATATATATGCAAGTACTCTATTGGTATATTTCTAATATATATATATATATATATATATATATATATATATGATATTTGTTTGTCTTTGCCTTACTTTCTAATCCATCCATGCTTATACTTCATTATTGGTATCTATCTTGGATTAGTTATGCTTTTGTTGCTCATGTACTTTAATGTCTTAACACTTTAAGCTTCAACGTGTTTATTAATTCTTTATCCTTTGCCTATTCCTGAACAAAAAGGGGGAGAAAAATGATAGGGGGAGAAATGGTATCTTAGTTTGGGGGAGATTTATCTTAGGGGAAGAATTAATTTAGGGGGAGTAATTAATTAAAATTGCATTTAATACTTTGATATTCCCTATGCATTTGATGAGTTTGCTTAAGTGTGCAAGATTTCTTCTAAAGAGGCATTGTTTAATGGCAAAACGTTTGATCCTTGGGTTGAGTCAGGTTTGGGTGGGTTATGTTTTGAGTCTAGTAGAGCTTGATGGCCCTTTAGGATTTTTGTTTGGTTTTTGTCCTGGAATAGCCAAAGGGGGAGATTTGTAAGGACACAAATTTCCAATTGAGTCCATGTATAGTGTTGTCTCAATTCCGGACAAAAACATTTATTCATAGGATAGAATGTAATTGTAATACTCTCAAGCCTATGAAGTGTTTGTTGAAGACGTAGCGGCAAAGAATATAAAGCTTCATCAAATATGTCGGTTTGCGTGCCTCGTTTCTACGTCATCAACTATGGTTCAATGCTCCAAAGGTATGAATGCAATTATATATATATATATATAGGAGCTTGGAACTTGTTTATTGGGTGTTAGGTTTAATTAAAACTGTGTTTTATTTTCAGAAAGAATTAAATAAAACTTTAATATAAGTTTATAAAGTTTTCTGGGCCAAAATCGAATTTTTCCAAAGTTCTGGAAGTTCGTTCGATATGTCGTTTGAACGAGTTTTTCGTTCGAACTAGATGTCGTTCGAACGAGTTTGCCAACGAGGTTCCAGTATAGGCCTATGAAATGTCGTTCGATATGTCGTTCGAACGAACCTTATGTTCGAATGAGATATCCAACGAGATTCTAACGAGTTCAATCTGGAACGTCGTTAGAAGTTTCGTTCGAACGAAATGTCGTTCGAACGAGATGCCAGGCGGGAACAATTTTTGGCAGTTTTTTGGCAGTTTTTCACCCACTTCCCCACTTAGTTTTTAACCAACTTTTTCAGACTTTAATATGTGCGGGAAGAACATTTTCCACGTTAACTTTTCCTAACTTTTCACATCTTTTTCATCTCTTAGAGAGAGTTTGAGAGCAAATTGTTTTAAGGAAAATGTTCATGTTTTGAGTGCTAATTTTCAAAGAAAAATTCACTTAACACTCTATTTTACACCCAAGTTAGTTTATTCCAAGTTCTTATATACATATCAATTGCTTGGAGTTTGGCACCGGTTTTCTCTACCGATTTGAAGAAGAGAAGTTTCGGGTTTTTCTTCTACCACCCACAAAGAAAGAAGAAGTGTTTTTATGATGATTTACCCACACGGAGAAAGGCTCCATGTTTGGGTGACGGTGACCACATAAAGTCCTATCGGTGGATTCCGAGACCGCGGTGGTGTTCCAAGGTTATTCGCTAGGAAGAGGTGTCTACAAGAAGAAGGGTCGAGGCTTGAGAGGGATCGAGTCGTGCGTTGTAAGTCTATCTGTCTTGTACTTGTAATTCCGTATCTAGTGAATTTGTGGCTAGGGCCGTCCGAGGTTTTTTTCCCGTCTTGGGTTTTTCCTCGTACATCGCGGCGTAGTGTGGTTGATTTATTTTATCTTGCATAAATAATTTAGAACGCATGCTTAGGATAATTCAAGATAAAATTCGGTTTAAATTATCACACTCAATTTAATTTGGACTTAAATTAAATTGGTTTGGCCTAACTTCGGAATATTGAAAATTATGACTTAGGCAAATTTCTAGGGCTTGGATTAATGAATTAATTGGTTTAAGTGATTTTAATATTTGTGTTCTAGTTAATTTCACTTGTGTTTAATTTTAAGAAAATTAAAATTTGGTATTTGGTATTTAAGTTGAACCATCACATTTTTACGCTTCCGCATCATCTTGAATTTATATAAAAGGAAATTACAATATTTTTAATTGAAAGAAATTTATACAATCCGGGGATTCCACTATCACATTTACAAGGATCTCACAACTGAACACCATCAAAGAATCGATTGGCCTCAAAGATCAATCATAAGGAGAAGGCTCAAATTCTGCTTCAAAAATTCAACGACAATTAATGCGCACTTATTCCCACAATATGGAAGATGATTTTGTTGGTTTTGAGGGAGTTATAGACAAGTTGGTGGGGCATTTGGTGAATGATGATGATGGTGGAAAAGAATATTATCGACTTGTTTCCATTTGTGGCATGGGTGGTCTGGGGAAGACTACCCTTGCCAAAAAGATATAAAATGATTTGAATATTAAGAGTCATTTTGATGCTCGGGATTGGGCTTGTATCTACCAAACATGGGAAACAAAAGACATTTTGCAAGGGATACTTATCAGTCTTAAACCAGAGAGAAGGGGAGATGTTCTCACACTAGGAGTTGATGAGCTCGTGAAGGATCGCTTTTCTATTCAATAGAAAAAAAGATGTCTCGTAGTTATAGATGATATCTATTCAAACAATGCATGGGATTGCATAAGACAAGAATTTCCGACGAGAAATGTAAGAATAAAGTTATTGCTGACGACCCGTTTTATATATGTCGCAAAACATTTTGATCCACACGGTTTTCACTACTCATCAAATTGTTTGACTAGCGATGAAAGTAGGAATTTGTTGGAGAAAAAAACATTTGGAAAGAGAAGTAGCGCTGGTAATTTTCATACTCTCCCCCAAATCTATTACCTTCTTATTTCTAAATTAATATTCCTTCTATATAAAATATTAAACGGAATTTTAAAGTTTAGGTGTTTATCCCTAACATGAACGGGGACAAAATAATAAGGATCAAATACCAAAAAAGTCCTTAAAACATTTTTTAATACACACTTAGTCCAAGCCTTTTATTTTGTACCAAAAAGTCCCTTATTCTCTTATATTTAAATGTTCGTGCCAGTGGCATATTAAAGCCTTTTTGACATGATGAAGGATTTTTTAGTGCAAAATAAAAAGGCTTGGACTAAACATGTATTAAAAAATGTTCGAGGGACTATTTGGTATATTCCCCAAAAAACAATCTTACAAATAATTTAGCACATCAAGTATTTTTGAATGAATAAATATATGAGAGAGATAGAGATATTCATCTTTCGTGGGGAGGATAATAAGGAGTTCACATATTGTCTATGCGAAAAGTCTTCATGGTGCGCACGCGCGGACTTAAAAATGAGTCCCCATGGTGCAGGTTATTTTTTAAATAGTAAATTTTGTTTTTTCGGTTGATGTTTTAAGATTTTTTAACATTTCAGGCACTCCCCGAAAATATTTTCAAATTAGCTAATAATAGTCATTTTGAACAATTGTTTTAGGGTTACACTGAAATGTTTGAAATCCACAAAAAAAATAATCCCATCTTTTTTATTACCATTGGTGAATACGCAGATGAGGGAGACTTATATATATATATATATATACACTAGTTTTAAACCCGCGCGATGCGCGGGCTATGTGTAGTTGTTGTGATAAAATGTTTTGTAGACAAAGTTACAATAATATTAAAAGTGAGTCTAAGTAAATTATGTAAATTTTATAGTAGCAACAAAAGAACCAATTCACTAACTCTTCCAAATTTATAGATTTATAACAAATGCTTTTCTCATTATCAATTCTTAGTAGTTAGTAACAATGACAGTTGACTTGACTTTTTTTTCAGTTGTTACCTAAAAATTAGGAGCAGTAGTTTTCACCTTTTATTTAGGAATTAATTCCTACTTTATTGGATATATTGTTCTTGTCTTGAGTCAGTAAATAAAGGGTTTTGAATTTTTTTTCCCAAGGTTCAAGCCCCGAGCAGGGGGAGGGGGTGGGGAAGGGACTTGAACCCCAGACCTCTTGCAAGCAGGGATGGGTAGTAACAATTGGCGCAAGCCCCTTTGGTTTCATTAGTTTTGAATTGATAAAGTTGTAGCTTTTCTTTCTCTCTATTTCTATACTCTGTTTTGTAAGGTTTGTTGCCTTTTGTCCACCACTATTTCAAACAACAACAACAACACATATTTTAAAGATCAATTTGGAATAGGTCCCGCCACCTTCTCCTTGGCTACCCAAGATATTGGTAAGATTCGTGATAGTTTCACACCATTAGTAGTAACTGTTATGAAAAATTAGTCTATGATAAAAGTATGCATCCGAAGAATGGTAAATAAAATTGGGTTTAGCCCATACATATTTGAAGCCTCAAATTATCGTCTCCATACAATAAAACAAATAAGAATATCTATCAAGTCTAGGATTTAATGAACTCTAATGACCAAAATGTGAGAGGACAATAAGCATCACTTTAATAAACCCAACCCAGCATTCAAACAACTGTGTTTTTACTTTTTAGCGAGGCCACTGGACGCATAACTACAGCCACACAAATAAGAATATCTATCAAGCCTAGGATTTAACAAACTCTAATGACCAAAATGTGAGAGGACAATAAGCATCCCTTTAATAAATCCAGCCCAGCGTTCAAACAACCGTGTTTTTACTTTTTAACGAGGCCACTGGAAGCATAACACAATAAATATCACTATCCCATAAGCAATTTTCTCATTTCAACTTTAGTAGGAATGAATAAAAATACACGCCAATTCAAGTAATCCCATGGCCCATTAACCAAATCAAAACTCACCCAATCCAAATTTGATAATTTAACAGTGACGGAAACAACAAACTTTTATTTTTTTTCTCCAGACTTATGTTAAGTTAAATTTTGTTCACTTAACCTCCTTTGCAACTTAGCAACTGACAAAGACTTTCTACAGATATACATGGAGTGACATACACCCATTAGATTAATAAGATTTAGACGGTATTTTCACCTTTGGCACACCATTGTGATACCAAAGAGATGGCAATAATCACAAAACATAGTTATCTTAAGTCAACTGGTATGGAAACGGTGACTTCAAGATTCTGATATTCTATCTTCTTGTCTCTTGAGTAGATATTAAATTACTACATTGGAGTAATATGCACTCGGTAATTAAGAATGTATTGCATTCTCTATATTTTAAAGAAGTTGAAAATTTTGAAGTGGTGATCACGTCATAAAATACGTGGTATTGTAGAGACGATAAAAAATGCTAAAATACCACACTCAGTTTGTGCATTTATGATTTGTATGTATATATGAAAAATAAAAATAGTGTCAGAGAATTATTTAGTAGGGTGAATGGGTCCATACAATATATTCAATTGGCGCATATATCAAGTAAATATATAAGATGAGATTAAAAGGGGAAAAAAAGAAAAAAATTGCATACTTCGTAGTTTCATTTGGAGAGAATATGTCTATCCTGAATAAATATTGATGTAAAATTCAATTTGTTAAAATATACCCAACTTGAAAAAATAATAAATAAAAGATGTAATCTATCTTAATGCTACTATATGTATATCTAGTCCGCGAAATCCTCAACTCAAAACTAAAAATTTTACGCTCACTGCACAGAGCCATATGTGGTAAGAAAATTGCACATTCAAACACAATATATATGTTCAATAAGTTCACTTGAGACATAATAAGCTTACTTGAAGCATAATCACCTCTTATAAAACTCAAACAACCTTATATTTCCAACAAATCATTTTCTTCAAGAGGCAATCTAATAAGTGTGAATGCATATTAAAACAGTACCAAAACTTTAAAAAAGAAGCGAAAAGCTGTTGAAGCACTAATATATAATCAAAAAAAGTCTCAAAACAATGTTAAACACTCACTTAAGCCTTTTGTATAACACAAAGCATACAAACTCTTACCCATAATTTTACATATAAATTTCAACTTAGATAATCACCAATATCCCAATAATAATCCAACCAGTCAAAAAAGGAAATTGGACACTTTAGAACAAAAATCCATTTGAAAAATTACAAACCATGGTGTAGATATTAAAGAACATGTCACTTCCTCTTTTTATTTTTATTTTTTCCCTTTGTTTTGAACATAAACACCAAGGATTTAAAATATTTGTAATATGTTTAATCATTGATAAGGAATTCATGGATTTGGATTTCATGTGCTTGTAGGAACATAAAGACATTTCTTATATGTAACATAATAAAAGAACTTATAAATATATATAAAAAATAATAGATGTAAGACAATAACATACAAAGTAAGTAAATAAAAAACATAAAAAAGTAAATTAGATATTTTAAGATCTCGTACACGCAGAGGTGTTCTTTAGTGGATCATCCATAAATCCACAATCTACATTTCAACCAACTTTATCAGTTGGCAAATAAACAACCGATGAAAGTAAAATTGTTGTCAAAACCGAAATTGCAACCTTGTGATTCTCATTCTTAAAGGCAAACCTGTAGATGTAAAATTATTGAAGCAAAAAATTGCAGTAAGAAAACCCAAATAACCAATCAAATATAAACCTTAAAAAGTATTAGAGCTAATAAAATAAAATCTTGGATATAAATATTTGCAAACCCAAACCAGCAAATAATAATCAAGCCTACATACTTGATTCTAGACGAATGTGGTGTCCATGGATGATGGATGAGAGGTGGTAGTAACGAATTATGTTTCCATTTTGAGAAGCGATCTGAAATGGTGTAGATGAGAGGCTTTGGAATGAATAGATTTATTGTGAGGGGAAATAAAGATATTAACATGCAACTATTCAGTTTATTTGTTATTATGAGTGGTGAATTAAGGGACATTGAAAAGAGGGAGATAAAAGGACGCTTAGTATGGAGCCGGGGATGTTTGGGTTTACAGATTTTTGACTTTTGGGTCATTGAGATTGGAGTTAAATTTGGAGGTGGAGAACAGGGGTTGAGTATCGAATCATTATTGTAGTCCACGTGGTGCAACAACAAAGAGAGACACCATTTTTAATATATATATATATATATATATATATATAAGTTACAATGGTGTTTTCACTATTCATAAGATGTGAAGACACTTCACGGTTTAGATCGTAGTCAACAAGGCAACGATCCAATGGTTGAGATTAAAATACCCCCTTACCATTTTTGTCCCTTAAATATTTGATTTCCCCCTCTTTTTTAACCCTTCATTTCCTTTCCTGTTTTACCCAAAATTCAAATACATGGATAATATAGGAAATTACGTACTTCAATTATCTTTTAGGACCCACCACACACAAAGACATACAAACTCCCTATTCTGTCCTTCAAACTCCCTATTCTACCTCCTTACTTTAATTAAAAAAGAATGGATATTTTAGTAAATAAACACCATTAACTCTACACTGACCCTGCCTTCTCACCCATCTGCCTCCCTTATTCTCTCCCCCAACTCATTCTCTCTCCTTTACGATTTCTCTCACTCAAGAGGTTAGAGGAAAATATAATCGCCATGGAGAAAATCACTTGACCCCTCATAAAAAAGATAGTCCCCCTCGCCACCGGATCCATCTCCATCGAAGTGTAGGAGAAGGAGGTGACGGGATCCATCTCCGTTAGACCCAGAACTGGTGGGTATCACTCTAAATCTATTCGCACAGTATACATTTTTCTTTCCCTCTCTAAATTTTTTTGTGATATAAAAAACATTTTTTTGGTGGGTGTCATCACTCCAAACTGGTGGATAACAGCTACTGGTGTTTCTAATGATAGACTGATAAAGAAAGAAGAAGAAATCACTAAGAAACCTTGCCTTCCATTGATGATGATGTTGAAGAAGAAGAAGAAGAAAAAGATGATGAATTTCCATATGAATTTCACAAAGAGAAGGTTCCTTTTTTTCTTCTTTTTTTTCACTTTCTCATGTATGTATCATCCTTCTTCTCTGTACTAATGTTATTGTGAGATTTCGACTTTATTAATTCCTATACCACCATCTCTCCTCAGACCCTTTTTATTTTAGGGTATATATTTTTGATTCTTTGGTATTTTTGCTTTGAGATCGAAAATTATGAGTATTTTTGTTTAATGCTAACTGTCAAATCCCGTTGTGGAAAATTTATTTATTACTGAATCATGGGATTTGGAGCCAATACTTGATGGTCAAAATTTAAAGCTTCTTTGGTGAAATTAACCTTCGAGGAGAAAATGATTCAAAGAGATGAAGATTTTAGAGGTGTGAAGGCAATACTAGAGTATTTAGTTTAGGAGTCGAGGTGTAGTAATGGCCAAGTGTGGTTTACGTTTGAAAGATGAACGCACCCAGATCTGAAATATTATTATTTTTTGTTTACAAATGAGATTTGATTTCTTCTTGGTTTATCATTGGTTTGTGGCAGTTCTCTTCATTGTGGTAATTCATAGTAGCAACTAATTGAGTTGTTGCGGTAATAAAATCTACTGAATATTTATCCACTTTCTTATTTCTTTATTTATTATTTCATTGTGGAGTGGTTAAAGTAATGGTCATGGTGATTGGTCTTAAGCTCCTGGGCTAATTTTGTTCATGTGATCAAAATTATGCATATTTTTTTCTGAACAGGAGAGATTGATTTCCAAGCCAGAATCATACTCAAATCGAAGCTCCCGGTGATGGTGAGGGTTGTTTGTTGTAGTATTTATGTTCATTCGCGGTGGTGTCCTGTAGTGTTTGGGTGGAATCCTCTTTTTCTTTTTATGTTTTAGTAGTAACCACGATGAAGGTACAATTGTGATTTTTTTTAGTTTTGTAAATATTTTCTCCCCCGCCTAAAGTATATTTGTTTATATTTTTTATTCGAGATATATAGGTGATGTATTGTTTTGATTTATTATGTTTTGTTTTGATGTATTTACTTCCATTACTAATTTTCGACACAAAATTTACATTGTGTATTGCGGGTTACTTTCAGGTGAGGTTCTCAGTTTTCTTTAATCTAAGGTGAGATTAAAGTGGGGAGAATGTTTGGTAAGTCCCATTTTAATTATTTGGTTATTTTTGTTACTATCCATTTTTACTTACAAATTTGTCGTAGGCCTTGAAGCTATATTGAATTTGATAACTGCATATATACATTACACGTAGGGATGATACAAACAATTACTGGACTTGTGCAAACTTTTTTTATGCTGGAATTAAACCCCATTACCTCACATTTTGATTGTTATGATTACAAATAGTTACGATTTTCTATAATATTTAGATTTTTGAAAGAATACAATTTGGTTTGCTCAGACTTTCATATTTCAATTCTGAGCAGTATCAACCGAACCTATCACCTCATTTTATGGTAATCCTATAGCTACCTACGTGTTTGACAAAATGTGCTCTTGAATTTCAAGATTTGCATCTGCATTATGGTTCCATGTTACAAGAGTACATAAATTTATTTCAATTTCTTCTAATTCTCTTCGAATACATGCACAATAGTCGCCAACAGCAATATCATCTTAATTATTTCAAGAGTACAGTGATATATAATCTTATCATTCTTACAGTTGTAATAGTCATCGTCGGAACCATGATGGGATGGTTATTTTCCCATGTTTGGTTATGCAAAGTCATGAATATTTTCTTATTGTGTTCATTTTTATGTTTTTGAACTCTGCTTCTCATGTTTCAATTTATTTTCAGATCTTTTTTCTTTGTTTTTGTTGAAAGCAATCTTTTTTAGACCAACATCACTAGAAAAAGTGGTGGTGCCTACGTCTTAGATTTTGAAAGTTAGTGTTTGAGTTGACGTGTCTTCATGCAAACTCATTGTTTGAGATTTTGTTTTTATTTTAAAATTTTTCGTTTGGGATGCAATGGAGTTATTTAATATCATACAAGTAGAAATTTTTCTTCGTCAGTTAATTATTGAGTATATGGGTAGTTCCAATACTAAATATGCCAATTTATATATTTTAGTTTCTCTTTGAACTACCCCCATCCTATTTCTCGGTTCTCGTTCTTCTGTTTAGATTATAAGCCACACACCCCTAATATTTGAGGTTTCATACTTGGAAGATGACATTGGATGTATATATTAGCAAGTAATGGTATATTTCACGATCTCTGGTACATGTTGAATGAATGTGTAGTATTTTTATTTTCAATTTGAAAGGGTAAAATTTCTACAATGAGGGAACATTGGACCCGATTTTTATTGTATTATTTGAACTCAACTTTTAGCAATCAACTGAGCTGAGTTTATATTATTGACTTTTAACACTTAAACTGAGCTGAGCTCACATCAGACTGAATTAGAGTTGATGATCTTAGCCATAAAATCATAATTTGAATCTAATATTTACTGCATAAAAAAGCTGCTGCAATTACAATTTCCTGAAAATTTAGTACACTGTTATACAGGTCAATGGATTGCCTGAAAATTTAGTTGGAAAGTTTGTAAGTATGAAAACATAATTACGAAGGAATTTTTTGCTCCAAACTTTTTTTTTATCTCAAGTGGAATTATTTTGATCAACCCCGAACTACATTTTGTCACATATGTGTGTGAATGTGAGCTATTACTTATAAAAGAGTGTATATAGGCATTTGGATTCTGATCTAAAGAGTGTATGTAGGCATTTTCTTTTCAGTTGGTATAGATTACAAAATTTTAATAATATTAACTAATTCCGAAACATTATTGGGTCACTCTGTTTTATTTGGAATTTCCATAGTGGTATATCCCTCTTCAAATTGGGGAAAAAAATAAGATGCTCTCTCTTTCATTCAGTAAACTATATTTTAAATTATAATTTCATTTTTGTGAGTTGAATTATGTGCAATTAATGTTTTTAACCTTATTTTCCAAGGGGGCTACTCATGTGGCCATGTCAGCGAGTTGATAATTGCAGTGCAATTGGAGGAAAGCCTTAAACGGTTCTGATAATTGCAGTTAGCAAAGGGCTGGGCATATGATAATTGCGTCACTTCATTCCTCCTATGATTGAGTCCAAGCAAGGTATTATTGTCAATATGTCATCTGGGAGGGGAAGATCTATCGCTGCATAGGTTGTACCTTATTGTGCTTCAAAATTGGTAGTGGAAGGTCTGACCCGATCTGTGGCGAAGGAGTTGCACAGTGGAATGACAATTGTTTCACTCAATTTAGGTGTGATTAACACTAACATGCTTACATCTTGCTTTGGCAATTCTGCTACTCTTTAATAGACCCCTGAGTCATAGGCCCCAAAGGCAGCTGCAATGATACTCAATGCTACTATGGAGGACAATGGTGCATCACTCAGTGTGTGATTGACGCATCTTAGTAACATACTAGCAATATTTTGTGCCGACATGGTTAAAATAAGAATGTATTGGCAATTTTTATCCATTACATATATTGTTGCATTAAATTTCGCATTTTTGAAAAAGGCGCTGCGATAACCACCTCAGTGCTATATGTAATTGTCACTGAAATGTACTAGAAATCCATTAAAAATGGAATTTGATAGCACTATTGACCTGTCTAAGGCTGTCTAAGGTCGTGTTATGGTTATATATATATATATATATATATATATATATATATATATATATATATATATATATATATATATATATATATATATATATATATATATATATATATATATCGTATACTGGATATAGGAATGGGGCCGGACAAAATTGAGATTACCTTTCCCACCTTCCATTTCTGGCAATCCAAACAAGGCGTTTAATTTTCATAGTGCCAGAATTGTTAATAGAAATACTATTTTAAAGGTCAAACATAGAAACAAAAACTACGGAAACAATTTCATTAACTTAAGCAATTAGTGTGTTTTGGATGACAAGAAATTCTGCAGGATTTTTATGAGGCTACAGTAGAGATTAATGACTCAGACCCTTGCACGTGCCTTACCATGCATCTGCTATCACTTCAGAATAAAGAGTGTGTACATGTTGATGAAATTTATGTATTTGCTGACCCTATTGATTCAACCGTCTCAGAGAATCAGGAAGTGTCAAACTCAGCTGGAATTTCTCTTATGGCGATGTTAGCCCTTACTCTTTTACAACTATCTAAATCTGGTGTTGGCCAGATACAAGACAAGAACACTTCTAATACTTTGAAATGAGAGGATCCTAAAATTTTTGAGGCATACATACTTGAAAAGCTTGGCGTTTGTTGAAGAGTAAGAAATACGTTTTGAATTTAACAAAGTTTATATATGTTTGTTAGAATGTCTGTTCAAAGTTATATTGAATATTAATTTTGTTTAATAGATTTTAACTAAATATTGTTAAAGATAGTGTATAATGCTTTTAGAAAAAAGAATGTGAATTTTACACTCAAGTTAGTAAGATGAGTTTATTACATCACTATTGAAACAAAAAAAATTACTCATTTTTTTTATTTCCCTAACACTAAATTTTCTTTTGTTTTTGTAATTGCATATGGCATCTTAAAGATTATCCAAATACCCTGCCAACTGTAAGGTTCCAAACCCAGATACATATGAGCTGCATTAATTAGGAAACTGGTGTGGTAGAACCAAGTCATTTCCCCATGCTTGCTGATTGGCAAAGGGAGTACACAATGAAAGATAGATATGACCCTAACAAACAAAGTCATTTCCCCACGAGCACGTAGAAGAAGTGAGTGGATTTGAAAAGTTTAGAAATGCAGAATTTCATGATTTGGTGCACATAGAAATGACCCTAACAAACAAAGTTAATTTTGTTGTATTGTTTGGGCGAGCAATCTTTGTGAATAGGCGTCCAGTGGTACCGGATGAGTATGCTGTGGAATGACAAGTAGGACCAGTGGTTTGAGGTTTAGTGAGATGCTTTTGTGATTTGTGAATTCATTTTTCCTATTTGTGGTAAGTTTTTGTTTATTGTTCTAATTTGATGATCAATCATCCAAGTGTAGTTTAACGAATATTGTGAGATACATCTTTATAATTATTTATACATTTGGTTTGTAAAAAAACCTTCGACTCAATTTAATATTTGATGGCTACTATGTTGCTTGTACGAGGTTCGGGATAGATTATTAGTATTGTTGGAGTAGTTTTTTTCATAAACAGGGTGGATAGTCCTATAAACAGATGTCATTCTGCCCAAATTTTATAAAATATTTACACAATTGTGTTGTAAAAAAAGATTATTCCTTAAATTGTTTAAACATTCAACAATTTGAAATTTTTTTATTCATATTTATTTTCTAGATATATCAATGTGTCGCACTAATTTTTAATTATTTTTTCTTTAAATCGTTATGCTTTGTTCATTAGTCACTAATACTTAAAATAATTATAAAATTGATAGGTTGGTAAATTAGTAATTGTTCCTTCAAAATTACATAAATTGAACAAAAACTCTTGTTAACCGTCATATTGACATGTGGTCACATAGTATAATTGTTGCGAGCAAATGCATAGCATGTCATATTGGTCGTGGTTTACCACACTATTACGTATAGTACTTGGGAAATTACATCGGTGTCATTGGCACATCTAAAATTATCAATGTACACTTTCGACGTCCACATCAATGTCGTTGGTACGGTTCCTATCAATGACGTACACTTTGTTTTGTTGGGACACAAATTTTTTTTCGTTTTGCAATTATGTACTTTAGAAATTTCGTACCGTAGGTTATTTCAAAAAATGTTTATTCGTTGCGAACGAAATACAATGTATATTTTATCAACGATGTACACTTTCGAAAATTAGCGTCGTGCCTTCAGGCACGAGCATACACTAGTGTGTGTGTGTGTGTATATATATATATATATATATATATATATATATATAGAGAGAGAGAGAGAGAGAGAGAGAGAGAGAGAGAGAGACGGACTCCTGTGTACACTAAGTTTGCACACTTGCTGACGCACACCTATTTTTTTTTAAAATACTGAAAAAATATTTTTGAGTTGATTTTTTTTGTTTGGGATATTTAAACATTTCAAGGGACCCATATAAAAAAATCAACTCAAGAATTTTTTTTTGCTATTTTAAAAAAATCGGTCAAACTTTCGTAACTTTTAAAGTACTTTTAAAAACTGTGAAAGTTTGATCGATTTTTTTAAAATTTAAAGAAAAAATTTTACTTGATTGTTTTTATATGGGGCCCTTGAAATGTTTAAATATCACACAAAAAAATCAATTCAAAAATATTTTTATTTTTATTTTTAGATATGATGTGCAAGCTTGAGTGTGCATAGAAGCTGTGTGTGTGTGTGTGTGTGTGTGTGTGTGTGTGTGTGTGTGTGTGTAAACATTAGATAACATATAAATAAAGAATTGATGAGTAGGTATAATATAACTTTTAAAAGGTACATCACTCAAAACAATACCATCAACCTATGGATAGAGATTTGTGGGTAACGAAAGACTCCCATTTTTTAGAGCGTTCGTGCTCCCATCGTGTACATAAAAATTCTAAATTTAGGAATATTAACAAATTTCACAAAATGAACGTGGCATTCATAAAAATAAATATATGCATGATAATTATGAAAAGGGCAGAAAAAAAAGGTTGCATAAAATAAGAAAGAAAGAAGTTCGTTACCGTGTAGTTTACACCTGATAGACAATATAAAATAAAAGATAAATTTGAAATTTTTATTAGTATTTCTAAACTTACATATTTAAATTGAACACTGATGCGGAGATTTTCGAACGGTATAACGCCGAGTGGGGGTATCACAATCATCAAACAGATAATAAGGAAGACGGTAGATAGATGAAGCAACAGGGTATTAGCGATCCCATGAGTGACCAAGCACAATAGCACACATGGTGTGATACATGAACGGCCAATCTCCGTCAGTCGAGCGATCGCTTCATAAGACGAACAATTCCTAAGCTATTTGAATCTTCAAGACTTTATCAGCATACCATTAGTCCACATGACTAACACATTCCCCATACATAGGGGCACAAATATCGATGGACGAGTAGTGTGAGAATGTCAGAGACGAACTCGCATCTTCTAAAAATTCAAATGTCTCCATTACGCATGCTATGAATAAGGAAAAATGTTGTAAAGGCTAAGTATATAAAGAGAAACTGCAAATTCTCCAAGACCCACTCGCCGAGATCCATAGCTATTTTCCATCCGTGCCACCTCTAGGGCTAGGACAACAAGTGGATCAGGCTCCTCCCGCTGAGCAAAACATGGAAAACAAAGTGCCCCAAGGACATCGTCCTCACCCAATTCTATCCTCCACCGTTCATTGAGTGTCAACGACTAATGTGAATGTGGAGAAGTCGTACATGAGTCTCCTTTCAATCGTGAAGTCATGGACTACCCGATGCCGTCTAATTTCAAGTTCCCAAGAAGGGACTCTTTTGACATAAGCACTAATCTAACGGACCACATGTTGGAAATTAATGTTAAGTAACGAAATTAATTATTTAATTTTAATTGTATTAAATTCTGAATTTTTCATTTATGTGTTTTTAATAAATGTCAGATAATTAATTAGGAATGTGATAAATAAAGATATTAAAAGATTTGGGTAAACCTTATCCGTTAGTCACATGATGGTTAGTGGCATTAGTGAGAGACTTGAAAGAGTCCCACCTTGATTAGGATTCCGGCCCTCTTCTCCTTATAAATAGAGACCTCTACACCATCCAGAGTCATCTCATAACACACTATTTCTGAGGTGGGAGAGAAACTCCGAGATTCCATTAGAGTGCATTTTTTCCAAGAAGGCAGATCGATGGAGCAATTAATCAAGATTGATCTTTGATCAAGGTATGTCTTATTTTCTATCTTTTAGACGTATTTTGTGAAAACATGAAGATCTAAGATCCTTTTATTAAGAACAATTGTATGTTAAACTTTAATCATATTAATGTGTTCATGATTAATATTAGGGTGTTCTTAAGAATGATTTTATATGTGGTATCAGAGCTAAAGTTTAAGATCTCATGATTTTCCTTATTGATGTTCGTCTTTAATGATATATGTGCCTGAGACTTTCTGCGACATTTTATTTATGTCATTAAATTGTTTTTGTGCCTGAGACCTTCTGCGACGTCTTCTTTCTGTCATTAAATCTGCTCTTAAAGTGTGTCTGAGATTTTCTGTAACGTTTTCTTCTGTCGCCAATACTCACTCGTGATAATGAAAGGTCAAAACTTGCTCGGAATTTTACGAAACTGACGTGGTCGACTGGAAACGTCAAAATAAACAAAACCCCGTTTTTGCCATTTTAGGAAATAATCTCGGGGCTTATAACTCTTTACAGAAAATTGATATTAACGTTCCGCAAAACATTTTGATTTTATGGCATGTTTTACTTCAATTCCATGGTGAAAACTCATTTTTGCCATTTTTGGTAAAATTCATGTATTGCGTGTTTTTATACCTGGGCAATTATGTTTTTGAGGCATTCGAGCTACTATTGGTATCTTTGTGATTACTGATAGATTACATATTATAGTAAAATATTAATGCATGATTAACTATATTTGTAAGGACATTTTTGTCCATTATCAATTTGTATGTTGTACGTCGTTACACCGTTGAAGAAACTCAAGATCGCATCTACAACAACGGATCCGAATATCAAAGCATCTTCAACTTCATAGCCTCTGCAAGAATGAACTTGGTAAAATTTTGTTTTTACGTTCCTTAAAGTTCATATTTAGTATTGGGAAATTTTTATAAAATGTTTTTTATAAAAATAAGAAGTAAGTTTTTTCAAGCAAAATGAGGCTTTTAAAAGGATTTTATTTTTCTGGGAAAACCGGACCGGTCCGCCCCTCAACCGGACCGATCCGCTTGCTCGAAGTCCAGTAGACCCCGGACCGAATGCGAACCGATGAAGCCTGAATGATCGAACCGATCCGATCCCAACCGGACCGATCCGCCTCAGGATAAAAGAACCGATCCTGTCTAATCGGACCGATCCGCCCTCAATCCGGACCGGTCCGCCTGGGGTAATTACGAGCAGTCCCAGTTTTTGAAAACTCTTTCCTTGGTTTTCTTATTTATACCAACTTCGGGAGAGTTATTTTTAAGACTTTTCAAGACGATATTCAGAGTCCTAAATACTCTAAGTCTTCACCTTTTTGAGTCCCAAGACTCTTTTTGATTCACACCAAAAATCCCAATTACTTTTGTGAATCTTTTGGAACCCTAGAACACAAACTTTGTTGTTGTTCATCTTTGTGGAGAGATCTTTGTAACCGAGGGCTGCGTGTCATTGCCGAGGGAGTCTCTACAAAGTTTTATGACTGCGTGTCTTTGTTGATTGGGCTGCGAGTCCTTGGAGGGTGCTGCGTGTATTCTCTTGCTGAGTTCAAGACTGTGTGTCTTTGTGGGTTGGCTGCGCGTTGATCCATTGCAGATTTCTCTATGTAATTGTAAGTTGCGGCTTGTATATTCATAGTGAAATAAAGGTTTTACCCGAAAGGGGTTTTTTCCTGAATTCTGTGTCTCAGCATATTTTTTGTGTCACATGCTTTATTTATTTATCGGTTGACACACGCACCTTAGATGAATGTTTAGGGGTTGAAATTAAATAAGTGTGCTATATTAGAATGTTGCGAACTTAATCAATTATCACACGTAATTCTTGGCTTTTCAATATTTAAGTTGAGACATGTAAACAATTATTCATTTGAGTTAAGTCAAACGCCAAACACAGGCTGAGACTGCATGTACGAATAATATACTTACATTCATTAAAGACTTATTCTAATGTTAGTTATAAAATTGGATTGAGGCGCAACACATGCTAATATCTGAATTGAACAACATTAGAACCAGTTTTGTAAAAACAGAATAGTTGACATTAAGTCCATTAATCATGGTATTAAATGAATTAGGCAACAAACACAAATGCCAAAATTATGGGACCATGATAAATGAATTATAGGGTAATATATCTTTACAATCTGAATATTATGTGACGATTAACACAGATTCCGTGATATTCGGAATGTAGATGAAATATACCAAAATTTTAGTCAACAATTCAATATTCGACCCTTGCAATTTTTGTTGTGTGTGAAAATTTAAGTTTTCCCATATTTCATGTATGTTTTATCTAGAACTGTGATACAACCTTACTCTAATGATCCTTTTTAGTTGAATATTCGTGCGAAACACATGCCAACATATTTCATATGGTCGGATATTAGACTTGTGTTATTGTTAATATTCATATTTTGATGAATCTCGTGCCAAACACAGGCCAATGATTCATATTGTTGAATATTATGATATTCATGTTTTAATGAGTCTCGTGCCAAACACAGGCCAATGATTCATGTGGTTGAAAATCAGAATTATTATTTATTTTAAGGCTAGTACTCCCATTAAGTTGAATTAAATGCCAAACACAGGCTACAATTCATATGTGCGGATACTAGATTTATTCGTTGCATGCATGCATATTTGAATGCATGACTTGCAAATTTTGAGACTCATAAGTAGGTATTCATTCAGTTTAATCAAATGCCAAATACAGGCTAAGATTACATGTGAAGATACTATACTTGTAGTCATTTCAGATTATCCTAATGTTTGTTATAAGGTTAAATTGAAGCGTAACACATGCTGAAATTTGAATCAAATAAACATTGGAATTTTTGTAAATGTTAAATAATTGGCATCAATGTTAAAAAGTCATATTTACATATGTCACTAGTATGATAATTGTGATTATAACCATATTGTGCATTAGTATGACCATGAATGATTTGGGTCAATATTTCTGATTTGTTACTCATACATAAGTGATGAAGTAAATGATTTATGTCTTCCATTTACTATTACTTGTGTAATATCTCATGTAAACTCTTTGTCTATTTGATTTTCATATTATGTCTAATTTTTCGTGAATTTCAAATTAAGGAATAGACAATAATATAATTATTCATGTATTACGGGTATTTTGCACATGTATGCGTATCTCTTATATTTATATAATATATGGTTTGGTGTTCATTAACGTGCTCCATTCCAGAAGATATAAATATTGGACTAATGCATTAATATCATGCATATTTTGGTTGCCTACGGGTCCATGTATGATATTGAATGCTAGGATGATGATACTTTATGATGTTGCATACATATTATTGTTTATTCATTTATTGTGATTACAACAATTGAACAAAATGTTAGTGGTGATATATATTGGGAAGGTAATAATGGTCGTCAAAAATAGATGCCATAATTTCTGTCACTATCATATCACCAATTAAGTTTATGAAAACCATAAACATGAATAATTTAGCTTATTGATCATGCGATATTTAATGAAAATAAGTGAAAAATTTATTGATTTGTGTATGTAAGTCTTTACGTAATGTAATATTCATATTATGAAATGTTTGGTAGTCACTACAGTGACCCAACTATAATGGCAATGAATATTAAATGTAAAGATGATGGTAGTAGTAACTCATGATGCTTATAATTGTAAAGATATTAATGGGGTATATTGAGTTTATTTCTTCAAGCAAGGTTATTCCTTACAAGGAATCAATTTTAAGTGATTGAATGAACATCATAGATCACATACGTTATTATAGTATGTGAAAATAAGTTGTGCACAAATGTCGTGTACAATATAATGAAATAACATTATACCCAATAAAGTAATCTACAAGCATCATATAATCGATATTTCACGGTTACTACTGACAAAAACTCACGGTTATGCACTCAATTTATCATGTAATCGATGTGTGTGTTGTTAAATCAAAGCATTAATGAAGTGAGCAATTTATCTCATTATCTTATCACATATTATTGTATCCCATTTTATTTCTCTAAAATTTCATATTTAATTTGGTTAAACAAATTAAGTTTGTTTACATATTGCACACTCGGACTAATAATGATAAAGATAATATGTATCTTTTATGATTTGAAATGAGTTTTTCATCTCAGTAGAGTTTTCAAGTTATACTTAATATGTTATAGAAAGTACTTACTTTTAATGCAAGGATTTCTTATAAAACAAACTAGAAATGCTAATAAGATTCTTTTCTTTTGTTCTTGGGGAATCAAATCGCCATTTGTTTTCATAAACCCTCAATTTCTTTTGGAAAATGTTTGTCTAAACTTGATCGTGAGGGATATGTTCTAAAGAATCTTTTGATGTATATTTTTTCAAGGGTTATGATTTTAGTTTTGATGTTTTGTACAAAATAAAGTTTGGACATAGTTCTTTAAATATTTGTTTGATCCTGCATCATAATCGTAGCGTTTTTTTTTTATGAAACTCTTTAAATCTTGTACCAAATTAAATCTAGACTCTTTTTCATAATTTTCGTGGACAAGATTTTTGTAATGTCTCTTACAAATTTTGATAGTCGAGTTGTGCTCTTAAGGTATTACGATGTCTAATATAAGGATGACCTATGTGGCCCAAGTGGGAGATTATGAGAAACTTCCCTTAAAGTGGACCTACATAGATCATATAATTGTCATTGACACATATTTATTGCATTAAAGTCAAATTCATTATGAAAGGTGAAATTAGTGGTAGTAGAAAATCATGAAATATGGTTATAAAGGAAGGTAGGGTACTTATCCCATTATCGATAACCTTCTTGAGGTTATAAAGGAAGGTAGGGTACTTATCCCATTAACGATAACCTTCTTGAATCCTTGTTCTTTTAGTTGTTAGATTGTCTAAACAATAAAGAACAAATAAATGGTCAACCACTAAATGATAGTATTGTCACCGTGCGAGAAATGTAGATATAATCATAAGGAATAGTATTAAGAAGATCTTAAAAGGTCTACTATCCTCGATGATTATGTGGTGTATCTGCATGAACATGAATTTGGCGTAGGAATAAATAATGACATGGTTTTATTTTCAAAAGTCATAAGAAGTGAAACTAATGGACTACAACTAAGGTTGAAATCTCGTTGAATTACATAATTGATGCACTAAAGTCGGGTACAAGGGGGTCATCAAGACCAAACGCGACACTAACGGTAGTTAAACTAGATAAAGCTAAATTGTAGTAAAATATTTCACTATTAATGAAGAAAAGGTTATAAATGAACCTTCTCAATTATATGTAAGGACATGGAATTCCTATGACATTAGTAGCTCATTATGATTGAGAGTTACATGAAGTGAATGTGAAAATTACTTTTTGAATTCTAATAAACCATGCGTATATGTTTAGGAGATCATTTTATAAACATAAGTTTCCCACATGACGCATTTTAAGAAATAATATCATTATTTTTTTTTAATCGTTGTATATTTGTATACACCTTAAGATCAGTGGGAGTAAGTTTATATATTTTCTCTATATACAAGCACGGATTTAGAAAGTAGAGAATCAAAATAATTTTATGGGTTTAAAAGTTGTGTATGAAGTAATGAGATACTTAAAGGACTATATGCTCACATTTATGATGTATGTGTTCATTTAAATATGAACAATTATTGTGAATCAGATTTACTGTTTGTACGGATGGTACGAAGTTCACTCTTGCTTAAGTATGTTTGTTTTGGTTTATCAACCAATATAATGAAGGAGTGCAACACAAACCATCCATTAAGTATTGTGAAAGCTGAGTTTGTAGTATGCTTGATGCTACAACTTATGTATTTTGGCAGCGTGACTTCATTTCGGGACTTGGAGTTGTCGACACTATTATTAAGTCGCTGAAATATTATGATAATGTCGTTGCAATCTTCTTTATGAAGAAATGTTAGGTATTCCTAAAGTAACTAAGCACGTTGAATGAAATACCTATCAGTTAAAGAAGAAATTCAGAAACAAAGAGTGTCAATTGATCACATCAGTACGCGTGATAACATAGCAGATCCTCTTACGAAAGGACCATCTCCGAAGACCTTTATGGAACATGTCAAAGAGATGGGTCTCGATTAGTTAGACTATGATTGCTATTTTGGCTTAGTTGTTTGACACCATTACTTGAATTCAATAAAAGTGTTTCTGATTTCAATTATTTCTGTCTTTTGAGAAAGCATGCATAAAATTATGAATTATTGTTGACAGAAATAGTCCTTATTGAAAAGGACATTATGAGGCCATTATGATACCCAATATTAAAGGCTTAGTTGAATGAAACATTGGTGTTGTGGTACATGGAAGGAACCATGCTCTTGAACAGTATGGAACCGCCATGACTCGCATCCGTGAATCATTTGATTCAGCAAAATAAATTTATCAATGATTGTGCACCTTATGATACCTAATCTAATTATGCGAATTATTAAGACCAAGTGGGAGACTGTTGGAAATTAATGTTAAGTGACGAAATTAATTATTTAATTTCAATTGTATTAAATTCCGAATTTCCCATTTATGTGGTTTTAATAAATGTTAGATAATTAATTAGGAATGTGATAAATAAAGATATTAAAAGATTTGGGTAAACCTTATCCGTTAGTCACATGATGGTTAGTGGCATTAGTGGGAGACTTGAAAGAGTCCCACCTTGACTAGGATTCCGGCCCTCTTCCCCTTATAAATAGAGACCTCTACACCATCTAGAGTCATCTCATAACACACTATTTCTGAGGTGGGAGAGAAACTCTGAGATTCCATTAGAGTGCATTTTTTCCAAGAAGGCAGATCGATAGAGCAATTAATCAAGATTGTTCTTTGATCAAGGTATGTCTTATTTTCTATCTTTTAGACGTATTTTGTGAAAACATGAAGATCTAAGATCCTTTTATTAAGAACAATTGTATGTTAAACTTTAATCATATTAATGTGTTCATGATTAATATTAGGGTGTTCTTAAGAATGATTTTATACCACATAGATCACTATGGGCACCATATGGACTTTCTGGACAACCCAAATCAAATTAGATGTTAAGTATTTTCCACGACTCTAAAGGGTTTAGTGTGAACTTAGTTCAACCATATGCCACTGAATTCAATCTCATGCTTTAATGAGATCTTTGAGCAGTATGTATGGCATTTCGTCGAAAGATGGATCCATAAAAAGACCACATATTCTATTCAATTTCCTCCAGACAAATGATGATAATCTCAAAAAATATATGAAGAGGTTCAATAACGAGCTCCTCTACATTGATCTCCCGGATGAGATGGAAGTCTTGCCATCTTTCTTAAGAAGGATATATAGAAACAACACAATATACTATATGTTAACAAATATAACTGCCAACATGATGGAGCTCATGAAGAAAGTGCAGAAACACATCCATGCAGAGTATACAATCACAGTTGACAGCTAAACCATTAGACTATAGACTTCGGATAAAGAAAATTCGAGGGTGAACAAGGAAAGAGTAATTTAACCCAAGGGACTCTCATCGGGAAAACCAAACTTAAATGGAATAATTCACTCCCCTCAATACGACTATGGGGCGAGTGTTGAACATTATGGCTGATTAGAAAATGCTGAGGTGGATGAATAGGCAAAATAAATCGAAGTCTAATCTCTACTACCAGTTTCACTGAGACTACATTCATATTACACCAAACCTAATTAAATATCGGGTGATCAGGCATTTATTAAAATAAAATTAGATTTCCAAAATGGTTCATTATTAACATCACTGTCTAAAACCAAATTAAATACTAATCACCTATTAGTTAATTAGGCCGGTGCCAAATTTTATCTTGCAATAAACAAACAAGTAATAATAATATGCAGAAAAATAGAATTACAACACTCACATAATACTAGAGTCTAAACCATCTCAAGTAAATAAATCAATAAGTCTTGCGAAATAAACCTTCGGTAAAAAAAAATCCCAAACTAAAAAGTGGATCCAACTAATAATATTATCTGAATAGAAGTCTGAAGCTGGAATACTGAATAAATAAAGTCTCAAATGGGGCAACACCCCCATACTGAAATACTGTTGTAGCTCCTATAACAAAAATGAAGGAATGATGCGTCTAGTCAAATCCTATAAACCTTCATAGCGTTGCAATTATACGTCCTTGTAAAGAATCATCAAGTCTGGCATCCCTGTGTCTAGACACCTAAAAGGTTTTGAAAATATTTTTTTAGCAAGGGTTAGAACCCAAAACATTTTGAAAATATTTAAAAAGTATTTATCAAAAGTTAACATCAGTTATTGATTACACATGTTAAGTTCTCGTACATTCACTTGAGTTTCTTCACCTCCCAACTATTGTGCACTCCTAACATTTCTATTTAGCCCACCTAGCTATTCTACCCAAGCTAACTAGACTTAAGTATTTCTCATTCTGGACATGTCTCTGATCCCGTAACCCCCATACAATACTTTACCCGATAACTAACGTTTCTCATACGTTATAAGAGTTGAAATTACCATTTCACTTATATTTTCATCTAATTGATTAATTAAGTTTCACTACTTAATTCATTCTTTAGATACACACTATCTAATAGTATATTATCACACCTAAGTAGAATATTCACACACACACACACACACACACACACACACACACACACACACACACATATATATATATATATATATATATCATTATGGTGTCTCTCATAAGGACCACTGTGAAACACGGGCATACTCTGCTATCACTCCAAGTACCTCTCGTACTAAATAGGGACAAATGGTTTAATGCATCTCCTCGAACCCAAAATCAAATAACCAACAGTGGAGGCGAACATAGATTTAAGCCTTTGGGCTATGCACATACCTAATGTACCCAAACGACACGCCAAACACACTAATACACGAAGCATAGTGAGCCACCCTAAGTTCTATATTTTGGGGCACAAATCCAAACCTCCCAGGAATCGGCAAGGTGGGATTGCCCACTGCGCGGGAACCTCCGTGATAGCAGACAGTGTGGGTATGTTAACATATATCATCAATTATACAATAGGTACACACACAACCCCTATATATCCAATAGGTATTCACATAACCTAATACGTAGTATATATCACTTGAATACTCACCGTACTTTCAATTTACGATTATTCTCACTATCGTATTTAATGGGGTATTATTCTATACTCTACGGGTCCTAGTTACCCCAATATCTCACTCATGCTTTCTCATAATTACATTCTTATTCTCGCGAATTAATTACATTATCAGTTAATCCCATTTAATCATCGTCTTAACTCTCTCAATAAGACTTAATTCCCATAACCCTATCATAGCCTACTGCAATATAATAGAACTCACATTACATTCTAACAATGTCCTAAAAGTTTTCTCAATAACTATTTAGGAGTTCTAGGCTAAAAAGGGAATTTTCTATTTTTCGGGGCACTGGATCGGTTCGCCCCATGCACTTCATCTTCCCCGTTTCACAGATGCATTTTTCACTATTAACACCCACATAACTTACATATTTCTTCACCAAATTTGAAACCAATCGTCCCTAACCATTTCTACATGCATTAGGATGATTTATAATGTAAATATAATATAAAAACCTTAGAATTTTCATCCAAGAAGTGATTTAAATATCAAGTCCTCAAAACCCTAGGTTTTATGTTCTTCAACCATTGTACATCAAAAACCCAGATTTAATTCATGGATAATAAGACAAAGTCTCTAATTTATTATCCTATCTTGATATTAAATCATTCTACATGTCATTCCTACCCAAACATGTATTCAATAATTCTTTTCTTCCAAGAATTATTAATTTCATCAAACTTGTTTGAAACCCTAACAACATGGGCATTATAACTTCAAAATATTTGCAAATAAACACTTAACTTTGATCAGTAGGGTGTGATTTCCTGGCTAATAGTTGGGTTTAATTATTTACTCCTCCAATCTTCCTTTCCAATATGTTTGTGGTGCAAGAACCTACTTTGATTCTTCAAGAACTCGATAAAAGCCCCAAGAATGGTCTCTCCTTCTTATCTAAGGACTCCCATTTATTCTTAGTGTTTCTAACCCTAGCCCCTTATATCTAACATCTGGTATAAGGCTATGAAATTCGTAGGTCTCTTAACCATACTTTACAAAATGATTAAAACGCCCCTATACGGTGTCGATTTAGCCTAAAAATGCCACGGGACCTGATCGACACCCCCGGTATACTATTATGGTTATTTAGACCCTTTCGAAATCACATGTGACCTCAAAATCATTATCCGAGTCACTCTAAATAATTATTACATCTCGACCTCAAATTAGTCTACACGCGACTCCCAGTTGAGATAATTCTAATTACGCCAATATCACTCACTACTACGTATAATAATTTCCATACTTTAATTACTAGTCACTTAATAAATTTTATTCATCATATTAATCCTTATGTATCTCTTGATTAATATTTAATAAACACATTCTTACTTAATTCAATTAAATTTCTTCTCTCGCGTAATTTAAAATAAAGCTAATTAATTACCGAATTAATTAAATTTAAATACACAGAAATACAGGGTATTACATACTTCCCCCTTACAAAGGAATTTCATCCCCGAAATTAGGTCATACATGTAGTAAAAAACTTTGGATATTTCTCTCGCATGTCATCCTCCTGCTCCCATATAGACTCATCAACACTGTGGTGTGCCCACTGAACTCTGACTAGTGGCACCACCTTGGACTGTAGTTTACGTTTACCACGATCCAGAATAGCCACGGGCCTCTCCTCATACGAGATGTATGGATGCAAATCAATCTCCAGGAGTAGAACGTGCCGAAAATCTCCCTGGATTCTCCTGTATTTCTTCAGCGACGCTACATGGAACACATCGTGTATCCACTGAAGATGCTTCGGTAAACCTAGTCGATATGCTATAAATCCAGCTCTCTTCATGATAGGGAAAGGCACCACATACCTAAGTGCTAACTTCCCTTTATTGTCGAACATCGTGATCCCCTTCATGGGAGACACGCGAACCACCACCTGGTCCACAACCTCTAACTCCATGTGCCTTCGATCAGTATAAGCATAACTTTGTTATCTGTCCTGAGCAGTCCGATTTCGTCCCCGAATTAGCTCGATCTTGGCAGTCATCTACTGTATCATATTTGGCCCCAATAACTTGTTATTCCCCACCGCTAACCAGCAAGCAAGTAAACGACAAGGTATCCCATATAATGCCTCAAATGGTGCCATGCCGATAGTAAATTGGTAAGAGTTATTATACGTAAAATCTACCAATGGAAGGTGTCTCTCCCAACTTCCCCCAAATTTTAGGATACACATCCTTAACATGTCTTTCAATATCTGATTAACCCGCTCAGTCTGCCCATCTGTTTGTGGAGGATAAGTGGCACTCAACCGTAAGTCTGTACCCATGGCCTCCTGAAAACTCTGTCAAAAGTGAGACACAAAAATCTTATCTCTATCAGACACAATGTTATTCGACACCCCGTACAACTTAACTATTTCGATAATGAACATCTGAAGTGGGACACCTTTGGTCAATCGATACACTATCACCCAAATGGAATCGTGACCCCTTTGCGATGTCGACAACCATGTAATAAAATCCATCGTGATACTCTCCCACTTACACATGAGAATGTCCAATGGCTGTAGCATCCCTATAGGCCTCTGATGGTCAACTTTCACCAGTTGACAAGTAACACACTTCGAGATAAACTCTACTATGTCTTTCCTCATCTCAATCCACCAATATTGTCTCCTTATATCCTGGTATAACTTATCCCCATTGGGATGTACCGCAAACCTCGAACCATGGGACTCAATCATCACAGCATGCCTCAAATCCTCATCCTCGGGCATAACTAATCTCCCATAAAAATGTAAGTCTCCCTTTGAGCTGATCGAGTAAGACTCTGCACCCTCAGTTATTAACTATCGTATACTGTCCTGACAGTACTGATCCTCTGTCTGTGCTTTCACTACCCGTATCATAATCTCAGGAGTGATAGCTTAACTCTTTCATGCATGCTCTGGCAATCTCATCATTATATCGAATATCACTCCACTTCGCTTTCCAGACCTTCTCTAATTCTCTAGTAGGTCGTCGGCACAACGCGTTTGCCACCACATTAGCTTTACCAAGATAATACTGTATCTCAAACTGGTAATTCTTCATGAACTCTAGCCACCGTCTCTGCCTCATGTTCAGTGCCTTTTGTGTGAAGAGATACTGAAGTGACTTATGGGTTGTGAATAAAGTAAAATTCTCCCCAAGTAAATAGTGCCTCTATATCCTTAAAGCAAAAATGACCGCTGCCAACTCAAGGTCGTGAGTGGGATAATTCTTCTCATGGGGCTTACGCTTCCGAAATGCATAAGCTATAGCTCTCCCCTCTTGATGACATACTCCCCCAACTCTCGTCTTTTAGCAAAAAAGTATAATCATCCACTCTCATGTTACAAAAAGATAATATACATCATGACTCTCTACCCGTCACTAGGTGCTCAATGCTAAATCAATAAAGAGCTCTATCTCTCCGCTCGACAATAACCCAATATACCCTGAATCACATCAGTAGATATCCCTACTCAACGGGATCAAATATATAATACCAACACATACTTTCAAGTCTATTACACAATATATTACAATATTTGTACACACATATATAGGTTCAGCCCTCTTTCAGGTGATACCGAGTAAAAATCATACCCTAAGATAATGAACACAAGATCCCACTATCACAATCTACGATCACTCAACCCATCACTAACCAAAAAATACTTGGGAAGTAGTATACTCTATTCTCATACTTCTCGAAATCAGTAAACTATCATGTAATTTAACCATCCTCTTAGTTTACACACCCGTCCTCTCATAGGCGACGCCACAAAGTTTCGCTACCTAATGGTAAATACATTTAATGTAAGGCGGATACCGCAATACACCCACTAAATTTGAATCACACTCGAGTTTTAGTAATAAAAATTAAATTTTATGACTCTCCCATGTCACTCGAAACGTATCTTATACTCATAAGGATAAGGCAAAAACTATATCTCCATTAGCCATCTAGTTTGCTTGGTCAATAGGTCCTTGAGCCTAACTCTCGCGCTGGGATTGACTCATGATCTGCTGTATGTCCAGGATCTCATCCTACAGTTTCCCCTGTCTCGTTTTGAGCAAAATTTCTTTATGTGGTCCCTCTCCCCACAAGCATAATGACTTCCAAAGAAACTTTCCAACTTCTTACTTTGGCCCAACCGACCTCCCCCGTCATTTCCTTAGCTCTAACGGCCCTGAGGGACAAATATGCTGCTATTGCTGTTGAGGACTTTGCTAGTCCTACCTGAACCCACCACTCTTGGGTTGTTAACGCCCGAGACTAAATATCTTAGCCCAATTCTCCTGCCGGAGTCTCGCTCCTACTACTGTCATGCCCTGCTAGCACCATTCCCATCTACTCCCTAGTCTGACTGGTCTCACTTTCTCGCTGTGGACGAGTTCAATACAGGTAGCCTTACTCTCCACACATAGGACACCTCTTTGTGCCATTCCCTTATCTCTAGCCCCACTGTCCATGTTTGTGTGTCCTTTTCTCGAACCAGGTAGCCTTGGTTTTGATTTCTACCCCAGTTGTCCCTTTGGATCCGCTGGCCCTATGAAACTCATTGCTGGCTTTATTGGCTCTAACTGAATCCACCGTCACTTGGTAGGAATTCAATTGATTTGAATTATTTAAATGGTTCCCTAATGGGTATACCCTCCCATGGTGCTTCAATAACACCGTTAAATCTAGTCTTACCCTTCGACTAGATTCTCTAACCCCATTGAATCCCTCCTTATAGAGAGTTGATGTAAACTCGTATGACTTTTGGCGACCTTGACACTAGCCATCCTAGACGATTTTCCCATTCACACTTGTCTATTCTACCCAAGATTCCATTATCAACTTACTAACCCCCTTCTTATCCTCCATATCCCCTTCGTTGGGTACGAAGTTCGTTAAACAATTCAACCGTTCTCTCATGATCAGTTTCTATCTGGCCCACTTGTGATAAGTTTCACAACTCCAATCGCATCTCTGTTAGAACAGCATATAGAAGATCAAACTTCCCCCAAGTTCTTCAATTTGTTCCACATCTACTTTTTATATGGGGTGACCAACTCATATCCCCACCACGCTACTCCTATGAGCAAAGAGTTTGCCATAAATTAAGCTCTGGGTCTCACTGCACTCCACCCTACACGATTGTCCTTGGATTAGTTCCTTACATTGATCCATGACACGTCCTTTATTTCTCGAATTCTTATAGGTAACTCTTCGAAAGAGTCCTCCTGACTCTCCCCCTGCCTACAATGCTGGGTGAGTCCAAAGTTGTACCACCATTTTTTACGACAGTGCTTTGGTAAAACTACTATCCCCAAGTGATTATTACATCGCCATCTACCTAAACAATAATTATGGTGACTTCTATCACAATCACCGTTCCCAGAATACTCCATGACTTCTATTGAGCCTTTCCACCTGCAGTCCTCGTAACGGCCCTTGTGAGTCGTCCTATATTGTTTGATGTACCACAGTCCACCAAACTCGTATACGACTCACAACATCTATACTTAATCGTAGGAGAACGTAAGTCGCATACGTAGAGGAATACAACAACCTTATAATAACGCTTAATAATAAAAGCACGCTACGCTGAAATTGTAGTAAGCCGAACAGATCCCATAGACATTAGAACCTGATGCTTTGATACCATTTGTGACACCATGCCTCATTAAATAATGGGTGATCAGACCTTTATTCAATTAAAACAGGATTTACAAGATGGTTCATTCTTAGCATCACTGTCTAAAACCAAATTAATTTCTAATCACCTATTAGTTAATTAAGATGTTGCCAAATTTTATCTTGAAATAAATAGACAAGTAATAATAATATGCGAAAAAATAGAATTACAACACTCATACAATACTAGAGTCTAAACCATCTTAAGTAAATAAATCAATAAGTCTTGCCCAATAAACCGTCGACAAAAAAAATCCAAAACCAAAAAGTGGATCCAACTAATAATAATATTTGAATACAAGACTGAAGTTGAAACACTGAATAAATAAAGTCTCAAATGGGGCAACACGCCTAAACTGAAACACATAAATACTGTTGAAGGTCCTACAATAGAAATGAAGGAATATATAAATGAAGGAATGATGCGCCTAGTCCGAACCCCGCAAGCCTCCATAGCGTTGCAACTATACGTCCCTATAAAGAATCATCAAGTCTGGCATCCCTATGGCAGGAAAAGGTTTTGAAAATATTTTTTTACCAAGGGTTAGAACCTAAAGCATTTTGAAAATATTTAGCAAGTATTTATAACAAATTAACATCAGTTATTGATTACACTTATTAAGTTCACGTACACTCACTTGAGTTTTCGCACCTCTCAACTATTGTGCACGCCTAACATTTTTACTTAGACTACCTAGCTATTCTACCCAAGCTAACTAGACTTAAGTATTTCTCATTGTGGACACGTCTCTAATCCCATACCGCCCACATAGTACTTTACCCGATAGCTAAAGTTTCTCATACATTTTAAGAATTGAAATTACCATTTCACTTATATTCTCATCTAATCAATTAATTAACTTCACTACTTAATTCATTCTTTAGATATACACTATCTAACAGTCTACTATCACACGTAAGTAGAATATTCACATATATATATATATATATATATATATATATATATACGGTGTATATACGGTGTCTCTCATAAGGACCACCGTGAGACACGGGCATGCTCCGCTATTAGTCCAAGTACCTCTCATACTAAGTAGGGACAAATGGTTTGGTACATCTCGTCGAACCCAAAATCAAATAACGAATAGTGGAGGCGAACATAGTTCAAAGCCTTTGGGTTATGCACATACCTAATGTACCCAAACGATACACTGAATACACTAGTACATGAGACGTAGTGAGCCGCCCTAAGTTCTATGTTCTAGGGCACAAATCTAGATCGCCCTGGAATTGGTAAGGTGGGATCACCCACTGTGCGGGAACCTCTGTGATAGCAGGCAGCGTAGGTATGTTATTATATATCATTAATCATATAATAGGTAGATTTAGAACCTATATATATTCAGTAGGTATTCACACAACCTAATTATCATCATTTGTACATAGTATATATCACTCGAATACTCACTGTACTTTCAATTTACGATTATTGTCACTATCGTATTTAATGGAGTATTATTCTCTACTCTGAGGGTCCTAGTTACCCCTTAGTTCATTTCAGTATCTAATCCTTCCTTACTGTACTGGTCCATACTATGAGCTCACTCATGCTTTTTCGTAATTACATTCTCATTCTAGTGAATTAATTACATTATCAGGTAATCCCATTTAATCATCGTCTTAACTCTCTCAATAAGACTTAATTCCCATAAACCTATCATAGCCTACTGCAATATAATAGACCCCTCATTACATTCTAACAAATGTCCTAAAAGTTTTCCCCATAACAATTTAAGAGTTCTAGGCAAAAAAGGGAATTTTTCTATTTTTCTGGGCACCGGACCGGTTCGCCTCTGACCCGGACCGGCTTGCACCCCTGTGCTTCGTCTTACTCGTTTCGCAGATGCGTTTTTCACCACTAACACCCACATAACTTACATATTTGTTCACCAAATTTGAAACCAATTGTCCCTAACCATTTTTACATGCATTATGATGATTTTTAACGTAAATATAACATCAAAACCTTACAATTTTCATCCAAGAAGGGATTTAAACATCAAATCCTCAAAACCCTAAGTTTTATGTTCTTCCATCATTATAGATCAAAAACCCAAATTTAGACAACGTCTCTAATTTATTATCCTATCCTAATATCAAATCATTCTACATGCCATTCCTACCCAAACATGTATTAAATCATTCTTTTCTTCCAAGAATTATTAATTTCATCAAACTAGTTTGAAACCCTAACAATATGTGTATTATAACTTCAAAATATTTGCAAATAAACACTTTCCTTTGATCATTAGGGTATATTTTTGTGGATTGTAGTTGGGTTTGATTTTTTCCTCCTCCAATCTTCCTTCCCAAGAATTTGTGGTGCAAGAACCCACTTTGATTCTTCAAGAACTCTCCAAAATCCCCAAGAATGGTCTCTCCTTCTTCTCTAATGACTCCTCTTTGTTCTTGGTGTTTCTAACCCTAGCCCTTTATATCTGACATCTGATATAAGGCTACAAAATTCGTAGGTGTCTTAACCCTTCTTTACAAAATGACTAAAATGCCCCTATACGGTGTCGGTTTAGCCTAAAAATTCCCCGAGACCCGATCGACCCCCCCCCCTCCGGGTATACTATTTTGACTATTTTGACCCTTTTGAAATCATATGTGAACTCAAAATCATCATCCAATCACTCTACATAATTATTCCATCTCGACCTCGAATTAATCTACAAGTGACTCCCGGTTGAGATAATTCTAATTATGCCAATATCATTCACTACTACGTGTAATAATTTCCATATGTTATTTACTATTCACTAAGTAAATTTAATTCATAATATTAATCCTTATCTCTCTCTTGATTAATATTTAATAAACACATTATTACTCAATTCAATTCAATTACTTCTCTCGTGTAATTTAAAATAAAGCTAAGTAATTACCGAATTAATTAAATTAAAATAAGCAAAAATACGGGTTATTACAGATCATAACACCAACGATTTTCTCCACCTGAAGAGTGAGATCAAAGCATTATTACATAGGGGGTATCTGAGAGAATTTCTATAAAGAGGGGATCCTTAGTAGGATAAGAATACAGACAATCAAAGGAAAAGCCAATCAAAACACAGGGAACCAAGATAAGAGGAATAAATGAAAGGTGCCATAGTGGAAGGGGAAAAGGATAAATATGATCTATGGGGGAGAATCGACATCGTTTAGCTAAACATTCCAGATCCAAAAAAAAGAACTTATGAAGGTACAAACGGAGAAGCCCATCGAGGATTGACGATATCACTTTCATGCCGAATGACTCCTAAGATCTAATCACTTCGCATGATGATCCATTTCTAATCATAGATGAGATCTCCAGCAAGTGGATACTAAGAGTTCGACATACATCATTTATTAAGAGTGCTACGAGAAGATGAAGCTTGCAGAAGTGCGATTGAAGATAGTAAAAGGCCCACTCTTAGGATTCTCTGAAGAAAAAGTATACCCGGAGGGGAAAATTGAGCTCCCATTTATGATCGGGAAGGAGCCAAAGTATGAGGATGGAATTTTTATTAGTAAGATATCCATCAATGTATAATGTGCTAATTGGGCGCACAACCATTAACAGGATCGATGAGGTATTAGCGATAAAGTCCCTCACTATTTGGTTCCCAACTTCTAATGGCATAAGAAAATGCGAGGTAATCAATCAGGCACTAGAAGTTATTACTTTTCATACATGAAGAAAAAGAGATAAACATTTAACTTCGATAGGCTTGACCTAAGGAAATAGGCGACGATGAGATCTTCAGTCAAAGATTTGGTCCCTATCCCACTGTATAACAATCGTCCAGAGAGGGTAGTGGGATGGGATCATCATTGATTGAAAAGAAGAGGAAGGAATTAATTTTATTTTTACAAAGTCACCATAAAACATTTAGGTGGAGCCATGAAGATTTTTCAAGAGTTTGATGCCTCTGTGATGACTCACCAACTGAAGGTAAATTCGACTAGCTAGATAATGAGATAACAAAGAGGATTTTTCCCATGAGAGGAACTAAGCCCCCCAAATTTAGGTTGGGAAATTACTTGAAGCAGGCTTCATTTGGGATTCCAAGTATCCCGAATGGTCATCAAACATCATTATGGTCCGAAACCCAAATGGAAAATAAAAAATTGTGTGTTAATTACTCAGATATGAATGAAGCTTATTTAAAGGATTTGTATCCTTTAACAAGAATCGATGCACTAGTGCATGCAACAATGGGACATGAAGAATTGTCATTTATGGATGCTTACTTCGGGTACAATAAAATCTAGATGAACTAGGGGGATGAATATAAGACCTCATTTGTAACTGATAAGGGGACCTACTATTATAAGGTAATACTGTTAGAATAACACGGGGGCCACTTACCAGAGACTAGTCAATCAGATATTCGAGAACCAGATCAGGAAGACCATGTAGGTTTATGTGGATGAAATGCAGGTAAAAATCTTAAAAGGGGGGGGGGGGGACCATGTGACTAATTTAGAGGAAACTTTCCAAATGCTTTATTAGTATATAATAAAACTGAATCAAAATAAATTCACCTTTAGCGTAGAATTGGGGTGATTCTTAAGATTCATGGTGACCCAGAGGGGGATATAATCCAACCCAAAAAAGATCAAAGAAGTACTAAATACTATGAGCCCAAAGATTGTGAAGGAAGTATATTCATTGATCGAAAAAGTAGCGACAATAAATCGATTGGTAAGAAAAATGAGACACCTAAGCCTCTCGTTCTTTCATATGTTAAAGAAGGCATTTATCTAGATGAACGAGTGTGAGCTAGCCTTCTAAGACTTGAAAACCTACTTGAGAGAAGTTTCGCTACTCTCAAAGCCACTACTCGGAGATGAATATGGCCTTACCTAAATATCTCCCAAACAATGGTTAACATGGTCTTGATCTAGGATGATACATATGTTAAATACCAAATCGACTATGTGAGAAAAAGTATTTAGAATGGCAAAATCAAGATACCCGGTGTTAGGTAAAACTAGACTTCATGTTGGTTATATCACCCCAAAAGTTGAGGCCATATTTCTAGGCCTATACCATAGTCATTCTGATAGACTTTCCACTCAGACAGGTCCTCCCCAAGTCGGAGGTCTTCAGATGAATGTTGAAATGGTTGGTAGAGCTCGGAGAATTCTAAATGCACTACAAGTCGAAGGTGGTAGTCAAAGGATAGGAAGTCATCGACTTTATAACATAATTCACTAACATTGAGGGGGAGAGCGCTCAACAGATTGTGGAAGGAAAACAAATGTGGGTGGTCTTCGAGGATGGGTCCTATGATAAAGAATGTTGTGGGGCAGGGGATAATAATGGAAACTCCCATTGGTGTGAGTGTGGATACATCGTACTCTTCAACTTTAGGATACCCAAAAATGAAGTTGAGTGGGGGGATCTAATCATAGGAGCATGAATGGACCTATCTTTCAAACTAACTATGCAGAGTTCTTAAGTGGCTAAAACGTGGTAGTTTAACAAGTTACGGGTGAGTATGAAACAAAGGAGAGAAACATAATGGCATATCTAAAGTGATTTCAAGAAGTAGTAGGGAAGTTCTTGGCATTCAGTATCAATCATATCTTAAGGGAGGAGAATGTGAAGGCCAGTCACTTGTCAAGGATCACATCCACCAGCCAGTGAAATCCTTTCATAAAGATACTGTAAAAATGGGTTTTGTATTGAAGGGGGTATGCCTAGCCCATTTCTTCTACATTCTTCCCATAAAGGTAATGATACTTATAGCAAGACTCCATGGAGGTGATTACAGAGGTCCACTTGATAAAAGAATTTTTGTCTAAAGGGCCTTAACACAGGGTAACTACTGCCAACAATAAGCAATGATGGTGAGTACGACATCAAAACATGCAAACATTATTAGAGGATTGCGAACGATATCCGTCAGTCGACCAAAAAGTTATTAACAATTGTTTCCCCTAGTCATTATCCTTATAGAGATTTTCATGCTTTGTTTATTTTCGATCGAGAAGGTTCAATATAAGTTTTTATTAGTGGAAAATCGACTATTTTACGAATAGGTGGAAGAAGATCCACTGGACAAGATCAATGATCATAAGGTGTATTTGTTTATTTAGAAGTTTATCACCAATCGGTTTGGCGCTCCACACTCTATCATTTGGGACAAAGGGAGACATCTTGACATTGTTAAGATTGACAAGTTGTTCGACTAGTTCAAAATCAAGTAGAAATACTTAGCCCAGGTCATCCCAGGTATAATGGTCAGGTTAAGGTGATAAACGAAACGCTCATCCATGATATTGAAATGGAACTCATCGACTAGAAAGGACTATGGGTTAAAAAGATGGTCTCCATCCTAGGGTCCTACAGAACAACGACATGGGGACCGACGATGTGACAACCCGAATATAATTATGATATATTGTATTTAAATCATGCTTATCTTCTGGGATATGGATAATGTGGTATTAGAGTACCTAATTTTAAGTTAGTATGTTTAGTCTAATCCTATCTTTACAAAGCTTGAAATATCGAATTAGTTACAAAGTTAAAATTTTGAAGTTTTCGATAGGAATGTTCATGTTGGAGACTAGTTTTGACCATTATAATATAATAATTGACATGAGGTGAAAACTATATAGTTGTGGATATGTGAGTTAAGTTTGTAACACAACAAATGGTGTATTAAACGGAGGTCGGAGTAATAAGTTATACCGAAAGTTTGAAATAAGGGCAAATTCGTCTATTCAAGAGGTGATATGTTGTCTTATTATGACAACAAATGTTTTATTTTGATTGGACCAAGGGGGGGGGGGGGGTGACTTATGCCGACTTTAAAACCTTGAAAGCACCTCCTCCTTCAGCCAAAAATCAGACATGAGAGAGTTTGGCTTGAGGAGAGAGAATCGATAAGCTCGGGAAGTAGAAAGTGAGGAGAAAATTTGAGAAAAATCCGTAGGAAATTATGAAAAAGCCCCTATGGAATTCTATGCATAAATCTTGTTATTGTTTTTGTATTATTGAGTGAAATGGTGGAAATCATTAATTGTTTATTGAACTTTCATGCCTTGGTATATATTTACGACTAGATTCAAGTTCAAGCAAAGTTGAACGTGTAAACCTTTAAAATTGCTTCGTTTAGAACCTTTGTGTATCAAACTTTCATAAGTTTTTGTATACTTACTGGAATTGATAAATTCTAGTTGGAGGTTAAATTAAACTCCTATTTTCATTATAAATCTAAAAATAATGTAAAAATATCAAGAAATGAATCTTGGGTGATATTTTGAAGTTCAGGTATAAAATTTGCCCCCAAAGAGTAAGTACGCATACCATGTATTCGACGTTTTGCTTGACATAGCAAATGAGCTCTAAAAATTATGAAAATTGATTTTTTTTTATTTATTATTGTATATGTTTTTTTGAGATTGGGTGGAATATCATATGAAGATATGATGTAGAAAAATTATGAAAATTCCTAGAAGTTGACTGAACGATAGAGGAGCCTATAAGGAAGATTTGTTAGGCGGTAAAGAAAAGGGCATATTTTGCTACAGGAAACTCAAAATAATGTGCTGTCTTTTGTATTGGAAACCTAATATGATAAGAATTGGATTACTAAGAAGAAACTAAAGTATGTTGGGTTATGATTTGGATATGTTAAACATCGTAAAATGAATTTGAATGGAACTTCATTTATGATAAAGGGTTTGAATGGAATCATATGATGCTTATGAATTGAGTTACATTTAAGTATACTTTAAATTGTAATATACTTATGATTATACTAATATTGTAAGAATTTATATGTGAAAGGAAAAAAAATCGGTTGAATAAGTGCCAGAAAAAAGCAAGGGAAAAACATATGAAGTGGCCAAGGTGAGTGTACTCACTGGAAAGAGATGTATTATACATGGTTATGGAGATGATTTGAATATCACTCATGGGTAATATGTATTACACATGGTTATGGATACGATCTGAATATTACTCACTGGTAAGATGTATTATACAGGGTTATGGATATGATCTGAATATCACTTATTGGTAAGATGTATTATACATGGTTATGGATATGATCAAAATAATGTTGAATATGAATTTGTTCATTTTGATTTACTGAAATGGTAGGTTACTCCCCGACTCAGAATGGGGGAGATTTGTCTATTAAAGATAAGGGGTTACTCCTTGACCAGGTATGGGGGAGAATTGTCTATTGCAGACAGGATATGTGAATCATGATTCGGATAAGTTGGTCATTCTTTATGAATGAGATAGATAAGGATATAACTGGTCATTCTTTATGAATGAGCCGAATGAGTATATAATTGGTAATTCTTCATGAATGAGCCGGATAAGTATATAATTGGTAATTCTTTATGAATGAGTTGGATAAGTATATAATTGGTCATTCTTTGTGAATGAGCTTGATAAGTATATAATTGGTAATTCTTTATGAATGGGCCGGATAAGTATGCATATATCATCATGGGGATATGATTTATTGTATTTAATTTTATGCAATAGTGTAGTAGTGATGCATTTGTTGAGCTATTTTGCTCATGGTTCCTATGTTTATGTTTTTCAAGTATTGTGATATCACTGCCAAATCTAGGAGGTCGGTGGGATTAGCAAGGGATGCATAAAATTATGATTTTTTCAAACGTAAATGGGGTAGTTTAATCCCACTTATCTTTTCAATAAGTTTGAATATGCATAATTACCTTAAAATTGTGAAAGGCTTTTAGTTTTGTTGATTTATGTTAATAAGTGGAAAAAGATACTCATCTGGAAAAAGATACTCGTGTTTATAGTTTGGTTAAGGTAATTATGTTTTGACTCACTTTGGATTTCAAACTTAATTATAAGTAATTGGGTTGGGGTGTGTCAACTTTGGTATCGGAGCCTAGGTTTTAGAGGTTCTAGGGTGAGGAGCGCCTAAATTTGGTAGTGGAAGTAGAAATTGTTTTGAGTCATAAGTAAATTGGCTTTATTAACTAACATATGTTAGTTATTCATATATATTGCTATACAGGATATGAAAAGTAAGGATATTACTAGAAAGGAAATGAGAAATTAAGATTTATTCGGGGATGATAGTGAATACAAGTATTTTAATATGAATCATTGCATTATTTTTATCTGTGGTATGGACAAACATGTCATTGAAGGGAAATTTTTAAAGACAATTGTGAAGTATTGGAAGTAATCTCTTCTTATACCGGAGTATGTAGACTTGAGTTGTGTCATTTATTAAGCCATGGTTTGGTGTGTGCCCATTTATGTGGGAGAGTGAGGTACGAGAACCCATATTCCGTTAAAGGACGATATGGTATATTGTTAGAGTGTAAATAAAATGAAGATTCACATGGTAAAGGTGAAGAGAGAAGATTAATAGTTGTATGTGTCTAAATTTAATATGCGAAATGGTCTAAAATTCAATTACTAGTCAATATATCACAATTTCACAATTGATCCTAATATGGGTTCATACTGAATTATGATAAGTAGAAGAAAAGAGTAATAAGAGTTGAGATGTACTTTTTTAATAGTATGAGTATATGTAGTGGATATTACCCTTGTGATGTTTTGAAATGCCAATATGGATAATAAAGTTAAGACGAGGTGTTAAAGAGTTGGAAGTTTAAAAATATTGGGGAGCCCTTTTAAGAGTATGTATTGTGAATGAGTATGGGAAAGATGCTAATCAAGTTGGAATATCAACTGGTTTGGGTAGATATTGAGTAGTATTTTTCATTGTATGTACGTGTTATCACTAAGAGTATAATATATAATGAATATAATTGACATTATACGGAGTCACCAAGAAGTATGTACAAGGATGATGTCCTATGTGAGATTCCATAATTATGTGAGATGCCATAACGTGATATATTAAGGTATTTGTACATTTTATTTGAAAGAAATACGATATATAATAGTTTGAGCAGTATTATGGGGCTGATAGGCATGGTTAAGGTTTTAAGTGGTGATGTTACACTTAACATCCAGGTTACAAAAATTGGTAAAGTTAGTAAATTAATAATGTTGCATAAGACTATCATGTTATTGAGGATTGGGGTAAGATTATAATTGTAAAGTAATTGTGTTGAATAAATGACTTTTTAAGGTCATTTTATGTTTAGTTAAAGGAAAACACATGTATTTGCTATTGAATGGAAGATGAGAAGATGGCGTATAATAAGCTACTCTTGTAATATGATATTTATGAATTGAAATATTGAATGGAAGTTAGAGAAATGAAATATAAGAAGTTAGTCTTGTAATAGAATATTTATTATTATTACACGGTAATAAGGATGGACCATAGGCATGAATGTATGAAGTAATATATGAGTTGGGTATTGACTTCCATTTATAAGAAATCATTAGATGATTATTATTACGTATCAGCGATAAAGAAAATGAAGATGATATGAGAGGATATTTTTCGGGCATGAGGCAATAGCATTCCCAATTGGTTGGTAAATGAAATTCATACTAAATTTCGGGGACAAAATTTTCAAAGGGGGGAAGTTGTGACAACCCGAATATAATTATGATATATTGTATTTAAATCATGCTTACCTTCTGGGATATGGATAATGTGGTATTAGAGTACCTAATTTTAAGTTAGTATGTTTAGTCTAATCCTATTTTTACAAAGCTTGAAATATCGAATTAGTTACAAAGATAAAATTTTGAAGTTTTCGATAGGAATGTTCATGTTGGAGACTAGTTTTGACCATTATAATATAATAATTGACATGAGGTGAAAACTATATAGTTGTGGATATGTGAGTTAAGTTTGTAACACAACAAATGGTGTGTTAAACGGAGGTCAGAGTAAGAATTTATACTGAAGCTTTGAAACAAGGGCAAATCCGTCGATTCATTAGGTGATATGTTGTCTTATTATGACAACAAATATTTTGTTTTGATTGGACCAAGGGGAAGTGACTTATGCCGAATTTTAAACCTTGAAAGCACCTTCTCCTTCAGCCAAAAATCAGACATGAGAGAGTTTGGCTTGAGGAGAGAGAATCGGGAAGCTCGGGAAGTAGAAAGTGAGGAGAAAAATTGAGAAAAGTCCGTAGGAAATTATGAAAAAGCCCCTAAGGTAATTCTATGAATAAATCTTGTTATTGTTTTGGTATTATTGAGTGAAATGATAGAAATCATTAGTTGTTTATTGAACTTTCGTGCCTTGGTGTATATGTACGGATAGATGCAAGTTTAAGCAAAGTTGAATGTGTAAACCTTTAAAATTGATTCGTTTAGAACCTTTGTGTATCAAACTTTCATAAGTTTTTGTATACTTACTGGAATTGAGAAATTTCAATTGTAGGTTAAATTAGACTCCTATTTTCATTAGATATCCTAAACGTATGTAAAAATACCAAGAAATGAATCTTGAGTGATAGTTTGAAGTTGAGGTATAAAATCTGGCCCCAAAGAGTAAGTGCGCATACCATGTGTTCGACATTTTGCTCGACATAGCAAATGAACTCTAAAATTATGAAAATTTAATTTTGTATTATTATGTATGTTTTTTTGGGATTGGGTGGAATATCATATGAAGTTATGATGTAGAAAAATATGAAAATTCCTGGAAGTTGACTGGACGATAGAGGAGCCTATAGGGCAGATTTGTTATGTGGTAAAGAAAAGGGCATATTTTGCACTAGGAAACTTAAAATAATGTGTTGTCTTTTGTATTGGAAACCTAATATGATAAGAATTGGATTCCTTAGAAGAAATTAAAGTATGTTGGGTTATGATTTGGATATGTTAAATATCGAAAAATGAATTTGAATGGAACTTCATTTATGATAAAGGATTTGAATGGAATCATATGATGCTTATAAATTGAGTTACGTTTAAGTATACTTTGAATTTTAATATCGTTATGATTATACCAATATTTTAAGAATTTATATGTGAAAGTAAAAAATAACCGGTTAAACAAGTGCCAGACAAAGGCTAGGGAAAAACACATGAAATGGCCAAGGTGAGTGTACTCACTAGAAAGAGATGTATCATACATGGTTATGGAGATGATTTGAATATCACTCACGGGTAAGATGTATTACACATGGTTATGGATACGATCTGA
The DNA here is from genome assembly GCA_949130495.1 of Sambucus nigra. Lineage (NCBI taxonomy): Eukaryota > Viridiplantae > Streptophyta > Magnoliopsida > Dipsacales > Adoxaceae > Sambucus > Sambucus nigra. The sequence continues at coordinate 610,563,130 of OX422215.1, read as the reverse complement.
ATATCACTCATGGGTAAGATGTATTACACATGATTATGGATACGATCTGAATATTACTCCTTGGTAAGATGTATTATACATGGTTATGGATATGATCTAAATATCACTTATTGGTAAGATGTATTATACATGGTTACAGATATGATCAGAATAATATTGAATATGAATTTGTTCATTTTGATTTACCGAAATGTGAGGTTACTCCCCGACCCGAAATGGGGGAGATTTGTCTATTAAAGACAAGGGTTACTCCTTGACCAGGAATGGGGGAGAATTGTCTATTGCAGACATGATATGTGAATCATGATTCGGATAAGTTGGTCATTCTTTATGAATGAGCCTAATAAAGATATAATTGGTTATTCTTTATGAATGAGCCGGATAAGTATATAATTGGTAGTTCTTTATGAATGGGCTGGATAAGTATGCATATATCATCACGGGGATATGATTTATTGTATTTAATTTTATGCAATAGTGTAGTAGTGATGCGTTTGCTGAGCTATTTTTCTCATTGTTCCTATGTTTATGTTTTTCAAGTATTGTGATATCACTGCCAAATCTAGGAGGTCGGTGGGGTTATCAATGGATGCATAAATTCATGATTTGGTCAAACATAAATGGGGTAATTTAAGCCCACTTATCTTTTCAGTAAGTTTGAATAAGCATAATTACCTTAGAATTGTGAAAGGCTTTTAGTTTTATTGATTCATGTTAATAACTGGAAAAAGATACTCGTGTTTATGGTTTGGTTAAGGTAATTATGATTTTACTCACTTTAACTTTCAAACTTAATTATAAGTAATTGGGTTGGTGTGTGTCTGACAAGATTCACACTCTTTGTTTTGAATTATGGCAACAGAGTCGTGATACCGATTGAGTTAGAAGTACCAAGCTTAAGGGTGGATAAAAAATATGAATGCCTCCGAACCAACTTGAACCTCTTTAACGAGAGCAGGGAAGAAGCATTATTAAGGGTGTTAGTGATGCAATAAAAAATGGCCCAATTCTATAACCGAAGAGTAAATAACCAAACCATTAAAATAGGTGACCTCGTCCTCAAAAAGATGATGCAGTTGAGCAAACATTCCAACAGTGGATAATTAGCTAATAATTAGGAGGATCCATATGTGGTGGTGTACATTATATGACCGAGAATATAGGGCCTCAGAGACTACGAAGATTGTGACATTCCTCATCCATGGAACATCGAGTACTTGAAGATTTACTACCAATGAGGACAGTTGCCAAATATAACTAAAAGACCGATCGACAATCTAATGTGTCCATTTTTTCCCTTCTTAATTTAGCAATTTAAGTTCTGCATCATTTTCTTTTTTGCTTTCTTTAAGCATTTTTGCAATGATTGACTAGTATCCAATACTACATTTTCTCATACCCACCCACTCAAAGCATATCAGTACAATGGTCAGATGCCCACATAAGCGTTTGGGTCATATCAGATTATGAGTCAACCACTAGCTCGAAAGAAGGCCCACATAAAGGCACATCTTAGTATGCCATTTCCACACACAAAAGTCTTCAAAAAAAAAACAACTTAGTTTATCACCAAGTTAACTACCAGCCACTTCAGATTTGGTTCAGTTTATGTAAAGTGGTCAATATGATTATAATTTGGGTTAACTCTGGGTCAAGAACGACTGTCTCTGATCACTCAGTCATTTTTAAATAAAAGGTACGGTGTATGTTGGTGATAAGGCAGGAGTGCCTAAATTTGGGTCAACAAATTTATTAATATAAAACTAATGATCGGAACATAAATAGTCCTTCCCACCACCCTTTGTCACTTGACTTTTGGAGTTTAAATTACTCGATTCATCAACTGAGTATAAATAACCTTAATAAACAAATCCCATCATCAGCCAAATATAAAAAAAAATTCTCGATAGTTATCAACCACTATACAGATGTTGTAAGTAATTGAATAATGATATAGAAAATTAATTAAATGTCTAAGAAAGTATGGGAGAAATCGATCTACAACCGAAATCCTAAGTATAATAAATGAAGAATTATTCGGAACATTCATTTAGAAATGAGGACAAATCATTGCAACTTAAACAAAAAGGTTGGCATGACCATTCCATTCAGATTACATACAAAATGAATATTTAGGGCGAAGTCGATAAAAAAATATTCAAAGGTTGAAGACAATATTACAAATGCATGAAAATTTAAATGATTCAAATGTTTATCAAATAAAAGGAGGACTTTTCAAAGACTAAGGAGATGCCGGAGCAGCCGATGCAGACACGTAAGACAAGATCCGATCCATCTCTTCACGCATTATATGTAGAGATCTTCCCCTTTGAAATTAGTCGGGGACCAAGGAGCTGTCAGAATCCCTTGATACTGGGCATACCCTTATTGATCTAGGCATGCAGGTGAAAGCATCAGTTCGTGTTTAGCTTCATAGTTGTCAGGGTCGAAAGAAAAAATATCATAGTCAGGATGAGCCTCTTTTACTCGATTAATGAGTTCAATTATCCATTGATGAAGGATTGATATTTCAACACCCCGCAATACTCTAAAGTCAAGAATACTTCAAGTACCTGATCCTGATCAAAAGGACGAGGGCCTTTTTGGCCTTGTTGGACACATCTTTCTCCTTGTTTTTTCAATCCAAAAGATACCTCATATCGACATCTTTAGTCACCAGTTGGTTCTTTAGGATTTCCACTTGTGCTATAACAGCGTCTTTGGCAGCCTTCTCAGCATCACACTCGATTCATGCTTTAACAAGGGCGTTATTAACATCTAGCTTATTGATTCGTATCGAATATTGCATATTTCCGCCCGTTATCCTTATGCATTCTAGCGCTTTTACGGTCCTAAATGCCTATAATTATGCTCATTAACCAGACAACCTTGGAGTTGGATAGATACATGTTTTGCAGGGGTTATTTGTGCTTTTGTAGGTATTGGAACGCTAAAAGTGAGGATCCGTTGCATTTCGGAGAAGTTTCGTCGCTGGACGCTACTTCAAGGGCTTTTTAGTCAATTCACATTTCTTATTCGGCTCTTGGAAATTCCACAGATACGTAGTTCAGTGAGTTAGCATCGCGTGGCCGCAAACGGTGCGTCGTTTGGAGTTCGGACGAAGAAGCTAGGCTCGTTTCCGTAATGGACCTTTTCCCCCTCATCATGGACCAAATGCAGCCTGAAAACAGAGTACCGGTCGACCGCGTACAAGGGACCGGTCGACCGCGGTTTCAACTTTTGCCGTGGGAAGGATACAGTATGCTTTGGCTTAAAGGGCCGGTCGACCGCGCCCCTGCGACCGGTCGACCGGTAGTGCCAGATATTTTGGGCTCTTTCCTCTTTCTTTCCTTTTTCCCTTATCTTTTCCCACTTACTATATAAAGGTTTTTTGTTGTAATAATCAGATATTCAGTAGACATACACGATTTTAGGTTAGTTTAGCTTAGGGTTTGGGGTTTTTGCTTGGTTCTTCTTCATTTCTCTTTGGTTTGACACCCCATTTGGATTGTAAGTTGACTATTCATCTCCCCTACCATTTGAATATAGTTGTATTTCTTCATTTCTTTGTTTCTAGATAATTTACAAGCTTTCTAATTTAGGTTTTCTTGCTTTATTTACATGCTTTGATTTACACGCTTTCTAGTATAGATTTACCGCGTTTATTTACCGCTTTCCATTTATCGCGTTTTTAACATGCTTTCTAGGTAATTTAAATTAGGTTGTGTTCGAATTGAACTCACTCGAGTTGACGCGTTGCTTTGCTTTGGTGATGGAGTTTACGGGTCTATTTCGGGTGCGTTGTCCTAGTTATTACGCCTAGGAGATTTGACGGGGCATATCATGTATGTCCCGTGCTTACGACCTTTCGTGCGTAATTTCCGGGATATTTGTTGACGCCAAAATCTTATTAGGCTTTTATGGCGATTTAGGGCGTAACAACCCTTGATTTAATTAACTGTCGAAACGAGACGCATTTGTAATAACTCGTCGACCCATGTGACCATTTTATACTAATTAACTCGGGTGAGGGATATTCGACACAACCTATAGTTTTACTCGCTTTCATAATCTAGTTTCAATACCATTTGCCTAGTTAACCATTTACCTTTATGCATCTTTTCTTTTAGTTTGTAATCATCTTTTACACTTTTATTTCGGAATATTAAACCACTTAAATTCTAACAACTTGTCCCTGTGGATTCTCGATACCCGACTTACCGCTGTGCTTGCCTCGCAAGTGTAGTAGTAACTTAGGTTTTTGTATTGAGTTGGCGAAACGAAAACAACGATTAGCGTCTTTACACGCGCTACTTTTCGCGCTCGATCAAAATGGCGCCGTTGCCGGGGACTAGTTTGTTTTAGACTTTATTTGATTTAATATTTCATAGTATTTTCTTTCTATTTGTATTATTTGCTAATATTTTGCAGGACATCCACATTTGAGCACTTAGAAACGCTCGAATTCTTTCCGCGCGCACCTACTTTGTGGAATTCGCCACTTGAGCCATTTTTGGGGTAAGCATGTCTTATTCCAATTCTTTCGGTAATCCTTGTCATAATTCTCAAAATTCTCGCAAACCTATGACTTTCGGTGAATACTTAGAATCCCAAAGTATAACAAATTCAAATATGACTTTGGGCGAGTATAACGAAAGTCAAAACTTAGGTTATTGGAATTTTGATGATGATGATAATGATTTTGGGCCTTTACCTCCTTATAATAGGAATTTTGAAACGAATTCGAATAGGTTTCAAAATTCCTATAATAATGAGTTTTCGTTTAAGTCCGATGGTAATTTTCAAAGTTCCCATTTTCATGCATCCGCACCTCGACCTATGACATTCGGTGAGGGCTTGCGTATGTATGAAAATGAAAAAATTGAAAATCGCTATCGGGAAGAAAATCGTTCGTGGGAACATGAGTTGGATTTATTATTTGAGTCCGACGACGATTTTGCTTCCGAGACTTTTGAAGTTGAGGAATGTTTTGAACCAAATGAGGTACTTGTACCTACTTTGGAACAAGCCATTCTAGACTTTGCCCATCTCGTAATAGATATTGAAAGTGAGGATGAAAATGACGTAATATCTATTTGCAATGAAATGATTTCTTCTTTGGCCCCCAAAGAAGAACATTTCATTGAAAATGATATTATTTCCTTTGAAATTCCAACTTCATGCGATGATGATTCATCTCATGAGTTTGAATTTCTTTCATCCCCGTTTTCATTCTCTATTACCCCACCGGAACAAGTACCCGATGATTCGGTTTCGAACTTTAATGTTTTAAACCCTATCGCCGATGAGGAGTACTTGCTCGAGTCTCCCTCCACAATCGCATCTTTGCCTTTGTGTGCACCGCCTCCCATTCCAACTTCAAAATCCTTGGGAGGATATTCGGCCTTTCTCGGTCCCCACTTGTTTTTGTCACCCGTACAATCCAAACCCCCCATCGTCCCACCAAAACTTTCAATTGGCGATGGTTCATTTCTTCCGCCTTACACATGCCTTCCGTTGTTAAAACGGAATTCATATTTTTTGGAAGGCATGCTTGTATGTGAGGGTACACCGGTTATCCTCCAAAGTCACATTGTTCTTATGGTGGACCCTCAACTATTTAGACTTCTAGTGTATAGTTAGTGTGAAGTCTAAATAGTAGGTTGTATATAGTTAGCTTTTTATTCTTTCTTTTTATTTTTTCTTTCCTTTTTAATTTAGTCTAATGTAATTAGTTAACTTTTTATTATTTGTTTTTGCTATGCTCGGTACTAACTTGTTTTGTAGATTCTTTGGACTTGTTCTTATGGGGATCGCTCCACTTTTGGGTAATATCGCTCTTTTCCTCTCTTTGACTTGGTTCTTAATTTACATTGAGGACAATGTCAAGTTTTAAGTTAGGGGGTGTGGGATATTCTATCCATTTCTTATTTTAGTCCATGTTTTTGCTCACATGTTAGTTACTTAGTATGCTTTTCTTAGAAAAATTCAAAAATTTCAAAAAGATTTTCTTTATTTTTTCTCCTTTTTTGGGCATTTTGCCTTTGTTTCCGATGATAAATTTCAATAATTGCCCGATCCAATTGACAACCCAATGATGCATGTTCTCGATTTTAGAAGTTATTAGACTTTAGTCTCGATTATTGATATTGTGAATAACTTCATGAATTAAACTTTAATCCCATGAGTACACGCACTTTTATGGTTCTATTGATTTGGTTTAAGATTTTTATAACTCGGTAATCTTTTGTTGCATTGTATATACTTACACCGAGTAAGCTTTGTACCTTTCGTCGTTTGTGAGTGTATACACTATTCATTTCTCATTGAAAACGTTGAATTCGTTGGTAATCTCTCTATTCTTTCATTTCACCGTTCATTAATTGAGTTCATACTTGAAATGTGTTACTTGAGCATGATTTTCATATATTGTTTTAATTCGAGAATTGCGTAAACTTTAGGAAATGATCATAGGCCCTCTTTGTTATATCACCCATATGAGCCTTGACCTCACCCTTATATGTTTACCCTCGTTAACCCCTTGAGCCTAAATATAGCCTTTCGTTTCATAACCCCATTACCATAACCAACTCTAAATTGGAGTTTTAGCCCATACATACACTTTCCATACCTTTGTTTGGTTTGTTACTTGGGATTGAATGATGTTGTTATGATGTCGGTTGCAATTTAGGCATATGAGAGTTTGATAAGTAAAGAAAAGAAAGTAGTGAAAAAAGTGAAAAAGAGAAAGTGAAAAGCAAAAGAAAACAAAAGAGAAAAATGAGAAAAAGAAGAAAAGAAAAGGAAAGAGAAGTTTGTATTTGTTGTATATAGTTCAATAATCTTTGATTACTCTCCCCAATGATATATCTAATGCCGTTTTGGAACTTGTTTTCCAATTTTGATATTGCCCGCATTTTCCCATTATTCCAAGTTTTCATCTCCGAACACTTTGAATCCGTATATACATTCCTTTCATTTCATACCCTAGCCTAACCTACAATATAACCCTATTAAAGTCCTATGTGATCTTAAGTTGATATAATTCAAAAGTTGAAATAGTTGTGCTAATCTGTGAAAATGCATTTCGCCTCTTTTAATGTGCGGTATCTTTCATTGAGATTACAATTTTTCATTTTATATATAGCGTTCTTCATCTGTGACATGTGTGCGGCCTAGTTTCCATTTACATTCAGTCTTTATGCCCGCATGTCCCGTGTATTACCTCCCATTCCGAGTGATTTCATTTTTTGAGTGTAATGCCCGTGAGGATTGAATTTATGCTTGCTTTAATGTTATCCGATTTATATAAGTTTTTCGCCAAATCACACTTTGCATGTGCTCGCTCCCCTCCCACATTTTAAGGTTTCAATTCTATGAGGTGCATTCTATAATGTTAATGATTTAGACTTTTGTTTGAATTCATTCACTTTGCTAATAATGCGTATGAAATCCTTTTCGCCATTGTTGGGCTTGTCGCATGTTGGGTTGGGCATATTTTGAGGAAACCATGTGATGTTTGTGGGTATCATCCCTGAAAACCCTCACGAGACGGCACTCGTCCACTAGGGTAACCTAGGGGTTTAACGGCTTATTGCATATGCTAAATGCAATCGTGTTCCCTACGAAAGTGGCAATTATATTTCGATGCATATATACATTTTGTACCGCCTTCTGTGGACTGGTTTTGTTTGTTTCATTACTAGGGACTAGCAATGTGTAAGTTAGGGGGTGTGATTCATATCGAATATTGCATATTTCCGCCCGTTATCCTTATGCATTCTAGCGCTTTTACGGTCCTAAATGCCTATAATTATGCTCATTAACCAGACAACCTTGGAGTTGGATAGATACATGTTTTGCAGGGGTTATTTGTGCTTTTGTAGGTATTGGAACACTAAAAGTGAGGATCCGTTGCATTTCGGAGAAGTTTCGTCGCTGGACGCTACTTCAAGGGCTTTTTAGTCAATTCACATTTCTTATTCGGCTCTTGGAAATTCCACGGATGCGTAGTTCAGTGAGTTAGCATCGCGTGGCCACAAACGGTGCGTCGTTTGGAGTTCGGACGAAGAAGCTAGGCTCGTTTCCGTAATGGACCTTTTCCCCCTCATCATGGACCAAATGCAGCCTGAAAACAGAGTACCGGTCGACCGCGTACAAGGGACCGGTCGACCGCGGTTTCAACTTTTGTCGTGGGAAGGAGACAGTATGCTTTGGCTTAAGGGGCCGGTCGACCGCGCCCCTGCGACCGGTCGACCGGTAGTGCCAGATATTTTGGGCTCTTTCCTCTTTCTTTCCTTTTTCCCTTATCTTTTCCCACTTACTATATAAAGGTTTTTTGTTGTAATAATCAGATATTCAGTAGACATACACGATTTTAGGTTAGTTTAGCTTAGGGTTTGGGGTTTTTGCTTGGTTCTTCTTCATTTCTCTTTGGTTTGACACCCCATTTGGATTGTAAGTTGACTATTCATCTCCCCTACCATTTGAATATAGTTGTATTTCTTCATTTCTTTGTTTCTAGATAATTTACAAGCTTTCTAATTTAGGTTTTCTTGCTTTATTTACATGCTTTGATTTACACGCTTTCTAGTATAGATTTACCGCGTTTATTTACCGCTTTCCATTTATCGCGTTTTTAACATGCTTTCTAGGTAATTTAAATTAGGTTGTGTTCGAATTGAACTCACTCGAGTTGACGCGTTGCTTTGCTTTGGTGATGGAGTTTACGGGTCTATTTCGGGTGCGTTGTCCTAGTTATTACGCCTAGGAGATTTGACGGGGCATATCATGTATGTCCCGTGCTTACGACCTTTCGTGCGTAATTTCCGGGATATTTGTTGACGCCAAAATCTTATTAGGCTTTTATGGCGATTTAGGGCGTAACAACCCTTGATTTAATTAACTGTCAAAACGAGACGCATTTGTAATAACTCGTCGACCCATGTGACCATTTTATACTAATTAACTCGGGTGAGGGATATTCGACACAACCTATAGTTTTACTCGCTTTCATAATCTAGTTTCAATACCATTTGCCTAGTTAACCATTTACCTTTATGCATCTTTTCTTTTAGTTTGTAATCATCTTTTACACTTTTATTTCGGAATATTAAACCACTTAAATTCTAACAACTTGTCCCTGTGGATTCTCGATACCCGACTTACCGCTGTGCTTGCCTCGCAAGTGTAGTAGTAACTTAGGTTTTTGTATTGAGTTGGCGAAACGAAAACAACGATTAGCGTCTTTACACGCGCTACTTTTCGCGCTCGATCACTTATCTTTTTTCAAAGTCTCCAGTTTCTCCATTAGCCTTGAAATTTTCCTCCCCTCATCCTTTTTTTGGACACCATTTCTTGGCCATAAAAGTTCCCAAAAATCTCAGATGAAATAGAATAACATGATCAAAACAAGAAGAAAACTAAATGATGACATATTAGGAAGAAAAGAATCCAATTACCCTAGACCCCATTAATACAAGTGAAAATATTGGTGTATGTGAAGCGTGAGAATGTTAGAGACGAACACATGTCTTCCCAAAATTCAAATGTCTCCAACGTTCATGCTATGAATTAGGAGAGACGGTGTAAAGGCAGAGTATATAATGACTCTTATAGCGTGCAATTACGCTAAGATGACTAGCTCTATAACCTCCTATAATTCTCCATTCTCCTAAAGCAATAAAATAACTCCCCACCCTTTCACCCCATGGATCTAATCCGAGCCTGACCAAGCCACTTATATTTGTTGTTTATCTTTTCTCTCATCTCTTTCACTTGATTTATTGCAATTATAAATTCATTATGTTGCGTCTGTAGACTTAGATTTTCACCTCAACAAAAAAATTATTCGCAAATGGGTTTCTTTAACAGGTGACCTGCACCTCTTTTATACCCGTTCACCCAATATCACATGTTTATCATTAAATGTCCAAGTTCTTTAGTATAAACTTATGACAAAACGCATCATACACTTAGTGTAACATGTATTTGTGCTAAACACCAATAACGACACAACACTGATGCAATGTGTGTCTCACTTGTCCACTATAAATATAATATTTTTACATATGCAAACGTGTCGCGTCTTAATTGGGGTTGAGCGGGGTTGAGCACAAATACACAATATATACACTTGTGGAGTTCTATGATGCCAAAGATGAGTGTTCATATTGGTACCCTATAAAATAAATTATTATCAAATATATCAAACAAAATTAATGTTATTTTATTGTGATTTTCATCAATTAAGTCCTAGTTTGTTAATTTTGACAAATTCTTATAAATTTGAGTAAGTTACGTTAAAAAATATATTTAAAAATATAATTTTTAATTAAAATATTGGTGGGGTGACGATTTATATTTTATCGCATTTAATGAGTTCAATAGGAATTTATAGAAGATAACGCATGAGCAAAGAATAAATGCATTAGAGATAGATACTTATCACTTTCACCTTCCAACAAAGATTTTTACAATTATTATATATGATTTTCTCACGAATTAAAAGATAATGTAAACATATAATGCCCAATTTATTTTTTTGGCAAAGTAATGTGCTACAATCTTAAATAGTTACAATCAAATAAAGTTTTGAAGCCCAAAGTCTAAACCTCGCTACAAATATGTTAAATTTAAACAAATATTTAGCTATTATTTTCTAAAAGTTTGTAGTAAACACAAAATTATCTTTCTGAATTAACTTTCCCCGTTGATTTACAACTAAGGGGATATTTAATGCATGTATTTCTCATTAGGAAAATCATTCACATCTTTTTATTAATTTGATTGCCTGTAGTTGTGGTCCGTGAGTACCTTTCCTATGAGAAGAAATATTTAACTCCACCCTAAACATAAGTTTTTAGAATAAATAAGAGAAAAAGTTCATCAGAAACAAAGTGAGAGAGAAGAGATAGAGCCATTGGGTTACGTCACACAAAAATGGAGTATATATATATATATATATATATAGAGAGAGAGAGAGAGAGAGAGAGAGAGGGAGGCTCCCCTACATCATGCGCTATACATCACACCGTACATCACACCTAATTCTAGGCCCTAGAGAACTTTTTTTTCAACTTTTATACTTTTCCCTTGAAATTAACCTTCCAATCAACCCATATGCAAAAAATTAGGTCAAAATGCATTTTGTAGCTATTTTTAAAAAATCCACAAAAAACTGCTGGCGCAGACCCTTAAAAATAAGGTATTTTTTTTATTTTTTTGTTAATTTTTTAAAAATAGCTAAAAAATGTATCTTGACCTAATTTTTTGCATTTGAGTTTATTGGAAGGTTAATTTCAAGGGAAAAATATAAAATTTGAAAAAAAAAATGTTTTTTAGGGCCTAGAATTAGGCGTGATGAATGAGTGATGTATAGAGCATGATGTACTATAGACTGTCTCTCTCTCTCTCTCTCTCTCTCTCTCTCTCTCTATATATATATATATATATATATATATATATATATATATATATATAGAGAGAGAGAGAGAGAGAGAGAGGGGGGTCATGTGCACACTAAGTTTGCACATCATTTTTTTAAAATAGTAAAAAAACTATTTTTGGGTTGATTTTTTTTGTGTGATATTTAAACATTTCAACGGACCCGTGTAAAAAAATTGGCTCATAAAATTTTTTTTTTCTATTTTTAAAAATCTAACAAACGTTCGCTAGTTTTAAGCACTTTAAAAGGTGTAAAACTTTGACCGATTTTTTAAAAATAGTGAAGGACGTTTTTTTGAGCTGATTTTTTTACGTGGGTCCGTTTAAATGTTTAAATATGACATAAAAAAATTAACTTAAAAATAAAAATTTTAATGCTTTAAAAAAATTGGTGTGCACCAGTACTGTGCAAACTTAGTGTACACAAGTGCCTGTCCCTCTCTCTCTCTCTCTCTCTCTCTCTCTCTCTCCCTCTCTCTCTAACTACAGGGAAATGAAAGGACGACTTGCATATAAAATGACATTATAGTTCACAAAATCATATCATATATCTAAATACAAAAATATATATCTAACCTATTTCTATGACACATGTATAAAAATTGAATGCCCAAAGCCATCTCCTCTTTATCCAATGCAAACTTCTTTAAGTACCTTTTTTGTCATTTAGTTTTTCCATTTGATAGATTTTTCATATCTCCCGACTTTAAACATCAACACAAACCTCTCTAAATTTCAGTCGTTTCTTTGTCTAGTACGACTTATATACATTTAAACTGCATGTCTTCCACCTTCACATATAAAAAAGTAGGAGAAAACTAAGAGTCAAACCCCAATAGGAATGCAAAAAACTGTATTGGTGTTTAAAGCATCATCACAACCCTAGAATTTAAACAATGCAGCTGAAAGAAAAAGTATAGAAAATGGGTCATGATAAATAGTGGTTCAAGAAATCATATTCTAAAGAATAGGGAGGATAACGAATTTTGAGATTCGATTGACTCGAAAAGAGTTTTTGCCTTTGTGTTTCATGTTCAGGTTTTAAAAATTGGGTAATAAGTTTTATTTTTATTTTCATCTCCTCCAAACCGTACAAGTTTTAGAGATTTAACCCTATTGAATTTTGATTTTAGTTCTTTTATATTTATTTTATTGTTTTCATTTTTGTAACATTTACATTTTGATATTTTGTTTTAATAGTCTTCGAACTAAAGTTGTAAGAATTCAAAACATCAGATTTGGCTTTTTAGAGGTCTCCATAGAAATTTCAAATCTTTAGTTTCTTCCATTCTTTGCAAGAGAGTGATGTAAGGGTTCTCACTTTGTCATGAGCTTAGTTATATTTTTAGGTTTTTACGGTCTAGTCCTTGGACTAACAATTTTAGACAAAAAAACCGGTGAACCAAATTTTAAACGATTAGGTTCAACATATAAATACCCCCAATTTAAAAAAATCATAAACTTAATCGGCTATTGGAGTTTTCTCTGCAACTAACGACTATTCTCCGAAATCGAAAATAACATCAATCTTATGCTTTGATCGTTTGTCCTATAATCGATTAAAGTGTTCTTATTCGATTCTACCTGTATCACTTGGCTCTATCATTTGTAAGTTTATCTTTATCAGCAGTTGATTTTTCTATTTTCGATCGATTACAATAAGTATATGTCCTTTGTTTTAATTCAAGAGACTCATTGTAATATTCATTCATGTGATTGAATAGCTTTTTATACGTTATATATGTATATGTTTTTAATTTGTGTTTTTTATGCATTTATGTTTGGATTCTTAATAAATAAGTTATATTTGTCAATATTTGTAATTCTTAGTTGAATGTGCTTAATGAATATTATTGATGTTTCATTCTAATTTTAAGAGTCCTTGATTTTCATTTGGTATTGAATCACTTATTGATATAGGTCCGCGCCAGCGGAAATAACCAGTTCGATATCAGTTTTCAAAGTACACGCAGTGTTTACAAAGTACACGTGATTGATTATTTGATAATATGTGTGTGGTTTATTGCTTCATGTATAGGTTTGTAAAAAGTGCCTTTAAGTTTATATTAATTGTAAATAAATATTTTGATATTTCATGCATTAAATTATTGCACACATTTTTAGAATTGTTGACCTTGAAGTAAATGTTTTTCGTCTCTGTTTTACTGCAGGACATTATGGTAAGTAGTGTAATAGCAAGGTGTTGTTATTTGGATAATATGGCTTGTATTGAAATATTTGAAGATAGCTCATTAGATTTCATATGCAATGAGTTGTGTATTAGGTTTACTAATTTGAGAAGTGGGAGTTTTTCATTGAGGTATTCATTTGGTGATGAATGTCGGTTCATGTTGGTTTGTGACAACGATGTTTGTTGTATGTTGCGGTCCCAATTGATCGTGAAAGCTAATTTCATTTGGATATATGTCATTGATTCATTACCATTTCCATGTAATACATGTCGTGAACGGGTTGACTGCTCTAATTAAATTTTTGAAGGGGTTGACTTCAGTAATACAAGGTCTGAGAGGGTTGACAGTGGTGATACAAATACACAGAGGTTAGAGTCTTTATCATCAGGCACTAAAAATGATTTTAATAGTTGCATTGAAAATGACTTTTATCTTGGAGGTGTGGAGTCAAGTAAGTCGAAAGTCTATCTTTCGAATGATTGGAAAACTTATATAAGTCATGAGCAGCAGTGTTTTGAAGGAGGTGTAGTGGAATTTCGGGATAAATTGCGAAAGTATGCCGTTGAGGTTGGGTTCAAGTATGTGTATTTGAAGAATGATAAAACTTGAGTGACGGCTGAATGCTCTAAAAAGACTACTGAGAATTGCATGTGGAGAATTCATGCTTCATTATCTACAATAAATGGATACTTTTACATACGTTCAATGAATAATGAGCATACATGTAGAGGTGTCTTTCGTAGTCCGTCAGCCAAAATGATAGCCTCCAAGTTGGTTTCAACATTGGTAGCTGATGATCTTAGAGATAACCCGCTATTGAGACCAATTGATGTAGTTAGAGATATGAAGAAGAATTATGGTCTTGATATAGCTTATCAACATGCATGGCGTGCGAAAGAGATGGCTGATGTTGATATACATAGTGATGAAAAGGTTTCTTATGCATTAATGAATAATTATCGTGACCTTCTATTGCAGTATAATCCTGGGTCGCATTGCATCCTTGACGTGGAACATGAGAGTAAAAAATTCAAGAGAATATTTGTAATGTTTAGAGGATGTATTTATGGATTTCAATACTGCAGACCTGTTTTATTTCTTGATGGTGCCTTTTTGAAGAGCCATTACCGTGGAACAATACTATCAGCTACTGCAAGGAATGGGAACAATGGTAAATGAATTTTAAATATTTTATTTTGTGTATTGCATTGAAATTTTGTTTGTTCCATTCTATAACATCAAAATACAAGCATAAAAATATAAAATACCTTTGAAGGTCTTTGTTTTAGTTCACGTGTACTTTTCATTTTTCTGCGTGTATTGTCATGATATGTCTTATTATGTGTAATACTAAGTAAAGTACACGCATAGTGCATGTAAAGTACACGTGAATGTTTTTGTTAATGTCACGTGTATTTTTTATTTTTATGCGTGTACTTTGATGATGATGACTTTATGTGTAGTAATAAGTAAAGTACACGCATTTTACATGTCAAGTACGCGTGAATGTTTTTCTTAATTTCACGTGTACTTTTCATTTTTATGCGTGTACTTTGATGATGATGTTATGTTGAATACAAACTAAAGTACACGCATTTTACATGTCAAGTACACGTGAATGTTTTTCTTTATTTCACGTGTACTTTTCATTTTTATGCGTGTACTTGGATGATAGGTGTTGTTATTTAGAAATAATAAAGCAAAGTAAATGTTAAAAATGTAAAGTACCTTTGAATGTTTTTGTTTAGTTCACCTGTACTTTACATTTTTATGCGTGTATGTTGATGTTAGTCTTGTTAATAATAAAGCCAAGTAAAAGATTGGAAAGTAAACGTGCATTTTATCATGTGTACGGTACATTTTTATGCTTTGTCTTGTTATTTACAAACAATTTAAATTAAACACAATATATTTCCCATGTGTTTTAGGGTATGCGCCAGCAGCATCAATATACAAAGTATTGTAGATGGATATGTTATTTATTTTAATTTTAATATATTTTTATATTTCAGGACTTTTTCCTGTTGCATATGCTGTTGTTGATTCCGAAACCGAAGATAACTGGATGTGGTTTCTAGTCAATTTACATAGTGCAGTAGTTGAGAAATATCGAAACCTAACATTTATATCAGATCGAAACAATGGATTACTTGAAGCTGTTTCGAGGGCCTTCCCGTTGTCTGCACATTCCTACTGTATACATCATTTACAAGGGAATATAAAAAATAAAATTCGTGGGAATTGTGCTGGATTTTGAAAGAAAATTGTTAAAGATTTTTTGTCTTGTGCATATGCTGTCTCAGTAGATGTATTTCACAAGAATATTGAAGCATTGAAGAAGGAAGGAGGTGCTGCTATTGCCGATTTCATTGATAGTTTGCCTCCCGAGAATTGGTCTTGTGCATATTTCCCTGGTAAACGGTATGGTGACATGGCATCTAGTGTTGCGGAGTCATTCAATTCATGGATATTGGAGGAAAGGCATTTACCAGTAATGAATAGGCTTGATAAATTGAGAGTGGAGATTATGAATTTCAATGCAAACAAACTTGTTGAGTCTGACACTTGGGCAAATGAGCTATGTCCTTTTTTTCAAAAGTTACTGAATGAAAATTGGAATAAAAGCCGACATTGGACTATTAGTCGCTCAAGTCAAAATGTATTTGAAGTTCATTCAGAAGTGCGAGCAACAGTTGACTTAGGAGAAAGGACTTGTTCTTGTAAGAGTTGGCAGATTAGATGTTTTCCATGTTCTCATGCTGTTTGTGTTGTGCGGAGGAAAGGGACCAGTATTTATGATTATATTGAGGAGTACTATAAGGTATCTTTCTACAGAAAATCATACTCGATACCTATAGTTCCTCTTCCTGATTTTATTTCCTTAAATATTCCTATTCCTGAAAATCTATCTATCCTTCCACCAATGACTAAGAGACCGACAGGCAGACCAAGAAATAAGAGAATAAAGTCTTCTGGTGAGATCACAGTAAGGGAAGTTACTTGCTCGAGGTGTAGTAAAACGGGTCATTACAGGTCTACTTGTAAGGAACCGATTTGACTATTTTTAAAATTGTTGAATTCATTCATTTTAACCATTTGATTGAATAAATTAATTAATAAACCATTTGTTTCACATAAATGAATGTAATTTATTTTTAAGTCTCATTCTTTAGTTTTTTTTGTGTGTTGCTGTATACATATTTTTCATAAAACATACATGATCATTATTCCTTGTGTTCACGTGTACTTTACCTTTGTATACGCATGCTATGTACAGTACACGCGCATTTTGATGTCCAAAGAAATTTTAGGTATTTTAGCAATAGTCCCATTTGTGAAGGTTTTGTTTGTCTTAATCCCATTTGACTTTTATATTCATAATTGGTCCCATTTAGCAGTTGTGGATGGTTACAACTGCATTCCAAGAAAAACGTGGACTGCTATATGGGGTGTGATTGTATTATTGTTCAGAGGCATTTTAATTTCCACATTCATTGAATAGGACTAACAACAACAAATGATATATCTAGGATCGGAGACAAGATGATGATCAAAACTGGGACTAAATGCCAAAGTCCCCAAGAAATTTTATCAATGCGTGTCCTTGATTAAATATACGTGTACTTTATTAAGTACAAGTATATAAATAAAGTACACGCATTTAAAAATGGATTTGGTCAGTTCAATATGCGTGTACTTTATAAAAGCATGCGTGTACTTTACTTAATGTACATGCATGAAGTACACGAATAATATAAATATAATGTGCGTGTCCTTGATGAAATGTGCGTGTACTTTATGAAGTACACGCATTGATAATTAAATTACACGCATTTAAATATAATTGTACATGCATGTTTTAGAAAACTGCACGCATATTGATATGACAAAAATCTAATTCAATATACGTGTATTTTATGTATTCTGCATATAATTTTATCAAGTAGACGTATATAAATGCATGTACAATTTCGAAAATGGTTTTTGACATAACAATCTGCTTGTACTTTATAAAAGATATTTGGGTCACTCATATTCTTAAACTCCTATGGGTATTATGGTCCGCGCCAGCGTCATTATTATACAAGTATTTCAATCTGCTTGTACTTTATAGACTATGCATGTACTTTATAAAGTACACGTGTAATATATAGAGTACACGCATTATTGTACCAGTATTTCAATAGGCGTGTATTTTATAGACTATGCGTGTACTTTATATTGTACACGTGTAATATATAGAGTACACGCATTTATATAATTTTTTTTGATGAAATGTTATTAATATTAAAATTTTTAACAAAACACGTGATCATGTTTATAAGGGTTCACGTGTACTTTACTATATTGGGTGTATGACATAACTCAGAACACATTCATGAAAGAAATAAATTTTTTATTAAAAACAAAAAAATAAAGTACAATTTTTCAAATAAAGAAAATTGAAAAAACTAAACAGGGCTTCTAGTAGGGATGTTTGTCAAAGGCATCCAGGGTGTCAGGGAGAGAGTCAATGAAATTCGACCAGTGTCGAATTTCTTCTTCTATGACAGCTACAAGGCCTTCATGGAGAGCCTTCTTCTCCTTCAGCTTTGCTATTTTCAGGGGAACTTCTTGTGTATAGAAAGAAATGAGTTCTTCATGTGTTTGAGGAGGGTCCTCATCCACATCAATAAATCTATGGGATTGGGTGGAAGTCCAGAATAGCCTTCCCTCACATATGTTTGAAACTGCTCAAAGGCAGTTTCATATGAGGAAATATTTTCCTCAATTTGCCTTATTTTTTTTTTATTTCTTTCATCTCTCTCAAGAGTTTCTTGCAAGTTTTCTGCTGGAATAGCCATTATGTAATCTTTACCCTAGATGTAATGGTTAAGAAAGGAACAAATATTACTCTTTTATAGGAAAAGTGAAAGTTATTTATTTCTTGACCAGAAGTAGTTGGGAAGTGAGTAGTTGAGCTTAATAAATTGATTTTGGTTATTGTATCCTTAATGAATTCTTCAAAGTAGTTTTCAATTAAAATAATAAATAATTATTATATTAACCACTGCGTGTACTTTAGTGAAAATGCGTGTACTTTGGATAATTAATTGTACTTAGTAATTATGACTTGTATTTTTCGTGAAAACTAATTTTACATTGTTTCATAACAATCAGATGCATTGTTTGTCTAAATCTTACGTGGATTGTGGTCTGCGCCAGCGGGAAAAAACTATTTTGGTGTAATAAATATTGTAAACAATAACCAATATAACACAAAACAAATTACAAATATATGTTTTGAATTTGAATCACAATTTATAGATGTTTTTTTCCATTTCGGGGGAAGAAATATTTTGACAGAAGAATTTCCCTGAGTACATATACTCTTTGTTTTAGCATGTCAGGGTCTTGAAGGATTTTTGCATTTCTTTGTTTCTGCTTATTTGCTCAATATAGTACATGCAGAACACCCCACAGTCAACCCTGAAATTACAATAAAACAAATATAAAAATTAGAATGATGTGATGAAATTTTTTGAAAGGATACAAATTAGTAATTTTTAGAAATGAGGTTTTTCTTACCCATTATATTGTTTAGGGCATTCGTGATCTCTTATTAGTTCAAATTTGAGATCACTTTGCAGCAAGAAATCTACAGTCCTTCTTTCTTGCTCTGTCAATGGATCATCATCCATTGTAAACTCATTTGGGGTGCCTTCCTCAAATTTCCTCTGAATTTTGTAACCATTGTTTTTCATTGTTTCCGCTTCAGTCTTCAATTCGGACAGTGATTTTTGGAAGACAGAAAACTGTTAAGAAGACAAATATTTAGTGTATACAAATAAAAGAGTATATGAAGATGAAAGAGTGAAAAGTACACGCATAATATAAAAGTACACGCATATTTTATTTTTTCATATCACGTGTATTTTAAAATATGATGAGTGTACTTTGCCTAATGTGTTAAAGTACACGCATAATATTAAAGTACAAGCATATTTTATTTTAAAATATCACGTGTATTTTATTATATGATGCGTGTACTTTGCCTAATGAGTTAAAAGTACACGCATAATATTAAAGGACACGTAACTTGTATTGGTTCATTTCACGTGTATTTTAAAATATGATGCGTGTACTTTAATAATCTAGGTAATTATGTACAACTAATACAAAGTACATGCATTATATAATGCACGTGTACAAGTGTATAATATAAGTACAAGTAACATTACTAATTAAGTTTAGGCACTAACCAATTTTTTTGCATCATCGAAGAATGTTGTGTTCTTTTCCGTGTCATTCGGTCGGAGGGGATCCATGTGGACCACTTTATTTTCTTTAGTGTATATCACAAATAATGTGAAATATCCTATACTATGTCTAAGTACAATGAACAAATTATTACAGCTGCCTAAGTATTCAAATAAATCCTTGTATAATTCCCCCTTCTTATTGACTCCGTTTGTTCTACAAGCTTCTATCTGAATAAAAATTATAGACAAGTGTTAATAAAAAAGACTGAAATATTGTTTATCAAAACTTTCGTTTTATTTGTACTTACCCAACAATAATCAGAAAAAGTGTGTGAGTAGGAGAGCCATTCCTCTGACAATTTTAATCTCAATACTTCGCAAAAGGCAAGTATTATCTGTTTCACACAATATAAAATGGTGAGGAAATAATAATGTTGAAATTTAATGGATGTCTAATATTTGGACTACATACTTGGCTTGAAATTTCTTGATTTTTGAGGACTTCAAGTAAATCTTCCCATGGGACATCCGAAACCATCCCTTGGAAAATAAACTCCCTGCATTTTATATAATCAATAAAATATTAGTATAATAATAATAACCTTATTCTTTTGCACCAAAAAAAATATAAATTAGCGAAGTGATAAATCATAAAACAATAAACTTTACACTGGCTCAGCAATTTCAATAAACTCTTCAATCTTTTTCTTCGAAGCTTCATCGAGATATTTATATGCTTCGATTACTTCAAGCTTGACGCGAGTTTCCTTCATTTTTTCAGCTATTGTTGTAGGGCCTTTTCTAAGCTTTGACTCTTTTAGTTTCTTAATTGGTTCAAGCTTTTCTATTTCGCCGTCAGCTTTTCTTTTCTTCTGACCTCTAGTAAGAGGTCCTTTGCTTTTGGATTGTTGATACCAAAATTAGTATGCTGATGTGGACGAATAATAAGAAGACACGTGTCAATCTACGTGGCACAATAGCAACGAGGAAGATTGTTTCCCCGACCAACATACTCACTCCGAGCAACAAGTATACTCCGAGGAACACCAACCTCCGAGGAACTCTTATCTTCCGAGGAACTCCAATGCTCCGAGGAACTCTTGGACGACGAGAAACTAAGGCGGTTCGAGCTGCATCTCGCCCACAGCATTAATTGCCAGATAATCAACAGCTTAACTATTCATTGAATGCTCACCAATCTTGACGCGCACGTTTGAAGAACATTAAATGAATTACCCTTTCATATGTGTGTCATTTAATGTAACACCCTTTCATGTACAGCCTAAGGGATATAAATACCTTGTATCACCCTCATTCAAGGGGACCGGAATTTCTTGATAGCACTTGAAATCTAGAATTCCCAAACACTCAGCAATAACATAACAGTGGACGTAGGCCATTCATATAAGGCTGAACCACTTTAAAAATCTTTGTCTCATTTTGTTTATCTGTGATTGAATAATTAGAGCGATCTAATTTTTTACATCAACAGATTGGCGCCATCTGTGGGAATCGATTGTTATTATCATTTTTCACCAAAAATCATTCATCATCAATGGCGGATAATCCAGAATATAACAACCGAAACGCTAGAAATGCTGGAAATCCTCCAAATCCCTCTGCACCTCCAGATCTGGCCGGAATTATGACGAATCTGGCTCAAGGACAAACCGCCATGCAAGACACAATGAGGCAACTCATACAAACCCTTCATGGCGGTGCACCTGCACGTTTAGGACAGCGAAGTGGTCAGAGGCAAACTTATTTACTTTCTTCAAGATCCAGGCGTACTGAGTCATATCGTAATGAGGAGTCTGATGATTTCTCTTATCAACCTGGGCGAACTTCATCAATAAGGGCTACAGATACTGATCAACGTATCACTCTCTCTCCAGAAAGACCCAGTGCCTTAGAAAGACTGAGTAGGGTGTCTCCTTTCAGTCGATTAGGCCCTAGGAGGAATAGGAGTCCACCTAAGACCATGTCGAGGAGTTTTCGACAACCACCAGATCTAAGAGAAGGATCAGCACAATCACGACCAGTTGCTCGTTAAGATAGATCTCAAGAGGCTACTTCAGAACGATCTATTCCTCGAACCAATAGGCCCGAGGAAGGAAATGAAGCGTGGAAAAGGTCCCTTCAGCGGTTGGAGGATAGATTGGGAGAAATGGCTAAGGCGAAGAATCCCCTACAACGAACTTTTGTTCAAGGGACACCTTTTGTCCAGGCCATTGTGAATTTTCCTACACCGTCAAAGTTTAAAGCACCAGTAGTGACCCCTAAATATGATGGAAAGACAGATCCTGTTCTTCATATAGAGCAATATCAAGCTGCCGCCGATATCTATGCTGTCCCCGACGAGATGAGATGTAGAGCGTTCTCAGGAACTCTTACTGGAGTTGCCCAAATATGGTACAACAATCTTCCTCGGGGTAAGATTTCAACTTTCTTTCAATTGGCCGAGTTGTTCATCGGCAATTTCTGTTTCGGAGCAAAGCCAGTAAAACGAGTAGCACACTTGTTAAGTGTTAGACAAAAATCTGGTGAGAATACTAGAGATTACATAACTCATTTCAATAACGAGAAGCTGGAAGTCATAGATTACGAGGAGAAGACAGCAATCACCGCATTGATGAGTGGGTTATTGCCTAATAAGTTGTATTACACCTTGGCAAAAGATCCACCTAAAACTCTGTCAGAGTTGATGGCAAAAGCGGACAAAATCATGAATGCCGAGGAAGCTATGGCTGCAAAGAAGAATATAGATAAAGACACCAAGGTGGACGTCGACAAGTCTAAAAATAAAGAGCATAAGGGCAATGGCGATGACAAGCGTTCCAGAAATAATAAGTCATCATGGGAAGTCCTGAAGAAATTCGATAATTATACTCCCTTGAAAATGGGTATTAATCATGTCTTGGAAGAAATCAAGAATAGCGAGGAAGTAAAGTGGCCGAAGAAACTGAGGTCAGATCCTGATGCGAGGAACAAGGAAAAATATTGCGAGTTCCACAAAGATCATGGCCATATGACTAAAAATTGCATAGCTCTTCAGAATGAGATTGAAACACTCATCCGAAGAGGAAAGCTAGCAAAGTATGTTGATCGGGGAGGTGAAAGAAGAAATGATGATCGAACTAGAGAGATATCTAGATCTCCTCGTCGAGCAGAGGAGAAAAAGAAAAGAGGTCATGAAGATGAAGTCGAGGATGACCCCGATCTTCCCAAGAAACCAAGGCAGCCAGAACGAGAGGTATTTTCCATACGTTTTGGGTCATTTGATTGTAATGTTATTACAGGAGGAGATGCAGGAGGAGGAGATCTTACTGCAAAAAGAAAAGCTTACCTCGGAGAGGCACAAGCTTGCTCATACATTCAGCAAATAAATTTGGCCGAGGAGGATCGTCCGAGGAAGGTAAACAAAGAGAAGCTGGTTATCGACTTTTCAAAAAATGACCGACAGGTGTTCTTTACCCTCACGACGACCCTTTGGTGATCAAAATGAGGATGAAAGAAGTAGTGATTTCAAGGGTGCTGGTAGACAATGGCAGTTCGGCAGACATCATGTACTATTCATGCTTTGACAGTTTAAATTTGAAGTTATCTCAATTAGAGCCTTATCACAGACCTCTTCTGGCTTTCGCTGGCGAGAAAGTTTTTCCACTTGGGACGATCAAGTTGGATATATTCATTGGAACTTGGCTTGCTTGTCGAACAGAAAGAATACGCTTCTTCGTGATGGATAAAAATGTGTAGTCGGCTTACAACATCATCATGAGAAGAGTTGGTTTGAAGAAGTTCGAGGCAGTTCCATCTACGGTACATCAGTGCTTAAAATTCCCAACAAACTTCGGAGTAAGAGTTGTGAAAGGTGATCAAAAAGTAGCTCGGGAATGCTATTATTCATCTGCCGAACAAGAGGTGCTTGAAGAATCAAGGAAAAAGACTACTACCTACCAGGTGGAAGAAGATACAGAGATTGAAACTCTCGATCCCAGAGATGAATCCCAACTTGTAAAAGGACAGGTGGTAGAATCTACAGAAAATGTTATTCTGGACGACGAGCACCCTGAATGAGTAACCCAGATAGGTTCATCGTTAGATGCTTCAATAAAACAGGAGTTAATAACTTTCTTGAGAAACAGGAAGAAAACTTTTGCGTGGAGTCATGAAGACATGCCAGGAATAGATCCAAACTTCTTATGTCATGAGCTCAATGCGAATAAGGAGATCAAGCCTGTAAAGCAGAGAAGAAGAGTATTTAGTCCCGAGAAGAATCAAGCCATACAAGAGGAGGTCGAGAAGCTCCAGAAAGCCCAATTCATTGAAGATGTGAAGTATCCGGACTGGTTGGCAAATGTGGTGATAGTAAAGAAGAAAAACAATAAATGGAGAATGTGTGTTGATTTCACTGATCTCAACAAGGCCTGCCCAAAGGATCACTTCCCATTGCCCAGAATTGACCAACTAGTGGATGCTACCTCGGGGCACGAGCTGCTCAGCTTCATGGATGCTTACTCTGGTTACAACCAGATCAAAATGAAACCTGAAGACAGGGAAAGCACTTCTTTTATTACCCCTAGGGGAACTTATTGTTATAATGTTATGCCTTTTGGTTTGAAAAATGCAGGAGCGACGTATCAACGGCTGATGAATAAGGTTTTTGCCGAACAAATCAGTTGCAACATGGAAGTCTATGTCGACGATATGCTGACAAAGAGCAAGAAAGTTGCTGAGCATCTAGATGACTTAGGCCAGACCTTTGATCAACTGGATAAATACCAGATGAAGCTCAATCCAACGAAGTGCACCTTTGGAGTACGAGAAGGAATGTTCCTCGGGTATATCGTCAACCAGCGAGGCATTGAGGCAAATCCAGCAAAGATCAAAGCTCTTTTAGGGTTGCGATCTCCAACGACGAAGAAAGAAGTGCAGAGTCTTACAGGACGAGTTGCAGCGCTCAATAGATTTGTATCTCGAGCAACTGATAGGTGCCTTCCATTCTTCAAAACAGTCCGAAAAACTTTCGAGTGGAATGATGAATGTGAAAAAGCCTTTCAAGACTTGAAGAAATATCTGGGAACACCTCCATTGCTGTCCAGACCAGTGATGGGAGAAAAGTTATACTTATACCTGGCCGTATCAGAAAATGCAGTCAGCTCGGCATTGATCAGATTGGAGAATGGAGTCCAGAAGCCAATTTATTACACAAGTAAGGCTTTCCGAGGTGCAGAGATCATGTACCCAAAGTTGGAAAAATTGGCATTGGCATTAGTTAAGCAAGTAGAAGAATGAGGCTATATTTCCAGGCCCATACCATCATCATGTATACCGACATGCCATTAAGATAAGCCCTTCATAAGCCAGAAAAATCAGGGAGACTGATGTACTGGGCAATAAAGCTCGGTGAATATGATATTGTGTATGAACCCAGATCATCCTTAAAAGGGCAAGCTGTAGCAGACTTTATAGCAGAGTTTACATATCCTGATACCCCGAGGAATAAAAGTTGCTCGCTGACCAACCTGTGGATGTTACAGGATCAACAGACAAAAGTCCAGACCAACTCCGGTTGGTAAAAGGACTTGTGAATGTAGAAAGATCATCAAATTCAAACCCAGACCAACTACGGTTGGTAAAAGGGCGAGAAGAGATGGTCGACGAGGAGCAAAAAATACCAGAGGAGGATGAAACAAAACAACAAATATTTCACCGAGGAACGCTGTCAGATAAGAATTTTGAAGACGAGTTACCTACGTGGAGATTGTATGTAGATGGGTCATCTTGTACAACAGGTTGTGGAGCAGGGATTGTTTTGAACACCCCAGACGAGATTGACATGGAATATGCTTTACGATTCCAATTCAAAGCTTCCAATAATGAGGCTGAGTATGAAGCCTTGATAGCAGGTCTTAATTTAGCAAAGATTATGGAAGCGCGACAAGTGATGGTATTCAGTGATTCTCAATTAATTGTGAATCAGATGATGGGAACGTATGCAGTTAAAGGAGAATTAATGGTCAAGTATCATGCAAAGGCGATGGAGTTATTGGCAGAATTTGATGCCATTCAGTTGATCAGAATACCAAGAATGGAGAATGCACAAGCAGATGCACTGGCCCGACTAGCATCAGCTACTCGGACCGAATTGCGAAGAACGATACCAATTGAGGTGTTAGAAAGTCGAAGCATAGATGAAGGCCTGACGATGAATGTTATTTCCCTTGATTTAGGACCATCTTGGATGGATCCCATCAGAGCATATGTCGAGGAAGGAAAATTACCGAAGGATAAGATCGCTGCCAAGAAATTGAAGTTTAAAGCTGCTCGGTATGTACTAACTAATGGTGTTTTGTATAGACGAGGAATTATGGCAGGTTTACAAAGATGTGTGCATCCCTCCGAGGTGAAAGAATTGATTGAAGAGATCCATGACGGGTCCTGTGGCGCCCATGTAGCAGTTCGGACACTTTTGCAAAGGGTGATGACACAGGGATACTACTGGCCAACGATGAGGGCTGATTGTATAGCCTATGCTAAAAGATGTGATAAATGTCAACGTTTTTCCTCCATCCGATGAACTCCACAAGCATTGTTGACACCCATAACTTCCCCTTGGCCTTTTGCCATGTGGGGAATGGATTTGGTTGGACCACTGCCAACGACCCGAGGAAGATTTAAGTATCTCGTCATCGCAGTGGATTATTTTACTAAGTGGGTAGAAGCTGAGACTCTGATTGATATGACATACGAGAAGGTGTACCAATTCGTTTGGAAGAACATCATCTGCCGATATGGTCTACCTCATGCCTTCATCACAGACCATGAAACACAATTCGATAACGAGGAGTTTGCCGCCTATTGTCATCAGTCAAACATTTTGAAGTTTCATTCAGCACCAGGTCATCCTCAAAGCAATGGGCAGACTGAAGTGACGAACAGAACATTATTAAATGGTTTGAAGAAGAGGTTAAGTGAGGCTAAAGCTAATTGGATTAATGAGCTACAATCAGTATTGTGGGCTTATCGAACAACTCCCCGGGCAACAACTGGAGAATCACCATATATGCTGGCATTTGGAAGTGAGGCTGTAATACCTACTGAATTGGGTCTCCCAACACACAGAGTGTTGAATTTCAATTCCCCAGTCAGTGACTTGATGAGAAGATTAGATTTGGACATGCTCGAGGAGGTTAGAGAAGAAGCAACCATTAGGAATGTTGTATATCAACAACGAACAGCTCTGTTCTACAACAAGAGGGTGAAGAAATGTGATTTAAAAGAAGGAGATTACGTGCTAAAGAAGGTCATTCAGAAGCACAATAAATTGGAAGCAAATTGGCATGGACCTTACCGAGTTACAGAAGTTGTTCGACCAGGAACTTACCGAATAGCAACTCTAGAAGGAGAGGAATTCAAGAATGCATGGAATGCTGAACACCTAAGCAAGTATTATCAGTAATGTAAAATGTAAAGCAATTCTGTCAATATGAATAAAACGATGATGTTTCACCATCTTTTCTCCTTTTATTGAAAGTTTTTCAGGGAATACTAGTGTACAACACTACGCTGCTCGACAGCAAAAAGAAGACGATAGTTCAGACCCACGACCAACTCCGATTGGTAAAAGGGTGAGAACAAACTATACTCCTTTGGTTAGGAGGCATACACTAGCGTGACCAACTCCGGTTGGTAAAATAACTAGTGGACACTGATAGTTCGAGCGTGATCAACTTCGGTTGGTAAAATAGCGAGAACAAACTATACTCCTTTGGTTAGGAGTCATACACTAGCGTGACCAACTCCGGTTGGTAAAATAACTAGTGGACACTGATAGTTCGAGCGTGATCAACCTCGGTTGGTAAAATAGCGAGAACAAATTATACTCCTTTGGTTAGGAGGCATACACTAGCGTGACCAACTCCGGTTGGTAAAATAACTAGTGGACACTGGTAGTTCGAGCGTGATCAACTTCGGTTAGTAAAATAGCGAGAACAAACTATACTCCTTTGGTTAGGAGGCATACACTAGCGTGATCAACTCCGGTTGATAAAATAACTAGTGGACATGATAGTTCGAGCGTGATCAACTTCGGTTTGTAAAATAGCGAGAACAAACTATACTCCTTTGGTTAGGAGGCATACACTAGCGTGATCAACTCCGGTTGATAAAATAACTAGTGGACATGATAGTTCGAGCGTGATCAACTTCGGTTGGTAAAATAGCGAGAACAAACTAGACTCCTTTGGATAGGAGGCGTACACTAATGTGATCAACTTCGGTTGGTAAAAGAGTTAGTGGACATGATAGTTCAAACCCATGACCAACTCCGGTTGGTAAAAGGGCAAGAACAGCATTCTTAAAAATGCCAATTTCGGCTGGTTAAGAAACAAAATATGCCAACTTATGTTGGTCGGAAGGTAAAACTATTCCAGAAAATACAAAATATTCCAAACTGAACCAAGTATGGTTGGTCGGGATCAAAATCCACTAACTGTAGTTGGTCGACGAGGATAAAATTATCGACCTTGGTTGGTCAAACACATTTTATGTAAAAATTACCAAGTATGGTTAGTCGGGGATAAAAACTCTCACTAATTATAATTGGTCGACGATCACAATTTAACAACCTTGGTTGGTTGGAAAAATTTTAAACATTTTTATACTCATTACTTTATTATTAAGTGATCGAGCAACATTTTTTATACTTGTAACCTTTTATTACTAGACTGGTCGATGAACCACAAAGTATTGTTATGCAATCACAAATATAAAAGTGTTAGACAAGTACAAAACAATAGCAATACAAATTTGCAAACAGAAAATGAAAGTCTTTCATTAAAATTCAAAACAAATTACAAATTACATGTATACTAACTATTACATTGAAATCCCTATTCTATTGGTTTCTTTCCTTCAGCTTTTGAAATAGGTTCCTCGCCAGCAGGAGGATCATTTAAGGTTTGAGGAGAATTGATAAAATTCAAGTCCTTCAACATTCTGACATTTATTACTGAAGGAGTGTCCAATAGATGCTCGGGACGAGATACCTCGATCTGAGAATGAAGATTTGTAATCACCGAGGTATTGTGCAATTAAACTCCGAGGAATGGCACGAGCTGGGATCCATTCCTTGTCCAAATTAAACGGTGTCACAGGCAGGTCAAGCACCCCGGGGTCATAATAGTCCCATAAGTAGTGCCCCTGTTCAAGTTTCAACACGCATAAGGCATTCAACCAGCCTTGTTTATAGCCCTCATTAGTGGCATTCTGGATACGAGCATCTAAATGGACTAATGCCTCATTGTACCCAGCCATCCAAAATTCCCTGGGCTGCTTATGGAATTGGAAGGTCAGTCTCTCCAACTGCTCATGAAGGCTTTTTGCAAAAATGTCCTTATTCTCTAAAGCAGACTTCGTTGCAGTAAGTTGATCCTCCAGAGTTAGGATTTTCTTGGACATTTCAGACAAAGACCGATCTTTTGCATTTAGTTGGTATGCTTGAGTTTCCAATGTTGACAGAGTACGAGCTTCTTCAATACTACGAGGAATTTTTGATCGACCCCGAGTAGGTGGAGAACTTTGCTCCTCGACAACATTTTGAACAGCTCTTCCTCGCCCACGAAAACCTCTTCCTCGCCCCCGAGCAGCAGTGGAAGTACCAGGCCTCTTTAAGGTGTCCAATTCTTGCCTTAATTTGGCATTCTCAACCTCTAAGAAGGAAAATCCCTCATCAGTCACTGGGATTACCGCTGTTGAAGAAGAAGCTGCAGATTTATATTGCGCTAACTCTTTCTGCAAATTATTATTCTCTTGTTCCAGCAGTTCAGCAATTTGTCTACAAGCTTCAAATTCTCCCTTTAGGGTTCTCTCTCTGACATCGTACCTAGCAAGGATCTTTTTGTGGCCCGTCTCGGCAGAAAGCTGTTGATACCTCTTTTCATACCCCTCGTGCAGAAGGGCAGTTGATTCTTTATACTGAGTCTGAAGATCTTCTAAAGTATATTGAAGCTCCTCGATCATGTCATAATAGGCCACGTTGTTGGCTACAGCACGATCAAGAAGACATTTCAAGTATTGATAAGCTTCTACTGCCTGCTCTGAAGAACCATGGCCAAGGATGTCGGCAACTTCTGATGCACTGAGGTCTGTGTGACCAGCTTTATAATACTCATGGCATTACTGCATCAACTTTGTGTCATTAGCAAACAAAAGATCCATCCTGGTCAGAAACTAACAGAGAAAGAAAAAGAAAATCAAGACAGAGTGCAGATAAAGAAGAGACAATCATATGGAAGAAAAGAACTCAAATTTTATTAGATCATAAGGCAAAGTTACAAAGATCTGAAATACAAAGTACAAGTAAGAAGAAAAACAGAAAGTTAGTACCGAACAACTTCACACCTTTTCCTTGTCTCCCAAGACTTTCTCGGGAGGCTGGGATGAGGAGCTTGGTTGCTCGGTGGGAACACTGATTTGATCGGCTGAAGTTGGGATTTGTTCAAAGGAAGCAGGCAAAGAAGAAATCTCCTCAGCAGATGTCTAGTTGGGTTGAGGAGCAAGGATTTGATCACCCACAATTATTGAAGATTCTTCAGATGCAACTTCGTCTTCATCTTCGTCTTCAATAACTGGAGGAGGACCAGGGAGATGTTGTTGAAATAGCTCGGAGTCCTCGCTCACCTTCAATTCCTGCAAGGCAGCAACCCAGCCATTATGGAAGTATTTCAAACTTCCATAATTCACCTGGGTCATCATTGCTGCTACCCCCTATCCCATCCTTTATCCCAACCAGTTCGGAAGGATTTCTTCACAGCTGTTTTTCTCTTCACCTTCTCCGAGGAGAGCTTCTCGGATAGAAGGTCCTCGGAGGCTTTCAGCTTGGCCTCCAACTCCTCCTTCTGACGATTTGCTTCGCGCAGAAGTGTCAGGTCTTCCTCAGCTGATTTCAGCTTATTTTCAAGCTCTCCGAAAGTAGTGAGCTTCTCGGAGTATTTCTTGTTCTCCCTCTCCAAGTCCTTCACTTTGTTTCCCAACTGCACCTTCTCTGCTTCAGATGCAGCCAATTTCTTCTCCCATACACCTTTATCCTCGTCGTACTTATGACGGGATTCCTTCAGAGATTGGGCCAAACCCTGGAATGCATCCTCTACTCCAGACGAGGAGCTTGAAGCCTTGAGCGCTTCATCTTTCTTCACAATGGTGTTAAAACAACTCACCAGGTGAAAAAAGTAGTGATGAGTTAGTGTCGAGATACATATATTGATAGAAGAAAAAATTCAAGATAAAAAGAAACTTACTGAAGCAATGTGACGAGTAGCTAGGGATGTCAGCATATCCCTAGGCATGTTTTCTTCGATGCCTTGGACTTCAGGAATAATCCAAGTCTTTACCGAGCTCATTGCAGAGCTCGGGGGAATGATGGTTGGAACACCAGCTCCACTAGTTTGGAGCTGGGGAATGGCTTCAGAAAAACTAACCGAGGAGGATTTCTTCAATCTCCTCAGTGGAACTTCAGCAGTTTCAGCCAAAGAACCTTTGGTGGGGGAAATAGTGACCACTTCCACAGAAGTACTTCTCTTTCTCGGAGCCATTGGAGGATTCTCGGCAGCCTTCTGAACAGCAACAGAAGGAACAGCATCAATTTTCTTGATCCCCTTTGGGACTTCAGCCTTGTTCCTCTTTCCATCCCCGGCAGAGGAAGTCTCCTCGAAGATAGCAGGAACTCTTCTCTTGCCCATCTTTTGACTTAGAGGAATGTGAGATTCTGGTGAAGATTCCTCGGAAGCTGGCAATGGGTCACTAATGCTGACCACAGGACGAGCAGTAAAGGATGATGTGTAGCTCCTGTACTGCAACAAATATGAAGCAGACCTGATGTGCTCGTCTGCAATCCTCTGATGCAAACTCCAGATATGTTTCAATTGCTTTATATTAACTTCTGACTCTTTTGGAGTTTTTCTCTTGCTGTCAACTGCAAATAAAAACATAGTGAAATATCAATCATACATTTTGTCAAACACAATGAAATCATAATTTCAAAAAACAAAATAAGATGAAATAACCTATCCCATTGCCATATGGAGGGAATCTAGGACCCTCATATACTGCATCTCCAACCAAAGGGGCATGTTGCCAATTTTTTATAACTACCCCATGTTCAAAATAATCTCTGTTTGCATCAGGGAGATTGACTACTAAGGCCCTATTCAAAAACCTAGTTTTTAAATAAAAAACATTGTCTAAAACAGCCCATCTGTAACAGTACATAATCTCAGGAATTCCTATACGAGTTCCAAGAGTTTGATTTAACCTATATACCCCATTAACTATTCTCCATGTGTTGGGGGCTATTTTTGCAGGGACAACATCGAAGTACTGACAGAACTCTAAACACAACGGATTTGGTGGAAAAGAAAATCCACATTCAACAATAAATAGGCTAGGGAACCAGTCTCCCTCAGCCAAATCAAAATAACTTGAAGGCTCAGAAAGAACCTCCAAAATTACCCGAGATGGAATAGAGAAATCAGAACGGAATTTCTCAAGAGACTCAATAATGTAAATCATGATGAATAAAAGAAGAAGGAAGAAGAGCTTACAGGGAAAAAGGAGATCTGTTGACAAACAAATGAAGAAAAGGATGGACGCACAGGAGAGAGAAAAGCTATAGAAAACTCGAAAGCAGAAATTGAAAAGGTAGAAGACGATGGGATTGCCTCTGAAGCTTAAATACTTTGCCTTGGGAAACGGCGAGAGAAATGATTACAAAAAAGAAAACTATTACGCTACCGACGGCTAAGAGGACAAAAAGGGCACGAAGATCGAAGCGCCTATAAAAATGCAAAAAGGCGGATTCTGCGAATTTGGAAGGAAATTCAAATATGAAGAAAAGGCTCCTAAAACCCAGGAAGGTCATTTAATATCGCCATATACCGAGAAAGAATGTTCCATACTCCTCAAAGTTCAAAATATGAAACATTGGGGGCTTCTGTTGATACCAAAATTAGTATGCTGATGTGGACGAATAATAAGAAGACACGTGTCAATCTACGTGGCACAATAGCAACGAGGAAGATTGTTTCCCCGACCAACATACTCACTCCGAGCAACAAGTATACCCTGAGGAACACCAACCCTCCGAGGAACTCTTATCTTCCGAGGAACTCCAATGCTCCGAGGAACTCTTGGACGACGAGCAACTAAGGCGGTTTGATTTGCATCTCGCCCACAACATTAATTGCCAGATAATCAACAGTTTAACTATTCATTGAATGCTCACCAATCTTGACGCGCACGTTTGAAGAACATTAAATGAATTACCCTTTCATATGTGTGTCATTTAATGTAACACCCTTTCATGTACAGCCTAAGGGCTATAAATACCTTGTATCACCCTCATTCAAGGGGACCGGAATTTCTTGATAGCACTTGAAATCGAGAATTCCCAAACACTCAGCAATAACATAACAGTGGACGTAGGCCATTCATATAAGGCTGAACCACTTTAAAAATCTTTGTCTCATTTTGTTTATCTGTGATTGAATAATTAGAGCGATCTAATTTTTTACATCAACATGGATATTTTGGGGCTGCCCTCAACTTTCTTTGAGGCTAATTCAATCTTTAAACTCAAAATTTCGTCAAGGAGTTGTTTATTAATGTTTTCCTGATATATTTAACAAGGAATGTTGGATTGTTAGCATTTTTTAAAACAATGATTGATTTTCTCTTATGTGTATTTTATATAATACACACGTGTATTATATAAAAGTGCGTATATTTTATAAAGTACACGCGTGTATTATAAAATACGTGTACTTTATAAAATTTATAATATATATAAAATTTATAATAAAATTAAGAAAGTATAGCGTGTAATAAATATCTATTGTATTTTATAGATACCTGGTCAGTTTTTTCAATTCTGATTCTTCAAGCATTTTCTTCAACTCCGAAATTTCGTCATTAAGGATTTTATTATTGTTTTCCTGTAATATAAAAAAAATGTTACATTTTAAACAATGCATTATTTTTAATAAAATAATGCATGTACTCTTCATTATATCTAATATCAAATAAAACTGCATTAAAATATTATGAAATAAAACTGCGTGTACTTTGAGAAAACTGCGTGTACTTTGAGAAAACTGCGTGTATTTTAAACGTGTACTTTAGGAAAACTGTGTGTACTTTAGGAAAACTGCGTGTACTCTGCATTCAAAAGTACCTGTTGAGTTCTTTTCCACTCTGACTCCTCTAGATTCTGCCTCAAAGTCATCTTTTCTAAGTCAGCATCTTTCCATTGTTGCAATGTATCATCATACTTTCTTTTTAGATCTTCATTAGTCAGAGACAGATATCCATTCTTTTGTTCCAAAATTCGTGTTGATTCTGCCTGTTTTTTCAATGATTTATCCAATTCTTTAATTCTATCTGAGTCACTCATTGTGACTTGATCAAGCTCTTCTTTTAAATAATTGTTTAACTCAACTAGTTGGGCATTTTCTACCTCCAACTTATTTAATAACTCTTTTTCCTTCAAAAGGTTGGAATTCTCCACCTTTAAGTTCTTCACTTCCTCATGGGCTTCAAAAAGTGAATCATGATCTACCTGCAACTGTACATTCAAAATGGCACTCTCCACCTCCAAAGAGGTCACCTTATCAAGTGCAACATTAATGTCTTCAGCTGCTTTAGATAGTTGGTTATTTTTTTCCAACAATTCCCTTTTCAAAACAACAATTTTTTCCTCCAAATTAACCTTTGGTTGATCTTTTCCCTTCTTTTTCTTTGGAGTCACAATGTTTTTAAGGGGAATATTCCAACCATGTGAAAACTCATTGTCATCAATATCTTCAGCAACATTGTTTGATGATGAATCAGCATGTATAGGACTTTCTGTAGATATGTTCAAAGAGTAACTTGGCCCTTCAAACTGAGATTCCTTTTGTATAGGACAGTCCTTAGAAGCTGGTTTACTTGTAGCCTGCTTCAAAGTTGCTGTTGCGATGTCATTCTTCACAAACCATTGTTTCAAAGACAACAACTTCCACTTCAGGAATTTTGGAGTATTTTCTTTATATTCTTCAACAGGAGAAATGATTTCAAATTTCTCACATGATCAATACTGAGATCATACAAAAAACAAAATGAATTTAATACGTGTACTTGACAAAAGATATAACAAGAGTATTTTGAGAGTACACTGGTTATATTTACAAAACATAGTACACGTGTACTTTGTAAAATACAAGTGTCCTTTTCACATGATATAAGATGTGTATTTTCAAAATACAATTGATATTTAATGTTTATTTTCAAAATAAACGTGATATAAGACGTGTATTTTCAAAATACACGTTAAATATCAATTGTATTTTGAAAGAACAAGAGAAAATATCACATGTATTTTGAAAATACACGTAATATTTTCAAAGTACAGGTAAGTATTGGTATGTAAATTTTGAAATATCAGGAATATCAAGTGTATTTTAAAAATACACGTGAAAATAAACGTGTACTTTCAAAATACACGTGAATTTTTCACGTGTATTTTGATAATACACGTTTATTTTCAAGTGTATTTTGAAAGTACACGTTTATTTTCACGTGTATTTTCAAAATACACGTGAAAAATTCACATGTATTTTGAAACTACACGTGAGTATTGCTATGTAAATTTTGAAATATCAAAATGTTTTTTTGCTCACCAGTAGGAAAATGACACATCCAGTAACTGTGCTAGGTTTTGAACTTGCTGATTTGTCAAGTGAATGTATACGAAACTCTTGCACAGCAGATGCCCAATCATATTTATTCATTTCCTCAATATTTTCAATGTATTTCATCCAAAATTCTCCAAGGGTGAAGTTTGAGTTGGAGAAAAATAATGTGTTCAAGAAGTGGAGACACACAATTTTAACAAAATCAGCAATTCCTTCATCTGTCTCCAATTCAACTGATTTTTTCAAACCATTCAAAATTTCTGACTTTCCTATTCTTTTTGAGAAGTATCGTGCTTGTAATCCAGATTTTTGAGCAGTAGTCGGTCGCTTTTTCAGTTCTATTGATATTAAACCCTCAGTCAGGGGTATGCCAAATATTTCACTTATATCTATTGGCATTATTGGAATACTACTCTTCATACGGAAACTTTTGGTTTCTGTATTGTACAACTCGATAATTGACAAAATATTTTTATCCGTCTTCTTGTGGTCCACTTCTACTACTTTCTCACTGTAGTAGGCATTGAAAAGCTCCCAAAATGGAGTCTTCTTAAGAAGTTCAATATGGCTATTGTTTATTTTATCTTTAATCTGATGAAAATCATGGAGAAAGCTAACAATATTTGATCGATATTGGTCATTCTTCTTTGCAGGACGTTTAGCTTTCAATGCCACCCTAGAACTGGAACTGGATGAAGAACTATCATCAGAACTGCTCTTTTTTTGTTTCTTTCCTCTTCTTGCCTTCATCTTCATCCCCATTATATTGATCTATAAACAAAATTTAAATTACTAACCTATAATGATATGTACAAAAAATAAATAAATGCGAATTAGAATAAAACATAGACTAAAACAATAAAATACAAGCGTATTTAACAAAAGTACATGCAATATTCTCACAAACAATTTATATAAGTCTCATCAAAATACATGCTAAAGGCGATAATATATATCGTCAGTTTCATGGTAATACCTAACAGAGGTTGTTCGACAAGTCGAAAACCAAGATTCTTTACTCCTAACATATTCAGTAAAGAAGTGATACAATAGCTGAATGCTAAAAGCTCCAACATTATCAAAACCCCTTAAGCAATACTGCTCAATTCGTTTAGCTAAATCCCTTGCTTTCGATTCAGTTACTTGAAGCTGTTGCACATCAAAAGTGCAGTAAATGTCTTCATAGTAGTAGTAGAAACCAAGTAACCTTTTAGCTCTATCATTGATGCAAAGGAGAAAATGAATTTCGTCATCATTAGTATTATTCACTGTCAATGTGAAAGGTTTTGTATTGTTAAGATCTTCGAACGTGCAAGCAGCAGTTTTGTAGTTGAACATTCTTGGTCATACGATTCCTAAACAATAACACAACAATACAAAATAGTACACTCATAATACACATTAGTACATGGACATTGGATTGAACAAATTGAATTTCAATGTGCGTGTACTTTCTGAATTTTTTGCGTGTACTTTCAACAAAATACACGCAAAAAATGAAAAAAGTACACGCAATAAAACTAATTATTACTTAATAACATATCATTCAAATGCAGCTGGCTATTGGACAAAAAACACTCCTCAATATTAACAAAATAATAATACTTCTTAAAAACTCATGGAATATCATTCAAATGCCGCTGGCGCGGACCAAAATAACATAAGATTGATCAAATATGGATTTGAAATTAATATTTTATAGAGTACACGTATAAAACATAAAAGTACACGCATAATGAATTGAGAAATACAATTTCAATGTGCGTGTACTCTGTGTATTTTGCGTGTACTTTTGAAAAGTACACGCAAAATACACATAGTACACGCAACACAGGGCTTGTAGATGTACATATTCTATAGAGTACACGTATAAAACATAAAAGTAAACACATAATGAATTGAGAAATTCATTTTCAATGTGCATGTACTCTGTTTATTTTGCGTGTACTTTTGAAAAGTATACGCAAAATACACATAGTACACGCAACACAGGGCTTGTAGATGTACATATTCCAATCATGTATATATTATCCTAGTCCTTGATAAATCCTCGATAAATGATGTATACAGGAGGAAAAGTACAATGATGAAATACATATATCTAACATGGAAAAAGTGTGTTTTGGAATTAAAATGAGGGAAACAAATATATGATGAAATACATATCATGAAAAAGAAGAATGTGATTTCATCAGTAAATATGTCTACAAATTTATACATATGAGAACACAAAATACACAAGGACAAAAAGGTGATAATAGAATGTATACATACTTGTTAGTGCTGTTTGGAAGAATTTGATTTGGAATATAAAATGTAGAACTTCAACGATTAAGGTTTGAAAGAAGAGAGTTAGGGTTTTGATCGAAGAGAGTTAGGGTTTTGATCGAACAGAGTTTCTAGAGATTCGATCAGGAGTATTTATATGTTGTTCTTGACCAAAATTTGATTGAGAAATAAATTCGTTTTGGGGTTATGATCGAAGAGATGGTACGATTAAGGTTTTGATTCAAGAGAGAATACAGTGTTTTTGGCGCTTCGATTTCTGAATAGTGCTTGTTTGTTTTTAATTTCGGGGTATTTATATGTTGGAACTAATCGTTTAAAATTAGTTGTGCCGGGTTTTTTTGTCCAAAATTGCTAGTCCAAGGACTAGACCGTTAAAGCCCCTTATATTTTCTAGAGTTTGGTGTAAGGGTTTCTCTAGAGCTAAGTTATGTTTATGTTATACGCGGCGTACTTTTTTACAATCATAGCGTTAATTTGAAAAGAAAATGATGATATTTTTAGTGCTGCTTAAGATATGTTTTGTGTTTTAAAAAAATGAATTATTATTGTTTCTTATAACATAATTATCTCATAATTGATTTCTTAAGTTAATCATAGTTTCTTAAGTATAGAATTCAATGAGTAAATAGTTTCCTTTCTCTTTGTACCATTTCAATTGCATAATTTGTTGAGAGAAGAGAAAATAGAGTTAATGTTGAGAAATTAGATTGGAGTTATGTAAGTTGATTATTTCACATATTAACACATTGGCGAACATTTGCTAGTGCTATCACCGCGCTCACCTTAGGTTATATGATGGATGTCCTTTTTTTGTTGTAATTTAACTGTTACAATTTGTTGTCTTATTTTCTAGTATGCCTTTTTTAATATTTTTGTTGGACTTGACCAATTAATTTATGTCCATATTAAAAATATGCATGTAAATACATAATATATTTCTTAAAATTTGACTTTTAATGTTTCTCTTTTGTTGAGATTTCTAACTAATGATTAAAAGTTTTGAAATAACAATATAGATATAAATTTTCCCTCTTTATAACAAGTAGATTATGTTACATCAAATGAGTAACTTTGTAAAAATATTTTTGTCAGTTTATGAGTTATCGATTTATTTTTATATTCTTTGTATTGGACTATAGTAATTATTTTCACAAATGGTCATTTTTTAATTAAATTATGGCATGTACATATATTATGTGGTGGTATCTCTCTGTATGTGCACACACACACACACACACACACACACACACACACAGATATATAATTTTGTACACTTGAATTCATTCAACTTATTGTATATATAATTTTACAAATTTCTTGCGCATCGCGTGAGATTTGAATCTAATGTAAAAGAAAAAATGGGGATGAAAAAGGAGGTTTTATAATATATATATGAGAGTGAATGAATTGATATAGTAAATATACAACCGGTTCAATGTTTTAAATGATGGAGAAACATATTCTTATATATTTTTTAAATCAATTTACAATTGATAAAGAGCCCAATATTAATTCACAATACTAAGATTTACTGTCCCCTTCTAAATGAATATATATTCACTGGTTCTATATTTTAAAGTGATGGATAAATTATATTTTTGAAATTAATATATGAAAATATCCTCTTTCAAACTCAGAGTTATTATTATTTTGAACTTTGTTGATTATATCTATTTGTGTTGTGAAAGATTTTGCACCATAATCAGCCAAATACTGATGAATATAGATCAAAATTATTTTATAAAATAAATAACAAGAGCATGACAGAGACACTCGACATTTTACATAGTTCACCTAATATAGACTATATCCGCTAAAGTAAAGAGTTTAATTTCACTATGAAATTAAATCAGCATTTGAACATACAGTCACACCCCTTTAAATATTTAAGTATTTACAGCAAAGATATACACTCTTTCAATCGTCCCTCAAATGAAAAACCTCTCGGTATACACGTTAGATATTGATTCCCTCACTTCTATATTTGTGGCTTCACTCTCCCGTATAAAGCTATGATAGTTGGAAACGAAGTATTAATTGTCAAGACAACACCATTAATCTTATTACCGCATTTTCCTTATCCTATACCAAACCTATGGGGAAATATAAAATCATACAACTTTAAAATCAATCTTCATAAACATATCCCCATTTACGGCCACTTTTTATCCACACTACATTAATGTTTTCTTGTGTCTTTTGACTTTGGCTTAATAAAGAGACAACTTTAACAATATCCACCTTGGCAATCCAAGATATCCCAATTAAAATATAATTTACATAAACCAAGATCACCATGAACCCTCTCTCAATAAGCTCACATAACTTTGTCGCTTATGGAGTCACCTCCAACTTCAGCAAGAAGCAAGATTTGACCCACATTCTATATTGAAATCATGTTTTTTTTAATAGGACTTCCATTTTCTATAACCAAAAATATTTTTCATTAGCCTTCCTTATATTATCTATGCATACTCTTAATTAAACATGACCCTAACAGTCTTTGATTCATAAATGGTCAATGCAGGTAAGAAAATACCTGAGTCAAAAAATTATTCATTGACTCAAGAAAAGAACCGCGAGCATCCCTTCTCCTAGTAGTAATTTTCTTCCACCATAGTTTGCTTTTAGTAAACTTGTAATCGATGTCTTTATTTTATTCACAAATGACACATGCCTCAATCACTCGTTAGCTTATGTACATCGCACACCCTTTACAATCAAAGTCTTGTTCAAATGATATAACATTTATTCTCATCTCCCTTTTCTAGGACCATAAAACCTCGTGTGACTTTCAAAATCAAACATGTAATCCAAATTCAATATCCCATTGGAATCTAATTGGCTATTGGATATTAGATTCTTTAGTAGCTCTGGTACAAATGCCACATCAACAAATGTGCGTTGCATCCCATCTAACATTTTGTGCTTCATTATTCCAACATCCCCAATGACACATTTATATCCGTTAGATAGAGACATTTTATGATTTTGCTTAGAACTTCTAAAATAATTCATCTTAAAGAAAACATGATAGATATCATATCCAATAGCCATTTATCTTATGATAGAGATGTATCATTAGAGATAGTGATATGATCTCTATAGTATTTTTCTCCTACATATGTTGTCGAACCATCAGAGTCACGTTCTTTATTTTTTTAAAGGGCAATAACATTATATGTGACCCCACTACCTCAACTAGTTGTATTGTAGGTATTTTTCAGCACACCTTAGTTCAGACCTATTGCTTATATTAGATCTAAAATATGTGTTACTTCCTCAAATTTGACCTTGAATAAGCATAGTTGAGCCTGTACAATGATCCCCTAAATATTTAAATAGAGTTGACTCGACCCCATAAATTTTATTGTATATTTCCATAAAAAGGTAGTGACTATGTTCTCGTATAAATTCGAAAGATATGTAAGAAGTTACAAGGATGATATTGTTCCTTAATATTCATACAAGCCTTTTTAGTTGATTCACAATCCTATAAATATACTCTTACAATTCAAGATGTCCTCCATCTTCACACAATAAATATAACATTTAAGATTGAAATTTTTTGTGAGACTCATAGTTATAGTTATTATAGTTTTTTTCACAATTTTCGTAGTCTATCCTCATCAATTATATCGTTGATGATATTATCACCTTTATTGACTCGTGTAGTGAACAAGCATATTAACTCTTTAACAAGGATACCCCTCACCCTATTTTATTGTTGGGTAAACATGCCTTTACTATTAAATAGATTCACCTTATATCAAACCATGATATTTATAGGGATTGATATTATAAAAACAAAACATTACTGCCCAAGATCTTTGATTGATTATGTCTCAAAAATAAAAATAAAATAACTCGATTTGATGAATATACTTATGTGACACGCCGCCCAATAAAATAAAGGGTGATCAGTCATGTACCAATTTAAAACATAATGTTCGGTTGGTTCATTCTTAGCATCACTGTCGAAAAACTTTTAACATATTAATCACCTAATATAAAATTAAGCTAGGTGTCAAAACATTTCTATTTTTTAATAAAACCATTTAACCACAACATTCCAAAACTAATTTATAAACCATTCACCATAAATAGGAATAATAAGCATTGAACAAGAATTTAATACGGAATTAAATAAGACTAGGTAAAACCTCTCAGTTCAAAACTCCAAACCATAAAAGAAACTAAATACAATATCTCTGATAAAGACTAGAAACGGGTGACACATGCCCTAAATAGGAAGTCTAAGAGAAACTGAATGAAAGAATAGATTGCGTCTACTGCAAGGACCTACACCTTCCACAATGGTTGCAGCACGTCTAACAATCCAACCTCTAATTCTGGTACCCCTGCGGCTGAGCACCTTAAATAATATATATATAGCAAAAGAGAGAAAAGATGCAATAAACAGGTCAGGGCCTGAGGTTTACAAATGATTTAGCAAGTATTTAAAACAGGTTCTTAGAACAAGTCTTATACGCATGTTAGTTATCGAACTCTCACATGAGCTTCTCACCTCTCATCTATTGTGCACGCCTAACTTAGGTCTAATTTTTCTCCAAGTTATACCACCCAGTCTAACTAGTCTGAAGTCATTTCTAATAGTATCTATACTCACCAGTAGTATACCCATATAGCCCATACAATACGCTTTCAAATTAGCCTATGTCGAACAACTAATTAATAGATTTTCTCGTTTTCATAATAAGTCAATTATACTCTCAGGATTTATTTTATATATCAACATTTTCATCGCTACTAACTATACACAGTAGAATGATTCACAAGTTTACGTATATATACATGTAGTCACATCTTCCCTATATATATATATATATATATATATATATATATATATATATATATATATATATATATATATATATATATATATATATATATATATATACTAGGGTATGCCCGTGCCTGAAGGCACGCTGATAGTTTTGAAAAGCGTAAAGTCGTGTATAATATAAATAATAAATGTTTTATATGTTAGAAGTGTACATTTTCAAAGTGTAGAATCGGGTAAATTTAAGTAAAATAATTTTTTACAACACAAATGTATAAATGTTTTATATGTTGGACCTCATATAAATATCAACCAATGTATCCATAAATAAATAAATAAATTTAGCCAAAGTTTTCTTTGTTTATAGTAATATCCACTGTGTTTAAGAAATAAAAAAAATACTTACATTACTAATACATGAATAATCAATTAAATCAATTCATGAAAAAACATAAACACGTCAATAAATAAATAAAATAACATGTGATGCGCAAACTTAGCCAAAGTATTGAATCTTTAATAATTTAATGTGAAGGCACGACTAAAATTTCCAAAATACATAATTGCAAAACGGCAAGAATTTCGATCCCCACCAAAAATTTAATGTATTCATCTTTACTCTATGGCTAAGTTCCACATGTAATATATCGTTAAAATCTTGAGTCTCCCATATATTATCACGTTCCTAAATACAAATAAACACTAAATGTAAGATGCATATAATCACCATAGTAAGTAGCCATATCTAATTAGCATAGTATCCAATGGGAGTAAATTACGAAATGTAGAATTAAAGAACCAAACAATGATGTAAAATAACTATACCTCCAATATTCAAATTCAATCCATAAATCAAATTCATATCCCAACCATTAAAGAACTAATATACTGGCCAAGACTTCAAATGGTTTTATTATTAGCATTAAAATGAAAATTACAGTACAAAAAATAGTATAAATCTTGTATAAACATGAGTATACTACATCATGGTAGGTGTCTTGATTCACTCTCTTTTTCAAGATGTGTAGCCTGAAAAAACTAAAATATTATAGTTCAAATATAACAAATGGAATACTCTTGTGGCAGTTAACAGCTGATAAATGGTGCTGTGGCTTGTCCCCGTTAGTTATACAATGAACACTGGTCGATTTTCAGAATAAATGGCACTG
This sequence comes from Sambucus nigra, assembly GCA_949130495.1. Lineage (NCBI taxonomy): Eukaryota > Viridiplantae > Streptophyta > Magnoliopsida > Dipsacales > Adoxaceae > Sambucus > Sambucus nigra. The sequence goes on along the minus strand of OX422215.1, from coordinate 610,519,261 downwards.
TGGCTTGTCCGTGTTACGATCGCAAATAAGGAGGCGTATCAGAATATGGATTATTATCACCATAGATTTTTCATATCAACTATAATAGGTCGTTTATCACCGGAGGGACTTAAAGGAGGTCGTTTATCCCCGTGCAGTGATCGCTCGTGACTGGTTAGATGGTTTTAAGGGACTTAAAGTAGAAGGTGGTATAATATTACTTCCCTGATCAAGTTGTAACTTTTTGGCTCGTTGTCGATCAAGTCGGCGTATTTGAGCAACGACGGCCACGAAATGGGTTGGAATTCCTGCTATGTTAAAGGAAAGTTAATAATTCAATATGAAAGTGAATGCCTTATCAATAATGATAATTCGCAAAAAGAGGCAAAACTTACCAGTGAAGGGGAAACAACAGTATGCCTTATCACATATGTGGTTGCATAAATAGTTTCATAGACCAAATGATTGGATGTTATGACATATGTGGGGGCACCACACACACACACACCAAAAAAATACTTAAAACGTATATTCAAGGGCAAGAGAAATAAAAAATAAAAAAAATATATACCTAAACTGTTGTTGTATGCAAAAGTGGGTGAGTAAATTGTAGTATCCACACATACCTTCTAGGAATGAAAAAAAATAAGTGCGGGCACATCAATAAAGACCAACCCATCATATTCAGAAAAAAACAATACAGCAATTGGATATCTTAATGGAATCAAAACAGGGCACCTTCATATCTTAATGGAATCAATACATTAAGATAAAGAAAATTTACAGTAGTTGGATATTTTATTTCGTTTAGAAGGAAAAGGTGGGGGTGAATCTATAGAATCATATGCAAAACAATGAAAATATATATAAAGATAGAGATGCAATTACAGTAATGTCAGCAACTCATGCTTCTCCTACATCTTTCGATTGAAACAAACTCATGTTCTTTTTTACCCGTTCCATGTCAACTGACATTACAAAACTGGTGTCAATCATTCCATCATCAACAATCATCCCTAAGAATGAAATTCATAGTTTGAGCATACCTGAGCTCCTTTATAGTTGAATCCCCGTGGTGATTCCTTATATGAGTCGAAACCTTAGGGGGAGGAGGCATCAAATCCTCCTCTTCCCTGTCTTCAAAATCAACAATCAAAATAACGTCATCATTTAACGTTCCTTCTCAATAGTGTATACTATTGACCTGCAAATCTAAGAAACATAACAGATAAATGTTATGATATAGTATTGGCCGTCAACACAAATCATATGGGCAGGTGTTTCACAAATATGGTTGAAGATATAGATATAGATAGAAGACAAAAAGAATACCTTCTTAACTCGAAAAGAGTTTTATTCGACTTGCATTCAAATCTGTGTTTTAACATTCCTTCCTTATCAAGAGAAGTGAAGAAAATAATCAGTAACATTTATGAATTCCCTGTGCAGATTTTTACACACAACTCATAATAAAATTCATGTCATCAGTGGTTAGAAATGAGATTCCCAAAATTAGAAATAAGATTCCGATTTTTTTTTATAGAGTATTGGGTCAAAGAAGATACACAGGTGTAGCAGGAAGTGGGACTCCCCAAAGCTTAGTCAGAGATATCATTAACATAACTTTGATTGGAAGGGGTTCTGATTAGATTATTTGGACTAAATCTACTCTAAAAAACTTCTACAAAACTGTTATACCTGCTACAATGCTAACAAATGAAGAAGAATGCTTCAGAAATGAAGAAGATGTTTAAATTATGTAAGGGGTAATTGGGATCTTTAGTCAACAATGCTAACCAGCTGTACCTGCTAGAAACCTGCTATACCTGTTACAATGGGGATGTTTGGAATAATTGGGATAATTGGGATGTTTAAATATACTCTACAAACCTGCTATACCTGCTACAATACTAATAAATAACCAAATGTAAGGGATCTTTAGTATGGCAGAGGATTTTTAAATTAAGGAATATGTGGGAAAATTATGTATATGGGATGTAGGAGAGGGGGATGAATGAATGAATGCGAATAAACCCGAGTACCTAGTATACCATATTGGGTACTTTAGTTCATTGATAAATGCCAAATAACCAACGGCACACAAAAATTCATATACGGTATTTCCTGCCTACAACATTCCCTGCACACCTGCAATCATTTGAAAATATTAAACAAATCAAAATATTAATCTTAGTGAAGCTAGGGTGGATAGCAAACTTTAAAGAGAGATATACCCAACGGGCGTGATGGGATTGCAAATCCGAAGTGTGGATACCAAACATATAATTCTGATATTCAATCTATCAAATAAACCCAATTCAACTAAATAATTATATCAATTTAGATTCCCAATTCAACAGTTGCATAAACTGCAAATATACCTTATAAAACAGGTAAAGTCAAGCTAAGACAATCTAACTATATATCGTACACCCTATATATCCCTATGAGACTACCATGAATCGCAAAATGAAATAAGCGAGTAAGTATTGCATATGTATAATTGATCTAATCCACCCTTAAACTGTAAATGCAAGATCATAATGCAACATGTCCATGTCCCCAATCGCAATGTAAAACTAAAAAAAACAATAACAACAATTAATTAAAGGATATGCCCAATAAAGTAATGTTCGATACTTAAAAACATAATGAAAATTATATAGAAACTTAACTTCATTATAAAAAAAAAACTTTAAAAAAATAACATTTGCACTCTAAAAAAATAATCACATAATCGGACTCTAACTTAATGGAGTCGGACTGTGTTAGTTGAAAAGATCTAGTTTTTAACAAATGAAATTACAAACACCACCAAGGGTGATTATAAAGGGTAAGAAAAAAAAGGTAAAAAGGAAATAAACTAACATGTAACATAACAAAGGAAGAAATAAATATAACAAATATTGGAAAGAGTAGACCATAAATAGAGAAAAATACAAATAAATTATTTATTATTTATTAAACAACAAAGGTAGCACTCTTGAGTCAAACCATAATTATAGATTAGACAACCTTTTTTGCCAAAATCTAGAGCTTGAAATTTTAATTTCACAACCCTTTGAAAGAGCAATCAACACATGGAGAGATCAACCCCAATAATCTCCAACAAAATCGGCTAAAAAGACACTTATAAACAATATTAAATTTTGGGGCTTTGTAAATTTAGGACATATTGTAATACGTATTTTGGAAATAGGACAACAAACATTTTATTTATAGTTTTAGTCCCTATTTTTGAATAAAGCCGCTGGCGCGGACCCATATTCATAAAATGTCGACCAATCACAGCATGCCACGTGTCCTTTTAATTTGAAAATAGGGACTAAAAATGGAAACGAAATGTTTGTTGTCCTATATCCATGATCAATACTATTTTAAGTCCTAAAAGAACATAATCTATTAAATTTAAGTAAAGGTCTAGAGGATAAAATATTTTTAAGCCATCCTCGCACTACTCCAGTATTCAAACCATACAATAGTTCCAAACTAAAAGACATTGTAATTACTCAATCTTAAAAATTCAGTAATATATTGGGTTCCAAACTAAAAGACACGGTGAATGGTTCAGAGATGAAAATGTTGAGTTCAATTATGATGAAGAGGATCCAAACATCTCTCTAGCAGCACCATGATTATCGAAATTGTACCAAAGAAATTGATCAAATTCAGAGGAACTTCAACTTATTAGTGGGTAAAAAATATTCTGCTTTTACTCATCAGAGGAAGTACATCTTTATCTATAAATACCATATCTAATCTAATCTAAAAAAAAGATAAAAATGTGGAAAAAAAATATTCTATCAGGCATTTTAGCAAACAAATAGTGTGTACCTATAAAAAAAATGCTCCAAACAAACCTCAATATAGTGTGTTCCTGTAAAACAGATGAAAAATGTTAGCAAAGTTAAATAAACAAATGGAAATAACAATACAAAATGAAAATTTTACAGTTGAAACTCCACAAAAAGCTAATTAAAACTACAAAAAACAGAGTGGGACAGAGTTTGAGATTGAGAGAAAAGCTAAAAATGATGTTTTTCACTGTTACTTCATAAACAATTCCAGAAATATATCATTTTTAAGTTAAAACTTTCCCATAATTTTTGTTTCACAAAGAGAATAAATGATGTTGACCTACACGCATAAGTCTGTATGAGAATTATAAATGAACCCATATTTTAAGATTCTTTTTGTTCACACTAACAATGTTTAAGCCAGCAGATTTTTCGTGGGCTCAAGTGATGAAAGGGTAATGATTTGCCTCCAGTATTATTAATAAAGAAAACCCACATCTAAAAAAATAAAATACTCCAAAATTATTTGCCATAAAATAACAATGATGCAAACCCCCAAATTGACATACGCTTAGAAAGAGAGTTTAAAACCCAAACCATAGTTTTAAATGGGCGTGCTGGGGTGTGTGAGTAGATCACGATCGGAACGCTCATGATTCAGCAAAAAAAATACTCCTTGAACATATCGAATAGATAAAAATCAGATCTGCAAAAAAAATACGATTTGAACAAAAAAGGAGATTTCATATATGTTAGTAGCTGTAGGTTTCAAAAAAAAAGAGGGATATGTAGTGTTATACCCGATCTGAAAGAATGGAAGTGGCTGGATCGGAAGTGAGATTATTGCAACCCTCGATAGAGTGTGAGAGAGTATTGTGTGTTGGGTGTCTTTTGTGTGGTTAGAGAGTATGAGAGAGAGTCTACTTTAGCTAAGTTTACTAATTTACCCTCAATTTTGAATTTTTAAGAGAGGGGGAAATAAATTAGAGTGTGTCAAAATAGGGGGAACCAAAGATTTGAGGGGTAATAGAGGTACAAAAAAAAAATCATTTAGATGACATCATCTTTTGATCTTATGACATACATACGTTTTGTAACTTATTATATATATATATATATATATTATAATACTGCGTCCCCGGGCTAAGACCCATTAGCGCAACTAATCATAATAATACTACACCCCTGGATTATCATCCATTAGTGCACCTATAACAATAATCTTGTACCCCAAGGTTATTACCTATTAGTACACTTATAATAATATTCTTGTACCCCCGGGTTATCACCAATTAGTACACTTAACAATGAAATCCCTACACCCCCGAGTTATCACTCATTAGTGCACCTAACAATAAGATTCTTGAACCCTCGGGTTATCACCCATTAGTGCTCTTAATAATAATATCACATAATAGGCATACACACATCCTATTATAATTTATAGGTATTTCTCCAACCTTCATATATACCCCTCATACGTATTTTAATCTCAACACTACGTATAGTATAAATATTTAGATTACTATCTCTCTCGTAATCTCCAAGGTACATTCTGTCTATACCGAAATAATTAAAGCATTAAGCCTCGCATACTTTTCTCGAAAACCTATCTTGTTTAAGTTTACTAACTGACATTTTCTCTCACTCCAATAACCCGGTAAACCCAAATTTGGACTTGTATAAGGGTAGTGAGACGGGGGTCTATGAATAACTGGAAAGGGTGAGGCGTGACCCACTCTAATGGACGTTGTTTACAAGGTCTTCAAGGTCTTTTGGTGCAAATTCTCAAGAAACCTTCTCCTTCTAGTAATAATGGAACTCAAGCTTCAACTCACTCCCTGCAAGAAGATGAACTTTCACCGCAAAAATAGTAATTTTCTCAAGGGAAACACCTGAGAATGATGGCTGTCAGTGGGGAGTGAAAGAACAAGGCACTCAACACTAAGAGAATGAGCAGGGAGAGAATACTAGGTAGGGCTGGTGGGGTTTTGGCAGAGTAACAGTGCAATTTCAATTGTCTCCCCTTTTTTTGACCTTGCCCGGGGGTCTATTTATACTTGGGCGTTAGGGCTGAGTTGGCACTTTTGGGCGCCAAAATTGAGAGGGTTGATGGGGGACAATGTCTGAAGTGTACCATTTGTCCCTACCTGCAGGCCGCCCTGCCTGTGCCCTCCTGCAGGCGCCACCTAGCGCCAACCAAAGTCAAAAAGCACATATGTCTCCTAATGAAGACAAGATATCTGATTTTGTAAATATCTTCTAAAACGGTAACTTGAAGTGCAATTTTTGCAAATCTTGAGAGAGGAGGCCTTAAGGACCCATTTCTCTTAAAATTATTGTTTTTCTTGAGAAGGACCTCGAGGACCCCCTCTTCTGGAAAAGTCATTTTTATAAAGAGTTTATTCCTTGTGAGCAGCTAGCTCTTTGGCTGCTCACTTCACTTGTGAGAAGTGTATGTAGTCTTGAGTGACTTCTGGGTCTTCCTACTAGTATTCTCTCAATCCTATAGTGCTAAGTGATTGATCTTGCTCAACATACCTTGTCCTTCAGCCTCCAAGCCAAGACTCCCAGAGGTCCCAACTAGCCTGCTTGAGCCCTGCTTGCTCAACTAGGCAACCTGTACAAGAAAGAAAAGTGTTAATACTGTTGTTCTTTTAAAGAATGACCTTTCATGATGAGGAGTTGCTCGTGGTAGCCACTCCTCATCCTGGCCACCCTGGGTGGGTTCCTTCTCAATATGAGTTTCTACCGGAACCCTTGCGGTGGCACTTCTCAATCTTGAACTTCTGCGAAGGCCTTTGCGGGGCAACTCTCGAGTGTCATTGCTGCAGTGACCCTTGCAGTGGCAGTGACCCTTGCAGTGGCACTTCTCAATCCTGGACTTCTGCGGCGGTGGCCCTTACCGGGCACCTCTCGAATGTCATTGCTGCAGTGAACCTTACAGTGGCACTTCTCAATCTTGAACTTCTGCGGTGGCCCTTGGGGGGCACCTCTCGAATGTCATTGTGGCAGTGACCCTTGCAGTGGCAGTGACCCTTGCGGTGGCACTTCTCAATCTTGAACTTCTGCGGAGGTCCTTGCGGGGCACCTCTCGAATGTCATTGCTTCAGTGACAGTGACCTTTGTAGTGGCACTTCTCAATCTAGGATTTTTGTGGCGGTGGCCCTTATGGGGCACCTCTCGAATGTCATTGCTAAAGTGACCCTTGCAGTGGCAGTGACCTTTGCAGTGGCACTTCTCAATCTTGAACTTCTGCGGTGGCCCTTGCGGGGCACCTCTCGAATATCATTGCTGCAGTGACCCTTGTAGTGGCAGTGACCCTTGCAGTGGCACTTCTCAATCTTGAACTTTTGCGGTGGCCCTTGCGGGGCACCTCTCGAATGTCATTGCTGCAGTGACCCTTGCACTGGAAGTGACCCTCGTAGTGGCACTTCTCAATCTTGGACTTCTGCGGTGGTGGCCCTTGCAGGGCACCTCTCGAATGTCATTGTTGCAGTGACCCTTGCAGTGGTAGTGACCCTTGCAGTGGCACTTCTCAATCTTGAACTTCTGTGGTGCCCCTTGCGGGACACCTCTCGAATGTCATTGCTGCAGTGACCCTTGCAGTGGAAGTGACCCTTGCAGTGGCACTTCTCAATATTGAACTTCTGCGGTGGCCCTTGCGGGGCACCCCTCGAATGTCATTGCTGCAGTGACTCTTGCAGTGACCCTTGCAGTGACACTTCTCAATCTTGGACTTCTGCGGCGGTGGCCCTTGCGGGGCACCTCTCGAATGTCATTGCTGCAGTGACCCTTGTAGTGGCACTTCTTGATCTTGGGCTTCTGCAGTGGAGGGACCCTGGGGTTCCTTCTCCAATATGTCACTTCTGCGCTGGAGGGACCCTGGGGGGTTCCTTCTCAATATGAGTTTCTGCCGGGACCCTGGGGGTTCCTGCTCAATATGAGTTTCTGTCGGGACCTCGGTGGGTTTCTTCTCAATATTTCCAATAAAAAAAAATTTATTTATATTTTTTTGTAGGTAAACACCCTTCTACATTAGCCCCTTGTGCGAAGTCTTTTGTGTTGGGAAGACCAAAAGGCTTTGTACGCCATAAATTCAGTTTTTTTTTTCAAGGACCCTAGGGTTTCTTCATCATTCCCCTTAGGGTCATTAATTATGTCACTTCATCCCAAGTTTTGTAAATGAGGCCACTTATAGTGGACCTCCTTATCAGGGTATCAACTTGGGCGGAGGGGTTACTCGCGGTGAGCCCCTCATTTTTTAGCCTTGTTCTATGGCCTTCTACTTTGTTTAAAGGGGTTGCTCATGGTGAGCCGCTCGCCCTTGGCCTTTTTCTGTGTCCTTCTATCTTGGGTAGAGGGGTTGCTCAAAGTGAGCCCCTCTCTCTTGGCCTTCTTCTATGGCCTTCTATCTTAGGCGAGGGTTACTCACGGTGAGTCCCTCGCCCTTGGCCTCCTTTTGTGGCCTTTCATCTTGGGCGGAGGGGTTACTCACGATGAGCCCCTTGCCCTTGGCCTTCTTCTATTGGCCTTTCCTCTTAGACGGAGGGGCTACTCACGATGGGCCCCTCGCCCTTGGCCTTCCTCTGTGGCCTTCTATCTTGGGCAGAGGGGTTACTCGTGGTGAGTCCCTCGCCCTTCTTCTGTGGCCCTTCATCTTGGGCAGAGGGGTTACTCGCAATGATCCCCTCGCCCTTGGCCTTCTTCTGTGGCATTTCATCTTGGTGGAGGGGTTACCCACGGTGGGCCCCTCGCCTTTGGCCTTCTTCTGTGGCCTTCTATCTTGGGCAAAGGGGTTACTCGCAGTGAGCCCCTCGACCTTGGCCTTCTTTTGTGGCCTTTCATCTTGGGCGGAGGGGTTACTCGCGGTGGGGCCCTTGCCCTTGGCCTTCTTATGTGGCCTTCTATATTGGGTGGAGGGGTTACTCGCGGTGAAACCCTCGCCCTTGGCCTTCTTCTGTGGCCTTCTATCTTGGGCGGAGAGGTTACTCACGGTGATCCCCTCGCCCTTGGCCTTCTTCTGTGGCCCTTCATCTTGGGCGGAGGGATTGCTCGCGGTGAGCCCATCGCCCTTGGCCTTCTTATGTGGCCTTCTATCTTGGGTGGAGGGGTTGCTCGCGGAGGTTCCCTCGCCCTTGGACTTTTTTTGTGGCCTTTCACCTTGGGAGGAGGGGTTACTCGTGGTGGGCACCTCACCCTTGGCCTTCTTCTGTGGCCTTTTACCTTGGGCGGAGGGGTTGCTCTCCGTGAGCCCCTCGCCCCTGGCCTTCTTCTATAGCCTTCCATCTTGGGCGGAGATGTTACTCATGGTGAGCCCCTCGCCCTTGGCCTTCTTCTGCGGTCTTTCATCTTAGGCGGAGGGGTTAGTCACGGTGATCCCCTCTCCCTTGGCCTTCTTCTGTGGCCTTTCATCTGTAGCGGAGGGGTTGCTCGTGGTGAGCCCCTCGCCCTTGGCCTTCTTCTGTGGCCTTCCATCTTGGGCGGAGAGGTTACTCGCGGTAAGCCCCTTGCCCTTGGCCTTCTTCTGTGGCCTTCTATCTTGGGTGGATGGGTTACTTGTGGTGAGACCCTCTCCCTTGGCCTTCTTCAGTGGCTTTCATATTTGGTAGAGGGGTTGCTCGCGGTGAGCCCCTTGCCCTGAGTTCTTTTCACTAGCATCAAGTTTGGGAAGAGGGGTCACTCAAGGTGGATCCCCTCTCCCTAGGCTATTTTTTGTCAAACTTGCAATCTTGGGAAGGTGGAGCCACTCTAAGTGGATCCCCACACTCCAAGCTATTTTATTATTTGTTCACTTGCTTGAGGACTTCTCAATATTACCCCCCTCGTGCAGAAGTGTCTTGCAATGTCGAGAGACTTGTGCACGAAACTGTCGTACCTTTTATTTATGCTTGGCACTTACTTAATGACTATGAGTGCTCCGGCGCCCTTGGGGCCTTAGGTACTAAATTATCGTACCTGACATTATACTTGGCCTTTGCTCAAGACTATGAGCGCTCCGGCGCCCTTGGAGCCTTAGGTACTAAACTATCGTATCTTATATTTATATTTGGCAGTTGCTTGATATGATGAGCGCTCCATTGCCCTTGGAGACTTAGGTGCTCGTCTGGAGCACCTTACATTTATACTTGGCACTTGCTCAAGACTGTGAGCGCTCCGATGCCCTTTGAGCCTTAGGTACTAAACAGTTGTACCTTATGTTTTTACTTGGACTTTGCTGAAGACTGTGAGCGCTCCGGCGCCCTTGGTTAGGTTCTAAACTGTCGCACATATACTTATACTTGGCAGTTGCTCAATATTGTGAGCACTCCGGTGCCCTTGGAGCCTTAGGTGCTCAACTGGCATACCTTATATTTATACTTGGCCTTTGCTCAAGACTGTGAGTGCTCCGGCGCCCTTGGAGCTTTAGGTGCTAAACTGTCGCACATATACTTATACTTGGAAATTGCTCAATATTGTGAGCGCTCCGATGCCCTTGGAGCCTTAGGTACTAAACTGTCGTATTTTATTTTATATTTATATCCGGCACTTGCTCAAGATTGTGAGCGCTCCGGTGCCCTAGGCGCCTAAGGTGCTCATCTGGAGCACCTTATATTTATATTTGGCCCTTGCTCAAGACTGTGAGCGCTCCAGTGCCCTTGGAGCCTTAGGTACTAAACTTTTGTACCTTATATTTATACTTGGCAATTGCTCAATACTGTGAGTGCTCCCATGCCCTTGGAGCCTTTAGGTACTAAACAGTCGTACCTTAAATTTATACTTGGCACTTGCTCAAGACTGTGAGCGCTCCTATGCCCTTAGAGACTTAGGTACTAAACTGTCGTACCTTATATGTATACTTGCACTTGCTCAATACTCTGAGTTGCTCTATTTTATGTGAGAACGTCAAGATTGAACTTCCCCCTTCTAACTGTGGGGTATTTGCATATGAGGTGAGCAAGTTGAAATTTCGAAGCTGCCCCTCTAGCTGCGGGGTACTTGCATATAACTTAGCAAGTTAAAATTTTGAAGTTGCCCCTCTAACTACAGGGTACTTGCATATAACTGAGCAAGTTAAAATTTTGAAGCTTCCCTTCTAACTGTGGGGTACTTGCATATAACTGAGCAAGTTAAAATTTGGAAGATGCCCCTCTAGCTGCGGGGTACTTGCATACAACTGAGAAAGTTAAAATTTTGAAGCTCCCCCTCTGACTGCGGGGTACTTGCATATAACTGAGCAAGTTAAAATTTGGAAATTGCCCATATAGATATGGGGTACTTGCATATAACTGAACAAGTTACAAAATTTTGAAGCTGCCCCTCTAACTACGGGGTACTTGCATATAACTGAGCAAGTTAAAATTTTGGTGTTACCTCTCTAACTGCGGGGTATTTTCACATGAGCTGAGCAAGTTATATTTTTGAAATTTCCCCTCTAACTGCGGGGTACTTGTATATAGGCTGAGCAAGTTAAAATCTTGAATCTGCCCTTCTGACTGCGGGGTACTTGCACATAACTGAGCAAGTTAAAATTTGGAAGCTGCCCCTCTAGTTGCGGGGTACTTGCATGCATATAACTGAGCAAGTTGAAAAATTCTTAAGCTAACCTTCTAACCGCTGGATGCTTGCATATAGGCTTACCATTTGCAAATCTTGAAGTTTCCCATTTAATAGTGGGGTACTTGCATATGACTGAGCAAGTTCATATATTTTTTTAGCGCAGCCCCGTGTGGATGTGCGGTACTTTTTAGTGCAACCCCGTGTGACTTTGGGGTATATTTTTTTTAGACAACCCCTGTGACTTTGGGGATATTTTTCTATGCATATTCATTTCTTGGTAAGTAACTAAGAGATGGGGTTATCCCTTCTCCTTCCACAAACTTTGAATAAAATTTCACCTATATCATAAATAAATAAATAATTATTTCTTTATACATAAATTTTCCCTTGGTCTGCAAGGTCCTTGTTCCAAACTTTCTTGGGAACATTTTTGTCTTATAAGAATAACAAGTTTAGAGAGGGGGGTAGACCCGCTTCTCCCTATTTTCTGAAAACTGGTCAAGTAAATTTTCTTGAGAACGAAGGTTAGGACTTATTCTCTAGGCTATAAATCTGTATGGAATAATAATAAAAAAATGTACATAATTTTTTTTATTATTATTACTTGGAGGATAACCTCCTGTTGGTCTGTCGTGTCTGTAGGGACTTTACTCACTATACTTTTACTTTTGGGTTGGATATCCCCCCAAGTATGATGAGGAAAGTTCCTTATATCAATGGCCCTCTTCTAATCTAGTAGAGGTTCTACCCTTCTTTTAAGAAAATGAAACTTGGCAAGAGTTAGGCATAGTACCTTCTTAGCTGTAGTGGTGAGGATGTCTGTTGACGACAGATTGAATTTTGGGATGATTGCGGGTATTTCATCGTCAAACATGTTAGAGGTTCCTCGTGACCTTTGCCCACCACAAGATGATTTAGGAGCGTCGACTAGTATGGATTCCTTGTCGAGGGTCATGACGGGCGAGGATACCTCGCAGGAGGCTGCTGCTGGCGCCAATCTGGGTTCCTCAAAATTTGGAACTTCTTTACATGTGGGGTTCTTCGAAATCTAGGTTCCACCCAAGATCTGGGTTCCGAAACTTTATTTACAATCTCCAATCTGTGTTCCACCCAAGATGCTAGGGGTTCCTCGTGAAGGTCATTGTCTACAGAGGATTCCTTGCGATTGTGTATTGCCTATACGGGTTACTTGCCATCGCGCAATTTTTAATGGGGTTCCTCTACAATTATAACTTACTCTATTCTCGCAACCATGAGGGGTTCCTTGAGCTCCGAGGGTTCTTGCCACCGTGGTCAATTCGGATGGGTTCCTCATCTAAAATGGCGTTGAACCCTTATTTTCCAACGCGTTCCTTGCCAACAACATCTGTGTCAGATAATTTGGGACATGTTATGAGTGAGGGTTCCTCGACGACTCTGGGTTGCTGGTATAATTTTTTATTGGCAGTTTCTCATCCACTGCTCCAGCTGAAAGGGGTTCCTTGCGCGTTGTTGTCCTAACATAGGGGGTCCCTCATCCGGACCCTTCTTAGCTGTGGGTTCTTCGTTCAAAGTTTTGAACATAAGAGGCCCATCATCTGGACCCTTCTTGGCCGTCGGTTCCTCGCACGAGTTGTTACCTACGGAGGGTTCCCCATTTGGACTTTCTGTATTTCCTCGCGAGTATAAGATTTGGGCGAGGGTTCCTTGTGTTGGAATTTTGTAGCCTCGGGTCCCTCGCACTTCAGGGGTATCTCACCTGGCATTTTGACCACAAGGGGTTCCTCACTTTTCATCACGACCCCAAGAGGTTCCTCGTGGACATCATTAGTCAAGGGTTCCTCATCGCTACCTGTTATTAGCGAGACACAACTCAGCCCCTCGCGCTCGCGCGTGACTCTCGGAATGGCTTGCTCGTTGCAACTGTCGTCGGCGGCTTCTGTGTCAATAATTTGGGTTCTATCATAGAAAAGGGTTCCTCGCAGATCCCTTTGGGTCCCTCGCGCACTGTTTTTTGGCGATATGATATTTAGAACGACCTTGGGTCTTGCGCCGTCATCAAAGGTGCCTCGTGAATTTTATCCCTCCCAAAACGTTAAGGGTTCTTCACTAGAGGTTGAGGGTTCCTCGCAACCTCATGAAACTAGCACACATCCCTCTCCCACGCGCAATACTGGCAGGAGGTTCCTTGCGACCTTTGGTCTGCTCGCATGTGACTTCAAACACACTTTTGGGTTCCTCGCCCGCAGTACCTATGAGCACGATTTTAGGTTTTGCGTCTTGGACTTCGCGTATGATGGGTCCCTCGCCAGAGACTGTTGCAACCAAGGGTTCCTCACCGACTTAAGAGTTCCTTGTGAGGTCTATTACCCCTGGGGAAGGTTCCTCGCAACCTTATTACACTGATAAGGGTTCCTCGTACCTGATTTCAATATCTAGAGTTGACGCCACCCAGGTTTCCTCACAACAACAAGTACCAACTAGGGTATCCTCGTGCGTCGACTTCCCATCTGTGGGTATCTCGATCTCATAGTTCGTCGAGACTGCTGCCACCACTTTTTTGTTGGCGGCGAGGGACACCCAGGGTTCCTCGCACCTCGACTCCCCACCCGGGGGTGTCTCTACCTCATGCTTCGTTGATGCCGCTGCCATGAATTCTTTTTTGGAGGAGAGGGACACCCAGGGTTCCTCGCCCATGAGTTCCTCGCGCCTTGACTTCCCATCCGGGGGTGTCTCGACCTCATGCTTCATCGGGACTGCTGCCACGACTTTTTTGTTGGCGACGAGGGACACCTAGGGTTCCTCGCCCATGAGTTCCTCGCGCCTTAACTTTCCATCCGGGGGTGTCTCGACCTCATGCTTCATCGGGACTGCTTCCATGACTTTTTTTTTGGGGCGACGAGGGACACCCAGGGTTCCTCGCCTATGAGTTCCTCGCGCCTTGACTTTCCATCCGGGGGGTGTCTCGACCTCATGCTTCGTCGAGACTGCTGCCATGACTTTTTTTTTGGTGATGAGGGGCACCCAGGGTTCCTCGCCCATGCGTTCCTCGCGCCTTGACTTTCCATTCGGGGGTGTCTCGACCACATGCTTCGTCAAGACTGCTGCCACGATTTTTTTTGTTGGCGACAAGGGACACCCAGGGTTCCTCGTAAATTGAAATTTCTATAAAGGTTGTTGCCACTACTTCCCCATTTTTTTTGTGTGACGAGGGACACCCAGGGTTTCTCATCCATGGGTTCCTTGTGAGTTGGTCTTTCAAGAGGGGATGCTGTAACTGAGAGTTTCTCAATTCGAATTTCTACCACGATGGGTTTTTTCTTGAGGGTTCCTCATCACTATAATTGAGTGCGAGGAGTTCCTCGACCATACCCTCGCCAAACACTTAGGGTTCCTGGGGTTCCTGCCAATGAACTTGACGGTTGTCACAACTTGCTCCAACATCGTCCTCCATGACTGAGCTACTTCTACTGAAATCGCCACTGGAACGGCTGCCCCTCCAGAGGGGGCTGTTGCTGGTGTTACACAACCTGGATCCAAACTTTCCAAGTCTAAAAAAACATACTCATAAGCCTCTACCACCTGAGCTGCTGCCGGTGAGCTGGTCTGCCCTCCCGGAGGAGCAAGCATCTTTGCACCGATCACCACCACATCCACCTGCGGGGCCTGGTTTCTTTGAGCTCCATTCCCAGATGGAATGTTTTCAAACACTAGCTGCTTAGAAACATCAAAACCTTCTTAGTCTATGGAAGTGAGGATACCTCCCCAGTAGAGTCGCCAAATGTAGGAAGGTAGTGAGAATTGGGTCTATGAATAACTGGAAAGGGTGAGGCGTGACCCACTCCAATGGACGCTGTCTGCAAGGTCTTCAAGGTCTTCTGGTGCAACTTCTCAAGAAACCTTCTCCATTTGGTAATAATGGAACTCAAGCTTCAACTCCCTCCCTCCAAGAAGATGAACTTTCACAGCAAAAATAGTAAATTTCTCAAGGGAAACACCTGAAAATGATGGTTGTCATTGGGGAGTGAAAGAACAAGGAACTCAACACTAAGAGAATGAGCAGGGAGAGAATACTAGGTAGGTCTGGTGTGGTTTTGGCAGAGTAACAGTGCAATTTCAATTGTCTCCCTCGTTTTGACCTTGCCCGGGGATCTATTTATACTTGGGCGTTAGGGCTGAGTTGGCACTTTTGGGCGCCAAAATTGAGAGGGTTGGTGGGGGACAATGTCTGAAGTGTACCATTTGTCCCTACCTGCAGGCCGCCCTGCATGTACCTTCCTACAGGCGCCACCTAGCGCCAACCAAAGTCAAAAAGCACATATGTCTCCTAATGAAGACAAGATATCAGATTTTGTAAATATCTTCTGAAACGTTAACTTGTGGTGCAATTTTTGCAAATCTTGAGAGAGGAGGCCTTAAGGACCCCTCTCTCTTAAAATTATTATTTTTCTTGAGAGGGACCTCGAGGACCCCCTCTTCTAAACAAGTCATTTTCATAAAGAGTTTATTCCTTGTGAGCAACCAGTTCTTTGGTTGCTCACTTCACTTGTGAGAAGTGTGTGTAGTCTTGAGTGACTTTTGGGTCTTCCTACTAGTATTCTCTCAATCCTATAGTGCTAAGTGGTTGAGCTTGCTCAACATACCTTGTCCTTCAGCCTCCAAGCCAAGACTCCTGGGAGGTCCCAACTAGCCTGCTTGATCCCTGCTTGCTCAACTAGGTAACCTGTACAAGAAAGCAAAGTGTTAATACTGTTGTTCTTTTAAATAATGACCTTTCATGATGAGGAGTTGCTCGTGGTAGCCACACCTCATCCTGGCCACCCTGGGTGGGTTCCTTCTCAATATGAGTTTCTGCCGGAACCCTTGCGGTGGCACTTCTCAATCTTGAACTTCTGTGGAGGCCCTTGCGGGGCACCTCTCGAGTGTCATTGCTGCCGTGACCCTTGCAGTGGCAGTGACCCTTGCAGTGGCACTTCTTAATCTTGGACTTCTGCGGCGGTGGCCCTTGCCGGGCACCTCTCGAATGTCATTGCTGCAGTGACCCTTGCAGTGGCAGTGACCCTTGCAGTGACACTTCTCAATCTTGAACTTCTGCGGTGGCCCTTAGGGGGCACCTCTCGAATGTCATTGCTGCAGTGACCCTTGCAGTGGCAGTGACCCTTGCGGTGGCACTTCTCAATCTTAAACTTCTGCGGAGATCCTTGCGGGGAACCTCTCGAATGTCATTGCAACAGTGACCCTTGCAGTGCCAGTGACCCTTGTAGTGGCACTTCTCAATCTTGGACTTCTGTAGTGGTGGCCCTTGCGAGGCACCTCTCGAATGTCATTGTTGAAGTGACCCTTGCAGTGGCAGTGACCTTTGCAGTGGCACTTCTCAATCTTGAACTTCTACGGTGGCCCTTGCAGGGCACCTCTCGAATGTCATTGTTGCAGTGACCCTTGTAGTGGCACTTCTCAATCTTGAACTTCTGCGGTGCCCCTTACGGGGCACCTCTCTAATGTCATTGTTGCAGTGACCCTTGCAGTGGTAGTGACCCTTGCAGTGGCACTTTTCAATCTTAGACTTCTGCGGCGGTGGCCCTTGCGGGGCACCTCTCGAATGCCATTGTTGCACTGACCCTTGCAGTGGCAGTGACCCTTGTAGTGGCACATCTCAATCTTGAACATCTGCGGTGGGCCTTGCGGGGCACCTCTCGAGTGTCATTGCTGTAGTGACCCTTGCAGTGGCAGTGACCCTTGCACTGGCACTTCTCAATCTTGAACTTCTGCGGTGCCCCTTGAGGGGCACCTCTCGAATGTCATTGCTGCAGTGACCCTTGCACTGGTAGTGACCCTTGTCGTGGCACTTCTCAATCTTGGACTTCTGCGACGGTGGCCCTTGCAGGGCACCTCTCGAATTTCATTGTTGCACTGACCCTTGTAGTGGTAGTGACCCTTGCAGTGGCACTTCTCAATCTTGAACTTCTGCGGTGGCCCTTGCGGTGCACCTCTCGAATGTCATTGCTGTAGTGACCCTTGCAGTGGCAGTGACCCTTGCAGTGGCACTTCTCAATCTTGAACTTCTGCGGTGGCCCTTGTGGGGCACCTCTCGAATGTCATTGCTGCAGTGACTCTTGCAGTGGCAGTGACCCTTGCAGTGGCACTTCTCAATCTTGGACTTCTGCGGCGGTGGCCCTTGCGGGGCACCTCTCAAATGTCATTGCTGCAGTGACCCTTGCAGTGGCACTTCTCGATATTGGGCTTCTGCAGTCGAGGGACCCTGGGGTACCAGCCTACACATAGGGGGTGATTTGTAAGGACATTATTTTATTGCCTTGTTTTCATTTAAGTATGTCATATACCGCTACAACCGTTGAATACTTATTCAAGTTCAATTCATGGGTCAAGTCGGATCCGAATATCAAAGTTCTTCAACATTCAAGCCTCCATGAGATTAATTTTGGTAATGTTGTATTTTAATACCTTTACGGTTCACTTAGAGTGTAGGGATAACTTTTCTAACAAAAATTCTAACTGTTGAGGCGGAGTTTTTCGTAAAAAATATTTTTCTAAGTGTTGAGGTTATAATAAAAAAATATTTTTTTGCTCCGGTCGTGCGAGCGACTATGCCTAGTCGCTCAAGCGACATTGGCTATCACGCGACATTCGAAAGGCATCTTGCCTCGTTCGAGAAATGTCTGTTTTTCATTTAAGCGAGATTCAGACTCAATTTTTCTATAAATTATTTTGTCCAGTTTCGTTTTTTCTTTAGAAGACTTGTAAATTTTAATCGTACGAAACTTCTTTGACTTAACCATTTATGTTCTCAATTTTAAGGATTTTATCCTTTTATTTCACTTCACAAACATCCCAATTTCTTTATATGAATTGTTTTTGAACCCAAGAACATAATTTTGTGAAGTTTCTCTTGTAGAGAATATCTCTACTGCTGATCTAGGTACCAGTTGATGGAGGTGCTGGGCTGACTACGATTGCGTGTCGATTGGGAGTGCTTGAGGGTGTTCTCGGCTAAATTGGACTGCGTGTTCATGTGAATTGCTGTGGTTATTCCGTTGTAGACTCTAGGTTGCTGTAATACCCCGTGACTTTGGGACTGATAAATTAAATTTTGGGGAGAAATAAAAATTTATTTAAAATGGAGAATTTAAAAATTTTGAAATTGGAGTCCAAAAATTGAGGACGTTATAAAGTATTTTGGATGACGATTTTGAGTGTACCATTGATTTCGGATGGGTCGAGATAGTCAAAATGACTGTCATTGAGTTTTATTTCGGCTCCGAAATGTTTTTAAGTTAGTTTGACTCGAATTGAAGTAAACAAGTCATTTAAAGTTTGTATTACCATTTAAACTGGGATTTATGTTTTAAAGGTATAGGAGGCTTACTGATCAAGCCATTCTCATTTGTGAGAAAGAGAGAAAACCCTAGAGAAAGAGAAAGAAGAGAAAGAAAGAGAGAGAAAAGAAGAAAGGAAGAAAGAGAGAGGAAAAAGCTTGGAGATTTTTCGGCCCATACGCGATCTGGAGGATGTTTCAACTTCTAAAATTTCAAGGCAAGTGTTTAATCTTGATAAATATTTCATTTGTGTATTTCATTTCATAATTTGTGGATAAAAGAAATGGATTTTTGGGTTATATGTAAAAAACCTAGTTTTTGGGTATTTTAACTTCAATTTGATGATTACACATGGGTTTGATGACATATAAATTGATGGGATGAGATGTAGGATGAGGTTTAATGTTAAGATTATGATTGGATTAAATATTGGGGGTTAGTTGATGAGATTTGGGTGTTTGGAGAAATAGGGCTTGTTCAAAAATAGAAAAAGGGCCAAATATATGGTTTGGTCGGTCGACTGCGGTCTGGGGACCGGTCGACCGCGCCTTAAGGGAAGAGCCTACTGCATTCTTCGTAGGACAAAATTTTGGACCCGCGGTCGACCGGTCCCCTGTTTTTATCCCAAGATTTGGATTTCTTTTTTAACCCTTTTCTTTTGGGTTATATTCTTAAGGGCCTTCTTGATGGGCTAGTTATGGAGAGTTAGGATACAATGTTGAGGGATTTTGTGCCTTAAAATAATTAGGGGCATTCGATCCCATGTTATAAATGGATTTTGAGAGTATGACACGTCTTTTAGTGTGGAAAGGATTGAGGGACTGAGTGATAGGCGGATTATCTTGAAGTTATGGTGGTGGGCTATCATGGAATAGTTATAAAATGCAGAGATAGTCCCTTTATGCTTATGTGCGTATTAGTAATAGATATTCTGAGGTATAGTGGGGGATCTCATTGAGGATGGAAGTTCTATTTAGAGATCATATGTGAGTTTAGATATGATTTAAGGTTTAGAACTCTTTGAGAGGGTAGTCAGGGTATGGCATGAATTTATAGGCCAATAATTATGTTGAATCCTTATAAAGATATGATTCTAATTAAGGTATGATTGGGGACCAATGAGAGGTAGAGGTCGCGTATCCTTAGTGATGATAGACTCAAGGAATAAAATAGTAAACATGGCAATGTTAAGGGTTCGTAGGAGTAATTGAACCGTGGTCGAAATTGAGAACGATGGGATCATACTATCAACTAGAATAGGGTGGGTTGTAAATCTAGTCGGGATAGTTGTTATATATCGATGTGTGTTTAACAATGAGGATTCCGATTATGGATGGGATCTTGGAATTGATTTTAGATTGAACTTGAGGTTTGTAGACTATTAGTTATGTGCATACCAATAGTCGAAATCAATAATTGATATATATTGATGTGCTTTCGGATATAAATGGGATGTGTAGTGATTGTTATATGCGTTAAATTTTGGGTTAATAATCTTAATGTTGGATATGTTGGAAGACTATTCATATCATAGGGGTGATGGATGAATATGCTTCAAGTGAGGGATTGTATTTATATAACAAATTAAGTTAATAGGATTGGAGGGATGGCTAGTATATTGAGGATCATGTATGCTAATATCCGAGTTTATAAGTTTCATACGTACGAACGAAAGATGGTATATATATATATATGTGTGTGTGTGTGTGTGTATGTGTATACTCATGGCGTGAATATCTAAACCGTGTGTGATGGTTTAATTATATGATGTGATCATATGGATCTATATATAAAATGTGTGAATGATATATATACTTGTGGTGTGAAGCATACCAGGCACATGCTATCATGGGAAGTTGCGCGATGAGGGTGAGCACCCTGGCTTGAGGAGCAGGGTGTGGATAGTCCCCAGGTCATAGTTGTCCATTTTATTTATTTGTATGATTTTATATTTTGGGGGTAAGAAGTCTTGGGTATGGGTCGTTCTCACCTGCCGGTTAGGAACTATGACCGTTTTCCATACATTATGATTGATTTTGTCGCCATGGCGGTGTGATAATAGTCCGAAGATGGTGACCCCGGGAGAAAGTGAGTAATTCCTGGAAGATGATAGCATGGTGCAGTATTTTGGCATCATATAGCCGGTTATGTTATGTGTATTGCATAATGTACATTATGTCTGACTTATATACTTGGTTATGGGAAAGAATGATTGCTTATATATATTTAGAGTATATATATATATATATATATATATATATATATATATATATATATATATATATATATATATATATATATACAGAAAGGATCTCATGCATACCCAGTTTGCATACACTCCGTGCGAACCATTTTTTTAAGATAGTAAAAAAAATAATTTCGGGCTGATTTTTTTTTATAGTTTCTAAACATTTCAATAGGACCATAAAAAAACATTCAACTCAAAATGAATTTTTTTGCTATTTTAAAAAAATCAGTCAAACTTTGTCAGTTTTTAAGTTGTTAAAAAGTGACAAAGTTTGACCGATTTTTTTAAAATAGCAAAAAAAATCATTTTGAGTTGAATTTTTTTTTATGGTCCTATTGAAATGTTTAGAAACTATAAAAAAAAAATTACATCAAAAATATTTTTTTACTATTTTATCAAAATTGGTCCGCGCCAGCGGTATGCAAACTGGGGTATGCATGAGAACCGCTCTCTCTCTCTCTCTCTCTCTATATATATATATATATATATATATATATATATATATATATATATATATATATATATATATATATTTATATATCCTATCGATGAAGAGGATATGAAGTTTCGATGATGTACATCTTGGGTGATTTTGGTGTACTAGTTCATTGGGGTCGAAGGATCGTATTTAGAGACATTTGCTATTATGTCGACCGAAGGATTTATTAGAGATTTTAATTATGGTCTTAGATAGTAATCTATAATTATAGTAGTTGTAGTAATAGAATTTTTGTGAATGACATAATGGGTCCCTACGATCAACATTGTCAAGGAGTAGTGTATCGGGGGGGTTCCTTATTTGGATATCGCTTTGCGAGACGCCCCACGCACGAAATGCAGTGCAATGTTGAGAGTGGAGAGAAGTTTTGTCCTTATTAACTTGTATGCATGTTAATTAGAGAATAAATTCTTATATTGCATCCTAATGTTAATGTGTAACGTATTAAGTCTTATAACTGGTGCAAGTTAATAAAATGGAATCACGAGAGCCTAGGAAGGCATATATGTGTATATATTTAAGCGGGTTTAGAATGGTAAGAATTCGTAGGTTATATTAGGATGACAGGTCATATGGGTATTGGCCCTGCGTATGGTGAGGTAGGTTATCCTTAATTGGGTCGGGTAAATTGACTAAGGTCCCACGACGCGATTAGGTGCGCGCAGTAGATGAGAGGTGAGCTTGGGGTTCCACGAGAGTGGGACTCTACTTTAATTATGAAATAAGTGGATTTATATTTATTATGCACGGTTAACACACTTGCTAAATATTTTTACACCTAGGGTTCTGACCCGTTTATATTTCTCTCCTTCTATATATATATTGTACTACAGGCGTCCTACCGCATGGAGACCAGATGCTTTCTATCTAGAGTCGTGGGAGCCGTAACAGGTGCGAACTGTTGCGGGATTTAGATTGTAGTCGCTTCCTATTCTTGTGTAAATCTTGATAGGATTCATGTTGTGTATCGGGTTTACACCCAGGAGTTATTTATAGCTATTTATATTTTTTTTTCTTTTACGATCGTTGTACTATCTGTGACCCGACAGCTTATTCGGGTATATTTTTCCTTGTATATACTAATTTCATTTTATTCTAGCACTTCTTTTATCATGGTACTTGTGTTCATGTTACCTGTGCTAGTAGTGTTACATTGTTGGTTTGTTTTTCTTTGTATGTTTTATTTAAATTTGGCACCCGCTTATATTATTTCGGGTAGTTAGTTATAGTCGGTTGGTGTTGAGACTGAGCCATCTGGGATTCCTGATTTAATGTAGTATAGGTCTGGCCATCCGTTATTATTTTAAGCGGGGTGTCACAGTTTCATGTCTATATGATTGTTCTGAGGAGTAGTCATTGCGGATATCATTGTGTATGTAAGTTGCGATTTATTTTACCTAGTGAAATAAAAGGTTTTACCCAAAAGAGGATTTTTCCTTAAATCTGCGAGTTAGTAGTTTTATTTGTGATGGTTTGACACACACACATACTTCGTTCCATGTTTAGGGGCTGAATTTATTTGGTTTGAAAATTGACACCGATTAAATGAGGTTAACTTGGAAATTTGCGAATTCGGTTTAATCAAGTATCACACATACTTTCTCAAATTCGTATAAGTGCTTATTTAAGTGATCACTACTTTTACAAAAAATTATCCAATAATTTATAATCATTCATGCGATATGGTAACTCCATCACTATGCTGAACTCCAAACAATCCAATCTCTAAATAAATAAATCTCAAATAAAATAATCCAACTATAATACTTAAATAAATCGTAAACAACTGTGAAACCAAGTGGCCTACCAAATCCATAAAAAAGTCTCATAGTAAAATGCGACGGAAAAGAAGATAAATCTAAACTACTAAGCTACTAAACTGTAATCTGGCTGCACCTCCAAAAATCTACAATTAAATCTTGTGCAACTACTCTAGCACTAATCCTTAAAAAATACTAGTCAACGCGCATAGGGTCAGATCCTCGTGCATGAATACCAGCTACTCACCCCAAATAGGGGCCATGAACCCATACAGTAACATCACACATAATAAATATCACAATTGAATATTTTAAATTATACGAGGTAATAATTTAACGTGTGAATAAACGAAAATCACAGAACCAGGTAATAATTATAAGTGTGAGAGTTTCAATCTTGATCAAACTCTTAAAAAAATGACCTACTGCAGAACGAACCGGGCAACAAGGTTCGTTTCCCCCCCCCCCCCCCCCCCCCGAACCAGTTCGGGGTACTAGCATAAAATGTAACCCAGTTTGAGTGCATGGAGAAAAATATGTATATGTATATGGTTTGATTTAGTTGTGAGGTAGAACCACATATATTGAGGGAAATTAAACATGCACATGTAGTGCTACCAGTTTTATATTGTTCTATTAAATCATCTAAAAGTGCTTTGGGGTAATCTCAAAAGTTTCTTATTTCAATTTGTTTAACATCTTATAAATTTTGGGAATTAACTTTCCCTCAAGTTCTACACATTTATGGTAGACTTAACTTACATGTCGCTGTGTAACCACTGATCTTTCATGGCGACTTCAGTAGAATCATACATTTATAATATTAGTGCGTAATCAAAGGCTACCAAGTATCCAATCCATAAATATAATGCACATGATCTTGGTTAATAAATTTTCAAAATGCTTGCATATCACAAATACTCTTATGTTTTTAATTGATTTCCTATTTTGGTTTAACAACTTTTACGTGTTTGCAATTCCTCGGGTCTTTTTCCTACTCTAACTTATAACCCGCGCATCGTATGGGTTTCCAACTAGTTTTTATAATTTTGATAATTGTAGTGGAATTATCAAACTCCTATGTTTCAAGGTTAGGTCAAAGTGCATGTTTAGGATTTCAATGAATACACGTATATATATGATTGAACTTATTTTGATATTAGGTAAAAAAAATGAGAGTTAATATAAACACTGTAGTTTATTCTAGATGGGTTCATACACAGACACCTTTAGTCGACTAGTAAATTGGTATGTAAATATTGGATAGTTTGATGTTATGTACTAACCAAAATTAGCAATCAAATCCCAGACCTTAGTTGACTTTATCATTGAATCTAATAATCCGGGGGATGCAAAAGAGGATCCTCATACCACATTATCCATGGAAGACGTATATCCCCTTGTGTACCAAAATATAAACCCTAGTGTTTCGTAATGGATTCTTCATGTAGATGGATACAATAACATCTCAAGATGTGGAGAAAGACTTCACCTTCTGACTCCGAAAGGAGGTACAATTTCATTCAATTATGTTATAAATACAAAACTATTAACAATGAAGTTAGGTATGAGGCCATGGTTGCAGTTATCAGCATGTGTTTTTATTTTAATTAAAGTTATGTTGTAGTGATTAGTGAATCTCAATTTATGATTACTCAAATCACGAAGCTATGTGGAGACAAAGGGTACCCCATGGTCAATTCGAAAATTTCATTTTTTTTTGTTGGCTCAATTTTAAGACAAAAAAATTCATTTATGCTCCTCCTGTTTTGTTTGATTAAAATCTAATTTAATGATTCTAAAATCGTATCATTTAATACACATATTTTTTTTACAAAATACCTTTTGTATTTTTTTTGACATTATTTTTTTTATAAAGAATTTCTTTTTTATATATATTTGTGTCTTATTTTTTTTTGTTTTATGAGTGCTTACATATTCTTTGAATCACTGAATTTTTAAATTTAATGTTTGTGTGTTAAATACACTTCATTAATTAAACATAACCTTGAACTAGTTAATTAACATTTAACATTAAACTTAAGGGGGTTTTGGGAAAACGTCCTCATAGTGCACAAAGTGTATAAAAATAGGACACTCCAAATAATTTTATAAATTTAGTCCCTGTACTAAAAATACCATGAAAAATAATGAAAAATAGTGTCGCTGGCACGGACCAAAAACATAAAGGTATTGTACTACAGGGATTAGATTTATAAATGCTATTGTACCACAGGGATTAGATTTATAAACTTGAAAAACATTATCCTAAAAATTCAAATATAGAAAGAAACATGACCTTTACTTTAATTTTCTATGAACTTAAAACGCTACACTTTTTTTTTTAAGGAGTCGTTGGTTTCCTTGGGTGCTAAGTTGTGTAGTTGTAGTTTCCAGCTATGCACATATTTTACACGATTTGGTGTCATGGGTCTTGTTTAGGGGTGGAAGCGGTACGGGTTTTTACCGTACCGTACCGTTTTGGTCCGAAAAAAATAGTTTTGGTTTCATATATTAAAATACCAGAAATCAGTCTTATCGAAATCGAAATTATCGCAAAAAAGTTGGTTGGTTTTGGTTTTAATATTTAAAAAACCGATTTATCGCACCGAATTTACTGAAACCAGAAAAAACCGTACCGAAATTACTGTACCGTACCAAATTTACCAAAATTACCGTACCGAATTTACCAAAAACAGAAAAAAGTTGGTTTTGGTTTTGGTTTTGGTTTTAATATTTGAAAAAGTTGGTTGGTTTTGTTTTTGTTTTTTTGGGTCTTTTAGTGTTGTTTACCGAAATCAGAAAAAAATGAAACCATAAACAAGAAAAAACCAGAATTTACCGAAACTAGAAAAAACCAGAAGAAACCAGAAAAAACCAAAATTTACCGAAACCAGAAAAAAAAACCAAAATTACCTAAAAAACCGAAATACCAGCCGGTTTGGTTTTGGTATTGATTTTGGTGTACCGGGTGGTAAACTGGTACGATTTGATTTTACCATCTAAAATTTGATTTTGGTATTGGTATCTACTATTACCGACCAAACCGTACCGCTTACACCCCTAGTTTTGTTTTAGTGGTTCGACATGTTTTCTCTTTGGGTCACTTTTCAGCCCTTAGCTGCCTAAGGTCATTTACCTTAATACCCCTTTCTTTATTTGGTATTTTCGGATGGTTCAACTCGTTTTTGTTTGGGTCTTTATTTACCGAAGTTTGGGTCTTTATTTTCCTTGTTTGTTTTCTCACGAAGTGTTGCAACATACTTTACCCTCTTTCTCTCTTCACTTGCTCATATTTGATAACACTTCTTGAGAGCTTTAAATACTCTTTACTTCCTATACATCACTGAACACGGTTTAAACTTTGGGAGTTGGAGTGTTTATCCTTTGGTGCTTCTTTGAGTTTTCTTTTGCCCTGACTGGTGCCATCTGATTCGGGTTTGAAGCTTGAGGTTTTGTGGTGATTGTTGTTCCGGTGATTGTTTTCAGCGACCATGTGTTTCCTGTTGCGGTTCCGGGCGTCCATTTTTTTTAGGTAGCATTTCTTACTCTCTCTCTCTCTCTCTATATATATATATATATATATATATATATATATATATAGGAAGAGGATCACAAGTGGACCAAAAGAATGGATTTTTTAATGTACTTAACAAAAAAGACTAATAACCCACTAATTTTAAATCCTTGGTGTAATGGGTCAGCGCCAGCGGCACCCAATAACCGAGACTTATTAGTCTTTTTTGTTAAGTCCATTAAAAAGTCCATTCTTTTGGTCCACTTGTGAACCTCTCCCTATATATATATATATATATATATATATATATATATGTGTGTGTGTGTGTGTGTAGATTTAAAACTTGAGATCCTATATGATGATAGTTTTTTGTTATTTTGTTTAAAACGAGTTGGTTGACTCAGAGTCACAATCTCTTAATGTTAAGAGAGTTCGAAAATTTTTTGTTGTTAATTTTTTTTAATCAACTCTTTGATATATTTTTGGCTTTGCATGTTAAGCTTTGGTCTTTCCCTAATCTTAATACATGTATGAATATGTGAGTGAATAATTGCCTTTGGGATTTGTTTATTATAAATCTTATAGCACATCTTGTTCGACTTAATCTTAACCTTGGAGTGAACTGTAGGTTTTGGATTTATTATAAACTTGGTTTTCTTTTAACAGATTTTTGTTTTTTCTTTAAATCAGATCTAATCTATTGGAACCTTAAACCGAGTTTAGTTTATTTTTGTTTGAACCGTGTTTAAGCTTGAATGCTTTAAACAAACTCAGTAGCCTTTTTGGATCTATTTTGTGAGGCTGTCTTTGTTTTTTTGTTTACAAAACCTTATTTTTTTTTCATAAAAGTCTTTCAGATTTTGTTTTGTCCGAAATCATTTTTTTTTTTGTATTATAAGAGCAACCCTTACGGGTAGTTCAAATTTGGAATCAGGTAGGGCAAAATTAGCATACGAAGTTGACTGAAATTGAACGAAATTGCTATGGGTAAAAATCTGATAAGGCAAAAATGGAATAGACGGTAACAAATGGGATAAAACGGCGTCGTTTTGGAGGGTGATGAAGCCACCTTACGCGGAACATCATGTTCTGCTTAAGGCTTTTACCAAATTATTTTTCCACCCCAACTTATTTCACATATTACGATTTCCCCCCATATTTATTACCTCATCCGCCCACCTACATTCCAACCACCTCATTCGCCCACCTCATCCCCCCATATTTATATATAAAAAAAAATATAACCGTTGGAAAAATTTAATAGCCGTTGAAATAGTAAAGAGGAATAAATAAATAACTATTGAAACTATTTGAAACATTTGGGGGTGAAAATAGAAAAGGGGAAAATAGGGGAAGGCTTGGGCGGAACATGATGTTCCGCTTGAGCCAATATATATATATATTTTTTTTTTTTGTTCTTCCTTGCGCGGAACATGATGTTCCGTTTTGGCTGCGGGTCCCACAAAAAACCAACTAGTCCAATTGCATCTTTGTTATTTTTTACACTACCGATGTTCATATATAGCATACTACCTTACCCATAGCATACATATATATGTCATATATACCAGTTTAGCATACCCATAAGGGTTGCTCTAAGTAAGTGGTTCTGATTGCATGTTTAGATTTGTTAAAGATTTAAAATCGGTCCTAATCAATTAGACATCTAAAATGGAGTTTAGTTTAAATATTTTTCATTTTGATCCATGTACTGTTTTGGTTTTGTTTTGTTTAAATATATATCATTAGTCATTTGTTTTGGTGCTGATTTTTGTTGATATACTTGTGGTGTGTTATTTAAATTTGGACTAAAAATTTTGGACTGACTTTATTTGGACTCTTTTGAACTTGTCCTGAAATTTTAGGTTTTGTTTTAACTCTATTTACACCTATTTCAGTGTGTGTGCACTAGTTATATTGGAGTGCACTTTTTAGAACTTATTAACTAAACTTAAGTTTTTTTTTTGTTACACAATTTTTATTGAAATATCTTTTATTTAAATCTGATTTAAATTAATTATTTGGGATTAAGGTTAAATCTGATTTTTTGATCCTAACTGTTTATATCCTCCAAGTTGAACACTTTTGGTGTGTTCATTTTGTTTAGTTGGATTCAGTTAGTGTGTATTATGTTAGATCATATCCTATACATTTAATTGTATTTTCATTTAACTCGCCCTAATTTCTTGAGTCGAGTGCTACAATCTTTATTTCGCACTCATTTGACTTGGACTGGATCATTTTAACTTATACCCTTTTTCATTCTCGCAGTTGAGTACTTTTTGTTGCATTCATTTATACTTAGGTTCATTTTATGTGTGTATGAGTTTTTAATTCAAACCTTGTTATATTTTATATTGGAACTAAAATTGGACTTTAATCTTTGCGATTAATATTTGGGTTACTAAAATCTACTTGTGGACTTATCTCACTTTTAGTAACTGTTTTGTTAATTTTAATTCAGTCTTAATTTGTATGAGCTAAGTGCTACACGTTTTATCTTTTGCCCATTCTTACTTGGCCCTGATAGTTGTGTCATAACACCTATTTTATTTATTCATATCCTATTCGGTGTTAGGTTACTTTTTATTTCAGTTAGTGTGACACAAATCTTTGGAATTTTATTTCCTATTTTATTTGTGGCCATTTGCACTAACTGATTTTGTTTGCGATTAATCTTTACTTGAATATTAATTATTAAGGAAGACTTTGCTTGTGTCTTGTGACTTAATAGTTAATCATTCGTTTAGTACCGATTAATTAAATATCATATTATTACTATTTATTTATGTTATACATCTAAACGGATTCTCGGTTGTTGAGTGTGTAGTGTGCGTGTATCGTAATCACTATTATCTGGGTGTTATTAGGTTGACTGATTGTCAGTGAAGTTGGGTTGTATTTTGACTAGGTTGGGTGTACTACTTGTCTTTGCTAGTTTAAATCATTGTAAACTAGTGGACTGTAATTTGTAATCAATAATTGGTAATAGTGGACTTGGGTGTGTGAGTTGTCCTAGGACTAGGGAAACGGGGTTTTTCACCACGGTGGTTTCCTCGAGAACAAATATTGTGTCACTTTTCACTTTTCCTCATCTCAATCTTAAAGGGTATTTTTTATTTCTAGTATCACTACTTTTACTTACTACTGTGCGTTTGTATTTTAATTTATAAATTAATAGATTTTATATCAAATAATTAAAAGAGTTTTTAATAACCTAATACACTTTATCCAGTGTCGTTATGTGTTGTAAATTTAAAGCTATTAACAATGAAGTTAGGTATGAGGTCGTGGTTGCAATTATTAACATGTGTTTCTATTTTAACTAAAGTTATGTTGTAGTGATTAGTGAATCTCAATTTCTGATTACTTAAATCATGAAGCTATATGGAGACAAAGGGTACCACATGGTCACATCTTAGATTATTATTATTATGTTGTTGGTCGTTTGGAAGATTGGGATCATTAGATGATGTTAATCAAAATGTTGTCATAAAAATATTGGATCAGCTAAACCAACTCAATTGATATAAGAAAGGCACTAAACTAGATGACTCCAATTAGAGAATACCTTAGTAATGGCTAGCTACCTTGGGACAAACATTAATACAACCTTCTAAAGTATTTCGCATCGTAGTACATCCTCAGTCAAGGAGTCCTGTTCAAACATGGACCATATTCTCAAGTATAAAGAAGAGGTTAGTAAAATTGAAAGGTTTATAAGAAAAAGAGCTCTCGAGCATTCTACGTGACTACAAAACCATTGTTATAGGTCCCAATGGAAAAAAACATTTTTCCTTTTAGTTTTTAACTAAATAAGTATTCAAAACAAAGATTGAGACATTAATATCCAGTAGTCTTATATTAATATTTTTATTAATCTCGGTAATTATTATGGCGTTGTGCGTGCAAAATAATTGTGTAAATTATTATGTTGTTTAATTTATGTGATGCAATAGATTCAATATGAATAAATTAAATTATAGTTCTATGACTCGTAATTAAATAATAATAATGTTACAATTTATTTCCATGTTGCAAATTAGTATAGTTTGGCTAGGCTTTAGGGGATATAGAGTCCCGAAGGGGTTTTTTAGTATGTCGATTTGGGCCCTGTGGGTAGGTACCTCTTTGATTAAGGATTTAATTTGAGACTTAACCCTCATTAATCACTCACCTAAAATATAACACAAAAACTAAGAAGTGGAGAAGATTTGGGGAGAACAAAATAATTATATTTTTCGAAAAATAAGAGGATGCCAAAAGGATTCACTCAAGATATTTTACAGTCCACATTCATGCCAGAAATAACTTTCTTTACTATGTATTACTTGTAACTTATTTGTTATTGATTTTTTGGTTAAATCACATTAGGATTAGTCACATGTTAGGTTGAGATCTCATACTCATTGCTAGATTACCGTTGTTTTAATTCTCTAAATTGATTAGAAATATTTAGATATGATGTATAATTGATTTGATATGATGAATGACATGATTAGGATTAAATTTTGATGATATTAAATACTTATTAATGGTTAAAGCTATAATTAAGATGAATCCTATTTAAACACATGTTGTTACTGAAGATTTAACTGATATTTTGATGAATCTAACTTAGTAAATGGTTATATATTCGTGGAAACATAATAATGAATATATAACCATTTACTAAGTTATGTTTTAGAAATTTTCAATAATATCAGTTAAATCATAATTTCTAAATCATAACTTAGAGATGATTTAGAAATTTTCAATAATGGTTATAAGGCTGAATAAGCCATAGTTATGATCTAATGTGTTAATGAAAAAGATTTTTTGTGAGTTTTAGGTTGATTTATATTATGACATCGCTTGGGGGGTTCTAAGTTTAGCCCGCGTGTGCGGGGAATAGAAATGTGGTCATGCCCTTCTAAGTTACGGCCAGGACTGAGGAAGAATGATGGTTTAGTTCAGCTTTTTACCAATGTTTTTTATATGAAGATTTTGGTTGGACGTAGGAACTTTCGCAAGTCTTTAGTTGGGTTATTAGTGTAAGAAAATTGTCCGCCACAATTATGTATGTCAAATACCTCTACAAGTTGTATAAGTTGTCGAAGGATTGAGAAGCTTACATCTATAAAGACGAATCCAAATTTCAAGAAGACTTCAACATTCAAGCCCAATAACAATGAATTTGGTAAAATGTGTTCAAGTTTCTTTTACATTTCACATTAAAAGTGTTGGGATATTTTTTATAAAAGTTTAAATTATTTCTTGGAACTTTTAAGAAATGGTTTTTATTTTTCAAAAAATATTTTATCTTAAAAAGTTTTGGATAAACCTTTTCTGATTTCGTAAACAGTCTAAAGTTTTGAGGTTTCCAAGATATATAAAAGACTGAGCTATTTTGGGATACGTGTATGATGTCGTTTGAATGACGACGTACCTGGTTTGAATGAGATCGTATCTCGCTCAAACGACATCATGTGTTGTTCGAACGAGTTCTGGTTTAAGCTTATGCGTCACTGCCTTGATTTTTATTATAAATAAGGGTGTCAGACTTCTGATTTTCATGTGGAGAAACATTGGTTTAAACAGAATACGATTTTGAGTGTTTTGGTTTATTCTCCAACATTTGAGGGTTCATAACTTTTGTTTTACAATTCACAATCCCAATAGCTTTTGTGTGAGTTATTTTTGTGGAACCAAAAGCATAGTTTGCTATTGTTCATACTTTGTTGAGAGATCTCTACAACCGAGAGTTGCGTGCTATTGTGGAGTGAGTAACTACTGAGTTTTATGACTGTGTGTCATTAGGGACTGCTGTGGTGTTTCTGGGTTTAAGACTGGACTGGGGTTCATGTAGGTTCGATGAGTGTGGACTTATTGCTGATGGCATCGACCAACGCCTGTGGGTATTCGAGTCTCAAACTGTATTTCATTGTAACCGTGTAAGTTGCGATTTATAATTATAGTGAAATAAAAAGGTTTTGGCCTGAGGGAATTTTTCCTAAAGTTTGTGTCGCATATTTTATTTATGTTGGTTTGACACTGCATGCACGTAACTATTTGAATTTAGGGATTGAATTGATTTGACTCATAAATCGACTCTAATTAAATAAGTTTGTGATTTGAATTTTCTCAACTATTTAAATCTTTATCGCGCATAAGGTCTTTCAAATTGGTATCAGAGCAGGTTACGATAATTTACGCGTATTCCTATTTTTCTCAAAAATTGTGTGATATGGATTTTTTTTGAAAAATCTGAATTTTGAAAGTTTGTCGCAATGTTTCCAAACAAAAAAATATATAATCGGTTGCAAATTTTCGATGGGTCTAATTATGCTTACTAAAAAGCTCGAATGAAATCCCATTTAAAAGCAATTGATGTGAGAGTTTGGTTAATGTGTGAAAGAGGTTGGAATCCTCCCACTATCACCGCAAATAATGCCCTTAATTTAAAACCTGTGTCAGACTGGACATAGCAAGAGTTTAGGTGGAGCACTTATAATTCATAAGGTCTTAGTGAAATTTCTAGACACATCATTCCTGACGAGTTTCGACGTATTATGACGTGCACCATGTCTAAAGAAGCGTGGAATGTTTTGCAACTCACCCACGAAGGCACTAACGCGGTCAAAGAGTCTAAAATTCAAAATTTGTCCACTAAATTTGAAACCATTACCATGCTAGAGACTGAGTGTTTTGATGACTTTTATGCACGTTTGTCCGACATTGTCAATATTAGTTTTAATCTCGGTGAGTTGATTCCTGATGCAAGAGTGGTTAAAAAGATTTTAAGATCGCTACCTAAACGTTTTATCCTGAAAGTGACTGTTTTGAATACCTTAGGAAATTTGAATCATCTGAAATTAGAAGAGTTGGTAGGAGACCTACAGACGTACCAAATTGACATGTTTCTCGACAATGTTAAACCTAAGGACAGAGGGATAGCTCTTAAAGCCCAATCTAAGAAAAAGAAAGTGAGTTTTTGTGAGTCCGAGTCTGAGGACGAGTTTGTTTTTGACACAGCCCTCTTGCAAAGAATTTTAAAAAAAATCTCTAGTTTTCAAAACAAAATTCTTCCAATAAAATATTTTTGAAGAAAAATAAAAAGAAAGACAAGGACAAAGAAAGCGGTGAGAAAGAGAAAGAGAGTGAAGAAAAGTTTATAAATTTAAAATATTTTGAGTGTGAGGGGAAAGGGTACGCGATTCATTTGAGTGTCCCACAAGACTTAGGAGGGAGGGCAAGAAAGTTGCTATGCTAGACCTCCTGAGTGATAGTGAGGAAGATGTGAATGATTCCGTGGATGAGTCTTCACAAGGAAAGTGTATTGCCCTTTTAGCAAGTCACGAGGCACACCCACTTTGTCGCACGACGATGAGGACACTTGTGCATGTGATACCTCCGATGAGGTTTTGAGTGTTTCTAGCGAGTGCGCTAGTGATGATGAGAGTGAGATCTAGATTTTGTTTGGAGAGTTATACGCCGAGACCTTAAAGACTAAAAAATTGAATAACAAGTTGGGTCTTAAGGTGAAAGATTTGGAGAGAGAAATTGAGAGTTTGAAGGAGTTTCAGGCAAAGGCAAGTCAACTTGAGAATGTTCAGGTTTCTTTGAATGAGCAGTTGATTGCTTTGAATAGGGAAAAGAGTGATCTTAGCCCGCATGTCACAATTAGAGACGGATCTTAAGCATGCCCTCGAGGCTAAAGTCACTTTGGAGAACGCATCTAAGAAGGTGGGAAAGATAGTTCTCAAATATGTTTTAGGGAGTGGTGAGATTTTAGGAATAAGTCATGACGGTGAGTCTACTTCTTTGTTTCACCCGAGCCGATTCCTACTTTAGAGTTAGATTCTCATGACCCTTGACCCAAACCACCTAGGCATCCCGTACCAGTTAGGAGAGCGCGTATGAAACATTTTGAGAGAGGTGTACCTAGGCTGTTTTATGTTTGCTCCCATTAAAAAAAGAGGGGACACCATCGGGCGTTTTGCTTTAAGTTGGGTAATGTATCACACTTTGCTTCTACACATGTTCGCACAAATGCACCCACCCATGATACTTTACTTGCACATAATGATAGAGAGTTTGCACATATTCGAGAGCAAGTAAAGTTTTTGGTCAAGACTTCTCATAATTTGATGGAGTTGTTTCAAAAGATGTCACCGTCTTTGAAAAACTCCACCGCACCTACTGGTTGAGGTCTAGACATGTTTGCTAGCATAAGTTGCTCTGTATCATGTTATCTTTTGCCTATTGCTAGCATGTACCATTTTTTTTTTATTCTTTGTTAGCATTTTTGTTTGCTTTTCTTATTTTGGTACTATTTTAGCACTGTTTTGGATTTGATTGCCCATTCCAGGAATTGTTTTCTCAAAAAAATTCCCACTACACAAAACTGCATTATTTTCTAGGATTATTATGATCTCGTTCGAGTGAGATCACATGTCACGCGATGTTGTCGTATCGACGACAACTATTTTTATTCGAACGACTCTATGTTTCGTTTGAACAACATAATTGGATTTTCTGGATTTATCTGTTTGTAGTCCTCTGTTTCATATTGTTATAATACTTGGTACTGCTGGGTTGTTTCTGAACAGTGTTCGAAAAATACAAAAATATTTTCCTTTTTAAGAAAAAATTGAAAAATTCAAAAAGATTTTTGTATTTTGTTTACACCGTATGTGAATGCACTTAGGATGACCAAGTCACAACTTCATGACATATCCGTGTGACTGTTTGATAGTATTTTGAGACAATATATTATGTTATGCATGTGCTTTATAAAGTTTGGAGTCTCTGAGATGATAAAGTGTTACTACCTATAGGATTGACTCTTCTTGTCCTTTATTGCACACATTCAAAGATTTGTTTGACCTTTGTGCTTGTCTATCACATGTTGATTGAGTTTTTACATCTCAATTCTGTCTATACAATTAACCAATTGCGATAAATCTTAACAAAAAGCAGTGCACGTTATAAACCGTTTGTGATATTTGTGTGTTTTATTTTTTTAAATGGGGAAGGGCTATGAAAGGAACTCATTTATCCTTTGCGATTAAACCACCGTTTAGATGGACCTAAAAAAGTGAGGAATTGAAAACTATCGGGGGTCCAATGACGTTTAAAAGAGCTCAAAAAAATTGTATGGCAATAAAAATAAATTTATGCCAAAAATGGGACAATAGTTTTTTTTGTTTCATCACCTCATAAGAAAAATAAAAATCATTATCTTTTAATGAGGGAGTTTTGGATGGAATGTTCAACGGTTTTCACGTCCTTGAAAGTCATGAAAAAGCATTACATAGTTTTGGACGTTATTGGTGTGAAAATCATTTATACTTTGATTTGTTGATATGATTAAGATGATGTGATCTAAATTCAACAATTATACACCTAAGGACTTTTTTTATGTTCATTCGTTAGGAGTACACATATGCATCATGCACATATGATATGATGTAGTCAATTTTCCTATCGAATCGGTTCACACCCATTAATTTTGTATCCATGATTTGGTTGTCTTAGTATAAATTCATGGTGTGTTATTTTTCAATGAAAAATCTGAAAAATCAAAAATAGTTTGTTTGCCTTGGTTTATCGTGACACCCCAATTTTTTTTATGTGATTTATTCCGTTCCTTGTCTATTTCAGACAAATAAAAATGGGGAGAACGAATTATAATTTTATGGGGAGTTTATGTATGGGGCAGATTTGATTATGCTTACATGTTTTATGTTTATCATTTCAACCTCGATACGTCATGAGGAATTTGCTTTGTCTCATGTGTGTAGGAACAATTGAATATTTTTTTATTGCACACCCTGATGAGAAAAGCTTGGAATTTTGAAAAGTTGATTGTTGAAGCATCATTTGAAAAGTTTTAAGACTTGATAGTTTATCTTTCCACTTTTGAGTTTATGGGAGGGTAGATTTGTATAGGTTATTTAAGCGTTTGATAATTCGGATATTTTTATTTTGTACTGGAATAGACATAGGGGGATATTTATAGGGACATTGTCCATCACAATTAAGTACGTCATATACTGCTCAAGTTGCTACAAGTCGTCGATGGATTCAGAAGCTTACATATATAAAGACGAATCTGAATTTCAAGAAGACTTCAACATTCAACCCCAACAAGGATGAATTTGGTGAAATGTGTATAAGTTTCTTTTACATTTCACATTAAAAGTGTTGGGATATTTTTTATAAAAGTTAAAATGATTTTTTAGAACTTTTAATAAATGGTTTTTATTTTTCAAAAAATATTTTACTATAAAAAGTTTTGGATAAAACTTTTTTGATCTCATAAAGAGACTTAAGTTTTGAGGTTTCCAAGATATATAAAATACTGAAGCTTTTTGGGATATGTGTATGATGTCGTTCGAACGGCATCATACCTGGTTCGAATGAGATCGTATCTCGCTCAAACGACAACGTATGTCGTTCGAACGAGATGTGGTTTAAGCTGACACGTCACAACCTTGATTTTTATTATAAATAAGGGTGTCAAACTTTCGATTTTTGTGTGAAGAAACACTTGTTTTAAATAGAATATGATTTTGAGTGTTTTGGTTTATTCTCCAACATTTAAGGGTTCATAACTTTTGTTTTACAATTCACAATTCCAATAGATTTTGTGAGTTTTTTTGTGGAACCAAAAGTATAGTCTGCTATTGTTCATAGTTTATGGGGAGATCTCTACAACCGAGAGCTGTGTGCTATTGTGGAGTGAGTCTCTACGGAGTTTTATGACTGTGTGTCATTAGGGAGTGCTGCGATGTTCCGGGGTTGAAGATTGAATTGCGGTTCATGTAGGTTCTCTAAGTGTGGATTTATTGCTAACGACATCGATCGACGCCTGCGGGTATTCGAGTGTCAAACTGTATTTCATTGTAACCGTGTAAGTTGCGATTTGCAATTATAGTGAAATAAAACATTTTTGCCCTGAGGGGATTTTTCCTTAACTTTGTGTTGCATATTTTATTTATGTTGGTTTGACACTGCATGCACGTTGCTATTTGAGTTTAAGGGCTGAATTGATTTGACTCATAAATCGACTCTAATTAAATAAGTTTGTGATTGGAATTTGCTCAGCTATTTAAATCTTTATCACACATAAGGTCTTTCAAATTGGTATCAGAGCATGTTACGATAATTTATCGCATATTCCTATTTTTCGCAAAAATTGTGTGATATTGATTTTTTTTAAATATATGAATTTTGAAAGTTTGTCGCAATGTTTCCAAACGAAAACTTAGATAATCAGTTGCCAATTTTTGACGGGTCTAATTATGCTTACTGGAAAGCCCGAATGAAATCCCATTTAAAAGCAATCGATGAGAGAGTTGGGTTAATGTGTGAAAGAGGTTGGAATCCTCCCACTGTCACTACAAATAATGTCCCTAATTTAAAACTTGTGTCAGACTGGAGGAAGGAAGAGTTTTGGTGGAGCACTTATAATTCACGAGGGCTTAGTAAAATTTTCGGACACGTCACTCCTGACGAGTTCCGGCGTATTATGACGTGCACGACATCTAAAGATGCGTGGGATGTTTTGCAACTCGCCCACGAAGGCATTAACGTGGTCAAAGAGTCTAAAATTCAAAATTTAACCACTCAATTTGAAACCATCACCATGCTAGAGGCTGAGTGTTTTGACGATTTTTATGCACGTTTGTTTGACATTGTCAACACTAGTTTTAATCTTGGTGAGTCGATTCCTGAGGCAAGAGTGGTTAAAAAGATTTTAAGACCGCTGCCTAAACGTTTTATCTCGAAAGTGACTGTTTTGAATACCTTAGAAAATTTTAATCATCTGAAATTAGAAGAGTTGGTAGGACACCTACAAACGTACGGAATTGGCATATTTCCCGACACTATCAAACCTAAGGATAGAGGGATATCGTTTAAAGCCCAATCTAAGAAAAAGAGAGTTTTTATGATTTCGAGTCTGAGGACGAGTCTGATTTCAACATGGCCCTACTTGCAAAGAATTTTAAAAAAATCCTCCAGTTTTCAAAACGAAATTCTTCCAACAAAATATTTTCGGAGAAAAACAAAAAGAAAGACAAGGCCAAAGAAAGCGGTGAGAAAGAGAAAAAGGGTGAAGAAAAGTTTGAAAATTTAAAATGTTTTGAGTGTGAGGGGAAAGGGAACAAGTCATTTGAGTGTCCCACTAGACTTAGGAAAGTGGGCAAGAAAGTTGATATGCCAGCCACCCTGAGTGATAGTGAGGAAGATGTGAATGATTCCGAGGATGAGTCTTCACAAGGAAAGTGTATTGTCTTTTTAGTAAGTCACGAGAGAACACCCACTTTGCCCCACAACGATGAGGAAACTTGTGCATGTGATACCCTCGAGAAGGTTTTGAGTGTTTCTAGCGAGTTTGAGATTGAGTTCGCTAGTAATGATGAGAGTGAGCTCCAGATTGCATTTCGAGAGTTGTACGTCGCGACCTTAAAGACTGAAAAATTGAATAACAAGTTGGTTCTCAAGGTGAAAGATTTAGAGAGAGAAAATGAGAGTTGAAGGAGTTTCGGGTAAAATCAAGTCAACTCGAGATAGTGATGATTTTTTTGAGTGGGCAGTTGATTGCTTTGAATAGGGAAACGAGTGAGCTTATAGCCCGTGCGTCACAATTACAGACAGATCTTCAGCACGCCATGGAGACTACTGTCACTTTGGAGAATGCATCTAAGAAGGTGGAAAAAATGGTTCTCAATACTGTTTTAAGGAGTGGTGAGAGTGTTGGAATAAGTCATGACGGTGCGTATACTTCTTTTGTTGCACCCGAGACCATTAATACTTTAGAGTTAGATTCTCATGACTCTCGACCCAACCCACCTAGGCGTCCCGTACTTATTTGGAGAGCGCGTAGGAGACATTTTGAGAGAGGTGTGCCTAGGTCGGTTTATATTTTCTCCCATTGCAAAAAGAGAGGGCACATTATGGAGTTTTGCTTTAAGTTGGGTAATGTGTCACGCTTTTCTTCTACACATGTTCGCACACATTCACCCGCCCATGATACTTTACTTGCACATAATGATAGTGAGTTTGCACATATTCGAGAGCAAGTAAAGTTTTTGGTCAAGACTTCTCTTGATTTGATAGATTTGTTTCAAAAGATGTCACACTCTTTAAAAAACTCCACCGCACCTACTGGTTGAGGTCTAGACAAGTTTGCTAGCATAAGTTGCTCTGTATGATGTTATCTTTTGCCTATTGTTAGCATGTACCATTTTTTTTTATTCTTTGTTAGCATTTTTATTTGCTTTACTTATTTTTGGTACTATTTTAGCACTGTTTTGAATTTGATTGCCCATTCTAGGAAGTGTTTTCTAAAAAAAAATCCAACTGCACAAAACTGCATTATTTTCTGGGATTATTATGATCTCGTTCGAGCGAGATCACATGTCACGCGATGTTGTCGCATTGACGACAACTGGTTTTGTTCGAGCGACTCTATGTTTCGTTTGAATGACATAATTGGGTTTTCTGGATTTATCTGTTTGTAGTCCTCTGTTTCATACTGTTATAATACTTGGTACTGCAGGGTTGTTTCTGAACAATGTTCGAAAAATACAAAAATATTTTCCTTTTTTAGAAAAATTTGAAAAATACAAAAAGATTTTTGTATTTTGTTTACACCGTATGTGAATGCACTTAGGATGACCAAGTCACAACTTCATAACATATCCGTGTGACTGTTTGATAGTATTTGGAGACAATATATTATGTCATGCATGTGCTTTACAAAGTTTGGAGTCTCTGAGATGATAAAGTGTTACTACCTATAGGATTGACTCTTCTTGTCCTTTATTGCACACATTCAAAGATTTGTTTGACCTTTGTGCTTGTCTATCACATGTTGATTGAGTTTTTACATCTCAATTTTGTCTATACAATTAACCAATTGCGATAAATCTTAACAAAAAGCAGTGCACGTTATAAACCGTTTGTGATATTTGTGTGTTTTATTTTTTAAAATGGGGAAGGGCTATGAAAGGAACTCATTTATCCTTTGCGATTAAACCACCGTTTAGATGACCCTAAAAAAGTGAGGAATTGAAA
Organism: Sambucus nigra; assembly: GCA_949130495.1. Lineage (NCBI taxonomy): Eukaryota > Viridiplantae > Streptophyta > Magnoliopsida > Dipsacales > Adoxaceae > Sambucus > Sambucus nigra. Next base: position 610,478,542 of record OX422215.1, on the reverse strand, counting down.
ACTATCGGGGGTCCAATGACGTTTAAAAGAGCTCGAAAAAATTGTATGGCAATAAAAATAAATTTATGCCAAAAATGGGACAATAGTTTTTTTTGTTTCATCACCTCATAAGAAAAATAAAAATCATTATCTTTTAATGAGGGAGTTTTGGATGGAATGTTCAACGGTTTTCACGTCCTTGAAAGTCATGAAAAAGCATTACATAGTTTTGGACGTTATTGGTGTGGAAATCATTTATACTTTGATTTGTTGATATGATTAAGACGATGTGATCTAAAGTCAACAATTTTACACCTGAGGACTTTTTATGTTCATTTGTTAGGAGTACACTTTTGCATCATGCACATATGATATGTGATGATGCTAAGATTTAGCACCACCAGGTAAGTGTTAGTGAGCTCAATCAGTAGCAGCCATGGCAGCCATGGAGATGTATAAGTATGTAGAAGGGGATGAGTATAAGAGGAAATTAGACAATGATGTATAGTGGTTCAGCCAATTTGGCCTACATCCACTGTGAGTGTGTGATCCACTAAGTATGGGCACTAATGGCCTTGGATACAATGCACATAACCCTCTCTCTCTCTCTACTACGTGTGTACAAGCAGAGTTTTATCTAGGGCTACTGTTCATGGATCGATCCCCTGTAGGGTTAGGGGTGACAAGTATATATAGGTCTTGGGGGGTGTAGTGTACCCCCCAAGTAAGCATGGTGCATGTGAATAATGATCTAGCCAATCCCCTGTTGACACCTGTAGATGCCAAATGATGACATAATATTCCCTCACGTGAGGGGGTGATTCGGTTGTAACGGTCTTCCACGTGTCATATGAGCCTCACGCGCACTGTTCCACGCGTCTCCCAAACCACGCGCTGTCATGACGTCACCCTCGGCTTATGAGCCGAGGCCGAGGGCAAAGTTTCTTCCAGCAGTGAGTCTGGCTTGATTCTGTCCTCGTACTGTCGTACCCTCGTAGGGTCGTCCGGAGCCTGGTGAGGGGTCGGCCCCTCGCAGGATCGTCTAGAGCCTGTTGAAGGGTCGGCCCCTCGTAGGGTCGTCTGGAGCCTGGTGAAGGGTCGGCCCCTCGTAGGGTCGTCTGGAGCCTGGTGAAGGGTCGGCCCCTCGTAGGGTCGTCTGGGTCTGGTGAAGGCCAGTTGGGGCCTGGTGAAGGGTCGGCTCCTCTTAGGGTCGTCCGTTGTGGAGGCGATCCTCCTAGAACATAAACGGGTATATCAATCACCCCCCAGCCCTTAGCCATAGGTGCTGTTGAGATGGCTGAGGGATAGTGTTTTAAATAAGATGCAGGTATGATCAGTTAGGTGAGTGACACCTGGTTAGGTACTCATTGTTGTTCCAGTTTCCAAGGCATGACGGCTGCACACTGCGCTTGGGTCCTTGCACCCTAATGATGCCTTCCTCGTGGGCTGTGTCCTGCCTTGGTCAATGGGCCCACTCATTGCTAAGGTATTTAAGGTATTTTCAAACCCTCTTTCTTCCTTCTTCTTCTTCGCGCCTAAGCATTCTCTCTCTCTAGAATTTTCAGCCTACATCGCCATTTTCAGCCTTCGATTCTTCCAGGCCTAGCAGCGTTCTTGTTCTCTCCTCATCAGGTAACCTCTTTCATCCAGTGCTCTCTTTTTCTTTCACTTTCGTTTGTTTTTTAGGCTCGTAGGCGGCCATTTTCCTTAAGTTGTGCCATAACCTTTTCCGGTGTCTTTTTCGGTGTCTTCTCCGGTAACTGGCTCTTGGATGTTCTTGAGTGTTCTTGAGTGAAAACCTTTGAGTTCTTTGTTTAATCCAAAAGTCAAACCTGGTCCACTCCCCACTTGTTTGTAGCTAAATTAGCGAAGTCTAGTATAATTTCTTTAAGTGTTGGGTCTTCCCCTTAATGCTTAGGAGGCTTTACAACCTGGTGTCTGAATTCCCGTCCCTGAGAGAGAAACTATTTACCGAGATCAGACGAATAGAGGAAGAGGAAGAGAGGAGACGAGGGGCCGACCCTAATTGGGTACGACCCATTTTCCCCATTCCTCTTGCCACCATTAGACCATCTGAACCCTCTGAGTCTTGTGGGTCGTCGTCTCATCCGGCCGAGACACCCAACCCAAGTGAGATGGACGAGGGAACCTCCTCTCCAACTGGTGCTGGAACTTCTGGTAGAAGGGACTCACCTGACCTTAGCCCTCCCCGAGAGGCCGAGGGTACGATCCCCTCTGAGGCTGTCCCTGTGACAACCCTATCCCCCAACGCCTTCCAAGTAGCATTTCCTCAGGGTCCTCCTGCAGGTGATGAGGAGGATGAGGACGATGATACAGATGATGAGGTTGATACCTCCCATGCCTCGTCTTTTATCTCATCTGTCAGGGATAGGGATCTTCTGATATGGAGGCATATTTACGGAGTGCCACCTGGGGTGACTATGAGGGTTCCCTCCGAGGATGAGAGGGTCTTTGAGGGTGAAGAGGGAGAAGTTGCAGTCTACGAGCAAATGTTCAAAGTAGGTGTCAGACTTCCCTTTCACCCTGCCATTATAGATATTCTGTCGGCTCTGGGCGTCTCCCCCTCGCAACTTCCACCCAATTCTTGGAGGACGATTCTGGGGTACATCTCTCTGTGGAAAAACGCTTTCACTGACGAGCCCTCGTCCGACGTGTTCTTGGCCTGCTACAATATCACCTCTTCATCTAAACAGCCCGGATACTATCATCTGGGAGCGAGAAGGTCTGAGAAGAAGCTGCTCCACGTGGCTCAAACTTCCAATCATGATTGGAAAAAAAGGTTCTTCTTCATATCTGGGGCATGGGAGAGCTCCACCGAGGCGTCCCCTTCTGCCGATGCTCCGAGAATTCCTAACAGATGGTCTAACCCCTCCATGAAAGCTAGGTCAGACCCCGGACTTAGCTTGGAGGAGAGGGATATTGTTGAGTATCTGAGGGGACGAGGGAGAGAGGGTGAGATCCCAAAGTTTGAAGATTTGATGACCCCCCGCTTCCTTAAAGAAGCTGGTCTGAGGGTCGGCCCTCTGACAGAACTATGTGAGTTATACTGAACATTTTCCCTTCTTTACTTATTTTGAAGTGTTCTCTCTTTATCTCTGAACTTTTCTGATTCATCGTATCCTTTTCAGGTCGTCCTGCAGGCGTGTCAGATTATCTCTGGGATATGACTGCTCCAAGCCTTCTTGCTGGTCTGTCAAAGAAGGGGAAGGAGCCTCAGCAAGCTCCTAAGAAGACAAGGGCCTCAGGGCCGACAGTTATCGAGCCGACAACTGTTAGCCACAAAAGGATGGAGCCTGAGGCTCCAGTCGAGCCTTGTCCTGACCCTAAGACGAGGGCCAGGGCCGAGGCCTCTGAGGGAGTAACCTCTTCATCAAGCATGGGGACCTTCTGGTCTCAAAATCTGTCCCATCTGAGGGCCGACCCCTCATCTCTTATTGCCAACCTGAGGGCAGCAAAGGCCTCTATGTTCTCTGCACCGTCGGCCTCCGACTTCGAGTTCTTGGCGCAGATGCCTCCAGCCAAAGTGTATGACTACGGTCTGCACTCCCTTGCTCAGGTATTGGCCCTGACCTTTAATTTCATTCTTTCACAAAGTGTTTCCTCGGCCCCCCTTGATGTATCTTCATTTTTCTTGCAGTCTGTCTGTGCCTTCACCTCTGCCACCAAGTGGATGGCCGAGAATCAACATAAATTCCATGAAGCTGAGAGGGCCATCCAGCAAGAGGCTGACCTACGGACAGAGCTGGACACTGCGAGGGCCGAGCTGGAGAGCACAAGGACTGAGCATGCTAGAGTCCTTGATGAGCTGACGAGGCAGCATGATGCCGATATGCAGGCCAAGGACTTGTTGATCAAGGACAGGGACTTGTTGATCAAGGGCAAGGATGAGGCTCTGATCAACCTGGAGGCCCATCATAAGACTGATCTGGAAGCAGCCATCAAGAAAGCTGAGGCTGATGCTGTGGAGGCATACAAAACTTCAGATGAATTTCAGGGCTTCGGCCTTGAATATCTTGAGAGGGGGATCAGGACGGCCTGCCGATGGGTCGTCCTCAAATTTGGCGATGTCGTCTCCTCTGTTCGCCCATCACTGGAGGGTGTTCAACTGGACGACCCCCTGATTGCCGAGGCCCTCAACCAAGTGGAGGCCCAAGTCCAGCTCGAAGGGGTCGGTACATCTGAAGATCACCCGGTGCTGGTTCCTGGGGAGACCATTCCCATTGATGTTGAGGCTCTGCCCTCTCATGTCGTCCCCTAGGGTGGCTGCAGCCCATACCCTTATTTTTGTAATTTTGTTCAAAGGCTTTGTAAAAACACTTGATACTTATATTTGCTTAATACCAGTCTCTTCCATAATTGCTGTCTTCCTTATTTCATTTTATTATGGCTTGCTCACTGTTGATGCTACAAACCCTTCCATCGTCTTTTTTGAGGACCACTGTGGGGTCGTCCCCTAATGTCTTCTCTCGTCTTCTTTGAGGACAGCGGAGGGGTCGTCCCCTCCACTGGCCCTCATTCTAGCCGAGGGAACAACTAACCAAATTAATGGATTTCAAGTCTTCCTTCGTCTTTTTTGAGGAGGGTGGAGGGGTCGTCCCCTCCACTGGCCCCCATTATAGCCGAGGGATCAACTAACCAAATAAATGGATTTTAATTTAGTCTTCCCTCGTCTTTTTTGAGGAGAGTGGAGGGGTCGTCCCCTCCACTAGTCCCCATTATAGCCGAGGGATCAACTAACCAAATTAATGGATTTTAATGTAGTCTTCCCTCGTCTTTTTTGAGGACAGTGGAGGGGTCGTCCCCTCCACTGGTCCCCATTATAGCCGAGGGATCAACTATCCAAATTAATGGATTTTAATTTAGTCTTCCCTCGTCTTTTTTGAGGAGAGTGGAGGGGTCGTCCCCTCCACTGGTCCCCATTATAGCCGAGGGATCAACTAACCAAATTAATGGATTTTAATATAGTCTTCCCTCGTCTTTTTTGAGGACAGTGGAGGGGTCGTCCCCTCCACTGGTCCCCATTATAGCCGAGGGATCAACTATCCAAATTAATGGATTTTAATTTAGTCTTCCCTCGTCTTTTTTGAGGAGAGTGGAGGGGTCGTCCCCTCCACTGGTCCCCATTATAGCCGAGGGATCAACTAACCAAATTAATGGATTTTAATATAGTCTTCCCTCGTCTTTTTTGAGGACAGTGGAGGGGTCGTCCCCTCCACTGGTCCCCATTATAGCCGAGGGATCAACTAACCAAATTAATGGATTTTAATTTAGTCTTCCCTCATCTTTTTTGAGGAGAGTGGAGGGGTCGTCCCCTCCACTGGTCCCCATTATAGCCGAGGGATCAACTAACCAAATTAATGGATTTTAGAGTAGTCTTCCCTCGTCTTTTTTGAGGAGAGTGGAGGGGTCGTCCCCTCCACCAGTCCCCATTATAGCCGAGGGATCAACTAACCAAATTAATGGATTTTAATATAGTCTTCCCTCGTCTTTTTTTGAGGACAGTGGAGGGGTCGTCCCCTCCACTGGTCCCCATTATAGCCGAGGGATCAACTAACCAAATTAATGGATTTTAATTTAGTCTTCCCTCGTCTTTTTTGAGGACAGTTGAGGGGTCGTCCCCTCCACCGGTCCCCATTATAGCCGAGGGATCAACTAACCACATTAATGGATTTTAATTTAGTCTTCCCTCGTCTTTTTTGAGGAGAGTGGAGGGGTCGTCCCCTCCACTGGTCCCCATTATAGCCGAGGGATCAATCTTTCCATGCATGCTAGGACTGACAATAGGATGAAGGAAACACTGATATTTCTCATTAATTTCCCAAGTGTTCTGTCGGAGCAACCCTAATTACAATTATGGCCTTTCAAGACCTTACAACACTACTGATAGTATTTCTTCAAATGATCTGCATTCCAGGGGTTTGAAAAAGGTTCCCCCTCTAAGTTTTCTAGCCTGTAGGTCCCTGGGACAACTTCATCGATGACCCTATATGGGCCATGCCAATTAGGATGGAGCTTGTTGGGCTTCTGCCAAGTCTTTTTAAGAACCAAGTCTCCCACTGCGATAGGCCTCTGTTTCACCCTTTGGTTGTAAAACCTTGCGGTCCTCTGCTGGTAGGAAGCTTGCCTTATCTCAGCATCCTCCCTTCTTTCCTCAACCAGGTCTAGGTCAAGTCTTCTCTCTTCCGCATTCCCCTGGGGGTCATACATTTGGACCCTATGAGTAGGAAACTCCACTTCGGTGGGGATGACTGCTTCTGATCCATAAGCTAACATGAATGGGGTCTCCCCGGTAGAGGTCCTTACTGTCGTCCTGTATGCCCACAATACTGCATATAACTCCTCGACCCATCTTCCTTTTGCCTCCTCAAGCCTCTTCTTAATCCCATCTAGGATTGTCCTGTTCGTAACTTCGGTTTGCCCATTGGCCTGAGGTCGGCCTGGAGTGGAGAAAAATTGTTTGATGCTTACCCTCTCACAGTACTTCTGCAGAGAGGCATTCTTGAATTGAGTCCCGTTATCCGAGATGAGGGTGTTAGGTAGACCATATCTGCATATCACATTCTTCCAGATGAACTGGAAGGTCTTCTGCTCTGTAATCGTGACCATCGGTTCGGCCTCTACCCACTTTGAAAAGTAGTCAATTGCTACGATGAGGAACCGATAGTTATTGACTGCCCTCGGTAAGGGTCCTACTAGGTCAATCCCCCATACTGCGAACGGCCATGGGGATGTAACAGAGGTAAGAGGCTGATGAGGTTGGTGAGGGATGGTAGCAAATCTTTGGCATTTGTCACACTTTTTAACGTATGCGGCAGCATCTTTTCCTAAGGTTGGCCACCAGTACCCCTGGGTTATTACCCTCTTCGCTAGGGATCTACCCCCAATGTGGCTTGAGCACGACCCTTCATGCACATCTTGCAAAATGGAAGGGACTTCTGAAGGATGCACACACCTAAGTAAGGGGAGCAGAAACCCCTTTTTGTACAGCGTGTCTCTGATGACAGTGAACTTTGCAGCCCTGTATCTCAGCTTCTTCCTCTCTTGACTTGCTTCTGGCATCTCTCCTCCTTTAATGTATCTGATCAGAGGATCCATCCATGAAGGTTCTTGAGAAACATTCATGCAAATGCCAAGTGTTCCCTCGTAGTCTTCTATAGTTGGTCGAAGCAAGATTTCTACAGGGACTGTCCTCCTTATGTCTGTCCTAGTAGCTGAGGCCAACCTTGCAAGGGCGTCAGCACGGCCATTGTCGAGCCTAGGTATCCTTTTGAATTTCACTTCTTTGAAGTTTTTCAGCAATGACCTCACCTGATCAAGATACCTAGCCATCCTCTCGTCTTTGGCCTCATAGGCTCCTAGTATCTGATTCACCACCAGCCTTGAATCACTGTGAACCAAAATTTGGCTGACACTAAGGGATTTGGCCAAGGAGAGGCCAGCTATCAAAGCCTCATACTCAGCCTCATTGTTGGAGGCTTTGAAATTGAACCTCAGGGCGTACTCGACGTCTGTGTCATCGGGTGCTGATAGTATCAGTCCAGCACCACTTCCGCTATCACAGGAGGACCCGTCAACGAAGAGGCTCCACGGAGTCTTTCCTTCAGAAAAATTTCCCTCAGAGAGGGACCCCTGTCTAAAGATGTATCTTCCCTCTTCGTTTTCAGTCACTTTCCTTCTAGCGGTGCTCGTCTCAGCCATTTCTGCGGGTGTGTCTTCTGTATCTGCCTTCCCGAGGGTCTCACCCTCGGCCTCATCTTCTTCCCATGTGAACTCAGCCACGAAGTCTGCCAAGGCTTGCCCCTTAATGGCTGTCTTAGGCTGATACACAATGTCAAATTCCCCCAACTCTATAGCCCAGGTCATTAGCCTTCCTGATTTTTTAGGCTTGTGTAGGACCTGCCTAAGAGGAGAGTCAGTAAGGATGACCATAGTATGGGACTGGAAGTATGGTTTCATCTTCCTTGAGGCATGGATCAAGGCATAGGCCAACTTCTCCATCCTCGGGTATCTCTGCTCTGCCCCCTGGAGTGCCTTGCTGTTGAAATATACGGGCTTCTGTATCCCATCTTCGTCTCTTACGATTGCTGCACTGATAGCGGATTCTGAGACAGCAAGGTACACGTACAGTCGTTCACCCTGCACGGGTCGTGACAGCAGCAAGGGAGACCCTAAGTATGATTTCAGCTGCTTGAAAGCCTCATCACACTCTTCGCTCCATTCAAAGGCTTTCCTGAGGATCTTGAAGAATGGTAGACACCTGTCTGTAGCCCTTGACACAAATCTGTTCAAGGCAGCCACTCTCCCTGTGAGCCTCTGAACGTCTTTAATGGACTTGGGGGTCTTTATCTCAATAAGGGCCTTTATCTTTTCAGGATTGGCCTCGATGCCTCTTTGATTGACAATGAACCCCAAGAACTTCCCCGCTCCGACCCCGAAGACACACTTGGCCGGATTGAGCTTCATTCTGTATTTGTCCATTGTATTAAAGGTCCTTTCCAGGTCTGCCACATGATCCTCTGCCTTCAGACTCTTAGTCAGCATGTCATCTACGTAAACCTCCATAGACTTCCCAATTTGGTCTTCGAACATTTTGTTTACGAGGCGCTGGTACGTTGCCCCCGCATTTTTTAGGCCAAAGGGCATGACCCTGTAACAGTATGTCCCCTTGTCAGTGATGAAGGCGGTCCTCTCCGAGTCCTCAGGGTTCATGAAAATCTGATTATACCCTGAGTAGGCATCCATGAAACTCATGAGCTCATGGCCTGCGGTAGCGTCTACCATCTGGTCGATGCGGGGGAGAGGGAAGCTGTCTTTGGGACAATGCTTGTTGAGGTCTGTGAAGTCCACGCACATTCGCCACTTCCCGTTGGCCTTTGGGACAATGACTGCATTGGACAACCATTCAGGGTAGATGACCTCTCTGATAAATTCAGCGTCTTCTAATTTTTTGACCTCATCCCTGATGACTTCGTACTTCTCTCTAGAGTAAATCCTCCTTTTCTGCTTTACCGGCTTCACTCCCTCTACCACATTGAGCTTGTGGCACATGATTTCAGGGTCGATCCCCGGCATATCTACATGACTCCACGCGAAGACGCTTCGCCTTCTCCTCAACAGTTTTATGAGGTCTTCCTTGATACTGGGATTCAGAGATTTGCCAACTTGGACGGTTTTTCCTGGGTCATCCTCATCGAGGATGATGGGTTCTACCTCCTCAGCGGCCTCTCCTTTTTTGAGCTTCGTCTCATCCCTGGGGTCTAGGGTATCAATGTTGTAAGTGGCTGTAGCCCTCTTGTGTGCCTCCCTTTCTTCAGCGGAGTTGTAGTAGCACTCTCTCGCTGTCGTCTGGTCTCCCTGAACTTCCCCCACCCCATAAGGGGTAGGGAACTTAACCATTTGGTGGACCGTGGACGGCACAGCTTCAAACCCCTTGAGGGCCACACGTCCCAGTATGATGTTGTATGCCGAAAACACATGCTCATCCAGCACAAAGAAACTGACCCTCTTGGTGAGCCATCTCGGCCACTTGTCCCCCATCCTGACATCAGCCTCATATACTCCTAGAGGGTGAACCTTCTCCCCACTGAACCCAATCAATGGATGATGGTATGGGACAAGTCTGGCACGACTGAGGCCCAAGGCCTTGAAGCATGGCCAAAACATCACATCTGCGGATGAGCCCCCATCCACCAGGATCCTCGGCACTTCGCACCCGTACACCCTGGTGGTGATGACGAGAGGGTCATCATGCGGGGCCAATAGGCCCTTGAAGTCCATTCTTGAAAATCCCACAATCAAAGTGTCCATATCAACCTTCTTCCTTTTTTCTGACTTGACCTCTACGGAGGTTGAGTGCACCGTCTTCATCACTGCCTTAGCCTCAGCGACATGGGCCTTCCTGTCGGCGACCTCAGACCCTCCTCCTGCTAAACCCCCGGAGATCATTCCCACCCCGAGCGAGATCATATTGAGCCTCTTGACAGGGCCTTGGTCGTCTCTCGGCGGGAGGTCAGGGTCGTCCTCATCATCAGAGGGGTCGTCCCCTCTTTTTTGAGGACCTTCTCTGCAGGTATCGACTCGCTTCTTTCTGGGGTCGTCCCCTCGGCCCCTCTTGAAGTCGGCTTTATCGACGTACTTTCTGAGCTTCCCTTCCTTCAGCATCTTCTCAATCTCATCTTTCAGAGCAAAGCATTTGTCTGTTACGTGGTCGTGGTCTTGGTGAAATTCACACCACAGGTTCCTATTTCTCTTGCCGGGGGCTGCCCTCAGCTTCTCAGGCCACTTCAGCGTTCGGTCACTCTTTATCTCATTGAGGATCTGTTCACAGCTGACCGTCAGAGGGGTGTACCCCGCGAACTTATCATCCATGGTCCTCTTCTTCCCCTCTTTGTTATTCTTGAGGTATTTATTCCCACTTGCACCTCCTTTTTCGTCTTCATGTTTTGCGGCCATCGCCTCTTCGGCGTTCATCACCTTCCCTGCTGTTGACAACAGCTCAGCCATCGTCCTCGGAGGGTCTTCGGCCAGCTTCCATAATAGCTTCCCCTTCTGGAGCCCTCCAATCAGGGCTATCATAGCTATGCTCTCCTCATAGTCTTCCACCTCCAGCTTCTCTTTATTGAATCTGGCTATGTAGTCTCTCAGAGTCTCGTTCTTTCCCTGCTTAACATAGAGCAGGTGTGTGGTCTTCTTCTGTGGCCTCACCCCAAAGCAAAAATTATGGATGAACAGGTCTGCCAACTGCTTAAAGCTTCCAATTGAATTTTTTGGAAGAGATGTGTACCAGACATGCGCAGCCCCTGTCAAGGTACCAGAGAAGGCACGACATCTCATCTCATCTGAGATAGAGTATATGTCTGCTGCGGATTGATACATCTCCACGTGGTGGACAGGGTTGGTGCTCCCATCGTATCTTGGGGTGACCACAGGAGGCCTGAACTTTGATGGCGTGGGGAAGTTGACTATCTTTGCCACAAAGGGTGAGCCTATGGTGTATCCCCTCTGAAGAGGGTCCCGGCTCTTCAGTATGTCGCCAATCTTATCCTCTAACCTCTGGATTGAGTCATTCCAGGGCCTCACAGGGTCGGCCTGGCCAATGTTATCCCCTGCTGCCTCTCGGAGGTGGATGGAGGGCTCCGCTATGGCAGGCCTGTGTCGGCTGTTTACTTCCCTTTGGCCGTCATCCCGTCTTTGGGGTCGGCCTTCTGCTTCTTTCCTAGATCTCGCTGCGCTTCTTGACTTGGACAACTTGTCCCGCAGGTCATTCACTGGGCCCAGCCTCTCGAAGGCCGACCCCCTGCTCAGGCGGTCAAAAGCAGAGCCTCTTGGGCGATCATCAGGGTTTGGTCTCCCGCACTTTCCTCTACTGTCCTGGAGAGGTCGTACAGTATTGTTGGAGACCTCATACGGCTCCCAGCATTCTACTGGAGCCTCTTCTTCCTCCAGATCGTCATACCTGTCCCCGGGGCAAGGGTTTCCTTGCCTCCCCAGGCGTAAACGCCGGGGGTCAGCCACATCCCTACGCCGCTGAGGGGGTGGCAGGTCTTTACGTGGTGCCTGGGGTGGTCCCCTGGCCTCATGCTGTCCTGGAGCTGCTGCCGGAGTAATCATCTCAGGTGAGACCCCCGGTGGTCTCAGTATGTTCTGACTTAGGGCTGTGAACTGCTCCTGCATCATCCGCTGGCTGGCTGCCAGAGACTTTAGGGCTGCTGCCACATCTGCCATCTCAGACTGAGGCGGCGGCTGACTGGAACTGGGTCTTCCCCCATCATCCGGCGGGGGAAGTGGTGGCGGTGGCATCTCAGGTGCCATGTGCTTGAGCTATGAAGAGCTGAACTGAAGAAAATACTGGTTAGCTTGGGAACCTTAGTGGGTCTCTTTCAATGGTGAAACACCTCCTCTCAGGGGGAGTGTTGGTTCACCACCAGAGTGCCCAGTGAGGTCAAGCTGTACAAAGGAAGAGATGTCTTCTCGTTCCCACAGACGGCGCCAAACTGATGATGCTAAGATTTAGCACCACCAGGTAAGTGTTAGTGAGCTCAATCAGTAGCAGCCATGGCAGCCATGGAGATGTATAAGTGTATAAGTATGTAGAAGGGGATGAGTATAAGAGGAAATTAGACAATGATGTATAGTGGTTCAGCCAATTTGGCCTACATCCACTGTGAGTGTGTGATCCACTAAGTATGGGCACTAATGGCCTTGGATACAATGCACATAACCCTCTCTATCTCTCTACTACGTGTGTACAAGCAGAGTTTTATCTAGGGCTACTGTTCATGGATCGATCCCCTGTAGGGTTAGGGGTGACAAGTATATATAGGTCTTGGGGGGTGTAGTGTACCCCCCAAGTAAGCATGGTGCATGTGAATAATGATCTAGCCAATCCCCTGTTGACACCTGTAGATGCCAAATGATGACATAATATTCCCTCACGTGAGGGGGTGATTCGGTTGTAACGGTCTTCCACGTGTCATATGAGCCTCACGCGCACTGTTCCACGCGTCTCCCAAACCACGCGCTGTCATGACGTCACCCTCGGCCTATGAGCCGAGGCCGAGGGCAAAGTTTCTTCCGGCAGTGAGTCTGGCTTGATTCTGTCCTCGTACTGTCGTACCCTCGTAGGGTCGGCCGGAGCCTGGTGAGGGGTCGGCCCCTCGCAGGATCGTCTAGAGCCTGTTGAAGGGTCGGCCCCTCGTAGGGTCGTCTGGAGCCTGGTGAAGGGTCGGCCCCTCGTAGGGTCGTCTGGGTCTGGTGAAGGCTAGTTGGGGCCTGGTGAAGGGTCGGCTCCTCTTAGGGTCGTCCGTTGTGGAGGCGATCCTCCTAGAACATAAACGGGTATATCAATATGATTGAGTCAATTTTCCTATCGAATCGATTCAGACCAATTAATTACGCATCCATGATTTGGTTGTCTTAGTATAAATTCATGGTGTGTGATTTTTGTAACATCAATTTTTTCCATTTTTGTATAAAAATCTGAAAAATAAAAAAATAGATTGTTTGCCTTGGTTTATCATGACACCCCGATTTGCTTTATGTGATTCATTCTTTTCCTTGTGTATTTCGGACAAATAAAAAGGGGTAGAATGATTTTATGGGGAGTTTATGTATGTGGGAGATTTGATTATGCTTACATGTTTTATGTTTATCATTTCAAACTCGATACGTCACGAGGTATTTGCTTTGTCTCATGTGTGTAGGAACAATTGAAGATTTTTTGATTGCACACCCTGATGAGAAAAATCTTGGAATTTTGAAAAGTTGATTGTTGAAGCATCATTTGAAAAGTTTGAAGACTTGACAGTTTATCTTTCCACTTTTGAGTTTATGGGAGGGTAGATTTGTAAATCTCATTTAAGCATTTGATAATTTTGATATTTTTATTTTGTATCGGAATAGACATATGGGGAGATTTGTAAGGACATTGTCCATTACAATTAAGTATGTTATATACCGCTACAAGTTGCTACAAGTCGTCGAAGGATTGAGAAGCTTACATCGATAAAGATGAATCCGAATTTCGAGAAGACTTCAACATTCAAGCCCAATGAGGATGACTTTGGTAAAACGTGTTTAAGTTTCATTTACATTTCGCATTAAAAGTGTTGGGATATTTTTTATAAAAATAAAAATGATATTTTGGAACTTTTAATAAAGTTTTTTATTTTTTAAAAAACATTTTATCATAAAACATTTTGGATAAACCTTTTATGATCTCGTAAACAGTCTTAAGTTTTGAGGTTTCTCCAACATATATAAAAGACAAAAGCTTTTTGGGATACATGTATGATATCGTTTGAACGACATCGTACCTGGTTCGAACGCGATCGTATCTTGCTCAAATGACAGCGTATGTCGTTCGAACGAGATGTGGTTTAAGTTGACACGCCACCGCTTTAATTTTTTTTATAAATAAGGGTGTCGGACTTCTAATTTTCGTGTGGAGAAACAATGGTTTTAAACAGAATACGATTTTGAGTGTTTTGGTTTATTCTCCAACATTTGAGGGTTCATAACTTTTGTTTTACAATTCACAATCCCAATAGCTTTTATGTGAGTTGTTTTTGTGGAACCAAAAGCATAGTTTGCTATTGTTCATACTTTGTGGGGAGATCTCTACAACCGAGACCTGCGTGCTATTGTGGAGTGAGTCTCTATGGAATTTTATGACTGCGTGTCATTAGGGAGTACTGCGGTTCATGTATAGGTTCGCTGAGTGTGAACTTATTGCTGATGACATCAACCGACGCATGCGGGTATTCGAGTGTCAAACTGTATGTCAATGTAACCGTGTAAGTTGCGATTTATAGTTATAGTGAGATAAAAAGGTTTTGCCCTGAGGGGATTTTCCTGAACTTTGTGTCGCATATTTTATCTATGTTGGTTTGACACTGCACGCACGTTGTTATTTGAGTTTAAGGGATGAATTGATTTGACTCATAAATTGACTCTAATTAAATAAGTTTGTGAATGGAATTTGCGCAACTATTTAAATCTTTATCGCACATAAGGTCTTTGAATTAGGTTGATGATCCTATGTGTATTTGGAGAATTCTTATTCTGGGATTGAAGTTAAATCCATGGGATATTTAGTTCTATATGTACGGTTAAAGTGGTATATCTTATTAGTTTATGCGTATTGGTGATATCTATATATGCTTTGTGCGCTATTTATGGATATACAATTAGTATGTTTGTATTCATGCGGAATATATCGGTAGGGATTTAATTGGATTCTTTTGAGGGACCAGTTGCTACAATCATGGTTGATGATGAAGGTTGACTAAATGTTTGTATACCAATCCTACATGATTGTTAGCCAACCGTATCACAAGTGGGAGATAGGGAATGCTTAATTGATCAAGTAGTCTTGGTATGTGATTTACACAATTATGTGATGACATGGTGATTTACCCTTTACTTTATGTGTGGATGTTATGAAATCCATTGGGAGTGGATATTCCTATGGATTAACCTGATAAATGCATGAGAGAGGTCCCTGAAGGTTTGAGCCTTTGAGTGATACTTATAGGAGTGGAGATTCCTATGTATGTATGTATTTAGTTCATCAATGGATGTATTCATATGAGGATTTTGTGTGTGATACTATTATGGATGTGATGTTGTTACTTATTGGTTATGACGTTATATATAGTTACTACATACAATTCATAACTCTTTTGCATATTTACTATATCTTACTTGTTAGTCGGGACTGAGATTTTCACATTATACTATTGTGAGTTCTTAGGATTTTATTATATAGAGATGTAATTGGTGTGATCCTAAGCCTACAATATCCCATCCCTAACTTATCAGATTTTTAAAATTTTGAAATTACACGAATACACGTGTTAAACAACCAAACTCTCCACATGTCTTTTTATTTTAAAAATAAAAAATCTCCTAAGAATCTGTAAAAATGGTTTTAACACCAAGCACAACCCTTTTTTATGTCTCTTTATCATTATTTATCTTTCATATATGATCCTTTCATTCATCTCCAACATTCTTATACATTTTATCACCCGCTCCACTATCTTTCCTTGGACAGTACCTTATTGGCACATGCGACTTGCATCACAAATAAGTTACTCTCTCTCTCTCCATCTCTCAATTTTTTATTATTTTCATATATGTTCGATCGGAGATTTAATACAAGTGTTTTACAATTTCAGGTTTCCCATTCCGGTAAGTGGATCCCTCTATGTTTGGTTCCATTTACACTATCAATTTAATTTTTCTTTTCCTGTTATGTTTGTGTAATACCCCGTACTTTTATTGATATTTATTTATGGAATTAATTAAATTAAATGTGAATTAATTGAGAATTCATCCGGATAAAATACTAACGAAATGTGAGTTGGTATTTGATTATAATGTGTATTGTCGCGAGACTGAAATACGGCAATTTGAGAAATTTAGTTGGGACGCGCGTGTGAGTCGCGTCAAGAATGTAATTATTTAAATTAAAAAGTGAATTTTATTTTTATCAACCGAATGATCATTTTGAGTGCGCCAACGTGTCCGGAAGGGTCAAAATAATCAGAAAACACTAACCGGGGGTTTAGTTTGGGTCCCGGGGAATTTTTGGGCCATACCAGCAACTTAAAAGGGTATTTTAGTAATTTTGAAATTTGGAGAAATATAACCACCGAATTTTGAGAATTAAATATGGGATATTTAATAACCCACTAAACCATTACCATCACTTAACTGATTAGAGGACTACGGGAGTTATAAGAGGAAGTTAGGAGAGGTTCCCAAAAGAGAAAACCATAACCACCATCTTCAACCTTCAACCTTGGGAGATATTGTAGAGAAAGAGAGAGCAACCTTCAACATTCAACATCAAATTCATAGAACAATCCGAGGCAAGTGGTTTAATTACGTTAATTTCAAGCGAATGCTTCTTCCATGCTTAGAAATTTATATAATTGCATTGTATTGGGAGATTTATAAAAACCCATGAAATTGGAGTTAGAAATTCAGGATTTGATATAGGGATTGCATGTAGAATTGTTATTGGGTGATTATACTAAAAGAAATACGACTTTTTATGATGCAAAAACGGATTTATTAAGGGAAATAGAAGACTTTAAATTTCTAGGGTTCATACTCATAAGGTTTGGGGAAAATTGGGGATATATGAAAATTATATGTTGTTTAGGAAGATTGGCCCCTATATAAATGTTAAAATATGACCTAAGAAGGTTTAGTAATGTTGGGGAACCTTAAAATACAGTTGGGATGATTTCTAGATGAGTTT
The DNA here is from genome assembly GCA_949130495.1 of Sambucus nigra. Classification (NCBI taxonomy): domain Eukaryota; kingdom Viridiplantae; phylum Streptophyta; class Magnoliopsida; order Dipsacales; family Adoxaceae; genus Sambucus; species Sambucus nigra. The sequence goes on along the minus strand of OX422215.1, from coordinate 610,461,771 downwards.
AGAGGTGAAGAAAATTTGGAAAAACGGAGTAGGAAATTCTGGGCTCGAAACTGGCATCTTGTTAGAAGACCTGCCCAGGTCGTTCGAACTAGCTCGTTCGAACGAGCTTCTAACGAGGTGACAGTCTGCCTTCTAACGAGTGGGTAGTTCGTTCGATGCCTTTCGTTCGAACGAACCCTCATTCAATGCCCTTTCGTTCGAACGAACTCTCATTCGAACGACCTCGTTCGAACGAGAATTCTAACGAGTTGACAGAATGGCCTTTTTGGCCTGATTTGATTTCTAGTGTCCCGTAACCTTGTTTAATTGATGAGATAACCTTCCCTTGTTAACTAATTGTTATAGTTGGGAGATTTGGGATATATTGAGGAGTAAAATATAGAAGAGTGGTTTGAACCAAATAATATTTGTTGATTAGGACGCGAGTGACAAATCACAAGGCGAGGATAATTGATGACTTAAATATATATAAACCGGGGTTATGTGATTGATGTAATATTAAAAGTCGGTATGAGAACGAGAAGTATACCACTAATAAAAGATGGAAATTACAAAGATGTGTGCTTGCTTAGTATATATGATTTTATGTGTATGACATACCTACCATACTTGCTATCACGGGAGGTTTGCGTTCGTTTAGGGCCATCTAATCTTTCTGTGCCTACGGGGGGGATTTGGATTGGTACCTCGAGGACATAGGTCAGAGAAGGACTTATTGTGAAGTTAATAAGTCTGCTGATCATGGGAGCGTAGGTATGTGCGTGACCCATGTGATGTGAACTATGTTCGCCTCCATTGTTTGTGATTTGCTATTATCTGAGAACGATTCCTGAGAGATTCGGAATGCGTAATCCTTATGTACGTGATGTACCGGGATGGGATAGCAGAGTATGTGTGCACCGCAGCTTAGCCTCGGGGTGCTAGTATTGTATATCTATGATGTGAATAATATACAGTTAAATGAAAAGACTTGTCACGTTTATATTGTGAAGTATAATTATCGTAACGAACGCTAAAGATAAAAAGGGATAACCTGTAGTGAATGGTATTGCTAATAAATGAGAATCCGAGAATTATAGTAAAACTCTCTATTTAATTGATGAAGTTGGAATTAAAGCACGAATAGAGTAGAAAGGTTAAAAATCATTTTGGTTTAGATAGATATGAGGATCACTTGAATGGGTACGGTACGTTAGGAGTGCACAAATAGTCGAGAGGTGAGTATTTCATGCGAGAGCACGTCCTAACATGTATTTTGCATTCATTGTTTTAATGTTATTAAATCACTTGCTGTTTTTAAAATATTCTCCACATTCGGGCTCTGACCCGTTTGCTTTAAAATCTATTTTTGTAAAAACCTTTTTAGGTGCCCAGCCACAAGGACACCATGCATAGGAATTCTATTCAGGTGATGAGCTATAGCTGTTGTGGAAGTTACAGGGCCTTGACAGTAAACGCCTCCTTTTCTAGTCTTGACTCCATGTTCAGTTTTATCATTTGTAGGGCATGTCGCCCATTTCCTTTAGAGACATTTTATATTTCAGTTATTCAGACTTTGGTTTGTAATTAATTCAGGATGCAGACTGTTTTATTTATTTCAGTATTGGGATTGTTGTGGGGGGTATTTCCTCCAGATTCATTATTATTTGTTGGTTATTCTATTGTGACTTTATTCTGTATGGTTATGTCAACTTTTATATTTTCACTTATTGCATGTTAATCAGATTTAACTTAAATTTGACAACTCACTTTTTAAATACTAGGTGGTTAGTAACTATTAAAATGTTTTCGACAGTGATGCTATTAACTGAACCAACTTGACATTTTGTATTAATTTAATAAAGGAGTAGCTACCTGGTATTTAATTAGTCGGGGTGTCACAGGTGGTATCAGAGCATCAGGTTCTAGTGTCCTTAGGATCTGTACGGCTTATTATGTTTTCGCTGAGCTTTCTTTGATGTAGAGCCTTATATTTTAGGACTGTTGTATTCCTTTGTATATGTTCCGCTCTTCAGCTATTTTGAGTTTATAGCTGCAAACTTATAGACTTTACTCTTATTTCAGATGCCTCCACGACGTGCGCAACGGGTTCCTAGGAATGCACAGCCAGAGCCACAGCCAGCGCCAGTACAGGGCACCATGAATGCCGCCGAGGTTGCAACTATTATAGCCCAAGCGGTAAATGCCGCCCTAGCCGTTGTACAACAGGCACCATCCCAGGCGCCGGTAGCCGCGCCAGTTCAGGCACATGCATTCCCGTTTGCTTGGGAACGCGTTCGTGATGCTTTTCAGAAAGCACACCCTCCGGAGTTTGCAGGTAGCTCTGATGTTGTGGTATCCAGCCAGTGGAGGAAAGATATTCAGAGGCACTTGAGGATGTATGAGTGCACCGATGTTCAGAAGCAGATACTAGCTACTTTCAAGCTAGTGGGATCTGCATTGCAGTGGTGGGAGTCCATTACCACCGCAGAGGAGACGGATACTCTCACTATACAGGAGTTTTGGGTGCGGTTCGACCGCAAATATTTTCCGTCAGCTGTTCACACGGAGATGAGGAGGAAACTGATGAACCTCAAGCAGGAGGGAAAGACTGTGGCCGAGTATGAGGCCGAATTCACTAATTTACTGAACATTGTTCCAGATGAAATACCGATTGAGGCGAAGAAGATTCATAAATTCACAGATGGATTGACTTGGAGGATCCGTCAGCATTTGTTGGGGAATCTCTCATTGGCCACTTATTCTGACGTGGTTAACGCTGCACTGCTACACTGCCAGGATCACCGCTTTCACATGACTGAGAGCAAAAGATCAGGAGAGTCCATCCATCAGGGCAGGACTGGGGGAAATGGTGCCAGCGGGGCACAATCTGCTCAGGGACAGTACAGGCAGGGTGACTAGGGTTCCCAGCAGGGGGATTCTAAGAGGTTCAGATCGAGAAATTTCATAAATGGATAGGGAGGTTTCAGGCAGGGCCATCAGGGTCCGAACGGCCATCAGGGCCAACAGGGTCAGAATGGTCAGCAGCAACAGTTTCAGCAGGGCCAGCATGGCCAGGGGAGGAACGGTAACGGCCACCAGGGCCAAGGGCAGCAGGGACAGCGAGGGGGACACTTCCCAGGGTGCTCGACAGGAGCTACAGAGGCCTATGTTTCTCGCCGCCCTCCCAGCACCACCACAGATGGCAGCACTACCACCCGTGCTAGCGGTCCCAGTTCAGCAGGGACAACTTCAGTATGGGAGAGTGTATCAGCTCCAGCATGCCGCGGCCCCAAAGGATTCACCAGCCATTGAGGGTATGTTCTCTATTCAGGGGACTATGGGGAGCATTTTATTTGACACGGGGGCCACACATTGTTTCATTGTTATGAGATTTGCACGCACCATTGGGTTGTTAGACACCACCGAGAGCACGGTTACTTGTGTAGATTCATCGTTGAGTAGGGGTTCCGTGATTTCCCTTATATGTAGAGGCATGGGTATAGAGATCGGGAGGTTTACTTTACCCGTGGATATGTTAGTGTTAGAGATGATCGAGTATGATGCCATTATTGGTATGGATTGGCTAGTTGCGTACCGAGCCATGATTGACTGTTTTAGTAGGAGTATTATCTTTGCCATTCCCGGGCAGGAGATGTTTTTAGTGGCGATGCCTCGCCCTGAGGGAGGATCGTCCACTCACTTGTACTATATAGAGGAGGAGACCTCTAAGGAAGTGGTGATACCACTTGATTCGATTCCGGTTGTTCGAGAGTTTGCCGATGTATTTCAGGATATACCTGGACTACCTCCGAGTAGAGAGATAGATTTTGTGATCGATTTGACGCCGGACAGTCGACCTATTGCCCGCGCACCTTACTGTATGGCTCCAGTCGAGATGAGAGAGTTACGGGATCAGATCGATCAGTTGTTGGGTCAGGGATTTATCCGGAGGAGTACTTCACCGTGGGGTGCCCCTGTGTTGTTCGTAAAAAAGAGGGATGGATCGTTGAGGTTGTGTGTGGATTACCGAGAGTTGAATAAGATCACGATACGGAATAAGTATCCGTTGCCCCGAATCGATGACTTATTCGACCAGCTGAGAGGAGATTCTTTCTTCTCAAAGATTGATTTGCGATCAGGATACCATCAGTTGCGTATCAGGGAAGAGGACGTCTCGAAGACTTATTTCTTAACGAGATATGGTTCCTACGAGTTTCGGGTTATGCCTTTTGGCTTGACCAATGCTCCAGCCGTGTTTATAAACTTGATGAATAGGGTGTTCAGAGAGTTCTTAGACCAGTTCGTCATTGTCTTCATCGATGACATTCTGGTTTACTCCCAGACAGAAGAGGAGCATGCCGAGCATTTGAGGCAGATTTTGCAGACACTACGTCAGAACGAGCTGTATGCAAAGTATGAGAAGTGTGGGTTTTGGCTGCAGGAGGTTCAGTTTTTGGGGCATATTATTTCAGACCGGGGGATATCTGTTGATCCGGGAAAGGTATCCGCGGTGAGGGAGTGGGGACAACCCACGACACCGACTGAGATCGGTAGTTTCTTGGGCCTAGCAGGATGCTACAGGAGGTTTATTCGGGGTTTCTCAAAGATAGCGGGTCCTTTGACACATCTGACTCGCAAGGGTGTGCCATTCATTTGGAGCGATGCCTGTCAGTTAGCATTCGATGAGTTAAAGGATAAGTTAACCTCAGCACCTGTGTTAGCATTGCCGAGACTGGGAGTTGAGTATTTAGTCTACACCGATGCGTCCTTACAAGGACTTGGAGGTGTATTGCAGTAGGAGAGTCAGGCCATAGCTTATGTTTCCCGTAAGCTTAAGCCTCATGAGAAGAATTACCCCACCCATGACTTGGAGTTAGCGACAGTTGTATTTGCACTTCGGATTTGGAGACATTATCTCCTTGGGGAGAAGTTCCGATTATTCACGGACCACAAGTCCCTACAGTACCTATTCACGCAGAAGGAGTTGAATATTCGGCAGCGGAGGTGGCTTGAGTTTGTGAAGGATTATCAGTTTGATATCCAATATCACCCGGAGAAGGCTAACGTGGTAGCAGATGCATTGATCCGTAGACCAGTAGATGAGGTGGCCGAGGTGTGGAAGGCTAAGTGGAAGGAGTTGGTACACCAGGATACAGTGGCCCGATCGTTCATGTCTGTGATGACAGTTACACCACAGATTGTCACGAAGGTGGTAAAGGCACAGGCAAATGACTCATTCTGTCAGGAGCAGATAGTTCGATTACTAGCAGAGGGAGCAGAATCCTATACCGTTAGCTCAGACGGGGGATTACGCTTCAATGGGAGACTAGTCGTTCCGAAAGGGGAAGACTTGCGACACGAGGTGATGGCAGAGTCGCACGGCTCACGGTTCGCTAATACACCCCGGTGGGGATAAAATGTACCAAGACATGAGACGCCAGTATTGGTGGAGTGGGATGAAGAGAGATATTGTCGTGTTTGTTTCTAAATGCGCCACTTGTCAGCTGGTAAAAGTGGATCATCAGAGATCGGCAGGACTTCTACAACCATTAGAGGTCCCGATGTGGATGTGGGAGAGCATCTCCATGGACTTTATCACGGGGATACCTACGTGGAAGAGGGGTCACGACTCCATTTGGGTAATTGTGGACAGGTTGACTAAAGTCGCTCATTTTCTTCCCGTAAGGACAGACTACACTACGGGACAGTATGCCCAAATTTTTATTGCAGAAATAGTGAGACTTCACGGTGTGCCCCTAAATATCATGTCTGACTGAGATAAGATATTTTTTTCACGGTTTTGGGAGAGTTTTCAGGAGGCCATGGATACGGAATTGCGGTTGAGTATGGCTTATCATCCGTAGACCGATGGGCAAACCGAGTGTACAAATCAGATGTTGGAGGATATCTTGCGTATGTGCATCATTGACTTTGGGGGTGGATGGGAGCAGTATCTTCCACTGGTGGAGTTTGCTTACAATAACTCCTACCAGTTCACCATTGGCATGACTCCATTTGAGGCGTTGTATGGTAGGCCTTGTCGTTCCCCAGCATGTTGGTTAGAGGTGGGGGACAACAAACTACTTGGGCCGGAGGTGATTCAGGATATTTCGGCAAGGATAGAATTGATACGGAGTCGCATTCGGGTAGCTCAGGATCGGCAGAAGAGCTATGCTGATGCGAAGAGGTTCTTCAGGGAGTTCAAAGTGGGGGACCAGGTTTTACTCAAAGTATCTCCTATGAAGGGGATTATGCGTTTTGGGAAGAAGGGGAAACTGGCACCGAGATATGTGGGGCCATTTCCTATCATCGAGCGGATTGGGTCCGTTGCATATAGACTTGGGTTACCGGAGCATTTGCACAGGATTCATGATGTGTTTCATATTTCCTCTCTAAGGAAATATCTTAGAGACGATTTCGCTCATTCTCACATTGCTTTGGAGGACATCGACCTCCAGCCTAATAGCTCCTACGAGTAGGGGCCGATTGCTATTTTGGACCGAAGCGAGCGAAAATTGCGGTCAAAGATAGTACCGTTGGTACGTGCTCAGTGGCGGCATCATAATGCCTAGGAGTCCACATGGGAGCGCGAGGATGAGATGCGCGAACATTATCCAGAGTTATTTTTACCACGTACTTTCTAGTTCCGAATTTCGGGATGAAATTCTGTTATTAGGAGGGAAGTATGTAATACCCCGTACTTTTATTGATATTTATTTATGGAATTAATTAAATTAAATGTGAATTAATCCGGATAAAATACTAACGAAATGTGAGTTGGTATTTGATTATAATGTGTATTGTCGCGAGACTGAAATACGGTAATTTGGGAAATTTAGTTGGGACGCGCGTGTCAGTCACGTCAAGAATGTAATTATTTAAATTAAAAAGTGAATTTTATTTTTATCAACCGAATGGTCATTTTGAGTGCGCCAACGTGTTCGGAAGGGTCAAAATAGTCAGAAAACACTAACCTGGGGTTTAGTTTGGGTCCCGGGGCATTTTTGGGCCATACCAGCAACTTAAAAGGGTATTTTAGTAATTTTGAAATTTGCGGAAATACAACCAACGAATTTTGGGAATTAAATATGGGATATTTAATAACCCACTAAACCATTACCAGCACTTAACTGATTAGAGGACTACGGGAGTTATAGGAGGAAGTTATGTGAGGTTCCCAAAAGAGAAAACCATAACCACCATCTTCAACTTTCAACCTTGGGAGAGATTGTAGAGAAAGAGAGAGCAACCTTCAACATTCAACATCAAATTCATAGAAAAATCCGAGGCTAGTGGTTTAATTACGTTAATTTCAAGCGAATGCTTCTTCCATGCTTAGAAATTTATATAATTGCATTGTATTGGGAGATTTATAAAACCCATGAAATTGGAGTTAGAAATTCAGGATTTGATATAGGGATTGCATGTAGAATTGTTATTGGGTGATTATACTAAAAGAAATACGACTTTTTATGATGCAAAAACGGATTTATTAAGGGAAATAGAAGACTTTAAATTTCTAGGGTTCATACTCATAAGGTTTGGGGAAAATTGGGGATATATGAAAATTATATGTTGTTTAGGAAGATTGGCCACTATATAAATGTTAAAATATGACCTAAGAAGGTTTAGTAATGTTGGGGAACCTTGAAATACAGTTGGTATGATTTCTAGATGAGTTTAGAGGTGAAGAAAATTTGGAAAAACGGAGTAGAAAATTCTGGGCTCGAAACTGGCATCTCGTTAGAAGACCTGCCCAGGTCGTTCGAACTAGCTCGTTCGAACGAGCTTCTAACGAGGTGACAGTCTGCCTTCTAACGAGTGGGTAGTTCGTTCGATGCCTTTAGTTCGAACGAACCCTCGTTTGATGCCCTTTCGTTCGAACGAACTCTCGTTCGAACAACCTCGTTCGAACGAGAATTCTAACGAGTTGACAGAATGGCCTTTTTGGCCTGATTTGATTTCTAGTGTCCCGTAACCTTGTTTAATTGATGAGATAACCTTCCCTTGTTAACTAATTGGTATAGTTGGGAGATTTGGGATATATTGAGGAGTAAAATATAGAAGAGTGGTTTGAACCAAATAATATTTATGGATTAGGACGCGAGTGACAAATCACAAGGCGAGGATAATTGATGACTTAAATATATATAAACCGGGGTTATGTGATTGATGTAATATTAAAAGTCGGTATGAGAGCGAGAAGTATACCACTAATAAAGGATGGAAATTACTAAGATGTGTGATTGCTTAGTATATATGATTTTATGTGTATGACATACCTACCATACTTGCTATCACGGGAGGTTTGCGTTCGTTTAGGGCCATCTAATCTTTGTGTGCCTACGGGGGGGATTTGGATTGGTACCTCGAGGACATAGGTCAGAGAAGGACTTATTGTGAAGTTAATAAGTCTGCTGATCATGGGAGCGTAGGTATGTGCGTGACCCATGTGATGTGAACTATGTTCGCCTCCATTGTTTGTGATTTTCTATTATCTGAGAACGATTCCTGAGAGATTCGGAATGCGTAATCCTTATGTACGTGATGTACCGGGATGGGATAGTAGAGTATGTGTGCACCGCAGCTTAGCCTCGGGGTGCTAGTATTGTATATCTATGATGTGAATAATATACAGTTAAATGAAAAGACTTGTCACGTTTATATTGTGAAGTATAATTATCGTAACGAACGCTAAAGATAAAAAGGGATAACCTGTAGTGAATGGTATTGCTAATAAATGAGAATCCGAGAATTATAGTAAAACTCTCTATTTAATTGATGAAGTTGGAATTAAAGCACGAATCGAGTAGAAAGGTTAGAAATCATTTTGGTCTAGATAGATATGAGGATCACTTGAATGGGTACGGTACGTTAGGAGTGCACAAATAGTCGAGAGGTGAGTATTTCATGTGAGAGCACGTCCTAACATGTATTTTGCATTCATTGTTTTAATGTTATTAAATCACTTGCTGTTTTTAAAATATTCTCCACATTCGGGCTCTGACCCGTTTGCTTTCAAATCTATTTTTGTAAAAACCTTTTTAGGTGCCCAGCCACAAGGACACCATGCATAGGAATTCTATTCAGGTGACGAGCTGTAGCTGTTGTGGAAGTTACAGGGCCTTGACAGTAAACGCCTCCTTTTCTAGTCTTGACTCCATGTTCAGTTTTATCATTTGTAGGGCATGTCGCCCATTTCCTTTAGAGACATTTTATATTTCAGTTATTCAGACTTTGGTTTGTAATTAATTCAGGATGCAGACTGTTTTATTTATTTCAGTATTGGGATTGTTGTGGGGAGTATTTCCTCCAGATTCATTATTATTTGTTGGTTATTCTATTGAGACTTTATTGTGTATGGTTATGTCAACTTTTATATTTTCACTTATTGCATGTTAATCAGATTTAACTTAAAATTTGACAACTCACTTTTTAAATACTAGGTGGTTAGTAACTATTAAAATGTTTTCGACAGTGATGCTATTAACTGAACCAACTTGACATTTTGTATTAATTTAATAAAGGAGTAGCTACCCGGTATTTAATTAGTCGGGGTGTACCAGTTTGGGGCTATTGGTGCAAGGTTATTTTTATTTGTATCTTAATTTTGTATGCGTATTGATGAGTGCATTATTTTGTATATTTTATACCCAAATTTATACTTTGTTATTCCCATTTTATTTCATTAATAAGTTCTTGGATCATTTTATTAAAAAGAAAAAAATGCAAGAATGATTGAATTTGGATTCAAAACGCCAATTTTAAGCCAAAATGGGCATTTCGATAATTTTATAATATTCTTGTGCTAATATGTGAAAAAAATTGCCTTGTGAAAATTTTGGAGGTAATGATGGAATTTGGTCCAAATTAATAATCAACTCGAAAAAGGCGCGAAAAAGCTAATTCTTACGATCGTTAGAAAAGTTATGTTTACACTTGTGAAATCGTAAAAAAAAGTCGACAATTTTTATTCTCCGATTTGGACGAAACTCGGCATGTGTGTTCAGTAGACAAATATAAGAGTCCTCGAGTGGGGGGAAATTCGGTCCCTTATCCCAATTCAGAGATTAAAGAGGTGGAGTGATAGGTTCTAACACTGATGGACCAATTAAGGAGAGTTTTACCACAACTCAAACACCTCATCCCTCGCCCTATAAAAAAGACCCTTGGGCTCACAATTTTAGGAAGAATTTTAGGGAGAAATTTTTAAGTGAATGTATTCAATTTGAGGACCAAGTTTTTATCATTTTTTAGAGGACTGAAGATTATTATGAGAGAACTTATTGTATGTTTGATTATTAATGAAAATTTCTACTATTCTTGCAATTACTCTTTCCTTATAATAGCTTAATTCTTCTATTAGGATTATTGATGAGCGCATTATTTTGTATATTGTATACCCAAATTTATGCTTTGTTAGTCCCATTTTAGTGTATTTAATAAGTTCTTAGGACTATTTTATTAAAAAGAGAAAAAATGCGAGAATGATTAAATTCATATAGAAAATGGCAATTTTAAGTAAAAAATGGGCACTTCGATAATTTTATAATCTTCTTGTGCTAATTTGTGAAAAAAATTTGCCTAGTGAAATTTTTGCAGATAATGATGGAATTTGGTGCAAATTGATGATCAATTCAAAAAAGGTACGAAAAAGCTGATTTTTACAGTCGTTCGAAAAAAAGCTATTTTTACACGTGAAATCGTAAAAAGTCATAAATTTTTATTCTCCGATTTGGACGAAACTTGACATGCGTGTTCAGCAAGAAAAGATAAGAGTTTTCGTCCAAAGATTAAAGAGGTGGATAAGTGGCTACCAACACTATTCGGCCAATCAGAAAGAGTCCCACCACAACTCAAATACCTCACCACTTGTCCTATAAAAAGGACCCTTGGGCTCATAATTTCGGGGACAGTTAGAGAGGAATTTCGTGGAGGATTTCGGGGAGCAACTTTGAGTGATTGTAATCAATTTGAGGGCCAAGTTTTTATCATTTTTTTAGAGGATTGGAGATTGTTGTGAGAGAACTATTTGTAAGTTTGGTTTATTAATGAAGATCTCTACTCATTCTTGAAATTTCTCTTTCATTATGGTATCTTGATTCTTATATTAGGAGTAGGGTGAAGTTTACCATAGTTAGCTAATATTGTCACGTTAATTTTATCGTTGTTTATTCCCTACTTGTTTTAATTGTTATTAAAGATTCAGTATTCATTTTAATGCGACACGAGAGTGTGTTTAAAAACCTTCAAGATTGTTTTGTCAAATCAAGTTTTGAAATTTAAAGATAGTAATTTTTTATGGATTATGCTTTCACTTTGATTGTTTTGATGGTCCATGTTTAAATACATTTGCGAATTTTAAAACTTGTGTTTTCTAAGGGAATAGGGATTTTAGTCGTCTATTAGAGACGTTAAACATATTTCAGACATAACTGTCATTTTTTTCGAATTAAATGCGAAGAGAGTTGGTTTAATTTGAGTTATAAAAAGGAAATGACAATGTTAAATTAGTGTGCAATATTAGTTATGTGATAAATGGACCCCGAATCTTAATTATTTCCTAATTGTTTACAAATATCTTGTGTTACTCTTATTTATCGTAGTTGCTTTTATTTAATGTAGTTCATAATCATTCTCTATCCCATTTAGTCTAGTTGGACAGTCACAATTAATTTGCATGAAAAATTGACAAATCTCTGTGGGTTCGACCCGTACTTACGCTCGCTATTCTATAATAGCCCGTGCACTTGCGGTATTTTATAAAATTGACAACAAGTTTTTGGCGCCGTTGTCGGGAATTTGACAATTTTTTTAAAAAAAAGTTATGATTTTCGGATTAGTTTGTTTTACTTTTTGCAATTTTTTTAGTAAAAATTTCATTAAAAAAAAAACTCTTAGCGAGGCTCGAATTAAAAGCTACTCCAACGCGAACTTGTCAAATCGACTATGTTTCACCTTTTCTAGGATTGGCGGTTTTTAATGAGTCTTCGTGCCGACCACCTACCTGGAGGTGAAATGGGAATTTGAGGAAACAACCGTAGTTGGTCGTCTTTTAAATTCTCCCTTGTCAAAGAGTAGGAGCTATCCTAGATAAATAAATAAATTCATGTGTTGTAAATTGCAATGGGTGATCCTCATATTATTATTCCGTCATCTTTCTCACATTCCTCAATGGATCCTGTGGACGTGTTTTTACAAAATACTGAAAATCTAGATGACTACGTATTTCAATTTAATTCAGATGGGTCAGTAGTCATTTTAAAAATTAAAGATGGTATGGATGAGACTCCAACCCCTGTAATTACTATCGGTCCACCAATGTGTATCAATTGGAAAGAGGTGAACAAACGGTATAATGATGCTATTTCTAAAAATAATCATGAATTAATTGGGGATAATCAATTTTGTGAGGAGGAAAAAATTGACAATCTTGACTCGTGTAATACTTGTGATGATTTGGATGTTTGTCAAGATTTTTATCCTAATTTCATTGAGCAAAATGCTGCTTCTTTTTATATGTGGAAAAATTTATTTGAGGATTCGTCATCCTATTTTAGTGATACTTCAAGTATTTATAACGGTCCTCCTGCTTTTGATCAAGAAAGTGTATCACCCAGTGATACATCTTCTTCCCACGCTTTTCATAAAATTTCATATTTAGGAGTGGAGTATGCATCCCCAACTTTACGTGACTATTTTTGAAAAAGGGATAATAAATATTTGGATCCTTATTGCAATTTATTACCTCCATGTGATGCATCGACATATGATTCATACGATTCAAATTTATTTATAATTGATGATGTCGGTGCTCACCATTATGACCGTGGATTTAAGATTGAAATTTGTGTTGTGCGGTCATGCTCTCAAATTTATGATATTTTGGCACTTAGTGCTATAAAGTTTATTAATTGGAATGACCCACAACTATTTCGATTATTAATTTATGGTGAGGATGATAATTGTCACGTGTTTGTACATTATTTGTGTATTTTTTAGTTAACATGTATCATCATTTTACTTCTTTACTTCATTTTCTTTGTCTTTTATTTGAGCATGCATTGAGGACAATGTCAAATTTAGGTTTGGGGGTAAGGATGATATTTTTGAAAAAAATAATCAGAAAAGTTTTCAAAAATTCATAAAGATTTTCAATATAATTGAGTTTTGAAATGATTTCTTAATATAGAATTAATTCATCGATCTCTCAACTTATGAATTTTTTTACACAGTAGACATATAATATGATCGAAAATGGATATTAAGGTGAAAGTTAATATGCTTAACAAATAAATGCGGAGATTTTAACCCGGTGAGATTTTTGTGCCATTCATCATTTTCGAGAGGTTTTAAATCAATCCGAGTTAAAATAATTCAAACTTTCCTTCAGTGATAAATTCGTTGATGATCTCAAATTCTTTGTTTTGTTCGATTACTGAAAACAAAAGGTCAAAATGTGAATCTTAAAGCACTACAAGTCTTGGTAAGTCGTCTTGAGATACAAATTAACTGAAAAAAAACTTGAGAAATGAGATTAGGCCATCATTTGAAAGCCCGAAATTAAGCCTAAACTCCAATATTTTTTTAATTATTCCATTGCAAGACCATTTGAGCCAAAAAAAAAAGAAAATACGTCTTTCGTTGAAAACTCATTGTCCTACCCAACTCCAACTGTGGGTGTAAAGCCCATAAAACGAAGTTATACCCATTTTCTGAGAATACTAGGGTAAAAATTACGGTTTGAAGCCGAAAAGAAAAAAAAAAGTTCGCAAAAGAGTGATGTGTGAAAAAAAAGGGAAGAAAGAAAAAAAAAAGATGAAAAAAATGGAGTTGAAAAGAAAAAAAAAGAAGAAAAGAAAAATGGAGGTGAGAAAAAGTGGCTAAAAGTCAAAATACCGAAAAACCTCTATATTCTCGAAAATTTTGAACTCTAAAAATCCTTTCTTTCTAGTCAAACCGAGCCTACAATACAACCAAAGAAAGTCCTAATCGATCTCAAGCGAAATTAATTAAAGTGTGGAGAGAAGATGAATAGGATCTATGGTATGATTCAATGTTTTCAAAAATTAATCGATTTTCCATTCATGAGATCATACTCATCCATTAAAAAAAATCCGTTTTTGATCATGTATATGTGGAATTTGTTCATATAAATTTACTCTTTTATTCACATATACCGAGAGAAAATAATTCATTTCCGAGTGTTAGATTGTGAGTGCATTCTGTGAGATTTTGAAATCAAAACGAACTTTCGGATAAGAAATGTAACGATCAAATCTTTTGAATTGGATGGTTATATTGGCTATGCACACACACACGATAAGTTGAGATTGAAAAATGAAGTTCTACTATATTTATGAAGTTTGCATTCAAACTTGGTTATATTACTTTTGTGTCTTTTGTATTGAGTCATGTTTTTGAATTTTATGGGTATATTCACTGCAAACCCTCACGAGACAAAACTCGTCCACTAGGGTAACCTAGGGGTTTAACGACTTGTTGCATATGCTAAGTGCAATCGTGATTCCTACGAAAGTGAGTTAGATTTTAAATTTTAGTTTTGCTCGAGGACTAGCAAAGTTTAGGTTTGGGGGTATTTGATGAGTGCATTATTTTGTATATTTTATACTCAAATTTATACTATGTTAGTCCCATTTTAGTGTATTTAATAATTTCTTAGGACTATTTTATTGAAAAGAGAAAAAAATGCGAGAACGGTTGAATTCATATTGAAAATGGCAATTTTAAGTAAAAAATGGGCACTTAGATAATTTTATAATATTCTTGTGCTAATTTGTGAAAAAAGTTGCCTAGTGAAATTTTTGCAGATAATGATGGAATTGGGTGCAAATTGATGATCAATTCAAAAAAGCCGCGAAAAAGCTGATTTTTACGGTCGTTCGAAAAAAAGTTGTTTTTACTCTTGTGAAATCGTAAAACAGTCAGAAATTTTTATTCTCCGATTTGGACGAAACTCGGCATGCGTGTTCAACAAGAAAAGATAAGAGTTTTCAAGTGGGGGAAATTCCGTCCCTTATCACGATCCGAAGATTAAAGAGGTGGAGAGGTAGCTACCTACACTATTCGGCCAATCAGAAAGAGGCCCACCATAACTCAAATACCTCACCACTTGTCCTATAAAAAGGACCCTTGGGCTCATAATATCGGGGACTGTTAGAGAGGAATTTCGTGGAGGATTTCAGGGAGCAACTTTAAGTGATTGTAATCAATTTGAGGGCCAAGTTTTTATCATTTTTTTAGAGGATTGAAGATTATTGTGAGAGAACTATTTGTAAGTTTGGTTTATTAATGAAGATCTCTAATCATTCTTGCAATTTTCTCTTTCATTATGGTATCTTGATTATTATATTAGGAGTATGGTGAAGTTTATCATAGTTAGCTAATATTGACACGTTAATTTTATCGTTGTTTTAATTGTTATTAAAGATTCAGTATTTATTTTAAAGAGACACGAGAGTGTGTTTTAAAACTATGATAACCCGCTCAAAATAATAACGGGTGGCCAGCCCTATACTACATTAAATCAGGTATCTCAGATGGCTCAGTCTCAACATCAACTGACAATGCTAAATAATATAAGGCTAACTACCTGAAACTATTAAAAGCTTATGCCAAAATTAAGTAAAACACACCACGAACAACAACCAACACTATAGAACTACTAATAAAGGAAAAATGCATACAAGTACGATGATAAATGAAATGCTAGAATAAAATGGAATGAATACATACAAGGAAATATACCTGAATAAGCTGTCGGGTCACAGACAGTACAACATCCATGGGGAATGAATATAAACAAATATAAATAACTCTAAAGTATAATCCCGATGTACACAATGAATCCTATCTAGATTTACAAAGAAGTAGGAAGAGACTACCAACTAAATCCCGCGACAGTCCGCACCTATTACGGCTCCCACAACTCGGGATAGAAGAGCATCCAGCATCCTTACATAGGACACCTGTAGTAATGTGTGTGTGTGTATATATATATATATATATAGCAGGAGAGAAATATAAACGGGTCAGAGCCCGAGTGAAAAAAATGTTTAGCAAGTGTGTTAACCATGCATAATAAATATAAATGCACTTATTTCATAATTAAAGTGGAATCGCACTCTCGTGAAACCCCAACTCACTTATCATCTAACAACGCGCACCTACTCGCATCTTGTAATCTTAATCAAGTTACCCCTCCCATAAGGACAACCTAACTTACCATAGGCACGGCCTATACACGTAAGACCTGCCATTCTAACATAACCCAAGAATCCTTCCCATTCTAATCACATTTAATTATATTTACACATATATACTATACTAGGCGAGATTCCAATTTTATTAGCTTACAATAATTATAAGTCTTAATACGTTACCCATTGACATTAGGCTTCAATAATATAATTTAATTTCTAATGAACACGCACACAAATTAATACGGACAAAACTTCTCTCCACTCTCAACATTTACTATGTTTCGTGCGTGGGGCGTCTCGCAAAGCGAAATCCAAACAAGGAACCCCCCAATACACTACTCCTTGACAATGTCGATCGTGGGGATCCATCATGTCATCCACACCAATTATACTACTGCTGCTTATAAGTATTAAGGATAAAACTTCTCTCTATTCTCAACATGGCACTGCGTTTCGTGCATGGGGCATCTCGCAAAGCGAAATCCAAACAAGGAACCCCCCGATACACTACTTCTTGACCATGTTTATTGTAGGGATTCATTATGTCATCTACATAATTTCTATTTCTGCAACTACTGAAATTAGATTACTCTCTAAGAGTGACCTCAATATCTCCAATAAATATTCTTGGGAAGATTGTGGCCATCCCCGATCCTCGCCGTGCGTGCGGGCGCGTGGAGGAAGGATCCTTCGAGTCTCGCGCGTCCCTCTCGAGAGCGCTTCGTCCAGCGTTGTTTGAGATGTGATGTAGAAATGTAGAGAGATTCAGAGTCTCCAGTCTATTTTACTCAAAATAGACAAAAGAAAAAGGGGAAGCCACCCCGAAGGATGGCATCCAAAGACATACTGGTGCGTGCGAAACCAAAATGATTCGAGAAGGGTTCGGAGGCTTAGTTACGAAATGGGAAGGTGTTAGGCACCCATTCCTCCCTTTCGGTCTCTCATGGATATTTGATATTTTCCTTTATATTCCCTCCGTAATATGTGTGCATGTGTATATATAGGATGGAGGTAGGAATCCTCGACTTGTATGATGGAAAATATAAAGCGAGTCATCCGTCGGTCGGGATGATGATGATGGATTTGAGGTTCTTATTGGCGGCTTCAATTGCACCATTGGTTTGAGGTCGGTCGGGAGAAGTTTTATGTCTCTGAATCCCGTACTCGTTGACTACTTCCGTGACTTCTGCTTCTAAGTGAAGCCCGTTATCTGATACCAGCTCGTGCGGGACCCCATATCGATAGATGATATTTTTTTTGACTTTCTTGGCGTTCAATACTGCGTATGACTCAGCTTCGACCCATTTGGTGAAGTAATCAATGGCGACTAGGATGAACTCATGTCCTTTTGAAGCCGTTGGCGTAACCTTCCCTATGATGTCGATACCCCAGGTGCATAATGGCTAGGCAGAGGTCATGTTGAATAATTATCGTGGAGGCAAGTGTTGAAGATTGGAGAATTATTGGCATTTGAGGCACCTCCGGACATAAGCGGTGTAATCCTGGATCATGGTGGTCCAGTAGTAGCCCTGTCGGATGATCTTCTTGGCAAGCATATGACCATTCATGTGGGGTCTGCATTCCCCATTGTGGACTTTCTGCATTATTTTCTCAATCTCTGCCCCTGCGATGCAGTGTAGATGAGTTCCATCGAAGTTCCTCTTGAGTAGGTCTTTATGACAGATAATGTACTGGGTGGCCAGTCTTCGGAGGGTTGTTCAATCTTTCTTGTTGGAACCCTCAGGATACCTATCATGTTTGAGGAGGCACCATATATCATAGTACCAGCAATCGGCTAGTTCAGGATCTTCAGTGGAGACAAGCTCAATATGGTAGCAGTGGGTCGGTTTATTTTTCTTTTGAACTAATAAGGGGGTCATTGTTATTCCCTAGGGCATGTCGACCATGGAGGCCAAGGTGGCGAGAGCATTGGCTAGGTTATTCTTTGCTCGAGGTAGGTAATGGAAGGTGATATCTCGGAACCAGGAGGCTAACTCTTCTAATTGGGCATGAAAGGGTTGGATCTTTTCGTCCTAGACTTTCCACCTTCTGAGCACTTGACCGATGATGAGGGAATAATCCCCGTAGACATCAAGGTATTGAATACCTTTCTTGAGAGCGACTTTGAGGCCCACTGTGCATGCCTCGTATTTCGTCATGTTATTGGTGCAAGGGAAATCCAATTTAATGGCGATGGGAGTGCGGGAATCATCTGCGGCGATCAGGAGTATCCCAATTCCATATCCCCTTTTGTTGGCAGCGCCATCAAAGAATATTTTCCATCGAAGGCGGTCTTGGGTGGTGCAGAGGATATTTTCATCTAGGAATTCGGAGACCCGGACATCTGCTTCATCTACCGGGTAATTGACGAGGTAGTCAGAGATGGCTCTTCCTTTAATTGCTTTCTGTGTGACGTACACGATGTCGAACTCGGTTAGTAGCATCAACCATCGGGCCATTGGATTAGATAAGGCGAGTTTCTCAAGCAGGTATTTGATAGGATCCATTCGAGATACAAGATTGATGGGGAAGGCGAACATGTAGTGTCGCAACTTTTGGCTGACCCAGATAAGAATGACACGCGCCTTTTCTAAAGCAGTGTAGTTGACCTCATACCCAATCAATTTGTGACTGGTGTAGTAGATGGATCTTTCTTTACGGGAGTCTTCCAGGTATTAGGCTAGCAAATCCCCAACTGCAGTGTCGGTTATGCTTAGGTATAGGAATAAAGGGAGACCAGACTGTGGTGGCATGAGAACTGGAGGTTGGGTCAGGTATTATTTGATTTGGTCAAAAGCTTTTTGGCAGGCCTCATTCCAAACCTTGGTTGAATCCTTTCGGAGGAGCTTGAAGATTGGTTCACAGATGGAGGTTAGTTGGCTGATGAACCGACTGATATATTATAATTTCCCAAGAAAACCTTGGACTTCTTTCTCTGTTTGGGGCGGTGGCATCTCAAGTATGGCCTTCAGCTTGGCAGGATCTGCTTCTATCCCTTTTTCGCTGACTATGAATCCTAAGAGTTTTCCCTTTATAACGCCAAAGGCACACTTCTGTGGATTAAGTCGCATCTGATACCATCGCAATCGTTCTAAGAACTTCCGGAGAGCGGGAACATGACCTTCTCTAGTTTTGGACTTGATAATCATATCATCCACATAAACCTCGACCTCTTTACGAATCAGATCGTGCAGGATGGTTGTGGCAGCCCTTTGGTAGGTAGCCCCAGCATTTTTGAGACCGAATGGCATAACGGTGTAGCAAAAGGTTCCCCATGGGGTGATGAATAAGGTTTTTTCTTGGTGGTCTGGGTGCATCTTGATTTGGTTGTATCCAGCAAACCCGTCGACGAATAACTCGAGAGCATGGCTGGCTTTGTTGTCCACGATCATGTCGATATTGGGTAGCGGATAATCATCCTTTGGAGAAGCTTTGTTTAAATCTCAAAAATCTATACACATTCAAACTTTCCCTCCTGATTTCGGCACAGGTACAATGTTAGCTATCCATGTGGGATATTCGATCACACGAATGAAGCCCACGTTCAACTGTTTGACCATCTCTTCTTTGACCTTGAGCGACCATTCGGTGCGGAGCTTTCTCAGTTTTTATTTA
Source organism: Sambucus nigra (assembly GCA_949130495.1). Classification (NCBI taxonomy): domain Eukaryota; kingdom Viridiplantae; phylum Streptophyta; class Magnoliopsida; order Dipsacales; family Adoxaceae; genus Sambucus; species Sambucus nigra. The sequence continues at coordinate 610,441,951 of OX422215.1, read as the reverse complement.
ACTGGCTTGTAATCTGGGAGAGTGGGGATCTCGTGCTGAGCTATTTCAGGATCAATGTCGGGAATATCATCATAGGACCATACGAAGACATCCATGAATTCCCTTAGCAATTCTTCGAGTTGTGCGCGCTCATGCTCGTCGAGGGTGGCCCATATTCTAATCTTGCGCAGTTGGCTACTAGAATCGAGATTAATAACAACAGTCGCTTCTTCATTAACTTGAACGCGATTATGTTGTTTATTATTAGCCTTATTTAGATCAGTTAAGAATTATTCATTTGCAAAATCATCATCATCAAAAGTTTGATTAGAATCCAAGCAGTTAATGTAAGGCACAACAATATACTCAAAATCTTCATTTATTTCATTGAAAGGAAAAATAGTATTGAGAACCTCATCAAAAGAGGTCTCGATAACATTTGATCAAGGATGGACAACAGAAGAAGAAATAGGGTAAACATTGGGGTTAGGGGAGATTTTAAGAGGCAGAACGGGCGCAGCATGCCAGTTGAGGAGAGGAGTATCAGCAGCTTTAATCAGACGGGATGGGTCCATCGATGTAGTGCCTGAATGAACCATGCAGAGTGCCAGCCGCAGTGTCTGCAAGTTGAAGGAATCTTCAGAATCACTTTCCTCAGTCTCTTCGGTATCTTTGATGAGCGGTTGTATACAGTGTGGGAAACTTTCGGCCCATTGGTAGCCATCTAGGAAAAATATCTCCATTCCAGGCCTCATTTTCTTGTATGTGTGGTCATACCATGGTTCTGAAAAACTGCAAAAGAGGAAGTCTTCGCCTTCTTTGATGAATCGTCCATTTAAGGAGTCTCCTGAGATAGTTCGAATGAAGTCTAGTACTCTCTTTGGTCGAGACTGGAGGATCTTTCTGAGCACTTGTTCTGATGGTTGATACCGCAAGCCGCAAGGAGGGAAAGATTTCTTCAGTTCGATGGGCTCAAGTATCCCTCGCTGCCTTTGCCCTAGCCCCAATCCGGGCATGAAGTGCCTGTTTCTGAACATCTGAATCACATTGACATTGCCATGAGGGTCATATTCTTGACAAACCCTTTCTTTGAAACCGTCCCCTACCGAGAGTAGGAGTGGCTCGATTCGGAATCCTAGTAAGAGCATATCATTTTACCCGTACTGTATCTAAAGAATTGGACTGCTGGTGCTTGCACCCTCGATATTTTCGTCATCGCCCAAAATGGTGATGACTCACCCGTCGGAGAAGAATTTAAATTTCCGATGGAGTGAGGAAGACACACCCTTGATATTGTGGATCCAGGGGAGTCCGAGCAACAGGTTAAAACAAGCTGGGATATCTATGACTTGGAATTCAACGACAGGATTTGTAGGGCCAACCCCTATTACAAGTTTTATGGATCCCATCACCTCCCGACGGGTATTATCGTAGGCACGCACAGCGGTGGAGGTTGAAGCGAGGTCGCTTTCTTTCAGGCCTAAACACTTTAAGGTTCTCAGTGGGCAGACATTCAAGGCGGATCCGTTATTGATAAGAGAGTGTCGCACAACCTTCCCCATAACTTCGACGGAGATATTGAGTGCATGATTGTATTTTGGCCCAATTTTGGGGATATCTTCTTCAGAAAATGATAGCATTCGGGTAGAGGTGAAGGATCCGACCAGATTTACCGCTTCTTCTGGTGTGGTAGATGGAGGAATCGTGGGTCCCGTGAGTAATTTGATTAAAGCATTTTTGTGCAGCTGAGAAGACATGAAAAGCCCCCATAGAGTGATGTTAGCTTGGGTTTTCTTCAGTTGATCGAGGATCTTGCTCTCCTCGATGGTCATTTCTGGCATAGGAAGGTTTTCAATGCCCTTTCCTTTGTCATTTGCTGGTAGTGAGTTTGGAACTTGGTAACCTCTCCCTAATCTAGTCATGTGATTTACTGAAGAAGGGAAGAACATGAATCTCGTTTCCTCGTCAACCTCGGGTTGTTCTGCTACCCTGTTTATTTCTCCGAGGAGTTCTTCGAATGATATCATCCCACATATGTCGGCTAGTGGGCCAGTTCTTCCTGAAGCTTGTTCCTCACTCGAATCTTTGAATTCTTCCCCCCATCCGGTGGTAACAATTCTATCTTTCCATGTAAAGTCAATGCATTCCACATCTTCAACGGATTCTTCATACAGGTTTTCCCATTCTGTGGGGAAATGTGTGGTTGAAGGGACCAAGCGCCCTCGCAGCTTCAAAGTATCGAGTAACCCGATGATATTACAAATGCTGTTGGTTTGCCCAAATAATCCTGCCATAGTTTGGATAACATCATCTAGGCTGAATTCGTCGGTTGGTACCACCCATTTGTCTGAATTTTAGGCCCATTTTCGTGCTTCCAAGAACAGTGTACTAAATCTCTAGCAATCAACGACCATCTGTGAGGACAATTTCAGCCCGAACTCTATGAGTTGGTTTAACACCTCTGACAATTCCATACTTCCATGTGTAGAACGGGTAAGGACAGCGATGCATGCTCTGGTAAGGAGTGACAGTGCCTGATCAGTGAGGCTAGTAGGGTTTAGGAGGAAATGTGGGCAAATTTTAAGAGGTTTAGGAGAGTATGGGTGTGATTTGAGTTGAGGGATTGAAATCTGGGTTCTCTTCCAAGAAGATGGAAATGGTGTGATTAGGAAGTGGATTGTGAGTAGTGTTTGGCATAGGATTAGTGAGTGAGGCGATGGTACCCCAGTCAATGAGATCTTGGATTATGTTTCAGAGGTGAAAGCATTGGTCGGTGGTATGGCCAGCATTTTGGTGAAAGGCCCAATGAGCATCAGTCTTGAAGTTTCTTGGGAGTGGATTTGGCAATAGACGGGGATCCAAGGGTTTGATGAGGTTTCGGCTTAACAGGGCTTGGTAAACTTTGGAGAGGGGAGCATAGAGCTCAGTGTATTCCCTTAGGATGGGGGCAGGGCGACTTTCTAGTGCCCATGATGTGGTTGGTTGAGAGATGTTGTTGATGGTTGAGATTGTAGCACTGGCAGGCTTGTCATACTTTCTAGGGGTGAACTGTCCGGACACCTTCTTCGGTTCAAACTCTATTTTAACAAGGCTTTCCTCGATTTCTACTCCATCCTCTCTGAGAGCTCAAAAGTGGGGATAGTATTATCCTCCCATCGTCGCTCGGACATTGGGCAAGAAGTTCTTCTTAACTAAATTGACCTGTTCTTCCTCGGATGGCCGATTGGTCATGATAGCTTCCTGCTCCCTCCACCGGGTTATGAAGTTACTGAATGATTCTCTAGGATTCTGTTTGAGTAGCTCTAAATCATGACTGGTGACCTCAAGCTCTTCATTGTATTTATACTGCGACATGAATTCTCGAGCTACATCCTCCCAGCTACGGATTCTGGATTCCTCAAGAGAAAACAACCATCAGAGGGCACTATCCTTCAGAGTTTGTTGAAATAAATGGTCCATCACTTCTTCAGAAGCCCCTAGTAGAGTCATGGAATGATGATAACTGCGAAGATGAACAATTGGGGGTCCCCTCCCTTCGAACTTCTCAATATTTGGCATCTTGAACTTCTCGGGTAACCTTGCTTTAGGATAAGGAGACATGTGGGTGTAGTACATGTAATTCCCAGAGATTCTGACTTGGTAAAACTTCTTCGTGAGCATCTTGATATTCTCTTTGTCTTTATTTAACTCCTCCTCCTTTGGATCAGCGACCACAGGCAGGTTAGCCACATGATGGGCAATGTTTGGCATTGGAAGATGGGCAGGTGGTGGCCCATTGGCAGGAGGGGCACGTGGAGAATGCTGATATTCTTCTGGAACCCAGATAGGCTCGGGTGGACCCATAGCACGAGGGAATAGGGCCTTGGGCTCTTGAGGAATAGGAACCTGGTTTCGTTGCATCTCTCGGACTTCGGTTTGGAGGTTGTCAATCTTGGACACGAGCTGATCTAGGATTGTCATCAGATTCGGCTGTATGACTAGTGCTTGATCTGTATTCTCCATGGAAAATGGATGGATCTTGGACTTGGAAGAAGTAGTAGAGGAACGGATGAAACTCCGGGGTGATTGGACTGAAGACCGAAGCCAATAGGGAGCCAGGACAAGGGCTTGCGATCGACATGGGAAGGCGTAGAATGGGATTTATTTTTAAGAAAAAAGGAAGAACCATTTTTTGATTTTTGATAACGAAGGGAAAGATGTTTTTGGATTTTTAATAAAGAAGGGAGAAATGTTTTTGTATTTTTAATAAAGAAGGGATAAATGATTTTGGAGACGGAACTCAGCATGATTATTACAATTATTATGTTTTCACTTTTATTTAATTCTCCTAAATGCAATGTCGGACGGGACCTGAGCCTGGAAAAGTGGGGTTCTTAATATATGCAAAGCTATGGCTGGCCTTGTAACCAGGCTCACGGACAGGTCCCCATTTTAAAAATGCGTGAAAATTGGGCAGCGGATCGACCCGAAATTTTGGCAGAGTTTTAGTTCGAAACCGACAATCTAAAGATATGCGGGTATGTTGTTGGTAGGGTGAATCGCCATGGGTTCCCCCTTTGGCATGAATTCCACGATATACGTCTTGCTCTTGTGGGCAATCGGTACGTGTGGACAAGCCATTTGATATACCTGAGTGTACATGAATTGCCTCACCATATACCTTGTGGGGACGGTACGTGTGAGAGAGAATTCAATATACTCGGAGTACGTGAACGAATTCCCTGTGATATACCTCCCGTCATGACTTCGGTAAAGCGGTACGATATGGGGGAACCGTTCGATATACGACGAAGGTACTTGGCCAATGGAAGGTGAGAGTCATATCGCTTAGGCTAACTGCGACCTGCCGGACCAGCGCCCATCACGAAGTGACCCTCCAGTTACTGGGTAAAATTTGGTCAATATCAATGCTCTTTGGTGATGTCGTGTGAATCATGCATGATTCTCTTATTAGTAGCTTATGATGAGAATGCCTTTCTTGATTATGCCAAACAGGGAGAAAATTATAAGTACCCCAAAAGGTAAACCAAGTATGGATAGGTGATGCGTGCAACATGGGGATATATATGTGATCCTAGGTGCACATGGTGTGAAGTGTACATGGAGAAATTTCTACAAGTGTGTGAACATAAGCATAAGCATGGGATACACATGAGAAAGGGGAACATGCATATATGGGGGGAAACATAAGCAAATATAGCATCCATGTAAATAGATTCAAGCCCTCACCGTGTGGGCGGGAGCGTGGAGGAAAGGATCCTTCGGGTCCCGCACGTCCCTCTCGGTAGTGCTTCGGTCGGCGTCGTTTGAGATGTGGTGCAAAAATGTACAGAGATTCAGAGTCGCCAGTCTATTTTACTCAAAACAGACAAAAGAAAAAGGGGAAGCCACCCCGAAGGATGGCATCCAAAGACATACTGGTGCGTGCGAAACCAAAATGATTTGAGAAGGGTTCGAAGGCTTAGTTACGAAATGGGAAGGTGTTAGGTACCCATTCCTCCCTTTCGGTCTCTCATGGATATTTGCCATTTTCCTTTATATTTCCCCCGTGATATGTGTGCATGTGTATATATAGAATGGAGGTAGGAATTCTCGACTTGTGTCATGGAAAAGATAAAGCGAGTCATCCGTAGGAATATTAGAAAAATAAGATTTTACGCGATTACTCCTACGTTGATCGTTATAATGAAACGATAACGCATATGGAGTAATACGTCACTAAGAGCAAGTATATAGAATATAAGGAAAGTGAATTTAGAGAAGATAAGAAATGAGAGAAAAAGGACTCAAGTCTCGGGTTTTACCCCGAGACGCCTACGTAGCCTATAAAGGCATCAAAATCCACATAGTTCAAATACTAAACGAGGGGTGGGGTTTATCCCATAAATTCAAATGGGGGATCTCTTATTTGTGAGTGTGTGTGTAGAAAAAGTGTGAAAAAAGTGTGAGAATCCATATTTGGAATTTATGAGCAAACTCTCTTTTTCTTTTTTTTGGGGTTTTTTTATTTATATGAAAATAGGAGATCTGCAATAATACTAAATAAAAAGTATATTAGGATGTGTGAGATGAGATAATAAAAGTGCTAAGTAATAAAACAATTTATTGAGAATTTAAGAGAGAGTTTGAGAAAGTTGGACCTTCTTGAAGATCTTGAGCTTGATCTTGAATGTTGGAGAGCAACCCTTGCACTTGGATGATGATGGAGAGTGGATAATTCACCAAGTTTGATGAAAAGGATGATGAAAAGTGGAAGTAAAAAAGGGATTTGGAGGTTGAAATCACGCTGCCTTCGAGAGAGGTTTCTGGGATTCGCTGAGAGAGACTTTTATCAGATCTGGGCTCCCCTTTAAAATGAGGTGAAGGCCACTTTTTATAGGCCAAGGTGAGTTCCGATCGACATTGGCACATTCCTGCCTATCGGCACCTACCGATAGGCAGGGTCTGGAACCTGCCGTTTGGCAGTGCGCTTCAGGCTTTTTTTGGAAAATCGGCCGTCGAGGGCAAACCGTTGGTCAGAATCGTGCACGGAGCATACCATTGGAAAGGTAGTTCAGAGACCTTTGATAGTCCTTTGGACCGCTCTCGGGTTCGGGAGTTGACTTTGGGTCAAATATGGCTCGGAAGCATTTGTCGGTCAATTGGACAGGGATTCATTCGGACGCAAACGGATTGTTCGTCCGTATGGTAAGTCCAAAATGCGCACGGGGCAGACCGTTGGAAAGGTTAGGAGATGAACTTTGACATTCAAAAGAGTTTGACCCGGTTTGGAGAGTTGACTTTGGTCAATCGGGACCGGGAAGCATTCGGTGACCTCTCGAAGTCAAACGGATCGTTCGTCCGCCTGGAAAGTCATAATTGCGCACGGGACGAACCGTTGGAAAGGGGATTTAGTGCCCTTCAAAGATTCATTCATCCTTGATCGATCTGAAGAGTTGACTTAGGTCAAATAGAGCCCGGGAGCGCCCGGTGGCCTTTAGGTTAGGTTTCGGATGCAAACGAATCGTTCGTCCGCATGGTAAGTCGGAATTGTTCATGGGGTGATCCATTGGAAAGGGGATTCAGTGCCCTACGAATATTCATTCAGTCTCGACCGAGACGAAGAGTTTGACTTTTTGGTCAAACTGAGCTGTGGAGTGCCCGATGGCTCCTAGGTCAGTACTCAGGACATGACTTAGGTTTGTAGTGCTGAAGGGAGGTACTAGGGACCTAAGGAGAGTTAGGGGGTAACAAAATGGGGTGTCTACAATACCCACCACAACTCGCCCCAAAAGAAATGCAAATCACATAATAACACAATGAACAACTATGACCTAGGGAATATCCACACTCTGCTCCTCAAGCCAGGGTGCTCACCCTCAACGTGCAACTTCCCAATGATAGCATGTGCGAGGTATGATTACCCATACAAGTATATATATCATTCACATGCATAATATATATACATCCAGATAATCGTCTCATATAACTAAAAATTCATATACGATTTAGCTATTCACGCCATGAGTATACACATATGTTCATATCTATACAAATATATATATATATACACATACCATCTCTCATTGTATGTGTAAAGCTTACAAACTCGACTATTAGGATCCCAAAATCCTCAATATAATAGCCATAACTCCAATCATAATAGCTGAATTCATTATATGAATACGATCTCTCACTTGAAGCATATTCATCTATTTCTCCTATGATATAAATAATCTTCCAACATAGATATATCTCCAACATTAAGGTTATCACCCAAAGTTTGGTGTAGGTAACAATCACTACACATCACGTCTGTATTCAAAAGTACATCAATATCTCCAATTCAAATTTTGACTATTGGTATTCACACAACTAATAGTCTATAAACCTCAAGCTCAATCTTAAATCATCTCATGATTACCATCACGTAGGGAAATACCACACTGATATATAGTCACTAACCCGACTACGAATCAAATGCTCCTATGAACCCCTAAGTCTTATTGCACTTGCAATCCATTCCTTAAGTTAAACATTACTAAGGATACGCAACCTCTCTCTCGCGTCGGTCCCCAATCTTATCCTAAATAGAATCCTATCACTATAAGGATTCGGCACAAACCTCGGCCTACGATTTCATGTCGTACCCTCATAACTCTCTCGAAGGGACCCTACCCTTGCATCATAACTAGGCTCATTTATGACCCCTAAATAGAACTCCCCTTTTCAATGAGATTCCCCACTATATCGATATGACCCTCTCTAATATATATGGATATAAGTCCCCAAAATAACTTGATACGTACCCGTGGTCCCATCATGCGAGAAACTTCTAATAAATATCCAAAGTATCTTTCTTACATCCTATAATCATGTCCCAAATCAATAAACCCAACCAAAAAGGGTTAGAAATCATCCTAGGAAAACTCCATAAAACAACCCTGTTTCTGAATCGATTCGGCCTGGCCCGAATCTATTCGGTCTCAAGGGCGAATCGATTCGCTCCAACCGCGAATCGATTTGGTCCAAAGGACCTGGGAATCTGTCTCAAACCGAATCGATTCGCCTTGGGTCCGAATTAATTCGGTCATGCAGACCTGCCACTTTTGCCTAAGCCGAATCGATTCGCTTAGGGGGCGAATCGATTCGGGTCTGCAAACTCAAAAAGTTCTCTTCTTCTTCTTCTTCTTCATGAAACCCACGAATTTAAAACCCTAAAATTTCACTTCTAACTCCTAGACCTTCATCATAACATGATTCTAAGCCAATAAATCAACCCAAAGTTGATCCCAATCATTTCTACACCATCAATCCACATATAAACATCAATTTCAAGATTAAATCTTCAAAATTTAGGTTTTATGATTAATACCCAAAATAAAATTATTTTATCCATAAATTATGAAATTAAATACACAAATGAAATATTTAGCAAGATTAAACACTTGCCTCAGATTTGCAGAGGTTGGATCGTCTTCGTGATCGCGGTTGGGCCGAAAATCTCCAAGCTTTCTTCATCTCTCTCTTCCTTTCCACTTCTTTCTTTCTTCCTTTCTTTTTCCCTCTTTATCTCTAATGAGATGGCTTGATCCGTAAGCCTTTAAATCCCTTAAAACATAAGTCCTAGTTTGAAATGTGAATACACACTTTAAATGACTCGTTTACTCCAATTCGAGCCAAACTGACTTAAAAGTAAGCAGGAGCCGAAATAAAATCCAGTGACAGTCATTTTGACTATCTCAACCCATCCGGAAACAATGGCGCACTCAGAATTATCATTCGGAATACTTTAAAATGTCCTCAATTTTTGGACTTCAATTTCCAAGTTTTAAAATTCTCCAATTCAAATAAATTTTATTTCTCCCAAAATTAAATTTCTCAGTCCCAAAATCGTGGGGTGTTACACTCTTCCCCCCTTAGAAGAATTTTACCCGCAAGATTTAGGATGTGCCTAGGACCTCAATCTCATTTAGTCCTTACATCTACCCTCTAGATCACTATACCGATCTCTCACAGTTCTCACATCGAACTATATAAATTTTAAAATTTAAACTAACTACCCAGGGCGCCCATACACCTTGTACGTCGAGCTCAACTCGTACCATAATAACTTGGAACCACTAGCCTCAATTCGTAATATAGCTCTCAACAATATAATCTATAACAGCATATTAAGTGTATATGAAAGTTTAAAATTCCCAATGGTTGAACTCTTATCAATTCCTGACAAAAGCCACACTCTTGCGGGGGAGGTCTCGCAATCGAAATCCAAATAAGGAACCCTCCCAATACACTATTGTGTAGCTATGTTGGGGATTGAGATCAGTTGAACCAGGGTTAAGGTTTTATAAAATATTTTCAAGTTATGGATATTGTCCGAAGGCCTATGTAACGATATAATATAAAACAATTCCATTTCTTTTGACACGCCAAACAAATACCTTATGTCCAAGACACAATGTCTCAACAATTACAATACTCCTACCAACAACTAAATCTCAAAACTAACACAATCTCTGAGCTAAATCCTTTCCGCTCAACGAGGATTCGACTTAAATTTGAACCTCTAAGTTATACTATTCCCTTACATTACATCAACACGTTTCCACAAAATAATTTCTTCCCTCATTGGAACACTAAACTTATAGGCCCTATCCATAAACCAATAACCTTAACAATTCACACTCCCAAAAATCAATAGTGTAGCTCTCTACGAGCTCATCATAAGATGGTGTAACATTCCAAAAGATGTCGCACAAAGACCACACTAGCTCACTCCCTCTTCCCAGAAGGCAATACTCCCGATATTGGGACCACTCCACACCTCACATCGGTAAAGGTCATCCACACCAGGTTTCCTAACAAACGTTGAAGAATTTCTCAATCTAACCTCCCAAGGGTTCCCTATTCTCTCCTCTTCAGTACATACCTTATCGATCACGAAATTATCCTTCTTATCTCTGCCTGAATCACGGAAAGAAATACCTCAAATCAAAATGTACCCAAAATATGTTATGGGTATTACATCTCTCATCTTGCCCCTTCCTAACCGACTTATTCTCGACGACGTCTGAAATGAAAGCAACTGTGTCAGAACTTCATTCGAGCAAGTACATCTCGCAGAACAAGATAAACGTAGGGAAGACAACAATCCTAATAGTAGGGTTATATATCAAGAACATCAACGGAAGAACCCAGAAAACCCGCACAGATCCTAAAGACTCTAGAACCTGATGCTCTGATACCATCTGTGACAACCCGGTCAAAATAATAACGGGAGGCCAACCCTATACTACATTAAATCAGGTATCTCAGATGGCTCAGTCTCAACATCAACTGACAATACTAAATAATATAAGGATAACTACCCGAAACTATTAAAAACGGATGCCAAAATTAAATAAAACACACCACGAACAACAACCAACACTATAGAACTACTAATAAAGGAAAAATGCATACAACTACGATGATAAATGAAATGCTAGAATAAAATGGAATGAGTACATACAAGGAAATATACCCCGAATAAGTTGTCGGGTCACAGACAGTACAACATCCATGGGGAAGAAATATAAACAAATATAAATAACTCTAAAGTATAATCCCGATGTACACAATGAATCCTATCTAGATTTACAAATAAGTAGGAAGCGACTACCAACTAAATCCCGCGATAGTCAGCACCTGTTATGGCTCCCACGACTCGGGATAGAAGAGCATCCGGCATCCTTACGATAGGACACCTGTAGTAATATATATATATATATATATATAGCAGGAGAGAAATATAAACGGGTCAGATCCTGAGTGAAAAAAATGTTTAGCAAGTGTGTTAACCATGCATAATAAATATAAATGCACTTATTTCATAATTAAAGTGGAATCGCACTCTCGTGAAACCCCAACTCACCTCTCATCTAACAGCACACACCTATTCGCATCTTGTAATCTTAATTAAGTTACCCCTCCCATAAGGACAACCTAACTTACCATAGGCACGGCCTATACCCGTAAGACCTGTCTTTCTAACATAACCCAAGAATCCTTCCCATTCTAATCACATTTAATTATATTTACACATATATACTATACTAGGCGAGATTCCAATTTTATTAGCTTACAACAGTTATAAGTCTTAATACGTTACCCATTGACATTAGGCTTCAATAATATAATTTAATTTCTACAGAACACGCATACAAATTAGTAAGGACAAAACTTCTCTCCACTCTCAACATTTCACTGTGTTTCGTGCGTGAGGCGTCTCGCAAAGCGAAATCCAAACAAGGAACCCCCCAGTACACTACTCCTTGACAATGTCGATCGTGGGGATCCATCACGTTATCCACAACAATTATACTACTGCTATTTATAAGTATTAATGACAAAACTTCTCTCTATTCTCAACATGGCACTGCGTTTCGTGCGTGGGACATCTCGCAAAGTGAAATCCAAACAAGGAACCCCCCGATACACTACTTTTTGACCATGTTGATTGTAGGGATCCATTATGTCATCTACACAATTTCTATTTCTGCATCTACTTAAATTAGATTACTCTCTAAGAGTGACCTCAATATCTCCAATAAAAATCCTTGGGATGATGTAACCAAAATATTCCTTAAATGCGATACATCAACCCCCAACAATCTAGTACACCATAATCACCCAAGATGAACACCATAGAACCTTTATATCCTTCCATCTATAGGATATGTATAAGTATATATGTATTTACTCTAAACATATATATAGATGCAATAATTCATTCCCATAGCCAAGTGTACATACCACATATGATGTACAATGGCCATTCAGATAATGTAACCGGGAATATATATCTCCAATATATTGCACCATGCAATCATCTTCCAGTGCCCGGCTCACATAGCATACTCGGGCCACCTGTAGGACTAAACGACACCTACCTTATGATCAACACACACACACGACGTCTGGGAAGCGGTCATAGTTCCTAACTGGTCAATGAGACGAAACATACCCACCCCATCTCACCCCAAAAGAAATGTAAATGACATAATAACACAATGGACGACTATGACCTGGGGAATATCCACACTCTGCTCCTCGAGACAGGGTGCTCACCCTCAATGCGCAACTTCCAATTGATAGCATGTGCAGGGTATGCTTAACCATACAAGTATATATATCATTCACATGCATAATATATATACATCCAGATAATCATATCATATAACTAAACCTTCATATACGGTTTAGCTACTCACGCCATGAGTATACACATATGTTCATATCTATACAAATATTTATACATACATATATACATACCATCTCTCATTGTATGCGTAAAGCTTACAAACTCGACTATTAGCATCCCAAAATCCTAAATATAATAGCCATAACTCCAATCATAATAGCTGAATTCATTATATGAATACGATCTCTCACTTGAAGCATATTCATCTATTTCTCCTATGATATAAATAATCTTCCAACATAGATATATCTCCAACATTAAGGTTATCACCCAAAGTTTGGTGTAGGTAACAATCACTACACATCACATCTGTATTCGAAAGTACATCAATATCTCCAATTCAAATTTCGACTATTGGTATGCACACAACTAATAGTCTATAAACCTCAAGCTCAATCTTAAATTCATCTCATGATTACCATCACGTAGGGAAATACCACACTGATATATAGTCACTAACCCGACTACAGTTCAAATGCTCCTATGAACCCCTAAGTCTTATTGCACTTGCAATCCATTCCTTAAGTTAAACATTACTAAGGATACGCAACTGCTCTCTCGCGTCGGTCCCCAATCTTATCCTAAATAGAATCCTATCACTATAAGGATTCGGCACAAACCTCGGCCTACGATTTCATATCGTACCTCATAACTCTCTCGAAGGGACCCTACCCTTGCATCATAACTAGGCTCATTTATGACCCCTAAATAGAACTCCCCTTTTTAATGAGATTCCCCACTATATCGATATGACCCTCTCTAATATATATGGATATAAGTCCCCAAAATAACTCGATACGTACCCGCGGTCCCATCATGCGAGAAACTTCTAATAAATCTCCAAAGTATCTTTCTTACATCCTATAATCATGTCCCAAATCAATAAACGAAACCAAAAAGGGTTAGAGATCATCTTAGGAAAACTCCATAAAACAGCCCTGTTTCCGAATCGATTCAGTCTCAAGGGAGAATCGATTCTGTCCAAAGGATCTGGGACTCTGTCTCAAACTGAATCGATTCGCCTTGGGTCTGAATCAATTCGGTCATTCAAACCTGCCACTTTTGCCTAAGCCGAATCGGTTCGCTTAGGGGGCGAATCGATTCGGGTCTGCAGACTCAAAAAGATCTCTTCTTCTTCATGAAACCCACAAATTTAAAACCCTAAAATTTCACTTCTAACCCCTAGACCTTCATCATAACGTGATTCTATGCCAATAAATCAACCCAAAGTTGATCCCAACCATTTCTACACCATCAACCCATATATAAACATCAATTTCAAGATTAAATCTTCAAAATTTAGGTTTTATTATTAATACCCAAAATAAAATTATTTTTCCATTAATTATGAAATGAAATACACAAATGAAATATTTAGCAAGATTAAACACTTGCCTCAGATTTGTAGAGGTTGGATCGTCTTCGTGATCGCGGTTGGGCCGGAAATCTCCAAGCATTCTTCATCTCTCTCTTCCTTTCCTCTTCTTTCTTTCTTCCTTTCTTTTTCCCTCTTTTTCTCTAATGAGATGGCTTGATCCGTAAGCCTATAAATCCCTTAAAACATAAGTCCCAATTTGAAATGTCAATACACACTTTAAATGACTCGTTTACTCCAATTCGAGCCAAACTGACTTAAAAGTAAGCAGGAGCCGAAATAAAATCCAGTGACAGTCATTTTGACTATCTCGACCCATCCGGAAATAATGGCGCTCTCAGAATTATCATTCGTAATACTTTAAAATGTCCTCAATTTTTGGACTTCAATTTCCAAGTTTTAAAATTCTCCAATTCAAATAAATTTTATTTCTCCCAAAATTAAATTTCTCAGTCCTAAAATCGTGGGGTGCTACAAAAACCTTCAAGATTGTTTTGTCAAATCAAGTTTTGAAATTTAAAGATAGTAATTTTTGATGGATTATTCTTGCACTTTGATTATTTTTATTGTCCATGCTTAAATACATTTGGGAATTTTAAAACTTGTATTTTCTAAGGGAATAGGGATTTTAGCCGTCTATTAGAGACGTTAATCATATTTCAGACATAACTGTCCTATTTTCCGTATTAAACGCGGCGAGAGCCGGTTTAATTTTAGTTATAAAAAGGGAATGACAACGTTAAATTAGTGTGCAATATTATTTACGTGATAAATCGACCCCGAATCCTAATTCTTTCCTAATTGTTTACAAATATCTTGTGTTACTCTCATTTATCGTAGTTTCTTTTATTTAGTGTAGTTCATAATCATTCTCTATCCCATTTAGTCTATTTGGACAGTCACAATTAATTTGAATGAAACATTGACAAATCTATGTGGGTTCGACCCGTACTTACACTCGCTATTCTATAATAGCCTGTGCACTTGCGGTATTTTATAAAATTGACAACAAGTTTTTGGCTCCGTTGCGGGGGATTTGACAAGTTTTTTTTAAAAAAAAAGTAATGACTTTTGGACTTGTTTGTTTTACTTTTTGCAATTTTTTTCAGTAAAAATTTCATAAAAAAAAAACTCTTAGTGAGGCTCGAATTAAAAGCTACTCCAACGCGAACTTGTCAAATCCACTCCGTTTCACCTTGTCTAGGATTGGTGGTTTTTAATGAGTCTTCGTGCCGACCACCTACCTGGAGGTGAAATCGAAATTTGAGGAAACAACCGTAGTTCATGTGTTGTAAATTCATGTTAAAGAGTAGGAGCTATCCAAGATAAATAAATAAATTCATGTGTTGTAAATTGCAATGGGTGATCCTCATACTACTATTCGGTCATCTTTCTCACATTCCTCAATGGATCCTGTGGACATGTTTTTACAAAATACTGAAAATCTAAATGACTACGTATTTCAATTTAATTCAGATCGGTCAGTAGTCATTTTAAAAATTAAAGATGGTATGGATGAGACTCCAACCCCTGTAATTACTATCGGTCCACCAATGTGTATCAATTGGAGAGAGGTGAACAAACGGTATAATGATGCTATTTCTAAAAATAATCATGAATTAATTGGGGATAATCAATTTTGTGAGGAGGAAAAAATTGACAATCTTGACTCGTGTAATACTTGTGATGATTTGGATGTTTGCCAAGATTTTTATCCTAATTTCATTGAGCAAAATGCTGCTTCTTTTTATATGTGGGAAAATTTATTTGAGGATTCGTCATCCTATTTTAGTGATACTTCAAGTATTTATGACGGTCCTCCTGTTTTTGATCAAAAAGTGTATCACCCAGTGATACATCTTCTTCCCACGCTTTTCATAAAATCTCATATTTAGGAGTGGAGTATGCATCCCCAACTTTACGTGACTATTTTTGAAAAAGGGATAATAAATATTTGGATCCTTATTGCAATTTATTACCTCCATGTGATGCATCGACATTCGATTCATGCGCAAAATTAAGCCTAAACTCCAATATTTTTTAATTATTCAATCACAAGCTCATTTGAGCCAAAAACAAAAAAAAATATGTTTTTTGTTGAAAACTCATTGTCCTACCCAACTCCAACTGTGGGTCTAAAACACATAAAAAGAAGTTATACCCATTTTCTGAGAATACTACGGTAAAAATTACAGTTTGAAGAAGGCCAAAAAGAAAAAAAAACGTTCACAAAAAAATGATGTGTGAAAAAAAAGGGAAGAAAGAAAAAAAAGATGAAAAAAATGGAGTTGAAAAGAAAAAAAAAGAAGAAAAGAAAAATGGAGGTGAGAAAAAGTGGCTAAAAGTTAAAATAAAAAAAAACCTCAATATTCTCAGAAATTTTGAACTCTAGAAAACCTTTCTTTCTAGTCAAACCCGAGCCTACAATACAACCAAAGAAAGTCCTAATCGATCTCAAGCGAAATTAATTAAAGTGTGGAGAGAAGATGAATAGGATCTATGGTGTGCTTCAATGTTTTCAAAAAGTAATCGATTTTCCATTCATGAGATCATACTCATCCATTAAAAAAAAATACGTTTTTGATCATGTATATGTGAAATTTGTTCATATGAATTTACTCTTTTATTCACATATACCGAGAGAAAATTACCCATTTTCGAGTGTTCGATTGTGAGTGCATTCCATGAGATTTTGAAATCAAAACGAACTTTTGGATAAGAAATGTTACGATAAAATCTTTTGAATTGGAGTATTATATTGGCTACGCACACACACACGATAAGTTAAGATTGAAAAATGAAGTTCTATTATATTTATGAAGTTTGCATTCAAACTTGGTTATATTACTTGTGTGTCTTTTGTATTGAGTCATGTTTTTGAATTTTGTGGGTATATTCACTGCAAACTCTCACGAGACAAAACCCGTCCACTAGGGTAACCTATGGGTTTAACGGCTTGTTGCATATGCTAAGTGCAATCATGATTCCTACGAAAGTGAGTTAGATTTTAAATTTTAGTTATGCTCGAGGACTAGCAAAGTTGAGGTTTGGGGGTATTTGATGAGTGCATTCACTACACCAAATCTGCCCATTTATCAAGGTCATTGACCTTGACAAATCCACCTTGTCAAGGTCAATGACCGTGACATTTCGAGGCGAGACAACTTTTTTTGTCACGATCGTGTCACGGTCATTGACCTTGACACAAAACTCGCATTTTGTGTCACGGTCGTGTCAAGGTCAATGACCGTGACACGTTTGTCACGGTTTATAACCGTGGCAAATCCGTGACCCTTTTTAAAAAAATTGTCACGGTCATTGACCGTGACAATTCTGGGCAGAATTAAAAAAAACTGCTGGGCA
This sequence comes from Sambucus nigra, assembly GCA_949130495.1. Classification (NCBI taxonomy): domain Eukaryota; kingdom Viridiplantae; phylum Streptophyta; class Magnoliopsida; order Dipsacales; family Adoxaceae; genus Sambucus; species Sambucus nigra. Next base: position 610,424,510 of record OX422215.1, on the reverse strand, counting down.
GTATGGCCACTGCCACTGCCCAGCAGTGTATTTGTACCTGTTATAGCAACGTTGTACCTGTTCCAAACATCATATATCCGAACAAACTAAAGATAATGCAAATATATATTCAAATAAGAAACTATTTAAAAAGAAACAACATCACCATCATTTTATCTCAAATCTACAAACTATTTGCATGGAAAAGAGATTTTGTACTGCGACGCTCGGGAACACCTCCTTATCCTTCCCTTCTCGTCCGAATAGCCACATAAGTATAGAGCATATGTGCCCTACCCTTAGGGCCACTCCCTGTCCCCTGAATTGAAATAAAGTAAAATTAGTATCCGCCCCTCAAATATAGATAATATAAATCGTAATTGAAATCGAAATCGAAATTGACATATAAATATAAATACATTACCTGTAGTGTCACTCAAACAGCTAACTTGAGCTCATATGGCACCTCCTTCCAACTAATGTACCCCGGGCAATCGTGTCAATTATAATTCTCTTCATATCTAAACACTAAGAAATACCATAATCCTATGGAGGTATGCGTTGCAAATTCCTTCCAACCGTTGTGTAGCCAAAAATCAGCAGTTGAAGTTGTCAACTCCACCTTTGAATGGTCTCCCATGTTTTGCTAGAAGTTCCAAGTGGTGGGGTATGGAAAGTGGAATTGACAACTTCAACCGGTGATGTTTGGCTATATAACGGTTGGGAGGAATTTGCAGAGCATCGCTCCATAGGATTATGGCATTTCTTAGTGTTCGGATAGACGAAGAGATTCAGTCTCCTCTCCACAAATAGGACACCCCAAATAACTATGTACTAATCACCTATTAAAGGTAAGAAGCGTATATTCATGGATTAGTATAAACAAAACTTAGATGTAGTTGGAATATTTATGTATTAATCTCCTCGCCACACACGCACACTACACAAGAGTGAAAATGATAAAGTGCAGATCAAGTAAAAGCATTAAAAATGGATGTTTCGGTACAAATTGAAATATTTATTACAAATTGAAAAATTGTTTCAAATTCGGGTTATCATAAAAAATGGATTGATATTCGGTAAGAGCTGCCAAGTCATCCACACTACTATTTAGACGCCTTGGCTCGTATTGGACAATTGACCACGGCTCGTTGTTGATATACTCCGAGTAAAACACTTGCTTAACCTTTTGAAATGCACAAACAAACGGCTCATCGCTCACGTGGTCGTTGCTCTTCAACTTGGACAAGTCAACCATGATCAAATTGGTGACATGATCAACTTTACAAGCATTTTTATCCTCAACTCTTACCCATTCACAGTAAAATACAACCTCTTTGAATCTTATATAATCCAATTCAAATATATTTTGGATTACACCATAGTAAGTCATTTCAGCTTTAACGAGGTTTTTATCTTTTGCGCTCGCTCGAAAGAAAGTAAGAGCCTTGTATGAAATTCCCGAGTTCTGTACATTTGTACTTTCCTCGTACACTTTAGCGCCAAAAATGTAACCGTTCAATCGATACTTTTTGTACGCTTGTGCCACGAACAAGGGTCCAGTGGCTAGACGAGCAAGCCTTGATGTCGCATCACCCATCTTTAGGAGCTGAGAATATAGATAAATTAATTATATTAGTGGTAAAATTTGAGTGTAATGTAACGTTATATAACGTGTGTTTTCATTATAATTACCTCTTGTGTCAACCATAGCCTAAATTCGCTGTCTGATTATACCATTGTTTTTTGTCTTTTATTGTTCTCACAGGCTTCATATTTACTGCATATTACAAAATTAATCATGTATAAAATAATCTCAAATAATGTTAAACATTATAATATTCGAAACTTACTTTTTCCATTCTTCGACATCTTCATGTGTGTCAAATAGATAACGAGCTACTTGTTCATGTTGCAAACTCGTTAATTTCACTCGTTTTCCCATCACATTACCACCATCATCGAGGAATTCATCAGTGTCATCAACGCTGGTCGAGTAAGGCATATATTCCCGAGTATATATTGATGACTCCACGGTGATGTATTCCTCTGCAATTGATCCTGCAATATATCGCGTATTCTTGACGTAATCTTTAAAAACTTTCATCAATCTTTCAAACGGATACATCCACCGATATCTAACTGGACCACAAAGAAGTGCCTCGTCGCATAGGTGTACCAACAAGTGAACACTTATGTCAAAGAATGCTGGGGGAAAGTACTTCTCCAATACACAAATCGCTTCGTTCACAGCCAATTTTGCGGCCACTATGTGTTCTCGATTCACTACTTTCTCACACAAGAGGGAGAAGGTAATACTAATTTGCATAATAGCCCTACGTAAATCCTTGTGCTTGGAGAAACAGTGCTTAAACAATAGAGCAACCAATTGCATGATCACATGCCAATCGTGGGACTTACACTTATGTAAATCATGAGTAACATAATTCACAATACTTTGCAAGTTGGACGGAAAAGTAGATGGGCCCTTCGAATTATATATTGTGTCAAGAAGTACCTTCCTTTCCTCACTCGTCAAAGTAAACGCACCAGGGGGAATTATTGTCCTTCCCCTACTATCTTCTTTCAACCATAGTTGTGGTTTAAGTTTTAACGTTTTAAGGTCTTTTCGTGCATTTTCTCCATCCTTCGAATGACTCCCCCCAAGGCAAGTACCCACAATATGTTCAGCGAAGTTCTTCTCTGCATGCATCACATCCAATACATGGCGCACCGGGTTTTTCTTCCAATAAGGCAAGTCAAATAAAATTGACCTCCGAGACCATGCCTTTCTTATCTCAGTTTCATTCCCAGTTGGGGTCTTCTTATGCTTGACATTATTAAATTTGGGATTCTTACCTGGCATATTTGGGCCACATTCAGAAGATTTACTTTCAATTTCTGAACCCGAAGGTTGTCTCGGCGGTAGCCTATGTTCAACTCCGCCCAATAAAAAATTGGAACCTTTCTCAAATCTGAAACTATGAGCTGGGGGTAAAAACCTCCTGTGGCAATGGTATATATTTTTTAAGCTAGAGGATAGACGAAGAGATTCAGTCTCCTCTCCACAAATAGGACACCCCAAATAACCATGTACTACACATCCGGATAATGTCCCATAACCTGGAAAATCATGAATTGCCCACATCAACATAGCTTTCAGCGTAAACTCTTCTTTTCTAAAAGAGTCAAATGATTGTACACCCTCTTCCCACAACTCATTTAATTCTTCTACCAAAGGAGCCAGGTAGATATCAATGTCTTCACTTGGTGCCTTTGGCCCACGTATCAATAAAGCCATCATAAAAAATTCAGGTCTCATACACTGTGAAGGAGGGAGGTTGAGTGGGGATAGGATCACTGGCCATACACTCTGATTGGTGCTTAGATTTCCAAATGGATTGAAACTATCTGTTGATATAGCCAAACGAATGTTGCGTTGTTCTCGATCAAAATCGGGATACTCATAATTCATCCTCCGCCAGGCAGTAGAATCAATAGGATGACGCATGATATTACCCCCTACTTCTGCCCTAGCATGCCAAGTCATTGCCTCTGCAATCCATGGTACTGTGAAAAATCACTTTAATCTAGGCCCAACGGGAAAATATTTCAATACTTTTTGAGGCACTTTTGAGCTTGTGCCTTCCTTACTAGTAGATTGGACATATCTAGGTTCATCCCATACCGGACAACGATCGAGATTTTCATACTCCTTTCGGTATAGTATGCAGTCATACACACAAGCATGAATCGATTTATACTTCATTCCCAAATCTTTCAAACTGTTCTTCATAACAGGATAGCTATTTGGAAGTGTATTCACCTTGGGTAATAAGCCCTTCACCCATTTCAGAATTCCCGTCACGCTATTGCCAGGCAAACCGTACTGCGTCTTCAAACTGTGCAAACCAACCATGGCATGTAAAGTTATTTGATCTTTCTCACAGCTGGAATATAACGGTTGGATCGCCTTAAATTTTAAACTTTGGTAGTCATCGTCAAGTTTTATCGTGTTATCTTCACGAGCACTTGAATCTTCTACATCATCAGTAACCTCATTCTCCTCAGCTTCATAAACTCCGTACGCATCATCAACTAAATCCTCTAACATATTATGATCTATGTCGTCCCCTTCTTCATCTATTCTACTTATTGAAGGTTGTTGTGAAGGTTGATCGGGGACAAAAGGAACTTTTAATTCACCGTGAAAACTCCAAAATCGATAACTATCTTGCATACCCGATCTTAACAAATGTATTTCAACTATTTTCCACTCAAACACCTTACCATTCTTACACCTAGCACACGGACACGGAAACTCTTCATCATTACGACATCTCTTTGCATATTTCACAAATTCGTTAGCACCTCTGCGAAACACATCCCCCATTCTATTAGTCTCACCATCCACTCTTTGTATTTCGGATATCCCATCACAGCTACCACAACTAAACACCTATTAAAGGGAAACAAAACTTAGATTTATAGTATGTTTTATTTAATTATCCCATCATTTAATTATCCTATTAAAGGGTAAGTGGTCCTATCCCATTCAAGAATGCATTTTTCTGTAATATACTTTACAGCTCATGCACATTGTTACGATTTGAAAAAAATTCGCCAGCATATACCCTTAGTTCTCCAAGTACACGACGTAGATTGGCAGGTGTGAGTGTTATTTCAACTGGTCAATTAAAATAACAGTCACACTTGTCAATCTAGTATGTACCTAGAGGACATTAAGATACGACTGCAGAACTTCCTCCAAAAGTAACAACTTTAAGCCAATAAGAATATTATACAGAAATTATACAGTCTCAAACTGTCCAAACGGGACAATTCGAGAGATCTCATTACAGGGGTAATGACTCTCGAACGGGTCTAAGGGCTATTGAATGCGTACGCATAAGAACTAGAACGCTAGTATCTATGCGCATTATGTTTCAAATAAATTCATTGTTGTAAAATAAATGATATTAGTACAGATAAAAAAAATGTTAATAGTACACATTTTAACTTAAAATATTATGGCAAGTTGAATGATGGTGTGATAACCCTAAAAAAAGTTTGATTTATTAAAATATATATACATGTGTGCAATATATATATATATATATATATATATATATATATATATATATATATATATATATATATATATATATATATATATATATGAGGTGTTTTAAGCAATTTTAATTTTACTTTTTATGTTTTATGAATTTATATACCACGGGTAAATTATTTCAATAACTTATTATTTTGTTGTAAATTTATTATAAATCTTTACTCTAATTAAATTTAGAGGTTGTAATTTAAATGTGTTATACAAGAACTTATACAAAACCATATATAATTATGAAAATATATTTGTCACTTTTTCTACACGGTAAGCAATTAAATATGATTATTTGTGTCATATATAAGTAAAATCGGAGTTTATTATTTGTGTTTTTTTATCATGTCAATTTTTTTTGGTTCGTAACAAAGGATCAACCTTAATTCACTAACTTCGTATTGCATGCAAGTCGTCTTAATATATTCGTCAAAAATAATTTTCACTAATTAAATTCAATTCATCATATATTACTGAAATCGAGATAAAACCCTAAGCCAAAATTAGTCAACACCCACCCCCTGCCCCTCTCCCCCACCACACACCACCACACACACACACACACACACCCCACCCCACCCCTACCCCCCTCCACCACCCCCTCCCCCCTCCACCACTACCTCCCCCACCCCACACCACCACACACACACCCCACTCCACCCCACCCCTGCCCCCCTCCACCACCGCCCTGCCCCCACACTGCCCACCCCCTGCCCCCTCCACCACCCCCTCCCCCACCCTGCCCCACCCCGCCCCACCCTGCCCCACCCCCACACACGCACACACATACACACATATATATATACACATACACACATAAATATACACACAAATATATATATAAATGGAAGAGAGAGAGAGAGAGAGAAATTGGACCTGAAAGTAGAGAGAGAGAGAGAGAGAGAGAGAGAGAGAGAGAGAGAGAGATAGAGAGCAGCGTCGAGAGAGAGAGAGAGAGAGAGGGAGGGAACGGTGGGAGGGAAAAAAGAAGGGGGAAAGGGTTTTTGCTGGAAAAGTTGTCACGGTCGTGTCAAGGTCATTGACCGTGACAATTAAATTTGTCACGGACTTGTCTCGGTCATTGACCGTGACAATTAGTTGTCACGGTCGTGTCAAGGTCAATGACCGTGACATAAAACGCGTGTTTTTTTATCACGGTCAATGACCTTGACAAGGCTGGCTGGCTGAAAGGTGACAATTTGCCCATTTTGGTGTAGTTATTATTTTGTATATTTTATACCCAAATTTATACTTTGTTAGTCGCATTCTAGTGTATTCAATAAGTTCTTAAGGACTATTTTATTAAAAATAGAAAAAAATGCGAGAACGATTGAATTCGTGTTGAAAATGGCAATTTTAAGTCAAAAATGGGCACTTCGATAATATAATAATATTCTTGTGCTAATTTGTGAAAAAAAAGTTGCCTAGTGAAATTTTTGCAGATAATGATGGAATTTGGTGCAAATCGATGATCATTTCTAAAAAGGCGCGAAATAGCTGATTTTTACGGTCGTTCGAAAAAAAGCTGTTTTTACTCTTGTGAAATCGTAAAATAGTCGAAATTTTTTATTCTCCGATTTGGACGAAACTCGGGATGCGTGTTAAATAAGAAAAGATAAGAGTGTTCGAGTGGGGAAAATTCCGTCCCTTATCACGATCCAAAAATTAAAGAGGTGGAGAGGTAGTGTGACACCCCGTCTAATAAAATACCGGGCGATCATTCCTATATCAAATTAAAACAGGAGTCTCATATGGATCATTCTTAGCATCACTGTCGAAAATCCATTTAATTACTAATAACCTATTAGGCTGGTGTCAAAATTTTACTTAACTACTCTTTTTATCAACTTCAAAATTAAAACATCCACACAGTTTTGCGTAAATGAGACTGAAATGAAATAAAATAACCGAACACTCGGTCAAAATATACAACCATTTATCGAATACTGTACTCAAGAATAAATAAATGCAATTGGACCATTGGCCCGAATGTGTATACAGTACCTCCTATCTAGATTACAAAGATGGAAGCGTCTACTGAGAATCCTGCACGCATCCACAGCTGTTGCAGTTGACGCATGACTCGAAAGATGTGCCATCGAGGCGTCCCTGTGTATGGACACCTATGTATATATATAATATAGCAAGAGAGGAAAAGTAGATAAACGGGTCAGAGCCCGAGTTTTGAAAATATTTAGCAAGTGCATAAATGCCTTATTTTTAGAAATAGGTTTTATCTCATATTTAAGTTTGGTATCGCACTCCCATGAGATACCCCTCACCTCTTCACTAACAGTGCACTCCTAACGCATCCCTCTAAACATCCTAGTCAAGCTACCCTGCTAAACTAGCCTATCACCCAACCACTATCAACCCTAGATAGTCCAAGTAATGTACAAAGGGCTAAACTTCTCCCCAATCTCAACACTAAGCCATGTTCGTGCATGGGGTGTATCGCAAAGATAAATCCAAATAAGTAACCCCCCGATACACTAATACGCGGCAAGGTCGATCGTTGAGATTCGCCAGTCCCTCAGTACAGAATATATAACTATATATATATACACCATTAATAAATCTTATTATAAGAGAACTAAGGATTAAACTTCTCCCCAGTCTCAACACATTGCCATATTCATGCGTGGGGTATCTCGCAAAGTGAAATCCAAACAAGGAACCCCCTGATACACTACTACGCGGCAAGGTCGATCGTCGGGATCCATTAGACCCTCGGTACTCGATTTTTCCATATATATACATATTACCATATACAGCCGGATCTATCTCCCGGAATGAGAATTTATTTTCATTACTATCTCAAAACATTCCATTTCCCTTCCTATATACAGGAAATGTATATATAAAAGCCAATTCATTGTCATGAATTGTTTTAACATATCATATACTTTTGAAAGCCAGTTTTATTATCACAAAAATGCTTTTCCGTTTCAAAACATCCCATTTCCCTTCTTATATCCAGGAAATGTATTTAAAAGCCATTTTTATTGGCATAAAAAATGCTCTTACCTTATCATATGCTTCCACTTCCCTTCTTCCATCCGGGAAGTGTTACCGAAGCCAAAACATTATCCCATTTCCCTTCTTCCATCCAGGAAATGTAATTAAAGCCAATTTATTATCATAAATTGCTTTAATACCAATAATGTCTAATATTATTGAAAACATTTATATATATCATATAACGCGTTCTAAGACCGCTCGCCCGGGCGCGCCCCTGAATGACCATCATCTTCCAGTGCCTATCAATTACGACACCTGGGCACCTATACGCAATACGTCGGGAAGCGGCCATATGCCCGAGGGCTAGTCATAACCACACCCGAAGTTACCTAACCATCGCAGAAAACATAACATAAATGCTCATATGGCCTAGGACTATATCCACCTTGCATTCACTAGCCAGGGGGCTTCACCTCACGCACAAACTTCCATTATGATGTCATTTAGAGAGGGTGTTAACCATAAATTATTAATTATGAAAATCATTTTTTTCCATTTTGAAAACATTCATATTTTATTTTCAAAATCATTAACATCATATCATATATATACATTAATTACATAGTATATATATACCATATATTCCTCCTCGAATATATATAAATGGCCATATTTGCCAAACCATCTAACGATGACCAATAATCCCAAAGATTCTCTCAAAGAATCATAATCATGCATTCATATTCGCATGATACTAAACCCAAAGTATTTCCTCACTTTGATTCTAATAAATACCTTATTCTCATTTAAGGACTTATACATAAATCCGAATGTCTCTTATCCCAAAACATTAATTAACTCCATACCCCGGATCACACTCTAAATTAATCCGAGGTTTTCTTATCCTCCTCAAAACATCATCTAAGAGCCCTAATATTCCTTTTAGAAACTCCTAATAATAGTCTTCAAAACCATACAATAAGTCTCCCTAAACTTAAAAGGAGAAAACCTCAAAAATCTGCCAGGACCGAATCGATTCGGCCTGTCCTAATCGATTCGAAATGGTTCTACTTTCAAAGTGCCTCATACCGAATCGATTCGGCTTGTCCGAATCGATTCGGCTAGTCCGAAAATCCTAATCCGTCTTTGGGTTTTATATATATCCCAAAAACCCCAAACTCGATTCAATCTCCATTTAAATTATAACTCAGATTTATTTCAACGAACCCAAAGTTTTCATATCTCCTCAAATCCTTTAGAGGTCCTATTTGGGAACCCCTAATATTTATCTCCAAATAATCCTAGCATTAGTTTATGATAACTATTTCGATCTCTGACAACTTTTCGTAGAAAAATCACTATAAATAAATAAAAAATCAGAAAAAGACACAGTCAGCGCTCACGCAGCCGCGTCGAAGAGATCTGCAAATTTCATTTTTTGAACAAGAGCCGAATCGATTCGCCCTGGCCGAATTGATTCAGTTAACACGCAGGTCCACTTATTCATCGTCTTCTCCGAGACGGTTTCGGCCATTAAAACTTCTCCCAAGCTTTTGTGGCCTCACCCAACGTCATACAACCTCAACCAACTACAAATACACATATATTAAGGGTTCTAAACATCCTAGAACCCTAAAGCACCAATTTATTTCGATTAATTTCTAAGTTTCTCCAATTATGAAATTTTAGGGGTTTATTCGTTTTAACTCCCGAAAACCCGTTTTATCCACGAAAACCCAACCCAAAATCTTTAGGGTTTGTTGATACCAAACTACGGTATGAGATTTATGCAAAAAGTAAATAAAGCAAGTAAACACTTGCCTCGGGGATATAATCCGATGACCTGGAGCCGAATCCCGCGGAGTTTGGCTGGAACCTCCCCTTTTCTCCTCTTCTCTCTCTCTTTTCTTTCTATATTCTCTATTTTCTTCCTCTCCCCCTCTTTATATAGAAAGAAAAATGGTTTAACCCCTTAAAACGACTCGTTTACTCAATTACGAGCCTGTTTAACTCTAAAATTCTCCAAAACTCATCGGACACTCTTTTCTGACTATCTCGGATATTCTGAGACTCATGGCGAAGTCGAAATTCCCATCCGAGGTACTTGACCACAAATCACTATTCTAACCCATATAACTTAATGCGGGTTTTCTAATCAAAATCTTATCTTTTTGTCGCTTTACTCCACGGCGACATATAATTAAAACATTGCGACCTATTTAGTCCCAAAAATAACCACAACATCCATCGAAAATCATTAAATCCTTAGAAATCCCAAAATTACTATTTCGAGAAATTTTTCAAATGACCAATTTATACTTAAGGATGGAATTTAATTGTCTCCAAAAGGACGGTTACATATTCCCCCCCCTTACAACGGAATTTCATTGTCGAAATTCGGATACAACGTACACCACAAATCCTAGAATCGCTTCAAATCCTAATACCTCAAGGGAAACGATACTAACCCATTAGCTCCAAACCATATACCATACGGCTACCATGGACGTAAAGTGACTATAATAGCGTCACATAGCACTCATAATTTCTAGTGCCTCTCGGCATAAACTTCAAATTTACATACCACGCCCCTTCTATTTCAGGCAGTATATAAACCAACTTACTAAGGTGCCCATACACCTTTCTAACCTGTGCACATCTGCACATCCATAGTGAACGTATGACACGTAAGACTCTCTCCCAATAAGGGTCTCCTTTCCTCGGTGTAATACTCACCTATGGGTCCTCCCAACCCATGAAATTCATTTTCCTTACCTCGGCGTCACTAACTATACTAAACCTACGTCCTAACAATACTTAAGGTCTATGCGATGTCCTACCTACGCGAAACGAGTGTAATCCTAAGTGTCCCTAGAGCCCAAGGCCTCTCTTAACTTCCAACATTTTCTTGGTTTCATGCATGGGACGTCTCGCCAAAGTGAAATCCAAACAAGGAAGCCTCCCGTTACGCTACTCCCTCGCGTAGTCGTTCATCGAGATATAGCGACCTAAGGCACACCAGCGGGACGTCTTAAATCCTATCACGCTAACTTACGAACGCATTCCTATTATTCTATCCTTCCGCCCATACGAAAGGAAATCTAACTAATCGAAGTGCCCAATCTCAGTAAGAGCACTACGTACCTCATACCCAACACATATTTCACCAAAGTTTGCCTTTTCATTAAGGCCTGATTATTATCCTCAAATCAATTTCTCTAAGTCCAACCTCACCCACCCATTGTGGAGAGAGGACCAATTTAGTGCTTTTCCATAGCATAATATTTCCATAACCATACTATCATCACATGGCTAATAGTCTATAGTGGTACATCCACACTATACGACTTATCAATAAAACCCACATCCTTGCATCCTATAACATCTCTCCACTCTCGACGCCGCTAAGATTCATGTGTGGAGCATCTCGCAAAGCGAAATCCAAATAAGGAACCCCTCCACACACTCCTACTTAACTTTGTCGGACATGGAGGTCCGTTATTTCAACATACAACCGGGATAACCCTATCCCATATTCTAGCCAAATGTGGTCTGAACTCCCAACACTATCTAGGAGCCACACCACTAAGCGCATTGTACTACTTTTAAGTCCTTGCGCAATCAATACAGAGCTTAATCTTACAGCTCAACAAAAATCTTGTGGCCTTAAATCATATCAATAAGGTCGCCATATACCCAAATCATGATAATGAAACCTCTTCTCATCGAAGTTCCATATATGCACATAATAATAAAGGTGAACTTAACCTATATCTATGTGAGACACCGCAACAACAACCCGTTCCACCCTGGAACTGCGGACACGATAGTCTTGCCATCATTAGCCTGTTATCGCTCCGAACATACCAATACATATATACTCACCATACCACCATACTCGTATAAGCATATAAAACGAGTATCACAAACCAGATATATATATATATATATATATATATATATATATATATATATATATATATTCAATATATCAACACCCGCATCTATGGCGAATGAAGGAAAATAAAACTCCGCTACCGCGGAAAACACACAGGCATACATGATATAATATTATTAATACCGCCACAAAACTCAAAATACACACACGAGTCTAGGAACTAACAAAACACCGCGGCTTTATCTAGTCATGCACATTCATATACCTCCTCCTTCTGAGGTGAAACTCATAACAATAACTTAACCTTGTTCCTTACAATCATCTTACTAGTCCTCTTAACTTCTTCGTTAAAAGGAAACTCCACTACGAGCTTTAACCTTAAAGCTCCAACTAAGCCCCACTTCCTGCCACCATCCAAGCCCCACACACGATTCTCGAACATGCGCGCAAAAGATTTTCATAATCTTATATTATGGCAGGAGAACGAAATCACACAAGAGAAATCAACAATCCAAATCCTGAGGCTCTATATCAAATCGAGAGCAACATTGAAAACGTAATACGTCCGGACAGATTCCTAAGGGCACTAGAACCTGATGCTCTGATACCATCTGTGACACCCCGCCTAATGAAACACCAGGCGATCACTCCTATATCAAATTAAAACAGGAGTCTCATATGGATCATTCTTAGCATCACTATCGAAAATCCATTTAATTACTAATAACCTATTGGCCGGTGTCAAAATTTTACTTAACTACTCTTTATAACAACTTCAAAATTAAAACATCCACACAATTTTGCGTAAATGAGACTGAAATGAAATAAAATAATCGAACACTCGGTCAAAATATACAACCATATCGAATACTGTACTCAAGAATAAATAAATGCAATTGGATCATTGGCTCGAATGTGTATACAGTACCTCCTATCTAGACTACAAATATGGAAGCGTCTACTGAGAATCCAGCACGCATCCACAGCTGCTGCAGCTGATGCCTGACACGAAAGATGTGCCATCCAAGCGTCCCTGTGTCTGGACACCTATGCATATATATATAATATAGCAAGAGAGGAAAAGTAGATAAACGGGTTAGAGCCTGAGTTTTGAAAATATTTAGCAAGTCCTTAAATGCCTTATTTTTAGAAAAAGGTTTTATCTCATATTTAAGTTTGGTATCGCACTCCCATGAGATACTCCTCACCTCTCCACTAATAGTTCACTCCTAACGCATCCCTCTAAACATCCTAGTCAATCTACCCCGCTAAACTAGCCTATCAACCAACCACTATCAACCCTAGATAGTCCATGTAATGTACTAAGGGCTAAACTTCTCCCCAGACTCAGCACTAAGCCATGTTCTTGCGTGGGGTGTCTCGCAAAGCAAAATCCAAACAAGGAACCCCCCGATACACTACTACGCGGCAAGGTCAATCGTCGAGATTCGCCAGTCCCTCAGTACAGAATATATAACTATATATATATACACCATATAATAAATCTTATTATAAGGGCACTAAGGATTAAACTTCTCCCCAGTCTCAACACATTGCCATATTCGTGCGTGGGATCTCTCGCAAAGCGAAATCAAAATAAGGAACCCCCCCGATACACTACTACGTGGAAAGGTCGATCGTCGGGATCCATTAGACCCTCGGTACTCGATTTATCCATATATATATACATATTACCATATACCAACGGATCTATCTCCCGGAATGAGAATTTATTTTCATTACAATCTCAAAACTTTCCATTTCACTTCCTATATCCAGGAAATGTATATATAAAAGCCAATTCATTGTCATGAATTGTTTTAACATATCATATACTTTTGAAAGCCAGTTTTATTGTCACAAAAATGCTTTTCCATTTCAAAACTTCCCATTTCCCTTCTTATATCTAGGAAATGTATTTAAAATCCATTTTTATTATCATAAAAAATGCTCTTACCTTATCATATGCTTCCACTTCCCTTCTTCCATCCGGGAAGTGTTACCGAAGCCAAAACATTATCCCATTTCCCATCTTACATCCAGAAAATGTAATTAAAGCCAATTTATTATCATAAATTGCTTTAATACCAATAATGTCCAACATTATTGAAAATAGTTATATATATATATATATATATATATATATATATATATATATATATATATCATATAACGCGTTCTAAGACCGTCCGCCCGGGCTCGCCCCTAAATGACCATCATCTTCCAGTGCCTATCAATTACGACACCTGGGCACCTATACGCAATACGTCGGGAAGCGGCCATATGCCTGCGGGCTAGTCATAACCACACCCAAAGTTACCTAACCATCGCAGAAAACATAACATAAACGCTCATATGGCCTAGGACTATATCCACCCTGCATTCACTAGCCAGGAGGCTTCACCTCACGTGCGAACTTCCATTATGATGTCATTTTGAGAGGGTGTTAACCATAAATTATTAATTATGAAAATCATTTCTTTTCCATTTTGAAAACATTCATATTTTATTTTCAAAATCATTAACATCATATTATATATATACTTTAATCACATAGTGTATATATATACCATATATTCCTCCTCGATTATATATAAATGGCCATATTTTCCAAACCATCTAATGATGACCAATAATTCCAAAGATTCTCTCAAAGAATCATAATCAAGCATTCATATTCGCATGATACTAAATCCAAAGTATTTCCTCACTTTGATTCTAATAAATACCTTATTCTCATTTAAGTACTTATACATAAACCCGAATGTCTCTTATCCCAAAACATCAATTAACTCCATACCCCGGATCACACTCTAAATTAATCCGAGGTTTTCTTATCCTCCTCAAATCATCATCTAGGAGTCCTAATATTCCATTTAGAAACTCCTAATAATAGTCTTCAAAACCATACATTAAGTCTCCCTAAACTTAAAAGGAGAAAACCTCAAAAATTTGCCAGGACCGAATCGATTCGGCCTGTCCCAATCAATTCAAAATGGTTCTACTTTCAAACTGTCTCATACCGAATCGATTCGGCTGGTCCGAAAATCCCAATTTTGCTTTGGGTTTTATATATATCCCCAAAACCCCAAACTCAATTCAATCTCCATTTAAATTATAACTCGGATTTATTTCAATGAACCCAAAGTTTTCATATCTCCTCAAATCCTTTAGAGGTCCTAACACTCTTTTTGGGAACCCCTAATATTTATCTCCAAATAATCCAAGCGTTAGTTTATGATAACTATTTCGATCTCGGACAGCTTTCCGTAAAAAAAATCACTATAAATCCAAAAAAAATCAAAACAATACGTGGTCAGCGCCGACTGGATCGCGTCGAAGAGATCTACAAATTTAATTTTTTGACCAAGAGCCGAATCGATTCTCCATGGCCTAATCGATTCGGTTAACATGCAGGTCCTATTATTCATCGTCTTCTCCGAGACGGTTTCGGCCATTAAAGCTTCTCCCAAGCTTTTGTCGCCTCACCCAACGTCCTATAACCTCAACAAACTACAAATACACATATATTAAGGGTTCTAAACATCCTAGAACCCTAAACCACCAATTTATTTCGATTAATTTTTAAGTTTCTCCAACTATGAAATTTTAGGGGTTTATTCGTTTTAACTCCCGAAAACCCGTTTTATCCACGAAAACCCAACCCAAAATCTTTAGGGATTGTTAATACCAAAATACGGTATGAGATTTATGCAAAAAGTAAATAAAGCAAGTAAACACTTGCCTCGTGGATATAATCCGACGACCTCGAGCCGAATCCCACGGAGTTTGGCCAGAACCTCCCCTTTTCTCCTCTCCTCTCCTCTCTCTCTTTTCTTTCTCTTTTCTATATTTTCTTCTTCTTCCCCTCTTTATAAAGAAAGAAAAAGGGTTTAAACCCTGAAAATGACTCGTTTACTCAATTACGAGCCCGTTTAACTCTAAAATTCCTCGAAACTCAGTTTCGACAATCGGACACTCTTTTTCGACTCTCTCGGATATTTCGAAACTCATGGCCCAGTCGAAATTCCCATCCGAGGTACTTGACCGCAAATCACTATTCTAACTCATATAACTTAATGCGGGTTTTCTAATTAAAATCTTATCATTTTGTCGCTTAACTCCACGGCGACATATAATTAAAATATTGCGACCTATTTAGTCCTAAAAATAACCACAACTTCCATCGAAAATCATTAAATCCTAAGAAATCCCAAAATTTACTATTTCGAGAAATTCTCCAAATGGCCCATTTATACTTAAGGATGGAATTTAATTGTCTCCAAAAGGACGGGTTGTTACATACTCCCCCTACAACGAAATTTCGTCCTCAAAATTCGGATACAACCTACACCATAAATCTTAGAATCACTCCAAATCCTAATACCTCAAGGGGAATGATACTAACCCAATGGCTCCAAACCATATACCATACGCCTACCATAGACGTAAAGTGACTATAATAGCGTCACATAGCACTCATAATTTCTAGTGCCTCTCGGCATAAACTTCAAATTTACATACCACGCCCCTTCTATTTCAGGCGGTATATAAACCAACTTGCTAAAGTGACCATACACCTTTCTAACCTGTGCACATCTGCGCATACATAGTGAACGCCTGACACGTAACACTCTCTCCCAATAAGGGTCTCCTTTTCTCGGTGTAATACTCACCTATGGGTCCTCCCAACCCACGAAATTCATTTTTCTAACCTCGACGTCACTAAATATACTAAACTTACATCCTAACAATACTTAAGGTCTATGCGATGTCCTACCTACGCGAAACGAGTGTAATCCTAAGTCTCCCTAGTTCCCAAGGCCTCTCTCAACTTCCAACATTTGCGTGGTTTCATGCATGGGGCGTCTCGCCAAAGCGAAATCCAAACAAGGAACCCTCCCGTTACACTAGTTCCTCGCGTAGTCGATCATCGAGATATAGCGACCTAAGGCACACCAGCGGGACGTCCTAAATCCTATCACGCTAACTTACGAACGCATTCCTATTATTCTATCGTTTCGCCCATACGAAAGGAAATCTAACTAATCGAAGTGCCCAATCTCTGTAAGAGCACTACGTACATCATACCCAATATATATTTCACCAAAGTTTGCCTTTTCATTAAGGCCTGACTATTATCCTGAAATCAATTTCTCTAAGTCCAACCTCACCCACCCATTGTGGAGAGAGGACTAATTTAGTGCTTTTCCATAGCACAATATTTCCATAACCATACTATCATCACATGGCTCATAGTCTATAGTGGTACATCCACACTATTATACTTATCAATAAAACCCACATCGTTGCATCCTATAACATCTCTCCGCTCCCGATGCCGCTAAGATTCATGTGTGGAGCGTCTCGCAAAGCGAAATCCAAACAAGGAACCCCTCCACACACTCCTACTTAACTTTGTCGGTCATGGAGGTCCGTTATTTCAACATGCAACCGAGATAACCCTATCCCCTATTCCAACCAAATGTGGTCTGAACTCCCGACTCTATCTAGGAGCCACACCACTAAGCGCATCGCACTACTTTTAAGTCCTTGTGCAATCAATAATGAGCTTAATCTTACAGCTCAACAAAAATCCTGCGGCCTTAAATCATATCTATAAGGTCTCCATATATCCAAATCACGATAATGAAACCTCTGCTCATCGAAGTTCCATATATGCACATAATAATAAAGGTGAACTCAACCTATATCTAGGTGAGACACCGCAACAACAACCCGTTCCACCCTGTAACTGCGAACACGATAGTCTTGCCATCATTAGCCTGCTATCGCTCCGAACATACCAATACATATATACTCACCATACCACCATGCTCGAACAAGCATATAAAACGAGTATCACAAACTATACATACATATATATATATATATATATATATATATATATATATATATATATATATATATATATATATATATATATATATATATATATATATATATATATATATTCAATATATCAACACCCGCATCTATGGCGAATGAAGAAAAATAAAACACCGCTACCGCGGAAAATACACAGGCATACTTGATATAATGTTATCGATACCGCCACAAAACTCAAAATACACACACGAGTCTAGGACTAACAAAACACCGCGGCTTTATCTAGTCACGCACATTCATATACCTCCTCCTTATGAGGTGAAACTCATAACAATAACTTAACCTTGCTCCTTACAATCGTCTTACTAGTCTTCTTAACTCCTCCGTTAAAAGGAAACTCAAATACGAGCTTCAACCTTAAAGCTCCAACTAAGCCCCACCTCCTGCGCCATCCAAGCCCCGCACACAATTCTTGAACGAGCGCGCAAAAGATTTTCATAATCTTATAATATGGTCGGAGAACGAAATCTCCTAAGAGAAATCAATGATCCAAATCCCGAGGCTCTATATCAAATCGAGAGCAACGCTGAAAGCGTAGTACGTCCACACATATTCCAAAGTACACTAGAACCTGATGCTCTGATACCATCTGTGACACCCCGCCTAATAAAATACCGGGCGATCACTCATATATCAAATTAAAACAGGACTCTCATATGGATCATTCTTAGCATCAGTATCGAAAATCCATTTAATTACTAATAACCTATTAGGCCGGTGTCAAAATTTAACTTAACTACTCTTTTTAAGAACTTCAAAATTAAAACATCCACTCAGTTTTGCGTAAATGAGACTGAAATGAAATAAAATAATCGAACACTCGGTCAAAATATACAACCATATTGAATACTGTACTCAAGAATAAATAAATGCAATTGGACCATTGGCCCGAATGTGTATACAGTACCTCCTATCTAGATTACAAAGATGGAAGCATCAATTGATAATCCTGCACACATCCACAGCTGCTGCAGCTGACGCCTGACTCGAAAGATGTGCCATCCAGGCGTCCCTATGTCTGGTCACCTATGTATATATATAATATAGCAAGAGAGGAAAAGTAGATAAACGGGTCAGAGCCCGAGTTTTGAAAATATTTAGCAAGTGCATAAATGCCTAATTTTTAGAAATAGGTTTTATCTCATATTTAAGTTTGGTATCGCACGCCCATGAGATACCCCTCACCTCTCCACTAACAGAGAACTCCTAACTCATCCCTCTAAACATCCTAGTCAAGATACCATGCTAAAATAGCCTATCACCCAACCACTATCAACCCTAGATAGTCCAAGTAATGTACTAAGGGCTAAGCTTCTCCCCAGTCTCAACACTAAGCCATGTTCGTGCGTGGGGTGTCTCGCAAAGCGAAATCCAAACATGGAACCCCCCTGATACACTACTACGCGACAAGGTCGATCGTCGAGATCCGCCAGTCCCTCAATACAGAATATATAACTATATATATATACACCATATAATAAATCTTTTTATTAGAGCACTAAGGATTAAACTTCTCCCCAGTCTCAACACATTGCCATATTCGTGCGTGGGGTCTCTCGCAAAGCGAAATCAAAATAAGGAACCCCCCCGATACACTACTACGCGGCATGGTCGATCGTCGGGATCCATTAGACCATTGATACTCAATTTATCCATATATATACATATTACCATATACAGCCGGATCTATCTCCCGGAATGAGAATTTATTTTCATTACTATCTCAAAACTTTCCATTTCCCTTCCTATATCCAGGAAATGTATATATAAAAGCCAATTCATTGTCATGAATTATTTTAACATATCATATACTTTTGAAAGCCAGTTTTATTATCACAAAAATGCTTTTTCGTTTCAAAACATCCCATTTCCCTTCTTATATCCAGGAAATGTACTTAAAAGCCATTTTTATTATCATAAAAAATGATCTTACCTTATCATATGCTTCCATTTCCCTTTTTCCATCCGGGAAGTGTTACCGAAGCCAAAACATTATCACATTTCCCTCCTTCCATCCAGGAAATGTAATTAAAGCCAATTTATTATCATAAATTGCTTTAATACCAATAATGTCCAACATTATTGAAAACAGTTATATATATCATATAACACATTCTAAGACCACCCACCGGGCGCGCCCCTTGATGACAATCATCTTTTAGTACCTATCAATTACGACACCTGGGCACCTATACGCAATACGTCGGGAAGCGGCCATATGCCCGAGGGCTAGTCATAACCACACCCGAAGTTACCTAACAATCGCAGAAAACGTAACATAAACGCTCATATGGCCTAGGACTATATCCACCCTACATTCACTAGCACGGGGGCTTCACCTCACGCGCGAACTTCCCTTATGATGTCATTTAGAGAGGGTGTTAACCATAAATTATTAATTATGAAAATCATTTCTTTTCCATTTTGAAAACATTCATATTTTATTTTCAAAATCATTAACATCATATCCTATATATACTTTAATCACATACTATATATATATATACCATATATTCCTCCTCGAATATATATAAATGGCCATATTTGCCAAACCATCTAACGATGACCAATAATCCCAAAGAGTCTCTCAAAGAATCATAATCATTCATTCATATTCGCATGATACTAAACCCAAAGTATTTCCTCACTTTGATTATAATAAATACCTTATTCTCA
This sequence comes from Sambucus nigra, assembly GCA_949130495.1. Classification (NCBI taxonomy): domain Eukaryota; kingdom Viridiplantae; phylum Streptophyta; class Magnoliopsida; order Dipsacales; family Adoxaceae; genus Sambucus; species Sambucus nigra. The sequence continues at coordinate 610,403,967 of OX422215.1, read as the reverse complement.
TTTAAGGACTTATACATAAACCCGAATGTCTCTTATCCCAAAACATTAATTAACTCCATACCCCGGATCACACTCTAAATTAATCCGAGGTTTTCTTATCCTCCTCAAATCATCATCTAGGAACCTAATATTCCACTTAGAAACTCCTAATAGTAGTCTTCAAAACCATACATTAAGTCTCCCTAAACTTAAAAGGAGAAAACCCCAAAAATCTGCCAGGATCGAATCGGTTCGGCCTGTCCAAATCGATTCGAGATGGTTATACTTTCAAACTGTCTCATACCGAATCGATTCGGCTGGTCCAAAAATCCCAATTTTGCTTTGGGTTTTATATATATCCCAAAACCCCCAAACTCAATTCAATCTCCATTTAAATTATAACTCGGATTTATTTCAACGAACCAAAAGTTTTCATATCTCCTCAAATACTTTAGAGGTCCTAACACTCTTTTTTGGAACCCCTAATAGTTAACTCCAAATAATCCTAGCATTAGTTTATGATAACTATTTTGATCTCGGATAGCTTACCGTAAAAAAATCACTATAAATCCAAAAAAAATCAGAAAAATACGCGATCAGCGCTCACGCGACTGAGTAAAAAAGATCTACAAATTTTATTTTTTGAACAAGAGCCGAATCGATTCGCCCTGGCGGAATCGATTCGGTTAACACGCAAGTCCTACTATTCATCATTTTCTCCGAGACGGTTTCGGCCATTAAAGCTTCTCCCAAGATTTTGTCGCCTCACCCAACGTCCTACAACCTCAACCAACTACAAATACACATATATTAAGGGTTCTAAACATCCTAGAACCCTAAACCACCAATTTATTTCGATTAATTTCTAAGTTTCTCCAATTATGAAATTTTAGGGGTTTATTCGTTTTAACTCCCGAAAACTCGTTTTATCCTCGAAAACCCAACCCAAAATCTTTAGGGTTTGTTGATACCAAACTACAGTATGAGATTTATGCAAAAAATAAATAAAGCAAGTAAACACTTGCCTCGTGGATATAATCCGACGTCCTCGAGCCAAATCCCTCGGAGTTTGGCTGGAACCTCCCCCTTTCTCCTCTTTTCTCCTCTCCTCTCTCTCTTCTCTATCTTTTCTTTCTCTTTTCTCTCTTTTCTTCCTCTCCCCCTCTTTATAATGAAATAAAAAGGGTTTAACCCCTTAAAACCCAAAAACGACTCGTTTACTCAATTACGACCCCGTTTAACTCTAAAATTCCCCGAAACTCAGTTTTGACAATCGGACACTCTTTTCCGACTAACTCGGATATTTCGAGACTCAAGGCGCAGTCAAAATTCCCATCCGAGGTACTTGATCGCAAATCACTATTCTAACCCATCTAACTCAATGCGGGTTTTCTAAACAAAATCTTATCTTTTTGCCGCTTTACTCCACGACGTTATATAATTAAAATATTGTGACCTATTTAGTCCCTAAAATAACCACAACATCCATCAAAAATCATTAAATCCTTAGAAATCCCAAAATTTACTATTTCGAGAAATTCTCCAAATGGCCAATTTTTAGTTAAGGATGGAAGTTAATTCTCTCCAAAAGGATGGGTTGTTACAGGTAGCTACAAAGACTATTCGGCCAATCAGAAAGAGGCCCATCACAACTCAAATACCTCACCACTTGTCCTATAAAAAGGACCCTTGGGCTCATAATTTCGGGGACAGTTAGAGAGGAATTTCGTGGAAGATTTCGGGGAGCAACTTTGCGTGATTGTAATCAATTTGAGGACCAAGTTTTTATCATTTTTTTAGAGGATTGAAGATTGTTGTGAGATAACTATTTGCAAGTTTGGTCTATTAGTGAAGATCTCTACTCATTCTTGAAATTTCTCTTTCATTATGGTAGCTTGATTCTTATATTAGGAGTTGGTGAAGTTTATCATAGTTAGCTAATATTGTCACGTTAATTTTATCGTTGTTTATTCCCTACTTGTTTTAATTGTTATTAAAGATTCGGTATTCATTTTAAAGCGACACGAGAGTGTGTTTTAAAACCTTCAAGATTGTTTTGTCAAATCAAGTTTTGAAATTTAAATATAGTAATTTTTTATGGATTATGCTTGCTCTTTGATTGTTTTGATAGTCCATGCTTAAGTACATTTACGAATTTTAAAACTTGTATTTTCTAAGGGAATAGGGATTTTAGCCGTCTATTAGAGACGTTAAACATATTTCAGACATAACTGTCATATTTTTCGAATTAAACGCGGCGAGAGTCGATTTAATTTGAGTTATAAAAAGGGAATGACAATGTTAAATTAGTGTGCAATATTAGTTACGTGATAAATGGACCCCGAATCGTAATTATTTCCTAATTATTTACAAATATCTTGTGTTACTCTCATTTATCGTAGTTGCTTTTATTTAGTGTAGTTCATAATCATTCTTTATCCCATTTAGTATAGTTGGACAGTCACAATTAATTTGAATGAAAAATTGACAAATCTCTGTGGGTTCGACTCGTACTTACACTCGCTATTCTATAATAGCCCGTGCACTTGCGGTATTTTATAAAATTGACAACAATTATGGTGAAGTTTATCCTAATTAGCTAATATTATCATGTTAATTTAATTGTTGTTTGTTCCCTACTCATTTTAATTGTTATCCAAAATTTAGTATATATTTTAAAAAAACACGAGGGTCTGTTTTAAAACCTTCAAAATTGTTTTATCAATTAAGTTTTGAGATTTAAAAATAATAATTTTTAATGGATTATGCTTGCACTTTGATTGTTTTGGTAGCCATGCTTAAATACATTTGCGAACTTTAAAACTTGTATTTTCTAAGAGAATAGGGATTTTAAGCGTCTATTAGAGACGTTAAAAATATTTCAAACGTAACTGTCATATTTTTCGAATTAAACGTGATGAGAGTCAGCTTAATTTGAGTTATAAAAAGGTAATGACAATGCTAAATTAATGTGCAATATTAGTTACATGATAAATGGACCCTGGATCCAAATCCTTTCATATTGTTTACTACTCTCGTGTGTTGCTCTCATTATTCATAGTTTCTTTTACTTAGTTTAGTGAATAATTATTCTCTACTCCATTTTTCTAGTTAGACAGTTGCAATTTTTTTAAAGTTAAAATTGGCAAATCTCTGTGGGTTCGACTCGTACTTACACTCGATATTCTATAATAGGCCGTGCAGTTGAAGTATTTTATTAATTGATAAACAAGTATTTTTACATTCGTTCTTTGTTTTTCGTTTAAAGATTATATTGAGGCTGCTTGAGGGAGATTTTGATGAGACAAGACAGATTGTTGATGTTTGACAATTTGTTGGGAGAGGGAATGTGTTGGGTTTTAGAGAAGACTATATGGAGAGAATAAAGAGGGAGTTCTTTTGGGTTGATGGGGTGCGTGGAATAAAGGGTGAGAAGTTGGCTAATAGATACACTGAAAATGCTTTTTTAGACATGTTTGTTTATTCCATTTTTATCATATTTGTTTGATTTTCTAGCAAACTAATTTTTGGTGTTCCTCTTTACCAATTTAAAATTTTCTATTATGACATTTTTCTCATCGTATGCGTGATATTGTGTATTATGAGTAAGTATCACCCTCCCTCCATATATATATACATACAAGGGCGGAGCTAGGGTGGGCACACTAAGGTTGCAACCCACCCCAAAATAAAAAATTTAGTAGTCATTCTCCATCCCAACTAAATACCCAACCCTTCACATATTTAGTGAACCTAAAATAACACACTTCATTTTGAGACATGGGTATTCAAGAAAAAGGTGAGTAGGATAAAATTTTAGCACTGATTTTGTCAATGGTTTTGGATAAATACGAAAATCAATATTGGTATTCCGAGTTAATTTCATTTTTTAGCTTCTCTCAATTACTTTGTATATATATTTGAAGTCAAGGTTGTACCATTAGTGTGTCTATGCTGGTTGGTATTTTAATAAAGAGTAATTCTAGAGAAACTCTCAACTTAAACCCACTAAATAAACTCTTCTGAGTTGTAAAAAGTGTATTTGTTGGTATAGAGTTCACATGGGATTTATGTAAAATAATAATCAATGCATTTTTGACAACTCTGTTAGGTGTGTGTAGTGCATATAATTTGCGAATCTCTCTATAATTACTCTTTCAATAATTTAATGATGATTCTATAGACGTTTCTTTGAGACCTCAATGTGTATAACGTTTTTTTCCTAATAATCTCATCAATTTGGCAATCAATTTTGTCTATGTGTACATAAACTATAACTCAACTCAACAAAACATTTTTTCAATTAATTGGGGTCATATAAATTAATTTTGTTTTCATTCTTCTTTGTTTAGTACAGTATCCTCGGTTATATAACATGATATCATGTCATTTTTTACCATATTCCACAAAGTCAATTTAGACGTACCTCCACCCCTAACATTACTATCAACACTAACTAAATCACTTTTCCTTATAGGGGAATCTACTAATCTAGGTTTGATGTGTCCAAACTATCTAAGAAAAAAAATTGGAAAGTTATTTTCCCTTACTCAAGGGTCTATTTAGTTAAGGATAAAATATTTTGATCGTTAAAACTGAAGTGGTATAATAGTTTTCCACATATTTGAAATTAATGGTCCGTTTGATTTAGATTGATTTCTACTCCATGAAAAATAGATTTTACTTCATTTTTTTGGTGTTTCATTTAAAATACATTCTACTAAATCAATAGTTGCATATATTTCATGTAATTTGTAGTTATATCATTTCACCCCCAACATTGGTTTCACGAAAAACTTCAAAAAGTATTATCAAACCACTCTCATATTTTTCCATTCAATTTTCAACTTCTCATAAAAATAAACTACTTTTATATATTTTTCAAACTTTCTAATGAAACACATCTAAAAAATGTCCGCTTGAAATCGTAAATAAGTGCAGACGCCATAGTTACACAATTTTAAACCAAAATTGTGAACATAACTCAACCCCATATAGGCAAAATTATATTTCACTATTTTATGTTTCATCATGACACAAAGTATTTTATTTCGAACTAAGTAGAGGATCACTTTGTTTTGAGGTAGTAATAATATTACCCAACCCCTTTGACGAATCATGGTTCCAAACTTGTATATATATATTTATTGCAAGAGTGGTTTTTGTATGTGAACTTAGGTTGATACTTATGATGAGTCAATAAATAAAATTTTGGGACTGTGAGGAAAAAAAGTTCAACCTATTTACCTTTATATCTAGGCAAATAATGTGAGTCTCTGCATTTGACTATTTTGACTATTATGTTAGCACAAGAAAATTAGCAAATTAGTTCATTTAGGCAAGATACTGTAAGTGGGAAGGAAAGATGGAAATAAGTGGTTGTTTTCATTTTTGACCTCGACGATTCAAGTGGGGAGATCAGTCTCACTATGAAACCATTCATCTCTTCTTATGATAACTAGAAAATGGGATATTGGGATGATGAAAAAAATACTTGACAAAACTTTATGCCACTCATTGATTAGATATGAATTATCATTCATTTCCAAATCCTAAGTTGTGGTTCTAGCTCATGGTTTCGAGAGATGGTGGAGAGGTAGAGGAGGGTAGGAAAAATAGTGGTCTTACTCCTCTAATGACAAACAAAATTTTGGAGGGGTGGGATGATTGTGGAGGGGGGGGAGGGGAGTTTGGAGTTGAGGGAGATAATGGGAGGGGATATGCGAAGCATGAGGAGGGATGGATGGAGGCAAAGATCTAGGGATTTAGTAAATTTGTAAGAGTATCTTATGAGGGGAATAAAATGGAGCTATTGATGTTATTTAAGGAAATAGTAAGAAGTAGGAAGGAAAAATACTTGAGAGAGAGAGAGAGAGAGAGAGAGAGAGAGAGAAAGGAATGTAAGGTTCCTTCAACTTGGAAGAATACGAAGGATAAATAACTCAGGAGATTACAATGCCTAATTAATTATGGGGAAAATAAAGGAACTGGATATGGTAGGAGTGGGTGGGGATTAACAAAGGTACAATATGAAGATATGCATGGTCTCGTGGAATGTGAGGGGTCTGAATGACCCCGAGATAAGAGGTATCATTAGTGGTGCTATATCAAGATGGAGGCCAAACATTTTATGCTTGGAGGAGATGAAAAGAAGTCACACAGATAAGGAGGTGGTGAGGTCTATTTAGGGAGGTCGAATGGTAGAATTGTGTAATTTGGATGTTGTGGGTACGTCGTGCGAGGTGATTATTATGTGGAATTCAAGAGTTATGGAAAAAATAGAAAGTCTAGTAGGAAATTTGTCTTTGTCATAATTATTTAGAAGTGTGGAGGGAGGGTTCAAATAGATTTTTCTGGGATTTATGGGACGGTGAAGGATTCGATTTGGTGGGAGTTATGAGAGGAGCTAGTGGGAGGGGGTGATTTTAATGTGGTTCTATTTTCATTGGAAGGGGGTGATGGTGGGAGAGGGGGCACATATATGAGGGACTTTTTTAATTTTATTGCTCAAATGGAATTTTTAGACTTACCATATAAGGGTTTTGTGTTTATGTGGCCCAACAATAGGAAAGTTCATACCTTATCTTATTTAGACCTCTTTTTAGTATCTCATGAGTGGGAGGAACACTTCTCGATGGTGGTTAGATCGTGTTGCCTCGCGTGACTTCATATCATATCCCTATTCTTTTAGAGATTAGAGAGTTAAGGGAAGGGAGGAATCCTTTTCGATTTAAAATATGTGGTTAGAAGAGGATGACTTTATGAATAGAGTGACAAAGTGGTGTCAAGTTTATGTGGTGGATAGAAATGCGAGCTATGTTTTGTCTATGAAGCTCTTTCTTCTTAAGGGAGATATCAAATGGTGGAAAAAAAAGGTATTTGGTAATGTGAAATATGTGATCGTGAGGTGCATAGAAGATATTCGATTTCTTAATGAGAAAGAAGGGAGAGTGGGGCTCTCAGGGGAAGAGAATTACAGATGGAGGAGAGTAAAAGGTAGGTATGGAGGAGGTTGATACTGGAAGAAATTAGGTAGAGACAAAAATCTTAGGCAATGTGGTTGATGAAGGGAGAAAAGAATACTAAATTTTTCCATAAAGTGGAAAACTTACATCGGCGCTTTAACCGTATTACAATAATTTCAGTGGGTGGGGAAGAGTATGTAGAGGAGAATGAGGTGAGGGGGGCTATTACCCAGTTTTCTGAGAGGCTATAAACAAATGAGGAACTGTAGAGATCATCCCTAGATATAATAGAGCTGGGAAGAATATCTCGGGATAAGGTTGAGTCGTTAGAGGGACCATTCACGGAGGAAGAGGTAGTGAGAGTTTTGAGGCCTATGAGTGGAGACAAATCATCGGAACCGGATGATTTTAGTGTGGATTTCTTCCATAACTATTGGTCAGTCATAAGAGATGATATGATGGCCTTCTTTAGGTAGTTGCATGATAATGGTTATTTCTTTAGGAGTATAAATGTGACATTCTTAATGTTGGTCCCCAAAATGGGAGGATCAGTTGATGTGTGAGACTTTAGATCGATTAGTTTAGTGGTGAGCTTATATAAGATCCTTCGCAAAGTATTTTTGGTTCGGCTTAGAAGGTTGATAGATACTCTCATTTTAGAAGCACAAAATAATTTTGTGGGTTGCAAGAAAATTCTTGACGAGGTGTTGGTGGCAATTAGTGTGTAAAGTCAAGATTGAGAAGTGGCGAGCTTCGTATAATTTGTAAACTTGACATCGAAAAGGCTTGTGATCACATTAATTTTGGGTTTCTTCTGTATTTCCTAAAGAAGAATGGGCTTGGAGAGAGGTGGTGACGATGGATGAAAAGTTTTATATAATTTGTCAAATTTTTTGTGCTGATGAATAGGGTCATAGAAGAATCTTTTTACGAGTTCTAGATTGCTCTGTCAGGGTGATACCCATTATCCTTTCCTTTTCATCTTAGTGAAAGAGGCTCTTAGTCGACTTTTAAACCGAGTGGTCGATGCAAGGTTGATTAATGGTTTCATCTTTGGCAATTATCGTGCATATTCTATCAAGGTATCCCATTTTCGTTTTATGGATGACACATTTATATTTTTTGATGCAAATAAGGTGCAGGTAAGATCATTAAAGTTGTTGTTATTGTGCTTTGAGGCGGTGTCTAGTATGCATATTAATGTCGAGAAATGTGAAATGATCCCTGTCGCGGGGATATGAGAACGTGGGTTATTTGTTGGGGTGGTAGGATGCAGGGTGAGCTTATTTCCGTCACCGTATCTTATCCTTCCTTTAGGGAGAACATTAAATCTAAAGCAATATGGGAGTCGGTCCTTAAAAGGGTCAAAAGGAGATTGATTGGATGGAATAATTGTTATATCTCGAAAGGTGGCAGGCTAACCCTGATCAAAAGCACATTATCAAACCTCCCAAGCAATTTCATGTTGATCTTGCTATTTTCGAGCTCAATTCGTAAGATACTCGAGAAAATAATGAGGGATTTCTTAGGAAGAGGAAATAAAGATAGCTTCAAATACTATCTAGTAAATTAGGAATATGTTTGTAGGTCGATCAAGGTGGGATGAAGGGGTAAAAAACTTGGATTATTTAAATATGGATTTGTTAGGAAAATGGTATTGGAGGTTTCCTTGAGAGGAGAATAGATTCTGAAGTGTAGTGGTGGTCAGGGGAGGGTTCTCTCGTCATGGGTAGGGATCGAGAGTGGGGGCTTTGCTCACAAAGTGGGGTTAGGGAAGAATATATCAAAGGGATGGGAGGAATTCTCATGATTCACGGCGTTTCATGTAGGGAGTGAGAACATAATTAGATTTTGGAAAGATATATGGGGGGAAGGAAGGCACATTTGGGCAGCGTTTCCAGGTATGTTTTGCATTGGAAGGAATAAAGAGGAGTGGTGGCAGAGCATATGATGATCGTTGGAGATTGAGTGGTTTCGAATCCAAAATTTAGAAGGAGACTTTGAGGGTGGAAGTTAAAAGAGGTAGATGCATTTTTTGACTTGTTGGGAATAGCGTTGGTCCCGATGGAAGGAGAAGATGGCTTGTGATGGGCAAGAGGTAAAGAGGGGGTTTTCACGGTAAAATACTATTACACAGTGTTGTGGGGGCATGGGAGTGATTCATTACCGTGGAAAGTGGTTTGGATAACAATATACATGACCTACTAGTGATGAAGGGGCTGCATAAGAGGGGGAGGTTGATGGCAGGCTGGTGTTGGTTGTGCAAAAATGTGGAAGAGACTATTAACCATTTTCTCTTGCATTGTCGGGTGACAAGGGAGCTATGGGATGTCTTCTTAACACTTTCGAGTTCATTGGGTGATGTTTAAGTCGGTGCAAGACTTGTTAGAGGGGTGGAAGTTTCCTAAGGTATGAAGGGGGAGGAAAAATTGAAGGATGGTCCCACGCATTATCTTTTGGACGCTTTGGCATGAGAGGAATAAGAAGCGTTTTGGAGGTTAAGGAAGTAAATCCACTTAGACCGCATTACTGATCAAGGAAGTAAATCCACTTAGACTGCGTTACTTATTTTTTAGTACTATGTTGAATTCGCATAAGAAATATCATATTGCATTTTATCTTATATTATGGACTTCATGGAGGAGTTGCGTTCAGTAGTATAATTTTTGAGTAATTGTTTGTTACTTTGGGGGTTGAGGTTGTCGGTTTGTCTTGTCATTGTAAGGACATTTTTCTCAAGTCCAACATGTTTCATTTGTGTATGTCGTACGCCGCTACATTTGGCACGTCACCTCAAGATGTCACTCGCCGGCCTCAATCCGAATTCCGGGAATCAAGCATTCAACATCTCCATTAATATGTCCCACATCTGCCTCAACGACTTCACGGTCCACGATTTTAGGGACTTAATGCAAGTGGTACGCAAGGGAAGTCAAAATAGTGAAAAAAGGCACGATAGGAGTGTTCAAGGTTATTTTCGTAATTTCACATCCATAGTTAGGAGGTCTGGTCAACTCGAAAGTTTAAGATCTCACCGCAACGAAGATACTGGAAAAAACGGCACCTCAATCCGAGCTACGGTGAAGGAGTTATGACCTTTTGAAGATAGAGAAAATTCCTTAAAGAATGCTGTTTTTTTTGTACGCTGGATAGAATTTTAGAGTTTTAAGAACGTGGGACTCTTCATATTTTTTCCTATAAATACCAACTTCGGGGGAGTTGTTTTGCAAGACTTTAGAAGACGTTTTTTAGAGTCCAAATTACTCTAGTCTTCATATTTTTTGAGTCCCAAGACTCATGTTTTGATTCACACAATTGCCAAACCTTTGGGAATCTTTTTGGTAACCCAAGAACACAACTTTGGTTTGTTCAACCCTTGTGGAGAAGCCGTTCTCTTCTTCATTGCTGCCCTCCTGGAAGGGGAAAATTCCAGCCGCCGACATAGGAACCGATACCTGCGGGTATTTCTATGTCACACTGTTTCTAGCCGTTGCTTTGAAGGTTTACCGAAGACACTGTGCGTTACACTTGTAGGCGATTATCAGGTTGTATGTAAGTCAATGGTCTTGTAAATTCTTTAAAGTTCTAGAAATAAAAGGTTTTTCCCTTCGGGGATTTTTCCTTAACTTTGTGTCACATGCTTTATATTTGATGGGTTGATTTAGATGCATGTTTAAGGGTTGATTTTATTTGGTTTAAAAGTAGACGCTAATTAAATAAGGGTTCTTTGAAAAACTTGTGAATTTAATTTAAATCGATATTACACGCGTTCTCAAATTGGTATCAGAGCAGGTTGCGCAAATTTATCGCGTATTCCTATTTTCCGCAAAATTGTGTGATATTGATTTTTAAAAAAAAAATCAGTTTTATGAAAAATCGCAATTTTTCAATGGAACGCCCATTTAATGAGGAGCCTATTTTTGAAAAATTTCACGACCGTGCTGAAAAATTAAAAAGTTTGAATTTGAAACTTTGCAAAAGAATTAAAGTTTTGGAAAAAGAAAATTCTCTCTTTAAAAGTAAGATTGAATATTTGCAAGAGTTTCAAACTCAAAGTGATATTTGTCGTGAGCACTTTGGTAATTTGTGTACTGATTTTGATTCTTTAAAAATTTTCAAAAAGAAGAGTGATGAGAGAGTCCTAGTTTTAGAGAAGGAATTGGAGGACTTAAAAAATTTTAGGGTTCCCGTTTGTGCCGTCAAGGATAAAAAATTAATCGATGATTTTACGGCACGCGAAAAAACTCTTAGGAATAAGTTTGTTTTAATTGAGGGGGAGCGTGATAAACTATTAAGTTTAATTGATAATTTGAAGAAGGAGTCCCTTAATTTGGAAGAGTCTAATTCTTTGCTTGAGTCAAAAATTTTGAAGTTAAAAAATGATTTGACAGACTCAAGTAGGTTTGATAGTGATGGTAATGGCTCATCGTATTCTCATGCTTCTAATGCTAAAGCCAAAACCATTATTTGTTTTAGAGGGTCAACTAATTCCAAGGACGCTAGAAAAGATCACACTTTCGGTGTCATCCCACCCGTTTACACATGCTCATATTGTGGTAGGAATGGTCACCTTAGGCGATTTTGTTTTGATCTTGGAAGAGGTCCTAGAAATTCGAAGTCTAGTATTTTGTTGGTTCCCAAAACCCCTTGTCGACGTGTTTCATCCATTTGGGTTAGGAAATCACTTTTGGAGGAACTAGATTTTAGACAAGTTGATTCCCGTTTGCTTGCACATGATTCTTCTCTTGCCATATCATATAGATGATTGTGTTTGCATGTTTGTCATACGCTAGTTATGCTTTTTGATATATTTTTGCTAGCGTTGTGACATGTACTTTTTGTATATATTTTTTTGAAAAATACAAAAAGATTTTTTTTGTTGCACCGTTTATGGATGAACACTTTGGATGACCGAGTCACAATATCATTCCATTTTTTCATGTGACTATTTGATACTGTTTTGAGACAATAGGTCAATTCATCCATGTGCTTTATAATGTTTGGAGTCATTAAGATGTAATTAAGTGTTACTTCCTACATGTTTGAATCATATTTCCTTTATTGCACACATGCACGGATTTGTTTGATTATTGTGCTTGTCTTATCACATAATGGTTGGGTGTTTTCACTCCAATCCTGTCTTTAAAACGAACCAAGCCCGATAATTTTTATAAGGAAATTGTGCATATAAAAACCGTTTTGTGAGATTGTGTGCTTTGTTTCAGAACGGGGAGGGGCTGCGAAAGGTAATTATCTCTTCTTTGCGCAAAAGCCACCGTTCCAAAGGACCTAAAAAATTGAGGAATTTTATTATCCGGGGTCCAAAGAGGTTAAAAGAGCCCGAAAAAAAATTTAAGGTAATAAAAAAAAAATTCATGCCAATTATGGGCCATTTAGGTTTTTGCACCAATTCTCCAAAGTTTGAGAATTTAGATTACCTCTAAAAGAATATATATATATATATACATATATATGAGGGAGTTTGGTTGGAGAATTTAAAACGGGTTTGCACGTCCTTGAAATGCTTGAAAATGCGCTACATAGTTTTGGACGTTATTGGTGTGGAAATCACTTTGACTTTGATTTGTTGATTTGCATAAGACGATGCCATCTAAATTCAACAAATTTTTTTTACACCTAAGGATACTTTTGATGTTCATTCGTTAGGGGTACACATATGCATCGTGCACATATGATTGATTGAGTTGATTTACCTATCGAATGTGTTCACACCCATTCATTCCGTTTCCATGACTTGGTTGTTTGAGTCTAAATCCATGGTGTGATTTTGGTATCATGTTTTACATTTTTTTTCAAAATGGTATCTATTTTTTGTATAAAAAATCAAAAAAAAAATCAAAAATAGTTTGCGAAGATTTTTTTTAGCATCTCCTTGCAAGAGCACGTTTGTCATTTGATTGATGCCTTGATTTGTATACCGTGACACCCCGATTTTGCTTTTTTGATTCATTCTTCTCATTTGTCTATTTGGGGACATCATAAAAAGGGGGAGAAAGAATTATCATATTGAGTTTGAATTTTGGGGGAGTTTTTGAGATGTTGCTTATGTTTTTATCATATATTATCTCATTTCAAACTCCCCATGTCACTTGGTATTTTGCTTTTTCTCATGTGTGTAGGTACTACATGGATTATCATTGGATTGCACACCCTGATGAGAAAAGCTTTGAGATTTGATGATTCCTGAAGAATTGAAGAGAAAACGATGAAGACTATTCATTTGTACATTTTCCAGTTTTGGGTTCATGGGAGGGTAGATTTGTATAGGCAATTTCGTATTTGATAATTCGGATTTTTTTATGTATGTACCGGCATAGACATAGGGGGAGATTTGTAAGGACATTTTTCTCATGTCCAACATGTTTCATTTGTGTATGTCGTACGCCACTACATTTGGCACGTCACCTCAAGATGTCACTCGACGGCCTCAATCCGAATTCCGGGAATCAAGCATTGAACATCTCCATTAATATGTCCCACATCTGCCTCAACGACTTCACGGTCCACGATTTTAGGGACTTAATGCAAGTGGTACGCAAGGGAAGTCAAAACAGTGAAAAAAGGCACGATAGGAGTGTTCAAGGGCCTTTTCGTAATTTCACATCCATAGTTAGGAGGTTTGGTCAGCTCGAAAGTTTAAGAGCTCTCCGCAACGAAGATACTGGAAAAAACGGCACCTCAATCCGAGCTACGGTGAAGGAGTTATGACCTTTTGAAGATAGAGAAAATTCCTTAAAGAATGCTGTTTTTTTTATACGCTGGATAGAATTTTAGAGTTTTAAGAACGTGGGACTCTTCATATTTTTTCCTATAAATACCAACTTCGGGGGAGTTGTTTTGCAAGACTTTAGAAGACGTTTTTTAGAGTCCAAATTACTCTAGTCTTCATATTTTTTGAGTCCCAAGACTCATGTTTTGATTCACACAATTGTCAAACCTTTGTGAATCTTTTTGGTAACCCAAGAACACAACTTTGGTTTGTTCAACCCTTGTGGAGAAGCTGTTCTCTTATTCATTGCTGCCCTCCTGGAAAGGGAAAATTCCAGCCGCCGACATAGGAACCGACACCTGCGGGTATTTCTGTGTCACACTATTTCTAGCCGTTGCTTTGAAGGTTTACCGAAGACACGTTGCGTTACACTTGTGGGCGATTATCGGGTTGTATGTAAGTCAATGGTCTTGTAAATTCTTTAAAGTTCTAGAAATAAAAGGTTTTGCCCTTCGGGGATTTTTCCTTAACTTTGTGTCACATGCTTTATATTTGATGGGTTGATTTAGATGCATGTTTAAGGGTTGATTTTATTTGGTTTAAAAGTAGACACTAATTAAATAAGGGTTCTTTGAAAAACTTGCGAATTTAATTTAAATCGATATTACACGCGTTCTCAGTCATCTTTTTTTATGGGTATATTTCTTGTATTACTTATCTAAAAAATTGATAACAACATATCTATGGAAATATTTTAAAAAAACTATAGCCTCTTGATAATGTCTCCACCCAATTTGTGCTTGTTCTTTGTTTTTATTATGTTTGTGTATACATGGATGCACGTGGCTTCTACGTAAGCTTGGGCGTTCAATTTTTCTCTACAATACTGATTCCCTGAGATTAGATTGTGTTGCATGCGTAAATGAATATTTCTTCACATAAGTTGTTGTACTATGTTGACATACTTCTAAGTAAATGGAAGTTGCATTTGAAAAGCTTTGTTCCTTTTGATAAAAGTACTTTATTTTTACCCCATGAACTTCTCAACAATTCTTTTGTTTATAAATGTTTGTTTTCATAGCTGGGGATGGATTCGAGTGTGTATATACATATTGTGAATGTGTCATTATACAAAGGTTGGTGTGCATTATAAATAACAAAGTTCAAAATGTTTTTTTCACTGTATATACCTAATTCTTGTTGGAAAATTGGACTTGAATTGGGTTTTAGAAAGCTGTCCAGAATTTTCTGGACATAATTTTGAGCAACTTTGAGCTCAAATTTAGGTGGGACCCACACTACAAAAATCGTGGGACCATATACGAACGCGTTCACCTCCACAAGGAGATTAACGTAGTATATTCATACGTCCAATTTTAATAAGTTATGAATGATAAATATGTCCCCAAAGTGACTCACAAAGCAATGAAAGTTAGTGAATTGGGTGTGTTTTAACTCTTGTCCCACATTGGAAGAGTAGTGGAAATTTTGATGAGTTAATAACACCCCAAGTATGGACTAAGGTTTGGATGCCTTGAGGTATCCCAACTCTTTGAAGGGGAGATGACCTAAGCTATGCACGGGTTGACTTTCGGTCAAAAGTCCACACGCGCAGGCGTCCGTCTCTGCCGGCTCGGCTCGGGCTTATAAAAATCTCCTACATTTTTGGGCCGAATTTATTTAACTTTCTGGGCTTTAATTATTAATTAATTACGAAATTAGTTAATAAATTGTTGGCAATTATTGCCAACAGTCAACAGTTAATTTCGTTTAACTGATTAACTGTTTTTTACAGTTAATTTCGGTTGACTGTTCCAACAGTCAACACAAAAGCTATAAATTAAATATTTCTCCTACAGAATTGACTACTGAAAAAATTACCCTCCAATAATTCCGAATTTATGCTGCATCTTTTCCCAGAAAAATAAAAACTTTTCTACTGCTACTACATATCATTCTTTGGTCTGGTTGAGTATAAACACAGAATTGTGTTTGAAGAAATTAATCATTATTGTGCTGCTTGATTAATTTGGAAATCCGTTCTATCTTGGGAGACAATTATTCATTACCTTTGGCACCTTATGGAGGGTATAAATTTGTCTTAAGGAGACTGTTCCAAACAGGGCTCGGATTACTTTTTCTATTCTAATATTATTTCTGCAAACACAAGTAAGTATTTCATTTCTGTAATTTCGTTTTATTTTTGTAATTATATTATAATTAATAATTCTGTACTTTTGTATTTATTAAACAGTAGACATAACAATTCTCTATGTGGGTGTGGATGATTACGTAAACCTATATCTCATATTTTGTTTGTCAGTATTTGAGACACTTGAAGTGAATAAATAAGTCATATTTACATAATTTATTATGTTTCAAGTATAATAATCATCTCCATTAAATATTCAATGTAGTTTCATTCACATTAAATTAAGCTAGTTATAATTATTCGATATGGGTTGATTTTATGGTTTTAACATAAATGAAGTAAGCTGTATGCATTTTTACCTCGGCTATAGGACATAGGGATGGTTTAAGTGGTTGACAATTTATCATTTCAAACAATACATGTTAAAGACACCCCACCCACCCCCACCCACCCCAAAAAATATTCCTTCGAATATATCCATTGTTTTCGAACATATAAAAAATACTTTCATTTCCCAATCCTTTATTCCAAACACTTTTTTCCATCTAAACTTATTTTCTTTGACAGGTATGTTACTCCATCTGCTATCTATTGTCTCTCTTTACGTTGTTTGATCTAAATACGCAATTCGGTAATATCATTTTTCCTATTTTTAAATGAACGCTATAAAATAATGAAGTTCAAATGCATAACGGTATATAATAACATATCACTATCGAATCATTGGAGATGGTTACCCCTATTGTGTAGCCCGATCATATTTCAATACAATATCACCCTTATTATTATTATTATAATAATAATAATAATAATAATAATAATAATAATAATAATAATAATAATAATAGCGCTACTCATAAAAAAGAAGTTAATGATAATATTACTTCAATTAGTCTTAGTATATGCAATATTGATATTATTACATGTCCAATAAAAGTATATCCAATATAATTAAACCGATTGATGATCATTATTATAATGGTAAAATAATTGTTCAAATTTCATACTTAAGTATGTAATCAACATATGAGACATTATTTTAATACATAGGAACCGATAACCTATATGCACAAATTTAATATATTACACACATAAATGATAATATAAATAATAGAATTACAATTTACATATGATTTCTTAATGCTTAATGTGGATATATATCTTTGTGGACAATTCTATGGATCAAGCAAAAAAATTTATTGATGTATTTTAGATCGATTATCACAATTATTTTTGTATTTGCAGGTACATTATGAACATGGAAATATATAACGATCAATTATAGTTTCAAATATGAATTTTTTTTAGTAATTTCAAATATTTTATTTTGCAATTTTCTTATTTTCAAATGATTTTTTGTAAGTGTTAGATCTATTAAATGACTTTTTACAGTAATTTCACTATTGTTTTATATTAAAAAAAAACACTGCAATTTTCATTTTTTTAAAAATGTTTTTCTGATTTTTTTATTTAGAAAAAAAAGGGCATTATTCAGATTTTTAAAGTGTACAATTTGAAATCGTCAATAATGTTGCTCATTTTAAAGGATTGGTGCGCGAAGGAACTATAAAAATACGTGATAATTCTTGTTCAATTCAGGAATGAATGGATTAAAAATCTAATCCATCAAAATGTTAGGTACGTGTCTAACTTTGAAAAAGTCTTCTCCTTCATCACCATCTATGACGCGGATCCGTTTTTTGAAAGCTTCGGGCATTTCCCCAATCTTCAATTCTTGTAGAGTAGTAACAAATCGTAACCCTTCCGGCAACATCTTTAATTTTTTACAACAAACAATTTCTAGATGTGAAAGCTTAGGCATGGCCCCCTCATGCACCGTCCACTTCTTTAGGTTGTGCAATTCTTGGAGCACTAGAATTCTGAGTTGTGGAAAACCCATAGCAGAACATACGATTTCCTTCCACGTATAAGCATTCCCTACCAAGCTGAGGATGTTTAACTGACGGAGATTTTCCAGTGTTGGCATAGGGTCTCGTTCAAATATAGACATTGAACAAATCTCAATGGTATATGGAGAGGAACTTATATCACCCTCAGAAACAGGCACTCCACCAATCTGCAGCCTATAAATGAAAGCGTATCCTAACAGGTTTCTTAAAACGATCTCCCCTTGTTGGGAATCAAATTCACAGTTAGAGACTTTAAGAACTAAACATCGGAGAGGATGGGGAGTGATGCTTTTAATGTAGTTCGTGAGTTTATCGAGTTCATCCAGATTCTCTGACAACTCTGCAGTTAATGTCTGAATACTTTTCAATTTTAATAGGTCTTTAGTTTCACACCAAGATGGATCAAAGTTAACCAGTGTCTCCAAGTTGCCCAAGCCATCCAAACGCAATTTAGCTCCCATACTGCTCGACCGCGTTAGGAAAGGAAGATATAGATGTCGCAATCGATCCAACTTTCTAAGCGCATTAGCATGCCTTGGATCAAATACAACAATTCCTGTTTCTCTCAGATCAAGGGTTTGTATGTGCTTCAACTTGGATATAAATGAGGGGAACGTTACGAAAAAGTAACCTCTCAAACTCAAGTATCGCAGGTGGATCAGTCTACCAATTGCTCTGTCTAACCAATACTCAGCAGCTTCCATGTCTAATCCCTGATTGGTTTCGTTTATAAATGTTTTACCAAATCCCTCCAGAACTAATACTCTTAGCAACTTGGTTACATCAAATCCCTCGAGAACTAATACTCTTAGAAACTTGGAGTTTTTCAAATGGGACCACAACATTTTTTGTAGACGTTTGCTATGTTTCTCAGGATCATCGGATTCACGTTGGTAGATGATGAAGAAAAGTGACCGAAGGTGATTAAACATTTCCTTGTCAATGACATCAAGTATTTTATCATCATCATCATAACCATAAATATTAAGTTTTCGAATCTTACAGATTGGAGATGAAGGATTAGCATCATTTCCATCGAGTAAATCAATGATCTTGAAGAAACCTTCCTCTTTTGCCTTGGACAAACAAAAATCTCTCATGCGGTCATGCAGGTGACATGATTTAAACCTTCCTAACTGTAACTCATTTTCTTGCAATTCGACTTGAACCATATTCCTATGAGCTAGTTCTCCCAAATAATATTCTGCTACATCCCTCATTGTTTCTCCTTCCTTTTTGTCCTTGGACAAAACCAAATTTTCTGCAATCCACAATTGATATAATGTCTCCGGATTTATCGTAAAATCTTCTGAACATCTTCCCAAATAAAGAAAAAATGGCTTCAGCTTACATGGGAGCTCGTCGTAACTTAAAGCTAATATATCGTCACATGCACATTCTAGATATGACTTGATACTCTTGTGCACTGTCTTCCACTCTCTCAAGCTATGCTTAGTTAACAAAATTCCTCCTAGCACGACTATAGCTAATGGAAGACCCCCACAATGTTCAACCATTTCATGCCCCAACTTCTTTTTTTCTGTTTCTTCTACAGGATCTACAAAACAACAACAAAGGGGTTAAACGGAAAATTTCTTTCGCTTATGGACAAATTTAAAAAAGGGTTGAAAATTCATTGCCTCGTCTAAATACGCAAAATAATTGATTTATATCCGGAAAGTGACGTGTGTGTGCATGTGTGTGAGGCAGAGTAACATAAACTGTGAACGAATAATAGTCCTCTAGTACATAAAATCCATAATCTAGTAACATGAAGTTTTTATGTTCTCTTACTTGGGTCTTCTTGGGTAAGAGGATGGGAGTTTGGTCTACCTTACAATTGCTTTTAGGCAGAAGTCACATCTTCTAGCCTAATATCACTACTTATTAAAAAGTGGAGGAATTTATCTTCATTCAAAACAGGTGATTTATAGATTTGTTTTAATGTACCAAACACATAAAACAATTAAGTTTTCCTCAGTTAGAATTTTTTTTGTTTGACCCCATATTTAGGGTGGTTTATCAGTTACACCTAAAAAAAATAAGTTTGACATTGACTGGGGGTTTTAGTGGCTCTTTGGGAAGTAATTTCCGATGCTTTGTGAATTTTCGTCATGTGGTATAACTCATGTATTTCTTTTCCCGCTTTCTCCGTGACTTCATGTGGGCTAAAAAAGTAGGATAAATTAAGGATAACCCCACAAAAATAATTAGAAGAATTAATATGACTTATATTTTGATATAGGTTTATTAAAAAAAGTGGGGGTCAAATCAAGAATAACACTAAAACGATAAACTCTTTTTTTAAAAAAATTACTCCAAATGAGCATAGAGTTTATAAATAAAATAAAAAAGTGGATGAGTGGGCCCACTACCGAGGTATACAAACAAAGTACCCTAAAGAGTAAGAGTCTTATAAAACAACTCTAAGGCAACAAGCAAACAACAAACATTTACTAGAGGCCTAAGATCCTATCAAAGCCAAAAGAGGCATGAGATTGGACCATATGCCTTATTAGAAAATCAAAATCCAAAGAACTCTTTATCAAGCGAGGCGTAACCCCTTATCAAGATCGTGATTAATGCTCAAGACTATGTTTAATAATGACAGTAAAGGAGGGTAAGGGAGAAAATAATATTCAATACTCAAGTTGGTATTAAATGAGATCTTTACACCTTAAATGCACTGTGAACACAATAAATAAGTGGAACCAACAACTGACTTGGTTGAAGAGAGAAAGAGCAAGCACTCTTCTCACAATAAAGGCAAGGGAGGAACTTTGGGCTCAGTTAATGCTCAATAATGGGGATACTAATGGAAGGAAGGGGAATAATTAGACAATCAGAGTTCTCATAAAAGCTCTCGTGTATGAGGAAAAGCCAACAACAATTCTAGGTTCAAATTTTCGTCCTTGCAAACTGTTTGGTTGATCTATTTATATGAAGGTAAGGTCACTCGAGTAACCTTGCTGACATTAAGTGTGACTAAATAGTATTAAATGTTAAAGTACTGTGGCATTAATGTCAAAGTTATTGCATTAAATGCATGGATAATGTATTATGGCGAAAAACTACTTCACCAATCAAAAGCGTGGTGGCATTACTGAGGATGTGACCTGGCAGCTCAAAGGTCTACCCTAAAACGGCTATAAAATCAGACTTTGTTAAATAGGTCTGCCATTTTAAGGATAAAACTCACTTGAGTGTTGTTACTTTGAGTCCCTAAATGCCAGACATTGTGACATCACAAAGTAGGTGAACAGTGACCTACACTAGACTTGTGGTCACATCAATTAAAGAGATAGTGCATCAAGTTGAGGTTGCTCGGCTGGAAGTAGATCGAGCACTTAGTGTGCTATTTGTTGACTGGAACTATTTTCAGATGATTTATCTGGGATTGGAGTCCCTCGAGGAGGTTCCCCCGAGTATGATGATTCGACCCACTGAGTTGTGCTTAACGAAGTTTTGCCCAAGTGTGCCAAGAGGGTTGGTTATTACATTCCCAACGTTTCCTTGCTCTTAATCCACCAAATTAAATCCTTACGAGGTTCCCGAGGGGAGGTTATTCAATAGAGCATGTAATCTCCCCTATTCCCTGCCATGCATGGTCCCTCGAGGGTACCAAACATCCCCACATATATTACAAGGTAAATTATTTATAAGTAAAATACAAGACCAAATACACCATGTTTATTACAAATTTTGTTGTTCGATTGATCTTGGCCTTTGTAGGGAGTCCTTCAAGAGGTCTATGTGGGAGGTCCTTCGAGATCTCTCCGTCGGAGGTACTTCGAGAGGACTTTATCTTCGCTCTTCTATTAGTCTTCCGATAAGTAAAAAATTATTTCATCTAATCAACCTTTGGTGAGGACTCCCCCTAACATTTGGCCCTTCGTAGAGATATTTTTTTATTGCATGAAAAAATATCTATACGAAATATATGGATGACCCTCGAACCATTCTGCAAAGA
The DNA here is from genome assembly GCA_949130495.1 of Sambucus nigra. Taxonomy (NCBI): domain Eukaryota; kingdom Viridiplantae; phylum Streptophyta; class Magnoliopsida; order Dipsacales; family Adoxaceae; genus Sambucus; species Sambucus nigra. The sequence goes on along the minus strand of OX422215.1, from coordinate 610,382,261 downwards.
AAGACTATTTTCCATAGGAAAATAAGACATCATAATAGGTCTTTAATCATTTAGTCAGTATAGAGAAGTGTGAGTGAGTGACTCATTTCTTCCTCCTTTCGAGTTACTTTGTCTTTGATTACTTTGTGGATTTATTTGATAGCACTATTCCTTGGTAGGACGTTATGCTTGCGTGTGACAACTTCCTTGGGGAGTGAAAATATTTTTTTTAAATTTCTCCCAAAACGATTCATCTCCCAAGGCTGAGGATGCTTGACGTGCGCCATTATTACTCTGGTCGTATCACATTTAATGGTCGTATCACCTTTACATGTGGCGGTTTGGGGTTAGTGTGTTTTCTCACGTGGGGACTTCCAAGCATCACCTCCACGGTTGTCATCATTGTGGCTTTTAAATTTTTTCCTCTACGTGCGCGTGTAAGCAATGTGAGGTATTTCAAACGTCACCACGTTTCCTGAGAATCATTAATCTACCGCTTTTTGTATCTTGTGTTTCCGTTATAAAAGGCATAATTGGCACTTCCAAACTATCATCTTTGGGCTCATTTGTTATCTGCATTCTTTTGAGTGAGAGAGAGTTCGGTGTCGATTTTTGTAAGAGGGTACTTTAGATTGTAGATGGAGGCATAACCCCTGTTTGAGTATGGTGATGATAAGTTAATTAGCTAAAACCTAGAATTAGTGATAGAACATGCAAACACAAATCTAATGAAGATAGGACTCAGTTTAAACTCACAAATCTCTCGTGTATAACTCAGAAAATAGTAATGAACTCAGAAGTAACTTAGCTTGAGGGAGAGAGAAGTAAGCACCATAGATACACCTTGGTAGGCAGGTAGAAACACACCTAACACCCTCAAGAATCTCTGTCAAGCATTAAAGGCTTCGCAATAAGTAACAATGGTGAGTGGGTAAACCCTCTGGTTTGCAATAACTCCCTCTTCTCTGTATTCTCTCTAGTAATAACTCCTTAAACTCTCAAAAGATCATTCGAACTCTCTAAAAATATCTCTCCTCTCCTCAAAGGTGGTTGGGGTCCTTAAATAGCCCCCCACACCACCCCGAGGCAACTCAATCCTTAAAGACTATAAAAAGACATCCCTCATACTTTATGTCACGACATTAAATTCATGATGCACTAGTTGTCTCCACATCATAAACATTAAATGTCAAGACATGCCTTTACCCAACCACTGTGTGTCAAGGGGCTGTTATCGCAGAGGTGGCTCACCTACTGCCCGACAACCCCAAATACCACGATGGTTTACTCAAGTGCAGGTCTGATATTGTTTAGCTGTCTAGTGACATCACCTACAGTAGATGTGACATTAAGTAGAGGGTTGTTTGGTTCATAACTCAACGCCTGATGGAACTCCAAGCTGCCCTGCCTGAGGTTCCACGATTAGGGTCCTTCGGTGTTTTACCAGGTGTATCTAAAATGGTCAGGACAAGCCCCAACGGCTCCTCACTTCTCAATCCTCCAAACCAAGTCCCTCTAAAGTTCCCACAGCGAGGTCATTCGATAGAGCATGAAAGCTCTCACAGGCCCTGCCAAGCCTGGTCTCTCGCGAGTACCATTTAACCTCACACAAACTCGTTATTATTCTCGTTACAACATTACAACCGTTATAGCTTACAATCAATATAAACAAAGATACAATCTGATTAACACAACAAGCTAAAGTATGAGTTGCCACGCCAAGCTGCCTTGCTGAGTTTCCATGCTTGAGCTACCTCGGTTGCTTAATCTCAAACACTGTTGCTAATGGGGTTTTATCTCTAATCTCAAAATTACCTTCAAGCCCCCTCTACATTTGCCCCCTCGTTCATATAGTTGATATATTGATACATATCTGAAATATATCGACTGTATCTACGAAACAACTTTAGTCAGTTTTCATATGTTCGATCGAACTGTGGATCATGGGTAATAATCTCATATCTCATTTCATCTTGATGATATACTTTTACCTCATATCTCACATTTTATGATATAATGCCATCTCATATTTCATATCTCAGTTACATGATATAGATCAATTTCATATCTCATATCTTAAATCTCATTTTAAGGCTTTGATCTCATAGGTTATTCCGAAGAACCTCGTTATCATTCTTTTCATACGAATGATATACTATAAGTGTTGCCCCCATTCCTACTTAAATGAACATGCATCCACGATTTTATTGTGATTGTTCGTAACTCTGCTTTGGTAAAAAGTATTATCATGGATACATAATAACTACTTCAGCATTCTCTTTTATCATTCTCAACCAAACTTGGTGAAAGTATTATTACGGTTTACATAATAACTACTTCATTGTCCTCGATTAATCTTTTAGTGCATGCAAATGTTTTTTGACTTGTTTTAATCACGATGAGGTTTCTTGTGCATGTACGTATTATTGACTCGCTCAAATTACCACTTTTTAATGTTTTTTGCAAACTCACACCTACAAGGTGACTTAATTAGGAACACACACTTGTTAGGATTTTTCGTAAACTCCACCATTAGAGATGACTTAACAATGAAAACACACTTGTTAAGGTTGTTCGCAAACCCCACCGTTAAAGGTGACTTAACAATGAAAACACACTTATTAAGATTTTTTTCCACTATTAGAGGTGACTTAACAATGAAAACACACTTGTTAAGATTTTTTTCGCAAACTCCACCGTTAAAGGTGACTTAACAATGAAAATACACTTGTTAAGGTTTTTCGTAAACTCCACCGTTAGAGGTGATTTAACAATGAAAACACACTTATTAAGATTTTTTCTTCCACTGTTAGAGGTGACTTAACAATGAAAACACACTTATTAAGGTTTTTCGTAAACTCCACCTATAATGGTGACTTAACAATGAAAACACTTGTTAAGATTTTTGTAAAACTCCACCAATAACGGTGACACCCATAAAGATGACTTAACAATGAAAACACTTGTTAAGATTTTTCGTAAACTCCACCTATAACGGTGACTTAACAATGAAAACACTTGTTTAAGATTTTTGTAAAACTCCACCAATAACGGTGACACCCATAACGGTGACTTAACAATGAAAACACTTGTTAAGATTTTTCGTAAACTCCACCTATAACGGTGACACCCATAACGGTGACTTAACAATGAAAACACTTGTTAAGATTTTTCGTAAACTTCACCTATATCGGTAACTTAATAACGAAAACACTTGTTAAGGTTTTTTCATAAACTCCACCTATATCGGTGACTTAACAATGAAAACACTTGTTAAGATTTTTGTAAAACTCCACAAATAACGGTGACACCCATAACGGTGACTTAATAAGGAAAACACTTGTTAAGATTTTACGTAAACTCCACCTATAACGGTGACACCCATAATGGTGACTTAACAATGAAAACACTTGTTAAGATTTTTGTAAACTCCACCTATAATGGTGACTTAACAAATTTTTTGTAAAACTCCACCAATAACGGTGACTCCCGTAACGGTGACTTAACAATGAAAACACTTGTTAAGATTTTTCGTAAACTCCACCTATTACGGTAACACCCATAACGGTGACTTAACAATGAAAACACTTGTTAAGATTTTTCGTAAACTCCACCTATATTGGTGACTTAACAACGAAAACACTTGTTAAGGTTTTTTCATAAACTCCACCTATATCGGTGACTTAACAATGAAAACACTTGTTAAGATATTTTTTTGTAAAAACTTCACCTATATCGGTGACTTAATAACGAAAACACTTGTTAAGGTTTTTTCATAAACTCCACCTATATCGGTGACTTAACAATGAAAACACTTGTTAAGATTTTTTTTTTGTAAAAACTCCACCTATATCGGTGACTTAACAACGAAAACACTTATTAAGGTTTTCTCATAAACTTAACAATGAAAACACTTGTTAAGATTTTTCATAAACTCCACCTATAACGGTGACTTAACAACGAAAACACTTGTTAAGATTTTTCATAATTACTATTTCCTCTAACTGTCCTCAGGTTGGTCGGGAGGATTCTCCACCAGTTCTTTCGCCTACCTCATCACCCCGTCGAGAACCTGTTATTTCAGAAGGCTCGAGTCACAACAGTCAAGGTTCCACGATCGGTGCTGCTGCTGAAAGCGAATCTGGCTGTGAGCTTCCTCTGCCCGACTTGGATCCCCATCCTCTCCCTCGATGTACCCTACCCGTAGGGGATGATACCTCCCTCCCACAGGTTGTATAGGCTGCCTAAACATCATAGGCACCACCACTGGATTGGGTTGCACCACCAAGGAGATATTTCTTGCCGCTTTTGAGAACGCCGCGAAAGTCCCCTCGCGCGTCTCATTGATAAGATGGCAGATGTACTCAGAAAGCAGTCCCTCCGCACAGATATGCAATAACTTGGACTCTTTGGCCTCCTCCCTCATATCGAGGGAGATTTCTCTGAACCTTTGGACATATGCTACTACTTCCTCCCCAGGTCGTTGTTTCTCTCTTCCTAGTTGGGTCACAGTGAATTCATCTTCCACCAGAAAGAACTTCTAGATGAACAAGACATGCATTTCCTCCCATGTAGAAACACTCCGAGGGGCAAATGAGAATACCAAGTGTATGCCCTATCAGTCAAGGATTTAGAAAACTCCCTCAACCTAAGCTTCTTATTGTTGCAATGCGCCCCCAAGTGTTCAACAAAGCGCTTAATATGCTCCTTCGAATTCCCCCCCCCCCCCCCTTCCCTGTGTATTTTTCAAAAATACGAGGAATATAGTACTTTGGGTAGGGCTCATCGTTGTATTCCTGGGGATAAGGTGTTCGAAAGTCATCATAGACCGAAGCTACCTCGCCATCAGATTGTGAGTAAGCTTGCATAAACTTCAGCATCTCCTTCTGCATTTCCTTCCTCATTTCCTCCATGGGTGATACTCTTGAAGTTCCCACTGTTGGATTCACAACAGAGAGGGCATGCTTACCGGGCCCGTTCCTGCTACACCTGCACCTGGTGGGGCCATTGGGGCTGCCCCTGACGTTACAAAGGCATTGGCTTCTAATCCTCCCAGCATCGTTGAAGCTACCAGAGTTTGCATAAACTCATAAAACTTACTCATGAGGAGCTCCACCTGAGTGGGTCCCAACCCTGCACTCGTAGAAGCTTGTGTCACCCTCGGAACATAATATTCCACAATCTTATGAAAGAGGTCATGGAATATGGCCATTATAGTCCTCAGATAGGTGGCTCCTACAGTTTTTAGACCAAAATGCATGACTGTGTATATGAAATTATCTAAAGGTGTTTGAAAAGAAGTCTTCTCGATGTCGTCTAGATCCATCTTGATTAGGTTATACCCTACATAGCCGTTCATGAAGCTGTACATCTCGTGTCCTGCAGTTTCACCTATTAAGCTATCTATAGAGGGTAATAGGAACTCATCTTTCGGGCATACACGGTTCAGATCTCGAAAGTCTACACAGATTATAATTTGACTCTTATCTTTCTTTCCTACTCGCACAATGCTAGCTAGACAGAAGGGATGTTGAATATGGATAATGAATCCAACCGCGAGTAACCTTTGAACCTCCTCCTTGATCTTAAGGTTTATCTCTGCTATGTACGTTTAAGTGTCTTGCTTCACTGGGATAGCCGAGGGGAAAACATTCAACTGTTGGCAACTAACCTCCTTGTTAACCCCAGACATCGCTATATAATTCCATACGAAGACATCTTCAAACTCTTATAGAAGCTTGATCAAACCCTCTCACGGTTCCCCTCAAGGTCCTTCGAGATAAAGATAGGGCTAGGGTCATTACCCTCAGCCGAATCTATCTTTTTTAACTTTTGGATTTATGACTTGGGCCTTTCTTTCATACACTCAGGTTCTTCCTCTACCTCTTCTACACACTCTTAAATTATCGAGTTATCAATCACCAAACATTATCCTTGGTTATCCACCAAGAAACATTCATAGACAAGGTCATCCTCATCATCTAAGCCTTCTGCTACCCGCTCACACCTTTACAATCTATAAATTATTCTGTCGCTAGGCAAAACTACCCTCTTGTACTATCAGGGTTTTTCCTCCCTATGACTCCTTTTACGATAATTTTCCTCTAGCTCTCTCACAGAATGTCCTCTGAGCACACTATGGCGTTTCACCTGATGTTCTATAGGATCAATACATGGCGTCATTCGGTCACAGAGTTGTCTCGATAAACTGGAGGCCTTACTGCCTCCTGCTCGCATTCTTCCTCGTAAGCTACCAGTGGTTGAGTTAATGCGCGCACTCTTTCTCGACTGCTTGGGATCCTGATGCCTCTAGTACAACTCGTTACTATTGTAGCCTCCTTGGCCATCTTGGTGTAAAAGGCAACATCAACTAAATATGCTTCATCTTTCATGAAAGGCTTCTTGGATGCTCAAATAACCACCTCTTTTCCCTTTACGTTTTCTTTGGCACATTGGTGATAGGTAGAAGGCACCAACCCAGGGTTATGCATCCACACTCTTCTGACGAACAGTTGATATGATGGCTCGTAATCCATAATGTGGAACTTAATGTGAGAAGTGATGTTCCCCATCGTAATGCCCACGCTAACATATCCCATGGATTTAGACGACTGATTATCATATCCCGAGATTGCCAAAGAGTTTAGTAATATCCTTATCTCAGATAGGCCAGTGTCATAAAAAGATCCGATGGGCATTATATTAATGGATGCCCCGCCATCCAACTGAACGTGAGAAAAACACAATCATTCATAGAACCTATAACATAAAGAGGCCCGTTGTGAGGGAACCTGATCGATCTATCAGCTTTTGAAACTTCAGAGAGATACTTCCTTATGATCTTGCCTATGGTCCCCTTCCATTTCAAGTGCGGCTCCATATTCTTCTTAGCAATCTCTAAGGTGGCTCGTGTGACCTCCAATCGTGAGTTCTCAGGGAGACCAACTTGGTCGAAAAACCAATCGAACTTCTACGAGCGCGCTATTGCTACTCATTCAACCCAAGGGTCCATTTGATCATCTTCAAGTTCATATACTTCCTCCACGTCACTATAGGTAGCTTCATCATAGGCTATCACAGCATTTATTGCTCTTGGAGAGCATGCTTCCATCTGTCTGCTCAAGCTCTCTATGGGGTTTTCCTCATCTCCTTTTTCGTATGTCTCATCTTCCAATTGTAACTAAACCATCTCGAAGGTACACTCCTCTAGTGATTATTCAAAGTATTCCTTTAGGAACCACTACTCCCTCAATAGTTGCTCGGCTTCTTTATCAAAGTCACTAATCATGTGTGTCATGTGAGCTGGTAAAGGGTTGTCATTCACATTGCCTCGGGGAAGTTCAATCTGCCCTTTCTTCACGTGATGGTCAATCTACCTTCTTAGTGAAAAACATACTTTAGTGGGGTGGTTCACTTTGTTATGTGTCACACAAAAGTTTGTCTTTTCTCTATCTTCTTGAGATGCTTGCACAATACTACTGTTTACTGGTCTGCGAAACCAGAGATTATAGGTTTGATCCCCAGCAGAGTCGTCAAATGTAAGATGTGGGTTCTTAGAATACGATTAGTACCAAGCAAGGCATAACCCTTTATCAAGACTATGATTAATGTTCATGACTACGTTTACTAATGACAGCAAATAAGGGTAAGAGAGACAATAATATCCAACACTCAAGCTGGTATTAAATGAGATATTTACACCATAAATGCACTATAAACATAATAAATGAGTGGAACCAGCAAGTGAATTGGTCAGATGGAGAAAGAGCAAGCACTCTTGTCACAATAAAGGCAAGGTAGGAACTTCAAGCTCAGTTAATGCTCAATAATGTGGATATAAATGGAAGTAGGGGATTTATTCAGACAATCAGAGTTCTCACAGAAGCTCTCGTGTATGAGAAAAATCCAGCAGTAATTCTAGGTTCAAATTGTCGTCCCTACAAACTATTTGGTTGATCTATTTATATGAAGGTAAGTATGATTGTCTAGCACTAAATGCTAAAGTATTGTGGCATTAATGTCAAATATATTGCATTAAATGCATGGGATATTGTATTGTGGCGGGAAACTGCTTCACCAATCGAAAGCATGGTGGCATTAATGAGGATGTGACCTGGAAGCACAAAGGTCTACCCTAGAATGGCAATAAATCATACTTTGTTAAATAGGTATGTCATCCTAAATACAAAAATCACTTGATTTTTATTACTTCGAGTCCCTAAATGTCAGACGTTGTGACATCACAAAGTAGGTGAATAGTGACATACAACAGACACGTGGGTTGCTCGACTAGAAGTAGCTTGAGCCCTTAGTGTGTTGTTTGTTGACTAGGAACTATCTTAAGATGATTTATTAGGGATTGGGTTCCCTCGAGGAGGTTCCCCAGAGTATGATGATTCGAACGACTGAGTTGCGCTAAACGAATTTTTGCCCAAGTGTGCCAAGAGGGTTGATTATTGCATTCCCAATCTTGTCTTGCTCTCAATCCTTCAAACCAAATTCCTGCGACGTTCCCAAGGGGAGGTTGTTCAATAGAGCATGTAAGCTCTCCCATGCCCTTCCAGGGATGGTCCCTCGGGGGTACCAAACATCCCCCCACATATTACAAAGTGAATAGCTTATAAGTAAAGTACAAGCCCAAATACACCATGTTTATTACAAATATTGTTGTTCGAATGATCTTGGTCTTCGTAGGGAGTCCTTCGAGAGGTATCTATGGGAGGTCCTTCGAGAGCTCTCTATAGGAGGTCCTTTGAGAGGTCTTTGTCTTCGTTCTTTTATTAGTCTTTCGCTAAGTAAAAAATCATCTCAGCTAATCAAATTTTGGTGAGGTCTCCCCCACACACTCATCATTAAACTCCAAGCACGAGATTCTAGAAGATTGATTTTTTTCTTAATTTCTTCAACTCGGACATCACTATACTTTTGGACTTCTGTCATAAAGTGCACCATTTGGATTTCTGCTTCAAAATACACTATAAGAAAATTTGGTTTTAGCAACGAATTATTTAGCAAGGAAGTAGTTTTCATTGCTAAAAGTGTATTTTTAGCAAGGAAAATGGAAAAAACGTTGCTAAAAATATAATCTTGTTATAAACATGTTGCAAGAAAATTGTAGAATTCTTGCTAAAAAATATGGCGGCAAAATTTTCCTCTTTTTTTTAGCATCCGTAACATTTTTCCCAACGTTTTTATTATTTTCCTTGTAAAAAGTAGCATAGACAATAAAAAATAAATTAAAACCCTAGTTATTAAAGGCTTTTGGTTATTTCAATTCATAGGGCTCATATTCTCTCTCTAAAAAGGATTTCGGACTTCATCTTCGGACGAGCCCCAAAAGTTTTTGGACGCCGACACCGGTGCACTGTATCTTCTTTCTCTTTTTTGGTACTTCTTTCTTCTTTTTCGGTGCACTTCATCTTCTTTTGGACGCCGCCGGTACTTCCATGAGGAAGTATGTTTTTTGTTTTTTGTTTTCGCCGGTACTTCCATAAAGTATATTGATAGATGCAAACCATATCTTAATTTAATGTTTTTATGTGGAAGTTTTTTTTTATGGCTTCTTGAGATCTGATGTATCCAAAAGTATCTTGACTAATATAATTAGTAATTTTCACAAGCAAAATCTTTGGGTAGAATTTGATTTCTCCATCAGATCCACTGGAATTTATTTATGGCTTCTTGAGTTTTGATCTATCCAAAATTATCTTGAGCAATATAATTAGTAATTCTCACTAGCAAAATCTTTGAGTACTAATTGGTATTGGAAATCAAATTCTACCCAAAGAATTAAAGGAGAGTGGAATTTGACAAAGATTATTGGGTAGAATTTGATTTAGTCAATAGGAGAGTGATTAAAAATAACAATTTTCCACTTTTTTCGTGTTATCAACGTGAAGACTATTATATTGTTATTTTTTTTTTTTTTGTTCATATAATGCAACTTTTAACCTTAAATGAATAAATATATATTATATTGTCGATAAAAAATATTTTTATATATTTATTTATGGCCCCCTTTAACAATAAATCATGGATTTGTCCCTAACTACTAATTGGTATTGGAAACAATAATACAATCGGCATTGTTTTCATTTATCGATATTGAGAGATCAATAAATGAGCATGAGAGATGGAGAATAAGTCGTGAGATTTAAAGACGGGAAAAAAATTCATTCACTGGGATGCAATTAGAATTAGGGATTTTAAATTTCGGCGATATATAGTTGATTTGTCTGTTGAAGTCTTTAGTTCAAAAGAATTTAAAGAACGAGAGATACAATTAAAACTAGGGATTTGAAATTTTGGGCATAACGAAATGTGTTTCTATATTCGATTTGGTTTGGGTAATCGATATATTTTTAAGGATAAGACCACACACGAACTTTAGTTCATTTACGCTTTTTAGGAAATGATAATAACATTAGTAGTCACAGTGCTAAATACATAACTAGCCTTTTGGAAAAAGCCCATTCTTTCCATCACACTTTAAATTATTTTTAGGTTTGGTGTTCTTATGTGCTATTTTATTCCAAGCTTTGCTTTGGGATATTTGGTATTTGGTCCTATTACTCATGTTGCTGTGATGTTGTGTTATCTGTCTTAGTAATGATTAATTACGACAATCATAATTTATTTTTCCAAACAAGTAATGATATGTTGGTGTGAAATAACAGGAAGATAAATATGGATAAGAGTTGGATGTTTCTGCCGAATAGGTTGCCTAAGCAATATAAATCTGGTGTTGATTCATTCATCAAGATCGCAAGAGACCACCTTGATGAAAATAACAAGTCACGATGTCCATGTAGAGATTGTCAAAACGCATATTTCCATGATCTGATAACTATCAGGAGTCATTTGTTGAGTCGTGGAATGTCTTATAGTTATACTTACTGGATAAATCACGGAGAGGAGGTCAATGATGAACAAAACTTTACAAGTGCCGAAAAATGTAGAAGTTGAGGAGGAAGATGATGACATGTTCGAGCTGTTAAATGATATGTTTGGCCCCAATGGTTCTCCCAAGCATAATGAAAATGTTGCTAGTATATATAATAAATTATTTGGTAAACTCGGAGAAGAGCTATATCCGGGATGTAAAAAGTTCTCCTAATTTCAGTTTCTTATAAAGTTGATTCTTGTTAAGGTTCTTAACCGCTGGAGCAACAAATAATTTTATATGATACTCCAACTGTTGAAGGAAGCTTATCCAGATTCAAATATTTCCTCTTCGCATTATGAAGCAAAATAAAGTTATGAGATTTGGGACTCGGTTATGAATCAATTCACTTGTGCAAATACGATTGTGCATTGTTTTGGAAAGAGAATCAAAATGCGGATAGGTGTTCGGTATGTGATGAGCCTAGGTACAAGTATGATGATAAGAAAGGGAAGAATGTTCCTCATAAATTACTGCTTTACTTCCCATTAAAACCAAGGTTGCAACGATTGTATATGTCAAAGCATACAACCGTTGATATGAGGTGGCATAAGGAAAAACGAGTCGATACGCAGGATGTTTTGAGGCGTCCGGATGATGCTGAGGCATGGAAAGACTTTGATAAGAAGTACCCTTGGTTTGCGGATGACTCTCGCAATGTGAGGTTAGGCCTTGCTTTCGATGGTTTTAATCCATTTGGAAATATGAGTAACTCATACAGCATGTAGCCGGTAATTCTCGTGCCTTACAATTTACCACCCTGGCTATGTATGATGGAATAATTTTTCCTAATGGCTTTGTTAATTCTGGGTCCACAAGCACCGGGTAAGGACATGGACGTCTTCTTATAACCCTTGATAGATGAGTTGAAAGATCTTTGGCATGTTGGTGCAGAATCATGGGATAATTTTGGTAAGGAATATTTTCTTTTACATGCAATTATATTATGGACATTTAATGACTTCCCAGCATACGATAATTTGTCTGGATGGAGCACGAAAGGGTACAATACATGTCTAGTATGTAATGAAGACACCTCTTCGCAACGACTGAGAAGTAAAATATGTTATATGGGTCATCGTCGTTATTTTCCTTCCAACCATGCTTGGTGAAAATGTAGACTACATGATGGGAGAAAAGAAGAGACACCAACACCGAGGGATTTTACTGGAGATGACATATTGGAGCAGTTAGAGAAGATGAAAATTTTGAAACCGGGTAAGCATCCAAACAATAAGGATAGGAAGAGAAAACTTACCTCCGAGGAACTAAAATGGACGAAAAAAAGCATTTTCATTTAGTTAGAGTACTAGTCAAAGTTGAAATTAAGACATAATCTCGATGTAATGCATATTGAGAAGAACATATGTGATAGAGTTCTTGGAACATTGATGAACATGGAAGGAAAGACAAAATATACAAACAAGGTTCGTCTGGATTTAGCTGATATGAAGATAAAAAAGGAGTTGCATTTACAAGAATAAGGTAACAGATGGCTGAAACCACATGCATCTTATACCTTAACATAATAAAAGAGAAAGGACTTTTGTGCGTTCTTAAACTCGGTCAAATTCCTAGATGGTTATGTAGCGAATATATCTAGAAATGTGAGCATCAAAGATGGAAATATATCGTTGCCATGTTATTCTGCAGCGACTTATTCCTGTCGACATACGTCAATATTTGCCAAAGGATGTTAATACTGCATTAATTGAGTTGTCAAACTTATTTCAGCAACTATGTGCAAAAACTTTGAATGTGAAGGACTTGAAGAAACTACAGGAAGCGATTGTCCTATACTCTGCAAGCTTGAAAGAATTTTTCTGCCAATAATTTTTGATGTTATGATCCATATGGTCGTTCACTTACCACGCGAGGCTATGCTTGCCGGCCCAGTAAATACACGATGGATGTTCCCTTTTGAGAGGTACTTTAAAAAAATTTATTCAAATGTTTAATTATGAACTTTCGATGTGTAAAATGATTTATCTATATAACATTTAATGTATCCAGGAATCTGGGATCACTGAAGTTAAGCGTAAAAAATAAAGCTCGACCCGAAGGATCAATAGCAGAGGCATACGTTGTTAATGAAGCCGAAACTTTCGGTTCAATGTACCTTCGTGAGGTCGAAACCAAATTCAATCGAGGAGAACGGAACGATGATACATGTGGAGGAAAACGTAATGCAAAACTCTTTTTTTTCTCTCAATTTGTTCGTCCCTTGGGTGTCGCACAACCCACTCAATTGTCCCAAAGCATTATTGATAAGGTCCACTTGTATATCTTGAATAACTCCGAAGAAATACATCCTTATCTTGAGTAAGTATTGTTTTACACAATCTTTTATTATTATTTCACAAAATAAAACTAAATCTTATTTTGTATATGTAGTGAACATATGACATAATTAGAGATTGAATCTCCTGAAAATTAATTTCAAAGGAAAGAACGTGAATTTCCAAAGTGGTTTGTGAACCGTGTAGGTTTATAATGTTAATAATGCGTTTATTAATTTTCAGATATTAAAACATGATAGTAAATATACCACTAACATCTTCTTTATATAGATGAAAACTTTGCTTCATCAGGGGTCACTAAAAGCCACAGATGAGTGGTATTCATTGGCATGCGGTCCAGATGTTCGTATGGACAAATACTCTGGTTGTATTGTTAATGGGATTTGATTTCATGCTAAGGATCGTGATGATCGTCGCACAACTCAAAATGGTGGAATTCTTGTTCCCGGAGGGCACGATGAAGTGGTTGATTCTTATGGACGTTTATGTAGTGTCATGCAAATGAAGTACCTAAATCATTACATTGTTTCTATATTTGAGTGTGAGTGGTTAGATACTAATCCTAAGAAGAAGAGAGTACAAACGGACTATCACCTCACTTCTATTAATGTTAGTTCGACATGGTATAATGATGAACCCTTTGTGATTGCAACTCAAGCAACACACGTATTTTACTTAGATGACTACAAGTTGGGCCCTAACTGGAAACTAATCCAAAAAGTGAAACATCGACACAGTTGGGACATTCCAGAAGAAGCTGATGCTAGAGATACCAACGATTGTCCAAATAATGCTGCATACCAAGAAGAAGAATCTTCTGATATTTAAATGGTTATTCAAAAGGGAGATTTGGACTTGAGTCAAATGGCTAGGACCGATGCTCAACCAAACATTATTGAAAGAAATGATTTGCTAGCATATGATGATGATAATCTTGACAATGGTGATGGTGATGATGAGGAAGATGACACATTAGGAGAATACTGTAGTGATGAAGAGAATTGCAGTGATGACGATTATGACATCGAGTGAAGGAAGATTACACATTTGAGTTTTTTTTGTTATTTAAATCACTATGCACTTGTTATTATGTGATGGAACTTGTTAGGTTCCTATGTACTTGTTATTTGTGATGTTGATTGAGCTTAGTTAAATTTCTGTGACGTGTGAAGGATTTGTGTTTATTTTATTTAAACTCTAAATTATATGTTACTTAATTGAGTTGGTTTCGTTATCATTTCTTTTTAATTTTATATTTGTAAATGAATTATTTTGATTAATTCATCAGGATTATTACCATATTTATGGCACCTGGTGGACGTGGATGTGGACATGGTTCTTCAATTGTTGCTTTGGTTGAGCCATCGAGTGCGCAAGATTGAACTACGCATGGGGATCCAATACCTAATGAAATTGCATCTAGGATATTGATTGGAGAACCAACGACGGGTGCAAATTCTACATTTGAGCCTAATTCTAACGGTACATGTCATATCATTTCATTGTGATTTCCACTTTATATTATAATTGTCAATCTTCTTAGTATCTTCTTTAATTGCATCAATCATAGGTTCAAGGCAAACTAGAATGGAAGGATTGAATTTGTTTAAGAGTCTAAGTAGATTTAGCTTTATCTGAGCCTCTAATATTGATGAGTGCATTATTTTGTATATTTTATACCCAAATTTATACTTTGTTAGTCCCATTTTAGTGTATTTAATAAGTTCTTAGGACTATTTTGTTAAAAAGAAAAAAAATGCGAGAATGATTGAATTCATATTGAAAATGGCAATGTTAAGTCAAAAATGGGCACTTCGATAATTTTATAATATTCTTGTGCTAATTTGTGAAAAAAGTTGCCTAGTGAAATTTTTGCAGATAATGATGGAAATTGGTGCAAATTGATGATCAATTCAAAAAAGGCGCGAAAAAGCTGATTTTTACGGTCGTTCGAAAAAATGCTGTTAATCGTAAAAAAATCGGAAATTTTTATTCTCCGATTTGGACGAAACTCGGCATGCGTGTTCAACAAGAAAATATAAGAGTTTTCGAGTGGGGGGAAATTCCGTCCCTTATCACGATCCAAAGATTAAAGAGGTGGAGAGATAGCTACCAACACTATTCGGCCAATCAGAAAGAGTCCCACCACAACTCAAATACCTCACCACTTGTCCTATAAAAAGGACCCTTGGGATCATAATTTCGTAGACAATTAGAGAGGACTTTCGTGGAGGATTTCGGGGAGCAACTTTGAGTGATTGTAATCAATTTGAGGGCCAAGTTTTTATCATTTATTTAGAGGATTCAAGATTGTTGTGAGAGAACTATTTGTAAGTTTGGTTTATTAATGAAGATCTCTACTCATTCTTGCAATTTCTCTTTCATTATGGTAGCTTGATTCTTATATTAGGAGTAGGGTGAAGTTTATCATAGTTAACTAATATTGTCACGTTAATTTTATCGTTGTTTATTCCCTACTTGTTTTAATTGTTATTAAAGATTCGGTATTCATTTTAAAGCGACACGAGAGTGTGTTTTAGAACCTTCGAGATTGTTTTGTCAAATCAAGTTTTGAGATTTAAAAATAGTAATTTTTGATGGATTATGCTTGCACTTTGATTGTTTTGATAGTCCATGCTTAAATACATTTGCGAATTTTAAATCTTGTATTTTCTAAGGGAATAGGGATTTTAGTCGTCTATTAGAGACGTTAAAAATATTTTGATCATAACCGTCATATTTTCCGAATTAAACACGGCGAGAGTCGGTTTAATTTGAGTTATAAAAAGGGAATGGCAATATTAAATTAGTGTGCAATATTAGTTACGTGATAAATGGACCCCGAATCCTAATTATTTCCTAATTGTTTACAAATCTCTTGCGTTACTCTCATTTATCGTAGTTGCTTTTATTTTGTATAATTTATAATTATTCTCTACCCCATTTGATCTAGTTGGACAGTTGCAATTCTTTTAATAATTAAAATTGAGAAATCCTCGTGGGTTCGACCCGTACTTACACTCGCTATTCTATAATAGCCCGTGCACTTGCGGTATTTTATAAATTGACAACAAATATTCCATCTGTAGAACACGCTGCAGTTTGGTTGGTCTTCACTGCCATTAGACCTAACTCGTGTGAATCTAAGGATCCTTTTTTATAATTATCCCCCTTCACTATCTTAGTTTCGTACGTCTTAAGATGTAATAATGAAAAAACTAAAAGGCTATGTGTGGTGGAGGAATTTTGTGTGGGTAGAACCGCTTTGGATGTGTCTCATTTACAATTTACGGATGACTACTTATTTGGGCCTTCCGTTTAGTGGGAATACAAACTCTTTGAGTTTTAATGCTATTAGTTTTAAAACTCTTTGAGTTTTAATACAAACTCTTTGGCCTTTAACTTACAAAGCTATTAGTTATTATGCTATTTGTTATTATGTGATGTAGTTTTTTGCTGCCTAGTTCAACCTGGTCCAAGTCTATACAGATCAGGGTAAAAAGAAATGAAATAATGGAGAATCTGAAGACTAAGAGCTCAACCTTAGTTATAAGATATATAACTGAATGGGATGTTATATAACTTACAACGCTTTTTAATCCTCCTTTCAGAGGTCTTGTTTGAAAGCCCTCTAATGTTCCATGTTAGGAAGTTAATTATTGGGAGAATTTAGGTAAACATGTAAATGTTACCTTTGAGGAGGCTCTTGTGATTCTTTTAAACATTGGATCACCAGTTCTTGACTTCAATTTTTCTTTATTCTCCTTATCTCGTCCACTTGATTCAATAGCATCGGCCTTATGGTTCTTTACCATTCTCTTATGTTAAAAGGATGCAAGTTTTCTAAAAACATATTTGGAGAAGGGAATGAGTTCTTTAATCAAATGAGGATTGCATTCTTTATCTTATGATTCATTATCACACTAAAAAAAGGGCATCATATCTTGGGAACTGATGGGCCTCAAATCCCCACATTTCTTGGGAACTTTTGTCTTGGGTATAAGAATAATTGAAGTACTTGTCCAAGACTTTGGAAGCTTCCCACCTGAAAAAAAAAATGATTAATTGCATCAACAAGATCCTTCTTAATTAAATTCCACGAGTTGAGATAAAAGGAACCACCAAATCCATCAGGTCCTGGGGCTGAATTTTCATTTAAAGACTTTACTACATGAAAGACTTCTTCCTCAGAGACAAAATCTTCAAGGTGAATATTCATATCAGTGGTTACAAGAGAAGTAATAAGGTCTGCATAGGCACTGATGGTAGCAGTGTGCTCCTCATAAAGTTAATTCGTGAAGAAGTCCACTATATGATTGGAAACATCATGTTCATTCTCCCATTTGATCCCCTTTTCATCAAATATGGATAAGATTCTAAGTTTTTGGTGGTTTTCCTTAACACTGGCATGAAAATATTTTGTATTTGCATCCCCTTGATTAAGCCATTTAATAAAGAACTTTTGTCTCCAATAAGTTTCCTCCACACTATAGCAACCATCAAATCAGCTTTATATTGGGACATTTCAACCCTATTTTGATCAGCTGGATGAAGCTCATAAGCAAGCTCCTTTTAAAGATTAAAATCCTCTGTATTCTTAACATTCTGAAACACTTCTTTGTTACACTTCTTAAGCACCCCTTTAAGTTTCTTAAGTTTATCAGCAAACTTAAACAGACCATGAAGATTAGAGAAATACCCCTATGATTTTTCAACCAAATCAAGGAAATTGGGGTGTGTACACCACATTTTCTAAAATTTGAAAGGTCTAGATGATACCTCATTCAAATTACTAATAGACAATAAAAGAGGAGCATGATCAGATCTTGATCTATTCAAATGCTTAAGCTTGGAATTTGGAAAAAGTTGCAGCCATGTTTGATTGAACAAGCATCTGTCAAGCCTTGCCATTATAAGCCCAAATTCATATCTATGATTGCACCAAGTGTATATAGTGCCACAATAACCAAGATCAGACAAACCACTATCCTCTATGGCTTGATTAAAATCATCCACAGCATGGTGATTAATGTCATTACCCCCCAATTTTTCTTCTTAGGATGAAACAACATTGAAATCCCCAAGAACCAAGTGAGGGAAATTTTCAAGAGTACTAGATATAGAGATCATTTAATCCCAAAGATATCTTCTCTCATATCTATTACATTTTGTATAAACATATGTTAAATATATGTCAGACTTTAAGGCATTATGACTTACATTCATAGTATAATGCTGAACATGATCAGAGATACATTGGACTTGGATATCAAACCTCTAAAATAACCAAATTTCCCCACTAACATTACTAGCACATCCTTGGAAACCCCATTTTCTTTGATAATTCAATATTTTAAAAGCATCAACTTTTGGTTCTAACAAACCAATAAGAGTAATTTTATGCATCTTGTAAAGAAATTTGATTCTTCTTGATGATGATTTCTTGGCTGCTCCTCAAATATTCCAAATAATTATTTTAATCATTTAGATAGAGAGGAAAAGGATTGACTGATACCTTTAAGATAAGACCTAATGAATCTTCTGAAAAGGGGATCTTCATTTTGAGTTCCTTCTTCTGGACTTGAATACTTGGAGGCTGCAAAGTTGATGGTGAAGATGCAATGTGTAAGGTCTTTAACTTTTTATCAATTCTTCTAGCAAAGAGTTGAAGTTCCTCTATGAATGGAATGTGAGTATCCTCCTCATTATCAGTAGCATACATTGACTTAGAAGCCTAATTTTTCTCATGGTCAGGAATTTTAGTACCTCTTAGAGACAATGAACACTGGTCCAAAATCATTACTTCTTCATTAGACAGGTCATGATTATGAATCTTGGAAATGTGGCTTTGAATCTTATCACAACTGTTGCTAAATTAGCAACAACCCTAATATTAGAAGACAGCAGCCCTAATTATATTTTTTAATTACGCAATAGCAGATATCATATGATGAACCTTAGGAGCAAAATCAGATGGTTTTTCCTCTGTTTGTATTTCAGCAGTTCCTTTAGAATTGAACTGGACCTGAGTTAAGGGGAGTTCCAACATGCTGTGTAAGAGAATACAATGATCGGGTTTGGGTCTGTGATGACAGTTACACCACAGATTGTCACGAAGGTGGTAAAGGCACAGGCAAATGACTCGTTCTGTCAGGAACAGATAGTTCGATTACTAGCAGAGGGAGCAGAGTCCTATACCGTTAGTTCAGACGGGGGATTACGCTTCAATGGGAGACTAGTAGTTCCAGAAGGGGAAGACTTGCGACGCGGGGTGATGACAGAGTCTCATAGCTCACGGTTCACGGTACACCCCGGTGGGGATAAAATGTACCAAGATATGAGACGTCAGTATTGGTGGAGGGGGATGAAGAGAGATATTGTCGTGTTTGTTTCAAAATGCGCCACTTGTCAGCTGGTAAAAGTGGATCATCAGAGACCGGTAGGACTTCTACAACCATTAGAGGTCCCGATGTGGATATGGGAGAGCATCTCTATGGACTTTATCACGAAGTTACCTACATCACAGACGGGTCACGACTCCATTTGGGTAATTATGGACAGGTTGACCAAAGTCACTCATTTTCTACCCGTAAGGACAGACTATACGACGGGACAGTATGCCCAGATTTTTATTGCAGAAATAGTGAGACTTCACGGTGTGCCCCTAAATATCGTGTCTGACCGAGACAAGATATTTGTTTCATAGTTTTGGGAGAGTTTTCAGGAGGCCATGGGCACGGAATTGCGGCTGAGTACGGCTTATCATCCACAGACCAATGGGCAAACCGAGCGTATAAATAAGATGTTGGAGGACATGTTGCGTATGTGCATCATTGACTTTGGAGGTGGATGGGAGCAGTATCTTCCACTGGTGGAGTTTGCTTACAATAACTCCTACCAGTTCACCTTTGGCATGGCTCCATTTGAGGCGTTGTACGGTAGACCTTGTCGTTCCCCAGTATGTTGGTTAGAGGTGGGGGAAAACAAACTACTTGGGCCGGAAGTGATTCAGGATACTTCGGCAAGGATAGAATTGATACGGAGTCGCATTCGGGTAGCTCAGGAACGGCAGAAGAGCTATGTTGATGCGAAGAGGTTCTTCAGGGAGTTCAAAGTGGGGGACCAGGTCTTACTCAGAGTATCTCCTATGAAGGGGATTATGCGTTTTGGGAAGAAGGGGAAGCTGGCACTGAGATATGTGGGGCCATTTCCTATCATCGAGCGAATTGGGTTCGTTGCATATAGACTTGGGTTACCGGAACATTTGCACAGGATTCATGATGTGTTCCATATTTCCTCGCTAAGGAAATATCTTAGAGACGATTTGGCTCATACTCACATTGCTTTGGAGGACATCGATCTCCAGCCTGATAGCTCCTACGAGGAGGGGCCGATTGCTATTTTGGACCGAAGTGAGCGGAAACTACGATCAAAGATAGGACCGTTAGTACGTGTTCAGTGGCGAAATCATAATGCCGAGGAGTCCACATGGGAGCGCGAGGATGAGATGCGTGAACGTTATCCAGAGTTGTTTTTACCAGGTATTTCTAGTTCTGAATTTCGGGATGAATTTCTGTTATTAGGGGGGAAGTATGTAATACCCCGTATTTTTATTGATATTTATTTATGGGATTAATTAAATTAAATGTGAATTAATTGAGAATTAATTCAAATAAAATAATAACAAGATGTGAGTTGGTATTTGATTATAATGTGTATATATGGATATATATGAATATTAAAAATATTGAAATTGTCGCGAGACTGAAATACGGCAATTTGGGAAATTTAGTTGGGACGCACGGGCTAGTCGCGTCAGGAATGTAATATTTGAATTTAAAAGTGAATTTTATTTTTATCAACCGAATGGTCATTTTGAGTGCGCCAACGTGTTCGGAAGGGTCGAAATAGTCAGAAAACACTAGCCAGGGGTTTAATTTGGGTCCCGGGGCATTTTTGGGCCATACCGGCAACTTAAAAGGGTATTTTGGTAATTTTGAAATTTGGGGAATTTTGACCAACGAATTTTTGGAATTAAAAATAGGATATTTAATAACCCACTAAGCCATTACCAGCACTTAACTGATTAGAGGGATACGGGAGTTAGAGGAGGAAGTTAGGAGAGGTTCCCAAAAGAGAAAACCATAACCATCATCTTCAACCTTCAATCTTGGGAGAAATTGTAGAGAAAGAGAGAGAAACCTTCAACATTCAACACCAAATTCAGAGAACAATCCGAGGCAAGTGGTTTAATTACGTTAATTTCAAGCGAATGCTTCTTCCATGCTTAAAAATTTATATAATTGCATTGTATTGGGAGATTTATAAAAACCCATCAAATTGGAGTTAGAAATTCAGGTTTTGATATAGGGATTGCATGTAGAATTGTTATTGGGTGATTATACAAAAAGAAATACGACTTTTATGATGCAAAAATGGATTTATTTATGAATATTGATGAATTTAAATTTCTAGGGTTCATACTCATAAGGTTTGGGGAAAAATTGGGGAGATATGAAAATTATAGGTTGTTTAGGAAGATTGGCCCTATATAAATGTTAAGATACAATCTACGAATGTTTAGTGATGTTTAGAAACCTTAAAACACTGTTGGGATGATTTTTGGATGAGTTTTAAGAAGAAGAAAATTGAGAAAAACGAGATAGGAAAATTCTGGGCTCGAAACTGTCATCTCGTTAGAAGACCTGCCCAGGTCGTTCGAACGAGCTCATTCGAACGAGCTTCTAACGAGGTGACAGTATGCCTTCTAACGAGATGGGTAGTTCGTTCGATGCCTTTCGTTCGAACGAACTCTCGTTCGATGCCCCTTTCGTTCGAACAAACTCTCGTTCGAACGACCTCGTTCGAACGATACTTCTAACGAGTTGACAGAATGGCCTTTTTGGCCTGATTTGATTTCTAGTGTCCCGTAACCTTGTTTAATTGATGAAATAACTTTCCCTTGTTAACTAATTGGTATAGTTGGGAGATTTGGGATATATTGAGGAGTAAAAATATATAAGGGTGGCTTGAATCAAATGGTATTTGGGGATTAGGACGCGAGCGACTAATCACGATGTGAGGATAATTGATGACTTAAATATATATAAATCGGGGACATGTGATTGTGTAATACTAAAAGTTGGTATAAGGGCTAGATGTATACCACTAATGAAAATATGGTAATTACTAAGATGTGTGCATGCTTAGTATATATGATTCTATGTGTATGACATACCTACTATACTTGCTATCACGGGAGGTTTGCGTTCGTTTAGGGCCATCTAATCTTTGTGTGCCTACGGGGGGGATTTAGATTGGTACCTCGAGAACATAGGTCAGAGAAGGACTTATTGAGATGTTAATAAGTCTGCTGATCATGGGAGCGTAGGTATGTGCGTGACCCATGTGATGTGACTGTGTTCGCCTCCATTGTTTGTGATTTGCTATTATACGAGAACGATTCCTGAGAGATTCGGAATTTGTGATCCTTATGTACGTGATGTACCGGGATGGGATAGCAGAGTATGTGTGCACCGCAGCTTAGTCTCGGGGTGCTTGTATTGTATATTTATGATGTGAATAATATACGGTTAAATGAAAAGACTTGGCATGTTTAATTATGAGAATAATTAAAGTAACGCCTTGAGAAGATAAAAAGGGGATAACCCCTAGTAAATTGTGTTGTTCATAATTGAGAATCCGAGAAATTTAAGTAAACCCCGTATTAAATTGATGATGTTGGAATTAAATTGCGAATCATGTAGAAAGGATAGAATTTGTCTTGGTCTAGATAGATATGAGAATCACTTGAATGGGTACGGTATGTTAGGAGTGCACAATTAGTAGAGAGGTGAGTATTTCATGCGAGAGTACGTCCTAACATGTATTTTGCATTCATTGTTTTAATGTTATTAAATCACTTGCTGTTTTTAAAATATTCTCCACATTCGGGCTCTGACCCGTTTGCTTTCAAATCTATTTTTGTAAAAACCTTTTTAGGTGCCCAGCCACAAGGACACCATGCATAGGAATTCTATTCAGGTGACGAGCTGTAGTTGTTGTGGAAGTTACAGGGCCTTAACAGTAGACGCCTCCTTTTCTAGTTTTGACTCCATGTTCAGTTTCATCATTTGTAGGGCATGTCGCCCATTTCCTTTAGAGACATTTTATATTTTCAGTTATTCAAACTTTGGTTTGTAATTATTTTAGGATGCAGACTCATTTTATTATTTCAGTGTTGGGACTGTTGTGAGGAGTATTTCCTCCGGATTCATTATTATTTTGATGGTTACTCTATTGGGACTTTATTGTGAATGGTTGTGTTATTCTTTCATTATTTCACTCATTGCATGTTAATCAGATTTAATTTAAAATTTGACAACTCACTTTTTAAATACTAGGTGGTTAGTAATTATTAAAAGGTTTTCGACAGTGATGCTATTAACTGAACCAACTTGACATTTTGTATTAATTTAATAAAGGAGTAGCTACCCGGTATTTAATTAGTCGGGGTGTCACAATTTTCACATGATCTTCACCTATGATGGATAATAATAAAATTCCGGTTAGTAATGAAAAGTTTCTCTTTTAAGAAATGGAACAAAAAAATTCAAGCCAAAACACAATTCTAAACACACATGAGAATAAAATTAATGGAAGTTATCGTATAACGATATATAACCATCTGCGAACAATTCAGCTATGCGCAATGGAAGTTGTAGAAATGCTTATAGCCTCTTGCATCCTATCAACTCAAGGATTTCAAGATGAAACAGTTGACTGATGCTTCCAGGTATATTAAGAAAATTGTTTCCACTTAGATTTAACTCTTTCAAAGAGGCTATGGGAATGTATATACTGCATAAATAGATCAAGATCTTTGATTACTAAATTTTCATACCTATATACATGTAAGTATTAGTTGTATTGGTACTAATGGTTTCTTATGTCTTAAAGCATCTCAAGTGTAATCCAATCAGTGCTTGATAATTAAAATTGGTGATGCTATTGTTTATTGCTACAATAATAAGACTTGGTGATGCTATTGTTTATTCACTTAGATAATTTACCATCTAATAATTCTTTTGCGTACTATATTGCTACAATAATAATTTTAATGGTTCTTTGTACACATTTGTATTTGCGCAAGAATGTGAAACTGTAAACTGGTCATTTGCACAATAATGTGGATGGTTCCATTGTTAATTAAAGGTCATTTGTTGGTTCAAGGAACTAGAAAAAAAAATGTTCTTGCATGTTGACTTATAATTTAATATAGTTGACTTTTTGTTATAATACAATGGCATACTTGCATGTTTATGCTATTGTGGATACAAAATTTATTAGATAAATTTGTGGTGTTTTTCAGAATCTGGATCCACTTCTAAGAAAAAAGTTCGTGGCAGAACACGTGGGATAGCAACTGATGTTCTTATTAAAAGTTTGGGGGTTCTAAAATTCAGTTCAATGGGACTCGATGCATAATAAACCGATTGGACGTACCGCTACCTCTTTGGCTAATGAAATTGGCTTTGTCATACGAAATTTTGCCCCGTTAAAGGTGAAAAAATGGGGAAATGTTGAAGAGAAGGAGAAGACATCAATGATTGATCGAGTTTTGGTATATTTAATTTTTTTGTTCTATGCCCCTAAAAAGTTGTGATTTTAAATTCTAAACTCGTTACAACTTGTGCAGTCAAAATTTGAGTTAGACATCACAAATCTGACGGTTATGAGCTATTTGCATACATCAATGTCCGCACGTTATAGTGGATTCCATAACACATTGAAGAAATATTTTTCTAAATTTTCGAATATTGAGGAGGCGAACAAGAACAAACTTAGTAATGTGGAAAAGGACGAAGATTGGAAATTTCTTTGCTCATTTTATAGTACAGAGGAATATAAGGTAATAATTTTTTATGTATGTTTTATGTTAAAATTGTATGTTTTCTTAAGTTTCAGTAAATTAACTTAAAGTATATCACTTTTTTGTAGCGTAAATCCGATG
Organism: Sambucus nigra; assembly: GCA_949130495.1. NCBI lineage: Eukaryota > Viridiplantae > Streptophyta > Magnoliopsida > Dipsacales > Adoxaceae > Sambucus > Sambucus nigra. The sequence continues at coordinate 610,357,027 of OX422215.1, read as the reverse complement.
CTTGCTCTACTAGTCGTTCAAATGCTAAGTATGTTCATCGCGGTGGGACAAAGTCTTCTGTCAAATACTTATATGAAGACAGGGTAATTTTTTGAGCACTTAAAATTTGTTAAATTTTAATTTATGTGGATACATGTACTTATGTATATTTATTTTCGTATGTTAATAGGAAGGTAATGCATATGAGATGCCGAAAGGACAAATTTAAGTATTTTATGATACTCATTAGACGAAGGACAATGAGTGGATTAGTGAAGAAGCAGAATCTGACTATGTAAGTATATAAAAAGAAAATAATTTTTCATGCTTAGATATAAAGTATTATTCTCAAGACGTGCGGGATGGATTGATTTTTTGAATATTGATTTATGTCACAACAGGTTGGATTTCATGAATAAATAAAGGAAATTATGTCCATTCTTTTTAAATAAAGTGAAATCGGTGGAAGGGACGCATTGATGATTTACTTGTATATATAGTTGTTCGATTAGTGATTTGTGTGTCACGACAGGTTAGATTTTTTAAATAAACAACGGAATCTCTGTCGATTTTATTTTTGAAAGTTTAAAAATAGTCAAACCGATAGGGTATCATATTATTTTATTTTTCTTTGTAGAAGGAGATGATTGGATTGTAAAAAATCTCGAAAGATTCAGATGAAGAATCAATCTGTCAAAAAGTCCTTGGAAAGAGGTCGGGGTACGTGAAGGATCTTAGTACCCGACCTTTGAAATCACTATGCAAGTAGAATTATGATTTGGAGAACAAAAGGTTATAAACAGAGATCGTAGATTTGAAAAAACTAGTCCAAGGTCTTGTGTCATAGATGGCAACAATGAAGGCCACCTTACAACTAGATAAAGACATTGCTCCCGAGGAAGATGTTCCTGAAGGATCTTCTGCCCCTTCGAATCAAGTTGCATGACGACAATTGTTGATTTTATCATTTTGTTTATGATGAGAAAACTAGTTTAAACTCATCTCTTAGTTATGAAGTATTATTAACTTTTGAGCGTCATTGTGACAAGAACAGTAGTATATTTATGTTTTGAATATAATATAACATCTTTTAATTATGTGTGTTTACTTACTTTTCTTTTTATTTATTTCAATATTTAATATAATTCTGCAACGAAAAATTGTGTTACAAAAGACTATTAGCAACGAAGAATTGACATTTGGCAAGGAATTTTAATTCCCTCAATATTTTTTGCTAGGATTTATTAGTATATTTTGCAACGAAATATTCATTGTAAAATATTTTTAGTCTAAAACATGAGAACTTTACTGCAACTAAAAAGAGTGTTACAAAAGACTTTTAGTAATGTATAATAAACGTTTGGCAAGGAATTGAAATTCTCTCAAAATATCTTTTGCAAGGATTTGTTAGTATCTTTCGCAACGAAATATTCGTTTTAAACGGTTTTTAGTCAAAACCCGAGAACTTTATTGCAACGAAAAAGAGTGCTACAAAAGACTTTTACCAATGTAAAATTAACATTTGGCAAGGAATTTTAATTCTCTCAAAATATCTTTTGCAAGGATTTGTTAGTATCTTTTGCAACGAAATATTCATTTTAAACGATTTTTAGTCAAAATTCGAAAACTTTTTTGCAACGAAAAAGAGTGTTACAAAAGATTTTTAGCAATATAAAATTAACTTTTAGCAAGGAATTTTAATTCTCTCAAAATCTCTTTTGCGAGGATTTATTAGTATTTTTTGCAATAAAATCTTCATTGCAAAAGATTTTTAGTCAAGACATGAGAACGTTTTTGCAACGAAATATCTTGTTTTCCCCAACGAAAATTTTTATTGCGAAATATTTTTAGCGACTATGACAAAATTTCCTTGAAAAAGATCTATAGAATGTTGGCTAATGCGAGGGACCCTGCAAGAAAAAAACATTGCAAAAGGTGTTTTGCAATGAAAACATACCTTTTGCAACGATTTTTTCGCTTGCCAAAAGCCATAATTCTTATAGTGAGTTTTTGCATTTATCACGAATATTTTGTAGATCCTCATTAATTGCCTTTTTAATATTAGTTAAGCTTTGTCAATTCTAAAACCTGCCCTTTTTTTGTTACCTTCATCTTGTTCAAGTTGGTTTTGCCTTTCTTTTTTTTAATAGCCTTTTTTTGCTTTAGACAATTTTGAACGTCTAGATTGAGGCGGACTGGAATAAAAAAATTGACTAAATTATTGAACTCAATCTCCTGAAATTGATATTGTGAGGAAACACTACCACTAGATATATTGGGGCTGCTAGAAATGATGTTTTCATCGCTTAGATAATCAACTAAATTTTCTACTTCTCAAAATCACCATTAAAAGGGGTTATTATCATGTGCCAAGTGAATAGGACTATGATACCCTAACTTACAATGTAGGTCCACAAAATTTAGGGCTCCAAAATAATCTTCACAACACTGGCATGAACATGAACTCCCCTTTTTGACGAGATTTCAGCAGGAAGAGTATCAGGAAAATATTTTTCCAAATCTTTTTTAACAACGCCACCATTAATATCAGCTCTCTCCAAACCATGCACGTGATGGCAACTTGACTGGGCTACTACATTAGCACGGTGAGCCCCATTTTGGGTCTCAAATGCAGAATTATCTTGTGCCAATGATTTAGACCATGATAAGTCTTCTTTTTTATTATGTTGACCAAAGATTTTTGGAGATGACTGGTTCCCAACTTGATCTGATAAAATTGATGTTCCTGCTTGCAAATTCTCAACGTCATCTGCTAACACATAAACATTATCACCTAAAATATTGAAACTATTGTTGACATGGGTTAAAGTTTTTGGTTTTGGACTATTCACCAAATTCGAATGTGTAATATGAGGAATATTTTGGCGGGAAACAACTTGAACAAAAGTAGACCTTGGATAAGACTCTTTGTTTGAAGTTGGACGCTTATCTCGGTTGCACGAAAGCATGACTATCTCCAGTGAATAAGATAATAAAACTAACTCAAGAATTTTATCAAACACTTGGTGTATGAAAAAAACCCAAGACCTTGTTCCTAAAATGAACTACGTGTGAAAAGTCGAAACGAATTTACTAAACATCAATGAATCAACACACTAAACATATAAGAAACAAAAATATATTTGGATCACCCGATCTTTGGACTAAATACATAAATGGTAAGGTATCTTATTCTATAGATTAATGGCTAGAAATCTATGGTTACACACACCTCCCTTATCTCTCTCAAAAGTCAATCACTAACCGACCTTAAGATCTCACCATGCTCAAAGTAGATTTCTATCTCTCTTTGCCTTTAATTATCTCTTAAATATGCCCACACTCTTGAAAACGTATAGATACTCTTCTATTTATAGTTTTCCACCACAATGGAAAGTTTGTAATTAAACCAAATCTCAAAATAACACACGACAAAAAGTTGGAGGCCTCCGACTTTATCTAAGTTCTTCCCCAAACATTAAAGGAGAGAAAAAACGAAAACACTCCACCTTGGCGATCCTGACGATCCAACCAATCTCTAGAATGCAGACATTGAACCCGAATTAAGAATATCCCACTATCTATCGAGTTAATACAATTCCGCAGGCAATCCTCCCGATCCGACCAAACTAGGAATACAAATATTGAATTTGCTCGAAGATCATGCCGGCATCTAACAAGTTAATACGCTCCCGACGCTAAGACACCCTAAACTTCTGAGATACCACAAATCTTCAGTCTAAGACTCCAAATGACTCCACCTGTCGAGGAACCAAGTTTTAAACTAAGAACGCCCAATCGCGTGCATCTGAATGCTTCCTATATAACCATATGGTTAATCCCGCACCTCATGTAACCCAGTGAATACACCCGCACACAATAGATATAGCGTACAACCTATCTATATGAAACATTAAAACACACCAACACCATCTTCCACCTTGACATATAACCATGGATGAGATTGAAAATTCCTCACCTCTCACACCTTTAAATCTCACCCTCGAAAGATGTACCAAGTCTTTGTCATGAAAGATTACCTTTTCTAATGCTCTCAAGCAATCACCTATTGACCTTCCTTAAACTAGATAGACACACCTCAAATCCTCTATGGTCCTATGCCTACTCAATTCCAATTGTATAATGCATGTGTGAAACTAAACCGAGTCAACATTACTCGTTGGCTCTGGAGGGGGGTTTCGATCCATCCCCTCGTCTAGTAGGTATTCTCCCATAACTACCATCTACTCTAAAAAATCTAACACCCAATGTCTTTATTTTATTCATAAACGAGACCTGCCTCGAATGTCCGATCACTTGTGCACACCGCTTCCCCATATTCCTCAAAGTCTGATTTTAATTATAGAACCTCCCCCCCCCCCCCCCCCTCTCCTATCGCCTCGCTAGGACCATACAACCGCGTGTGACATTCAAGATTCCACTCTCCACCTACACCCAACAATACTTATATTCCAAACGGATACTCAAAATCAAATTCTTTCGCAAATTTGGGATATAGGCCACACTACCTAAAGTGCGCTCCACCCTATCGAACATCTTAAGTTTCACCATCGAGACACCCTCAATGACAACCTTCTCTCCATTAGACAAAGATATGGAAACTTTTCCATTTTCTGTGAAAGTCTGAAAATATTCCTTCTTGGATCAAACGTAATCTGAAGATCCCGGATCTAATATCCAATCATCTTGGGAAAGAGAGTTAACTTTGGAGAGTGACGAAGCCAGAAAATGTCTTTGGGTGGGGTATTCGAAGAACTTGAAAATTCAAATTTTTCTAAAATTGATGGGCTTCGTGGGCGGGAGTCCTCGAGATGAAATTTTTAGGGTTATTTTTACATTTTTTTAAAGTATATAATCAAATATAATTAATTCAATTGGTATCATAATTAAATTTTAATTGAGTCAAAGTGTCAGATTCAAGAAAAAAAATCATAAAAAATAACTATAATAGCACCATTATAATCCACAATAGCAAAAATATAAGATTGTCACAAAGGAAATTAGTGTAAAATACAAAACTAAGATATAATATGTTCAAAAAATAAATTTGTGTAAATAAATTATGGTATCTATATTTTTTCCCTCGAGTTTGTTGCAAATATACTATAAACCTTTATATTTTAAAAATGAATAAGGAACTATAAGATACACATTGTTTTGGTTATTACTCACAACAGAAAGTTAGAAGCATTCGCCTCCATCTCTGTTATGACCCAAACATCAAAGGAGAGACAAAGACAACAATCCCCAATGATGTTAGTTTGGACCAATGTGTGACTCCCCACCCAATTAAATACCAGGTGATCAGTCCTTTATTAAATTAAAACAAGATTCTCATTTGTTTCATTCTTAGCATCACTGTCGAAAACTTTATTAATTACTAATCACTTATTAGTTAATTAAGAAAGTGTCAAATTTATCTTTCATGAAAATATAACAACATGCAAAAACAATTGTGTCCTCGAAATCACCATCTGAGTTACTTTATACAATTATCCAATCTCAACCTCACATTAGTCCACACGCGACTCCCAACTGAGGTGTAATCTAATTACGTCAATATCACTTACTACGACGTCTATTAATCTCCACATTTTATTTACTACATCCTAAGTAAATTTATTTAATAATATTAATATTATTCTCTCCCGATTAATATTTAATAGTCACATAATTATATAATTCAATTAAATTACGGCACACGTGTAATTTAAAAATAAACCAAATTACTTAAATTCCAAATGCTCAGAAATACGGGGTATTACACAATATAGTAGCATAATTTTCTTCAATGTTACTATTGACAAGAATTTTACCTTGAGTTCCATTTTTAGTTATGAGATGCTTATTTTGGTGAAACGCCGAAACTTTATTTTGGACATTTTTTAGACTTGCATTTTCCTTTCCCGCCTTAGGTTAAATGGTCTTCCTAATATGAGTTTTAACTCTTTTACAACATGAAATGGCATTCCCAACACTTCCACAAAATTCACAAAATGAAGGAGGATGCTTTGAAAAAATTTATAAGGAGTTTAAACCCATCTCCATCAATAACAAATCTTTTAGGAAGTTCATAAGCAAAGTCATCCTCAATCATCACTCATGCATACAAATCATACCTTTGCTCTAATGTAACAAGATCAATTCGAATGTGGCTACAACACCTCTTAGAATTTCCAAAAGTAGCCTAGGATGCCAATACTCCTCCGATAAATCAAGAAATCATACCCAAACATGATACGTAATGGAATCATAGGATGATGGCATGAAATCAACACACCATTTAATCGGTTTAAAGAAGCCTGCCTTAAGTTTCAAGGAACCTAAGGTCCAAACTTTTCTCAAATCATCTTTTGACTTGAAATACATACTATAAAAATTGTTGCCTCTTGGAATTCCTTTCCATTGGTTGAATGAGTTCCCATTCTTGAGAAAAAAGAGAGTGAAGATCATTAGTTCTTAGGGGTGATTTTACTCTTGAAAGAATAAGTCTACCTAACAACTTAGAGTTATATGAAATAAGATAAGCTTCAAGAGTTTCTTTATGTATCTTAACAATGGCATCTTCACCTTGAAATATAGGGGTTTGAAAAATGTTTTGGATGATGATGTCCACAATTACTAATTATCCTTAAAAGGTCATAAAAATTAGGCTTAAAAGCGCAGTCATCATCTCAATATTCAGGAAACTGATTGGATCAAAAGGGAATTTACCAGTACGCACCCTTTCTCAAAGAAATCTTAGATTGCCATCAATATTTCCTCTCCAACTACCCCTTTTTAAATACGAAGTTTAGAAACTATCAAGCCCCACTCAAACTAGCTTCCATATCACCTTAATTAAGTCTTAGATAAAATTCACGAGCCCCATTATTGGGATAATAAAGCTCAATATCATAGATAATCATGCAAACCTTCAACAGACAAAATTTCATATCTTTTGAAGTTTGCATTTCACCAATATCCATGCCGAATTTTTGTGCACACGTTCCTTATGTTTTGTGAAATCATAGTGGGCTCCCTATTTTAATAAGAATGATTTCCCATAACATTTGGGCCAAGTAATAGTAACCTCCTAACTATTTGTAAAATTCATTGTAGTTTTTAAGTTACACAATAAAAGGATCTTTATACGATATCGTTGATCATTATGCAAAAGAATTTTCAACAAATATTAAAAAAATGATGATAAAGGTATTAGCATACAAACATAAAAAGATTAGTGTAATTTCCAATACTACAAGAAAGGTTTGTGTAAAAAAAAATCATAGTTCAGGCTACTTTACTAATCAAAAAATGTATTAAAGGGCTATTTGTAATTTAGGTAAGTAGTTACTCATTTTTACATTTTGTTTCCTAAAGCGTCCAACAAATTCTTTACAAGTCTTTTCAAGATCTTTTATGATGTTTTGTAAGTATACCTGGCCTAGGGCACTTAAAATTCTGTCGAGTCAACATCCATTTTTTTCTAATTTGGGAAATTGGGAAAAGTTACTTAGTTTTAAGAGATGTATAAACGTTATAATAAAACTAATATAATGGAAGTTATATTATGCAATAAATTTAGAAAATAAATTCACTAATTTTGGACAAAATTCAACGAGTTTAATTTTTTCCCCAACATAATAACTAAAATTTTATAAATAAAGATATTAAAATTGGTATTTCTAACAAACGACCTATATTATATGGGAAAATATATTGATTTTGAATTTAAATTTCTTACACATCATTTTTTTTTCCAAAATAAGAATTTATAGAAAAAAATATAAAGTATAAAGATAATGAGAAATCATTAAAACTCCTTCAAATCAATATTATTTGCAATAATTTATGAAAAAAATAAAAAATTCCTAAGGGTAATATGTATTAAAATAAAATATAATTTGAGGATAAACTAAAGGTATTAGTAATCAAATGGATCGAAAAAGTTTCAAAAACTTTGGAGGAAAAATTCCGAAACTAAAAATTAAACTTTTGATTTTTTTTTAAGTTAAGAGATTTAAGAACGTCATTACAAAATCAAAAAATTTTGAAAAATTATAAGTTGCGGGAAAAAAACACATCCCTAGTATGACAATTTTATACTATAAAATAATAAAATATAAAACTTCTAAACCCTGAAGGTAAAACGTTAAACCCCTGCACATTCTTAAAGTTGGCTCTCCCTTCAACCAAAGCCAACAAAGACAACAAATTAGTGTAGTGTGGCTAAAACGTGGGAATAAATGGGGGAACTTTTATGAAGATTGGTTGATTGGATTTGTCCCCATAAGTGTGAGAATCGCATTAATTGTGTTGTCTTCATAATTAATGCTTTATTTCCAATTATCATAGTTTATACTAGCATACAATATGTGTGAAGCACGAACCACAAACGGGGTATAATAAACATATATATAATGATAGTTATAAAAATTAACATATATCATAAATTTAATATCTTATTTTAAAGTCATTGTAAAAGGTTTATTTTTTCATAAATAAAATTTGTCTATTATTTTTAAATATTTTTATTATATAAAAACTATTTTTTATAAATAAAAATTTCAAAAAAATTGTAAGTATTATATATAAAATAAACTATACATATTTTCATTTGTTTTTAGTTTAAAAAATTATATGTCATTTATAGATGCAAATCTTAATTTTTTTTCTATAAATGAAATGTTAAAAATGTTTTTATAACCAAAAATAATCTTTATCTATATTTAAAAACAATTTTGAAATTTTGAAAACTTTTTTTAACTTCAAAAAAATTCTATAAATAAAAACTTCAAAACAATTGTACATATTCTTAATAAAAAAAATTATAGATATTTTTAGTTTTTTTAGTTTTAAAAACTTTATGTTATTTATAATTAAAAACTTAAAGTTTTTTCTATAAATACATCTTTAAAAATGTTTTTATAACCAAAAACTTTTTTTTATTTATATAAAAATAATGCTCAAATTTTAAAAACTTTTTGTCTAGAAATAAAAAGGTTATATAGATGTAGTAGTATTAGTAGCATTGTATAATTTGATTTGAGTGGAGAATGATGAAAATAAATTAATTAAATCTAGATTGTGTTGGATTGAGAAATTAATTAATGGAGTCTAGAATGGATCATCTTTTTTGTTTTCAAGATACTTTAGATTGACCCATTTTTTAGGTTTCAAAGAGATTTTTGATTTATTTTGTTTCAAAACACACAATGTTCAAGATAAGAGAGAGAAAAGGATATTAAGTATTAAAGGCTAATTAACTCCTCTAATACTATCGTATTATAGGTATAATATAGATGCGGGAGAGTGAAGTTGCAATGTACAAATGAGGGCAGACATATAAAATGTGTAAATTTTTTTATTTTTTTTATTTTAAGGAGAATTCAGAGAGTCTATATCCTTTTAATGGGGAGTTAAATAATTTGAGGTGTGTTAGTGTATGTTAAAAATTGGTTTAGTCATGTAGTTAGAATCGACTCTCCTCCCCCATGGCCATAACCTCTATTGGGTTAGCCATATTAAATATCGTGTGCCTCTCTTGTGTATTTGTCATTTTATTCGGTAATAACTTCCATTTTATTTCATTCCTATTTTTTCGATTGTGTGGTGTTAATATTATGCACAACCATGGGATCGGTGCTTTTTCTACACATAGGATGCCTGTTAAAATTTAATATCTTGATTTGGTGGGAAACTACAAGTGTTTGGAACTCTTCGATAATTTTTTTCACTTGTGGTCAAAAATATTTATTAGGGTTTTAATCTTAAAACCATGCATGATATTTATTTTTTAATACATAAGAGTCAAAATCATATTTAAATGAGTAACATACTTGTGAGAATATATTATATTTATCATGAATATATTGTATATATGTCGGTCATAGGAATTCTGATGAGTTGGGTTAAACTTAATCATAGAAATTCATAATTCGGGTTTGAGTACAATTGAACAATTCACGTCCTAGATACAGAGTTGGCATCTTATTGGTAAAGATGTATGTAGAATCTTAATATTTATATCGACTATAGAAACATGTCTGGTGGTTTAGGAACTTGCCTGATGCTTCATAGAGGATTGTACCATACACTAGAAATGTATTAAATAGGACACATAACGAGATTCAGATCTAGTTTGTGACTAGATTAAACTTGTACAATCTCATAATGTTTGCAAAGGGCGCATAGATTCTCAATCTGAGGATTATAAGGATTGAAATTTCCATACAATTATTTGTTTGACTGTTATGGGTGCAATTCAATTTATTGGATCTAAATCTCAGCATGTTGGGTAATCAATGTGTCGATATTTTTGAGATTATATTCCAAAGGAATTCTTATTTGGGAGATATCATGGATTGTAATACCTCTTAGATAAACCTACAGGTTTTGATTCTACTAGTAAACTTGGTCAATTGATTATTTTATAATCCGGTAGAGTACCAAATAAGTTAAGTTCGAGATTAAGGAATAGATAACATGGTGGTGAAAATATATTAGTGGTGAATTGAATTTCACCAAAAGGGTAATTCATGATTTGTGCGAGGAATCATATTATGTGCCAGTTAACTTTACAAACAATGTGTCATTATTCGAGTAGTTCTGAGATAATTAAATTGAAGTGCAATTGTAATTATTTAGTAAAATTAATTATAATTAAACAAAGAAAACAAAACGGGTATTGTGATATGGGATTTTCATATTTGTGCTTCGAAGACAATTTAACAATTAAGCATTAAGTCCCTAGTATAATCCATTTACCCTAGTATAAAGCTCAAACTCTCTCGAAACCCTAATTATTCCAAGACCACTGCATATATATATATATATATATATATATATATATATATATATATTAGATAAACTTATAAGTTTTGATTCTAATAGTAAACCTGGTCAATTGATTATTTTATAATTCGGTAGAGTACCAAATAAGTTAAGTCCGAGATTAAGGAATAAATAACATGGTGGTGAAAATATATTAGTGGTGAATTGAATTTCACCAAAAGGGTAATGCATGATTTACGCGAGGAATCATATTATGTGCCATCTAACTTTACAAACAATGTGTCATCATTCGAGTAGTTCTGAGATAATTAAATTGAAGTGCAATTGTAATTATTTAGTGAAATTAATTATAATTAAACAAAGAAAACAAAACGTGTATTGCGATACGGGATTTTCATATTTGTGCTTCGAAGCCAATTTAACAATTAGGCATTAGGTCCCTAGTATAGTCCATTTACCCTAGTGGCAAGCCCAAACTCTCTTCAATCCCTAATTATTCCAAGCCTATATATATATATATGGGTCTACGAAAGGGTTTTAAGTTATATTATTCATCCTAATGGTTAGAGGGAGGAAAATACTATTCACATATTTGCTAAGGGGTGGGGAGGGATAATGTGGTTTCTCTCATATTTCATCAAGTTTTCATCTTCGTAACTCCCCCAAACAATCCTTGTTTTATGGGGGCCATATATTAAATGAGTTTAGGCCAATAACACACTCTAGAAAGGATTTAACGGTGAATAAAAATCACCCACATCATCTTCTTCATCAAATTATTCTCATACTTTAGATCACCTACAAGATTCACAAATATATCGTGATTTGACCCCTAAACCTATTCATTAAATCGAGTTATTTTATTTTTCTTTTTTAAGCATAATCAATGAAAGATCTCATAGTCGGCTCTTCCTTTGGGTCCAACCCATTGATGTTAAAAGTTTACCTATTTTTCTTCAAAGATGAAAAGTTATTACTTCTAGTGTGTGATTCATTTCCTTATGTCATTAGACGTTGGGAACCAAAGAGTGAGGGACTTTATCGATAATACCTCATCGACCATGCTAAAGGTTGTGCGCCCAATTAGCACATTATACATTGATGGAGACCTTACTAATAAAATTTCCATCCACAAACTTTAGCTCCTTACCGATCATGAATGGGATATAAGTTTCCCCCTCTGGATATACCTTCTCTCCAAAGAATACCTAGAGTGGGCCTTTTACTATGTTCAATCGCGTCCCACGAGCTTTATCTTCTCATAGCACTCTTAATAAACGATGTCTACCTAACTTCTCATATACACCAATTGGAGATATCATTTATGATTAAAAGGGGATCATTATAGGGAGTGATCAGATCTTAGGAGTCCTTTGGCATGAAGATGATATCCTAAATCTTCGGTTGGCTTCTCTAATTGTACCTTCATAAGTTATCTTTTCTGGATCTGGTAAGTTTGGCTAACCGATGTCAATTCTCCCCCATAGATCATGTTTATTCATTTCCTCATTTGATTATGGTAACCTCATTTTATTCCTCTTGTCTTGGTTCCCATGTTTTGATTGGCTTCTTCTCCGATTGTCCCTTTTCTCGTGGCCTCGGTCATCTTATCGAGGAGCGCCTCTTTGCACAAATTTTGTCATGTGCCTCTATCTCACTCTTCAGGTGGATATAATTTTTGGTGTCATGGTCGTAGTCTTAGTGAAATTGGTAGTAGAGATTGGACATGGATTTATTCAACTTGTTCGTCCACCTCAGCATCTTAAAATCGGCCAAAATGTTGAGCACTCACACCAAATTCGTATATGAGGGGAGTGAATTATTCCATGTAAGTTTGGTTAACCCCGATGAGTGTCCCTTAAGATGACTTCATATTTCCTTGTTCATCCTCGAATTTCTTTTCTTCGAAGTCTACAGGTCAATGGTTTAGCTATCGGCTACTGATTGTGTTATTTGCGTGGATGTGCTTCTCCACTTTCTTCATGAGATCTATCGTGTTGGTAGTTATATTTGTTAATGTATAGTATATTGTGTTTGTACTACATAGACCTCTTAAGAAAGATGGCATGACCACCATCTCATCTGGTGATCAATATGGAGGATCTCTTCTATAAACCTCTTCACATATTTCCTGAATTGAATAGAATATGTGGTCTTTATGTGAATCCAACTATCAATGAAATGACATAAAAAATGCTCGAAGATGTCTTTGAAGCATGTGATTGAATTCGATGGCATATGATTGAACCACGTTCTCACTGAACACTTTAGCGTCTTGGAAAAACTCGACATCTAATTTGATTTGGGTTATTTAGAAAGTCCATATAGGACCCATAGTGATATTTATGGTCCTTTGGTTCAGTGCTTCCATCAAAGGAGTCCATTCTTTGAAGCTTGAAATTGGACAACATCGAACAGTCCACGACTTCTCCATTGAAAGGGAACTTGTAATACCTCGCCCTAATAATTTATTTATTTCCCCGCATAAGTTGTAATAATATGAAGGCATTGAGATTTGGATAATTATGAGTGAATTTATATTTGTATTTAACTGTTTTGGAGGCTTGATGAGAATTATTGGAAGTTTGTGGGTTAAATTGAAAATATTAAAGAAATTTAAAACGGGTCACTCAAACAAAGACCTGGTCGTTTGAACGCCTGTCCCTATTCGTTAGAAGTAAAGATCAAGCGAGGCTCAAACGAGGTTCGAGCGAGATGTGACAGTGATATCTGAATGGGCTCGCATGAAGGTTATTCAAATGTCATTCGATGAATAGTAAGAACGAGAGGCCGTTCTCGTTCGAATGAGAATCTCTTGTCGTTCGAGCTAGTGCTTCAAAAATTTTAAGTTCGGATTTTCCTTGTGCATTGTCACATATTAGCCCTTGGATTGATGAGGAGTCGAGTTCTGGTGCACCCAGATGGACAAAAACGGGATTATTAGGGTTTGGGGGTGTTTTATAAGGGTTATAGGGGGTTCATTTGGGTTGATTGGAGTTAGAAGAAGAGAGAGAGGGGTGGGTCTTCCACTATTTTTGTGCATTCCTCCACCTCACTCCAGCATAAACCATCATGCAACCACCATCCCTCCACCTTATACCACCTTGGTTTACATATATTCTACTATATCCAATCCATACAAACCGATTCCCACTATTATTGAATAGAGCTAAAAATTTATGGAGCTTTTGCTGGGTATTCTTGAAGATGGAAATGAAACATTTATGGAGTTGAAGAGGGTGTTTTCATGGAGCTTTCTTGAAGGCTAGATTTGTGGATCAAGTAACCTATTTAAGGCCACTTTTGTAAGTGGGAGTTTGATATCTTCCTCAATGGTTTGAAGCTACATTTGAGGTGGGAAACCCAACTTTTAGTTTAAGACACTATTTGCATAATTAATAGTCATGTTGTTAGATTATAAGAGTAGGATGCATTTGATAGTTTGATGAGTTTCAAGAAATTTGGTATTTAACATTTTTATGGAATAAAAATGTTGTGAAATATTATTATGTTAGAAGTAAATTATGAATGAATATTTCAAAGTTTTCTTAAAATAAATATTGGGATTTTTGCGAAAATGGTGTATTTTTATAAGTTTGATGTTAAACATTTTATGGAAAAAAAAATTTGGAAATGAAATTTATCTTGCTAAAAACTATTTTGATAAAAGAATGTTCTAAAGTTTCTTGCAAAATGAAGATTTTATAAAAGTTGGACATTTTCTTAAGTTTGAAGGAATAAAAATGTCCTTAGTCTTGAAAGTTGTATTTTTACAAGTATTTTGAATTTCTAGATTGAATAGTATGTTCAACCCATTACTATGATTTTTAGAGATAAAATCCATCTCCTCATGCATATAAACTTGTAGTATTTTAATGTTGAACATGTAAAGAAGTTAAAGGAAGGTTTTATTGGGTTTAAACATAAAATAAGAAAAACATAAATTCTAGTCTTTAAAGTGTGTGAAAAGGATGTTGAAAGTGTGATAAGTGCGAGGTTATAAGACTACATGTGCTAATAAAAGGAAATGATATTGTCTTATACAAGTAGTCTTAAAATGAAATTGGATTTCTTTGATAAAGAAAGTGAAGAAATGTCTATCTTGGAAAATGGTTAGAAAAGGTGTTAAATAAGTGTTAATGGGTTAAAACATTGAGAAGTTGGTGTGTATAGCTTAAAAAAGTTTTGGCGAATTAACAATTATGAAATTGGAAGCAAAGACAAGTTTGGAAATAAAAGGATAAAATAGTAATTTTACATCAAGTGGAACGTTTTATGAAATAAAATGTTGGAAAGCGTGTTACACAAATTAGTCAAAAGTGAACATGCCTTTTGGAATGAAATCAATGTTACAGCGTAAAGGACATGAAATGATGATCTTTTAAAGTGTAACACAAGTTGGAGTGAAACTCTGGGTTTTAGCTTCGGTCGGATAAAAATGGAAAGTGGAATAATGTGGACATGTGCAAAAAATTAAACACATTAATAAAGGCTCGGATGGAACCGAAAAATAATTAAGAAGGGCTCGGAGTCCTAGGGTGAAAACCCAAAATCACTGGCTAGAGACTATGGTGGCATCATTGGCAGTGTGGAGCTCGTTAAAGTATGTGGGTTATTGGTAAATTCCAATAAAAAGATAAAGGAATATGGAACATGTAAAGTAATGGGTTGTGTGGTGAAAAATGTGTAAAGACAACCTGACTTGAATGAATTAACAAATGTTCCGATAAAGGATTAAGTGGACCAGTAACAAATGGTGGTAGCGTGTATTGAAAGGGGTGATTTGCTATGAAAATACTAACGTGAATTCGTGTAAATGAAAGGGGAAATTTCGATGAAAAATGGTTTTGGTTAAATAAAGTGTAATTGTTTCAAGTATTTAACCATGTGTGTTAAATAAGGGGATAAATGTCAAGTTAAGGAAGAAGAATTTCTTTTAAAAGATTAAGGTTAGTTAATCGACATAAATAACATCTTTGGAAATAAAACGATTACTTACATTAAGTATATATATATATAGTAGTTGCATGTGCACATATGCATGACATGTTAGAGTCTTCTTTCTGTCTTTTAATTTTATATTACATTATTGTATATTTCCCACTAGGCATTCGACTCATTCCCTCTTCTTTGTTACGACAGGTAGTACGCGGTTCCATACTTCGAGAGCGGGTTGAAGTAAGCTTTTCCTTTTACTTTATGTTAGTAGCTCTGTATACTTGGATTCCAGGGTTGTTTCCTATGGGTCCCTCACGTAGTTCAATTTGAAATTGAAATCACATGCTAAATAAGTGAAACATTAACTAAAATAAAACTGAATTAGCATCATTATATAGGTTGTTTTATTGCACTTCACACCTAACGCCCGGGTTGGACCGGGTTAACCACGAGTAACCCATAAATTTGGGTCGAGACGTTACAAGTGGTATCAGAGCTCTAGGTTCAAGGTTCCTTTCAAAAGTGACATGGTGAGGTCGATAGTGGATCTTTCGACGTCGGTGTTGGTTTGGTTCGATCATGCTAGTTTTGGTGACAGTTTAGTTCATGTCCTCAATGGTGAAGTCAAAGGGGTTATCACAACAAGTAAGTTAGTGCCAAGTGGCATACTATCAAGTTGGTTGTTATTAATCGCTTATACGTTTCTGATTACAGATGTTAGTAAATTAGGGGTATCTATTCAAGCCATTAGTAGTGAACAACGTGGGTTTTAGTGTTAGGTGATGGGTTTTAACCATTGTTCTAAAAAAACCGCCTAGGCTCCGCCTAGGCTTAAGGCTTGGGAGAAACGCCTCGCCTTAAGTTTTTCACGCCTTATTCTTGGTAAAACCCTTAAGGCGCACTTTTTTCTAAAAACAACAATGATTTAGTGAAACGATGTCGCCTTTTAAAGAATTTGTTTACAAACCGAACCATTATCTCATCCAAAATAATCAAATAGTATTTTAATTTGCATATATTCAGACATATTTTTATGATCTGTACAATTTTTGTATTTTAATAGCCTTGTTATGGTTAAAAAATATTAAAATATATTAAGAAGGCCTAAACGCCTTTTCACGTCTTTTTACGCCTAAGCCCGCCTAGGCTTCTAAGGCTTAAGGCTTGGCCTCCACGCCTCAATCACGCCCCGCGTTTTTTAGAACCTTGGTTTTAACCTTTGATGACATAGAGTCCATTGAGATGTTAGTAGAATGAGATGATGCCCATTGGGCGGGTGGCATAAATTGTGTATAGTCAACAGTAGAGGTTGATAGTTATAGTGTTATAACTAAGTAATGACGATTTGTGGTTTCAAAATGTATATAGTCCTTAGGTGTAACACTTATGAGTGGTCAATACCGATGATATAATTAGGCAAAATCCGATCCTTGGGCTAATACCATGATTGAGGGATAGTTTGATGAGTAGGAAAAATTGTGTGAGTCAATACTTGAGGATATGTATACTCAGCTCTAGTTGATAGGATGATACCCCTAGGGGTGAGTGACTTAGTGATTATGGGATAATAAATGTGTCTCGTAAGTCGTGGTTAGAGTAACGAGCCATTTAAGGAAAAGGTGTCACGTTCATAACAATGATGAGCTGTAGTGACACGGGAGTGCACCTCAGGTAGCCTTTTGGGGTAATGTTAAGATTGAAGAAACATTTTATGAAAAGGATTTTTAGCGACATCAATAGTGTAGACCTAGAGGTGTACAGGTCATACACAATGTCCCGTATCCTACCAAAGTCCTTGGTAGTGTCAGTATGTGGTTCAAGGAGTGGTGTATATCATTATTTATCATAAGGAGGTCCTTGGAGTATCCTTGTATCCTTGGGTTTAGAAGTCGACTAGTTGTGATGCCTTTAGGTGTCTGACGAGTATGACCTACCATGTTGGAGAACAATAGTATAGTCTTGGGTGAATGCCTTGTAATCGATGAAATGAATATCGAGAAGTTTTAGAGCACAAATATTTTGTGGAAATTATGGTCGATAAAGTCTTAGTTAGTCTTAGTGACAGTTGTTGGGTATACTTGGTGTCCTTAGGGGAACCGTTCAGGATAGGTTTGTGGAATGTGTTGTGTCCGATGGTAGGATGTGAAAAATTTGGTGATGACTTTAGGTTATTGACTAAGTTCAAAGGAGTCGCTTTCATATAGCCTTGGGTGAGGCGGATAAAGTTTATTGTAGATAGGTAGTGCAATCTTTTGAGATGAAATTAGAGATTCATGATTGGGTGTAAGACTCGTTGTCTTGAGGGGACTAATGTAGTGGGGTTCGTGTTAGATTTCGACAAGTACCAGGAACGCTTTAGAGATTTGGGCGAACAATGTTATGGTTGAGGCCTTACGAATAGAAAATTTAATGGAGTGTTTCACCATGATCAGTATGTGTTACGATGACACTAGTAGGGAAATGTGTAGACCTTGGGTCGTCTTGTTTGACTTGTGTGGACTCGAGGGTGTATGTCTGAGTGGTGCTTATTACCTTTATGGAGTTAATGATGAATGGTTGGCAGTCACGTGGAGTCGATTAGGACTGAAACATTAGGGATATGTAACATTAACCTTTTGGCGATGATAACTGTGATAAGGTGAGTGTTTCGCTGAATCGAGTATTGCTTAAGGAGACGTCGGGTACGATAGAGTGAGATGGTAAACTAGGTGTATAGATTGGTGACATCGTCTGATGAGATGACTAAGGTCGGTGTCGATAAGAGCGTTGGCAATTGTCGATCAGAGTGGCTCATACTAGCCAAGGGCATAAGAATTAAACATTATCCATAAGGAGGGAAGTTCAGTTTTGACTTCCCATATAGCGTTAGGTTCGTGTGTTGTTTCCTTCTTAAGGAAAATGAGTGGGTTGCGGTCAAGTTCATCATGATCAGTGACTCAAGCCACTATGTATGGATATGTTAGAACCCAATGAGTGGTTCAGGAGGAAACGTGGACTCTGAATATATGGTGTAAGTTTGTCTTCGTAAACCTTCACGGTTATATGTCAATGGGGTTATGTTGGGTCTATTATTTATACCTTTCGATTTTTGTGTTTTCCTTTAATTTTGGTGATGGGAAATTGTATCCCTTATGGTTGTGATCACCCTGAACTTGTACCGCGACGTGGTGCGATGCGATTTGGCCCAATAGAGTGCGGTTGGACCTGATATGGGCTATACAACTCGGTAACTAGGTGCAGCCTTGTCTAAGGTATCCTTGTTATTACACTAAGCTTCGTGTGCGAGAGACTGTGCTTTTAGTCACACGGTTGCTCATAGTATTTGCTTCTTCTAGAATAGCAGTCTAGGGTTATGCCGATATGGCTGTTAAAGGCTCTAGTCATAATGATGACTTAAGGAAATCGTAGAATGTTAGAGCTCGAGGAAATTTAGCACTAAACGTTATTTGTCACTATGAGTGGATTGTGTAATACTCAAGTATGCATTCAATAGTTAGATGTCTAGAATGATCCTATATTCATTAAGAATCCTGAATGGGGAATCTGCCAAATGGTTGGTAATGTATTTCCTCTTGATACGAGAAATTAGAAATTCGGGGCGAATATCAAACTTAAGAGAGGTTATGTTGTTTGAATGATTTGAACATTTTAAACAATAAGGGTGTGTAATCCTGAGGTCTGAGATGATTCTTGATGACGAATCGAGTTTGTATTGTGTGCGATTTGCACTTCGGTGAGTATCGATCACTAGTAAGTGTTGCACGGGAGAGGCAACAATGTGCTTGGTGATACCAAAGTTAATCTTAGGACTCGACGGAGTATGATTATCGAGCGAGTGAAGACTCAAGGAAGGTTGGGTGATTGGATGGCTAGCCTAAGCGTCAGCGTTAGATCAGGTTGCATGATGAACCTTTTGGAGGTAAATCCCTGAATTTGCGTATGATGTTATCTTAGCATTCGAGGCCTTAATGATTTAGTATTAGAGGATTTTTGTGACTTAGAGTAGAAATTGGTGGACCTCACAAGTTTGAGGATTATATAAGTCAATAAATTCGAGGACAAAATTTCCAAAGGAGGGAAGAATGTAATACCCCTCCGCAATAGTTTATTTATATCCCCACATAAGTTGAAATAATATGAAGGCATTAAGATTTGGATCTTTATGATTTAGTTTATATTCTTATTTAACTGTTCTAGAGGCTTGATGAGAATTATTGGAAGTTTGTGGGTTAAAATTGAAAATATTAAAGAAGTTTAAGATAGGTCGCTGGAACGAAGACCTTGTCATTCGAACGACTATCCTCACTCGTTAGAGGTAAAGATCAAGCGAGGCTTGAATGATGTTTGAGCGAGATGTGATTATGATACCTGGACAGGCCCCCGCGAAGGTTATTCAAAGTTCGTTTGACGAACAGTAAGAACGAGAGGTCATCATCATTCGAATGAGAAGCCGTTCTCGTTCGAGAGATTGCTTCAGAAATTTTGAGTTCAGATTGCCATTGTTCATTGTCACATTTTTACCCTTGGAATGATGAGGATTCGAGTTCCGGTGCACCCATATGGATAAAAATGGGATTATTAGGGTTTGGAGTTGTTTTATAATGGTTGTGAGGGGTTCATTTAGGTTGATTGGAGTTGGAAGAAGAAAGAGAGATAAAGATGGGTGGGTCTTCCACCATTTTTGTGCCTTCCTCCACCTCTCGTCACCATAAACCACCATGCCACCACCATCCCTCCATCTTATACCACCTTACTTTACATATATTCCATCATATCCAAGCCATACATACTCATTTCCACCATTATTGAGTAGAGCTACGAATTTATCGAACTTTTGTTGGGTGTTCTTGAAGATGAAAATGGAAGATTTATGGAATTTGAAGATGGGGATTTCATGGAGCTTTCTTGAAGACTAGCTTTGTAGATAAAGGAAACCTCTCTGAGGCCACCTTGGGAGGTGGGAGGTTGCCATCTTTCTTAATGGTTTGAAGCTACATTTGAGCTGGGAAACCCTACTTTTTGTTTAACACTCTTTTTATATAATTAATAGTCTTGTTTTTAGATTATAAGAGTAGGATGCATTGGATGGTAAAATGAGTTTCAAGTAATTTGGTATTTAACATTTTCTGGTAGAAAAATGTTCTAAAATATTATCTTGTTTGAAGTAAATTATGAATGAATATTTCAAAGTTTTCTTAAAATAAATATTGGGATTTTTGCGAAAATGATGTATTTCTATAAGTTTGATGTTAAACATTTTATGAAATAAAATATTTTGGAAATGACATTTATCTTGCAAAAAATTATTTTGGTAAAAGAATGATCCAAAGTTTCTTGCAAAATGAAGATTTCATAAAAGTTGGACATTTGCTTAAGTTTGAAAGAATAAAAATGTCCTTACTCTTGAAATTTATATTTTTACAAGCATTATGAATTTCTAGAAGGAATTTTATGTTCAAACTATTAATAGGATTTTTTTTAGATAAACTCCATCTTCTCGTGTATTTAAACTACTATTTTAATGATGAACATGTTAACAAGTTTAAGGAAGGTTTTTATTGAATTTAATTATGTAATGAGAAAAATAGAAATTCTAGTCTTTAAAGTGTGTGAAAATGTGTTGAATAAGTATTAATGGGTTTTATGAAATTAAATGTTATAGCTTAATAAAGTTTTGGAAAAATTAACACTTATGAAATTGGAAGCAAAGGCAAGTTTGGAAACAGAAGGGTAAAATAGTACTTTTACATAAAGTGGAGCATTTTATGAAATAAAATGTTGGAAGGGGTATTACACAAATTAGTCCTAAATGAACATGATTTTGGAATGAAATCAATGCTAAAGTATAAAGGACATGAAATGATGATCTTTTAAAGTGGAACACAATTTGGGGTGAAACCTCGGATTTTTGCTTCGGCCGGGTGAAAAGGTAAAATATTAAGCACGTTAATAAATGCTTGGATGAAATCGGGAAATAACTAAGAAGGGCCCGAAGCGTTGGGGTGAAAGATCTAAAATCATTGGCCAAAGCATATGGTGGCATCGTCGGTGATATATAACCCGTTAAAGTACACGAATTATTGGGAAATTCTGAGAAAAAGATAAAGAAATATGGAACATGTCAAGTAATGGGTTGTGTGGTGAGAAATTTTTAAATACAACCTAACTTGAATGAGTTAATGAATGTTCGAGTAAAGGATTAAGTGGACTAGTAATGTTAAAATTTGATTAATTTGTCCATAAAATAGAGAAAATGTCGAGTATAATGGTTAAACGGGTGAGTTAAGCAACCTGTGAAGGTTTAACCATAATTAACACATGGGTGTATTGTGAAAGGTTTTCAAAAGTTAAATAAGTATTTTTTAACATAGTGTTCGCATGGGTTGAAAGGGTTGATTTTCTATGAAAATACTAACGTGCATTGTTTTACATATTTTTCTCAGCTGGAAAATCCTAGTCCTTCTGTTATTCTAACGCTAGAGGTAACATGGGTGAAAAATAGTTTAGGATCTTTGTGAGTGGGTATTATAGAGTTTGCGGTTGCTATTTGAGGCCGATGATATCTTACATCAACGTCGCTTGATTCTTATTCATGGATTTGGAAACGGTCGTTTACCACAAACGACACTAATTATGTTGCGGTGAAAATCTAAGTCTACACACAAAACATAATGAATTTATAATTACAAAAGAAATCAAGTGAAAGATATGAGAGAAAAGAAAAACAAGAGATATGCGAAGTTTAGTTAGGCTCGACTTACGTCCATGGGGATTAAGGGAGGGGGAGTTCTTTTATTGCTTTAAGTGAATGGATAATTAGGGGAGATTATAGAGCTAGTCAGCTTAGCTTAATGGCATGCTACAAGAGGCTTTTTATACTTAACATTTACAACATCTCTTCTAATTCATAACATGCGTATTCGAGACATTTGAATTTTTGGAAAATACGTGTTCGCCTCTGACATTCTCACACAACTCGTCTATCGATATTTGCTCCCGTATTTATAGGGAACATGTTAGTCGTTTGGATAAACGCCATGTTGATAAAATCTTGGAGATTCAAATAGCTTAGGGGTTGTTCGTCTTATGGAAATCCATCGCTCGACTAACTGGGGTGGGTTGTTCATATATCACACCATACGTGCTGATGCGTTCTATCGCTTATGGGATCGTTAATACCCCGTTGCTTCATTTGTCGACCATCTTCCTTCTTATCCGTTGGGTGATTGTGATACCTCCCCTCAGCGTTAGACCATTAAGAAATCCCCCGCGTCAGTGTTCAATTTAAATATGTAAGTTTAGCAATACAAAGAATAATTTCAACTTTATCTTTTATTGTTTATTATCTATTAGGTGTAAACTACACGGCAACAAAATTCTAACTTTCTTATTTTATTCAACCTCTTTTTTCTTCCCTTTTCATAATTATCACGAATATATTTATTTTTGTGAATGCCACATTTATTTTGTGAAATTTGTTAATATTTATAAATTTAGAATTTTTATTTTTATGTACACGATGGGAGCACGAACTATCTAAAAAAATAGGAGTCTTCCGTTACCACCAAATATCTATCCATAGGTTGATGGTATTGTTTAAAGTGATGTACCCATTAAAGTTATATTATATTTACTCATCAATTTTTATTTATATGTTATTTTTTCCAAAGTTTTCTTTAGCATTTTTACTATCCAATGTTTATCCCAATATATATATATAGGCCCCCTCATCTGCGGATTCACAAATGGGGAAAAAAAAAAGACGGGATTGATTTTTTTGTGTTGGTTTTAAACAATTTAGGGAAACCCTAAATAAATTCGTTCAAAATTATTTTTTTTGCTAATTCAAAAAATTGTTCAATGTTTCATAGTTTTTGAAACTCACAAGAATTGACTCATTTTTTTTTAAACATAAATTTTTTCAGGGGTACCTAAAATGTTTAACCCCCTTAAAAAATCAACCCAAAAAATAAATTTTGCCATTTAAAAAAGAGTCTGCACCGTGTGAACACATTTTAAGTGCGCACCGTGGGGACTTTCGGCAAAGAAAATATATGGACTCGTCCTTATCTTGCCCACTGAAGATGAATCTCTCTCTCTCTCTCTCTCTCTCTCTCTCTCTCTCTCTCTCTCTCTCTCTCTCTCTCTCCATATATATATATATATATATAGTCAAGCTCTCCAATATACATCCTAGCAAAATACCTATGAACATACCTATTTTCTTAAAATAGTAAAACAATAATTTTGAGTTGATATTTTTTATATAGTTCATGATATTTCAATGTGGCCCTGTAAAAATATTCAGCTCAAAATAATTTGTTTTGTTATCTTTAAAAAATAGGTAAAAAATGACAATTTTAAAGGGTAAAAATTGTCAGTTTTTTGGCCTATTTAAAATATATATATATATATATATATATATATATATATATATATTATTTTCAGTTAATTTTATAGGAGTACACTGAAATATCATGAACTCATATAAAAAATATCATCTTAAATTTTTTTTTTTACTATTTAAAAAAAATAATTATGTTCATAGGTATGCTACTAGGAAGTATGTTGGAGAGTCTGACTCTCTCATATATATATATATATATATACAAAAAGTCTCATGTAAGAACTTCTTATGGAACTGACCCCGGTACATATCATTTTTTTTAAATAGTAAAAAAATGAATTTTTTGAAGAAACTTCATGGATATGATCTCACGATGAGAAGATCATCTCCAATTTTTTCCATCCAAAAATTCAATAAAAAAAACATTTGAGATGAGTTGATATGTAAAAAAAGGTATAAATATGTATTTTTGACAGTTGAAATGTTGGGTCGGCGCTAAGCACTTGATTGATTGAATTTTTTTATGAAACTTTATGCATATGATTTTGTCCCTGTCGAGATCATATCCATGAAGTTTCATACAAATATTCAATCAAAAAGTTTGTGAGATGATCACCAACATTTCAACGGTCGAAAATGCATATTTATACATTTTTTACATATCATCTCATCTAGGGATGGCAATTTAACCCGAACCGTAGGAGTCCCGCCCCGCCCCGCCCCTAATGGGGCGGGTTTTAAAACCCGATTAATGAATTAGGAGCGGGTATGGGTTTAAGAAAAAAACCAGTTTATTAAATGGGGTGGGTTAGGAGTTAGCTGAAATAAAACCGCCCCGCCCCGCCCCGCCCCGTTTAACTTATGCTTATATAAATATCCTTTATATGTATGTTAATTATAATTAAATTATATATATATATATATACACACACTCACACACTAAAAAAAAATCTTTATATGTATGTTAATTTTGTAAAAGATTTAAGTGAAAATATGAATTGACAATTGGGGGATTGTCTCACTTATTGGAATACGAGCCATTGTATACCTCTAAGACTATAATGTAATATTTTTAATTTTACTATTTTTAAAATTAACGCAACCCGTAGGAGCCCCGACCCGCCCCGTTTATTAAATGGGGCGGGTTAGGAGTTAATTTTCAAAAATCCTAACCCGCCCCGCCCCGCCCCGTTTATTAAATGGGGCGGGTTAGAATTTTTGAAAACCCGCCCCAAACCCGCCCCGTTGCCATCCCTAATCTCATCTCAACAATTTTTTTATTGAATTTTTGATGAAAAAAATTGAAGAAGATCTCACCCTAGAGATCATATCATGAAGTTTAAAAAAAAAAATAACTATTTTAAAAAAATGGTATTTATCGGGGTTTGCCCACAATAAAGAATTCTTACAGAAGGGGATATATATATATATGTGTGTGTGTGTGTGTGTGTGTGTGTGTGTGTGTGTGTGTGTGTGTGTGTGTGTGTGTGTGCAGAGCATTTTTTTTAAATACAGTAAAAAGAAAATTTTGAGTTAGATTTTTTTGTGCGGTATTTAAATATTTCAATGAACCTCACAAAAAAATAATCCCAAAATAATTTTTTTTTGCTATTTTAAAAAAATCGATCAAAATATGATAGCTTTTAAGCAACTTAAAAAATGTCTTATTTTGTATCGATTTTTAAAAAATAACAAAAAATTTATTTTGAACTTTTTTTTTTTAATATTTTATATAACAAGGAATATTGATTTGGTAATAAACAATGTTCTAAAAAACACTAGGGGTGATCGAGGCATGGAGGTCAAACCTTGAGTCGTAGAAGCCTAGGCGGATCTTAGGTGTAAAAAGTCGTGAAAAAACGTTTAGACCTTTTTAATATTTTTTAACCATAACAAGGCTATTAAAATACTAAAATTGTACGTATCATAAAAATATATTTGAATATTTACAAATTTGATTATTTTGGATGAGATTATGGTCTGATTTGTAAAAAAACCTTTAAATAATGATATCGTTTCACTAAACTATTGTTATTTTTTAAAAAAAAAATACATCTTAAAAATTTTAGCTGGCATAAGAGCTCAAAATTTTAAAAGAGAGCATTTTTCTCACGCCGTAAGCGTAAATATACCTAAACAGAGCCGAGGGGATTTTGTAGAAGAGTGGTAATAAGAATGTAATAGTATTGGGGGAGAGTAGGAAAATTACCAGTGTTACTTCTCTTTCCAAATGCTTTCTTCTCCAACAAATTCCTACTTTCATCGCCAGTCAGACAATCTGGCGAGTAGTGAAAACCGTGTGGATCAACATGTTTTGCGACATCTATAAGACGGGTCGTCAGCAATAACTTGCTGCCTACATTTCTCGTGGGAAATGCTTGTCTTATGCAATCCCATGCATTGTTTGACCAAATATCATCGATAACTACGAGGCATCTTTTTTTCTGTTGAACAGAAAAGAGGTCATTCACGAGCTGGTCAACTCCTAGTTTGCGAACATCTCCCCTTCTCTATGGGTTAAAACTGACAAGTATCCCTTGCAAAACGTCTTTTGTTTCCCACGTTTGGGATATGCAAGCCCAAGCCCGAGCATCAAAATGACTCTTAGTATTCGGATGATTGTATATCTTTTTGGCAAGGGTAGTCTTCCCCAGACCGCCCATGCCACAAATGGAAACAAGTCGATAATATTCTTTTCCACCATCATCATCATTCACCAAATGCCCCACCAATTTGTCTACAACTCCCTCGAAACCAACAAAATCATCTTCCATATCGTGGGAATAAGTGCGCCTTAATTGCCGTTGAATTTCTGAAGCAGAATTTGACCCTTCTCCATGCGATAGGTCTTTGAGGCCAATCGAATCTTTGATGGTGTTGAGTTGTGAGATCCTCGTTTCAATATTCTGTATCTCTGACCCAACCTTATGACGAGCTATACATTCATTCACGATGCAAACACATCTTTTCAGGATTTGTTGGATACCTCCTCTCCTCTGCGGTGCCACTTCGAAAATATATCTTTCTATAACATCTTCAGCATCATATGCAAGTTCTCTAACTTGTGAGACCCATTTGGGAGTCCTCTCATCTTTATTTTGCTTTGCATCCGCATCTATAATGAAACCTTGCATCAAATCTAGCTGATCACTAATCATCTTAACTTTATCATCGACTCCGTGTAACAATTTTCCTTCTAGAACCAGCAAGTCACCAAGCCCTTGCACAACGGAGGAGATAATAGCGTCAACCATGGCAATCTCTTTTTCCAAGATGAATTGAATAACAGAGCTCAATTTAGCTTTTTGTTTGATCTATCACTATAAACATGCTTGCTTTGTTATTGTACCATTTATAATAACTTAAGCTCGTTGCCAATGAAGTTGTCTATACCTTGCTTGTGGCTTTTTACAATTTATTCCCATTCAGATGCTAGTTTTCTTCTTTTTCATTTCTCCCTCTAATTTATCATATTAGTGCGCGACTCTTTTCTTTGGTTACAGTCATGGGCTTCATTTGAAATCCTATTGTCGAGATTATGGACTACCTTTATACCTTGATTCATTAGAAAGATTTCATTTCACATAAGCTGTACATATCTTTAGTTTTTTCTTTTTCTTTACCGGCCTTCCTTCACACCAACGGAACCTCTATGTTGCTAAAGTACTCTACAATTACAACCTAGCACCATAACGGTTAATTAGATTGTGCATCATACTCAGCACTATTGTTCAACTATCGAACAATTTATAATTCTTATATGTAGTGTCATGTGTAATTTTATTTCGATAAAACTCAATGCATTCACATTTAACCCCGGAAATCTCATATAATGGTGTTCTGTTAATCTAACCAAATTATTATTTAATGATAGCACAACTAAGGTAAGAAAATATCAAAGTCGCAAGCACTTGTACATTCTAAACAAAGACAAACTTTCGAGAGCAACATCATCGAAAAGACATCAAAGGAACCACCGAGAAGCTATCGAAGAGGTTATTGAAGGCTACAATGCAAAACAATTCCAAAACACCAATCATTTATTCTTCTTTATAAAGAAGTATATATGAATGTCAATAACATGATTTGAGCTAGGATGAACTCGAGAGAACCTCAAGAAGATAAACGAGATGTATGTTTCATAGTGTTGGGGGTCTCTGGAGGGTTTGGGCATGGATGCCGGAGAACAAAGCACATTGAGATCACAATGAGCCAACCACCCCAAGAAAAGTAAAGAACGATATTACACCCACCTTTGAGAATAACCGAACACCAATTTAGTGATGACAACTTTTTGACGTGAAAGTCATTGTAAGAAGTACCCGACATAATAACATCACCCCAAAAAATAACCACCTTAGTAATTCCAGTCATTTATCACGAGGTCATCTTAGGCATTAAATTCCCATCATACAAACATTAATAACTCATCACACCCACATTAAAACTTCACATACCCTTTGTTAATGAAACGTCGATTAAGTAACCAAGATTGACAACCAAGATTATTTCACCATCCCGTTATAAATACAACCATCACATTTACTCCAAAAACACAACTTCACTAACCATTACTAAAGGGATACGATGGTTTTAGATATGATAATATCTAACAATATCGTTATAGATTGAGATAAGTACAAAGCAACCTACAAGGATGGGACACCAAATCTATAAATATGGGAAATCTAGCTTACATTATAGGGTAATCGTAACCAGCACGCAATAGCCCGGACTCTCAGCTAACAACACTAGCACTCCGGTTATTTTCATCCCCATTCTCTAATAAAAAGTTATAATACCCCGTACTTCCATTATTAATTAATTTTTGTGTGCTTTATTTTATTAATTTATTTGGAAAAAATTAAATTGGATATTACTAAATATTAATTAGCGAGATAAATGATTAATATTTATTATAATTTATAATTGCTCGTGTGTGATAAGTAAATAGTTATGTGATTTATTATATATCGCGTATGAGTGATAGCGACGATTTATTGTTATATGTCAATAGGATGTTACATCGACGGATCGGTATAATTTATGGGTGAGGCGTAGAGTACGCATGTGTCAGGCCCGGTTAATGAGATGTTGAGTATTTGTAGTTGAGTAACTCAAATGACCTTTTCGAGTGCACCGGTGATCCGAAAAGGGTCGAAATAGTCCAAAATAGGTATCTCGAGTGTTATATTTGGGTTGCGGGTGATTTTTAGACATAACGGGGTCGTATAAGGGTGGGAGGGTCTTTTTACACTTAGGGCTAAGAAGAAAAATGGGATTAGGTAAATTAAAGGGATATTTAAGAGGTTGGGAAGGCGTTTGGCACCACCTTTAATATTTTACACAAGGGATTGAGAGAAAGAATCCTAGAGAAGATAAAAGAAGAATAAAGAAGAGGAAACTTGGAGAGAATAAGAAAGAGGGCTGAACCAGTCATCAAATTCATAAGAGACTTCGGATTATAATCCACCAAGGCAAATACATACTTGCTTTATGTCATAATTTGATAGTAGTTATTTATTTTTATGATTAGAGGTAGAAATCTGAAAATTAAGATGTTAAAGATTGAAACTTTCTTAATTGATATAGAGAATTAAATGATAAAAGATTAGGGTTAGTGAATTAATTATTCATGGAGATCAATCATATTTGAAATTCGAAATATATTCTGGGATTTAAATGGATGAACATGTAGAACTTGTATATAACGATTGGATCTTAATAATAGATATGGCAAAAAATTGTGTGTTGAATTAATTGGAAGTTTGATTTAAAATTTTAGGGTTTGATTTTGGATTTGGTGTTAGTTTTGTGTTAAAATACCTCTCAAATGTTAGGGTAATGTTATAAGATTTATTTTTTGTGGTTGGAGTGGGTAGAAACCTCCATTGGAGGGTTTTGGAGGAGAAAACTCGAGGAAGAAGCAATTCAGAAAATCAAATCGGTTTGCTATGGGAGTGAAACGATTCACTTTTGAAAGTTAGATAAGGTTTTGAAGAATTAAATTACGAAGGCATGGGCACTGGTTTCGTATATTTCTGATTTTTTTGAATTTGTAATGAATTTCCTAC
Source organism: Sambucus nigra (assembly GCA_949130495.1). Taxonomy (NCBI): domain Eukaryota; kingdom Viridiplantae; phylum Streptophyta; class Magnoliopsida; order Dipsacales; family Adoxaceae; genus Sambucus; species Sambucus nigra. The sequence goes on along the minus strand of OX422215.1, from coordinate 610,326,892 downwards.
TAAAAGGGGTGCAATATCGAAATTTTAAAATGGTGGTTTTGGATTGGGCTTTCTTTTGGTATGTGTGATAGGATAATGGTAAATGGATGCGAGTGAGGAGAACCAAGGATCCAGGTGAGTAGATTTCATATATTAATCGAAAAGTTGAGATTGAACATCAGGATTACTGAACAGTACATTATGGAATATGCGTATGAGTTCGTTACTTATTATGTATACATAGTGACATGTATATATATGTATGTGTGCATGCTACTTATTTTATTTAAGCATACATAATCGGTAGTGCTACGTAAGAGGTTGCACGTAGTGGGCGATCCATCCTGGCATTAACGAGTAGGTATTGGATTGATTCCTTAGGTCTCATGACCAGTATCCGTGTGTTAGGATAAGTGTTGGTTTCGAGTATGATTGGGCATGATGTGGTACGGTTGCAACCCAAGATGTATGTCTATGACCGCCTCCGTTGTATGTATTTTTGTTTAGGATAGGTGGTAAGATTCCGACTCGGTTGCTCGGCATGAGACGTGATGCTTGTAGGCGTATAGCACACGAGGGATGCATTCGCGAGTTCACAACCCTGGGGGTGTGGTTATACATATATAGCAAGTTATATATATGTATGTTTATATGATATAGTTGCTGTATGACAAAATTATTTATCCACGCCGACTAATGAGAAAAGGACACATGTCCTCATGCATGGCTACTTTAAGACGCCTTATACACTTGGTCGGCTCGAGGGATACTTGGTCGTCCAACGAGCTGACCAACATCAGGAATACGAACCATCAAGAATAGGAAAGATCGGTCACATGGGGATATCAACAACCATTTTACACGTGCCTACTAATATCAATAGTCTCATTCATTGTAAATAGGTGTAAATGCATGAATATATAAAGGCATTCCATCCCTTGGTTTCCAAACCACTATAAATATACCATTTCCCTTTAGCTCAAGGGACAGGTCAATTGCGCACAAGAAAGACTGCATAAAGTTCTATGTAACTACCCTCAACAGTAATACCATAACCATGGACGTAGGCTTTCCCTTAGCTGAACCACGTTAAAAATCTTTGTTGTCCTTTGTTGTCTTGTTTATTTTCCTCCATATTACTTACATAATTATCTGTGATTAAAAAATTGGTAATTCATAGCTAAGGTTACATCTATATCAATTTTTGATATCAACAGATTGGTTCCATCTGTGGGAAGGACTTCTTGTCATCGTTCTCTACCAATTCCATTCATTGGTGCACCTTGGAAGTTTTCTAAAGGATGAATGAAATTCTAAAAAGAAGTATTTCGACTGGACGCAACACTTTTAATCCACTTGATCCTCCTTATGCAGCAGATCTATAAGGAATCTTAATCAATCTTGCCAAATGGCAAGTAGCAATACAAGAAATGGTGAGGAAGTTGGCTCAATCACTTCAACCTAGGTCTACTATCGCTCCATCCCACAGGAGGGAGATGTCATCGCCTCCTCCTAAAAATGACATAAGTAGCTATTCCAGGTCTTCGCATGATAGATCTTACCATCCATGAGCAACTCCATCAGTTAGATCTACTAATTACTATGGTGGTCGCCCTCTCTCTCCTGAATGGCCGAGTGCCTTGGAAAGATTGAGTAAAGCTTCAGCCTTTGTTCATCTTAGTCCCTGAGCAACTAGAGGTCATTACAGGGAACCAGCCAGATCGCGTGATCATCGTGCTGAACACCGAGAAGGATCAGCTAGGTCTAGAGTAAGCATCCGAGGATCCGTACGTGCTGAGTAGACTTCTCAAGAAGATAGCTCAGCAGAAACACATGATGGAAATGCTAAATCCATCTCAACCAAGTCTAAACCAAAAGATCAATCTTGGAAATAATAGAACGACTGGAAGATCGCTTGGGGGAAATGGCTAAGACCAAGAATCCTATGTAAAGAAGTTTTGTGAAGGGGTCACCCTTCATTCCCGCTATTGTGGATTTCCTTACACCTTTCAAATTCAAACCACAATTAGTCACTCCTAAGTATGATGGTAAGACTGATCATGTCGTATATGTTAAATAATACCAGGCTACAGTTGATATTAATTTTATTCCCGATGAAATGTGTTGACGGGCTTTCTTAAGTACCATCACTGGATCAACCCAGATATTGTATAACAATTTACCCCGAGGACAAAATTCTACTTTTCAACAGCTTGCCAAATTATTCAGTAAAAATGTATGATTCGGAGCTAACCCAATCAAGAGAGTAGCCTATATACTAACCGTTCATCAATGACTAGGAGATACTACCCGAGAATATATTACTCCCTTTAATAAAGAGAAATTAGAAGTGGTAGATTATGAAGAAAAAACTGCCATCACAGCCTTGATGAGTGGGTTGCTTCCTGAAAAGATGTATTATGCTTTGGCGAAAGAACCTCCAAAAACCATGACTGGACTAATGGCAAAGGCTGGTAAAATCATAAACGGGAAAGAAGCTATGGAATCTAAGCAAGTCCCCGAAACTAAATCTGATGTCCAAAAAAGTTTAAAGAAGAAGGAACAGAAAGATAAAAAAGTCGAGAAGCCTAAGAAATATGAAGAATACACCCCACTTACCATTAGTGTGCATCACATTTTGGAAGAGATTAGGGGCAGCATCGACTTAAAATGGCCTGGAAAGTTAAAATCACCACCCAACCGGAGGGAAAGTCCAAATATGTATTTTTTTCATAAAGGTCATGGGCACACTAATGATAATTGTATTCCCCTGAAAAATGAAATTGAATTATCCGTCGAGGAAAGCTGACCAAGTTTGTTGATCAAACATAAGGTCAGGAGTACAGAAGGAGATCGGAATCACCTTGTAAAGGTAAAGACAATAGGCAAAGAGATCGAGATAATGACTCCGAAGATGATCCAGATTTGCCGAAGAAACCTATAGAGCCGGAACTTATTATACAAATAATATCCTTTGGTTGTCATTTTATTACAGGCGGAGATGCTAGAGGTGGAGATGAAGTTATCAAGATAAAGGCCTACTTAAATTAGGCTAAAGTTTGTTCTTATATTCGACGGATAAACTTATCGAATGATGTAGATGGTCGGCCCAGGAAGATAAACAAAGACAAGATAGTCCTTGGTTTCCAAAAATGACTTATCAGAAGTGATTTACCCTCATGATGACCCATTGGTTGTCACCTTCAGAATACAGGAAGCAATGATTGCAAGAATTCTGGTGGATAATGGTTGTTCAACTGATGTTATGTTCTACATTTATTTTCACAATGTGGGGTTACGGGATAGCAAATTGGAGCCATATCATAGACCTTTAATAGGTGATTCGTATAGAATATTGAATATTTTTGCCCTTTATCTTTATGCATTCTATCACTTTTACGGTCCTTAATGCCTATATTTATGCTCATTAACCAGACAACCTTGGATTGGATATATACATGCTTTGCAGGGGTTAATTGTGCTTTTGTAGGTATTGTAACGCTAAAAGTGAGGATCGGTTGCATTTCGGAAAAGTTTCATCTATGGACGCTACTTCAAGGGAATTTTAGTCAATTAACGCTTCATCTCCATCTCATGTAATTTCCACGGATGCGTACTTCACTGAGTTAGCATCCCGTTTCCATAAACGACGCGTCATTTGGAGTCTGGACGATGAAGTTATGGCCATTCCCGTTTGCATACTTTTCCTCTTATGTGATGAATAAATAGCTTCCTAAAACAGAGTATCGGTCGACCGCGGTTAAATGCCCGGTCGACTGCGGTTTGGAGTTTTGCCGTGGAAAGGAGGCAGTGGGCTTTAACCCAAAGGCTCGGTCAACCAGCCCCCCGACCGTGGTCGATCGCTTATACCTAATATTTTGCCACTCGCTCCTTTTCTTTTCTTTTTCCTTTATTTCTTTTCCACTTACTATATAAACCAATTTTTTGTTTATATTTTCAGGATCTTACATTTTACATTAGGTTTAGGGTTTGTAAGGAGATTTTTCCCTACTCTTTTTCCTTTGGGTGTTTTACCCATTTTGATGTATGTAAGCTTCATTTTCTTTGTCTCTTTCCTTATTTTCTTGCTTTCTTTACTTGCTTCCTTTAATTTCAATGCCTAGTTAATATTTATTTCTTGCTATTTATTTCTTTCATAAATTAGATTTACATGCTTTCTTTAGTTGCTTTCTAGTGTATATTTATCGCGTTTATTTATCGCGTTTTTATCATGCTTTCTAGCTAAGTTAGTCTAAGTTGTGTCGGATTGAACTCACCTCGGGTTGACATGTTGCTTTGCTTTGGTGATGGAATTTACGGGTCTATTTCGAGTGTGTTGTCCTAGTTATTATGCCTAGAAGATTTAACGGGGTATATCATGTATGCTCCGTGCTTACGACCTTGCATGCGTAATTTTCGAGGTATTTATTGACGCCAAAATCTTATTAGGATTTTATGCGAATTTAGGGGCGTGACAACTCTTGTTTTAACTAATTGTCGAAACCAGGTGCAGTCTTAATAACTCATCGACCCATGTAACCATTTTACACTAATTAAATCGGGGTGAGGGATATTTGATGCAACCTATAGTTTTTATTCATTTTGTTAATTTAGTTTAAATACACTCATGCCTAGTTTATCTTTTATTTTATTTTTGTTAACAAATTACCTTTTACACTTTTATTTATAAGCATTAAACTAATTAAATTCTAATAACTCATCTTTATGGATTTTCGATACCCGAACTTGGCCGCTATACTCACCTGTTGAGTGTAGTCATAAGTTTAGGTTTTTGTATTAAGGCGTTGAACAGAAAACAACGATAAGCATTTGACACGCGCTACTTTTCATGCATAATCAAAATGGCATTGTTGCTGGGAAAGAGTTTGTTTTAGAATTTATTTGATTTAGTATTTCGTAGTATTTTCTTTCTATTTGTATTTTTTGGCTAACCTTTTTGTAGGACTTCTACATTTGAGCGCCAAGAAACATTAGAATTTTTTGTGCGTGCATCTAGTTTGTGAAATTCGCCACTTCGAGCCATTTGTGGGGTAAGCATGTCTTATTCCAATTCTTTCGGTAATCATTATTATAATTCACTACACCAAATCTGCTGAATTGTCATGGTCATTGACCCTGACAAGTTCAACTTGTCAGGGTTAATGACCGTGACAATTCCTGGGGTGACAACTTTTTTTATCACGGACTTGTCACGGTCCTTAACCTTTACAAGTTTGTCACGGTTAAGGACCGTGACAAGGCCGTGACAATGGTTAAAAAATTATCATGGTCAATGACCGTGCAATTCTGGGTAGCATTGAAAAAAAATCTGCTGGGCAGTTTGGCCACTACCACTGCCCCAGGAGTATATTTGTACCTGTTATAGCAACGTTATACCTATTCAAGCATCATATATCCAAATAAAATAGAGATAATGCAAATATACATTCAAAATAGAGACAATATGCATCACGATATAATCCAAATATAATTCAAATGTACCAACTTAAAAATAATTCAATTCAAATAATGTCACTACATGTCTTGGGTAAGGTTAACTCTAAGGAAGTGAGTAGGCCACACGATATACGAATTGACACGCCCACTAATATTCATTGTTTCGCATTGTTCACGCAACCACAATGGGGAGTTCTCCTTCCCGGGTATCACATGCGTGACGAGCACCTTGGACTCGATGTCTTGAAGCTCACGTCCATAAACTAGTGCACCCTGGATGATATTTGGGTCCCTTAACCTCCTCCCTATCCACTGACCATCAAATATGTCCAGTATAAACACTCTCAGATAACCAAGTGTCAACATCGGTCGGTCAAAGGGAGCCAAATAGGGAAGTGTATCATCAAAGTCTGCACGTGTCGGCGATGAAGCAGCGAGGTCCACATCCTCATCCTCCGGCACCTCCTCCTCCACCACCTTCTTCTTCCCTTTCCCCTTATAGTTTTTGCCCAACGAACGCTTCATGAATGAGAACATGTCTTGGACTGTCGCCTCCAAATGGGATAGCTTCGTATCACGCGAGTCCACCGTTCGAGCCAACCCAGTATCGCTCGTCTCCAATCCAATGATCCTAGATTTGGCCACCCGCGAGCTCAACCCCCTTGTCCTCCCCTGGAGATCAGCTCCAAGCACTTGGCTGAGTGCGTCAGTGGACAAAGATGACTTGTCGGCATCAGACTGCGACTCAAACACTTCCTTAAGCTTTGCCTGAAACGACAAAAAATACATGATTAGTAAAATAAGTAAATTAAAAAATTATAACGCAATTAATAAAAATTAAACTGTTAGATTACTTACAATTGTGGCCGTGATGCTCGGGGACATCTCCTTATCCTTCCCCTTCTTCGTTCGAAGAGCCACATAAGTATTGAGCCTATGTGGCCTACCCCCAGGACCACTCCCTCTCCCCTAAAATAAAATAAAGTAAAATTAGTATCGACCCCGCAAAGTAAAATAATGCAGAATAATATATTTCTGTAGTTATAGAAAAATTAAATCTTACCATCATCCTATGATCCACCTCGGCGTAAGACGTCCGGTCGGAGTAGTGCACGTCCGTCTTTTTTGCCCGATTTTCCCTACCCGATTGGCGAGATGCCAATTGTCGCTCCTCGATCTCATTGTCAATGAACTTTTACCATTGTGCCAATGAGATCGGCTCCTTCGGTGGGACGGATTCATGCATTCGGATAACGGACTCTCGTGTCTTCACAAAGTACCGAGTCCCCCTATTTTTCTTCCACGTCTTGTGTTGCTCCCTCAACTGCTCCAAGACGGAATGGCGTAGCTTTGGATCCAGGCTGAATTGTTCATGTCCAACAAATACAATGTTAGTTACGAATAAATATAAATATAAAATGAAATTAAAATTAAAATTAAAATCGAAATCGAAATTGAAATTGAAATATTCATATATATATAAATATAAATATAAATACATTACCTGTAGTGCCACCCAAATAGCTAACTTGAGCTCATATGGCACCTCCTTCCAACTAATGTACCCCGGGCCGATGATTGTAATTACCAGCTTGAGGGATCTCGCTAATAGCCCCGACTTGTTCTCGATGGCCATCCCCAATTTGCCATATTTGGTGAGCCTAAGGGCCGAGGAGCCCTCGTCGCCTCCACTACTACCGAGCCCAGATGACATCATCATAACCAGCATCATCATCCTTGCCTTAATACCTTAAGGAGACATTTGTTGTAACAAAGTGTTATTAGTACAAATCAAAATGAATTAGAAGAAGACATGCAAATATGTACAATTACTACAAATAAAAATGAATTGTTACTATTAAACATCCCCCCCCCCATCCCTACTCCCCCCCCCCCCCCCCACACACACACACACACTACACAAGAGTGAAAATGATAAAGTGCAAATCAATTAAAAGCATTAAAAATGGATGTTTCGGTACAAATTGGAGTATTTATTAAAAGCATGATCAAATTGGTGACAGGATCAAATTTACAAGCATTTTTATCCTTAACTCTTACCGAGTCACAGTAAAATAAAACCTCTTTAAAGTTTATATAATCCAATTCAAATATATTTCGAATTACATCATAGAAAGTCATTTCACCTTCAACGAGATTTTTATCTTTTGCGCTCGCTCGAAAGAAAGTAAGAGCCTTGTATGAAATGCCCGAGTTCTGTACATTTTTACTTTCTTCGTACACTTTAGCGCCGAAAACGTAACCGTTCAATCGATACTTTTTGTACTCTTGTGCCGTGAACAAGGGTCCAGTGGCTAGACGAGCAAGCCTTGATGTCGCATCACCCATCTTTAAGAGCTGAGAATATAGATAAATTAATTATAGTAGTTGTAAAATTTTAGTGTAATATAACATTATATAACGACCATTTTCATTATAATTACCTCTTGTGTCAACCACAGTCTAAATTCGCTGTCTGATTGTACCATTGTTTTTCATCTTTTATTGTTCTCACAGGCTTCATATTTTCAACATATTACAAAAATAATCATGTATAAAATAATCTAAAATAATGTTAAACATTATAATAATCGAAACTTACTTTTTCCATTCTTCGACATTTTCTTGTGTGTCAAATAGATAACGAGATACTTGTTCATGTTGCAAACTCGTTAATTTCACTCGTTTTCCCATCACATGACCACCATCATTGACGAACTCATCTGTGTCATCAACGCTGGTCGAGCCAAGCATATATTCCCGAGTATATATTGATGACTCCATAGTGATGTATTCCTCTGCAATTGATCCTGCAATGTATCGCGTATTCTTGACGTAATCTTTAAAAACTTTCATCAATCTTTCAAATGGATACATCCACTGATATCTAACTGGACCACAAAGAAAGGCCTTGCCGCATAGGTGTACCAACAAGTGAACACTTATGTCAAAGAATGCTGGGGGAAAGTACTTTTCCAACACACAAATCGCTTCGGTCACCGCCAATTTTGCGGCCACTATATGTTATCCATTGACTACCTTTTCACACAAGAGTGAGAAGGTAATACTAATTTGCATAATAGCCCTCCGCAAATCCTTGTGCTTGGAGAAATAGTGCTTAAACAATAGGGGAACCAATTGCATGATCACATGCCAATCGTGGTACTTACACTTATGTAAATCATGAGTAGCATAATTCACAATCCGTTGCAAGTTGGACGAAAAATTAGATGGGCCCTTAAAATTATATATTGTGTCTAAAAGCACCTTACTTTCCCCACTCGTCAAAGTAAACGCACTAAGGGGAATTATTGTCCTTCCCCTACTATCTTCTTTCAACCATATTTGTGGCTTAAGTTTCAATGATTTAAGGTCTTTTGGTGCATTTTCTCCATCCTTTGAATGCCTCCCCCCAAGGCAAGTGCCCACAATATCTTCAGAGAAGTTCTTCTCTGTATGCATCACATCCAATACATGGCGCACCGGGTTATTCTTCCAATAAGGCAAGTCAAATAAAATTGACCTCCTAGACCATGCCTTTTTTGTCTCAGTTTCATTCCCAGTTGGGGTCTTCTTATGCTTGACATTCTTAAATTTGGGATTCTTACCTAGCATATTAGGGCCACATTCAGAAGATTTACTTTCAATTTCTGAACCTGAAAGTTGTCTCAGTGGTAGCCTATGTTCAACCCCACCCAATAAAAAATTGGAACCTTTCTCAAATCTGAAACTATGATCCGGGGGTAAAAACCTCCTATGGAAATGGTATAGATTTTTTTAGCTAAAAGATAGATGAAGAGATTCAGTCTCCTCTCCATAAATAGGACACCCCAAATAACCATGTACTACACAACCGGATAATGTCCCATAAACTAGAAAATCATGAATTACCCACATCAACATAGCTTTCAGCGTAAACTCTTCTTTTCTAAAAGAGTCAAATGATTGCACACCCTCTTCCCAAAACTCATTTAATTCTTATACCAAAAGATCCAGGTAGACATCGATGTCATCACTTAGTTCCTTTAGCCCAGGTATCAACAAAGCCATCATCGAAAATTCAAGTCTCATACACTGTGAAGGAGGGAGGTTGAGTGGGGCAAGGATCACTGGTCATACACTCTGATTGGTGATTAGATTTCTAAATGGATTGAAACCATATGTTGATATAGCCAAATGAATGTTGCGCAGTTCTCGAGCAAAATCGAGATACTCATAAGTCATCCTCCTCCAGGTTATAGAATCAATAGGATGACGCATGATATTACCCCCTACTTCTGCCCCAGCATGCCAAGTCATTGCTTCCGCTATCCATGGTACTGTGAAAAATCGCTTTAATCTAGGCCCAACGGGAAAATATTTCAACACTTTTTGAGGCACTTTTGAGCTTGTACCTTCCTTACTAGTAGATTGGACATATCTAGGTTCATCGCATACTGGACAACGATCAAGATTTTCATACTCCTTTCGGTATAGTATGAAGTCATACACACAAGCATGAATCGATTTATACTTCATTCCCAAACCTTTCAAACTATTCTTCATAACACGATAGCTATTTGGTAGCGTATTCTCCTTGGGTAGTAAGCCCTTCACCCATTTCAGATTTCCTGGCACACTATTTCCTGACAAACCGTACTGCGTCTTCAAATTGTGCAAACCAACCATGGCATGTAAAGTTATTTGATCTTTCTCACAGCCAGAGTATAATGGTTAGATCGCCTTAAATTTTAAACTTTGTTAGTCATCGTCAAGGTTTATTGTGATATCTTCATGAGCACTTGAACCTTGTACATCATTAATAACCTCATTCTCCTCTGCTTCATAAACTTCGTACGCATAATCAACTAAATCCTCTAACATATTATGATCTACGCCGTCCCCTTCTACATCTATCCTTCTTGTTGAAGGTTGTTGTAAAGGTTGGTCGGGGATAAAAGGAACTTTCAATTCATCGCGAAAACTCCAAAATCGATAACTATCTTGCATACCTGATCTTAACAAATGTAGTTCAACTATTTTCCACTCAAACACCTTACCATTCTTACTCCTAGCACATGGACACGAAAACTCTTCATCATTATGACATCTCTTTGCGTATTTCACAAATTTCTTAGCACCTCTGCGAAACACATCCCCCATTCTATTTGTCTCACCCATCCACTTTTTGTATTTCGGATATCCCATCACAGCTACCACAACTAATCACCTATTAAGGGTAAGAAGCGTATATTCATGGATTAGTATAAACAAAACTTAGATTTATAGTATGCTTCATTTAATTATGTCTTATTTATATTAGATTTTTAAATTTCAATTTCAAATTCAATTTATAACATAAATTTCTATTTCCTCCATCTCCTCTAAAGGGTGAGTGGTCCTATCCCATTCAAGACCGCATTTTTCTGTAATATACTTAACGGCTCATGCTCACTATTATGATTTGAGAAAAATTCGGCAGCATATCTCCGTAGTTCTCCAAGTACATGACATAGATTGGCAAGTGTGAGTGTTATTTCAATTGATCAATTGAAATAAGAGTCACACGTGTCAATCTAGTATGGAACGAGAGAACATTAGGATACGACTACATAACTTCCTCTAAAAGTAACAACTTTAAGCCAGTAAGAATATTATTAAACAGAAATTATGCAGTCCCAAACTGTCCAAATGGGACAATTCGAGAGATCTCATTACAAGGGTAATAACTCTCGAACGGATCTAAGGTCTATTGAATGCGTACGCATGAGAACTAGAAGGCTAGTATCTATGCGCACTATATGTAATTTCAGGTATGTTTCATTTAATTATCATACTATATATATATTGTTCGTTATACAAAGTAATTTTAAAAAACAAGTTGAAAAATCCCACCCCTATATGGACAATAATCCAGTGGTAATGCCACTTTTAAAATTAACCAACCCAACATCAATCCACTATAATCCAACCGCAATGTCATCAATAAATGTGTATCACGTACTCCTTCTAATTCATCTACTTAATTAATTATTTTCATCAATTAAACTAACAATTAAAGTATATAATTATTAATTATTAATTTATTAATTTACAATGAGGGGCAATCCTACTTTCATATATTAATTTACTAAGAAAATTAATAATCAATAAATTCGTTTATAAGGGACACTACTTGCATATGAAGGGAAATATCTAATAAACCAATTACACCCACACCCACACACACACGCACGCGCGCAGCCCCATCCCCCGTCACACGCCCCGCATAATTTCCCTCTCTCGTACATACGCACAAACACGCACACTTCACGCACATATACACACACGTGCACATACACATACACACACATATACACACACGTTCACATACACATACACACACACACACGCTGCCCCACCCCCTTCCCCCATCACATACGCACACAAACAGCCCCATCCCCCACCACACACACACACGCACATACACACATACACACACACACATGCACGCACACACATACACACACACATATATAAATGGAAGAGAGAGAGAGAAACCAACCTGAAAGTAGAGAGAGTGAGAGCAGTGCGTAGAGAGAGAGGGAAATTGGAGGGAACAATGCGGTGAGGAAAAAAGGAGGGGAAAGGGTTTTTTGCTGACAGATTTTTCACGTTCATGTCACGATTGACTGTGATAACTTTATAGAATTGTCACGGCCAATGACCGTGACAAGCCTTTGTCACGGACTTGTCACGGTCATTGACCGTGACAAAAAAATGCGTGTTTTTTTGTCACGGTCATTGATCGTGACAAGGCTAGCCGCTAAAAGGGTGTCAATTTTTCCATTTTAGTGTAGTGATTCTCAAAATTCCCGTAATCCTATGACTTTCGTTCAATACTTAGAGTCCCAAAAAATTAAAAATTAAAAAATATCTTTAGGCGAGTATAACGAAAGTCAAAACTTGGGTTATTGGAATTTGGAGGATGATGATAACGATTTTGGGCCTCTAATTCATTATAATAGGAATTTTGAAACGAATTGCAATAGTTTTCAAAATTCTTATAATAATGAGTTTAAGTATAAGTCCGATGGTAATTTTCAAAGTTTGCATTTTCAAGAATCCGTGCCTCGACCTATGACTTTCGGTGAAGGTTTTCGCATGCTTGAAAATGAGAAACTTGAAAGTCGTTAATGGGAAGAAAATTTTCTGTGGGAGCATGAATTGAATTTATTATTTGAATCCGACGATAATTTTTCTTCCAAGACTTTTGAAGTCGAGGAATGTTTTGAACCAAATGAGGACGTTGTGCCTACTTTGGAACAAACCATTGCTGACTTTACCCATCGCGTAATAGATATTTAAAGTGAGGATGAAATGGAAGTAATATCCATCTGCAATGAAATGATTTCTTCTTTGGCCCCCAAAGAAGAACATTTCAGTGAAAATGATTTTATTTCCTTCGAAACTCAATCTTGAAGCGATGATGATTCAACTCTTGAGTTTGAATTTCTTTCCTCCCCATTTTCATTCTCTGTTATCACACCATCACAAGTACTCGATGAATCGGTTTCAAACTTTAATGTGTTAAACCTTTTAGCCAATAAGGAGTACTTGCTCGAGTCACCTTCCATGAAGGCATCTTTTCCCTCATGTTCGCCACCTCCCATTCCAATTTCAAAATCCTTGGGAGGATATTATACTTTTCTCACTCCCCACATGTTTTGGTCACCCGTTTAATCCAAATCCCCCATCGTCCCTCCAAAACTTTTAATTGACGATGGTTATTTTCTTCCGCCTTACACATGTCTTCTGTTGTTCAAACAGAATTCATATTTTTTGGAAGGCATGATCGAGAGTCAGGGTACACCGATTATCCTCCAAAGTCAAATCATTTTCGTGGTGGACCCTCAACTATTTAGACTTCTAGTATACAGTTAGTGTGAAGCCTAAATAGTAGGTTGTATATAGTTAGATTTTTATCATTTTTATTCCTTAGTTTTAATTTCCCTTTTAATTTATTCTAGTGTAATTAGTTAACTTTTTGTCATTTGTTTTTGCTATGCTCGGTACTAACTTATTTTGTAGATTCTTTGGACTTGTTCTTATGGGAATCGCTCCAATTTTGGGTAATATCGCTATTTTCCTCTCTTGAACTTGGTTCTTAATTCACATTGAGGACAATGTCAGGTTTTAAGTTAGGGGGTGTGGGATATTCTATCCATTTTTTTATTTAGTCCATGTTTTTGCTCACATGTTAGTTACTTGGTATGCTTTCTTAGAAAAATTTCAAAAAATTTTAAAAATATTTTCTTTCTTTTTTCTCCTTCATTGGGCATTTTACCTTTGTTTCCGATGATAAATTTTAATAATTAACCGATCCAATTGACAACTCAATGATGCATGTTCTCGATTTTAGAAGTTATTAGACTTTAGTCCTCAATCATTGATATTATGAATAACTTCATGAATTAAACTTTAATCCCATGAGCACATGCACTTTTCTTGCTTTATTGATTTGGTTTAAGATTTCTATAACTCGGTAATCTTTTGTTGCATTGTATATACTTACATCGAGTAAGCTTTGTACTTTTCATCGTTTGTGAGTGTTATACACTATTCTTTCCTCATTGAAAACGTTGAATTCATCGGTAATCTTTCTATTCTTTCATTGATCTTTCATTACTGAAATGTGTTACTTGAGCATGATTTTTATTTATTGTTTTTACTCGATAATTGCATAAACTTTAGGAAATGATCATAGGCCATCTTTGTTATATCACCCATATTGACCTTGACCTCACCTTAAATGTTTTCCCTCGTTAACCCCTTTGAGCCTAAATATAACCATTCGCTTCATAACCCCAAATCCCATACCAACTCCACATTGGAGTTATATACCATACATATTACCTTCCATACCTTTGCTTGGAATATTACTTGGGATTAAATTATGTTGTTGTGTTGCGGTTGCAATTTAGGCATGTGAGAGTGTGAAAAGTAAAAAAAAAGAAAGGAGTGAAAAAAGAGAAAAAGAGAAATCAAAAAGAAAAAGAAAACAAAATAAAAAAAACATGAGAAAAAGAAGAAAAGAAAGAGAAATTTATATATGCTATATATAGTGTTTGAATAAGCTTTGTTTACTCTCACCATTGTTATATTCAATGCCTTTTATGGATTGTATTTTCTAATTTTTGAAATTGCTCGCTTTCTTCCCATTATTCTAAGTTTTCATTCCGAACACTTTGAATCCGTATATACAGATCCTTCGTTTCGTACCCTAGCTTAGCCTACCTTACAACCCTATGCAAGTCCTATGTGATCTTACGTTGAGTTCAATTTAAAAGTCATAATAGTTTTGATTATATGTAAAAATGCATTTCGCCTCTTTTAATGGGGAGTATCTTTCAGTGAGATTATAGTTTTTAATTTCCTATATAGCGTTCTTCATTTATGACATGTGTGCGGCCAAGTTTCCACTTACATTTACTCTTTATGCCCGCATGTTCCGTGTGTTACCTCCCTGTTTCGAGTGAATTCACTTGATGAATGTAATGCCCGTGAGGATTGAATATATGCTTGCTTTATTTAGTATCCAATTTATTAAGTTTTTTCCAAATCACACTTTGCATGTGCTCGCTCCCCTCCCACATTTTAAGGTTTCAATTCTCTGAGGTGCATTCTATAATGTTAATGATTTGAACTTTCATTTGAATTCATTCATTTTTCTAATTATGCGTATGAAATATTTTTCTCTATTGTTGAGTTCGCCGGGTGTTGGTTTGGGCATATTTTGAGGAAACCATATGATGTTTGTGGGTTTCATCCTTGAAAACCCTCACGAGACAACACTCGTCCACTAGGGTAACCTAGGGGTTTAGCGGCTTAT
The DNA here is from genome assembly GCA_949130495.1 of Sambucus nigra. Lineage (NCBI taxonomy): Eukaryota > Viridiplantae > Streptophyta > Magnoliopsida > Dipsacales > Adoxaceae > Sambucus > Sambucus nigra. The sequence goes on along the minus strand of OX422215.1, from coordinate 610,311,606 downwards.
TGCATATGCTAAATGCAATCGTGTTCCCTACGAAAGTCGCATTTATATTTTGATGCATATATATGTCTTGTACTGCCCTCTGTGGACTGGTTTTGTTTGTTTCATCACCAGGGACTAGCAATCTGTAAGTTGGGGGTGTGATTCGTATCGAATATTGAATATTTATGCCCTTTATCTTTATGCATTCTAGCACTTTTATGGTCCTTAATGCCTATATTTACGCTCATTAACTAGAAAACCTTGGATTTGGATATATACATGCTTTGGAGGCGTTAATTGTGCTTTTTTATATATTGGAATGCTAAAAGTGAGGATCGGTTGCATTTCGGAGAAGTTTCATCGCTGGATGCTACTTCAAGGGCATTTTAGCCAATTCACACTTCATCTCCAGCTCATGGAATTTCCACGTATGCATAGTTCGCTGATTTATCATTGTGTGGCCGTAAATGGCGCGTCGTTTGGAGTCTGAATGATGAAGTTATGGCCATTCCCGTTTGCATACTTTTCCTCCCATGTGATGAACAAATAGCTGCCAAAGATAGAGCACCGGTCGACCACGGTTAAAGGCCCGATCGACTGTGGTTTGGAGTTTTGCCGTGGAAAGGATATAGCGGGCTTTAACCCAAAGGCACAGTTGACGGGCCCCCCAGGCCGCGGTCGACCGCGTATACCAAATATTTTGCCACTCGTTCCTTTTCTTTTCTTTTTCATTTATTTCTTTGCCACTTACTGTATAAACCAATTTTTGGTTTCTATTTTCAGGATCTTACATTTTACATTAGGTTTAGGGTTTGTAAGGAGATTTTACCCTACTCCATTTCCTTTGGGTGTTTTACCCATTTTGATGCATGTAAGCTTCATTTTCTTTGTCTCTTTCCTTATTTTCTTGCTTTCTTTACTTGCTTCCTTTAATTTCCATGCCTAGTTAATATTTGTTTCTTGTTATTTATTTCTTTCATAAATTAGATTTTTATGCTTTCTTTAGTTTCTTTCTAGTGTAGATTTATCCCATTTATTTACCGCATTTTTATCGTGCTTTCTAGCTATGTTAGTCTAGGTTGTGTCGGATTGAACTCACCTCGGGTTGACATATTGCTTTCCTTTGTTGATGGAGTTTATGGGTCTATTTCGAGTGCGTTGTTCTAGTTATTACGCCTAGGAGATTTGACGGGGTATATCATGTATGCTTCGTGCTTACGACCTTGCGTGCGTAATTTTCGGGGTATTTTTTACGCCAAAATCTTATTAGGCTTTTATGCGAATTTAGAGGTGTGACAACTCTTGATTCAACTAACTGTCGAAACGAGACGCAGTGTTAATAACTCATCGACCCATGTAACCATTTTATACTAATTAACTCGGGGTGACGGATATTCGATGCAACTTATAGTTTTTATTCATTTTGATAATTTAGTTTAAATACACTCATGCCTAGTTTATCTTTTATTTCTTTTTAATTAACAAATTATCTTTTACACTTTTGTTTAGAAGCATTAAACCAATTAAATTCTAACAACTCATCTCTGTGGATTTTTGATACCCAGACTTGCCCGCTATACTCACTTGTTGAGTGTAGTCATAAGTTTAGGTTTTTGTATTAAGGCGATGAACAGAAAACAACGATCACTGTTTGACACGCGCTACTTTTCATGCTTAATTAATAGGTATCTTCGGAGAAAGGGTTTATCCTTTTCGAACAATCAAATTGGAAGTCTTGATCAGCACCTGGCTAACAAGAAACACTGAGAAGATCCATTTTTTTGTCCTAGACAAAAATATACAGTCAGCTTATAACATCATCCGCGGTAGAGTCGAATGGAAAAAGTTTTGTAAGAACATAATTCTTATCATGTACTTTTATTTTAATTGCCTTAATTCCGGAAAAAATAAATAAAGTCTAGGCTAGTTTTATTATGGAATTTAATTGAAGCCTTCGACAAAGTTCAAGTCCAAGAATGTGCAATTTAAAGCTTTGAAGAAGATCTCAAGTCAAAACATGTTGCATATGTTTAAGATCACTCAGGTATGAATACTTATAAGCATTTGAGTAATTTTTTATATTGATTAAATGCTGAGTGATTTAAATGATTGGGAATGAAATCTTTTTATGTTTTAAAAATATTTCTGAGTTTCAAAAAGTTTAAAGAAAATTCGAGGATTTATTTAAAAGAAAAATATTAATTTAAACAATGTAGCTTGCTCGAACGAAACAGTGCTCGTTCCAACGACATCCCTATGTCGCGTAAACGAGATCCACTGCTCGCTCGAATGACCTGCCGCCTCGATTTTCATGTTTTCTCTTGGACTCTGTGCTACTCAGTTATAAATAAAAAACGTATCTGCGAAAGTTTAACAAGGCAGAATATTTTTGAAAACCTTATTCCCCTATAGTTTTAATTCATCCGGTGTTTATTCAAGATCTAATTATTCGATTCCAAAGTTGGTGATCTTGAATGCGTTTACCGGAAGACAATTCATTCACTATACCGTTCTGCACTTTTTGAGGAGAAATCTACAACTGGAGAGCTGCGTGCTATTGTGGAGGGAGTCCTTATGAAGTAACTTGTGGAGAAGCCGTCTTCTTCTCTTCTGCTGCCCACCTGGAGTTCTTGCGGTAGATTCCAGCCGAGACATCAAAACCGACACCTGGGGGTATTTCGTATGTCACCATATTTCATTGTAATCCGTGTAAGTTGTGTCTGACAAATTATAGTTAAATAAAAAGGTTTTGTCCTTCGGGAATTTTTCCTGAAATTATTTCTTTTACCGCATGCTTTATTCTTTGAATGGATTTAATCACTTAGATGCATGTTTAGGGTTTAAGAAGTTAAAATTAGGTTTAACTAAAAATTGGAACAAAGTTGTTTTTACCTAAAGTACACACTAAAAGGCCTTTTCAAATTGGTATCAGAGCTTGTTGCACTATTTTATTGTGTTTGTGATCCCGTGTCTTTAGGAATGCCTTTCGGTGGTTTTGATGATTTTAGAATTCACTTGTTTGAATCATCTAATTAAAAATCACACATGAAAACTTCTCTTAAAATATTTGTTAATAAGGGTGATTGTGAAAAGTGTCTTTGCTGCGAAGGGTTTGGTCACAGGATAGATGAGTGTCCCACGAAACTTAGGGAGAATTTTAATAAACCGATAATTCGTGTTTCTACCCTTAGTGATAATGACCCAGAAGAAGAAAACTTTTTTGCTAGTAAGCGTGAACTTCCCACCTTTGTGGCTAGTCATGTAAGTGATAAAGACTTACCTTTGCATGATTCTTCCGCAGCCACAGAAGTTGATAAACCTGAGAGTGAGGGTAAGGTGAGTGAGGATGAGAGCGAACACGAGAGAGATTTCAAAACTGCTTTCAAATAATTGTATGGAGAAACATTAAAATTAAAGAAAGGAAACGTGAAATTAGGAGCTATGTTGAAAGAACGTGCTATAGAAATAAATAATTCCAATGCTTTAATTGAGGATCTTAGGGCACGTGAAAAGAAAATTCGAGAGAAGCTAGAATATGCCGAGGGTGAGAGAGATAGTCTTCAGGGGTTGATGGAGAGTGTGAAAAAGGAACTTATTGAGTTTGAGAATTCTACGCATTTACTTGAGTCAACGATAAATGAGCTTGAGGAAAAACTTAGAGATTCGAGTAAAGTTAAGTTTGATTTGGAGGCTAGGTATGAAAAGTTAGACAAAATCTTAGGCATCGTCGAAATCAAAGATAATTGGAGAGGTATTGGCTTTAATCATCATGTTGCACCGGCACCCAAAGCCAAAACCGTGCAAACAAGAAAGCCGCCTAGGAACTTTAGGAGAGAGCCACCTAGGAACGTGAGGTATAATCGGCCTATAGGACACGCTCCTCACCGTATCTACACTTGCACTCAATGCGGTAGGAGAGGCCATCTTAGATGATTTTTCTACGATCTTAAGAACGCTCATAGAAAGTCTAAAACCATTCTGGTTCCCAATGCCCCTTCTCGTCGGTTCACACCTACTTGGGTCAAGAAGTCGGATTTGGAAATGTTAGGTATTAGGATTGGTGATTCTCGCATCATTGCTCGTGGTTCTCCTCATGTTTCATCTTTCGATTAAGGTTATTCGTTGGTTTGTCATACACTAGTATTTACATCATGCGTTATATTTTTCTAGTGTTATGGCATGTTTCTTGTTTTTGTTATGTATTTGAATCTTTTCAAAAATACAAAAAGATTTTGCTTTTTATAAAAACTTTTGAAAAAATACAAAAATATTTTTGGTTTTTGAGTTATGAGGTTACATGTTTGATGTGGCTTATTGGTGTGCTTGATTCCCCCCTTCTTTCATTATTCATGTGGCTAGGACTTTTGGTTATTATTTTTAATGCTTAGAATGATATTAACCTTTGCACTATGGGGCTGTTTCGAAGTTGATATGCATTTTGATTTGACTTTGTTTATATGCCATCCTTGCACACATGCACGAGTCTATATGAATGTTTGACTTCTCTTGCATATTTGAGTTTGGTGAGACGTTCTTATCTCAATTTTGTCATCTATGCGTAAGTAAAATTAAGGAGGAGGTGTGCTTGTAAGAACCGTTTTCCATGAGAATCGATATTGAAAAATGATGAGTGTTCACGGAAAAGGGCTGCGAGAGTATAAAATTGACTCGTTATGAAAGCCACCGTTTAAAAGATCCCAAAAGAGAATTAAGGCAATAAAAATTCATATGCCAATAATTGGGGCCAATAGGACTTTCTCTAAGTTGAGATTGATAGGTTTTTCTAAAGATCTTGAAAAATTCATATATATATATGAGGGAGTTTGGTTGGAAATTAATTTAAACGGGTTTGCACCACGAATCCTATGTTGAAACATCGTATCATGACGCTATTGTTTGTAGAATCATCAAAAATTCAGACTTGTATGCATGTGTATTAAGTTTAGTTCATTACACTCACACTTATTTTGTCGCAAATGGCTTTGATGAAGTTTGATGATTTCTTGTTATCAATTACAACTTTTGATCGATTCGATGTATTGCAATAATGACTCATTTTTGCAGTTCAGACCCATACAATCCACATTCATGATTGAGCACATTGGTACCATGTTATTATGTAATTCCCGTTGGTCATTTTTAACACTGTTTTTTTTAGTCTGTTTAAGTCTGTTTCTGCTTTCTAGGTACTGTTTTGGGATAATTTTTTCACTGGCAAATCCTTAATGTTTTTGGGGCATTTTTGGAAATTTTATTTTTCGTTCGAACGACATCCTAAGTCACGCGAAGATGTCGTTCAAGCGACATCCAAAGTCATTCAAGCGACTTATGAAAGTCGTTCGAGCAACATCAAGTGAGATCAGGATTTTAATTAAAACGTCGTTCTCTCTTCTTCTCTCTTCGTTCACTCAAAACCCCTTCACCTTCAAGCGACGATAGCTGCTCTGTTGAAAAAAATCCCACCATTGTTAGACATTGAAGCTTTGCTTCTCTATTTTTTTTCCTTCGCTCGAGTTCTACCCGTTGTTGCTTCTGTATTCTCCGACGACTGTCCCAGTTCACAAACCGCCATTTGTGGCTCTCCGGCGTATAGACCCATGTTCCCTTCTTCCCAGCAATTTCACCTTTGCGGTTTTTGTGTGGGTTTTTCCGGCATAGGTTTTACCGATATTCATTCTCCAGAGAGTTAGTTCCTTCGGACTGTTACACTGTGTACCTCCGATGACAGTTCCTTTTTTTTTGGCGATTTCAAGGTAATTCTCTTCATGGCTTTCTTTTGATTTTTTTTAAATAATTTAAAAAGATAGGTTGCTATTTTTAGAATTATTTATCTGATATGCTGATTGGTTATGGTTGGTGTTCGTGGTGGTTCAGTTGGATGGTTGTACAGAGATAGGTTCTTAGGGGTGTGTGTGTTCTTTGGCGACTGTTCCCTTTCACAACATCACACATTACACTCTTTCGTCATGCCACCTCGTCGTTGTGGTGCCCTGATAGGCCGACTCGATGCGCCACCACCCTCTGCTCAAGCTCAGAGATCTCAGGCCAGTAGGCCCCCGTACTCCCCAGTGATATGGGCCACCCGAGTTGAGTATGATCATTACTGCTTATTGGATCTCCACATTCGGTCAGTTGTTCAGGAGAGGGTGTTTCGTTATTTTGAGTTTAAGGGGTTAGGCATTCAGCAGGGGTTATCTGGTAGGGGATGGGATTATATGTTTGAGGCTCATGGGGTTGTCTATCCGGACATTGTCCGAGAGTTTTTCTTTCGCGCTATCCCCCACGCTGAGGGGATTTTTTCTACTATTCGTAGCATTCCTGTTCTCGTCACAACAGATCTCATAGCTGCTTTTTTACACCTTCCCCATGTTCCTGACGCTGTGTTCCCTCGTTATAACGAGGATGGACCTACTGATGAAGATATTTTGCATCATTGTTTCTAGGAGATTCCCTAGGCTGGTACTACCATGTATCACCGACAACTCTTCCCTGCCTTCCATGTGCTTAATAGGTTTGTGTTAGCATCCATTTATCCTAGGATAAATCATACTCAGATCGGATCTGACATTCTCCATTTCATGTACCATGTTTCTCAGGGGTGGGACATTGATTTACTGACCGTCTTTCTACGTGTTATATCATATGTCACAGTCAATGGTACCACCCCTGTTCGCCCTGCTCTTCCTTATGGTATTCTCATTTCCATCATATGCAGTACTGTTGGGGTTCCCATTGTAGAGAGTGATCAGCGTCTCCCTTCACCTGCCATTTTTTATCATAATACTTTCACTCGTTTCGAGAGTTATTTACTGCAGGCGGCGAGAGCTAGTGCTCCACCCCCTGAGGGAGACTTCCCCGATGATGATCATTATCAGCCTGTTGACCACACCGTTCCGAGCACCTCTGAGTTTTCTCAGCCACGCACCTCCACTCCTGCACCCACACGTCCTATTGAGGAGGAGGTTTATACTTTACAGGCACAGGTGTCTGCTCAGTCCAGGATGTATGACTCTATTATGGCCAGATTTAATGCTAAGACCAAAGCCCGTGTTCGTGCCAAATCCAGGATGGCAACATTTTTTGATGAGATGCGATAGAGAGAGAAGATGAGAGGCGCAGGATCATCTGGACTAGGTCATATTTCATCTACATACTCTGATGATGATGATGCTGACGATGATACTCCTGCTGATGCCTAGATGTATTTGTTTTGATATTGTATATGAGACATTGATATTCCTCTGTATTTATTTATTCTCAGATATGATGTATTATTATGGACAACTGTATCTCTATTGATTTCATTTATGCCATGGATGTATAGTTTCGTTTGCAGTTTTAGTGATTCTCTCATTATGCTTTAGTTCCTGCTATTTCTACTATCCATTGTCATACTGATATTGTTTATCTATCCATGTTGTTCATTCTCATATATTCATGCTAGATTTGGTGTGTTTGTCCCACCTTCAGTTTATTCCAGGGGAAAAAGGGGGAGAGATATGTGATGTAGGGGGAGTATTTATTATGATACTTCACTTGGGTATTTGTTTGTGTCTCGTGTGTATAGGTATTATTTTCAGAGATTCAGATATTTATTGATACATCACATTCAGAGACAGATTCAGAAGATTGTCATTCAGAGACAGAATCAAAGGCTTGATGCCGTTTATTCAGTTTCATTATGTCTTGTACTTTTATATTTCTGAGTTTTGAGATAGGACATGTAGTTGTTTACGCATATAGCATCTCTGTTTAGTTTTGTCCCAAAATAACCAAAGGGGGATATTTGTAAGAACATAATTCTTATCATGCACTTTCGTTTTAATTAGCTTAATTCCGGACAAAATAAATAAAGTCTAGGCCAGTTTTATTATGGAATTTAATTAAAGCCTTCGACAAAGTTCAAGTCCAAGAATGTGCAATTTAAAGCTTTAAAGAAGATCTTAAGTCAAAACATGTTGCATATATTTAATATCACTCAGGTATGAATACTTATAAGCATTTGAGTAATTTTGTATATTGATTAAATGATGGGTGATTTAAATGATTGGGAATTAAATCTTTTTATGTTTTAAAAATATTTCTGAGTTGCAAAAAGTTTAAAGAAAATTCGAGGACATATTTAAAAGAAAAATATTAATTTAAATAATGTAGCTCACACGAACGAAACAGTGCTCATTCAAACGACATCCCTATGTCGCGCGAACGAGATCCACTTCTCGCTCGAACGATCTGTCGCCTCGATTTTTGTGTTTTCATTTTCTTGGACTCTGTGCTGCTCAGTTATAAATAAAAAACGTATCTGCGAAAGTTTAACAAGGCAGAAAAGTTTCGAAAACCTTATTCCCATATATTTTTCATTCATCCGATGTTTATTCAAGATCAAATTATTCGATTCCAAAGTTAGTGATTTTGAACGCGTTTATCGGAAGACAATTCATTCACTACACCGTTCTGCACTTTGTGAGGAAAACTCTACAACCGGAGAGTTGCGTGCTATTGTGGAGGGAGTCCTTATAAAGAAACTTGTGGAGAAGCCGTATTCTTCTCTACTACTGCCCACCTGGATTTCTTACGGGAGATTCCAACCGAGACATCGAAACCGACACCTGTGGGTATTTCATATGTCACCCTATTTCATTGTAATCCGTGTAAGCTGTGTCTTACAAATTATAGTGAAATAAAAAGGTTTTGCCCTTCGGGGATTTTTCCTAAAATTATTTCTTTTACCGCATGCTTTATTCTTCGAATGGATTTAATCACTTAGATGCGTGTTTAGGGTTTAAGAAGTTAAAATTGGGTTCAACCAAAAATTAGAAGAAAGTTATTTTTACCTAAAGTACACACTAAAGGGCCTTTTTAAGTTTGAAGCAGTGGCATCCAGGGTTCACCAGTGCCTGAAGCTCCCTACTCATTATGGCATCGGCGTAGTGAAAGGCAATCAGGTGGAAGCCATAGAATGCTATTATACCTTAGCCGAATAAGAAAAGTTGAAGAAAAACACCACCACTTACCAGATTGACACTTTGAATCCTCGGGAGGAAGTTGATTTGGTCAAAAGACAAGTTGTGGAGGTGATAGAAATAATAATATTGGATGATAGGAAACCAGAAAGGACTACTCATATTGGCTCAACCCTAGAACCATCCATCAAACATTAATTAATCACATTACTTAAACAACGTAAAAGTGTGTTTTCCTGGAGCCATAAAGAAATGCCTGGAATCGACCCAAACTTCATATGCCATGAACTTAACATCAGCAAGGATGCCAAACCGATTAGGCGAAAGCGAAGGGTATTTAGCCTCGAGAAAAATGTGGTTATCCGAGAAGAGGTAGACAAATGGCAGAAAGCTCATTTCATTGAAGATGTCAAATACCCTGATTGTTTGGCCAACGTAGTGATGGTTAAGACAAAGAATGACAAATGGAAAATGTGTGTGAATTTCATCGACCTCAACAAATAATTCCAAAAATATCACTTTCCTTTGCTAAGGATTGATCAATTGGTAGATGCCACCACAGGTTATGAGCTACTAAGCTTTATGGATTCATATTTTGGGTACAATCAGATCAAACAAAGACTGAATATAAGGATGAAAAACATACCACTTAAGTCGTTTAATTCAAGATTAAACAATTTAAATGGCTCCGAACAGTTTTTTGAAGAAACTCTTTAACCAAAACAAACAACTAACACAAGATGTGTATAAAAGATTATATAAACGAGTTATTTAAGGTATAGGTGTACCAGTTTTGAAAAACAAAACTTACATAGGTTCTAAATCAGCACAGCCTCAAGAAGGTGATGAGAGGAAGAGTAAGCATGCAAGAACACAAGATTTTAAAGTGGTAAAACCCAACCTAATTGGGGAAACATCTACGGAGGTCTCTACACCTCAAAAGAAAAATCCACTAAAATAGAGTTAACAGATTACAAACTATATAAAAAACCAAACACACAAACAGATCTAAACTAAGTCCAGAATTTTTACCAACTCCTTTAGATTATTCTGACTCCTCTGAAGGTTCTGATGTTGAGGTTGTTCTCCTAACTTTGTAACCTCTTCTCCTTACAGTTTTACGTCGACTCTAAAGTCAATAATCTCTCTATCAACACTTCTTTAGTGTTGTAGTGTGATAAGTGTAAGTGGTGAAGTACCTAATCACATGCATGCAACCCACACACATATATACAGACAATATGCCTTATCAAATTATAGATAGAGTTCTAAGATGCAGTAAGGATTTCTGAATCACAGTTTGGTTAAAAATCTCAGCTAGGCGTCAAAGAATTTTCCTTTTTTACATATAACCAAATAAAACCATTTCTTAATTTAATTTTTGTAAATATAAACCATTCATCATACACAAGAATATACTAAATACTGAACATGAATTAAATACTAAAATCAGTAAGACTGGGTAAAACCTCTCAGTTCAAAACTCCAACTCACGGACTCATAGTAAAATTCCATATAATTAAGAGAACTGTAAAGTAAACTGAATCATAACTCTGATAAAAACCAGGAATGGGCGACACATGTCCCAACTGAGATGTCTAGATAAGACTGAATGAAAATGATGGATGCGTCTAATGCAAGGACCTACAGCTTCCACAACAGCTTCAACACGTAAAGCAATCCAAATCTTTAGTTCTGGTATCCTTGTGGCTGAGCACCTAATATAATACATATATATAGCAAAAGAGAGAATTTGCAAGAAATGGGTCAGAGCTATAATACCCCGTAATTTTAATGACTTTTAAAATGGGTTATATTTTAAATTAATGGATTAATTGGATTTTACTATAAATTAATTCATTTGGGTTTTATCCGAATTGAGGATATTAAAATTGATAATTCAGAATATTACTTAAAGATAGTTAGGTAATATATTAATGGGATGTCATTGTTATGACGGTGTGATATAATTTCGGTAATTTGGACTTTTAGTCAGACGCGGTATGGGACGTGTCGGGACTAATTTATTAAATTAAAAAGAAAATTTATTTTCTATCGACCTTATATCATTTCGACTGTGTCATTCCGTCTGGAAGGTTCGAAATAGTCAGAAAAGTCTATTTGGATGTTAATTTTGAGTCTCGAGTCATTTGGAAATGAATAGACAACCCAAAAGAGCATTTTGGTCATTTTTTAGGGGGGATGAATAGTGATTTCGGATTTTGTCCTATTATATGTATTGGTAGATTAAGTGTACGTGAGTTATACATATCCTCTTCACAAATTAGAGAAGTCATCTTCCTAGAGAGAGTGAAAGGGTGCTTGGGAAGAGAAGAGTTCACTTGGGAAGGAGAAGAACTAAGAACTAAGTGTCACCACCACCAACCACCACCGGAAGCTAACCGAAAAAGGAAGAACCACCTGAGATATACTACACCAAAGGATCAGACCTTCAGTAAAGGAAAGTGTTTGATAATGTCAATTTAAGTTTGTATATTGTCCATGTTAGAATAGTTATGAAAAGAGAAGATTATTCATGTTTGGAAGAAATAATGGAGTTATTAAATGGATTTCTTGAAACCGAAATGATATAGGAATTAAACTCATGTTGTAGGTTGAAAATAATCCACGAAATAGTCATGAATCTGTTGAAGAAATTATGAAAACCATTTATGTGTTCTTGAAGATGATATGTAGATAATTTTCCGGAAATAAGGATATAAACATGCTTTTTAATACAATCTCTTGATAATTCTAGGATGTTTAGATCATTAGAAATCATTTTTATATGTTGATACATCATGTAGTAAGGATTATAAGTTATTTTGGATGTTAATATGAAGGATAGAATGAATAAAAATGGTGAAACCCGTAGTTGCAGAAATGCAGAAAACTGGGCTGTTACTGGAGGGATCGATCTATCGACCCCCAGACTTCGATCGATCGACCTCCCCAAAATTTCTATAGTTGCTTCATTTTAAATGTTGATCCTTATCCCAAACCTTTTGTGGATATTTGGTGATTATTATTTGGATATTATAGGACTTAGAAAATATTAGGGAGCCCTTGATAAGATTTGAATTAATTTAATTGGGAATTAATTGATTAGAATAATGATAATTAATTTAAAGGAATTTCGGTTGTTAGATTCATTTGTTGAATTCTAAATGGGGAAGTATGAGGATTAAAGATGGGACCAGTAGGGGTAATTTAATATAACACCTAGGTATCCTTAAGTTTACAAGAGGGTTTAATCCTAAGTGAAAGAAGAAGTGTTTATAAGAGATTTAAAACCATCGGTTTTAACCCTAATGAAAGGGGGAGTTTAATTCGTAGTAATTCGAGAGATATAATGATGTGGACCAGTAGGATATAAGTGACTTATTACTGAATATATGTTGAGGAAAAACCTATTTGAACCGTGAGTATTGAGTGAGGCTCGGGAATACTTAAATTAAGAAGTAAAGTTATGACATTTTAATACATGGGATTTAAAAGAGATATAATGCTACGCATGGGAATTATCTAAGGGTAATGTGAGTACCTTATTGATAGTTTATTATAGGTATGATAATGCCTATTTGATTGATTAATGATTATGTGTATGACATACCTAGCTTACTTGCTATCGACGGGAGGTTTGCGTGTGAGGGCAGTCATATCCTGATGAATCCATGGGATCTTTGATTTGTCGCTCGAGAACATAGGTATATGAAAGACTTATCGGGGAGTTGATAAGTCCGCTGACTATGGGTACGTAGGTATGTGCGTGACCCATGGGTATGAGAACTATGTTCGCCTCCAATGATTGTGTTGTTGTTTATGGTTCGAGGTATCCTCACCAATCCTTTTGTCTCCTATTCGGCGACCAGCGATATTAGGACATGATAGCAGAGTAATGCATTGCACCGCATCTATGACTCGGGGTGCCATAATTATATATGAATATATATATATATATATATATATATATATATATATGTATATATATATAATGGATTAAATGATTGAATGGTTATATTGTGGTTAAATCATTTACTGTGTGATAATTGTAGATAACGGTAAATAGAGAAAGATAATGGAATTAATTTAATGAATGTTTATTGAAAAGCTTAATTCATATTAATGAGAAATGATTCATGTTAATGAGAAACGATGAGATGTGTAAATGAATAATAATGTGACGTGTGGTATGGGACATACAGGGATTATGATATGGGAATGGAATTTTAATATGGAGACTAGAAAAGACAAACCATTAACTATGAAGTTAATAGGAAACGTTAAGTGTGCACTCTAGTTGAGAGGTGAGAATGGAAAGTGAGAGTTGGATACTAACATGTACATAATAAATGCTTTATTTCACTTGTTAAATACTTGTTGTTTTAAAAATCATTTACACAATTGGGCTCTGACCCGTTTCCTTGCATATTTTCTCTTATATTGTATCTTCTATATCAGGTGTCCAGCAATAGGGACGCCAACCTTAGTGGATTATGACAGGCTATGGATTTATGGAGTTTTGCTTGGATGCCTATCACCTTTTTGATTCGCAGTATTCTTAGTTAGGGCATGTCGCCCAAAGGATTCAGCTATCTTTTTCTATCGGGGTCAAATACTATTGTCTTCTTATCTTTTTAATACATTTGATATTGCCGGGATTATTGTAATGGATTTATATTATTTGGGAATGTTTATTCCAATTGCATTTAAATTCTTTTGTGTTATCTATTTGCTTATCAGTGTTGTAGAATAAAATGTGTTGTGCTATTCTTAAACTAGAAATGGATTTTGTGGAATTAAAATTTGGAAAGTTTTTAACACCAGTTTAATTGAGTATTAGGTGAGTTGTATATGTTTTCGACAATGATGCTGTAAGAGGGTACTTTAGATAAGATAGAGGCATAACCCCTATTTGAGTATGGTAAAGATAAGCTAATCCTGGCCAAATCTTTGGATTAATGATAGGACACACGAACACAAACCCAATGAAGATAAACTCGGCTTAAACTCACAGAACCCTCGTGTATAACTCAGGAAATAGTAATGAACCTTAGCAGTAACTTAGCTAGAGGGAGAGAGAAGTAAGCACCCTAGATACACCTTGGTAGGCGGGTAAAAACACACCATATACCCTCAGGAATCTCTGTCAAGTATTAAAAGCTTTACAATAAATGACAATGGTGAGGGGATAAACCCTCTGGTTTGCAATAAATCTCTCTTTCTGATGTGTACCTCTAGTAATAACTCCAGGGTTCTCAAAAAAGATCCTATCTCCTCAAAGGTGGTTGGGGTCTTTAAATAGCCCCCCCACACCACCCCCGAGGCAACTCAGTCATTAAAACTATGAAAGACATCGCTCATACTTTATGTCACAGCATTAAATGCCTAGTGTACTAGTTGCCTCCACGTCATAATCATTAAATGTCAAGACATGCCTTTTGCCTAACCAGTGTGTGTCAAGGGGCTGTTGTCGCAGAGGTGGCTCACCAACTGCCTGACAGCCCCAAATACCACGGTGGTTTACTCAAGTGTATGTCTGAGATTGTTTTGGCTGGACAGTAACATCACCTACGGTAGATGTGACACTAAGTAGAAGGGCTATCTGGTTCATAACACAACGCCCGATGGGACTCCAAGCTGCTCCGCTTGAGGTTCCACGGTCAGGGTTCTTCGGCGTTTTACCAGGTGTATCTAAGATGGTCAGGACAAGCCCTAACGGTGCCTTACTTCTTAATCCTCCAAACCAGGTCCCTCTAAAGTTCCCACGATGAGGTCATTCGATAGATCATGAAAGCTCTCCCAGGCCCTGCCAAGCCTGGTCTCTCGCAAGTACCGTTTAACGTCATACAAACTCTTTTGTTATTATCGTTACGTCATTACAACCGTTAAAGCTTACAGTCATCAGTAATAAAAATATAATATAAATAATACAACAAGCTAAAATATGAGCTTCCGCGCCAAGATGCCTCGCTGAGTTGCCACGCTTGAGCTGCCTCGGTTGCTTAATCTCAAACACTGTTGCTAATTGGGGATTTGTCCCTAATCTCAAGATTATCTTCAAGCCCCCTTTACATTTACCCCTCGTGGAGAGATTTGTTGGAACAAGAAATGTATGCACGAAATGTCTCAAACCGATGGACTTTTCTTTGTGTGAAAATATTCAGGTCTTTTCTCCTTTATTCAGAATCATAGCGTTAGAGTCTTCGGGAAAAAGTAAAATTTTGCCTGATGCACCTTAGTCATGACTAATCAGTCGTCTAGACTTATGACGAGAGAACATCGTAGCTTTTTGGAATCGTTGGGACATCTTCTTCGTTGGGGGTCTTATTATATATGTCTTGGGATCCCTCTACACCTGGTTGGATAGAACTTTGTTCGACATGGAACGCTCTCTTGGCCGTTATAACTTGGCCAATTTTTCTAATAACGTTCTTCTGACCAGCTTCCTTTACTTTCACTTTCCTGCCGTAGCGGCCAAAGCCAACAGTCCTCCCTCGAGGGAAACAATTCTGCCCCCATGGTCCTTTATTTATCACAGGAGGCAAAGCCGAAAGGAGTTAATATCTGTGATTGACCGTTTTGAGAACATTGTAATGAGGCCTTATCAGGAGTAAGTCTTCTTTCACACTTGTGAATTTTTTCAACATGAAGCCAGAATGGTACAGGCGCCTTCCCCAGATATCGAGGATCCCTCATTGGACGTGGTTCTTCTGTTCTCTCCCGGATATCTACCTTCTCACACTGAGTGGGAATATACCAGTGAGCACTATAATCCCAATCGATGCAGCCGCCAGTTTGGGTTTGATCAGGGGGCTCCACGTCCCGTGTTTCAATCGTCAAACCCTAAGGTCTCCTTTAGCGAGGCGTGCTCTCTTTTTTCTTCCACCGCTGCATGGGGGATAAGCTCCGCTATGGCTGGGCGAGTGACCATTTCCAGTATTACTAGGCAGGGGGACGTGACCCCTTTATTTGCCACAAAGTACTGGCCGAAGCAACTAGCTAAAATTGGTGAGTTCGTTGAGGGAGATCCGGTGTATCCTCCCATTTCTTCATTTTCTACCCTAGAGTTGGGGCTAAAAGGCAACTTTTTACTTGGGATAGAATTCCCTCTAAGTTCAACCCCCAAAGCACCTCCCACCGAGATTCCCCCACTTTATCCCATGGTCCCAATAGCAACGCCTAAACCCAAAGCGCCTGCAGCTCCGAAGATGGATGCCCCTTCAACTGAAGCTACCATCGGCGAGGGGCCTTCTCAACCACCTGCCAAGAAGGAAAAAACGGCCAAGAGTGGGACATCAAAGTCAAAGCCTAAGTCCTAGAAGCCCCAAACTCCCGTGGAAGCCCTTCCCATAGCCTCCGTTCCACCTCCCATGTCTGCTGAAATGGATGAGCGTTTAAGAAGGGAGGCCCAAGCAGAAGTAGATCGAATAAATGCTGAGTATCATCGACACGCTGTCGTTGTTCCTCCTTCCATTGCTTTTCCCACAGTGGTAGTTAATCCTACAGATCCAACGGCTAGAAGGAGAAAGAGCTCAAGGGTTCATCGAGAGGTCGGTATTGGTGCAGCGGGATCGAGGAATAAAACTCTTGGTACCAAGTCCCAGAAGACGCGAACTCTTGAGGTGCATCGAACTTCTGAGGTGCATCCCACTCCTGCCCCTTCTGTCGGTGTTACTCCTTCTTCGCTTGTGGTCCTGTCATATCGTTCCCCTTCTGAATCCGAGGTATGTATGCTTGATTTATTCATTCCCTTCTTTGCTTAAGGACGACTGTATTTGCTTATTTTTTTTCTTGACAACTGTGGTGCAGGGAGTTGAAAGGGAAAGACCAGACCCCCCTAGTCCTCCCGTGAGCCCTTTCGTGGGAGGGACGTTTCGTTGTTTCTCATACCGATGTGACTCCTCCCCGTTCCACTATGACGGGGATTACCTATTCTCTCCATTCAGCCTTCCGACATGCGAGGGAAGTTGCTAAGGGAGGTGATGTTGTTGAGCCTGCGGGTGCCCCTTTTGCCGCCAGAGGTAACGCAACTCGAGGCAACACTATCAGTCCCCTCTGAATTACATACCTCACCTGAGGTTCCTCTGCCCATTGTTCTTGTTAATGAAAGTGAGCTCGAGGTATGATTTCTTCTACAAAATAACCCTTCGTTAGCGTCTGTTCATTCCCACTCTTTTCTTTATTTGAGTTTCTGAACCCTGAGATGCTTTAGGTGCCTCAGGTTCAAATATCCTCGTTGTTAGCAGGCGTTCTTCTTCCAATGATGTTGATGAGACCTCTGACTTCCATTCCCCTCTTTAACACCATAACCGAGGTAAGTAGTATGTGGAGATACTTCTTCATATTTTCTGTGCTTATTCCTCTTTTCTAACACTTGCCCTCATGTCACAGTTTTCTCCTGATCTTGTACCACCTAGTTATCTTAGTGGTTCTACTGCAATCAAGGCCCATGTTGGTGCTTCTATCAAGCATAGTGGTGCTTCTACACCCCTTCGTGTTGGTTCTTTGTTTGGGAGCCCGTCATCTTCTCTCGACGAACCCGCTATACTGGCCCTAGTGCCTTATGTAGGTGAGGGAGTTTTGCCAAGTGTTGGGGCTTCTGCGAGAAGGGACCCCATTGTGGCTTCTGAGGCAATGATCTCGCCCCAACAGTTCTTGTCCCTACGGCTGCTACACTGACTCACGTTCTTACCCCTGAAGCGACTGAGGTATTTTTCGTTAAGTCTTGTTAAGATTTTTCATAAACTCCACCTTACAACGGTGACTTAACAGCGAAAACGCTTGTTAAGATTTTTCATAAACTCCACCTTACGACGGTGACTTAACAACGAAAACGCTTGTTAAATTTTTTTAACAAACTCCACCTTATAACGGTGAGTTAACAACGAAAACGATTGTTAAGATTTTTAGTAAACTCCACCTTATAACGGTGACTTAACAACGAAAATGCTTGTTAAGATTTTTAATAAACTCCACCTTATAACGGTGACTTAACAACGAAAATGCTTGTTAATATTTTTCATAAACTCATCATACCCTCTATCTCTTTTCAGGTTGCTCGGGAAAATTCTCCCTCAGTTCTTTCGCCTATGGACTCCCCCCATTGGGAACCTGCTTCTTCGGAAAATTCTGGTCATGATGATCAAGGTTCCATGACTGGTGTTGTCGCAGAGAGCGCATCTGGGTGCGAACTTCCTCTTCCCGACATGGCTCCTCACGCTTTCTGCCTGGTGGTGCTTCGGCAGTCTCCTCAAATGCCTGTCAATCATCGCTTAGTGATTGAACAACTGGTGAATCGTTACCCCGAGACCTTCACATCAGATTGCCTACATTCGAATATTCATGTGATGAGTCACAAACTTCAAGGCATGGCGATCGTTGTTGCTAAAATTGCCGGTACTCTCACTACAAGCGTTACCCGATCCCTACTTAACCAATTTCTGGGTCTCCTGAGGGAGCTGGAGCGTGATGGCTTCCGTTTTGACTGGCTTATAACAAATTTGAAGACTTTGAAGAACCAGCAACTGATCGGCCAGAGGGAAGTGTTACGAAAGAACTAGGAGGACTAGTAAGCTGATGAAGCTAGGTTGGTCACATTGGCACCCCTTTTGGAAGCAATGGATCAAGAGGTAAAGGATGCCGAAGAAGCTTTGTGTCTGGTCAAACTGAAATGCGAGAGACTCCTCATCGAACGTACACAAGTGCAAATGAGGCTGGAGGTTTCTATTAACGCCCAACGGTCTTTCACAGCAGCTTCTTCGGGCCTTCCTGGAGATTTTTTCTCGTCCTCAGATTTATCATTTCTTTTAGACTAGTTGCCTCTTGTATACAGATCTCCATCTGCTCTTATCTATGTAATTCTTGGGCGATAGCTACCAAAATAAATTTTGTAATGCTCTATTGTTTATGAATGAAGAATATATACTTTTCAATCCCTTCGTGTGTTGTGACTGTTGTTGTATGCTATAGAGTTCTATATTTCTGCAATTCTTTCATTATGTTCAAATTGTAACCCAAAACTTGTATATTTATAACAATAGCTAGTCATAACATTGGTTCGAACTTGATTGTTTACACATGATAAACCTTCAGTCATTTATTGTTAATCTTAAATGGCTTGTCTTCCTCTAACTTCAAAATTAAACAATAACCTGAGTCATGAGCTTCCTTCACAACGAAAGGTCCCTCCCATTTGGCTGCGAACTTTGGTAGAGGAAGTCCCCTGATGTGCTTCACTGCCTCTTTTAATACGAGGTCTCCCTCCATGAACTTCCTTGGTCTCACCAAGTTGTCATATGCCCTGGAGAGTTGTTTCGTATATATTTGAAAGTGCTGCATCAAATTATCTCTGTGTTCATCCAACGCTTCCAACTATACGTGTCTACTATTAGGGAGCATGATACTTCGTAAGGCATAACGAGCAGAGGGAACTTCCAACTCTACTGGAAGGATTGCCTCAGCCCCATAAATAAGAGAGAACGACGTGTATCCTGTGGGTTTCCGATTGGTTGTTCGATAGGCCCATAAAACAGCTGGTATCTTGTCATCCCATGCCCCTGGAAATTCCTCCATCATCTTGGCCAAAATATTAACCAAGGTTTTGTTAGTTACTTCGGTCTGGCCATTTCCCTTTGGGTATGCCACCGTTGAGGTTTGATGAACAATGGAGTACTTGTCTGTGAGCATTGTTACATCGGAATTGACGAAGGGAGTCCCATTATCTGAAATAATAACCTTTGGGATCCCGAAATGGCAAATGATGTATTCTCTGATGAAGTTGCTCACCACCCCATTCGTTGCTCTTTTGAGTGGTATCGCTTCGGCCCATTTTGTAAAACACTTTGTTGCTACCAGTATCTATATCTTGCCTCGAATAAGAAGGGTGTATTGCCCCCACTAGGTCAAACGCCCAAGTATGAAATGGATAGGGTGTTGACAGAGAGTGTAAGTCTACCGATGGGGCATGGATCATATTTCCATGAAGTTGGCAAGCTTTGCATTTTCGAACGAACTCAGCAGAGTCTTTCTCCATCGTTGGCCAATAAAACCCAACGTCATCAACTGATCATACAACTTGGCCCCTCCTATGTGTTCTGGATCGTGCGCTTGTTTGAGGACCTCCGCTGCTTCTTCCTTCGTGATACAACGCAACGCAATGGCCTGTTGAAGTACCCCCTTTGATAAAGCTGCCCCTCCTGAACATAGAACCTTGGAGCCCTTCGCCTCAGACCCATTGCATCCATTTTCTCCATTGGGACAACCCCCTCATGAATGAAGTCTATGTAGGTCTGCCTCCAGTCCGTTTGAGCTTCAATGAAATGGCACTCAACTGCCTCGAAGAATAGCTGACACTTATCGCACTTCCGTTGCAGCTCTGCCGCATCTTGCTTCATTCTAGGCCAGAAATACCCCTCTCTTTGAATTCTCCTATATAGAGGTATCTCAGTCATTTTGCAGTGCTCCTCATGTGTTTTCCTCAATCTTTGCTCGGCTTCCTCTGGCTGACGTATCTTGATAACCATCCCCCAACATTTTTATAGTAAATATTCCCCTGGTTCGTAAAGTATTGTGCCAAATCTCTTAATCCCATAGCTCCTTCGCCAGACTCCAGTTGCTTCCTAATCTCTCCCCTCCAGTCCGCGTCCTCCTCTATTGGTAGTATTGACTGTACCACCAAAGGAGCTGTTCTTTATTGGATCACAACTATAGTCTCATCGTTCTTCGTGACCATTTTCTGGGTGATAGTGGCATAGGCGTCTGGATAGCGGTTCATCGTTCTGGGATGTCTTCTGATCTTGGTCCGATGGAACTGGTTGAGAAGCCTTTGAATGATTGTTCTATATGGCGCCAGGCTCATGTGTTTCAACGCATATTCTCCGTTTACTTGCTGAATTACTAAGTTCGAGTCACCCTTAATGCAGAGTGAACGAATTCCCCTTCGAAGAGCCTCTAGCAGCCCTAGTACCAACGCCTCGTATTCTGCTTCGTTATTGGAACAAGGAAAATCTAGCTTGTAGGAAAGGCAAATCTCTTCCATCCCTTTTGAAAGAATAACCCCTGCTCCCCCCTTCTTTTCCACTGAAGATCCATCGAACTTCATCGTCCAGTCCTCATCAGTTGTATCCAGGCAATTAGCCTGCAAATCATCTCTTGGAATGTCTTCTTTAGATGGCTTGAAGGTTCCTGAAGGGAAGATGGCCAACAGATCAGCGTACGCCTGGCTTCTAATTGTGCGAGGAACTACACACTTTAAGTCATATTCAGAGAGGATAAGGAACCATCTAGCTGCCCTGCCAATCAATATAGTCCTTGCAAGCAAATACTTAATTGGGTTGCATCTAGTTACAATATGAATTGTGAAAGACAGCATATAATGCCTAAGTTTTTGTGCTACAAAGACTAAGGCCAAACAATGCCTTTCTAAGCTACTATATCTAATCTCTGGCCCATGTATAATTCTGCTGAGGTAGTAAACCGGTCGTTCTTGCCCATCCACTTCTTATGCCAGTAGCGCTCCAACGGACCTCGTGGTAAACGTGAGGTATAGCTGCAACGGTACTCCTACCTGGGGAGGAACCATGACTTGCGGTGAAACGAGCAGTTTCTTCAACCTGACAAGAGACTCCTGGTGAACCTCCTCCCACCTGAATTTCATGTTTTTTCGTAATAGCTGCATCAGTGGGTGTGTTATTTCGGCCAATCCGAGCATAAATCTCCTAAGATAGGAGACTTTGCCAAGAAAACTCTTCAGCTCCTTCGCCGTCCTAGGAAATGGCATCTCTAATATCGCCCGCTGTTTATCCTGGTCCATCTGTACCCCTTGTCGATCAACCATGAAGCCTAGAAACTTCCCGCTTGTTACTCCGAAGACACACTTTAACGGGTTCATCCTCAATTTATACCTCCTGCACCGAGCAAACACCTTCCTTAAATCATTCAGATGGGACTCCTCCTTCTTCCATTTGATGACCAGGTCGTCCACGTAGAATTATACAAATTTGAGGAAGAAGTCATGAAAAATGGCCATCATTATCCTCTGGTACGTAGCTCCAGCGTTCTTGAGTCCAAACGACATCACCTTGTACATGAAGTTGCCCAACGGAGTTCTGAACGCCGTTTTCTCTGCATCAGAGGGGTCCATCTTGATCTGGTTGTATCCCACATACCCATCCATGAAGCTATACATCTCATGACCAGCCGTGGCATCTATCAAACTATCGATGGAGGGTAGGGCAAACTCATCCTTGGGGCAAGCCCTATTCAAGTCTCTGAAGTCTACGCAGATCTTTATTTGGTTTTTGTCTTTCTTCCCCACTGGCACAATGTTGGATAGCCATAGGGGATGTTGTATTGGCTTGATAAATCCTGCTACCAACAAGCATTGGAACTCTTCTTTAATCTTTAAGTCTAGTTTAGGCTTGTAAGTCCTCGTTTCCTACTTCACCGGAATGGCTGAAGGCATCACGTTCAGTTTGTGGCAACTCACCTCTTCATCCAGCCCTTCCATTTTAGTGTATTTCCATACAAAAACATCTATGAATTCCCGAATTAGTTTGACCAAGGCTTCTCGTTTACCTTTATCGAGATCTTTTGAGATAAAGATAGGCCTTGGATCTTCCCCTTCTCTTGCTAAGTTCAGCTGGTCTAACTCTTGTGCCTGGGGCCTTGGTCGATCCCCCATGTAGTATGGTTCTTCGGCGATATCTTCTATGAATTCTTGTATGTTGGAGTTATCTATCACCATACACTGCCCCCGTCGATTCACCAAAAAACACTCATATATCGGGTCAACCTCATCCTTAGTCTTTTCGGTCGTCCGTTCACACCATTATAAGCGGTACACTACTTTTCCCTCTTCAGTGACAATTTTCTTGCATTGCCTATTGGTAGCTATTGCCACGACCTTCCTCTTCTTCTCTCTGGAAGCCTCAATAATTCTTTTTTCCCAAAAAGTGACTTAACACGCTTTTCCGTTGGACCCATGCTCCATCGGGTCTGTTCTCGGCCTCATCTTGTCTTTGAGTTGCCTCAAGACCTTTTGGAGTCGAGGGACCACCTGATGGGCTTCTTCGGTTCTCACCCTTTCGCTACTTTCGCCCTCTTTATCCTGCTTATTTAAGGTCCCCATTCTCTCTCTAATTGATGGAACACATGCCCCCTTCATTCTCTTCGTCAGGACCCGTACATCCTCCTCGAGTTCTGTATAGAACGCCGCATCCACTAAGTGCGCTTCTTCGATAGAGAAAGCCCTCTTCGTAGCCCTGATGGTCACCTCCGTTCCCTTTACATTTGCCTTGGCACATTGATGATAATTCGAAGGAAGTAAGCCTTGGTTGTGCATCCATACTCTCCCTATTAGTAAGTGATAGGAAGTTGCACTTTCTATTAGATGGAACTTGATATGGGAACTCAGTTTTCCCATCGCAATCCCAACATTCACATACCCGATGGATTTGGAGGATTGATTGTCATATCCCGAAATTACCAAAGGCATGGGGACCAGCCTTTATTTTGGAATACCATCCACGTGAAAGGAGTTGATTGGCATAATATTTATGGAAGCACCCCCATCCATAAGGGTCCTTGCAAAGCTAATTCCGTTGACGCTAGCGGTGACATATAGAGGCCTGTTATGGGGGAACCTCATAGCTCTATCTGCAACGCTGAAGGTTACTTCTGATAGAAATTTCTTCACCAGCCTAGCCATGGGTCCCCTCCACCTTAACAAGGGGGCTGCGTTCCTTTTTGCAATGTCTAAAATCGCGTGAGTTATCTCCGTCCTGCTCTCCTTCGGGATCCCCACTTGATCGAAGAACTAAGTGAATTTTGGGGATTTTGAAATTGCACTACATTCTATGAATGGTTCTGTTTCCTCATCTTCAACGCTATACACGTCTTCCACGTCCCTAGCACTTGCTTCATCATAGGCTAAAACTACATTAGCCATTCCCGTGGTACAATGTTCCAGAGCTTCTTTGATCTCCTTCTGCTTCATCGTCAACCCTCCTCCTCTTTCTGCCTTCTAATTATAGGCCATCACCAAATTGGCCCCGTGTGCCGGAAGTGGGTTGTTGTTAATGTTCTGTGGGGGGATTTGCAATGTCCCCGCCTTCATGTACTTGTTGATGATTCTTCGCAGCGTGAAGCAGCTCCCGGTTGGATGATGGATCTTTCGATGAACCTGGTAGTACTTAGGATCCGCCTTTATTGTAGCATCAGGTTCTTCCATCGGGATTCCTTTTGGTTCATAAACCATTCCCCCTTGGACCATCGCGTTATAACAACTCACAGCCTCTTCTATCGTGCAGGGAAACGGTGGAGGGTTTTCTCTATCTTTCCCAAATTTTCTCTTGCTGTCCCTCCTTGGTGTCTTACCCCTATCTTCTCCTTCGGCATACCCTACCCGCGGGGGCTGAGACCTCCCCCCCGTGGGTTGCATTGGTTGCCTGAATATTATCGGCACTTCCACTGGATTGGGTCGTACCACCAAAGAGATGTTCCTTGCGGCTTTTAAGAACGCCGCAAAAGTCCCCTCGCGCATCTCGTTGATGAGATGACAGATTTATTCAGGAAGCAGTCCCTCAGCGCATATTTGTAATAACTTGGACTCTTTGGCCTCCTCCCTCACATCGAGGGACCTTTTCGTGAACCTTCGAACATAGGCCACCACTTCTTCCCCTAGTCTTTGCTTCTCCCTTCCCAGTTGGGTCAAGGTGAACTCATCATCTGCCAAAAAGAACTTTTGGACAAACAATACTTGCATCTCCTCCCTCGTAGAAATGCTGTTGGGAGCTAAGTGAGAGTACCAGGTGTATGCCTTCTCGGTTAGGGATTTGGAAAATTCCCTCAATCTAAGCTTCTTATCATTGCAATGTTCTCCCATGTGTTTAACAAACCGCTTAATGTGCTCCTTCGGGTTCCCACCTTTCCCTGTATATTTTTCGAAGATAGGGGGAACATAGTCCTTTGGTTAAGGATCATCATTGTACGCTTGAGGGTAGGGTGTTCAAAAGCCGTCACAAACCGAAGCCACCTCGCCGGTTGATTGCGAAGGAGCCCGCATGAACTTCAACATCTCCTTCTACATATCTTTTCTCATTATTTCCATAGGCGCGACCGCAGGGACCACCAGCAACGGGGCCATGGGTTGAGCGCCCGTTGTAACTGAAACGAATGTCACCGGTGGTACCGTTGAGGCTCCTGAGGTTCCCACTACTGGGCTCGTAACAAGGGGTACGCTTGTCGGGAGCGCTCCTGCAATGCCTGTAACTGGTGGGGCCGTTGGAGATACCCCTGGTGTTACGAAAGCATTAGCCTCCAATCCTCCCAGCATAGTTGAAGCTACTGGGGTTTGCAAAAACTCATAAAATTTTCTCATGAGGAGCGCCATCTGGGCGGTCCCCAACCCCGCGCTCATGGCAGGTTGTGCCGCTCCAGGAACGTCTGACATCGTTGGAACCGGCTGTACCTCTACTCGAGGAGCCCCATCCCTTAGGGACTCCTACTCCCTCGTGGCCTGTTCTTCATTACGCTGGATATCATCAAAGTTGAGTCTTCGAGTAGCATTATCTTGCGCCATACTCCCTAGCTAAGAGAATGCCTCCCCAGCGGAGTCGCCAAATGTAAGAGGGTACTTTAGATAAGATGGAGGCGTAACCCCTATTTGAATATAGTAAAGATAAGTTAATCCTGGCCAAAGCTTTGGATTAATGATAGGACACACGAACACAGACCCAATGAAGATAAACTCGGCTTAAACTCACGGAGCCCTCGTGTATAACTCAGGAAATAGTAATGAACCTTAGCAGTAACTTAGCTAGAGGGAGATAGAAGTAAGCACCCTAAATACATCTTGGTAGGCAGGTAAAAACACACCATATACCCTCAAGAATCTCTGTCAAGTATTAAAAGTTTTACAATAAATGACAATGGTGAGGGGATAAACCCTCTGGTTTGCAATAAATCTCTCTTTCTGATGTGTATCTCTAGTAATAACTCCAGGTTCTAAAAAAAGATCATCTCTCCTCAAAGGTGGTTGGGGTCCTTAAATAGCCCCCCTACACCACCCCCGAGGCAACTCAGTCATTAAAACTATGAAAGACATCCCTCATACTTTATGTCACAGCATTAAATGCCTGGTGTACTAGTTTCCTCCATGTCATAAACATTAAATGCCAAGACATACCTTTTGCCTAACCAGTGTGTGTCAGGGGGCTGTTGTCGCAGAGGTGGTTCACCAACTGCCTGACAGCCCCAAATACCACGGTGGTTTACTCAAGTGTATGTCTGACATTGTTTGGGATATCCAGTAACATCACCTACGGTAGATGTGACACTAAGTAGAAGGGCTATCTGGTTCATAACTCAACGCCCGATGGGACTCCAAGCTGCTCCGCTTGAGGTTCCACGGTCAGGGTTCTTCGGCGTTTTACCAGGTGTATTTAAGATGGTCAGGACAAGCCCCAATGGTTCCTTACTTCTTAATCCTCCAAATCAGGTCCCTCTAAAGTTCCCACGGTGAGGTCATTCGATAGAGCATGAAAGCTCTCCCAGGCCCTGCCAAGTCTGGTCTCTTGCAAGTACCGTTTGACCTCATACAAACTCTTTTGTTATTATCGTTACGTCATTACAACCGTTAAAGCTTACAGTCATCAATAATGAAAATACAATATGACTAATACAACAAGCTAAAATATAAGCTGCAGCGCCAAGCTACCTCGCTGAGTTGCCACGCTTGAGCTGCCTCGGTTGCTTAATCTTAAACACTATTGCTAATTGGGGATTTGTCCCTAATCTCAAGATTACCTTCAAGCCCCCTCTACATTTCATATACCCTCAGGAATCTCTGTCAAGTATTAAAAGCTTTACAATAAATGACAATGGTGAGGGGATAAACCCTCTGGTTTGCAATAAATCTCTCTTTCTGATGTGTATCTCTAGTAATAACTCCAGGGTTCTCAAAAAATATCCTCTATCCTCAAAGGTGGTTGGGGTCCTTAAATATCCCCCCCCCCCCCCCCCCCACACACACACACACCACCCCCGAGGCAACTCAGTCATTAAAACTATGAAAGACATCCCTCATACTTTATGTCATAGCATTAAATGCCTGGTGTACTAGTTGCCTCCACGTCATAATCATTAAATGCCAAGACATGGCTTTTGCCTAACCAGTGTGTGTCAGGGGGCTGTTGTCGCAGAGGTGGCTCACCAACTGCCTGACAGCCCTAAATACCATGGTGGTTTACTCAAGTGTATGTCTGACATTGTTTTGGCTGGCCAGTAACATCACCTACGGTAGATGTGACACTAAGTAGAAGGGCTATCTGGTTCATAACTCAACGCCCGATGGGACTCCAAGATGCTTCGCTTGAGGTTCCACGGTTAGGGTTCTTAGGCGTTTTACCAGGTGTATCTAATATGGTCAGGACAAGCCCCAACTGTGCCTTACTTCTTAATCCTCCAAACCAGGTCCCTCTAAAGTTCCCACGGCGAGGTCATTCGATAGAGCATGAAAGCTCTCCCAGGCCCTGCCAAGCCCGGTCTCTCGCAAGTAACGTTTGACCTCATACAAACTCTTTTGTTATTATCGTCACGTCATTACAACCGTTAAAGCTTACAGTCATCAATAATGAAAATACAATATGACTAATATAACAAGCTAAAATATGAGCTTCCGCGCGAAGCTGCCTTGCTGAGTTGCCACGCTTGAGCTGCCTCGGTTGCTTAATCTCAAACACTGTTGCTAATTGGGGATTTTTCCCTAATCTCAAGATTCCTTTCAAGCCCCCTCTACAGATGCTAAGAATGAGACAACTGTATATTCTATTTTAATTTGGTATGGGGATGGCCTCCCGGTATTTAATTAGGCGGGGTGTTACAGGTGGTATCAGAGCATCAGGTTCTAGTGTCCTTTAGGATCTGTACGGCTTATTGTGTTGTCAGCTTAGCGTTCTTTCATGTAGATGCCTATGAGTAGGATTATTGCTTTTATATTTACGCCTACGATCTTCAGCTATTTTGAGATATCAAATACTGATAGTGTTCTCTCGTTTCAGATGCCTCCTCGATGTGCACCTCAGCCCACCCCAGCTCAGGGTACGATGACTGCGGCCGAAGTTTCTACAATTGTCGCTCAGGCAGTCAATGCAGCTCTAGCTGCTATTCAGCAGGCTCCAGCACCGGCACCAGTTGTGCCACCCAAGCAAGGGAAAGTGTTTCCTACTGCATGGGAACGAGCGAGGGATGCTTTTCACAAAGCGCATCCACCTGAGTTTCAGGGAGGATAAGATGTTGTGACTTCTAGCCAATGGAAGAAAGATATCCAATGGCACTTGAGAATAATTGAATGCACTGAGGTTCAACTTCAAATACTATCCATATTTAAGCTAGTAGGGGCAGCCTTGCAATGGTGGGAAGCTACGACCACTATGAAGGAGAGGGACACAATGACTATCCAAGACTTTTGGATACGGTTTGATGGGAAGTATTTTCCTTCCGCCATCCAGACAAAGATGAGGCGGAAACTACTTGATTTGAAGCAGGGAGAGAAAATGGTGGCGGAATATGAGGAAGAAGTTACGAGATTAACTAATTTGGTACCAGCTGAAGTACCTACTGAGGAGAGGAGAATTCTAATGTTCACTGATGGGTTGAACTATAAGATTTGCCAACATTTATTGGGGAACCTTTCACTACGTACGTATGCAAATGTTCTTAATGCTGCAATGCTCCACTGCCAGGATAACCGCTTTCATAATCAGGGTGTCAAGCGGGGGTTTGGGTCAGGCCTGCAAGGCAAGACTACTGGGGGCAGTTCTAATGGTACTCAGTCAGGGCAGAGTCATCAGCGTCAGGGTGAGCAGGGTTCCCAGACAGGGGACTATGCTAAGCGTTTACGATCTGGAGATTCTCAATTTGAGGATAGAGGTATTGGGCAAGGACAACAGAGCCATCAGGGCCAGAGACAGGCTCATCAGGGCCAAGGGAAGGGAGGTAATGGCCAGCAGGTTCGGGGTCAACAGGGGCAAGGTGGTGGAAAGTTTATGGGAAAATGTTTCGTGTATGTCAAGTATGGCCATAAACGTCAAGATTTTCCTGAGAAAGACAAATTCCCTCAGCAACAACATGCTCGACAGGAGCAACAGGTACCAGTGTTTCCACCAGCTGCTCTTCCAGCTCTAGCTCCAGTGCTAGCACTACCTCCCATTCCAGCAGTACCCGCGCAGCAGGGTCAGTACGGGCATGTATATAACGTCCATCAGGCAGCAAATCAACAACCACCCACGAATGAGGGTATGTTTTCTATCTAAGGAATTTTGAGGCGTTCATTGAATTTTGTAGCGATTATTATTGTGTGGGCAAAAAGGTTGCTAAACTTAACCTATAACACTGTTATTTACGTAGACTCACCGAGGGGTGTGGGACACCTATATTTTACATGTTATCACGTGGGTTTGATTTTTATCATAGGATTACTTACCTTGGGCATGTCCGAGCATGATGTGACTATCGACATGCATTGACTTGTGGTATACGAGAGCGTATGTACTACTACTACCAGCATCTTGTCTTCTAGAGAAGATTATATGAGTAAACTCTATTTGAAATCAATAAAACTTAAATTTTTTTTAAATCGATAAACCTAAATTTTTATATACTATTGACTAAGGACCTGAGGAGTTTCGATGACCGACTACTTTAGGTAGTAGTGTATCGAGGGGGTTCCTTGTTTGGATTTCCCTTGCGAGACACCCCACGCATGAAACTAATAACCGTTGGGAGTCGAAATAAGTTAGGTCTTTGGGATATGAGCTTATAACCTTTGCGATAAATTTTATAATGAAAATGGTACGATAGGGTGTATGGGAGCCCTGGATGGTTGGATTATAGTAGTTTTCATAATTGTGACAAGGTAAGTAGTTGGAACTTCAGGATTTATTTGTTCAATATGTGAGGCTTATTTTTTCCCAAAGTTTGTCACGAGGATGGTATAGGGAAGATTGGGTAAAGTTTATATTCGATTCAGTTGGAACTATATGGTGAGGTTGGGCGTATAACATCAATAGGGATTTTTGATAATGTACTGTATGGGCGGTACGTCTTAGATTTCTTACGATGTGAGATTTATACTCGGAGTTGACCTTACCGGTATGACTTATATTCCTGAATTTCGGGACGAAATTCTGTTATAAGGGGGGAAGTATGCAATACCCCGTAATTTTAATGACTTTAAAATGGGTTATATTTTAAATTAATGGATTAATTGGATTTTACTATAAATTAATTCATTCGGGTTTTATCCGAATTGAGGATATTAAAATTGATAATTCTGAATATTACTTAAAGATATTTAGGTAATATATGAATGTGATGTCATTGTTATGACGGTGTGATATAATTTCGGTAATTTGGATTTTTAGTCAGACGCGGTATGGGACGTGTCGGGACTAATTTATTAAATTAAAAAGGAAATTTATTTTCTATCGACCTTATAGACATTTCGACTGCGTCGTTGCGTCCGGAAGGTTCGAAATAGTCAGAAAAGTCTATTTGGATGTTAATTTTGAGTCTCGGGTCATTTGGAAATGAATAGACAACCTAAAAGGGCATTTTGGTCATTTTTCAAGGGGTGAATAGTGATTTCGGATTTTTTTTCCTATTATATGTATTGGTAGATTAAGTGTACGTGGGTTATACATCTCCTCTTCACAAATTAGAGAAGTCATCTTCCTAGAGAGAGTGAAAGGGTGCTGGGTAAGAGAAGAGTTCACTTGGGAAGGAGAAGAACTAAGAACTTAGTGTCACCATCACCAACCACCACCGGAAGCTAATCGAAAAAGGGAGAACCACCTCAGATATACTACACCAAAGGATCAGACCTTCAGTAAAGGCAAGTTTTTTATAATGGCAATTTAAGTTTGTATATTGTCCATGTTAGAATAGTTATGGAAAAAGAAGATTATTCATGTTTGGAAGAAATAATGGAGTTATTAAATGGATTTATGGAAACTGAAATGATATAGGAATTAAACTCATGTTGTAGGTTGAAAATAATCCACGAAATAGTCATGAATATGTTGAAGAAATTATGATAACCATTGATGTGTTCTTGAAGATGATATGTAGATAATTTTCTGGAAATAAGGATATAAACATGCTTTTTAATCCAATCTCTTGATGATTCTAGGATGTTTAGATAATTAGAAATCATTTGTATATATTGATAAATCATGTAGTAAGTATTATAAGTCATTTTGGATGTTAATATGAAGGATAGAATGAATAAAAATGGTGAACCCCGTAGTTGCATAAATGTAGAAAATTGGGCTGTTACTGGAGGGATCGATCGATCGACCCCCTGACTTCGATCGATCGACCTCCCCAAAATTTCTATAGTTGCTTCATTTTAGATGTTGATCCTTATCCCAAACCTTTTGTGGATATTTGGTGATTATTATTTGTATATTATAGGACTTAGAAAATATCAGTGAGCCCTTGATAAGATTTGAATTAATTTAATTGGGAATTAATTGATTGGAATAATGATAATTAATTTAAAGGAATTTCGGTTGTTAGATTCATTTGTTGAATTCTAAATGGGGAAGTATTAGGATTAAAGATGGGACCATTAGGGGTAATTTAATATAACACCTAGGTATCCTTAAGTTTACAAGAGGGTTTAATCCTAAGTGAAAGAAGAAGTGTTTATAAGAGATTTGAAACCATCGGTTTTAACCCTAATGAAAGGGAGAGTTTAATTCGTAGTAATTCGCGAGATATAATGATATGGACTAGTAGGATATAAGTGACTTCTTACTGAATATATGTTGAGGAAAAACCTATTTGAACCGTGAGTATTGAGTGAGGCTTGGGAATACTTAAATTAAGAAGTAAAGTTATGACATTTTAATACGTGGAATTTAAAAGAGATATAATGCTACGTATGGGAATTATATAAGGGTAATGTGAGTACCTTGTTGATAGTATATTATAGGTATGATAATGCCTATTTGATTGATTAATGATTATGTGTATGACATACCTAGCTTACTTGCTATCGACGGGAGGTTTGCGCGTGAGGGCAGTCATATCCTGATGAATCCATGGGATCTTTGATTTGTCGCTCGAGAACATAGGTCTATGAAAGACTTATCGGGGAGTTGATAAGTCCGTTGACTATGGGTACGTAGGTATGTGGGTGACCCATGGGTATGAGAACTATGTTCGCCTCCAATGATTGTGTTGTTGTTTATGGTTCGAGGTATCCTCACCGAACCTTTTGTCTCCTATTCGGCGACCAGCGATATTGGGACATGATAGCAGAGTAATGCATTGCACCGCAGCTATGACTTGGGTGCCATAATTATATATATATATATATATATATATAATGGATTAAATGATTGAATGGTTATATTGTGGTTAAATCATTTACTGTGTGATAATTGTAGATAACGGTAAATAGAGAAAGATAATGGAATTAAGTTAATGAATGTTTATTGAAAAGCTTAATTCATATTAATGAGAAATGATTCATGTTAATGAGAAACTATGAGATATGTAAATGAATAATAATGTGACGTGTGGTATGGGACATACGGGGATTATGATATGGGAATGGAATTTTAATATGGAGACTAGTAAAGAGAAACCATTAACTATGAAGTTAATAGGAAACGTTAAGTGTGCACTCTAGTTGAGGGGTGAGAATGGCAAGTGAGATTTGGATACACATAATAAATTCTTTATTGCACTTCTTAAATACTTGTTGTTTTAAAAATCATTTACACAATCGGGCTCTGACCCGGTTCCTTGCATATTTTCTCTTATATTGTATCTTCTATATCAGGTGTCCAGCAGCAGGGACGCCAACCTTAGCGGATTATGACAGGCTATGGATTTATGGAGTTTTGCTTAGACTCCTATCATCTTTTTGATTCACAGTATTCTTAGTTAGGGCATGTCGCCCAAAGGATTCAGCTATCTTTTTCTATCGGGGTCAAATACTGTTGTATTCGTGTCTTTTTAATACATTTGATATTGTTGGGATTATTGTAATGGGTTTATATTATTTCGGAATGTTTATTCTAATTGCATTTAAATTCTTTTGTGTTATCTATTTGGTTATCAGTGTTGTAGAATAAAATGTGTTGTGTTATTCTTAAACTGGAAATGGATTTTGTGGAATTAAAATTTGGAAAGTTTTTAACACCAGCTTAATTGAGTATTGGGTGAGTTGTATATGTTTTCGACAGTGATGCTAAGAATGAGCCAACTGTATATTCCGTTTTAATTTGGTATGGGGCTGGCCTCCCGATATTTAATTAGGCAGGGTGTTACAAGAGCCCGATGTGTTTAAAATATTTAGCAAGTATTTAAAACTGTAATGAAGCAAGTATTATGTGCATATTAGATATTGGACTCTCACATGAGATTCTCACCTCTCATCTATTGTGAACACCTAACGTACATATAACCCTCACTAGCTAAGCTACCGGGACTAACTAGTCCGAAATAGTAAAATCACCATCTACGTTCTTCAGTAGTATACCCGTATCATCCATACGATACGTTAGGTTTATCTCGCATAACTAAAAGTTCCATTATTCACCGTTCGAATGGTTAATCTTTTACCCACTAAGATTATTTTATTTCTCATTTATACAATATCTATTAATTTCACAAAGTAGAATGTTCCCCAGTATCTTCATATATATATAGTCACATCATCCCTATATATATATATATATATGAACTTGTGAATATTTCTACTGTGTGAACTAGTAGATATGGAAATAATAATAAATGATAACCTAAAGGTGCGGGATTAGTATATATATATATATAGTCATATCATCCCTATACATATATATACAAATCCTGTACCCCCGGGCTAAGACCCATTAGTATACCTAACCATAATAATCCTACACCCTTGGGCTAACACCCATTGGCGCACTTAACAATAAGATTCTTGTACCCCTGGATTATCACCCCTTAGTACACTTAACAATCAGGTTATCACTCATTACTACACTTAACAATAATATCCTTCTACCCTCGGGTTATCACCCATTAGTACAGTTAATAATAAAATTCCTGTACCCTCGAGTTATCACTCATTAGTGCGCCTAGCAATAAGATTCTTGCACCCCCGGGTTATCAGCCATTAGTGAACTTAACCATAATATCACATAATAGGCATACACACATCCTATTAGAATTCAGAGGTATTTTCCCAACCTAATTAAATACTTATCATACGTATTTCATTCTCATCACTACGTATAGTATAAATATTTAGATTACTATCTCTCTCGTAAATTCCATGGTATATTCTCTATACCGAATTCATTAAAGTATTAATTCTCACATACTTTCCCGAAATTCTATCCTATATAAATTTACTATCTGGCAGTTTATCTCACTCTAGTAAACTTAAAATTCCAAAACTGGGCCCTAAGAAAAATACCCAGAAATTTACCACGTTGCTCAAACCAGATGGCAATGTCGTTTGAATGACTACCACGTGTCGCTTGAGCGACTTCGTGCGAGATGTCAATCTCGTTTGAATGACTACGCGCGACATCGCACGACGTGCACTGTTTTGTCTTCTTCCCCAGAATATTGCGTTTTCCACCATTAACACCTCTGAAACCTCTATTGTTCAATCCCAAACACCCAAACAGCAAATCTAATTGATGTCCTAACATATCTAAATGATTTCTAACAACCTAGAATCATAAAATCCTCACCATACATCAATTAAATACGAAATCCCCAAATTTATTTAACAAGAACCCTAGTTCTTAAATTAAGAGCATAACTCCAAATTAAACCCAGATTTGTTAGTGAAAAATTATTATCAATTCGTGAATGTAATCCTATCTACATGAAGGGATTTAATCTCTTGAAATTTCGGTTCCAATATACAAATCATAACATCAATTTTCATCATAATTAATGGGTTATCACCTACTCTAACATGAACACAATTATTACTAAAGCACACAAGTAATAAACACTTCCTTAAATCGATGGTTTGATCCTTTGGTGATGTTAGTATAGACGCGTTCCTCTCTTCGCGATCTACACGTTGGTGGAATTTCCAGTGTAAAGGCTTAAGCCTTTCTCTAAGAACACCTATGGAGCCCTTATTCTCCCTCTTAGGTTTTCCCTCTTTCTCACTTAGGTTTAGAATCTGATAGGTAATGTCTTACCCACTTACCTTTCTTATTTAATTACTGATTTTTGTCATTAATTAAACCCCTAAAAATCCAAATTATAAAACTACACCTACGGGGTGTCGGTTTGGCCTAAAATATCCCAGAATCCAAATAAAATACCTGGGTAGAGTTTTCTGACTATCTCGACCCTCTCGAACTCAACGGCACACTCAAAATTACCATATGAGTTACTTAAAAATAACTTACCTTATATTCCATTCAATTAGTCCCGACATGACTCACACGCGTGTCCCAACTTAATATACCAAACTACCGTATATTTCACTCTCGGAAATTTATCAAATTTGCATAATTACATATTATGTATACACACATTAATATTCAATTATTATCAACAATAAGTATTAACCCTTATCATGCTAGTTAATAATTATTTCAATCCGGATTAATAAAAATTAATTTCATGCATTTTAATTTAATTAATCCAACAACAATAATTAATCACATACTTATTCCCACAATAATATTAAATCACATAATTATTTAAATCATAAAAAATACAGGGTGTTACACTAAACATAACATGTTTAGCTCCCCCCGTACCGCCCATATAGTACGCCACAGTATACCCTTAATTCTCATTAAGACCACAATATACATAATTCATCTTTAGATATAAGCTATCTAACTTTACTACTATCACTCACTAAGTATATTATCTCATAATTAAAGCACTTTTAGATATACACTACCTATCCTTCTTACATTACACACAAGTAGGATAAATCACCCAAGTATATATATATATATATATATGTGTGTGTGTGTGTGTGGGTGGGTGGGTGGGTGGGTGGGTGTGTGTGGGTGGGTGGGTGTCACACTATGTACATATAAACATAGCATATCTCGAACTAGACACCGCGATGCACACTCGCATACTCTACTATCAAGTCCATGTACCTCTCATATCAAATCAAGGACTAATGGTTCGGCATGTCTTCTTGAACCCAAAATCAAACAATACACAATGGAGGCGAACATAGTCCTGAGCCTTTTCGCTACGCACATACCTAACGTAGCCAAATGACATGCCAATCCCACTAATACACATCACATAGTGAGCCTCCCTAAGTACTATGTTCTGGGGAACAAATCCAGACCTCGCAGGAATCACCAAGGTGGGATCGCCCTATGCGCGGGAACATCGGTGATAGCAAGACGCGTAGGTATGTTCACATACACAAAAGCATATAATAGGCATACACACAACCTAATCCATATGTCACATATAGGCATACACACTACCCATAAATATAATCTATATATGTATACACTCAACCCATAAATATAATCCCTATAGGTATACACTCAACCTATAAATATAATTCGTATAGGTATACACTCAACCTATAAATATCATACGTACAGGTATACACTCAACCTATAAATATAATCTGTATAGGTATCCACTCAAGCAATAAATATCACTCGTACGTAATATATCTCTCGAATACTCAATGTACTAATCATTATACGAATATAACTCTCTATCGCATTTTCTCGAGTATTATTCTCTACCGGAAGGGCCCTACTTACCCCTTGATTAAATATCAGTAGCTAATACACCCCTACACTACTGGTCGGGATCATAGGTTCACTAATCTCTCTGTGATCCTTTCCCATTCTCTCGAGTTCACTCGCATTACAAATTGTGCCCGATTAGCCTTAGCTTTAATTCTTCTCACTTAAGCCTAAGCTCCAACCCTACCATTAGCGTACTGGTAATCAAAATATCTCTCACTATATTTTAAAGGCATCCCAAAAGTCCACCTGAGAATTTCACACAAGTTCTAGGCTTAAAAAGATAAAACTCCAAAAATCTAGGAATTCAAATCGATCCACTTTCCGAATCGATTCGCCCTTGGGCCGAATCGATTCGAAAAGTGTCATTTGTCTTCTTCATTACGTTTTTGCGATTTTGGCACCATTCCTACTTTTTCAATTCTTAATGAAACTTAACTAAATTTCAAACCAACATTCTCAACATCATATAAGTGTAGATGAATGATTTCCAACATAAATTTAACATTAAATCATCACGGATTCAATCCAAGAACATTTTTTTAAAATCTTTAAAACCCTAGTTTTCATTATTCTTCATCTATTTGAATTAAAACTCCGATTTCTCTGATTATTATCAGCACATATATCTGATTTCGTATTACTCACATACATAGGTTCAATCTACATGAAATCCTACCCAAGATCATGTGTTTAAACCATTAATTTTCCAAGAACCTCATTTAAAATCATCAAATAATAAACCTTACACTACATGGGTATTATAACCTTTTATAAATAAGCAAGTGTGGGTACACGGATTTAGAATAACGGGCTTGGACGAGTAGCCCAATTGAAGCGGCCCACATTTGCTTGTTAATAAAAGGTTATAATACCCATGTAGTGTAAGGTAGAATAACGGGCCTGGACGAGTAGTCCAATTGAAGCGGCCCAAAGTCCAAACCCTTCATATCTTAATATCAATTCGGTTATGACTGAGTCTTCTCCCATGTTCACGTAAAGAGGTATTCCAGGAGAAGATGGAAAATGTGGGGGAGTCCAACACCCCCACTCCCTGAAAATAAACATGTATATAATAAACCCTAGGTCTGGGGCATAAGACACGCACTGTATTCTCTATAATCGCTCCCCGGAGTATATAAAAATAATATTGACTGCATCACCGTGGACGTAGGCATTCTTGTTGAACCACGTACATCTCCTGTTGTGTGATTGGCATTTTATGTTTCTTCCTTTACTTGGTGATTGTGCTTCTCTTATCTATTTGTGTTGAATAATAATTGTCACCACAATTGGCGCCGTCTGTGGGAACGTTTATCTTCCATGAGAAAGCCCACACCAACAAAGAAGTCTGAAATGTCTGGTCACAGTAGTAATGCTCCTCAGGCAGGAGATATCCAAAAACAACCTGCTCCTCACAGGATCAGATCTAAAGTTCGGCGTTCAGATCAGAGGGCTCGCCTAGAAAGGCCAGCCTTAGAAGAAAGCCAAGGACCAGCGAGGTCCACACAAATATCCAGGTTGATTGATGCTTATGAGGCAAGGCTCCAAGAGAAAAGAGAGTCTCCTCGCAGGCACGAAGCTGAGAATGCTCGCCTCAAAATAAGGTTAGAAAGAATGGAAGTAGAGCTCCATCGTGGCACCAGGAGACGTCCATACCGTACCCCTATCCCTCAGGCGAGCAAGTCTCGCAGCCGAGGAAGGAGCCCTAGACGCGAGTCCCAGAAAGCCAAGGGAAACGAGTCAGAGGATGACCTACTCGAGTAACTGCGACTAGCTTGCAATTGCAGGAGCCCAGATCACAACAACGAGAATATACGAAGTCTGGTCCGAAGGGAGATGGACCAACACCCTGTGCATCGTGGTACCAGATCAACTCGAGAACTCGCTAGGCGAGCTCTCAAAACTCATATGAAATCACCTTTCTCAAGGAGATAGAAGCAGAGGAAGCCCCCAAGAAATTTTCTATCCCAAGATTCAAGATTTATGATGGTAAAACTGATTCCATTGATCACGTGAGGCAGTATAGGCAAGCCATGACCATCTGGAACCATCGAGACACACTGATGTGCTGAATTTTTCCCTCGAGCCTGTATGACGTGGCACAAAAATGGTTCGAAAGGCTCCCCCACAAGTCCATCAAAAGCTTCAAGTCCCTGGCCAAACTCTTTATGGACCGCTTCATTACTAGTAGCTCCCATCCCAAAAGTATGGATGCTTTGCTAACAATGAAAAAGACGCCTCAAGAGACCCTCCAAGACTACGCGAAGAGGTACTGGGAGTTATTCAACGAGGTCGAGGACTGCTCGGAGCAAGTGGCAGTGGCCTCTTTCAAAATTGGGCTACCCACCTATTCCCTTCTGTACCAGTCCCTGACAAAGAAAGAGGCCATGACAATCGATGACCTGATGGCTCGCATAGAGAAATATGCCAAGGTGGAGGATGTGACCCACCTCAGCATAGGGGAAAATGGTCGAAATAAGCTCGCTGCCAAGGGCAGTGACAAAACTAAAAACCAGAAGAAAGGAGGAAAGAATGGGGCAAAAATGGCTCCAAGAATGGAGGCAGCAACGACGTAGCGAAAGCATTTCAGGCGATCAACACCGTCTTCAGAGAACCAATCTACAAAATTCTCGTAAAAATTAAACACGAGCCATTTATTAAGTGGCCCAGGAAGATGGGAGGAGATCCCTCAAAAATAAACAACGCGCTGAGATGCACTTTTCACAAAGAAGGAGGATATAAAACTGAGAATTGTAAGGCTCTTAAGTCCCACCTCGAAAAGCTGGCCCAGTCCGGGCATCTGAACGAATTCGTGGACAAAAAGGAAGAGAAAGTTGCTGCCCATAGAGAAGAAAGGCTTGATAACGTACTCGAAGACGACGCCGGCCATGAATTCATAGTAATTCATGGGGCATCTGACGTAAAGTAGATTCAAGGAAATTCAGCTCGAATGGAGGTAAAAAAGCTTACAGCGATGATGTAAGCTTTTCAGATCGATCCAGCAAAGATGCATTCAGGAAAGTGTCGACGAGCAGATAACATCGACTGTAGTAAGCATATCGTATTCACAAATGAAGATCTGGTAGGAGTGAGAACCCCACATCATGATGCTTTGATCATTACTCTCATGATAG
Source organism: Sambucus nigra (assembly GCA_949130495.1). Classification (NCBI taxonomy): domain Eukaryota; kingdom Viridiplantae; phylum Streptophyta; class Magnoliopsida; order Dipsacales; family Adoxaceae; genus Sambucus; species Sambucus nigra. The sequence continues at coordinate 610,271,754 of OX422215.1, read as the reverse complement.
CTAACTATGACATCGACAAGTTGCTCGTCGACTAAGGAAGCTCGTCCGAGGTAATGTATCTCGACCTATTCAAAAAATTGAAGTTAAACATCGCCGACCTAAAGGAAGCTACTTTCCCTTTAGTTAGATTCGCTGGAAAAGTGACTATGCCCTTGGGAAAGATCATGCTGCCAGTAAGGGCTGAAAATATCTCTAAAATGATTGAGTTTCTGGTGGTTGACATTGACTCGCCATACCAGGCTATCCTCGGCAGAGGATGGCTGCACGCAATGAAGTTAGTCTCCTCGACCTACCACCAGAAGCTCAAATATGTGACCGAACGAGGAGTAATTGAGATCCATGGCGATCAAGCGATGGCGAGAAGGTGCTTTATTGCATTCATCCGCCCAAGACCAGAGAAGAAGGCCGACAGGCCCAACAAGAAAGTTGAGGAACAAGAAGGTCTGCCACCTTTGAAATAGCAGTTAAAGTACGAAAGACCCAGAGTAGAGGAGACCAGGCTCCTACCCTCTGAATGGGTCTTCGAGAACATGTAAGAGGTTACAGTTAGAGGTAGCAACAAGGACAGGGTTTTCTTGATTGGAGCTTCTCTCACAGATCAGGAACAGAAGGAGTTGACGACTCTGCTGAGAAGAAAATGTAGACATTTTCGTATGGGAACCATACGAGCTACCTGGGATTGATCCTAGTGTGGTTTGTCATCAGCTACATGTCAACCCCACCTTCAAACCGATCACGCAGAAAGCACGGCGAACCGGGCCTGAGAAGGCAAAGGCCGTGGAAAAAGAAGTTAAAAAACTGCTGGATGCAGGATCCATTCGGGAAGTCAAATTCCCTAAATAGTTATCTAACCCAGTAGTAGTCCCAAAGAATAATGGAAAATGGAGCGTCTTTATCGACTTCACTGACCCTAACAGAGAATGCCCTAAGGACAGTTTCCATCTCCCAAAAATCTACCAGTTAGTGGATGCCACAGCAGCCCACGAAAGGATGAGTTTTCTGGACGCATACTTGGGATATCATCAGATCCCTCTGTATGCTCCAGACCAGGATAAGAAAACATTCATCACCACCATTGGATTATTCTGTTACAAGGTAATTCCCTTCGGGCTCAAAAATACAGGGGCAACCTACCAGTGGCTGGTCACCAAGATGTTCAAAAATCAAATGGGAGACACTATGGAAGTTTACATGGACGATATGCTCATCAAAAGCAAGAAGAAAGAAGACCATCTCTCATACTTATCAAGAACCTTCGAAATCCTCAGGAAGTACCGAATGAAACTTAACGTGAGCAAGTGTTCTTTCGGTGTCCAGTCAGGAAATTTTTTTGGATACTTGGTTAGTAAGAGAGGCATCGAGGCTAATCTAGACCAGATCGATGCCGTAAACAGGGTACAACCTCCTCGCACAATCCGTGACATATAGAAGCTTACCAGCATGCTCGCTGCCTTGAATCATTTTATCTCAAAGTCCTCCGAGAAGTGCAAACCGTTCTTCCATCTCCTAAAGGGAAACAAAATAGTAGAATCGAATCAAGATTGCTCGCGGGCATTGGACGAGCTCAAAACTTACCTTAGCTCCCCACCACTGCTCGTCGTACCACAGGAAACAGATTCCTTGTACTTATAACTCACCGTTTCCAACCACACTGCCAGTTCTGCATTGATGTACGAAAAAGCAGGAATCCAGCACCCCGTTTATTACGCGAGCAAGACCTTATTAGAGGCCGAGCAGCGGTACCTACCGCTAAAGAAGCTCACCTTTGCACTTGTAGTGGCTTCGAGGAAGTTAAAGCACTACTTTGAAGCTCACACTATCATCGTCCTTACGTCACACCCCCTTAAAAAATCCTTAGGAAAGCAGATTTGTCGGGAAGACTATCTAAATGGTCAGTCGAGCTCGGGCAATTTAACATCCAATTTCAACTAAGGAACGCAATCAAAGGGCAAATCCTTACTGATTTCATAGCAGAATTCATAGGTGAGCAGCCTCTCGACCAACTTCAACCCGTGGAGCAAAAGAAGAGTCACACGATAGGGGAAATCTGGAAATTGTTTGTTGATGGAGCCTCCAATTCAAAGGGGGCAGGAGTAGGCATCATGCTTATCACTCCGGGAAATGCAATCCTCGAGCAGGGAATTAGTCTTGGATTTAAAGCCTCCAACAATGAAGCAGAATATGAGGCCCTGATATCCGGCCTCCAGAAGGCACACGCTTTGGGGGCAAAGCAGTTGCAGGTGTTCGGCGACTCACAACTAGTCTCCAATCAGATAAGGGGAGACTACAATGCGAAAGATGAAATAATGGCAGCCTACCTCGCCTTGGCAAAAGGGTTATTGGCTAACTTTGAGGAAGTCAATGTCCAGCAGTTTCCCAGAGGACAGAACATCCATGTTGGCGCCCTAGTAGCCCTGAGTTCGGCAATCGATTCTGACTTAAAAAGGACAATATCTATCGATTTCCTTGCTCATATGAGCATTAACCATAATAATGAGCTACCAAGTATGGAGAAAGTGCTCCAAATTGAGTCAGCACCCAGCTGGATGGATCCTCTAAGGGACTATTTGAAGGATGGCGCACTTCCAGATGATAAGAAGACCGCTCACCAGATAAGAGTCAAAGCTGCTCGCTTTCACTTATCTCCTGAAGGCAAGCTGTATAAAAGATCATTTTTCGGTCCCTACCTCCAATGTGTTCACCCAAGGAATGTCGAACAAATATTACATGAACTCCATGAGGGGATCTATGGAGGACATATTAGTGGAAGGTCATTGTCTTTTCGAGCAATGAAGGAAGGCTATTGGTGGCCATATATGCAAAGAGACTCTGCGGTGTACGTTCGCAAATGCAAAAAATGCCAACTTCATGCTCCCATGGTCCGTCAACCCGCCAGTGATCTAAAATCACTTTCAAGCCAAATGGCCATTCGCCCAATGGGGAATGGACATCGTAGGACCTCTTCCTACCGCTGCTGGCAATCGTAAGTACCTACTGGTCGCGACTGACTGCTTCACTAAATGGATCGAAGTGGAGCCACTAGCGAACATCCGAGACGTGGATATGATAAGGTTCATATGAAAAAATATAATAACCCGTTTTGTGATCCATAGAACCATCATCACTGACAATGGGACGCAGTTCGAGAGCGGCTCCTTTAAGAATTTATGTAATGACCACGGAATCAGACACCATTTCAGCTCGGTGGCCTATCCTCAGAGTAATGTCCAAGCCGAGGCTTCCAATAAAATGGTGGTCGATGGGCTAAATAAACGATTAGAACGAGCCAAAGGCACATGGGTAAATGAACTACCGCATATTCTGTGGGCCTACCGTACTACCCCACGTTGAGCAACAGTGGAAACCCCATTCTCACTAACATACGGAATGGAAGCAGTCATCCTATTGAAAGCAGGCTTACCCACCATGAGATCCACTCTTATCGACCAGGGCTAGAATGACGTAGCATTGCTTGCTGAACTTGACCTAGCTGACAAACGCCGAGAGCTAGCCTTGGTGAAATTGGCGAGCTATCAGCAACAGCTCATAAAACACTATAACAAGAAGGTCAAACCGAGGGCGTTCCGAGTTGGGGACTACGTCCTAAGGAAAGTCCTGAGCAGCGCAGTAAAACCATCAGATGGCAAGTTAGGGCCAAACTGGGAAGGACCATTCAAGATAACAAGAGATGATCTGCGAGGAGCCTATCACTTAGAAACGCTGGAGGGCAGAGAGATACCTCGAGCATAGAATTTTGTTAATCTTAAGAAATTATATTTCTAGATTCTTCTTTTGCATTGTACTTATGAGAATGGAAACTCATTTCCTTATCATTAATAAAAGTTGTTTGGCATTTGCATTATACGAAGTGTCAATTAACTAGTACATGAACTCCGTAACTCACACACCCTTTCTAAGTGACAGGCATATTAATCATTAAGCTATAGCAGGGAAATCACTCTCCTCAGGTTTTCGTTATGAAACACGAAAAATCTCTTAGAATTGCCCTTGGCAATATATAAAGCCCTACAGGATATCCTTAGACAATATGGCCAGTTCAAAATTGGTTGCCAAACAATGTTTGGTTAATAAAATCCTGATCGGATGAAGCATCCAACACCAAGTGTGTCCTCGCCAATTGCCCCACTTAGGCCTAAGGAAGTGTGATGACATGACCTAAAAGGTAAAGTGGGGGAAAATGGTATTTTATAAGCATACTGGAATGGAAGGATAATTACTCGACAATACAAACTTACAAATCTAGTCGGCCAAGAGAGGCCCAAGGTTATTAAGCAAAATCTGAGAAAGGTGGAAAATATAAAATGCTTGTTGAGTCGGCAAATTCTCCCAGAACATAAACTTTATATTACTTAATCACATTTACAGCAAATACAACCCATGTTTAGTTGGCAAGTTCACCCAAAACATCTACATTACATTACTTCATTACAAAATATACAGAGCTACTACTGGAAAAATCTTAATGAGGGTGAGGCCTCTAAATAAGATAATCAGCCACTTGGGTTCTTCGACCGTCATTGGGATAGGGAACTAGCTCCTCCTCGACTTCATTCGCATCCGACTCCAATAGTTGTCGAGGGATGGCATCAATAGGGATCCACTGATCATCTCTACGCAAGGGATTAAGCAGTAGAGTAGAAGGAGAGATCTCATGACGATACCAAAGCATCGAGTTCCTTAGGACTTGCAGCTCCTTCAAGGCACTCAACCATCCCTTGATAAAGGCGAGCTCTTTAAACTCTATTAGCCTCTTTGGAGCATCCAACCAACCTTGGTCATAACCATCGGCCCATACTCGCAGAGGTCCTCTCTTAAACAGATGCCTCAGCCGAGTGACATCCCTTTGAAACCCAGCAGCAATCACATACACTCGTTGGACATCACCTTGGAGCTCTTCCATTTCCCTAGCTAAACTTCTTGCGTTTAAACCAGCTCGCAGGACAGTCGACAGGGTAGGGCCTCGCAGCACCGGAGGAACATCGCTCGGGAAAATTCCATCTCGCGATGAGGAGGAACCTCATAATACTGCAAGAGCGATGCTCGACGCATGCTCCCTAAGTCGCGAGACCTCTCTCCTCAAAGCCTCATTCTCTTGCTGAAGAATTTCCCCAACCTGGTTGATCTCAGAAGCATCTAGAAGCTTTGCTCTCAGTGTATTCACCTCTTCTTGGACTGAGGCACCAACTTCTTCCATCTTTTGGAGCCTATCTTTCAGTTTAACAACGAGCTCAGTTTGCTCTATGAAACGCTTGTTCCTCAATCGCAGTGATTTGAATCCTCACAAAGGTATGAAGAACTTCAGAGCTTACATCAGGACCCAATATTCTCCCTAATTGAGAAGTGGCTGGTATATAATCATCAACATTAATCAACTATAAGAAATAGTTTAGCAATGAAAGATAGAATTATTCACTACACTAAAGGAAAAAGTTTTTTCATTTCATTCATACCAAGAAAATCAGAATACATTGAAGAAGCAGAAAGGGAAATTATAAATAAAAATACAAGTGTAACCCTAAGGGTAAATTATCTAGTGACCTCAGGCTACCCAGAAGAAGCTAGCTGCTTTCCCTTATCAGCAGCAGTAGAAGCACCTTCCTCAGCAGGGATAACCTTCGTCGCCTGAGCAGAGAGGGTATCAACAGGAATTGTCTGGGAGGCAGGGTTAACTCCTTCAATGGCTGGGGCAAGGTCTTCATCCATAATTGGCCTCGGGCCTAGATCGTTCTCGTCAAATAGAGGAAAAGCAACATCCACACCAGCAGCTAGAAGGGCCTTGTTCCAGCCCTTTTGGAAGTTCAGACGGTTGATGTAGCCTATCTGAACCTCAGCGTCTTCATACGCAGCAGCCCACCCGGAATTGTATAAGTCCTCCTTAACAGTGGCTGATTGGGACTCTTTTTCCTTTAGCTGCTCGATCAGCGCCTTGTTCTCCTCCATAACAGCCAGCTTGCTCAAGCAGACCAGGTCATAGGGTTACCGCAGTTCATTCAGTTCCTTAATTGCCGCTTTACTCTCTCGATTGGCATTAACTAGAGCTAGGTCGGATGACGATCGAGCAGCATCAGCGGCCTTCAAACTATCTTCCAGCTCTGTACCCCTCACTTTTAAGGCAGCATTCTGCTGCTCTAACTCGCCGTTCTTACTCACCAGCTCATCGCGAGAACGATAGAGCACAGCAAAGTCGGTCACAAACTGCAAATAAAATAAGATATTAGAAAAAAGAAACAACCAAAACTTGTCAAACATTAGAAGAGAGAAATGGTCTTACCAAGGCTAGCCTCTGACTAGCTTGCAAGGCCAACTAATTGGACCCCGTCGCCCTTTGGCGATATGCAGGAAGGACTGCCCTCTCGAGCAGTGCAGGGGCCAGTTGTGACAACCCGCTCAAAATAATAACGGGTGGCCAGCCCTATACTACATTAAATTAGGTATCTCGGATGGCACAGTCTCAACATCAACTGACAATACTAAATAATATAAGGCTAACTACCCGAAATCATTAAAAGTGGATTGTCAAAAATTTAAAAATTTTATTTAACACCGAGTAAAACCAACCATACAACAAACAAGCCACAATACTACATCTAACTATGATGAGTTATATGTGAAAACTTCAATAATATGAAAGAGTACAATATAATGTACAATAAAATCTCAACAATGAAATACCCGAATATGCTGTCGGGTAACAGACAATACAATGATCTGGGAGATAAAATATAGAAGTGTTAATCTACAACACATTGAGTATAAACCTGATATACAAACTGAATCCTAATATAGATATACAAAGATAGGAATCGACTAAAGCAAAGTGCTGTAACAGTCCGCTACTGCCACAGCTCCACGAATACACTGGATGGATGAACATCAATGGCGTCCTTACTGAGGAACACCTAAAGTAATACAATATATACACATAGAGGGAGAAAATATAAACGGGTCAGAGACCGAGTTGAAAACATTTTATAGCAAGTGCATTAAAATGCATAATAATTATAAATGCATTATTACATGATTAAGGAGGAATCAAACTCTCCATAATAATTTCCCTCACCTCTCAACTAAAGCGCACAACTAAACGTATGCACGTGATCTCCAAATGTATGCCAAATTCTAATTAGGCAAAAGAATCTAACTTAAACCCAATTGAGATCTTTAATTAAAACCATCTAACCTATATCCCAATCTACACTTATCTATTTTCTTTAAATCATATACTTTAGCTTTAATGTTACAGTTCTCTTTATATTTGTTCATTTATTGAACATATAAAGTTGCATAATCATCCTCATAACCACATCATCACAATACATCAACATTCTTTTTCACTAGAATTTCATATATTCTAGTTATGCCCTCATTTGGAATGTAAACATATATATATATATGAGTTATTAGCATCTAAGTGCTAAGGACTAAACTTCTCCCGATTCTCAATACGGCACTGCATTTCGTGCATGGGACGTCTCGCCGAGGCGAAATCCAAACAAGGAACCCCCCCGTTACACTTCTCCTAATAGTATTGATCCTTGAGATTCATTATGCCCTCAATTCATGATGCATGTAACCCAAATTATTATTACTCAATTTTAATTAATTAATATTCCCAATTCTCAACAGTACACGGCATTTCATGCGTGGGACGTCTCGCCGAAGCGAAATTCAAACAAGGAACCCCCCGTTACACTACTCCTGGCACTGTCGATTGTCGGGATAGGTGATATATATATATAAATATGAGCATTAAGGACTAACTTCTCCCCAATTTCCAACATTACACCGGGGTTCGTGCGTGGGACATCTCGCCTAAGCGAAATCCAAATAAGGAACCCCCCTGATACACTAATCCTGACAATGTTAGTCGTTGAGGTCCATTATGCCCTCTATACCCAAGTCCAAGCACAATCAACAATATAATAACCATCCAACCGAGCTATAACTCGAGGAGGCAGGCTCACATGCTATCATCTTCCAGTTGCCCATACCTCCTAGCAAACTGGGGCCACCTGGTGGGGTTCAACTACACCCACCTCGTGATCAACTCACGCACACAACGTCCCGGGAAGCGGTCATAGCTCTTAACCGGAAGGTGATAACGACACATACCCACGACTTCTCACCCCCAAAATAAATATGGTATATCATATAATAATCACATGGACGACTATGACCTAGGGAATATCCACACCCTGCTCTTTGAGCCAGGATGCTCACCCTCAACGCACACAACTTCCCAATGATAGCAAGGAGGGGGTATGCTTCACTATATATATATATATATATATATATATATATACCATCATATAAGGTATACCTGTCACATCATTTTCATATTTATTATACGCTCTTAGGCGCAATAAAATTAATGTCATTGTTTAGTATATTTCCCTCTTTATATACTAATCGTCAATTCTCACACATCTTCCCCACTTAGTATACGCTATACTATTTCTCGCTTGAAGATCACATGTCGCTTCGAATTATGAATAGTTTCTCAATTCTATTTAAGTTAAGGATATTCTTTATCCTAATGCACCTCAATTAGCATTACTCATTTGTGTGAGATATCTCCCAAATCAATCATCGTTAAGGATATTTCTATATCCATATGCACATCAATTAGCATTTATAATTCTCCATCCATAATAGGGTTCAATTCATTTTATGAACCTTTAAAGTTATCCCATTTGGGATTGGATCCTAAGATCCGGTATCTATAAAATTATTCTCATTCTTTCATATTAATATAATAATTATCATCTCCAAATCGAATCTCCAATCAAGGTGGACTTCCCCACTTAGAATATACCATAATATCTAATCGATATTCCTCAAATTTAGTCAATATGACCCCAATAATTTCTTATAAGGGAAACTCTTTAAAAGTCTCCAAAACATACTCCAAATAACGCCTATAGAGGTTCCCAATCAATAACCTCGAACAAAATGGAATGAAATTCTCCCTAGAAAAACATTCCCCCAAAAGCCCTGTTTTCGAATCGATTCGGGCCAATTCCGAATCGATTCGGCTCAGCGAATCTATTCGGCCTCCAAGGCAAATCGATTCGGGTCATCAGACCTGTGACTCTATCTCAGGCCGAATCGATTCGGCTGGGGTTCGAATCAATTCGGTCACTCAGACCTGGGCACCTTCATATTTCCAAATTGATTCGGCTAGGGGGCCGAATCGATTCGGCCTACCTGGAGGCTCGAAAATGGCTACTTTTTAAGTAAGCCAAAAATCCCAAAATCCATTTTAATCATTTCCTCTCCATTTCTCTTCAACCCAATCACATATATATCATTAATATTCATCCTAGAATACATATAAACTAATTTCTATCCTCAAATCAATGATCTACTTATCAAATCTAAGATTATAACCAAAAGTTAGGTTTTGATAAACTAAACCTAAAACCCAAAGATTTAATCCACCAATCATGAAATAAATGGTACACAACAATTATTTAGCAAGTTTAATCACTTGCCTCGGGTTCGTAGGGTCTGATTCGTCCTCGAGATCGCGTATTGGCCGAAAAATCCTATTTCTCTCTCTTTTCTCCTTCTTTCTTCTTCTTCTCTCTTTCTTTCTTTCTATTCCTCTTTCTATCTTTGGAGAAACAAATCTCCCATAGGCTAAATAAGCCTATTCTCCCAAGATACACATCTTTAAATGATAATACACACTTTAAATGACTCGGTAACTTTAATTCGAGTCTAACGGACCAAAATTATTTCAGAACCTAAATAGACCCCAAGTACCGTCATTTTGACTTTCTCGACCCTTCCAGACACAACTACACCCTCAGAATCACCATTTGACACACTTTCTAACAATTTCAAATTTTGACCTCAATTGTCAATTTAATTAATCTCCAATAAAACAATATTTAATTCTCCCAAAATAAATAAATCATCATCTCCAAGACCTATGGTTATTACACCAGTTGAGGGAAAATGGCAACTGAGTCCTCCTTCGGCAACGCAGACACGGGCACCAAGGCCTACCCAGCTTTTGTCCTCACCTCCATCTTTCTCCTCTCCTCTTCCTTTTCTTTCTCTTTCTCTATCCTCCTCCTCTCCTTGACCTTCTTCTTCTTCTCTTCAAACTTCTTTTTCTCTTCTTCCCTCTTCCTCTCTCTCTCTTTCACCTGCTCTTTTTCCTTTCTCTTCTTATCCTGCTCCTGAGCAGAAGACCGAGAACCAGTAGCAATCGCCCCAGTGATGGACTTTTGGTTCTTCATCCTCTGAGCGAGAAGCACATGATCATCATCATCATCATCATCATTATCTCGGATCAAATTTTTCCTTGGAGGAACCATTTCCTCGCTAGAGCTGCTGGACGTGCCCGAAGGGTCTTGGGCTTTAGAAACCTCTTTCGAATCAGAAGAACTATCACCATTGGAGCTCCCCTCGTCAAAATTGCCTTCAGCACCGCCTCTGATGTCACTCTCAGAACTACTTTCCTCCTCGTTTAACTGAATGGGATCATCAGCAGCTTCTTCGGAGGTATCAAACTCGGGAATGCTATCTATCGGCCTCGCTATAAAGCTAGAACCAACGTTTTTTTTACTCGAGTAAGAAAGTAGCAGATCGGGGATGCTCGTTGTCAGCTAGGGACTCCCTGATATTCCAAGCTTTAACCAACTCAAAAAGACGAACCTCGCTGAGAGCAGGTTCCAAGTTCTTCGACCTCGCTGAAAAAAAAAACAGGAAGGAGTCAGAGCAATCACATATTAATAAAGAAATTAAAAGTACAGAGCAAAGACTACCTATATACTCTTCCCCATAAAAGGGAACAGCAAACCTATCAGACCTCGACCCCACAGTCTGGGGGGAGAACTGCCAATTTCTAGCAAGAAAGCCAACTTGCCAATAGTCCTTGTGGGAATCAGGTAGGTTTACTACCAATACCCTGTCAGGACTCCTGGCTTTGAGATAGAGAACACCAGAACTAGTTCAAGAAAAGGAATAACAAAAGCAGACTTCAGCGAGCCCTAATTTGGTGCCATAAAGTTGATTTATTCTATGAACACCATTGATTATCTTCCATACATTGGGCGAACACTATGCAAGAACAATATTGAAATAACCAAAGAAATGCAAGAATAAATCGTTTGGAGGATAAGTAAGCCCCCCTTGAGAAAGTAACAGGACGTGAATCCAATGGACACCCTCTATCTCTCTAACATTTCTAGGAAGAGAGGCACACTCAATCTTCACCCACTCCGGGATACTGTAAAACTTCCTAAAATCGAACAATGATCTATTGCTTATCTTTGCCATTTATATACCCTAAATTACAAATTTAAAGAAAGCACAGAAAAAGGGAAAAAGAGACTTACGAGATGAGAGCTTGACTTGGACAATGCAAGAACACAAGTCTAAACGATGAAGGGGATCAAAAGCAAGGAAAATGAAGATCTGGAGAAGAGGGAACAAATTGATAAAACTCGTAGAAAGTTCGCAGAAGATAGAAGAACACTGAGAAGCTTGAAATAACTACTATGAAATGTTGCCCAAAAAGGACTTTTAAATGTTGCTAATCATCGTGCACAAGACTCAAAGCAACGACTGCCTAATCCAGTCCTCAAACTTTGGGAAGAGATGCACGATGTACAAAGGAGCTATTATGACAAATCATTTAAATTTATTAATCCCAAATTGTGGCCGAACAAACTTAGGGGCAATTGTGGGTACACAGATTTAGAATAACGAGCCTGGACAAGTAGCCCAGTTGAAGCGGCCCAAAGTCCAAACCCTTCATATCTTCACATCAATTCGGTTATGACTGAGTCTTCTCCCATGTTTACGTAAAAAGGTGTTCCAGGAGAAGATAGAAAACGTGGGGGAGTCCAACACCCCCAATCCCTGAAAATAAACATGTATATAACAAACCCTAGGTCCGGGGCATAAGACACGCACTGTATTCTCTGTAATCGCTCCCCAGAGTACAAAGAAATAATACTGACTGCACCACCATGGACGTAGGCATTCTTGTTGAACCACGTACATCTCCTGTTATGTGATTGGCATTTTATGTGTCTTACTTTACTTGGTGATTGCGCTTCTCTTATCTATTTGTGTTGAATAATAATTGTCACCACGGCAAGATAAACACTTGCCTTGTCATATGCAGGTCTGATTTCGTTTCTAAGATGATGGAGTCGATTCCTCCTCGCTCCGATCACGATTCCGACAACTTTGGTTGAGAAAACAAGTGTTGCACCTCCAAGAACTCTCTTCTTCTCCTCCCTTGTGGCCTCCTTCTTCTCTAACTTATGTTAACCCTAGCCTCTAACTCCTAGAGGCTGATATGCTCTTTTAATTTTCGGAGTTCTCTAAACCACAAACTCCCTAATGATCGAAATGCCCTTAAACGGTGTCGGTTGGTCTATAATCACCCCGAGAACCCAAAACTATACACCCGAGTATATTATTCCGACTATTTTGACCCTTTCAAAATCAACCATGACCTCTAAATCATCATTAGGGTCACTTTATAACTATAAGATGTGAGTACAGATTTGCGAAGGCATCACGTCGAATGTATTTTAGACTTGAGCAATGTGGTTGCGCCTACCTATCCATCTTTGCGGAATGAAAGTCTGTGTAGTTCGTGGGTCCGTACGATACGTCAGATAGAGCTCAGTTTTGGTGGTTTGGGTGCGTGGGGGGTGCCTAATCCGGTGATCCACCTCTCGAACGCCCATTCTTTGTAGTTTCGGTGCATGGGGGTTCCAAATCCGACTATCCGCCTCTCAAATGCCCATATACCGTATAATAAAACTATAAAAATATGCTCGTGACTAACAAACCCGTGATGGAGCTCCAAATTTGCGTGGGGGAGGAGAGGTATATTTCCTTTCCTTACTTTGCCCCAAACACCATCATCCATCGAAATGAGAGGGAAGCCCTATTAATATAGTAAAATTGACCAAGTGGGCTTGACATGTGTTATATTTTCTATGGAGCAAAGTGTCCAATATTTATGGTGCTACTTGTCACAATATATGTGGTGGCATCTCAAATAATTAATTACATCATTAATAGAGTATTGTCTAGTGTAATTAATCAAATGCGGAGTATATGCGATATATTAAATCGCGCACAATAATATCTCAGCCCGTGTAGGGTATGGATTTTAGTAAAACTCAATAAATCATGAATAAAATCTGTGGGGTTAATTACTGGAGCGTTGGTGGTTAATTCATTTAACCCCCCTCTACATTTTCCCCTTCGTAGATATAGTTGGTGTGTTTATGCTTTGGGTGAGACATATCAACTATGTGTACGAAATAAATGGCTTAGCTTGTTCGACTAGAAAATTACCACATAACCATATTCGGTTTGTTATCATGCGTGCATATGCACATATCATCTGTATGTAGTTTTGAGGGCTATCGTTGCTGCCTCTGCTTTTCATTTTGGAGGAGTGTTTTAGGGGTTGCCCCCATTTTTCTCGAATGAGAATGTTTCCACAATTTTATTATGTTTTCAAATATTTTGAACGACAAACTTTCCAAATGTATAGGCCCAAGAAACCAATTGGTGCTTATATAAGTATAATGGATCTTTTGCAATCATAAGATTAAAACCCGTCGAGTGTACTCGGTCGAGCAACTATTAGTGCTTCGAGTGAGCTGAATTTTTTTAAGCGTGCCTAGTAATATAGGACTTTAGTTTCCCGTAAATCAAATTTATGCCTAGTAATGTATCACTTTAAGTCTCTCTTAAGAGGGTCATGCGTATAGGAATTTGAATCTCCCATGAGCGAGGGTCGGGCGCGCCAAGTTATATTGGACTTAAATATAAAATCTCGTATAACCGAGGGTCAGGCGAGCCAAGTCATATTGGTCTTAAATAACAAAATCTCCCATATTCGAGGGTCTGGAGGGCCTAGTAATATAGGCTATAAATCTCCCATAACCGAGGATGGAGGCGGACCTAGTCTTGTAGGCATAATCTCCCATAACCGAGGGTCAGGTGGGCCTAGTAATGTAGGCTATAAATCTCCCATATCCGAGGGTCAAGCGGGCCTAGTAATGTAGGTTATAAATCTCCCATATCCGAGGGTCAGGCGGTCCTAGTGATGTAGGCTATAAATCTCCCATAACCGAGGGTGGAAGCGGACCTAGTCTTATAGGCATAATATCCCATAACCAAGGGTCAGGCGGACCTAGTCTTATAGGCATAATCTCCAATAACCGAAGGTCAGGTGATAAGCACCCAAAAGTGTACATTTTTGTAACAACCCGTCCTTCTGGAGACAATTAAATTCCATAATTAAGTATAAATTGACAATTTGGAGAATTTCTCGAAATAGTGATTTTTGGGATTTTCGAGGATTTAATGACTTTCGATGGGTGTTGTAATTTCTTTTGGGACTAAATAGGTCGAAGTATTTTAATTATATGTCACAGTTGAGTAAAGCGACAAAAGAGATAAGATTTTAATTGGAAAACCCGCATAAAGTTATTTTGGGTTAGAATAGTGATTTGCGATCAAGTACCTCGGATGGAAATTTTGACTGCGCCGTGAATCTCGAAATGTCCGAGATAGTCGGAAAAGAGTGTCCGATTATCAAAATTGAGTTTCGGGGAATTTTAGAGTTAAACGGGCTTGTAATTGAGTAAATGAGTCGTTTTAGGGGTTTAAAGGGATAAACCCTTATTTTTCTCCCTTATAAGTCAAGAGAGAGAGGAAGAGAAAGAGAAAGAGAAAAGGAAAGAAAAGAGAAAAGAAGGAAGAGAGAGGAGGAGGATAAAAGAGGAGAAAAATGGAAAACTCCGGCTAAACTCCACCCGATTCGACTCGAGGTCATCGGATTTCATCCCCCAGGCAAGTGTTTACTTGCTTTATTTCAATTATGAATTTATTTCATATCATAGTTGGTAGAACCCTAAAAGAAAAATTGGGAAAACTTAGATATGAGTTTACATATTGATGTGATGTAAACTCTTAATGATTTTTAGTATTAAATGTATGTAAATGGAGCGAAGATATGGATGGAAATGGGTTTGAATGATAAGTTGGTGTTTTTATGGTTTTAGGGTTTAAAACCAAAGGAAATGGTTTAATACCCCAAAATAATTGATGTGTTAGTTGCAAAACATAGATTAGATGTTTATTGAATTGTTGGTTGAGATTATAAACCACAAATATGGAGATTGGATTGAGTTTTGGGTATTTTGGGAATTGAAAAATCTCCCAAACAGTAGCCCTCGAACTGGCCGAATCGATTCGGGTCCAGCCAAATCGATTTGCCTAAGGGGAATTGGGTTTCTGCAGACCGAATCGATTCACCATTTAAGACTTATTTGCAGAATACTTTCCGAATCGATTCGGATTGGGGACCGAATCGATTCGCCTACCCGAATCGATTCGCCAAAGGGACGAATCGATTCGCCTAGGTTAGAATTTCCAGTTTTCTCCGTTTAAGGGTATGGGGAGTTAAATTACCTTTTGGGGAATTTATGGGGGTTCCTAGTTATGTTATCGGGACTCCTAAATGATGGTTTTGCGTGATAGTAGACCTTTGGATGAAGGAGAATGCCTTAGATTGGGCTAGGTCAAAATCTGGGGAATGGACATAGTTTAAGTTCGGGAAAGAGTTACCCCCTGGAATATTTTCCGTGGGCATTTCGGCCTATATAATCATGTGTATAGAAAGCAGAGTTATATTGATTTTGTTAGGCAAAATTCTATGAGGTGATTAAGATAATTTGGGAATATAGAAATATATGTATTCGATTAGTGTGGAGTATTATAATTGGAGATATCCAATAAATCCGTAGATGGGATTTAAGTATGTATTACTTATTAAAGTAAGAAAATACTTTGGGTTTAGTATCATGCAAATATGAATGCATGATTATGATTCTTTGAGAGAATCTTTGGGATTATTGGTCATCGTTAGATGGTTTGGCAAATATGGCCATTTTTATATATTCGAGGATGAATATATATATATATATATATATATACTATGTGATTAAAGTATGTATATATGATATGATGTAAATGATTTTGAAAATAAAATATTAATGTTTTCAAAATGGAAAAGAAATGATTTTCATAATTAATAATTTATGGTTAACACCCTCTCTAAATGACATCATAAGGGAAGTTCGCGCGTTGAGATGAAGCCCCCTGGCTAGCGAATGCAGGGTGGATATAGTCCTATAGGCCATATGAGCGTTTATGTTATGTTATGTTTTCTGCGATGGTTAGGTAACTTTGGGTGTGGTTATGACTAGCCACCGGCATATGTCCGCTTCCCGGCGTATTGTGTATAGGTGCCCAGGTGTCGTAATTGATAGGCACTAGAAGATGATGGTCATTTAGAGGCGCGCCCGACGGGCGGTCTTAGAATGTGTTATATGATATATATAACTGGTTTAAATAATGTTGGACATTATTGGTATTAAAGCAATTTATGATAATAAATTGGCTTTAATTTACAATTCCTGGATGGAAGAAGGGAAATGGGATAAATGTTTTGGCTTCGGTAACACTTTCCGGATGGAAGAAGGGAAGTGGAAGCATAGGATATGGTAAAAGTATTTTTATGATAATGAAAAGGGATTTTAAATACATTTCCTGGATATAAGAAGGGAAATGGGATGTTTTGAAACGAAAAAGCATTTTTATGATAATAAAACTGGCTTTTAAAAAGTTATATGATTTGTTAAAGCAATTCATGATAATGAATTGGCTTTTAAATACATTTCCTGGATATGAGAAGGAAAATAGAAAGTTTTGAGGTAAATATACAAAGTATTGATAAATACTTTGTATATGAATCCTTAGTCCGGGAGATAGATCCATATGTATATTGTAATATGAATATGTATTTATGGATGAATGGAGTACAGAGGGTCTAATGGATCCCGACAATCGACCTTGCCGCATAGTAGTGTATCGGGGGGGTTCTTTGTTTGGATTTCACTTTGCGAGACACCCCACGCACGAATAAGGCAATGTTTTGAGACTAGGGAGAAGTTTAATCCTTAGTGCTCTTATATTAAGATTTATTATATATGTATATATATATATATATATTCTGTACTGAGGGACTGGTGGATCTCGACGATCGACCTTGCCGCGTAATAGTGTATCGGGGGGTTCCTTGTTTGGATTTCGCTTTGCAAGACACCTGATGAGTGCATTATTTTGTATATTTTATACCCAAATTTATACTTTGTTAGTCCCATTTTAGTGTATTTAATAAGTTCTTAGGACTATTTTGTTAAAAAGGGGAAAAATGCGAGAATGATTGAATTCATATTGAAAATAGTAATTTTAAATAAAAAATTGGCACTTCGATAATTTTATAATATTCTTGTGCTAATTTGTGAAAAAAGTTGCCTAGTGAAATTTTTGCAGATAATGATGGAATTTGGTGCAAATTGTTGATCAATTCAAAAAAGGCGCGAAAAAGCTAATTTTTACGGTCGTTCAAAAAATTGCTGTTTTTATGCTTGTGAAATCCTAAAAAAGTCGAAAATTTTTATTCTCCGATTTGGACGAAACTCGGCATGCGTGTTCAACAAGAAAATATAAGAGTTTTCGAGTGGGGGGAAATTCCGTCCCTTATCACGATCCAAAGATTAAAGAGGTGGAGAGATAGCTACCAACACTATTCTACCAATCAGAAAGAGTCCCACCACAACTCAAATACCTCACCACTTGTCCTATGAAAAGGACCCTTGGGCTCATAATTTCGGAGACAATTGGAGAGAATTAGAGAGGACTTTCGTGGAGGATTTCGGGGAGCAACTTTGAGTGATTGTAATCAATTTGAGGGCCAAGTTTTTATCATTTTTTTAGAGGATTCAAGATTGTTGTGAGAGAACTATTTGTAAGTTTGGTTTATTAATGAAGATCTCTACTCATTCTTGCAATTTCTCTTTCATTATGGTAGCTTGATTCTTATATTAGGAGTAGGGTGAATTTTATCATAGTTAACTAATATTGTCACGTTAATTTTATCGTTGTTTATTCCCTACTTGTTTTAATTGTTATTAAAGATTCGGTATTCATTTTAAAGCGACACGAGAGTGTGTTTTAGAACCTTCAAGATTGTTTTGTCAAATCAAGTTTTGAGATTTAAAAATAGTAATTTTTGATGGATTATGCTTGCACTTTGATTGTTTTGATAGTCCATGCTTAAATACATTTGCGAATTTTAAAACTTGTATTTTCTAAGGGAATAGGGATTTTAGCCGTCTATTAGAGACGTTAAATATATTTCGATCATAACCGTCATATTTTCCGAATTAAACACGGCGAGAGTCGATTTAATTTGAGTTATAAAAAGGGAATTGCAACATTAAATTAGTGTGCAATATTAGTTACGTGATAAATGGACCCCGAATCCTAATTATTTCCTAATTGTTTACAAATCTCTTGCGTTACTCTCATTTATCGTAGTTGCTTTTATTTTGTATAATTTATAATTATTCTCTACCCCATTTGATCTAGTTGGACAGTTGTAATTCTTTTAATAATTAAAATTGACAAATCCTCGTGGGTTCGACCCGTACTTACACTCGTTATTCTATAATAGACCGTGCACTTGCGGTATTTTCCCACATATAAAAAGAAGCAGCATTCTGCTCAATTAAATTAGGAGAAAAATCTTGAAAAACATCCAAATCATCACAAGTATTACACTTGTCAAGATTGTCAATTTTTTTCTCCTCACAAAATTGATTATCCCCAATTAATTCATGATTATTTTTAGTAATGTACTAAGGGGGTTCCTTGTTTGGATTTCGCTTTGTAAGACACCCCACGCACGAACATGGCTTAGTGTTGAGACTGGGGAGAAGTTTAGCCCTTAGTACATTACTTCTACAATTTAGGGTTGATAGTGGTTGGGTAATAGACTAGTTTAGAAGGGTAGCTTGACTAGGAGGTTTAGAGGGATTCGTTAGGAATGCACTGTTAGAGGATAGGTGAGGGGTATCTCATGGGAGTGCGATACCAATTTAAATATGAGATAAAATATATTTTCAAAAATAAAGCATTTATGCACTTGCTAAATATTTTCGCAACTCGGCCTATGACCCGTTTATATGCTTTTCCTTTCTTGTTATATTATATATATACATAGGTGTCCAGATATAGGGACGCCTGGATGGCACATCCTTCGAGTCAGACATCAGCTGCAGCTGCTGTGGATGCGTGCAGGTTCTCGATAGACGCTTTCATTATTGTACTCTAGTTAGGAGGTATTGTATAAACATTAGGGTTAATAACCCAACATCTTTTATTTATTCTTTTAGTACAACATTCGATATGGTTGTATATTTTGACCGAGTGTTTGGATATTTTATTTAATTTCTATTTCATTTATGCAAAACTGTATGGATGTTTTAATTTTGTAGTTGTTAAAAGGAGTAGTAAAGTAAAATTTTGACACCGGCCTAATAGGTAATTAGTAATTAAATGGATTTTCGACAGTGATGCTAAGAATGATCCATATGAGACTCCTGTTATAATTTGATATAGGAGTGATCGCCCAGTATTTTATTATGCGGGGTGTCACAGATGGTATCAGAGCATAAGGTTCTAGTGTCCTTAGGAATCTGTGCGGACGTACTACGCTTTCAGCGTTGCTGTCAATTTGATATAGAGCCTCAGGATTTGGATTGTTGATTTCTCTTGTGAGATTTCGTTCTCCTGCCATAGTATAAGATTATGTAAATATTTTGCACGCTCGTTTGAGAATCGTGTGCGTGGCTTAGAAGGCGGCGGGAAGTGGGGCTTAGTTGGAGCTTTAAAGTTGAAGCTCGTAGTGGAGTTTTCTTTTAACGAAGAAGTTTAGAGGACTAGTAAGATGATTTTAAGGAGCAGGGCGAAGTTATTGTTATGAGTTTTACCTCAAGGAAGAGGTATAATTGGCATGGCTAGATAAAGTCGCGGTGTTCGTTAGCTCCAGACTCATGTGTGTAATTTTGAGTTTTGTGGCGGTATCGATAACATTATATGATGTGTGCCTATGTGTGGTCCGCGGTAGCGGAGTTTTATTTTCCTTCATTCGCCATAGAGGTGGGTGTTGATATATTGTATACTTATATATATATATCTGGTTAATGATACTCGTTCTATATGTTTATACGAGTACGGTGATATGGTGAGTATATGATGTTGGTGGTTGTTCGGAGCGATAGCACGCTAATGAGGGCAAGACTATCGTGTCCGCAGTTCCAAGGTGGAACGGGTTGTTGTTGCGGTGTCTCACCTAGATATAGGTTGAGTTCGCCTTATTTATTGTGGGTATATGGAACTTCGATGAGGAGAGGTTTCCTTATTGTAATTTGAGTATATGGAGACCTTATAGATATGATTTAAGGCCAAAGGATTATTGTTGAGCTAAAGATTAAGCTCATTATTGATTCACAAGGACTTAAAATTAGTGCAACCGCTGGGTGGGGTGACTCTTAGTTAGAGATAGGAGTTCATGCCACCTTTTTATTGGAATAGGGGATAGGGTTATCCCGGTAGCATATTTGAAACAACGGACCTCCATGATCGACGAAGTTAAGTAGGAGCATGTGGAGGGGTTCCTTGTTTGGATTTCGCTTTGAGAGACGCTCCACACATGAATCTTAACGGCGTCGGGAGTGGATAGATGTTATAGTATGCGAGGATGTGGGTTTTTGTTGATAAGTCTTTTAGTGTGGATGAACCACTATAGAATATGAGCCATGTGATGATGGTATATGTAATACCCCGTAATTTTAAATGACTTTTAAAATGGGTTATATTTTAAATTAATGGATTAATTAGATTTTATTATTAATTAATTCATTCGGGTCTATCTGGACGGTGGATATTAAACTTAAAGATATTTAGGTAATATATGAAATGTGATGTCATTGATATGACTGTATGATATAAATTCGGTAATTTATATTTTTAGTCAGACGCAGTATGGGACGTGTCGGGACTAGTTTATTAAATTAAAAAGGAAATTTGTTTTCTATCGATCTAATAGTCATTTCAACTGCGTCGTTGCGTCCGGAAGGTTCGAAATAGTCAGAAAAGTCTATTTGGATGTTAATTTGGAGTCTCGGGTCATTTGGGAATGAATAGACAACCCGAAAGGGCATTTTGGTCATTTTTCTAGGGGGGATGAATAGTGATTTCGGATTTGGCACTATTATAAGTATTGGTAGATTAAGTGTATGGGAGTTATTCATCTCCTCTTCACAAATAAGAGCATCCATCTTCCTAGAGAGAGTGTAAGAGTGCTTGGGAAGGGAAAAGCCAACTTAGGAAGGAGAAGAACAAGAACCAAGGTTCACCACCACCAACCACCACCGGAGTTTGACCGGAGAAGGGACAACCAACTGAGATATACTACACCAAAGGATCAGACCTACAAGAAAGTCAAGTGTTTGATAATGGCAATTTAAGTTTGTATATTGTCCATGTTAGAATAATATGAAAAGAGAAGATTATTATTGTTTGGAAGAAATAATGGAGTATTAAATGGATTTCTGGAAAACTGAAATGATATAGGAATCTAACTCATGTTTTAGGATGAATATAATCCACGAAATAGTCATGAATCTGTTGAAGAAATTATGAAAACCATTGATGTGTTCTTGAAGATGATATATTGATAATTTCTGGAAATAAGGACACAAACATGCTTTTTAATCCAACCCCTTGATGATTCTAGGATGTTTAGTGTACTGGAAATCGTTCATATATGTTGGAATATCATGTAGTAATAATTATAACTCATTTTGGAGGTTAATATGAAGGTTTGAATGAGTAAAAATGGTGAAACCCGTAGTTGCTGACATGCAAAAAAACCAGGCTTGGACCTGAGGGATCGATCGATCGACCCCTACCTTCGATCGATCGACCTCCCCAGATTATGTAAATTTGTTTCTTTTTAAATGTTGATTCTTATCCCAAACCTTTTGTGGATCTTTGGTGATTATTATTTGGATATTTTAGGACCTAGAAAATATCAGTAAACCCTTGATAAGATTTGAATAAATTTGATTTGGATTCGAGTGATTTAAATTATATTGAATGGAATTTCGGTTGCTAGATTCATTTGTTAAATTCCAAATGGGGATGGATGAGGATTTAAGATAGGACCAGTAGGGGTGATTTAATATAACACCTGGGTATCCTAAAGTTTACAAGAGGGTTTAATCCTAAGTGAAAGAATATGTGTTTATAAGAGATTTGAAACTATCGATTTTAACCTTAATTAAAAAGGAGAACTAAACTCGTAGTAGTTCGGGAGAAATAATATTATGGACCAGTAGGATATTAGTGATTTCTTACTGAATATAAGTGGAGTAAATCCTAGTTAAATCTTGTGAGATGGGAGTTTAGAACACATTTGATTGAAAGAGGGTATGAGGTTATCCCGATCGCATAGTTTAAGTTTTTGGACCTCCTCGATCGACAAAGTTAAGTAGTAGTGTATTGGAGGGGTTCCTTGTTTGGATTTCGCTTTGCGAGACGCTCCGCGCATGAACCTTAACGACGTCGGTAGTGGAGAGATGTTATAGGATGCGAGGCTAATTAAATTGTGAAGTAAAGATATGATATTTTAAAAGAGATATAATGCTACGTATGGGAAATATCTTAGGGTAGTGATAATTACCTTATTGATATTATATTATAGGTATGATAATACCTATTTGATTGATTGATGATTTACGTGTATGACATACCTAGCTTACTTGCTATCGGTGGGAGGTTTGCGCGTGAGGGCAATCATATCCTGATGAATCCATGGGATATTTGATTTGTCGCTCGAGAACATAGGTCTATGAAAGACTTATCGGGGAGTCGATAAGTCCGCTGACTGTGGGTACGTAGGTATGTGCGTGACCCATGGATACGAGAACTATGTTCGCCTCCAATTTGTTTGTTGTTGTTTGTGGCTCGTGGAATCTTACCGAACCTGTAGTCCCCTATTCAGCGACCTGCGATGATGGGACATGATAGCAGAGTAATGCATTTCACCACAGCTGTGACTCGGGGTGCCTTATTACATATGAATATATATATAATGGATTAAATGGTTACATGATTATATATTGTGTTTAAATCTATCTACGGTGATAATTGTAGATAACGGTGAATAGAGAGAGATAATGGAATTAAATTAATGAATGTTTATGCTTATAGAATTAAAAAGCTTAACTCATGTTAATGAGAAACGATTCATATTAATGAGTAATGATTCATGTTAATGAGAAACTAATCATATTAAGGAGATATGTAAATGAATAATAATGTGACGTATGGTATGGGACATACGGGGATTATGATATGGGAATGGAATTATAATATGGAGACTAGAAAAGAGGAACTATTAACTAGGAGGTTAATAGGAAACGTTAAGTGTGCACTCTAGGTGAGAGGTGAGAATTGCAAGTGAGAGTGGGATCTAACATGTACATAATAAATGCTTTATTGCACTTGTTAAATACTTGTTGTTTTTAAAATAATCTACACATTCGGGCTCTGACCCGTTTCCTTGCATATTTTCTCCTCTATTGTATCTCTATATCAAGTGTCCAGCAACAGGAACGCCAACCATAGTTGATTGTGACGAGCTATGGAGCTATGGAAGTTTTTCTTAGACGCTTATCCTCTTTTGATTCACAGTATTCTTAGATAGGGCATGTCGCCCAAAGGATTCAGTTATCTTTTCTATCGAGGTCAAATTCTATTGTATTCGGGACTTTTTAATACATTTAACATTGTTGGGATTGTTGTAAAGGATTTATATTATTTGGGAATGTTTATTCTAGTTGCATTTAAATTCTCTTGAGTTATTTATTTAGTGATCTGTGTTGTAGAATAAAATGTGTAGTGTTATTCTTAAACTGGAAATGGATTTTGTTAAATTAAAATTTGGAAAGTTTTTAACACCAGCTTAATTGAGTTTTGGGTGAGTTGTAAATGTTTTCGACAGTGATGCTAAGAATGAGCCAACTGTATATTCTGTTTTAATTTGGTATGGGACTGGCCACCCGATATTTAATTAGGCGGGGTGCTACAGGTGGTATCAGAGCATCAGGTTCTAGTGTCCTTTAGGATCTGTACGTCTTACTGTGTCTTCATCTTAGCGTTCTTTGATGTAGAGCCTTATGAGTAGGATTATTGCTTTTCTATTTACGCCTACAAAGGTATGATGACTGCGACCGAAGTTGCTGCAATTGTCGCTCAGGCAGTCAATGTGGCTTTAGTTGTGTTTCAGCAGGCTCCAGCACCGGCACCGGTTGTGCCACTCGCGCAAGGGCAAGTGTGTCCTACTGCATGGGAATGAGAGAGGGATGCCTTTCAGAAAGCGCACCCACCTGAATTTCAGGGAGGATCAGATGTTGTGACTGCTATCCAATGGAAGAAAGATATCCAACGGCACTTGAGAATGATTGAATTCACTGAGGTTCAACGTCAAATACTAGCCACATTCAAGCTAGTAGGGGCAGCTTTGCAATGGTGGGAAGCTACGACCACTATGGAGGAGAGGTACATAATGACTATCCAAGACTTTTGGATACGGTTTGATAGGAAGTATTTTCCTTCCGCCATCCAGACAGAGATGAGGCGGAAGCTATTTGATTTGAATCAGGGAGAGAAAACTGTGGCGGAATATGAGGAAGAGTTTACGAGATTAACTAATTTGTTACCAGCTGAAGTACCTACTGAGGAGAGGATAGTCCTAATGTTCACTGATGGGTTGAACTATAAAATTCGACAACATTTATTGGGAAATCTTTTATTACGTACGTATGGCAGATGAGGGCCATTGGACGGATAGCGGAGATCGTACTTAGGAGGTTATGAAGTATGTTCGAGTATGATGACCGTAGTCGAGGTCACCCCTATTATGGAAAAAGAAAATTTAGGAGAGTTATCAGTAGAAGTTATTGAAATGCGTGAATTGTGTATGTTCCCTAACGAAGGCAATATATTGAAAGGATTGGGTATATAGTGGTGTGTGGTTAACTAGAACTGAAAATTTGGGGTAAAATTTTTCTTGACTCATCGGAGCAAAGTTATAATATTGGGATTCAACAACCACCACCCGCGAATGAGGGTATGTTTTTCTATCTAAGGAATTATGAAGAGTATATTGATTTTGTTACGATTAATGTTGTGTGGGCAAAAGGGTTGCTAAACTTAGCCTATAGCACTGTTATTTATGTAGACTCACTAAGGGGTGTGGGACACCTTTATATTACATGTTATCACGTGGGTTTGATTTGTATCATGGGATTACTTACCTAGAGCATGTCCGAGTGTGATTTGACTATCGGCGTGCATTGACTTGGGGTATATGAGAGCATATGTCTGCATCTTGTCTTCTATAAAAGAGTAGATTCGTAGACCCTATTTGAAATCGATAAAAACCAAATTTTTGTTTTAAAATCGATAAACCTGATATTTTTTTTAAACCAAATTTTTTTTTATATATTATTGACTAAGGACCTTAGGAGTTTCGATGACCGACTACTTTAGGAAGTAGTGTATCGGGGTGGTTCCTTGTTTGGATTTCGCTTGCGAGACACCCCACGCATGAAACTAATAATTGTTGGGAGTCGAAATAAGTTAGGTCTTTGGGAAACGAGTTTTTAACCTTTGAGAAACTTTTAATATTGAAAGAGGTACGAGAGGGTGTATGGGCGCCCTGGATGATTGGACTGTAGTATTTTTCATAATTGTAAAAAAGGTAAGTAATTGAGACTTCAGGATTTATTTGTTCATTACGAGAGGATCATTTTTCCCAAGTTTGCTACGAGGACGGTATAGAGAAGTTTAGATAAAGTCTAAATTTGATTCAGTTGAAACGATATGGTGAGGCTTGGCGTATAAAATCGATAGGGACTTTGTTAATGTACTGTATGGGCGGTACATCTTGAATTTCTTGCGATGTGAGATTTATACTCGGAGTTGACCTTACCGGTATGACTTATATTCCTGAATTTCGGGACAAAATTCTATTATAAGGGGGGAAGTATGTAATACCCCGTAATTTTAAATGACTTTTAAAATGGGTTATATTTTAAATTAATGGATTAATTAGATTTTATTATTAATTAATTCATTCGGGTTTATCCGGACGGTGGATATTAAAATGGATGATTCTGAATATTACTTAAAGATATTTAGGTAATATATGAAATGTGATGCCATTGATATGACTGTATGATATAAATTCGGTAATTTATATTTTTAATCAGACGCAGTATGGGACGTGTCGGGACTAGTTTATTAAATTAAAAAGAAAATTTATTTTCTATCGATCTAATAGTCATTTCAACTGCGTCGTTCCGTCCGGAAGGTTCGAAATAGTCAGAAAAGTCTATTTGGATGTTAATTTGGAGTCTCGGGTCATTTGGGAATGAATAGACAACCCGAAAGGGCATTTTGGTCATTTTTCTAGGGGGATGAATAGTGATTTCGGATTTGGCACTATTATAAGTATTGGTAGATTAAGTGTATGGGAGTTATTCATCTCCTCTTCACAAATACGAGCAGCCATATTCCTAGAGAGAGTGTAAGAGTGCTTGGGAAGGGAAAAGCCAACTTAGGAAGGAGAAGAACAAGAACCAAGGTTCACCACCACCAACCACCACCGGAGTTTGACCGGAGAAGGGACAACCAACTGAGATATACTACACCAAAGGATCAGACCTACAAGAAAGTCAAGTGTTTGATAATGGCAATTTAAGTTTGTATATTGTCCATGTTAGAATAATATGAAAAGAGAAGATTATTATTGTTTGGAAGAAATAATGGAGTATTAAATGGATTTCTGGAAAACTGAAATGATATAGGAATCTAAATCATGTTTTAGGATGAATATAATCCACGAAATAGTCATGAATCTGTTGAAGAAATTATGAAAACCATTGATGTGTTCTTGAAGATGATATATTGATAATTTCTGGAAATAAGGACACAAACATGCTTTTTAATCCAACCCCTTGATGATTCTAGGATGTTTAGTGTACTGGAAATCGTTCATATATGTTGGAATATCATGTAGTAATAATTATAACTCATTTTGGAGGTTAATATGAAGGTTTGAATGAGTAAAAATGGTGAAACCCGTAGTTGCTGAAATGCAGAAAAACCAGGCTTGGACCTGAGGGATCGATCGATCGACCCCTACCTTCGATCGATCGACCTCCCCAGATTATGTAAAGTTGTTTCTTTTTAAATGTTGATTCTTATCCCAAACCTTTTGTGGATCTTTGGTGATTATTATTTGGATATTTTAGGACCTAGAAAATATCAGTAAACCCTTGATAAGATTTGAATAAATTTGATTTGGATTCGAGTGATTTAAATTATATTGAATGGAATTTCGGTTGTTAGATTCATTTGTTAAATTCCAAATGGGGATGGATGAGGATTTAAGATAGGACCAGTAGGGGTGATTTAATATAACACCTAGGTATCCTAAAGTTTACAAGAGGGTTTAATCCTAAGTGAAAGAATATGTGTTTATAAGAGATTTGAAACTATCGATTTTAACCTTAATTAAAAAGGAGAACTAAACTCGTAGTAGTTCGGGAGAAATAATGTTATGGACCAGTAGGATATTAGTGATTTCTTACTGAATATAAGTGGAGGAAATCCTAGTTAAATCTTGTGAGATGGGAGTTTAGAACACATTTGATTGAAAGAGGGTATGAGGTTATCCCGATCGCATAGTTTAAGTTTTCGGACCTCCTCGATCGACAAAGTTAAGTAGTAGTGTATTGGAGGGGTTCCTTGTTTGGATTTCGCTTTGCGAGACGCTCCGCGCATGAACCTTAACGACGTCGGTAGTGGAGAGATGTTATAGGATGCGAGGCTAATTAAATTGTGAAGTAAAGATATGATATTTTAAAAGAGATATAATGCTACGTATGGGAAATATCTTAGGGTAGTGATAATTACCTTATTGATATTATATTATAGGTATGATAATACCTATTTGATTGATTGATGATTTACGTGTATGACATACCTAGCTTACTTGATATCGGTGGGAGGTTTGCGCGTGAGGGCAATCATATCCTGATGAATCCATGGGATATTTGATTTGTCGCTCGAGAACATAGGTCTATGAAAGACTTATCGGGGAGTCGATAAGTCCGCTGACTGTGGGTACGTAGGTATGTGCGTGACCCATGGATACGAGAACTATGTTCGCCTCCAATTTGTTTGTTGTTGTTTGTGGCTCGTGGAATCTTACCGAACCTGTAGTCCCCTATTCAGCGACCTGCGATGATGGGACATGATAGCAGAGTAATGCATTTCACCACAGCTGTGACTCGGGGTGCCTTATTACATATGAATATATATATAATGGATTAAATGGTTACATGATTATATATTGTGTTTAAATCTATCTACGGTGATAATTGTAGATAACGTTGAATAGAGAGAGATAATGGAATTAAGTTAATGAATGTTTATGCTTATAGAATTAAAAAGCTTAACTCATGTTAATGAGAAACGATTCATATTAATGAGTAATGATTCAGGTTAATGAGAAACTAATCATATTAAGGAGATATGTAAATGAATAATAATGTGACGAATGGTATGGGACATACGGGGATTATGATATGGGAATGGAATTATAATATGGAGACTAGAAAAGAGGAACCATTAACTAGGAGGTTAATAGGAAACGTTAAGTGTGCACTCTAGGTGAGAGGTGAGAATTTCAAGTGAGAGTGGGATCTAACATGTACATAATAAATGCTTTATTGCACTTGTTAAATACTTGCTGTTTTTAAAATAATCTACACATTCGGGCTCTGACCCGTTTCCTTGCATATTTTCTCCTCTATTGTATCACTATATCAGGTGTCCAGCAACAGGGATGCCAACCATAGTTGATTGTGACGAGCTATGGAGCTCTGGAAGTTTTGCTTAGACGCTTATCATCTTTTGATTCACAGTGTTCTTAGATAGGGCCTGTCGCCCAAAGGATTCAGTTATCTTTTCTATCGAGGTCAAATTCTATTGTATTCGGGACTTTTTAATACATTTAACATTGTTGGGATTGTTGTAAAGGATTTATATTATTTGGGAATGTTTATTCCAGTTGCATTTAAATTCTTTTGAGTTATTTATTTAGTGATCTGTGTTGTAGAATAAAATGTGTTGTGTTATTCTTAAACTGGAAATGGATTTTGTTAAATTAAAATTTGGAAAGTTTTTAACACCAGCTTAATTGAGTTTTGGGTGAGTTGTAAATGTTTTCGACAGTGATGCTAAGAATGAGCCAACTGTATATTCTGTTTTAATTTGGTATGGGACTGGCCACCCGGTATTTAATTAGGCGGGCTGTTACAGTATACTCATGGAAATATTGTGCTATGGAAAAGCACTAAAGTGATCCTTTCGTCACAAGTGGGTGGGTGAAGTAGGACTTAGAGAAATTGATTTGAGGATAATAGTCAGGCCTTAAGGCAAAGGCAAACTTCGATGAAATATGTTTTGGGTATGGTGTACGTAGTGCTTTTATAGAAAGTAGGCACTTCGATTAGTTAGGTTTCCTTTCGTATGGGCGGAAGGATATAATAGTAGGAATACGTTTGTAGATTATCTTAGTAAGATTTAGGACGTCCCGCTGGTGTGCCTTAGGTCGCTATATCTCGATAACCAACAACGCGATGGAGTAGTGTAACGGGAGGGTTCCTTATTTGGATTTCTCCTCGGCAAGACGTCCCACGCATGAAACCAAGCAAATGTAGGGAGTTGAGAGAGGCCTTGGGCACTAGGTATACTTAGGATTACACTCATTTCACATAGGTAAGGTTAGGCATAGACCATAGTAGTATTAGGATGTAAGTTTAATAGAGTTAGCTGCGCTGAGGTTAGGAGAATGAATTTCGTGGGTTAGGAGGACCCATGTGTGAGTATTACACCGAGGAAAGGAGACACTTATTGGGAGAGAGTGTTACGTGTCAAACGTTCACGATGGATGTGCACGGGTTAGAAAGGTGTATGGGCACCTTAGTAAGTTGGTTTATATACCGCCTGAAATAGAAGGGGCGTAGTATATAAATTTGAAGTTTATGCCGTGAGGCACTAAAAATGATTGAGTGCAATGTGACGCTATTGGAGTCACCTTACAACCAGGGTAGTAGTACGGTATATGGTTGGGAACCATCGGATTAGTATCGTTCCCCTTGAGGAATTAGGATTTGGAGCGATTCTAGGATTTGCAGTATAGGTTGTATCTGAATTTCGAGGACGAAATTCCATTGTAAGGGGGGAGTATGTAACAACCCGTCCTTTTGGAGATAATTAAATTCCATAATTAAGTATAAATTGACAATTTGGAGAATTTCTCGAAATAGTGATTTTTGGGAATTTCGATGATTTAATGACTTTCGATGGGTGTTGTAATTTCTTTTGGGACTAAATAGGTCGAAGTATTTTAATTATATGTCGCAGTTGAGTAAAGCGACAAAAGAGAAAAAAATTTAATTAGAAAACCCGCATAAAGTTATTTTGGGTTAGAATAGTGATTTGCGTCCAAGTACCTCGGATGGAAATTTTGACTGTGCCGTGAGTCTCGGAATGTCCGAGATAGGTTTAAAAGAGTGTCCGATTGTCGAAATTGAGTTTCGGGGAATTTTGGAGTTAAACGGGCTCGTAATTGAGTAAACGAGTCGTTTTGGGGGTTTAAAGGGATAAACCCTTATTTTTCTCCCTTATAAGTCAAGAGATAGAGGAAGAGAAAGAGAAATGGAAATAAAAGAGAAAAGAAGGAAGAGAAAGGAGGAGGAGAGAAGAAGAGAAAAAGGGAAAACTCCGGCTAAACTCCGTCGGATTCGACTCGAGGTCGTCGGATTTCATCCCCCAGGCAAGTGTTTACTTGTTTTATTTCAATTATACATTTATTTCATATCATAGTTGGTAGAACCCTAAAAGAAAAATTAGGAAAACTTAGATATGAGTTTACATATTGATGTAATGTAAACTCTTAATGATTTTTAGTATTAAATGCACGTAAATGGAGCGAAGATATGGATTGAAATGGGTTTGAATGATAAGTTGGGGTTTTTATGGTTTTAGGGTTTAAAACGAAAGGAAATGGTTTAATACCCCAAAATAATTGATGTGTTAGTTGTAAAACATAGATTAGATGTTTATTGAGTTGTTGGTTGAGATTAGAAACCACAAATATGGAGATTGGATTGAGTTTTGGGTATTTTGGGAATTAAAAAATCGTCCAAACAATAGCCCTCAAACTGGCCCAATCGATTCGGGTCCAGGCCGAATCGATTCGCCTAAAGGGAATTGGGTTTCTGCAGTTGGTTGAATCGATTCGGGTTTAGGCCGAATCGATTTGCCATTTAAGACCTATTTGCAGAATACTTTCCGAATCGATTCGCCTACCCGAATCGATTTGCCAAAGGGGCGAATCAATTCGCCTAGGTCAGAATTTCCAATTTTCTCCGTTTAAGGGTATGGGGAGTTAAATTACCATTTGGGGAATTTATGGGGGTTCCTAGTTATGTTATCGGGACTCCTAAATGATGGTTTTGAGTGATAGTAGACCTTTGGATGAAGGAGAATGCCTTAGATTGGTCTAGGTCAAAATCCGGGGAACGAACATAGTTTAAGTTCGGGAAAGAGTTACCCCCTGGAATATTTTCCGTGGGCATTTCGGCCTATATAATCATGTGTATAGAAAGCAGAGTTATATTGATTTTGTTAGGCAAAATTCTATGAGTTGATTAAGATAATTTGGGAATATAGAAATATAAGTATTCGATTAGTGTGGAGTATTATAATTGGAGATATCCAATGAATCCGTAGATGGGATTTAAGTATGTATTACTTATTAAAGTAAGAAAATACTTTGGGTTTAGTATCATGCGAATATGAATGCATGATTATGATTCTTTGAGAGAATCTTTGGGATTATTGGTCATCGTTAGATGGTTTGGCAAATATGGCCATTTTTATATATTCGAGGATGTATATATATATATATATATATATATACTATGTGATTAAAGTATGTATATATGATATGATGTAAAGATTTTGAAAATAAAATATGAATGTTTTCAAAATGGAAAAGAAATGATTTTCATAATTAATAATTTATGGTTAACACCCTCTCTAAATGACATCATAAGGGAAGTTCGTGCGTTGAGGTGAAGCCCCCTGGCTAGTGAATGCAGGGTGGATATAGTCCTATAGGCCATATGAGCGTTTATGTTATGTTATGTTTTCTGCGATGGTTAGGTAACTTTGGGTATGGTTATGACTAGCCCGCAGGCATATGGCCGCTTCCCGACGTATTGCGTATAGGTGCCCAGGTGTCGTAATTGATTGGCATTGGAAGATGATGGTCATTTAGAGGCGCGCTCGACGGGCGGTCTTAGAACGCATTATATGATATATATAATTGGTTTAAATAATGTTGGACATTATTGGTATTAAAGCAATTTATGATAATAAATTGGCTTTAATTTACATTTCCTGGATGGAAGAAGGGAAATGGGATAAATGTTTTGGCTTCGGTAGCACTTTTCGGATGGAATAAGGGAAGTGGAAGCATATGATATGGTAAAAGTATTTTTATGATAATGAAAAGGGCTTTTAAATACATTTCCTGGATATAAGAAGGGAAATGGGATGTTTTGAAATGAAAAACCATTTTTATGATAATAAAACTGGCTTTTAAAGAGTTATATGATTTGTTAAAGCAATTCATGATAATGAATTCGCTTTTAAACACATTTCCTGGATATGAGAAGGGAAATAGAAAGTTTTGAGGTAAAAATAAAAAGTATTGATAAATACTTTGTATATGAATCCTCAGTCCGGGAGATATATCCGGATGTATATTGTAATATGAATATAAATTTATGGATGGATCGAGTACCGAGGGTCTAATGGATCCCGACGATCGACCTTGCCACATAGTAGTGTATCGGGGGGGTCCTTGTTTGGATTTCGCTTTAAGAGACACCCCACGCACGAGTAAGGGAATGTGTTGAGACTGGGGAGAAGTTTAATCCTTAGTGCTCTTATATTAAGATTTATTATATGTGTATGTATATATATATATATACATATATATATATATATATATATATATATGTGTGTGTATATATACATATATGTATATATATGTATATATCTATTCTGTACTGAGGGACTGGCGGATCTCGACGATCGACCTTGTCGAGTAGTAGTGTATCAGGGGAGTTCCTTGTTTGGATTTCGCTTTGCGAGACACCCCACGCATGAAAATGGCTTAGTGTTGAGACTGGGGAGAAGTTTAGCCCTTAGTACATTACTTCTACAATTTAGGGTTGATAGTGGTTGGGTAATAGACTAGTTTAGCAGGGTAGCTTGACTAGGAGGTTTAGAGGGATGCGTTAGGAATGCACTGCTAGAGGAGAGGTGAGGGGTATCTCATAGGAGTGCGATACCAATTTAAATATGAGATAAAACTTATTTTCAAAAATAAAGCATTTATGCACTTGCTAAATATTTTAACAACTCGGGCTCTGACCCGTTTATCTACTTTTCCTTTCTTGTTATATTATATATATACATAGGTGTCCAGACACAGGGACGCCTGGATGGCACATCCTTCGAGTCAGACGTCAGCTGCAACAGTTGTGGATGCGTGCAGGTTCTCGATAGACGCTTTCATTATTGTACTCTAGTTAGGAGGTACTGTATAAACATTCGGGTTAATAACCCAACAGCATTTATTTATTCTTTTAGTACAGCATTCGATATGGTTGTATATTTTGACCAAGTGTTCGGTTATTTTATTTAATTTTCGTTTCAATTACGCAAAAATGTGTGGATGTTTTAATTTTGTAGTTGTTAAAAGGAGTAGTAAAGTAAAATTTTGACACCGGCCTAATAGGTTATTAGTAATTAAATGGATTTTTGACAGTGATGCTAAGAATGATCCATATGAGACTCCTGTTAAAATTTGATATAGGAGTGATCGCTCGATATTTTCTTAGGCGGGGTGTCATAATTTTATACCCCGAAGAGACATATTTTAGTTGCTAATTATCGACAATTTGGGTATTATGCGCATAAATGTTCAATGTGCAGGCTAAATTGCAGTTGCGGTGTCAAAAGCTATATTTCGAGGCAATTTGTAGTTAAAATGGAGTTAATTTCCCTTGTCCCGTAACCTTACCTGAGCCTAAACCATTACCCCAAGCCTGTGTGCGTTTAGTTTGTGCCTTTTTATTTTTCTTAGATTTTTAGTTTGAGTCGTTTTATTTTTAGTATTTATTTTATATTTATTTAGAATTTCTAGGTTTTATTTTCATTTTTTTTTAATTTTATTTTTATTAGTATAATTTTATTTCATTTTGATTTTTATTAGTTTTTAGTTTTTATTAGGATTACATTTTTTTAGGAATTCATTTATGTCTATTTTTATTATATTTTACTTTTTAGAATTTTAGTTTTAATTTAATAGATTTTTATTTTTATTTCTTTTTAGTCTTATTTTTTATTTGAGTCTTATTTTACTTTTAGATTAGGATTTATTTTTAGATTTTTAATTTTATTAATTTTTTTTAGTTAGTTAGTGTTATTTTTAGATGTCCAAATTAAACACGCACACACTAACTTATCCTACAACTCACACACACCCTACTTTCTGTAACACCCCGTAATTCTGCTTAATTTTAAATTACGTAAGTAGAGTAATTTAATGGGATTAAATACGCTTTAATTAAATTACGTGAGTAGAGTAATTTAATGTGATTAAATATGTTTGATTTAAATTACGTGAGTAGAGTAATTTAAATAGATATTATATTAATAAAGATGAATATGTGTTATAGAAAATTTACTAAGGTGAATATAAATTTTCAATGTTAATATGTACGGTCTAGTGACTATATGGACGTACCGGATGTAGCTCGGCAAAATTAAGGATGAGAGTAGAAAAATATTTACGAGGCTCAAATGATAATTTAGAGTCTACGGTTGATTCCGAAAGGGTCGAATTAGTCAAAATAGTGTACCCGGGGGTACTAGTTGAGTGTCGGGTCATTTTCGGGCTAAACCGGGATCATTCGGGGGCATTTTGGTCTCTTTACAATTATGGGAAAGAAGACCTACGAATTTTTGTAACCCTATATCTGATTATAAGAGTGGTGGCTAGGGTTAGACAATTAGAGTTACACCATAGCCATTAGAGAGACAGAGAGAGAGAGAGCGAGCGAGAGAGAGAGAGAGAGAGAGGCAAATTCCATAGGCAAGAAGGAAGGAGGGATCATCTTAGGAAGATTTCACCACAAAGAGTGTTGGGAAGAAGGATTGAGGCACCAATATCATCAATCATCATCAACAACCACGAATTCAGACCCTACAAATCTTAAGGCAAGTGGTTATTTGCAAAATAATTGAGTTATAATACCCATGATTAAGCTTGAGGAAGAACATGATTTCTATGATATTCTTGGGAACAAACAATTGATAATAATCCATGATTGATTAGGATTTGCATGTAGGACGTTTTTGAATTACCAAGTATGTTTATATCATAGAAAACTTGATGAGAAATTCGTATGAAAATCTGGAATTTTGATGAAAAATATAAAGAATGCAGTTTTAGGGTTCTTGAATATTAGAGAGATTTTCAGTGAATTTGGCCAAGATTTATAATGATTTTGTTATTTTAAATCGTTAGTAATCATCCCAGAACATGTAGGAATGATTAGAAATTGTTGGTTGTGAATAAGAGGGCTTATCATGAAAGTTAGAGATGTAAAAATGGTGGAACCCGTAGGAAGAGGATGAACTGGGTCTGTCACTGCTCGATCGATCGATTGACCCTTAAATATCGATCGATCGAAGCAGTCGATCGATCGACCATCTTCCTTCGATCGATCGACCCTGTCTGAACTATAGAAAAATTGTGTAGAAATTTCTTTAATTGCCGTTACTTAATGGGAACCTTAGAATTTATATTTTTCCTATAAGGGGACTTGGAAATTACCAGTAGGTGTGCCATTAGGTTCCTCCACTAATGATTGAGTAGGAATGTTGGAGAAATGGAATGACGATAAACGAGTGACTTATCCGTGAGTTGAAATGGTTAATTTAATTACGGAAAGAGTGAGACTTAATTCCGGAAAGAAAATACCAGTAGGTTAAAATTAACTTAACTACTGAATTAAGGGAGGGGTAACTAGGACCCTTAGAGTTATGCGAATACTCGAATAAATACAATAGTGAGAGAATATTGTAATTAATAAGTACGGAGAATATAAGTAAAATATATTACTTACGGGTATGATTTATTAGGTCGAGTGTGTACCTACTATATCTATATAAATAGGTTTGGGTTAAGAGAAAATTACCTAAACTAATTATGTTAGGGTCGATGTGACATTCCGAACTAACATAAAGTTATTTGGGATCGATGTTAATGTCGAACCAAACTTTGAACTGGTGCCGCGATGAAAGAGTCCCGAACCAGAATATGTGTATATATTTATATTTGTAGATAGTTGGGGTCGATGAACCATTCTGAACCAACTTTCACTTGGAGTCGATGAATCATTCCGAGCCAAGGGTCCTTTGTGTGTAATAAAAGGATATATTAGTGGTAACTAATATTATATACATTGTTGTGAAAAAAAAATGTTATATGTGCTTAATCTACAAATTGAGAATAGTAGACAATGAAATGATAAGTAAATGTCTTAGTAATAATTTATAGCATGATGTAATTATTACAAGAATGAGGTAACGAACAGTAAATGAGTTAACTACGATTATGGGTAGTATAACTAGGTAGATCAAGTTTCCTCGATAGTTACATACTATGTAAGAGAGGTGAGGAGGTTCAAGGGAGTGTGCGAAACCTTAATATGTGTAATCAATAACTTAATTGTGAAAACCGCTTGCAAAATATTTTCAAATGTTTTGAGTACTTACTCTAGCTATGTAAAATTTTAAAAACCTTTTAGGTGCCTAGCCACAAGGACACCCAGCTTGATTTCATGTCAGAGATTTGGGAGCTGCAGCCAGTGTGGAGGTTGCAGGGATTGTTTAGACGCTTTCTTTTCTTTTCAGTTCTAGTGAAGGATCTCAGTTTTATTATTCCTTGTTGGAACATGTCGTTCCACCTTTGCTATTACAGTTTGTTCTAGTTATGGATTTGTAGTTGTCTTTTTGGGCCGTGGTTTACGGCAAGACTTTAGCTGCTTTCAGATTACTTTTGCATACTGCGTATTCATATTTAGTTTTGGTAATGTGTGGTTTGGAATATTTGTTGTTTAAGAAAGATAAAATTTGGCACCCGTTTTAATTTCATTTAGGTTGTTAGTAATTTTAAAAGGCGTTCGACAGTGATGCTAAGAATGAACCATTAAGAAACCTGTTTATATTAAAATAAGGCTTGATCACCTAAGGTTTAATTAGGCGGGGTGTCACATATGGTATCAGAGCATCAGGTTCTAGTGTTCATAGGATCTGTACGGCTTACTACGATTCAGCGTTACATTTGTTGTATTTGAGCCCTACTATTAGGATTGTTGATAGAAATTTCCAACTGTTGCGTTATCGCACTTCTGCTCTTAAATTTTGTATAAACTGTGTACTTATACAATTTGAATCTTATTTCAGATGCCTCCAAGGAGACTGAGAGCAGAGAGGGCTGAAGCCAGAGAGGAGGTGAGGGAGGCTCATCAGGAGCCACAGGTACCGATACCACCACCCCCACCTTAGCTAATCTCCACTACTCAGGTTACAGTGATAGTGGCTCAGGCAGTTGAGATGGCGATGAGGGCAATGGCAACCCACTTTCCACAGCCCCAAGTACCTCCCCCTGTGGCACCGGCAGTGCAAGTTCCGGCAAGACCATCTACTTGGCAACGAGTCAGGGAGACATTTCAGAAGGGGCACCCACCCGAGTTCCAGGGCAGTACTGATATAGTGGAAGCGTGCAACTGGAAGAAGAATATCCAGCGCCACTTGCGCATGCTAGAGTGCACCAGAGTACAGGAACAGATGCTAGCCACTTTCCGTCTGTCAGGAGCGGCCCTACAGTGGTGGGAGTCAGTTACCACCACCGAGGAGAGAGATACTTTGACTATTTCTGAGTTTTGGGTGCGGTTTGACCGCAAGTATTTCCCTCCAGCAGTAGAGTCGGAGATGAGAAAGAAGTTCAGCCAAGTGGTTCAGGGTGATCGCTCAGTTGCTGACTACGAGGAGGAGTTTACCCGCTTGGCCAATTTTATGCCAAACGGGGTGAGCAATGAGGAGAGGAAGAAGTCCAAATTTATGGAGGGCCTAACCTGGAGAATCAGACAGCACTTAATTGGTAATTCGGCATTGGTAACCTACACAGATGTCGTCAATGCCGCTCTACTACACTGTCAGGATCACCGTTTTCATACTAAAGGAAGTAAGAGGGGTGAGCCTAGCCAACCGGGCAAGGTGAATGGAGGTAGTGGCAGCAACGCAACACAGCAGCAGGCAGCGGGTCAGTTGGGACAGGATTCTAGACAGGGGAACCCTGCCAAGAAGTTTAAGCACGGTAAGTATCACTTCGACCGACAGGGCCAGCAGGGTCCTCAGCAACCAGTCCCTCAGGGTCGACAGGGCCAGGGTAATCAAAATGGGGGACAACAAGGCCAAGGACGACAGGGCCAACGTCAGGGCCAAGGACAAAGACAGTTCCAGGGTCAGTGCTTCACTTGTGGTCAGCAGGGTCACAAGAGCAGAAATTGTCCACAGCAAGACCGGGCAAAACAGCAGGGTGCCCAACAGGGGCAGCAGGCACTATTAGCCCCAGCAGCAGTACAGGCCCCATAGCCAGGGCAGATGTAGTACGGGCGTGTGTTCAACATCCGTGACATTCCATTTCAGTCGGCACCGCCAGCACCGCCGGCAGTTGCGGGTATGTTTCCTATTCATGGGCTTGAGGGGAATATTTTGTTTGACACAGGGGCGACGCATTCATTTATTTCCACTAGATTTGCACGGGCAGTCGGCCTATTAGCGACAGCAGACACTCATCTTATGTGTGTGGAGTCACCGATGGGTAGTGGGTCCCTCATACACTCGATTTGTAAGGGTGTGGACATTATGGTCGGGAGATTGAGTCTAGCGGCGGACCTTCTAGTGCTGGATATGGAGGGATATGACGTCATCCTAGGCATGGATTGGTTGGCACATAATAGGGCAATGGTAGATTGTTATGAGAGGACCATCGTGTTCTCTATCCCGGGGCAGGAGATGTTCCTTGTGGCTATGCCACTTCCCGAGGGAGGATCGCGAACTCACTTATATTATATTGAGGAGGAGACCTCACATGGGGTGGTCGTTTCTCTGGACTCAATCCCAGTCGTGAGGGATTTTGAGGATGTCTTTCAGGAGATACCAGGGTTACCACCTATCAGAGAGATAGAGTTCGTAATTGATCTAACACTAGGGACGAGATCGATTGCCAGAGCACCATATCGCATGGCTCCTTCGGAGATGCGGGAACTGAGAGAGCAAATCCAGTAACTATTAGGACTGGGTTTTATTCGACGGAGTACATCGCCATGGGGTGCGCCAGTACTGTTTGTGAAGAAAAGGGATGGTTCACTTCGTCTGTGCGTAGATTACAGAGAGCTGAACAAAGTAACGATACGTAATAAGTATCCATTACCGAGGATTGACGACTTGTTTGATCAATTGAGAGGGGCTGCATACTTCTCAAAGATCGATTTGAGATCGGGTTACCACCAATTGCGCATTCGTGAAGAAGATGTACCTAAGACCGCTTTCCTGTCGCGGTACGGGTCATATGAGTTCAGAGTGATGCCTTTTGGGATAACTAATGCACCGGTAGTATTCATGGATCTCATGAACAGGGTATTCAGGGAGTTTTTGGATCAGTTTGTGATTGTATTCATAGACGACATTCTGATTTACTCCCGTACGGAGGAGGAGCACGCAGAGCACTTACGATTGGTCCTACAGACATTGCGGAACCATCAGTTATACGCCAAATTTGAGAAGTGCGGATTTTGGCTTCGGGAGGTTCAGTTCCTAGGCCACGTCGTATCTAGCAGGGGCATTGTTGTTGACCCAAGTAAGGTATCGGCGGTGAGGGAGTGGGGACAGCCCACGACACCGACAGAAATCCGCAGTTTCTTGGGTTTGGCTGGTTATTATCGTCGCTTCATCAAGGGATTCTCAAAAATTGTCGGACCGTTGACGAATCTGACTCGGAAGGGAATTCCCTTTGTATGGAGTGATAGTTTCCAGTTAGCATTTGATGAATTGAAAGAAAAGTTGACATCAGCCCCCGTTCTTACCTTGCCTAAGAGCGGAGTGGAATACCGAGTCTATACTAATGCGTCCTTACAAGGACTTGGGGGTGTGTTACAACAGGAGGAGAAGGCTATTGCTTATGCATCACGAAAGCTTAAGCCACATGAGAAAAACTACCCCACCAACGACCTCGAGTTGGCAGCGGTTGTTTTTGCTTTGAGGATTTGGAGACACTATCTTCTGGGCGAGCAGTTCACGTTATTCACGGATCATAAGTCTTTGCAATATCTGTTCACTCAGAAGGACCTGAACATGAGGCAAAGAAGGTGGCTTGAATTCATGAAGGACTACCAATTTGATATACAGTACCATCCTGGTAAGGCTAACGTGGTGGCAGATGCGTTAAGCAGAAGACCTACCGGAAAGTTAGCAGAAGTTTGGAAGGCGAAGTGGAGTGAGCTCCGACACGAGGATGACATGGCGAGAGCATGTATGGCAGTTCTAGCTATCGCTTCTGAGAACGTTATGCGGATAGTGAGAGCACAGGCAGAAGACCCATTTTGTCAGGATAAAGTACGGCAGTTACTTGCCAAGGGGGCAGAGTTCTACTCCATCAGTTCAGAGGGTGGACTACGCTTCAACGGTAGACTGATAGTACCCGAAGATGATGATTTGAGGCATGCCGTTATGACAGAGTCACACGGGTCAAAATTCTCGGTACATCCAGGTGGGGACAAAATGTACCAGGATATGCGACGAGTATATTGGTGGTCAAGTATGAAACGAGATATTGCAGAATTTGTCTCGAAGTGTGTTACATGCCAACTCATAAAAGTTGACCATCAGAGGCCTTCAGGGATACTACAACCACTAGAGATTCCCGTGTGGAAGTGGGAGAGTATCTCAATGGATTTTATTACCGGGTTACCAACCTCGCAGAAGGGCCACGATTCCATATGGGTGATAGTGGATCGTTTGACTAAGGTCGCACATTTCTTACCGGTTCGTACGGATTACGATACTATGCGGTACGCACAGCTTTTTATTGCAGAGATTGTTAAGCTGCAGAGAGTTCCTATTAATATCATGGCGGACCGAGATAAGATATTCGTGTCGCACTTTTGGCAGAGTTTTCAGGGGGCCATGGGCACAGACTTACGGTTGAGTACGGCATATCACCCACAGACGGACGGCCAGACGGAAAGAGTAAACCAGATGTTAGAGGACATGCTGAGAATGTGTATTCTAGATTTTGGGGGAAATTGGGAGCCATATCTTCCTTTGGTGGAGTTTGCGTATAACAACTCTTACCAATTCACTATTGGCATGGCTCCGTTCGAGGCGCTTTATGGGAGGCTTTTTCGTTCACCCTCTTGTTGGTTAGAAGTGGGGAATAACAGGCTTTTAGGGCCAGAGATGATACAGGAGACTTCCTCCAAAATAGAGTTGATTCGAGGACGTATTCGAATAGCCCAGGATAGGCAGAAGAGTTATGCTGACGCCGGCAGAAGGCATGTGGAATTAGATGTGGGAGACCAGGTGTTAATTCGAGTATCTCCTATGAAAGGGGTTACGAGGTTTGGCAAAAAGGGGAAGTTAGCACCGAGATATGTGGGGCCGTTTCCTATCATTGAGAGAGTGGGACCGGTAGCTTACAGATTGAGACTCCCTGAGCATCTTCAGCGAATACACGATGTGTTCCATGTAGCATCGCTGAAGAAATACAAGAGGAGCGAGAGAGCCTTCTGGCACATTCCACTGGAGGAGATCGATTTGCAGCCAGATATCTCATATGAAGAAAGACCCGTATCCTGGATTATAGTGAGCGCAAACTAAGATCCAAGGTGGTACCCTTAGTACGAGTACAGTGGGGACACCACAATATGAACGAGTTCACTTGGGAACAATAAGAGGATATGCGAGAACAATATCCAGAATTATTCCTAGCAGGTATTTTTTCCTAATTTCGAGGACGAAATTCCTTTTGTAAGGGGGGAAGTATGTAACACCCCGTAATTCTGCTTAATTTTAAATTACGTAAGTAGAGTAATTTAATGGGATTAAATACGCTTTAATTAAATTATGTGAGTAGAGTAATTTAATGTGATTAAATATGTTTGATTTAAATTACGTGAGTAGAGTAATTTAAATAGATATTATATTAATAAAGATGAATATGTGTTATAGAAAATTTACTAAGGTGAATATAAATTTTCAATGTTAATATGTACGGTCTAGTGACTATATGGACGTACCGGATGTAGCTCGGCAAAATTAAGGATGAGAGTAGAAAAATATTTACGAGGCTCAAATGATAATTTAGAGTCTACGGTTGATTCCGAAAGGGTCGAATTAGTCAAAATAGTGTACCCGGGGGTACTAGTTGAGTGCCGGGTCATTTTCGGGCTAAACCGGGACCATTCGGGGGCATTTTGGTCTCTTTACAATTATGGGAAAGAAGACCTACGAATTTTTGTAACCCTATATCTGATTATAAGAGTGGTGGCTAGGGTTAGACAATTAGAGTTACACCATAGCCATTAGAGAGAGAGAGAGAGGCAAATTCC
The DNA here is from genome assembly GCA_949130495.1 of Sambucus nigra. Classification (NCBI taxonomy): domain Eukaryota; kingdom Viridiplantae; phylum Streptophyta; class Magnoliopsida; order Dipsacales; family Adoxaceae; genus Sambucus; species Sambucus nigra. The sequence goes on along the minus strand of OX422215.1, from coordinate 610,228,867 downwards.
TTAGGCAAGAAGGAAGGAGGGATCATCTTAGGAAGATTTCACCACAAAGAGTGTTGGGAAGAAGGATTGAGGCACCAATATCATCAATCATCATCAACAACCACGAATTCAGACCCTACAAATCTTAAGGCAAGTGGTTATTTGCAAAATAATTGAGTTATAATACCCATGATTAAGCTTGAGGAAGAACATGATTTCTATGATATTCTTGGGAACAAACAATTGATAATAATCCATGATTGATTAGGATTTGCATGTAGGACGTTTTTGAATTACCAAGTATGTTTATATCATAGAAAACTTGATGAGAAATTCGTATGAAAATCTGGAATTTTGATGAAAAATATAAAGAATGCAGTTTTAGGGTTCTTGAATATTAGAGAGATTTTCAGTGAATTTGGCCAAGATTTATAATGATTTTGTTGTTTTAAATCGTTAGTAATCATCCCAGAACATGTAGGAATGATTAGAAATTGTTGGTTGTGAATAAGATGGCTTATCATGAAAGTTAGAGATGTAAAAATGGTGGAACCCGTAGGAAGAAGATGAACTGGGTCTGTCACTGCTCGATCGATCGATCGACCCTTAAATATCGATCGATCGAAGCAGTCGATCGATCGACCATCTTCCTTCGATCGATCGATCCTGTCTGAACTATAGAAAAATTGTGTAGAAATTTCTTTAATTGCCGTTACTTAATGGGAACCTTAGAATTTATATTTTTCCTATAAGGGGACTTGGAAATTACCAGTAGGTGTGCCATTAGGTTCCTCCACTAATGATTGAGTAGGAATGTTGGAGAAATGGAATGACGATAGAACGAGTGACTTAGCAGTGAGTTGAAATGGTTAATTTAATTACGAAAAGAGTGAGACTTAATTCCGAAAAGAAAATACCAGTAGGTTAAAATTAACTTAACTACTGAATTAAAGGAGGGGTAACTAGGACCCTTAGAGTTATGCGAATACTCGAATAAATACAATAGTGAGAGAATATTGTAATTAATAAGTACGGAGAATATAAGTAAAATATATTACGTACGGGTATGATTTATTAGGTCGAGTGTGTACCTACTATATCTATATAAATAGGTTTGGGTTATGAGAAAATTACCTAAACTAATTATGTTAGGGTCGATGTGACATTCCGAACTAACATAAAATTATTTGGGATCGATGTTAATGCCGAACCAAACTTTGAACTGGTGCCGCGATGAAAGAGTCCCGAACCAGAATATGTGTATATATTTATATTTGTAGATAGTTGGGGTCGATGAACCATTCCGAACCAACTTTCACTTGGAGTCGATGAATCATTCCGAGCCAAGGGTCCTTTGTGTGTAATAAAAGGATATATTAGTGGTAACTAATATTATATACATTGTTGTGAAAAAAAAATGTTATATGTGCTTAATCTACAAATTGAGAATAGTAGACAATGAAATGATAAGTAAATGTCTTAGTAATAATTTATAGCATGATGTAATTATTACAAAAATGAGGTAACGAACAGTAAATGAGTTAACTACGATTATGGGTAGTATAACTAGGTAGATCAAGTTTCCTCGATAGTTACATACTATGTAAGAGAGGTGAGGAGGTTCAAGGGAGTGTGCAAAACCTTAATATGTGTAATCAATAACTTAATTGTGATAACCGCTTGCAAAATATTTTCAAATGTTTTGAGTACTAACTCTTGCTATGTAAAATTTTAAAAACCTTTTAGGTGCCCAGCCACAAGGACACCCATCTTGATTTCATGTCAGAGATTTGGGAGCTGCAGCCAGTGTGGAGGTTGCAGGGATTGTTTAGACGCTTCCTTTTCTTTTCAGTTCTAGTGCAGAATCTCAGTTTTATTATTCCTTGTTGGAACATGTCGTTCCACCTTTACTATTACAGTTTATTCTAGTTATGGATTTGTAGTTGTCTTTTTAGGCCGTGGTTTACGGCAAGACTTTAGCTGCTTTCAGATTACTTTTGCATACTGCGTATTCATATCTAGTTTTGGTAATGTGTGGTTTGGAATATTTGTTGTTTAAGAAAGATAAAATTTGGCACCCGTTTTAATTTCATTTAGGTGGTTAGTAATTTTAAAAGGCGTTCGACAGTGATGCTAAGATGAACCATTAAGAGACCTGTTTATATTAAAATAAGGCTTGATCACCCAAGGTTTAATTAGGCGAGGTGTCACAGATGGTATCAGAGCATCAGGTTCTAGTGTCCATAGGATCTGTACGGCTTACTACGATTCAGCGTTACGTTTGTTGTATTAGAGCCCTACTATTAGGATTGTTGATAGAAATTTCCAACTGTTGCGTTATCGCACTTCTGCTCTTAAATTTTGTATAAACTGTGTAATTATACAATTTGAATCTTAAGTTATCATCAGGCGAACCTAGTCTTATTGGCATAATCTCCCATAACTCAGGGTCGGGCGGACCTAGTCTTATAGGCATAATCTCCCATAACCGAGGGTCAGGTGGGCCTAGTAATGTAGGACTTTATGAGAACTGTAATGCACCTCTTTGGGCGACTCATCACAATACTTGCAAGGTTTTTGTGAAAACTATAATTCACCTCTGTGGGCGACTTACCTCGAAACTGGTAAGGTTTGTGAAAACTGTGATGCACTTCTGTGGGCGACTTACCTCGAAACTTGTAAGGTTTGTGAAATCTATAATGCACCTCTGTGGGTGACTTACCTCGAACTGGTAAGGTTTGTGAAATCTGTAATGCACCTCGGTGGGTGACTTACCTCGAAACTAGTAAGGTTTGTAAAATCTGTAATGCACCTCCGTGGGCGACTTACCTCGAAACTGGTAAGGTTTTGTGAAATCTATAATGCACCTCTGTGGGCGACTTACCACAATACTGGTAAGGTTTGTGATATCTATAATGCACCTCTGTGGGCGACTTACCTCGAAACTGGTAAGATTTTATGAAAACTGTAATGCACCTCTGTGGGTAACTTACCACAATACTGGTAAGGTTTGTATGCAAAATATGTATCCATGCTCCAGGTTTTGCGGATGATCTTCCTTGCCCCCTGTCGCTTTGCTGAAGTAATGTCATATAGTTAGTGCCATATATGAGCCATCCGGTCACTATTCTGAAGAATTATGGTATCTCTTTTGGGAATGCTTCATCAATGTTGGCCATTCTGGGACTGAACCTGAGCATGCTTGTCACATGTGTTTATGCCTAACTACAAGTGGTACATCATACAGTACTTTTCCCCCCTCTTTACTTTGCTTTGTCGTTTATCTCAAGATAAAGTAAAGTAAACAAAAATTCAGTTATTAGTTACAACACCTTCTAAGCATTGAAAGCATTTAAATACATTTCACGGGGTATATTCCCCTAATTAAAGTAAAATCTCTTGAGTGTTTGTCTTTGGCATCTATAAGGACTGATGTATTTGTTTAAGCTTGATTTGATCATATGCGTTCAATATCTGCAAGGATAAGAAATCGACTCGGATTCAGGCACAAAATTCATTAGTAACTCGTAAGGCATATTATAATGCCATAAATAATCATGTGGGGTATATATTTTTCCCCCTTTATTTTATTTTATATCTAATAGGATAAAATAAACTCGGAATCATGCTTCGAGGAATCGTAGTCATATTGTTTTGTGAAATTTCATGATGCAAATTTGATATGCTACAATATGCAGTTGATAGAGTGTAGATATATCATGTGCATAATGATCTCATGCCCCCACTATTTTATTAATGCTGAGAAAACTCAGAAATTTTGTAATCTATTTAAATCATATGCAGATAATTCAGTCAGTAAGTATGCTGAGTCACCTTGAGGTGAATAATAAATATCAGATTTGAATTTTCATGTAACTAATATCACAATGTGAATATCTAATTCTTTAGTATAAATCGAATACAAGGTAGCGCGAACAGTTGTTCCGGGAGACCATAGATGAGGTTGCTCGAGTCACTAGGATTAGGCAACTCGAGTCACTAGGACGAGGTCACTCGAGGTGCCATAGATGAGGCTGCTCGAAGTACCTAGGATGAGACTACTCAAAGTACCTAGGATGAGGCAGCAAGGGTGAGGCCGCTCGAGGCACCACGGGTGAGGTCGCTTGAGGTACCTACTCGAGGTACCATGACTTGAGAAAAATGCTAAGTTTCAAAAAATATTTTTATTTTGCGAGCCGATCGAGGAGGTTCCCCCGAGACTACTTGAGGAGGTCCCTCTGAGGCTGCTCAAGGTGGTTCCCCCGAGGCACTTGCTCGAAGTACTATGACTTGAGCAAATTTTTCGCAAAAATATTATTTTGTCAAGGTCACTCGAAAAATATAATTTTGATATCATTGCTCGAAAATTCTATTCTGACAATATTGATCGAGTAACTATTCGTACTAAGTCTTAAAAAAGGGTCCCTCGTAGGATAACATAAAATATTCACAATTTCGAGGGGTATGATTTTTTCAGAAATAAATATTTTTCTAATCGAGCAACTTAAATTCGAGCGAGGCTACAAAGCTCGGAGGTGGTTGTTTCGATTCCACCGAGATGGCTCGGAGGCCAAATTTCCTCGGATGTCAGAGTCCTCGGAGGAGGTTGTTCGTAGGTCATATTGCCTCGTGGTTCGTAAATCAAATGGCTCGAAGGTCAAAGATGTTTTGAGATCACACAAGGTGAATCGGAGATGTTTATTCGGAGGTGGTTATTCGAATGGATTATTGAACCGGTTCAAATCTTTTGAGCTGGATCAAACTCTACAATCCCCCATGATGGGTTATTCGGACGATGGTTTCGTTTCGGTTGAATCTCTATGGTTCGTCGGGTTTCCCACTTAGTCTTAATTTCTGGGTTTTACCATATGATTTTTTGACCAGGCCTGAGTAGGTGGTTCGCAAGAGCTCAAATCGGAGTTGAGTCAGTGTGAGTTGGGTTGAATTCTCAGCCGAGTTGGGTCAACATGAGTTTGGTCGAATTCCACGGTGGCTCGGTTTCGTATCCTCAAAGGTGAATCGGGTTGGCTTCTTATGGTAGACCAGTTTGCGCCTTTCCTTTGGACAAGGCAGTGGTAATGCCGATTTTTCTAGTTGGTGTAAAACTGGAGTTTGGGAGATATGACAACCGTAACACTATTTTTCTTTCTTTTTTTAAGGGTATAACACTGTATAGAAAACAGTCCCAAAGGTCAAGTCTAATAAAAATATGTAATACAAAATAGTTTTTTTTAAAAGCATTGGAAGCCTAATTTCGTTATTCGGCAGCTGAAAAGTAGTCATGCAAAAGGGTTTCATTGTGGCTCAAGCAAGATTTTTATATTAGTGTCAGTAAGAGTGGATATTTGGACGACTTTTCAAATCTCAAGTGGATTGGGTCAATAGTTGCCAATAGCTGTCAAAAAGGAGAAACTCATATTTTTCTTTTATTTTCAACCCTAGACTCTGAGAGATAGTGCAAAGATTTAATAAAAAATGAGTTTATTTAGTTCTACTCATACATGTAACAAATAACATATCTTATTGAAATCTGTTTTATAATTTTCAGATACTGAAACATATTGTACATTCAAGCAACTAGTAGCCTCCTAAATTCGTGGTTTATATTTTTTAATAAGGAGGCATACATCCTAGTCTGTTTCATGTTTGAAGATTTGTAGCTCACAAATCATAATAATAATTTTTTTCATATGAATATTTTAGATATTCTGATTGGCGATAAATGTCAACAAGTTTTATGTGCATTATAACGAATATGATTTGTGATATTTATCATAAGAAGGATATATGGGATATCTCAACAAAGCAAACAATAGAATAAAAGTAATAATACTTATCTTTATTGAAGAAAAGTGTTCCAACGCCACCGAGTTCTCCGTGTATGCGCACGAGGCGTTACGCAACCGAAATCACGAATATCTCCCCAGAAGAATCGTCAAATGTAAGATGTGAGTTCAAATTTGAGGAGGCGCCGCGTAGAGCGTACTTTAGACTTGAGCAACGTGGTTGCGCCTACGTATCCGTCTTTGCGAAATCAAAGTCTGCATAGTTCTTAGGTCTGTATGATACACTGGAGAGAGCTCAGTTTTGGTGGTTTTGGTGCGTGGGGGGGGGGGTGCCTAATCCGGCAAGCCGCCTCTCGAACGCCCATTCTTAGTAGTTTCGGTGCGTGGGGGTGCCAAATCCGACTATCCCCCTCTCAAATGCCCATATACCGTATAATGAAACTATAAAAATTCACTCGTCACTATCGAACCCGTGACGGAGCTCCAAAGTTGCGTGGGGAGGAGAGCTATATTTCCTCTCCTTAGTTTGGCCCCAAGATCATCATCCATCAAAATGAGGGGGAAGCCCTCTTTATATAGCAAAAGTGCCCAAGTGGGCTTGACATGTGTCATCTTTTCTGTGGAGCCAAGTGTCCAATATTTATGGTGCTACTTGTCACAATATATGTGGTGGCATATCAAATAATTAATTAATTCACTAATGGAGTATTGTCTAATGTAATTAATAAAATGCGGAGTATACGTGATATATTAAATCGCGGGCAATAATATCTTAGCCCTTGTAGGGTATGGATTGTAGTAAAACTCAATAAATCATGAATAAAACTGTGGGTTTAATTACTGGAGCGTTGGTGGTTAAATCATTTAACCCCCTCTACAATAACAATATCTTATCTCGACCTCAAAATAGTCTACATGCGACCCTCGGTTGAGTTCCAACGCAATCCCATCGATATTACTCGTTACGACGTATGATAATTTTCATAAAAATTATTCCATCAGCAATAAATTCTTATTATCCTAAAAATATTTAATTCCATCAAATTACGGCACACGTTTAATTCCCAAATAATTATCAAATTAATTAAATTTCATATACTCAGAAATACGGGGTATTACATACTTTCCCCTTACAAAGGAATTTTGTCCATGAAATTAGGATAAGCCTGGTACTCAAAAGCTTTGGATATATTCTCTTGCAACATCCACCCTTTCCAAACAATCTAAATTGTCTTGTTGTTCCCGCTATATCTCTACTGACGGTATCCTTTAGTCAGACGGTCTCCACTTACCGTTCATTCTAGTGGATAATTCGCTTTAGCCATCACATACGAAGATAATTCATCATTTAATCTACCAATTCACTTTGGCACCTACACGACACTTTGCAAATTTCGTCCCCTTTTTGGTCCTTACTATGAACGTATCTACTCACGGCTAAAGTATTTCCTCTAGTGGGGAAAGCTCCAATATTCCCACGTACCAACTCACTTATTCATTTTCTCATTTTACACATACCTTTACACATCTTTTGATTGCTGACAATACCAAAGATCCAACTAACTAGGGTGCCCATACACTTTCTACCCGTGCATAACCGCACAAATTAACTGAATGTAATATACTTGTTTTAAGTTAATCCTCATGTACGTAGCTTGACCATACAGTAAGGTTATACTCAACCACCCTGCTAATTGCAACTTAATTATTCTCTAGGTTGCCCCACCGATCTACTTGTGGTGTAAATGTTCTACACTAGTTTTCACATCAGGATTTTAATTCCATATGTGCTTCTTTATATCTGGTGACTGACTCTCACCACCCTCTGCTGCTCCTATGAGCTAGAAATTTCCCCTGAAGTTTAATTCTGGGTGTCGCTGCATTCTGCCCTCTACAGTTGCCTTTGAATTCTCTCCTTCCATTGGTCTATTACACTTCTTCTTTACCCCAAATCCTTATAGATGTCTCTTTAAAAGTGTCTCTCTGACTTCTCCATTTGTCGACCACATTGGGTGAGTCTGAAATTGCACCACCGTTATCTACGACGGTACTTAGGGAAACTGTTATTCCCAAGTGATTATCCTATTATCACATTCATGAACAATAATCATGGCGACTTCTATCGCGACTACCATTTCCAGGATACTCTATGTCTTCTTTTGAGCTTCTACTGGTGCAGTCCTTCTAACGGCCCTCGTTGGTCGTCCTATAATGTTCAGCGTATGAAACCCAACCAAACTCGTATATGAATCACATCAACTATACTTAATAGCAAGAGAACGTAAGTCTCACACATACACGTAGAGTAATACAACAATCCTATAATAAGGTTCTATATCAAAGAACGCTACACTGAAGCGTAAAAAACTGTACAAATCCTAAGAACACTAGAATCTGATGCTCTGATACCATCTGTGACACCCCACCTATTTAAATATCGGGTGATAAGTCCTTCATAAAAATAAAATAGGAATCTCATTTGGTTCATTATTAGCATCACTGTCGAAAACTTTTTAAATTACTAACCACCTACGTGTTAAATAAACTAGTGCCAAATTTTATCTTTCATTGAACAAGAACATGCGGGAATAATTACAATCACTAAACCATCTTTGCAGTAAAGTATAAATCAATCACAAGATAAATACTGAATAAAATAATACTACATAAACCATTGCTTCCCAATTCTCATATAAAATCCAACAAAAGAATATAAACCTGAGTACAAATTCTGAACTGAAATAAGAGAAATGACTGAAGGGGTAACACGCCGAAATGAAATAATTGAACTGCATCCTACTCTAGAAATGAAGTAACTGAAGCGCCTAATCCAAATCCTGCAAGCATCCACAAGTGCTGCAGCTTTGCATCCCTGGAATAGATCATCAAGCTGGGCATCCCTATCACTAGACACCTAAAATGTTTTGAAAATATTCTGCACACGGGTCAGATCCTAACAAAATCTTTTGAAAATATATAGGAAGCATTTAAATCATAGTTTAAAAGAAGTTATTGATTACACATGTTAGTTCAACGTATACTCCCTTGAGTTCCTCACATCTCAAATAATGTGCACGCCTAACATCATCTACCTAGCTATGCTACCTAGCCCAACTAGGTCTCATCAATAACTAACTAACCATAATAGGTTTAGCTCCCCCAGTACCACCCATACAGTACGCCACCGTATTCCCTTAATTATCATTAATACCTTAGTTATATTTCTCTTTAACTCCCCCGTACCGCCCACACAGTACGCTATCGCAACACTAATAATTAACATTACCCGTATGTTATTATTCAACCATAATTAACATTTTCATGTATGTTATCATTGACCCAGCATTAACATTTCACATATGTTATCTTTAACCCATTTCATTAAGTTGCTCTACTTAATTCATCTTTAGATATACGCTATCTAACTTTACTACTATCACACACTAAGTAGATTATCTCATAATTAAATCACTTTTAAAAATACACTATCTATCCTTCCTACATTACACACAAGTAGGATAAATCACCCGAGTATATATATATATATATATATATATATATATATATATATATATATATATATATATATATATATATATATATATATATACATAAATATAGCATCTCTCAGACTAGCCACCGCGATGCAGACTCGTGTACTCTTCTATCAAGTCCATGTATCTCTCGTACTAAATCAAGGACTATTGGTTCCCCATGTCTCCTCGAACCCAAAATCAAACAATACACAATGGAGGCGAACATAGTCCTAAGGCTTTGGCATATGTATATACCTAACTTACCCAAATGACATGCTAGTCCCATTAATACACATCACATAGTGAGCCTCCCTAAGTACTATCACTACACCAAATTGAACGGTTAGTCACGGATTTTATCCCTGACCATTGGTTATGGGTCGTGGATTTGGTCTGTGACCAAATCTGGCATGATCATATTCAGTGGTCACAACCCAAATTCCTGACCACGGCATTAGTCATAAGATCTCAGGGATCACGGTATATGGTTCCTGCAAGTTACATTAGTCCCGTGCGAGAGGTTGACGCTGGTCACGGGGTCGTATGGGGGTGTTTTGAGGTTTTACCATCTAACGGTATGTTTTCAAGCGTTCTCTCAAATTAGGGGTCCGTGTCCATGCGGTCGGTTCCTGTGAGCTATGTTGGTCCCGTGTGAGGTGTTGGTGCCGCTCAAGGGGCTGTATGGTGGGGGTCGAGGTTTCACCCTCTAACGACATGTTTTCAAGCCTAAGTTTAGATATTCTGAAATTTGGGTCGTGTTCTCAAATCAAAGGTCCCATGCCACGCGATCGATTCCTACGAGCGACATTGGTCCCGTGCGAGGTGTTGGCACCGCTCACGGGGGCTGTATGGAGGGTGTTTCGGGGTTTCGCCCTCTAACGGCATGTTTTCAAGTCTAAGTGTAGAAATTTTGAAATTTGGGTCGTGCTCTCAAACTGTGGATCTAGTGGCCACGTGGTCGGTTCCTACAAGCGACGTTAGTCCCGTGTGAGGTATTGGTGTTGCTCACGGGGTTGTATGGGGGGTGTTTCAGGGTTTCACTCTCTAACGGCATGTTTTCAAGCCTAAGTGTAGATATTTTAAAATTTCAGCCGTGCTCTCAAACCGTGGGTCCCGTGGCCACGCGATCAATTCCTAAGAGCTACATTGCTCACATGGGAGGTGTTGGTACTGCTCACGGGGCCGTATGGGGGTGTTTTGGGGTTTCGCCCTCTAACAGCATATTTTTAAGTCTAAGTGTAGATATTCTGAAATTTAGGTCGTGCTCTCAAAGAGGGGGTCTGGTGGCCACGCGGTCGGTTCTTAAGAGCTACGTTGGTCCCGTGCGAGGTGTTGGCGCTGCTCATGGGGCCGTATGGGGGTGTTTAGGGGTTTCTCCCTCTAACGGAAAGTTTTCAAGCCTATGTGCAGATATTCTAAAATTTGGGTCGTTCTCTCAAACCGAGGGTCTCGTGGCCACGCGATCGGTTCCTATGAGCTATGTTGGTCCTGTACAAGGTGTTGGAGCTACTCACAGGGCCGTATGGGGGGTGTTTCGGGGTTTCACCCTAAAATGGCATGTTTGTAGGTCTAAGTGTAGATAGTCTGAAATTTGGACCGTTCTCTCAAACTGGGGGTCCCGTGGTCGCGCGATCGATTCCTATGAGCTACGTTGATCCTGTACGAGGTATTAGCGTTGCTCACGGGGACGTATGGGGGTGTTTCGAGGTTTCTCTCTCTAACGGCATGTTTTCAATCTTATGAGTAGATATTCTAAAATTTGGGTCGTGCTAAAAAATCGGGGGTACCGTGGTCATGCGATCGGTTCCTACGAGCTACATTAGTCTCATGCAAGGTGTTGGCGCTGCTCACGAGACTGTATGGGGGTGTTTCTCCCTCTAACGACATTTTTTTTATCCTAAGTGTAGATATTATGAAATTTGGGTTGTGCTCTAAAATTAGGGGTCCCGTGGACACGCGTTGGTTCCTACGAGTTACGTTGGTCCTGAGCGAGGTGTTGGCACCACTCACGATGCCGTATGGGGGTTGTTTCTGGGTTTTCCCCTATAACGGAATGTTTTCAAGCCTAAGTGTAAATATTCCTAAATTTGGGTCGTGCTCTCAAACCAAGGGTCCCGTGTCCACATGGTCAGTTCCTACGAGCTACGTTGGTCCCATGCGAGGTGTTGGCGCCGCTCACGGTGCCTTATGGGGGGTCGGGATTTCACCCTCTAACGGCATGTTTTCAAGCCTAAGTGTAGATATTCTAAAATTTGGGTCGTGCTCTCAAATTGGGGGTCCCGTGGCCACGCGATCGGTTCCAATGAGCTACGTTGGTTTAGTGGGAGGTTTTGGCGCCGATCACGAGGCCGTATGGGGGGTGTTTCGAGGTATCGCCCTGTAACGATATATTTTCAAGCCTAAGTGTAGATATTCTAAAATTTGGGTTGTGCTCTCAAATCGAGGGTTCCATGGCCACGCGATCAATTTTTACGAGCTACGTTGGTCCCATGCAAGGTGTTGGCGCCACTCACGGGGCAGTATGAGGGGTGTTTTGGGGTTTCGCCCTCTAACGGCGTGTGTTTAGGTCTAAGTCTAGATAGTCTAAAATTTGGGTCATTCTCTCAAACTGGGGGTCTCGTGGTCGTGCGATCGGTTCCTATAAGCTACCTCGGTCCCGTGCAAGGTGTTGGCTCCCCTCACGGGGCCGTACGGGGGATGTTTCGATATTTCTCTCTCTAACGATATGTTTTCAAGCCTATGCGTAGATATTCTAAAATTTGGGTCGTGCTTTCGAATCGGAGGTCCCGTGGCCACACTACCCGTTCCTATGAGCTATGTTGGTCACATGCGAGGTGTTGGCGCCTCTCACTAGGCTGTATGGGGGGTGTATGAGGGTTTCTCCCTCTAACGGCATGTTTTCGAGCCTAAGTGTAAATATTCTAAAATTTAGATCGTGCTCTCAAATTGGGGGTCCCATGCCCACGCGATTGGTTCCTACGAGCTACGTTGGTCCCGTGCGAGGTGTTGGAGCTGCTCACGATGCCGTATGGGGGTTGTTTCGGGGTTTCCCCTATAAAGGCATGTTTTCAAGCCTAAGTGTGGATATTCTGAAATTTGGATCGTGCTCTCAAACCAAGGGTCCCATGGTGACGCGGTCGATTCTTATGAGCTACGTTGGTCCCGTGCAAGGTATTGGCATCGCTCATGGGGCCTTATGGGGGGGGGGGGGGGGGTTCAGGGTTTCTCCCTCTAACGACATATTTTCAAGCCTAAGTGTAGATATTCTGAAATTTTGCTTGTGCTCTCAAACCGAGGGTCCTGTGGACACTCGGTCGGTTCCTACAAGCTACCTTGGTCCTGTGAGAGGTGTTGGCACCGCTCACGGAGTCATATGGGGGGTATTTCAGGGTTTCGCCCTCTAAAAGAATGTTTTCAAGACTAAGTGTAGATATTTGGAAATTTGGGTCCTGCTCTCAAACTGGGGGTCCAGTGGCCACGCGGTCGGTTCCTATGAGCGACATTAGTCCCGTTCGTGGTGTTGCACTGCTCACGGGGCTGTATGGGGGTGTTTCAGGGTTTCGCCCCCTAACGGCATGTGTTTCAAGCATAAGTGTAGATATTCTGAAATTTGGTTCGTGCTCCCAAATTGTGGGTCCCGTGGCCATGCGATCAGTTCTTATGTTCTACGTTAGTCCCGTGTGAGGTCTTGGCACTTCTCACGGGCCGTATGGGGAGTGTTTCGGGGTTTTGCCCTCTAGCAGCATATTTTAAGCTTAAGTGTAGATATTCTGAAATCTGGGTCGTGCTCTCAAACTGGGGTTCCCATGGTCATGCGCTCAGTTCATACAAGCTACGTTGGTCCCATGCGAAGTATTGGTTCTGCTCACGGGGCCGTATGGGCGGTGTTTCAGGGTTTCACCCTCTAACGGCATATTTTCAAGCCTAAGTGTAGATATTCTGAAATTTGGGTCGTGCTCTCAAATTTGGGGTCCTGTGGTCACGTGGTCGGTTCCTATGAACTACGTTGGTCCCGTGGGAGGTGTTGGCGCCGCTCACGGTGTCGTATGGGCGGTGTTTCAGGTTTTTACCCTCTAATGACATGTTTTCAAGCCTAAGTGTAGATATTCTAAAATTTGCGTCATGCTATCAAACTGGGGGTCCCGTGACCACGCGGTTAATTCCTACGAGCTACATTGCTCGCATGGGAGGTGTTAGTACTGTTCATGGGGCCGTATGGGGGTGTTTCGGGGTTTCGCCCTCTAACAGCATGTTTTTAAGCTTAAGTGTATATATTCTGAAATTTAGGTCGTGTTCTCAAGTCGAGGAGCCCGTGGCCACACGATCGGTTCCTACAAGCTTCGTTTGTCCCGTGTGAGGGGTTGGCACCACTCACGGGGCCGTAGGGGGTGTTTCGAGGTTTCTCCCTCTAATAGTATGTTTTCAAGCCTATGTGTAGATATTCTAAAATTTTAGATGTGATCTCAAACTAGGGGTCCCTTGGCCACGCAGTCGGTTCTTACGAGCTACGTTGGTCCCCTACGAGGTGTTAGCACCGCTCAGGAGGGCGTATGGGGGGTATTTCGAGGTTTTGCCCTCTAACGACATGTTTGTAAGCCTAAGTGTAAATATTCTAAAATTTGGGTCATGTTATCAAACCGGGGGTCCCGTGACCACGCGGTCGGTTTCTACGAGCTACGTTGGTATCGGATAATATGATGCATTTTCCCGTTTGGAATACTCTATCAAACTCCAAACCAAACAAGGTTCATGGACAACAAAGGCTTTCTAGAGGAAATAGAGTTCCCGGTGCGTCGCTAGTTTGTTATAGATCTCGGCCCTTTACTTTTTTCTTTATATGCCTCCTGTTTATGGTATTCCATCCCCTTAGGCGGGTTTGATTTATTGAATCATTTACTTATCAAAAGAAAAAAAATACTTCTAAATCTAATGTAGTTATAAGAAATTGTGATCATACTCCTTCATAAACTACCACTTGTTTTATAATACGCGAGAGGAACCCCAATGCGCAAGTTGTAAAACGCATATGAACTCATAAAACATAACCTATAGAAAAATAAAAAATACATCAAATGTTGAGCATGAACAATAACCGGTAAGAATTCTTCTTTTCTTGTAGTTAGCCCTGAAGCAGGCTTGCTTAAGCTTCTTAGTTCTTTTAGTGAGATCCAATTTTGTCACCAACTCCATCATTTTCTTATTCTCTTCCAGGATTTTTACCTCATTCACAAAGACCAACCCCTAATATGTCCTAAGTTTCTTATCAATGAGGGTTGTAAAGCTCTTAATGGCCATATTAGGAGTTGGGCTTTGTAAATGAGGTAAAAATGCTGGAAGAGAATAAGAAAATAATGGAATTGGTGGCAGAATTGGATCTCATTGAAAGAACTAAGAAGATTTGGCAAGCTTGCTTCAAGGCTAACTACAAGAAAAGAAGAATTTTTACCGGTTATTGTTAATACTCAATATTTTGTGTATCTTTTGTTTTTCTATGGGTTATGTTTTGGGAGTTCATATGCGTTTTACTCCTTGCGCTTTGGGGTTCCTCTTGATTATTATAACACAGGTGGTTGTTTATTAAGGAGTATGATCACAATTTCTTATAACTACATTAGATTTATAAGTGCTTTTTTTCTTTTGATAAGAGAATGATTCAATAAATCAAACCCGCCGAAGGGGATGGAATCCCGTATACAGGATGTATACAAAGCAAAAAGTAAAGGACCTGGATCTATAACAAACTAGCGAAGCACCTAGAACTCTATTTCCTCCGGAAAGTCTATGATGTCCATGAACCTTGTTTGGTCTGTAATACTCTTCAAATTATGCAAACAAACAATAATTATCCAACAATAAGCCAACAACCAATAATTATCCCATACTCCTTCTAACATACTATCCAATAATAAACCAACAACCAATAATTATCCAACAGATGTATAACACGTGGAAATTGAGTTGCGTCAATTTGATTAAACATTCAAACACCAAATTAAATCATATTTAACATTCGCAAAAGTAACTAAACATTCATACATTAAAGTAAATCGCTAATACAGTGTCAATATCATAATAGGGTACAAATAAAATGACAAGGATAAAATTATATTTTGATACTCAATCTTTTTCTAAATCAACTAAAAGATCCTTCAAATTTGGGTCTTATCAAACGATGATTGGAACTCTTTTGGAGCATTTAAAGCATCCACTTGAGTAGTCATACCCTTTGGTGCATGCATAACAATAGACCAATTGCCATCGTTTATGCACATCGAGTAGAATACCTTCTTTACGTTCTAAAAGGCACAAATAAAAGGCTCGTCGACTATGTGATCTTTACTCTTAAGCTTTGATAAATTTGCTATAATAAGTTTGGAGTCAGGATCAACTTTGCAAGCATTCGTAGTATCCTCCACCTTTACCCAATCACAATAGAATACGGTTTCTATGAAATCTAAGTGATGAAGTTTTAGGATTCGTTGGATTATCCCATAATAGGTTAGCACCGTATTCTTTGGATTGTTATCAATTTTGCTAGCGATATAGGTGGTCAAGGCTGAAATTGATATTCCATTATTTTGCATCAAAATATTTTCCTCATATGGATATAAGATGAAATCAAAACCATTGGTGTGGAATTTCTTAAACTCTTTCGCATGAAAATTAGGGCCTTTTTGCTAGGCGTGCAAGCTTAGAAGAGACATCACCACTTTTTAGAAGCTGAATTTATTAATGAATTTGTATTACAGTATGTTTTATCACACACGAATAAATAACCTCACATATAAGATGTGAAATTTACCTCTTTTGATACTCATCCCCTAAAATTAGTTGTCGTGTAATTTCTCCTTTGATTTTGAGAAATTTCGTTCTCGTACTTACTACGGGTAAATTGTAGAGTTTAGATCATAAGATATAAAATACATATAATCAAAGAAGAAGAATTCAGCAGATACTCACTCTCTCCAGTCTTCGACTTTATCTTGCGATTCGAAGACATGACGAGTTTCTTGCTTGTATTGTCTATTTGTGAGTTTTACCTCTTTAGGGTTCCCAAATGGTAATTCATCCTCAAACTTGTCAGGTTCCTCGATCACTCCTCCACGAGGATTGAACCTCCTCACCTCTCGTTCTGGAACATATTCCCTAGCGTATAACAATAATTCTATATTTACGTATTCTTTAGCAATTGACCCTCTAATATACCAAGTATTCTTTACATAAACTTTGAAGGTTTTTATCAAGCGCTCAAAAGGATACATCCAACAATACCTAACGAGACCACATAATAAAGCTTCATCACATAAATGCACAAGAAAATGGATGATGATATCGAAGAACGACAAAGGAAAATATTTCTCTAATACATAAACTGCCTCGACTAATGTTGATTTTACAGCTTTAATGTGCCTTATGTTTACCACTTTTGCACAAAGTAGGGTAAAACACAAACTGGTTTTCGTAATTCCCTGACGGAGATCTTTGTGTTTAGAGAAGCAATGTCAAAATAACAGAGGGATTAATTGGACGATGACATGTCAGTCGTGAGACTTGCATTATTTTAAGTCATTTGTTTGGTAGCTTACTACCCTATGTAAATTACCGAAATAACCCATTAGAGTCTTCAAGTTAAACCACGTGTCTAAGAGGATCTTCTTCTCACTAGTAATCAATGTGAAAGCAGTCAGAGGGGTAGAAATTCTTCCTGTTGTAAGATCATTTTTTAATCAGAGTTTCTTCCTTAGCTTTATATCATGTAGATCTAGGTGGGCTCGCTCTCCATCTTTGGAATGACATCAACCAAGACATGTCCCTATCAGATGTTCTGCAAGATTCTTCTATGTGTGCATCACATTAATTACATGCCTTACACGATGATCTTTCTAATAGGATAAGTTAAAAAATATTAATTTCTTGGACCATGGTTTTGATTTACTAGGGTCGTTAGGATATCCCCTTGCTTTATGCTTAAGGTTTACAAACTTGCAGTGTTTGCCTACGTACCTATTCCCCATAGTGGCAGCCATCGCCTTCTCCTCGATCTGCTGACCAGAAAGCCAATCAGGTGGCATCTGGCACTCTTTACCAATAGGATAAAAGTTAAACTTGTCATTCCTGAAAGGGTGACTGGTCGGCGGAAATCTACGATGACCCATGTAACTCATCTTACTACTATGTTTTATCCAAGTTCCTTCAGTTTCCTCACCACATATGGGACATGCATAATAACCATGAACATTACAACCAGACAAGGTTCCATAAGCAGGAAGGTTGTGGATCGCCCACATTACCATTGCTTTAAGTGTGAACTCTTTACCCTTGTAAGAGTCGAACTCCGTCACGCTTTTATCCCATAACTCTTTAAGTTCTTCAATTAATGATGCTAAGAATATATCAATATCATCTCTTGGAGCCTTCAGCCCAGGTATCAATGTGAACTCCTTTCTCATGCACAGTGTTGGAGGGAGACTTAAGGAGTCATGAGAATTGGCCAATAACTCTGACTAGTACTTAAATTATCAAAAGGGTTAAACCCATCGGTTGAGATTGCAAGATGAACATTGCGTAGTTCCTTTGCAAATTCATGGTGTCGTGAATTTAAAATTTTCCAGACGAGTGAATAAACCGGATGACGCATCATATTCTCACCCACCTCGCATCGAGCATGCCATGTCATATCCTCCGCTATCCACGGTACAGTAAAAAACCATTTTAACCGTGGCCCAAGTGAAAAATACTTCAAAACCTTTTATGGGACTTGCGAACTCTTTTGATATTTTTCAGGTTCGTCATTTACGTTCTCACAAATGACATATCTAGGCTCAGTGCATACTAGACATCTATCCTTCTCTCCATGCTCGTTGCGGTACAATATGCAATCATACTTGCATGGATGAATATACTTGTATTTTAATACCAAACCCTTCAAGCTCTTCTTCATGGTAGGATAATTGTCTAGTAGCGTGTTCTCTTTTGGGAGAATTTCTTTAAACCACTTAAGAATTCCAGTTATGTTGTTCCCAGACAAACCAAAATTACACTTCCAATTATGCAAACCAATCATTTCATATAATACCGAGTGATTTTCATCATAATATTTATACAACGGTATAGTTGCATCGACTTTTAAATGCATATATTCTCGATCTCCTGGTAGTTCAATATCAAATTGTTGATTGTGTGCATTATTTATCTCCATAGGTTGGTTATTTTGGTCGTGGTTGACTCCGTAAGCATCGTCAATTAGGTCAGCCAATGGACATTGTGTTGGAAAATCATTTACCACTTCCACTCATTGGTGTTCTATTATGCGGTCGGTTACCGATAATTCTTCGAGAACCTAGGGTACATGTTTTCACCATGGTATGTCCATTTGTTATAATCTTGATAAATTCCCCACTTTATTAAATGTAACTCAACATCTTCTAAAGATATATATTTTCCGTTAATACAATGGATGCACGGACACGAAATCTTCTCACTTTTGGGGTTCTTAAAAGCGTAGCTAATAAATTCTTGAACGCTTTTAATATAACTATTAGTTATTCGGTTAGTCTCCCCCCATCCACTCTTTATATTGTGGAAAATCCATTTAATAATATTCAAATTGCAGTCCTATGTTGACATGATAAAATAAATATCACGTTGCATAAATATCATTTTTCATAGTAAAGCACTAATATAGTGTCAACAATGAACCAATCAATCAAACTATGCAATAACTTAAATACAAGAACATACCAATCAACAATACTACTTAACCACTTAAACTCAAATTATATAAATTTGTCTAGTGATATTATTACAAAAAAAAGAAAAATATTACTACAACATCATCAAACGATAAACTAGCCAAGTGGTAAAAGAGTTTAAATAATTTTTCAACAAATTCCCTTTCCACTTTCGACGTGCACTGGAGCATCTTTGAAATCGCCATATACTTTATCAACCAAGATCAGACACTCACCCTCCTACAGAGGCCGATTATGTACTAAAGTTCCTACTTGAGTGGAGATCAACGTGCACACCCCAACGACAAATTTATCGCTCAGGTACTTTATATGGTATTTCTCACCATAGTCAGCATGGGTTGTTGATGATGATCCAAGACCTGTGACATACTGAGGTGATGAGAAGGGGAATGTTGAAGGAGGAACCTACATCTGTGAGGAGAATGGAGAAGGAGGAAAATTTTGAGGAGGAAAAGGGAAACAAGGATGTATTGGGGGCTGCAAGGGCACACGACTGGGTAAAATGGACACAATTTGTGAAAGTTTCTCATTCAAGCCTCCTAATTCGTTTCAAAGACCCATTAAATCCCCTTCAATCATGTATTGATGTTCATCGTTGGATGATAAATTCTTATTAATAGAAGAAATCTCGTTCACTAGAGGTCGTGTTTGAATATTATTTTTCACATTTCGACCCTAAACCTCTCGTCCTCCCTCTATGGTCCTTCCCCGAGGTGTTTGTGAAGGCATCATTGTCAATGTCATTGAATGGGCTTAAAGCTAACTGACTACTCATACACTCTATTGATTCTATAGTCTTGGCTAAGTGAGGAAGGAATTTATTATCTTTGTCGCGTCTTGTATGCACGTATAAGTTGGCCCGATTCGGTATCTTTCCTTTATCTGGGTTTCCTTTTGTCTTCCTCGACCACTCATTCTTCAAATCTTCATAAGATTTCAAGCCAAGCCGGTGGACATCAATTTTTTTGGCCTTATTCTTCTTGTTTTTCTCCCTTTGCAGCATTTTCGAATCCTTCGCTCATTTTCAAGAAAATCACTCCATTGATCGACTGGAATCTCAACGTTCGAAGGGACTTTATAGTTGAGCACCAAAATGTCGGAGCTCGATGATCCTTTAGGGAAATACTTCTGCCTAAGGTTTCTTCAATATGTTCACAGTTGTTCAGTGACCCGAGAAAGAACCTTATGTTTTGAGTTTGTCAAAAATGAAAATTATTTATTGAGTTGCTCGTAGATGTCATCTTTAATAGATTTATCTACTAGATTCCAATTGTCAGCTCCTCCCACTTACACATTCATTTTTGCCAAGGATAAACACTGGGCTTTAAAATGTTGAATGTGATTCTTATCCCTTGTGGGGTTATTTCCCAATAAAGAGAACCCAATGAGCTTCTTCTCAACTGACCCAGTAGTTTCAAGAGCGTTAGGCATTTCTGTTGGATTAATGGGAGTACCTTTTCTACTGCAACTAGGATTAGTGGAGTGTATTTCTGGTGGAGATGAGTATTTCTCACCAATTGGTGATGAGAATTCTCCTTATGGTGGTATCACGTCCTCGGTTAGAGCGTTGTTTCCATTACTGCCCGATATTATCTGTAAAATAATAAAAGTTCAATGTGTATCTATAATAATAGATACATAATTTCAAAGTTCAATATGAAATTATAACTAACAAAATGAATTTTTTGACCATATATTATAATCTACCTTTTCATGGTAAGACTTTAATAAAAGTTCCATGTGTCTGATCTCCATCCAGTCGAGATTTGTTTTTAAAAAACTATGGATTTTTGCACGTGGACAATTAGGAGCAAGCATATCAATAATGAATGCATAGATGTCATCAACATGAAATCGAAATCTCATCCTTTTCATCCTATTGTCAAGATTGAGTTTGACGTGTATATGTCACAAGACATCATAGTCTTCGTCAATGCTCTTTGTACGTAATTCTATCCATAAAGGGTGAATTGTTTTTTGCCTTCTCTAATAGCATAAGCAAGGCCAGTGCTCTATCGGGATTATGTACGCGATATATATATTGTATAGCTTCATACCAGCATTCTGGTAGGGAAAACAGAATACGATTGAACAAGTACTCTTGCTGGAGATGAACTCCATGGTTTACAAGGTAGTTAAATTATTCAATCTTCCTATTCCCATGCCAATAAACTGGAGTACCCACTGAATGAGGCTCATTAATTAAAGATGTACGAGTGCGGTCCAATTGTAACCTTTCCCACTCTTGTTGCCATTTATTAGCACCGTGACTCATTTTTCCTAAGAAAAATGAACGAGGGCGTGAATATGATTCCTATAAATAATGGCTCTAATGAATAATTAACTAGTTATTATGTATGAGGCCATGAATCCCATGCACACATACACACATACACAGAGATTTCTATACAAAAAATTAGGGTTTGGTCGTGCCCTCAAATCGGGGGTCTCATGACTATGCGATCGGCTCCTGCGAGTTACATTGGTCATTTTGTGGATGTTTTACGTAAAGATATAAGAATGTGATTATGGAGTCACTTCAGGGCGAATACTCCCAAAATAGACCCCACTTTTTTAGGCCTTGTAGGGGCAATAATATAATTCTGCAACTGACATAACTTGTAATTGAAGCAGAGAAAGGTATGTCCCAGGTCACGAAAATCTTTATGTCCCGACCTTTGATTTCCTTCACACAACAATTAATTTCTCGATTATATTAAGTCTTCACTTTAGACTGAAATTTCCCACCAACAATATGCCATTTGAGAAGAAGAGCCTTACTTCCCCTCACTCTCCGCAACAAAATTGAACTCCACGATCAAAAATCAGTAACCGGAACACTTGTTATAGTTGTAAAAAGCCAGGGCACTGGTCCAAAGACTGTCCAGACAAAACTCCAAAGAAAACAGCGGAGCCAC
Source organism: Sambucus nigra (assembly GCA_949130495.1). Lineage (NCBI taxonomy): Eukaryota > Viridiplantae > Streptophyta > Magnoliopsida > Dipsacales > Adoxaceae > Sambucus > Sambucus nigra. Next base: position 610,206,896 of record OX422215.1, on the reverse strand, counting down.
GCAGTCTCCCACGAGTGAATCCCGTGTATGCGTGTGGATTTCATCGTTAATTTATTCGGTTTTGAATACCTACTTTTGTCATTTAAGCCAACAATCCCTAAAATCAATCCTAACATCAACCCTAAAATTACCCTTACAAACATTAGTCATAAAATTAACCCTTACAAACATTAGTCATAAAATTAATCCCTTATAAACATTACCCCTAAAATTAATCCCGAATTTAGCATTAATATTAAAGGAGAGGTATTTTTTTATATTCCAGCCCTAAACTTAAACAAACATTAGTCATATATTTTTTTCTAGAATACACACACACATACATAATACATATATAGTATACACACATATAAAATATACACACATACACATACAATACACACAGGTATACACACACATATACACATAGAAATACACACACACAGAAATACACACATACATACACACACAAAAATGCAAATGCACAAAATATTACCTTTGAGATTGAGAGAGATCTTAAGACTAATATTGAGAGGAGCCAAAATCTTCGGAGAAGAGTCAAAATCACCGGAGAGAGGGTAAGTTTAGACGATTTAGAATTTTTGAGGGAAATGAAAAGTTCGTCTGGGAGTTTAGTATAAAGACACTGGTCACGTCCCTAAGCCTTGACCACATGTCGTGACCCCTTTAATTTTTAACATGTCAGCGTGTAAATAATACATTGGTCATGGTCCGAAGCCATGACTCGCTTTCCCGAATGGTCACGGCTGAAAATAGTGACTAACTAAATATGGATTTTGGTTTATGGTCACGGCCTTAGACCGTGACCCCATTCAAGAATAAATTTGGAGAGAAACTTGGCGCTAGAATGGTCACGGGTGGATCACAGTTCATAGTCGTGACCCACATGAGTCACGTCCTAGGTTCATGACCACATTCAAGACAATCCATGACCAAACTGAGTCATGGACTTGGACACGCCCATTTTGAATATGGTCACGGCTATAGATCGTGACCCTAATACCATGACCATTCGCAGGATTTGGTGTTGTGTATGTTCTGGGGCACAAATCCAGACCTCAATGGAATTACCAAGGTGGGATATCCCTCTATGCGGGACCTCCGGTGATAGCAATCAGTATAGGTATGTTCACATACACAAAAGAACATAATAGGTATACACACAACCTAATTCATCTATCGCATATAGTCATACACACAACCCACAAATATAATCTGCATAGGTATATATTCAACCTATAAATGTAATCCATAAAGGTACACACTCAACTTATAAATATAATCGTATAGGTATATACTCAACCTATAAATATCATCCGTACAGGTGTACACTCAACTTATAAATATAATTCGTACAGGCATACACTCAACCTATAAATATAATCTGTGTAGGTATCCACTCAACCTATAAATATCACTCGTATGTAATATATCTCTCGAATACTCAATGTACTAATCATTATACGAATATAACTCTCTAACGCATTTTCCCGAGTATTATTCTCTAACCAAAGGGCCGTAGTTACCCCTTGATTAAATATTAGTAGCTAATACACCCCTACAATACTGGTCGGAATCATATGTTCACTCATCTCTCCGTGATCCTTTCTCATTCTCCCGATTTCATTCGCATTAGAAATTTTTCCCGATTAACCTTAGCCTTAATTCTTCTCACTTAAGCCTAAGCTCCATGATATGCCTCGAATATTGCATTTATTTACCCTTTTTACATATGCATTTTAGCCCCCTCGGGTACCTTAATTACTATATTTATGCTTAATAATGATCAAACCTCTTTTATATATGTTTATAGGCTTTGTGAGGTATAATTGAGCTTTTGTAGGTATTAAAGTACTTAACGTGAAGTTTGGTCGCATTTCGAGAAAGTTTTGTCGCAAGACGCAAATTCAAGGGAAATTTGGTATTTTCAAACTCCCTATTTTGTATGGTATAAAAGTACCAACATGTATATTATCAAATTATCTTCACGTGGACACTGATTGTGCGTCATTCAGAACTGGACCCGAATTGATTGGGAATGTGTAAAAGTTCGCAAATGTGTATTTTTTTAGGGGGGGGTTATTAATATATAAACATTCCCTTAAGTGGGAGACTTCATTTTAGACCGTAGTTAGGTTAGAAAGCCAGATTTTGGAGGGATTTTTGTGGAGCTCCCCTCTCCTCCATTTCTCTTTGAGTGTATAGCCATTGATGTAAGTTTCTACTATTCATTGTCTTATTTGTTTAATCTATGATTTACTTCCTTCTGTTCTTTCTTTGTAGTTACTTTTCCTGCTTGATTAATTAGTTATTGGTAGTTAATTTGTTTTTCACTTTGGTTAATTAGTTCATTTCTTGCTTTAATTATGTGTTGTACCTAGTTTAAAGGTTGGGGTCATTTCTCTGCCATTGATGGGCACCGAGCTACGAAAGTTAGGTTTTGTTTAAAATTACATTTAATTGAAACCTCGTGTATTAAAGTTGGAATATTATGCGTTTAACTTTCTTTGCCACGTAACGTTAGTGTTTAAAGCGACATTCTGAATTTTAATCAACATTTGACCATTTTTGATTAAATGTTTTATCTCGCATTTTTGGATTATATTCCTTAATGTGTGATGTTTATAATTGGTTGATTCTGCTCGATTAAATGTTTTTTTTAAACCAAAATCCTAATTATGCATTTTTTAGCCCACGACGGGGATGTGTTCCTGACTCTCATTTTATTAATTCTTATTTAGCGTTAACTTCTTAATTTTCACTTTATTTAATTCCAACCCATCACCTTTTACACTTTTATTCTTTAAGTAATAAATCAAGTTAAACTCTACACTACACTCCCTATGGATTTTCGATACCCGGACTGGCCGCTATACCCCCTTATTGAGTGTAGTCATAGTTTAGGTTTTTACATTAAAGCAGTGAACTGAAAACAACGATAGTGTCCATACACGAGCACACAGTTTGCACTTGATCAAAATGGAACCATGTGGGATATTCTATTCGTTCTTTGTTTTGTTCCATTGATTTGATAACATGGTAGTTACTAAGCATGATTTTGTTGTAAAAAAATTAAAAAAATTTAAAAATATTTTCTTTCTTTTTTCTCCTTTGTTGGGCATTTTGCTCTTGTTTTCGATGATAAATTTCAATAATTTTCCGATCCAATTGATAACTCAACGATGCATGTTCTCGATTTTAGAAGTTATTAGACTTTACTCCTCAAATCATTGATATTATGAATAACTTCATGAATTAAACTTTAACCCATGACAACATGCACTTTTTTTGTTTTAATCATTTGGTTTAAGAGTTTTATAACTCGGTAAGCTTTTGTTGCATTGTATATACTTAAATAAGTGAGATTTGAGACATACCTTCATCTGTGAGTGTTATACACTACTCTTTCCTCATTGAAAACGTTAAATTTGTCGATAATCTCACTATTCTTTCATTTGATCGTTCATTAGTTGAGTTCATTTATGAAATGTGTCACTTGAATATGATTTTCAAAGTTATTTTGACTTGAGAATTGTGTAAACTTTGGGAAATGATCATAGGTCATCTTTGTTATATCACCCATAATGGCATTGACCTCACCTTATATATTTCCCTAGTCAACCCCTTTGAACCTTAATATAGCCTTTCGTTTTATAACCCAAAATCCCATAACCAACTCCACATTGGAGTTATAAACCATATTTATCACCTTCCATACCTATGTTTGGAATGATACTTGGGATTGGATGATGTTTGTGTTACGTGGTTGCAATTAAGTATGTGAGAGCGAAAAAAGTGTAGTGAAAAAGAAAAGAAAAAGTGAAAAAAAAAAGAAAAAAAAAAGAAAAAAAGAAAAGAAAAGAAAGAGAAAAAAAGAAAAAAAAAGAAAGAGAAAGTTGTATATGTTGTATATAGTGTTCAATAACATTTGTTTACTCTCTCCATTGTTATATTCAATGCTTTTTATGGATATTTGTTCCAATTTTGAAAGTTTTTATCCCCGAACACCTTTGAATCTGTACATATACCCTTCGTTTCATAGCCTTAACCCCAAACTTACGTTACAACCCTATAAAGTCCTATGTGATCCTTGGGTGAATTTTATTCGAAAGTCGGAATAGTGTTGATAATCTGTGAAAATATTTTTTACCGCCTTTAATCACGGTATCTTTTATTGAGATTACAAGTTTTTCATTTTATGTATAGCGTTCTTCATTGTGACATTTTCGTGGCCTAGTTTCCATTTATAATTACTCTTTATGCCCGCATGTCCCGTGTATTACCTCCCATTTCAAAGTGATTTCATTTTTTGAGTGTAATATTCGAAGGGGATTGATATTTATGCACGCTTTAACGTTTATCCGGTTCATAAAAGTTTTGCTAAATCATACTTTGCATGTGCTCGCTCCCCTCCCACTTTTAAGGTTTAAATTTGATGAAGTTCGTTATATAATGTTAATAACTACGGACTTTTGTGTGAATTCATTCACTTTTCTAATAACATGTTGAAATACCTTTCGTTATTATTGAGCATATCTTTTTGATTGATTGGGCATATTTTGAGTAAAGTTTCATGTTTGTGGGTTTCATCCCTGAAAAGTCTCACGAGACAACACTCGTCCACTGGGGTAACCTAAGGGTTTAACAGATTATTGCATATGCTCAATGCAATCGTTCACCCGCGAAAGTGGCATTTATTCTTTGTAGATATTTCCTCCCTTTTTGGTATTATTTTTCTTATTTGGTTTCTTTTCACTTCATTGCTAGGGACTAACAATGTGTAAGTTAGAGGGTGTGATTCACCTTGAATATTTTTATTTACCCTTTTAAATTATGTATTTTAGCCCCCTCGAGTATCTTAATTCCTATATTTATGATCATTAACCAGACAACCTCTTTTATATATGTTTATATGCTTTGCGAGGTATAATTGAACTTTTGTAGGTATTAAAGTGCTTAGCGTGAAGTTTGATTGCATTTCGAAAAAGTTTTATCGCAAGACGCAACTTCAAGGGTAATTTGGTATTTTCAAACTCCCTATTTTGTATGGTATAAAAGTACCAACATGTATATTATCAAATTATCTTCGCGTGGCCACTGATCGTGTGTCATTCTGACCCCGAATGAGGAAGTTATGATCATTTTCGAAAAGTTTTGGCATTTTCTTCTACTTCAAGGTCATTTTGGTAATTCCATACTACACAATTTGGAGGGTTTCAAAATATAATCATGTATAGAATTGAATTATCTTCATGTTGTTCTGAGCACGCATCATTCTGATTCCGTATGAAGAAGTTATAGCCATTTCCGTGCGACATACCCAGAATTGGATCAAAGCAGGAATGGGACTGCGAGGCTCCAAATCGATTCGGAATTGGACCCGAATCGATTTGGCATGTGTAAAAGTCCGCAAATGTGTATTTTTTTTTTTGGGGGGGGGGGGGTGGGGGTGGGGGTGGTTGTGTATTAATATGTAAACATTTCCTTAAATGAAGAGTTCATTTTAGACATTAGTTAGGTTAGAAAACTAGATTTTTATGGAGATCCCCTATCCTCCATTTCTCTTTGGGTGTATACCCATTAATGTAAGTTTCTACTATTCATTGTCTTCTTTGTTTAATCTATGCTTTACTTTCTTTTGTTCTTGCTTTTTAGTTACTTTTCTTGCTTGATTAATTAGTTTTTGGTAGTTAATTTGTTATTTGCTTTGGTCTTGCTTTAATTATGTGTTGTACCTAGTTTAAGGGTTGGGGTCATTTCTTCACCATTGATGGGCGTCGAGCTTCGAAAGTTAGGTTTTGTATAAAATTTCATTTAATTGAAACCACTTGTATTAAAGTTGAATTATTATGCGTTTAACTTTCTTTGTCACGTAACGTTAGTGTTTAAAGCGATATTCCGAACTTAATCAACGTTTGACCATTTTTTGTTAAATGTTTTATCTCGCATTTTTGGATTAAATTCCTTCATGTGTGATGTTTATAATTAGTTGATTATTCTCGATTAAATGTTTTCGAACAAAAATCCTAATTATGTGTCATTTAGCCCACAGCGGGGATGTGTTCCCGACTCTCGTTTTATTAATTCTTGTTTAGTATTAACTTCTTATTTTCCACTTTCTTTTTTCCCTTTTACACCCATCACCTTTTATAATTTTATTTTTGACGTAATAAATCAATTAAAGTTTTTCAAACATTCCTTGGGGATTTTCGATACCTGAACTTACCGCTATACTTATAAAACAAGTGTAGTTTGATTTTAGGTTTTTTCCATTGCGGTCGGAAACTGATAACAACGATTAGCATATCTACACGGACGCTCGGTTTCTCTAGCATCACTCCAACCCTACCATTATCCTTCTCATAATTAAAATATCTCTCACTATATTTTAAAGGCATCCCAAATGTCCCCCCGAGAATTTCACACAAGTTCTAGGCTTAAAAAGGGAAAACTGCCAAAATCTGGGAATTCAAATCGATTCACCCAAAGGCCGAATTGATTCGAAAAGTGTCAGTTGTCTTCTTCCTTACATTTTTGCGATTTTTCCACCATTTCAACTTTCTCAATTCTTCATGAAACTTAACCAAATTTCAAACCAACATTTCTCGATATCATATAAGTGTATAGGATTGATTTGCAACATACATTTAACATTAAACCATCAGAGATTCAATCCAAGAACCAATTTTCTTTTAAAAATCCTTAAAACCCTAGTTTTCATTGTTCTTCATTTTTTTCAATTAAAAACCTAGACTTCTCTCATTATTATCTTGACATATAATATGATTTCGTATTACTCACATACATAGGTTCAATCTACATACAATCCTACCCAAGATCATGTGTTTAAATCATCAATTTTCCAAAAACCTCGTTTAAAATCATCAAATAAGAAATCCTACACTACATGGGTATTATAACCTTTTACAAACAAGCAAGATAAACACTTGCCTTGTCATATGCAGGTCTGATTTCATTTCTAAGATGATGGAGTCGATTCCTCCTCGCTCCGATCACGATTCCGACAACTTTGGTGGAGAGAACAAGTGTTGCACCTCCAAGAACTCTCTTCTCCTCCTCCCTTGTGGCCTCCTTCTTATATAATTTTTGTTAACCCTAGCCTCTAACTCAAGGGGCTGATATGATCTTTTAATTTTCAGAGTTCTCTAAACCACAAACTCCTAAATGATCGAAGCACCCTTAAATGGTGTCGGGTTGGTCTAAAATCGCCCCAGCACCCAAACTATACACCTAGGCATACTATTCTGACTATTTTAACCCTTTCGACATCAATCATAAGCTCTAAATCATCATCCGAGTCACTCTATAACAGTATCTTATCTAGACCTCAAAATAGTCTACACGCGTCCCTCGGTTGAGTTCCAATGCAGCCCCGTCGATATTACTCGCTACGACGTATAATAATTTTTGCACAAATTATTCATCAACAATAAATTCTTATTCTCCCAAAAATATTTAATTCCATCAAATTATGGCACACATGTAATTTAAAATTAAATCTAAATAATTATCTAATTAATTAAATTCTAAATACTCAGAAATACGGGGTATTACAGTGGATTACTTTACAAAATGGGTGGAGGCCGAGCCATTAATTGAAATGCCTTATGAAAGATTTTTCTAGTTCATCTGGAAACATATCATTTGCATGTATGGAATGCCATATGCCTTCATCACTGATCATGGTACTCAGTTCGACAACGAGAAATTTGATAAGTACTGCATTCAACCCAAGATTTAAAAACTTCACTCTGCACCTGGACACTCACAGTGTAATGGTCAAACAGAGGTCACTAATAAAACAATACTTGATTGGTTGAAAAAGAGGTTAAATGATGATAAGGGAAACTGGATAAATGAGTCGCAGAGTGTTCTTTGGGCATATAGTACTTAATCAAGAACAGCCACGTGTGAAACTCCTTACATGCTTGCTTTAGGAACTGAGGAAATGGTACTAGGCGATATAGGTTTACCGACTCACAGGGTGCTGCACTTTGATTCCCCTAAAAGTGACCTCTTGAGAAGATTGGATCTAGACTTGATAGAGGAAGTCAGGGAGGATGGTACACTACGAGTAGCTTCCTATCAACAAAGTACAACTAGATTTTACAACAGGAGGGTCAAGCTGACCAACTTGAAAGTGGGAGACTATATCCTTAACAAGGTCAGCCAGAAAGGAAACAAGTTAGAAGAAAACTAGCATGGTCCTTATCGTATTTTGGCAGTCATCCGACATGGAACTTATCACTTACAAACACTTAAAGGGAAAGAATTCAAGAATCCATGGAACGTCGATCATCTCAGAAAATATTATCAGTAGTTGTGTTAAGCATTTTATGTAATCATTTTATCCAGTTAATAAAGTTGTGATTCCCAACCAATTATGCTTCCTTTCTGTGTTTTTTTTTCTTTTTTCGGAGTACGGCGATGATACATCCCCAACAAAATTTTCAAACTTCAAAAAAGAAAAAAAAATAGACTTCATGTATGACTTTGTCTTTGGCAAGTTACGAACATGAAGTCCCTAAAACTTCATGTATGACCTAAAGTCAAGAATAAGAAGTTTTACCTGACCAAGTTAAATTCTAGAAAACCCTACATTCCTAAGACATTTGGTCGCCAATGGTAACTAATGCAAACACTTAGCTTTAAAAATGACAAAGATCCTTTTTACCTAAGTACATTAGTAGAACCTAAGGCCCAATAACTCAAGATCAAAACATGACCAAACACAGATCAATTAGGTGGATTAGTCGATTGCATGGCTGATCAACTAATCAAAAGCATAAATTATTAAACAAGGACTAAAATACATAGACAAACATGTATGCAAAAGAAAGTCTATTTTATTCCAACAAATTTCTGTAGAAAACAATCGCAAAGATGATAATGAAATAGAAATAGGTAATGACAAGAAAAATAAAGTCATTCCATTGGATGTTTCCCATCAACTTTGTCCATCCCAACTGGAGGAACACCAAGAGTAGTAGGCAGAGTAGTGGTCTTAAAATCCCTTAACCTATTGTGACCATCGTTGCTTGGTTAGTCCAACAAATGAAGAGGATTAATGTAGGAATCTTTAAGATGAAGGCCATAATCACATAAGTACTTTATCACCAAGCTTTAGGGAATTGCATCAGTCGGAATCCACTTGGCATCAATACGGAATGGAGGGTCATGGTAATCTAGCATGCCTGGATCATGCCAATGCCATAGTTCACATTTGTCATCTACCTTTAACAGTGTTAAAACGTTAATCTAACACCCTGTAATTTTGAATAATTAATTATAGCATTTTTAATTACACGTGTGCTCATAATAATATTGCTTATTTAATAAATATTAATTAGTAAGAATAAAATTAATATTTATGTGAAAATAAAATTTAATAAGTATGATTAAGTAAATTAAATTCGGTTTGTTGTTAGTACGTCGTAGTGAATAGAAACGAAGGGAATTGACAGTATCTCAGTCGGGGCATACAAGTAGGCTATTTTTGGGTCGAGATGGGATATTGATTCTTGGTGACTTGAATAATGATTTTGAGTGCACGATTGATTTGGAATGGGCCGAAATAGTCAAAATTAAGTACCCGGGGTAGTAATTGGGTTTCGAGGGGCTTTTTCGACTACTCGGGACTCGCGTAAGGGTATTCATGTCATCATATGTTAGAATATTAACCTAACTTCGGGATTAGGCATATAAATTAATAGTGTTAGTGTTGGGAGAAAGACACTTTGTTATTTTAAAACCCTAAGTGAGAAGGAAGATAGGAAAAATAAGGAAAATCAAGAGAGAACTCTAGATGAGGCCAAATTGGGAGGAAATTCGGGGACACCTAACTTTAATCCATCGCATACAAGGAATATTAAGACCCTACGAACAATCTTAAGGCAATTAATTATCTTTCTTAATCATATAAGTAGTACTTTCAATTCATATCATAGTAGGTGTGTGAAAAAATGATTTTTGGGTGGGGATTCGCATGTAAATGGGGTTTTTGAGAAATTGATTCCATAAAAAGCGGTGTAAATTCGTATATGACATTGTAGAATGAATCCCACATGATAAAAGTAGGAACTTGATAAGGATTTTTTGGATTCATCATGGTTATTTATGATCTTGAATAAAAAAATACAAGATCTTGAGGTGTAAATCATTGGAAATTAAAAGTATGGAATAATCGGATGATTAATGATTCAATAATTTGCGTTAAATTGATCTTTAAGTGTTAAAAATATATAAAATATGTTCCTTTATGAATTATATTGATTAGGTATCTTAGAAAAATGATTAAAAGGGTGATTGGGAGTGATTTGGGTGAACAATAATGGTCAGATTTCGTAACAAATGAAACTACGTCGTTTTGGGGCGTGAGAGGAGGAGCGAATCGTTTTGGCTCTCAGCAATGCCCATATTGGGTTGTTTTGATAGGTTTTGAATATCGAGAAATTTTGGGGTTAGTTTGGGATGTTCATAAAATATTTAGGGCACTTGGGAACGACTTTAGAATATTACAAAATACCTTGGTATGATCGTGGTATATGAGGGGTTACGTTTAGACTATTTGGGACGAATAGTACTCGAGGAAACTTAATAATGAATATGGGATGATTTTGGTAAAAAAAAAAGGAATATGGGCTAGTTGAGAATGGTTACGTGATCATAATACAAGATAGGTTATTATTTAATAATGAGAGTATGGATTTACACTCTAGAGTTTAGGTTAGTGCTACGAGTGACATGAACGGTAAGCCGGGTTATTCATTATATATGTATATAGGTTTTGAGACAGTGTATGTATGTGAATATATATATATATATATATATATATATATATATATATATATATATATATATATATATAAAATAAAGTAGGATGGTATTTTTACTATTCATAAGTTGGGGACATACTTTATGGTTGAGATTGAAGCCACCTAGGCTAGAAATGGAGGGTTGAGATTGGTTCTACCTAAGACATGACCCCAAAACCCTAACTCAACATCTCACATTGGATAGTCCCCCTTCTCACTCATCCGTCTCCCTCATTATCTTCCTCTGTCTTCTGACATGCCCTAACCTACACAATATCCCTCTCTCTCCCTCCATATCTCTCTCCATCCATATAGCTTTATGATACACCAATTCCATAACCGATAGCTCTCATGCTTTCACCCATGCAGTATGATTTCGTGGTAAGATTTTTACTTCAGATTTGTTTTCTTTTCATGTTTTGCAGACCGGAGCCTAATTTTATTTTAGATCTAACCCTAATCTTACTCTTGGTTTTGGTTCCCCACTATTTTTAGGGATTTTTTGAAACCCAATCTTCACAAATCGGCCTTTTCTTCACCATGGAAAGACACCATTTTCCAGGTATGATTTTGTTTCATTTTTTTTGGTATTTTGGTCTTCACCTTCATATTGTAAATATATGACGCTTGCTGAATGGTTTATTATATCCTTTTGTGGTTGGTTATAGTGTTTAGTTAGTGTTCCCATCCCCTTTGTATTTTATGGTACGAGATCTTTGGGTTTGGGGGTTCTATTTTGCTTCAGTTTGGGGTTTGATTCAGTTAACACAATTTTTTTTTGTTTTCTGTTTGAGGGGTTTCAAATTTTGATTTTGGGTTTAATTTTGTTGGTCTGATTTTACTAATAGTTTTTTTCTAGATTTCACATTTGAAACCCTAGGTATGATCTCTCTCTACATATTGTTCTCTATCTACTGTTCAACATATCATGGCTCATTTACGTTTTATAGTTTTTATTGTTTATGTGAGCATATGATTACTTCCGTTTTACACTGCTATAAATTTGTTGTTCTCATTAGTTAAATCTCATAAAAAATGATGTCTTCAACATAATGCTATACCCATGATTCATCGGTTCTATATTGTGAAAGGGCGAGAATATGTCTTAAATATCATAATGATTTTATTAGTTAAATATCATACTTTGTTCATCTCATGCCTTTACATGTTGTATTATTTGTCGTGCTACATTAGTTTTTACCACTGATCTAATAGTTATTTTTGCAGATTCCATAATTTTAAACCCTAGGTATGATCTCTCTCTCTCTCTACTTACGGTTCTCTACCTACTGTTCGACTTATCATGGTTCATTAAGATTTTATAGTTTTTATTGTTTTGTGTGGGGATATGATACATTTACGTTTTACAGTGCCATAAATTTGGTCAGTAGAACACTATAAATTTTGATACGTTATTTTTTTATCAACTATTAACTTTGCAAGTGGGTTATTGAGATATACTTTTATCCTACATAGTATAATTTTTAGGGACACATTAGTAATGAGTTGTGAACTCGTATCAGTTAAGAAAACGTAGAATAGTAAAATTTGAGATATACATTTATCCTACATAGTATAATTTTTGTCTTTCTTGCTCATAACTTTGATGCCCCTGTTTGTCAGCAAAGTTTTCTTTTTTCACCACTGTTGGTAATGATATACATTCAAGGTGTGATTGCTTTATGATTTAATATTTTGAGTATTCAAGTTGCGGCATGAGCATGAACCAATCTTTGTTTTGAATATTCAGTTGATTTGCCATCCTTTTATGGTTCAATTTTACAATTAGTTGGTTTTCTTTGCTTTAGATCGAGTATGGAGTTCAAAATCTTTCTTTGCTTTATCGAATTATGAATTGTTATAGGTTTGGACTATTGGTGTTAACTAGATCAAGTTATATTTTTTTTTTAATTTTCCCTTTTACTGTGTATGTGATAGTGGTTGTGCCTTTGTGTGCCGATGTTTGTGCCCCTATGTGTTAGGTGTGCTTATATCCATATTTGTTGTTGGAGATGTTTAGTCTAGTTTAGTGGATTTTGAGATATTTATTATGTATATATTTGGAACAAAGTAACGAGTTTTAGTAGAAAGGTATGTATTTAGTTTTTGATCTTTAATGTGCTGAAGACGTTTATATTTGATATAAATGATTGGATGTATGAAATTTCTCAATGTTTGATATATATATATAATCTTTCAACATATATATTCTTTGTTTCATAAAATCCATGTCTTATTTTAATCCATATCCAAATCAAAAAATTACAACTTTTCACTTTTTGATCTCAAGCCTTCGTGGGATCACTTCTACTGCTTCAAAATGAGATTTTTTTACTTTTATATGTGTAGGGGATGGAAACAGTGATCACCAGTGTTGTGTTGGGAGAGCCTAGAGGACATGGACACTCCACTAACACTCTACAAAATTACTTCTACTTCACCTGGAACTGAGGTCGCAGCCTCTCTTGCTGCTGCATCAATAGTATTTGAATAGGATGATTTCATGTATTCTGCGAGTCTATTGAGGCACTCCAAATTTCTATTTCGGTTTACAGACAAGTATAGAGTATCTTACGAGTCTTCTTGCCCTATCAGGGCGAGTTATTATGGGTTGTTGCATGGTTATACAAGGCAAGTGGAGATTCCACCTACTTGAACTACGTCTTGGGCAATCAAGGCTAGATTCATGTTGAATCTGAGTTCAGTCAGGATAAAAAATTTGTTGGGGGTCAAACATTACTAGAAAAAGAATTTTTCAGTGGAAAGAGAATTTCGGGAAGTTTAAGAGCGATACTGAATCATTTATAGGTGCATTGATGCCGGGAAGTAGCTCTGTGTAGATTCAAACAACCCCCTGGTGGACTTCCATACACTAGAGATAGCACTAACTTACACTACGTTACAAGTGCATCCATGGTATTCCTAATCTATTCCAAGATCTTAAATTCAACTCATATTAAAGGGGTGCAATGTGGTTCTGTGAATTTCCCCACCTCTCAAATCAAAGCCTTTGCAAAATCCCAGGTGGACTACATACTAGGAAACAACCCCATTAAAATGTCAATACATTATTTTGTACAATTTTTGATTAAAAAAAGTAATTCCCTTTAATGTATATATTAGTTGGTGTCAAATGTTTTGGGGTTTGTTTATGAATTTTTTTCCCCATATTTTTGTATTGTATCAGTTCTTGAGGAACATGAAGCCTGAATTTCGAATGCACACAGTCTATCTGTTTCCAAATGTGGAATAAAAATTAGTAGGTTGGGATGATTCATGATGAGTAAGGATAATTATATACGATTGGACTTTCCTTTAACTTCATTTGCATCTATTTTGGTAAACTTTATATAGTATTTCATTTGCTAATTAGGTTTAATTTAATTTCAGTTAAAAGTTATACTAGATGATAAACAAGTTACACTCATCCCCAACTGTGACCATAACTTTCAAATTCCCCTGGATGAGAATGAGAATGAAGTTGAGGATGCAGAATTAGATAAAGAAGAGGTAGATAAGGTCTAACAAGGTCAATAAGGTCTAATTCATCTAATCATTTATTTGTAAACCTATGTCTATACACGCTTATAACGATATTTTTATTTGATTTATTTACATTTTACAACAGGTGGCTTACACATCTTTCATCGAGAAACAAAGAGGGATGGGAGATAATAAGATGTTATAGATTTGCGAAGTCAAACGAATGAGACATCAACTTGCAGCATTGAAGAAATGATGAGGTGGGGAGTAATCAGTGTGGCATTTCAGTATCGAACGCTAACAATGTTTTTATTCATATAGTGTTGCCATTTTTCACTATTTTCGGCTTCATCATTCGGTTTTCTGTGTTTATAGAATGGTATGGTGGGATTGGTTGGTTTTATGCGTTTATAAAACATAAATAGTCATCAATGTTAGTAAACCATCGCTATTACACTAATGCTTTAGATGCATTTGCTACAGAGGTGTTCCATGCTCTACTACGATCAATTATATCATCCAAAAGATCTTTTTTCAAGTGATGAACCTTCAAGATTCACATATCATACAATTTTAATTCATAATTAATTTGATTTATTATTTTTAAGGATTAAAGTAAAAGTTTAATCTTATGTCTTTCGTATTATTTCAGTGCCTTATTGAATTATGGGCCAAGATGACTACATATCTAATTAATTTACTATGTTTTATTTTAAAGATGTCAATCTATATATGTATTTTTAAAGATGTCAATCATTAATACTTATTTATATTCATTTATCATTTTGGCAGGTCACTCATGCCAGATAAGCTGTAGCACAATTCAATAGGATAGTGCAGATAACAGGTTTAATGAAGAAAGCATGGCTAATGAAAATGAAGCGAAACTCGTTGTCATTAAAGCTCTGCAATTAAATGAGGCATTTTGGAGGGAAAAGCCTAATATCAGTTGGCTTAATATGGATGATAGATGGATGCACCAAGTCCTTCCATATCTATGTGAAAGTTAGAAAAGTTAAGACCTTCATTCATCAATTAAAGGACGGGGACAGATCATTGAAGGAACATGATGAGATTGTAGAACAAATTCTGCAATTTACTGTAAGGTGCATATGTTATCTTTCAATGATCATTTCAGAACAGATTGCAGAACAGATTGCAAAATAGATTCATGCATATGTTTTCTTTCAATGATCATTCCATTAAAGTTATTTCTTTCCTTTCTAAGAAGCTCGGAACAGGTCATATACCTTTGTTTAAATGGATCAATGGATCCTGGAAATTACTATAGCTATTTTACATATACATTGAATAACATTAATCATGATTCACTTTTAGTCGTTTATTAATCATCGTTTTAGGTGTGCCACCCCTTTAATCTATCATGTCCTGTTAGTGTTTAGAAAATATCATAACTTTCATGTTCTGTTAGTGTTTAGATATTGAAATACGAGTTCTCTGTTGGCAGTTCTATTTAGATATTGAAATACGACTTCTGCGATGGCAGTTCTGTTATGGTAACGTGTTTAATAACATTGTTCTATGTGATGGCAGTTCTTAATAGAGATTTTTTTATCATGGTTTTCCATTATGATGGTATTGTTGATGAATGGAAGGACTTAAAATGGAGTCAAATTGTGATACATATATCTATAATGAATCAAACTAAATGGTAGGATTAAACACTTTACTATATTATCTCATGTAATTGAAGTTGCATTCGGTCGATTCACCGTAGTTTGTTTGTTTTGATTTGTTTTTCAATGGATATATATTATTTTTGTTTACATTTTTAAATCCAACGACTTTGCAGTTAGTTCTTCAAAAATTGATCGCGGGGATACATCGATTTCAGATTTTATTTGTTATGGGCTTTGTTTCCAGTTATTCATCTGATGATAGTTTGATCTGGATGGATTTCAGTTAATCTTTTAAATTCTTCAACCTATTACTCCCAGTGGGGAGAAACATTTACACGTGGTTATCTTGAATTATTCGACAATTTGCCTTCAATTGTTTGAAGCTATTGAATTCAATTATTCATCAATGATCACAACTATCAGTGAGCACACGAGTTTGATCACGATTCAAGTGTAAGATGGCATGGCCTCATACGCGTAAACTTATATTGAGATTTTATGGCCGAGGTTGCAGACTTGATAGCATAGATTTCAAACATCAGATGATTTTCTTTGTTGGTAGTCCAGTCGAAGTTTGTATTTGATCAAAAAGCGAGAAACAAGTACTGGATAGATGTTCAGCTCCGTTGGGGTGATTATAACTCCCATGATATTGAGCGTTACACCAGGGGTGTCATATGTCCAACCGGTATGCCATATCTCCAATGTCATTTCATTTTCATTAGATTTTGTCAATATTGTAATAATGTCTAATACGTATTATGGTTTCTTTTATCTATACAGTATAATCATTAATAGCGGCCTTTAATTGAGGAGGAATTAGGCTTGAAAAGAGTTGTTGTTACTAATGCTCCAAAACTAAGTGCTGAATTGATGATCTCAATTGTCATCAAGAGCTCGAGAAAGATGAGACTCCTTGCCTCCAGAGATTCATGACCAGATACCTTTTCTTTTGTTTTTCCATCATTTGATTCATGGATATATACTGGATAATGTTCTATGGATCTTGGAAATTACTATAGTTATAAAAATTGCATATAAATTGAATAACATTAATCATGATTCACTTTTGGTCATTTATTAATCATCGTTTTAGGCGTGCCAACCCTTTAATATATCATGTTCTGTTAATGTTTAGAAAATATCATAACTTTCATGTTCTGTTAGTGTTTACATATTGAAATACGAGTTCTCTATTGACAGTTCTGTTTAGATATTGAAATACGAGTTCTGCCATGGCAGTTCTGTTATGGTAGCATGTTTAACAACATTGTTATATGTGATGGAAGTTCTTAATAGTGATTTTTTTGTCATGGTTTTCCACTATGATGGTATTTTTTATGAATGGAAGGACTTAAAATGGAGTCAAATTGTGATACATATATCTGCAGTGAATCAAACTAAATGGTAGGATTAAACTCTTTATCATCTCATGTAATGGAAGTTACATTCGGTCGATTCATCGTAGTTTGTTTTCTAAGTTCTTGATCGGTATTGATGATAATGAATAGGTAATTTTCTAAGCGATTCTTACATCCACACATAGTTTCAGAATACAACTACATTTTCCTATGTGATGAAGACTGCGACATTAAAATTACAGCCCTAAACAGTGAATTATAATGTTGGTTTTTCTGTTTAAAATTCATTTTTATGAGTTGGCTCTTACTGTTTCATGATTTAGTTTATTAGTCATTGTTTAAGTTTTATTTTTAAATGGGTGGCCATTATTATTAGTTATTTGTAGTTTTATTAGGTGATTCTATGTTGTTTTTTATTGTGATTAATTTACATACTCATGTGACAGGGAAATAGTGTACGTATTAATGCAAAAAGAGTTAAGCCAAACTAAGACTCCATAATAGATAACTTTTTCTTTTGAATAACCTTTGTTCTTCTTTTTTATATTGGAGCAACAAAAATTCGGGTTCCTTTAAGATTCTCTTAAACGAAGCATGGGTAAAACCAAACTATTATTTGATCTATTTTTTTATTATATTTTCACTTCTCAATTTAGGCTAATGCGATTTTTATTATATTGTAGGTTGAATGCCATAATCAAGTTGTTATTGCATCCATAATGCAGAGGTGATGTTTGATCAAACTATGTTTGGGATGATGTAGCCTATTAAAGTGATTCCAAACATCGTACCGACTACTTCACATCATCCTCCACAAGAAACACAACTAATGCAGTAGCCAATGCAGTAATCAACACTCCTGTTAGTCTGAGTGTATACAAGAGTAGTTTCTTCAATTTTTTTGAAAAATTTATGAATTATGATTTGAGTATATTTGTTTGTTACCAGGTTTTCCAGACACAAGTGAATTTGTGGTATATTCTCCCCACTTTTCACGTTTAATCTGTGGGGTAAAAATAGTTTTTGATTTATACGAGATTAAATACTTTGTTAGGTTTCAAGAATTGGAGCTTGAGTTTTGCCAACCACTTCCACAAACATCTAAGGTACTTTTATTATTTATGTATATATTTCTATTTAACAACTTTGTTGGTTTTCACTTCTACAGTTCTGTGTGAGTAGTCATTATTTAAGTTCTTTGGAAACATGAAATATTAGCCCAATTTTAATTATAATCATTCCAATCCATGTACTAAAGTGCCAATGTCCCGTCCTGTTTCGACTATGTTGATTTTTGTTTGTTTTACTCTTTACTTATTTTAAAGCTATGGCATTAATATTTAAAAATTTTAATGAGGGGTCATGAATGAACCAGAGTGCCATGAATAGGGCAAAACCTCTTTTGAAAGTCTGCAAATAGTCAGCATGCACCAGTCCTAAAGAGAGGTTTCGTTGATGTAATCTGCTTATTTTTAATCAAGTCGGAAGTCTACCTGTAGGCCATCTTTTGTGTTTCCTCAACCATATTCACACTTCCTCCCATCGGGAGATGCTCCCTGTTCAAATTGGCAGCGATCATATCCTTCACTTCTCTAATACACTAGCGAACAATCGACTTACCATTATCGTCGCGATAAGCACCAACTCCAATATTAACTTTGTGTGGACTAGGATTCGCAGGAAAAAACTTCAGTAATGCCAAGAATGGGATCTTTGGTTACGGCCTCCACGTTTGGTTGTTTTTCCTTAAACAGGGTGGATAGACCAATAAACAAAGGAGACTGTTAATTTTTTTTTAAAATTTACACTTTGTTAATTTGTTTTACAATGTGAATTCAATTGATGAATATTGTTTATTTCAAGTTACATTTGAGTTTATTTGATAAATGTAGACTATTTAAATGTTGTTGGACTATTTGTTATTTGTTAAGTAGGGTGAATAGTCCTATAAATAAAGAATATTAAGGTCAATTTTTTAAATTAACATTTTTTTGTTAGGGAATGAAATTTTTGCCTTTTTGCAATTACGTACTTTGATTTTTTTTTCCCATTTTGCGATTATCAGCGTGCCTTCAGGCACGGGCATACCCTAGTGTATATATATATGTGGAGAGAGAGAGAGAGAGCGAGAGAGAGAGATTGAACATACCACTTTAGTGCTATCAGGGAGGTTGCGCGCAGTGGGTGATCTCACCTTGTCGATCCCAGCAGGTGTAGTATCGACCCCAGAGTAATAAGGTCATGCATGACCACCCTATGTGAGGTTTGAACCGTAGTGAGGTGATTTATGGTATGGCCATGACTCCCTGGTTCATGACTATGACTGCCTCCAATACGTGTACGATTTTTGGTTCGGTAGAGAAATCTCGACCCGTTAGCCCAGGATGATGTCTTTATACCCTGGAGCATGATAGAATCTTAGAGATCCGCATCCCAGGAATTATTTACTCTGAGGGACGGCGGTTATATATATATATATATATATGTGTGTGTGTGTGTGTGTGTGTGTGTGTGTGTGTGTGTGTGTGTGTGTAAGTATCCTTGATGTGAAGTGAAAATATTCGTATATATCAGTGAAGAAAATTATATACTAGCCTAAGACACTAAAGTGTAAATATTCGGTTAATAACTAGTGAAAGTTATTTGTAATGATTTGAATGATTATAATTGAGATTTATATTTGATAAATAGATGCAGAAGCTAATTGTGTAAAATACACATAACATAGGGTAGTATGAGGACGTATGGGTATCTGGAGGATAGTTAGGCTGGGCAGTATAAATAAGATTTTAAAATGCATACATTAGGTGTGCACTATAGTTGAGAGGTGAGGAAGATCCCACTTGAGTGTGACACCGACTTAATTATGGAAAGTTGTACTGCTTAATCGTTAATGCATCTTAATTACATGCGCATGTTTTTAAAAGGTTTTGGGCTCTGAATCGTATCAAATTATTTTCCAAAAACTTTTAGGCATCTAACCACATGGACGCCAAGGATGATTACTCTTTCCAGGGATCCGTGGCTGCAGCTGATGTGGAGGCTTGCAGATTTTGGAGTAGTCACTTCATTTATTTCTATCTTGATTAGGTTCCCTTTTGGATATTGTCGGGCATGTGCCTTTCTATCACACTTATGTATTTAAGTTTTATTCATTCCTGTTCAGAGAGTTGTATTGGATTTTTACCCGATGGTTTATTCGAGAAGTTTATTTATTTATCTCAGCTTCAGACTTTATTTTGTGGTTTCATTTATTGTTGTTACCGTGTATGGTATTACTATGGATTAGTTAATATTGTTGTATGTTAATGAAAGATAAATTTGACACTACTTGTTAAATTAATTAGGTGGTTAGTAATTAATCATGTTTCGACAGTAATGATAAGAATGAGCCATATGAGACTACGATTTTATTTTGGTAAAGTACTGGCCACCCATTATTTTAATAGGATGGGTGTCACAGTTAAGCCATCCCCACTTATAACCTTCTCGGCGAGACTGCTCCAATTCACTATCCATACGAGTGATTGCTTCGCCATAGCCATCCATCCAGACAACTTTGGGTTGTTTATGAAAGTGAAAGCTTAACCGATCCACTTGGTCTTTATGCTTTCTGATAGCTTTATATTTATCCTTCAAAAGAGTTGCCTGGCAGGCCAAGGTTTTATTGGGCCTTTCTTTATCTTCAATAGGCCTAGCAATGATCACCTGCCTAGAACATTGGCCAGATTTGGTCTTCTTCTTCAAGTTTTCCAATTCTTCCCTCGGTATTTCATTTTCGATCTCCAAGAAAGAAGCAACTTCGCTCGGCATAATTTTAGCAGATTTCTTCAAACTGTCTAATTCATTCCTTAGATTTTTGTTTTCTTTTTCAAGAAGATTAGCAATGTCCCAAGAACTTTCCACCTCCCTGTTCAATAGGAACTCCGTCTTCCTAAAAGTCGACATTATCTCTTGAAGATTTTTGTCAAAGCTACAACCAGCACTCAAGGCCTCAAACTTGGCTTCATAATTAGAATGGAGAAAAGATCAGGAGATATTGTGGGTCGTCTTCAAGTTTCTCGATCATTTAATAGTAGGTTTCATTATTCACCACAACTCTATAAAAAAGACCGTGCAGATGAACATAGGCTTCTTTGACCTGGTCTGAAGAATCCACACCAAGAAACCCTGCCAACTTGGCCCCAGTCTGACCTACATATCCAGCACCAAAAAAGTAATTGCTACGTCTTAATAAATCAGTCTCAACAGAGCTAATGGCATTTCTCCTGGCATTAAACTGGAAAATAACAGTATAAGAACAACAAATCCGACCAAGAAAAATGGGCAAGTACAACTAAAAGCAAAAGATAACAAGTTGAACAAAGAAGACTTTTCATTCATTGCAAGGAAATGTGTTACACTAGACTGTCCCATTACATTCAAAAAGAAAAAGAAGAAAAGCACACATCAAAGAAAAATATATAGAAGATAGAGTGGTCCATCAGCCTTTAAAAGATTTACATCGTCTCGGTGTCCTTTCTTGTTGTTTCTAGGAGTATGGATTCAGTCTCAGTCACAAGTACCTAAGAGGATTTTCATGTCCACTCCTCGTCATCAACCTCCTCTTCCAAGTTAGGGGGTACCAGGATCATGTCTTTAAAATGAATTAGAGTCGATAGTGGTGCTGACCTCCTTTAAAGCACAAGACCATCCATCCTTGTAGGACACCTTCTTCACATACTCTATTTAAATGATAGATATTGCAAAGGCTTTATTCGAGCCTTTGTTGAAGTCATATTCTTTGAATTTTTTGCTCTGGGCCTTCAATTCTAAGAATTTCTTCTTCTTAACAGCAACTTCAATAACCGAGTTAGCCTCCATCACCTCGGCAGTATTCAACCTTTCCTCGGTCGTGACTCTCTCCTCATATTGTTTTATATTCTCCTACCATTATTTTTTATCTCTCTCGTAGACAGCCTTAAGACTTTAAAAGCTTCCTCCACATTAGTTAAGGATGACCTAAATTGGTCATCCTTTATCAATAATTAGTCATAATTGACCAAAAACTACAGGGCAATGCTACAACAAAATTGTTATCATGCATATTTAAGGTAAAGAGAAATTACTAAAAGCAGGCAAAGGGATAAAAAGTTTACCAAGGCTAAATTTGATTTTCCCTCTCCAACAAACGGGCTCTAGATAGGGGGATATCATTACCTATCAGCAGGAAGAACCCCAGCATTAATCAATTCCCTGGCTAAACCAGGGTTCACTGCCACTGAGGCAGATTCAACAGCAGTTTGGTCGGCTGAGCTTTTTTGGACCAACTCTTATTGAAAAGTTGGTCCCCTCTTTAATCTATTAAATTGAGGCTCTGTGGTTTTGACCTCTTCAATATTAAGAATCGGGGGCCTTTTGTCGACAGCATTGGTCTTCTTGGGTGGTGGAGTGGGTAAAGCAGCCATTAAGTTGGGAATTCTTCTATTTCCTATTTCGTCAGGGGGTAAAGTTTGGATATCGTTGATGTTAAAGGACTCAAAGGAGGAGGATGTCCCTCCTAATTTTAGTTCCTTATCTACTCCGAAAGACTCAACAGTAGAAAAGATTGAAATGAACTTCTCCTTTAAGTTTATTGGAGCTTGGGGTACAATCTCAGTTGGTCGGGAAACAAAGGACATGATGGAGATCTTATATTCCAGTAGTACAGAAGCATATCTAGGGTGTTCTTACCCTATTCTCTGATGGATTGACCACAAGAACTTCAATTCGTCAAAGCTCACTTCAGAATCTATAAGTCACTTCTTCTTACTTTACTCTACAAAAATAAAACAAGAATTTTTAGTCGGCATATTATCAAACAATTAGCAGACATTGAATAAAAATAAAATTCAAATTGTTAGTCGACCTATGTCACGCCCTTCCTAGGGGAATTTGGGACCATTGTATTTCACCCCCTTAGGAAGGGGCATGCTTCCAGTTCTTATGCACGACTTAATAATCCCAATAAGCCTTGTTGGAATCAGGCAAATTAATTACTAAATCCCTATTGGTCTTCCTAGTCTTTAAGTAGTATGTATTATCTCATGTTACTCCCCACTTATATCAATACATTAGCTCAGAAATCCAAATATGGATCCCACGAAGTTCATTTAAACGATGGACCCCATTAACAACACTCCAAGTGTTAGGGGCTACTCTCACAGGGACCACCTCAAAATACAAGCAAAATTCAAGGAATAAATTGTTTTGAGGGAAAGTTATCCCACACTCTGCAATAAATAGAGTGGGGATCCAGTGACCCTCATATCATGAAAATACATCTACTGGGCCTCCTACTAGTTCTAAAGATACCCAGTTGGGTAGTTTTCAATTTTCCCTAAACTCTTCTAAAGAACCCTCATCAACTAGGTACACCATTGTCGAAATTAAATAAAACAAGAGGGGGATAAAGAGGAAGGAAATCTTACAGATCTTACTAAAGAAAAAAAAACGAACGACAAAGAAAAGAATGAAGGTAAGAAATTTCTTAAGTGTGAATATTGGTGATAAAAAAAATGGGAAAAAATGTCATTTTATTAGTTCTGGAGGTTCATCACGAATCTCTAAAAATGAATGATTAACTTAACCAACGATTGAACTATGAACAGCTGCATGTTTCCAAAAAACACGAAAAGACCAGAGTACCCTTTGGTGGTTCGCTATTTTTTAAATCATTCACAAAAATTCCACTAACTGATATACTGGTGAAAAATTTACAAGTCTAGAAGGTCGGGTCCCGACCACCGTTATATTAAGAGGCCGAGCAAAGTTTTAGAACAAATCCTCCATCCTTTCAATAAATCATCAAGCATTGAGCATTGGGGCCTTTTGTTGTATCAAAATTATTTATCCACGTGGAACAATGAGAAAATGACACATGTCCTCATATATGGCTACTTCAAGACTCCTTATACACTTGGTTAGCTCCAGGGAGGCCGACCAACATCAGGAATAAAAACTACCAAGAATAAGAAAGATTGTTCACATAAGGATATCAACAACCATTATACACGTGCCTACGAATATCAATAGTCTCATTTATTATACATGGGTGTAAATTTATGAATATATAAAGGCATTCCATCCCTTGCTTTCCAAACCACTATAAATATACCATTTCCCTTTAGTTCAAGGGACACTTCAATTGTGCACAAGCAAGACTGCACAAAGTTCTATGTAACTACCCTCAACAGTAATACCATAATTGTGGACGTAGGCTTTCCCTTAGATGAACAAGGTTAAAAATATTTGTTGTCCTTCGTTGTCTTGTTTATTTTCCTCCATATTACTAACATAATTATATGTGATTACGAAATTGGTAATTCATAGCTAAGATTACAGCTATACCAATTATGGACATCAACAATAGTGAATGTATTTGTTTATAGCACGAGCGTGGTTATGTTATACTCATCACGTGATTATTTATTTATAGCAAGTGTGTCACTTCACTACCTATGCCTTCATAACCTTCATAATGATCTCGGGTTTAGCGATCATTACTACCATATAGGCCCGGGCTACCTCTTTATCTTGAAGAAGTTTATCCTACTTCACCTTCCAAATTACTGCCAACTTATCTGCAAGCATACAGCTGAATGATAAAGGTCGCCTATACACCCTATACCATGTGCACACATGCATAATCATCACTTGTGCAACTCACATGCATCCTTAAAATCAACCACACATATCATGCGTGACCATACAGTAAAGGTATACCCAATTACCCTACTAATCACGACTCCACTCTTCTTGAGATTTCCCCACTTATTCCACTAGTGGTACAAACATCCCTGATTGATCTCAACATTGCACTCTTTGGCCTCGCTAGCCTTAAATAATAGCTCACTGCTCGATGAGTTACATCTTTACACATGTAACGCATAACGTTTAAAACCAACATCTTAGAGCCTAATGTCTCTCAACTCCTGATACTTGCTAAGACACATGCCTGGGATATCTCACAAGCAAATTTCAAGCAAGGAATCCCCCCAATATAGTATTGCTTAGCTCTATCGGTTATCAAGATCCGCTAGCCCAAAGACATAGTACTAGGACATCTCAAGGTAATTTACTCCCATGGATAAAACCATACTCTAAAAGTTTCTAAATCTGAACTCTCGACTCTCGTGTCTCTAAAGGAGTTATACAAAATGGCGTATTTACTATTCCCTAGTCCCTGGCGCTAAGCCATTCACAAACTCAACCTCCCGACTCGACGATAACTCCGGTATTTCTTGAATCACATAAGAGAAGTCCCTAAACATAGGTATCGAATCTAGCGAGATAACTATACTCTCTGAAGTCTCCTCCCCAATATAATATACATGCGTGCTCGATCATCACTCGGGAAGAGGCATAGAAACAAGAACCATATCCTACCCTGGAATAGAGATCATGATAGCCTTACTATAACGGTCCACCATCGCTCTACACGTCACTAACTAGTCCATACCCAGAATAACATCATACTCATACCACGAACATGAGTAAATTCACTACTAAGCATAACCTCCCAATGTCCACATATACTCCCCTACAGATGGAACGAATGGGAGCCCTCTAATCCACGATAAATCTACGATCATAATAATATCTAACAGTGTGTCCACTAAACCCATCTCACGCGTGAATCTAATGCAAACAAAAGAATGTGACGTACTCGTGTCACACAAAACCCGCCCTAAGTGCTCATGAATCAAAAACATACCTTCAATATCTAGTGGCTGGCTATAAAGCTGGTCTACGAACATTAAACACACGCCAAAACTGTAACTTCCCTTACGGTGAAATAATGTTGGAACTGCCAATGGGGATGGAAGCTGATGTACCTATTGCCCCTGATGGGAATCCTTCTCCTGAACCTTAGCCATACTTCATCATGCACACTGCATGTGGCCCTGCTCCCCACATACAAAACATCTCTCGGTGAAATATGTCGGCCTCTGTAACTGGTGGCCATAGAGAGGTTGCCCCTATCTCTAACCCTACTAGACCTGATATCTGTGGCCCCGCTAGCCTCCAGTATGGTTCCTCTAGCCCTGCTGGACCTAAGGAAAATGTTGTTGTCTTACTTGTAACTACCATTACCTGGCCTAAATCTCTTAATCCAGTCCTCCTACTGAGAACCCCACTCCTATTGTGTACTCTGCTGGGGTGGCGCCTACCCGACACCATTTCCTCTAGTCTTGCCCTACTGATTCGACTATCATGTCCTCTTCGCTCCTCTTTGATGGAAGTGATGATCCTGGTAATGTATCAAAACGACATTAACGACATCAGTATAAGTCCTCAACGTCAGGTTACCCAATAAAAACTAGCGAATCCTCTAAGTCAGCCCATCCATAAACTTGAGACTCATTTTCTCATCACTATTCACCTCATTTTCTCATAATATCCCTTTCCTCTGGTGTGGTAACTGACTCCCACCACTAAAGAGTTATTCTGACTAACTTGAACGTAGCTACTACCTACTTTTGAGTGTCTCTACTCAACCACACATAAATTCCTCTAGATGTCCTTCTTCAATTGGCTTGCTTATATTACATTTGCATTGTCTTAGAAACTCCGGTGGATAGCCTTTCTAAAAATCCTCCCTAACTCACTCCCATACTGATGGCATTGGGTGAGTATGAACTGCTGCTCCCACTAGCTGGTGAGGCTATGCTGGGGGAAAATACTGTACTAAGGAGGTCATTGTAACATTAAATGCATGTGCTATAATAGCTGTGACCTCTGCTGCAGTTATAATCCCCTGAGTGGCCTGTGGCTCCGACTGAGCCTCATCCTCTGCGGACCTCCTCGTTGCACGATCTGGTCTACCTCTCTTTGTGTTTGGCATCTGAAACCAAACCGAAGTTGTATGATATTCAATTCATGTATAAACAATGGTAAAATAATGTAAATGACTAATATGAATCAACAGTCCTAAGCATAGGGCTCTATGTCAAAGAAAACGTAACACTGATACAAGTCCTCACATATCCTAACGACACTAGAACCCGATTCTCTGATACCAACTGTAATAACCCTCCTATTATAATTTTGAGTGGCCAATCCTTTGCTAAAATAAAATAGGAATCTTAGTATGGTTCATTTTCAGCATCACTGTCGAAATCATAATATAATATAAATAATACGAATAAAACCATATAATTAAAATGAACGAATAAGTCACCATAGATAAGTAAATAATAAAAGTGAATCGAATAAACAATCGGTCACCAAATAAAACATCCACAGTATAAAGCTGAATAACAAAACTAAGTACATCAATATAAATGTTTGACAGTAATATGAAAGCCTATCCATTTATAGGTAACATGCCTAAAAGTAAAATTGAAATGACTGATCCTATCTATATAAAATAAGTTGAGGCGCTTAAATAAGGATGTATCATCCACCACTACTACAGGACAAGAATGAATCTATCCCTGCGATCCCAGCTGCTATTGCTGCACACCTGGGGTATAAAAAGAAGGACAAGGAAAAATAAAAGGCTGCGGGTTAAAGCCCAAAAAGTAAAAAATATTTTGCAAGTAGATAGTTGTTTTAAATCAATTAAAATAGTAGTGTATTAGTTTTATAATTAATCGGTCGCACTCACTTGAGATAAAACTCACCTCTTAACTATAGTGTGCATCTAACATATTCATTTTATTTATCCTAATTAAACTACCCGGTCTAATATCAGTAGTTATACTTAGGTAATTGAGGGTATTATCGGTATTGGGCTTAGATAGCTACTCTTTAATGGAAGATTATTGTCTTCGATAACAAAGACCTATAGAGCGCTGATATAGAGGATGCACATAGGTAAAAAAAATTTGTGCATCCCGAAGGAGATAAGATGTACCAGGTGTTGAGGAACTAGTATTGGTGGGCTAGTGGAAATAAATACATAGTAGAGTCACTTGTCATATGGTGAAGGCTGACCATAGGTGACCAACTGGGATGTTATAGCCATTGGAGATTCTAATGTGGGAATAGGAGCGTATATCGATGGATTTTATTTTGGAGTTTTTAACGTCGCAAAGGGGTCACGATTCTATCTGGGTTATTAGGATCGGTTGACCAAAGTGGAGTCGTTATTACTAGTTTGGGTGGATTACACGACATGGCAGTATACTTAAGTTTCCATTGAAGAGATAGTGAAATTGCATGGGGTGCATCTCAACATTGTTTCATATCAGGATAAGATCGTTGTGCCCCACCTCTGGTAGAGATTTCAAGAGGCGATGGGGATGGAGTTTCATTTGAGCACGACGTATCACCCACAGACCAATGGACAGACACAAAAGGTGAATCAGATGTTGAAGGATATACTGAGGATGTGTATTATGGACTTTAAGGGTAGTTGGGAGCATTATTTACCATTGGTAGAGTTACGCATAATAACTCGTACCAAATTACTATTTTGTGGTGCCTTTCGAGGCTTTGTACAGGAGACCTTATCGTCCACCCTCTGGTTGGTTAGAGGTGGGGACAACAAGCTTCTCGGATTGAATGTGATTCAAATACGTCGGTAAGGATTGGGTTGATCAGGAGTCGTATTCGGTTAGCTCAATATCATTGAAAGAGTTACGCAATTGTGAACCGAAGATTTTTGAAGTTTAATGTGAGTGGTCAGGTATTGCTACGGGTATCTCCCATGAAGGTAATGATGCGGTTTGGGAAGAAGGGAAGTTGACACCTAGATATGCGGGGCATTTATCCATTATCGAAAGGGTAGGGATGGTTGCATATATGCTTGTCTTACCAGATCATTTGCAGCGTATTCATGATGTGCTTCGAGTGTCGTCATCAAGGAGATGTCTCATGGATGATGTAATTTATCGACGTATAGCATTAGAGGAAATCGTCTTACATTCGTACATTTTTATGAAGAGAGACATTACTCCATTTTGGGCCGTAGTGAGTGAAACTTCGGTCAAAAGTGGTACCATTAGTGCATGTACAGTGGGGACACCACAATGTTGCCGAGTTGACATAGGAGCATGAGGATGGCATGCGGGAGAAGTATTCAGAGCCTTGTGGCAGTTATGTTCGAATTTTGAGAACGAAATTCCGTTGTTAGGGGTGGAGAATATAATACCCCGTACTTTCATTATTAATTCATTTTCATGTGCTTTAATTGGGAAAAATTAAATTGGATTTTAGTAAATAATAATTAGCGATATAAAGGATTAATATTTATTATAATTATTATTTACTTGTATGTGATAAGTAAATATTTATGTGATTTATTATATGTCGCGTATGAGTGATAGAAACAGTTTATTATTTTATATCAATAGGGTGTTGCATTGACGGATCGATATAATTTATGGGCGGCGCGTAAGGTATGCATGTGTCGGGTCCGATTAATGAGATGTTAGTGTATTTAGAGTTGGGTGACTGGAATGACCTTTTTGTGTGCATCAATGATTCGAGAAGGGTCGAAATACTTCAGAAATGGAACCTGGGTGTTGTATTTGGGTTTCGAGGGTTTTTTAGACATAACGGGGCCCGTATAAGGGTAGGAGGGTCATTTTACACTTAGGGCTAAGAAGAAAAATGGGATTAGGTAAATTAAAGGGATATTTAAGAGATTGGGAAGGTGGATGGCAACCCACCATTCATATTTTACACAAGGGATTAAGAGAGTGAGCCCTAGAGAAGATAAAAGAATAAGAAAGAAGAGGAAACTTGAAGAGGAGAAGAAAGAGGGATCAATCCCTCACCAAATTCGTAGGACACTTCAGATTATAATCCACTAAGACAAGTATATACTTACTTTATGTCGCAATTTGATAGTTGTTGTTTATTTTCATAATAAGAGGTAGAAATCTGAAAATTAAGATGTTGAAGATTGAAACTTTCTTTATTGATATAGAGATTTAAATGATAAAAGATTAGGGTTTGTGAATGAATCATCAATGGAGATCAATCATACTTGAAATTAGAAATACATTATGGGATTTAAAATGATGAATGATAAGAACTTGTATATAAAGATTGGATGTTGATAATTAACTTGGGGAAAAATTATGTGTTGAATTAATTGGAAGTTTGAATTAAAATCCCAGGGTTTGATTTGGGATTTAGTGTTAGTTTTATGCTAAAATACCTCTGGAATATTATGGTAATGTTGTTAGAATTAATTTTTGCGTCTGGAGTGGGTAGAAACCTCCATTGGAGGGTTTTGGAGGAGAAACCCCGAGGAAGAAGTTGTTCAGAAAATCGAACCAGTTCGCTATGAGAGCGAACCGGTTCGCTTTTGGATATTGGATAAGTTTTTGCAGAATTGAATTATGAAGGCGTGGGTATTAGTTTTTTTTTTAATTTGTTACGTATTTTCTATTAAAAGTTGCGCGATACCGAAATTTTAAATTGGTGGTTTTGGATTGGGCTCTCTTTTGGTACGTGTGATAGGCCAACGGTAGATGGGTTAGAGTGAGGAGAATCGAGGATCCAAGTGAGTGAATTTCAGATATTAATCGATAATTTGGGATTAAACTTCGGGATTGGTGAAACATACATTATGGGATATGTGTATGAGTTCATTACTTATTATGTATACATAGTGACATGTATATATATGTATGTGTGCATGCTAATTGTTTTATTTAAACGTACCTACTCGGTAGTGCTATCGTAGGAGGTTCCGTGTAGTGGGCAGTCCATCTTGGCATTGACCAATAGGTATTTGATTGATTCCCTAAGTCATAGGAAAATTACATGGCCACTATCCGTGTGTGAGGATAGGGGTTGGTTTTGAGTCCAGTTGGGCGCGATGTGTTATGGTTGCGATCCCGAATGTATGTCTATGACCACCTCTATTGTATGTATTTTTGTTTGGGATCTATGATGAGATTCTGACCCGGTGTCTCGATGTGAGGCATGATGCCTGGAGCTGGATAGCACGCGAGGGATGCATCCGCGAGGTCTTAACTCTAGGGATGCAGTTATACGTATATAGCAAGTGATATATATGTATGTTTATATGATATAATGCATGTATTTGTTTATAGAACGAGCGTAGCTATGTTATGCTCATTATGTGATTATTTATTTATAGCAAGTGTATCGCTACAATATTTTTTATGAACATATACTTAGAGAAGGTAGTTATACTTAGCTAATAGAGAGTATTATAGGGATTGGGCTTTGATAGCTTTTATATATTCTAGTTAGACCTGGTAGTTTAATTATAATAAATAAATGAACACGTTAGGTGCGTACTATAATTGAGAGGTAAGTTTTATCTCAAGTGAGTACGATCGGTTAATTATGAAAGTGATACACTACTGTTTTAATAGATTTAAAATAATTATCTACTTGAAAAATATTTTCTACTTTTCAGTTTTGCTGACCCGCAGACATTTGTTTTTCCTTGTCTTTATCTTTATACCCCAGGTGTGCAGCAGTAGCAACTGATACCACAAGTATAGATTCATTCTTGTCATGGAGTAGGCGTGGACGCTACATCTTTTTTTAGACGCCTTAGCTTATTTTATCAAGATAGGATCAATCATTTCAGTTTCAGTTTTGGGAGTGTTGCCGATAAACGGATAGGCTTTCATATTACCGTCAGACATTTATATTTTTGTACTCAGTTTTATTATTCAGTTCTATACTGTAGATGTTTTATTTGGTGACCCATGGTTTATTCAGTTCACTCTTATTATTTACTTATACATGGTGACTTATTCATTCATTTTTAATTGTATTATTTTATTCGTATTATTTATATTATATTGTGATTCTGACACTGATGCTAAGAATGAACTATATGGAGATTATTTTTTTATTTTAGTAGAGGATTGTCCACCTGGTATTAGAGTAGGCGGGTTGTCACAAAAGTACTCTCCCTTTACCCCTGTGGACATAGGCTGATCTCACGGTCGAACCACGTAAATAGTTCTCTCATTTCCTTTTTCTGCATTCACAACACTTTTGGGTCATTCCTGCAATTTCAATAATTATTGTGGGAATAATCTCCTACAATATCGAGCTGATATGGGAAACGAAGCTCTCACTACTATCAAATTCAAGAAGGCTCAAAACTTTACCATGAGTGCAGATCAATCTCACCCCACTCAAGCAGGGAGTCGCATATAGTATGAAATACGTATTGTAAGGAGGAAACAAACTCCTATGCGCATGCCTCCTCTCCAGCAACCATCAAAATATAGGGGATGTTCGCCTGCCAGATCTGGACCTAGTCCGTGGTATCGAAGGCCGCTAATTGATCGAGTAGAAGGTAAAGTTGTCTCCCATTTGGCCAATAATTATGAGGAGAAACTAAAATGTGGTTACTAGGAAATTGCCCATCTGAGGTGACATCTGTACCAAAAGTCATAGGGTGATACCTCAAACTCACGTATTCGGCATCACCAGAAGAGGAAACCTTGCCAAACGTCCCAATAATCTACGGCTAATACCTGAAATTCGCATACTCGGTAGCACCACAGTAGGGAACCTTGATCCCCATGGAATCAATCTAGAAGGGATTTTCATTCAAGGAGTCCCCATATAATCCATTGCTATCGCCAACGTAACCGTTCACCCGAGAGGAATTCCATCATCCATGGGCATCACTAACCTAGTCCCACAAAATTGGCCCAAAATAGCAAACCAGCTCGCTCTGAACCACAACTGAACCAAGTGAAAATTGATGAATTAAGAGGACTCATTCGTAAGGAACCATAAGGAAAAACGAACCTAAATCTTATTAGGACCCCCAAGGACCTGGCCAGGAAATCACTGGGGCACGTCGCAGCCTTACCATTCACTGAACAAATAGAATCATTCGAACTTCTAAAGACATTTTCCATGCCAAAAGGCACAACGTTCAAAGGAAAGACAAAGCCATTTCATCATATTACGCACTACCGGTAGACCATATCCATTTGGAGACAACATGATGTCTTAATGCGCTGGGTATTTCCATAAACTCTATGAGATATCGGCCTGAAATGGTTTGAGAAACTATCCCCCAGGTCAATCTCCACATTTAGGGAGCTTGCTAAGCAGTTTATAACTCGATTTATCATAAGTAGTGGGGTGGTGAAGGAGGTAGATTCATTAATCTCCCTTAAGAAAAATAAAGGGGAGGCTCTCAGAAAGTATGCTCAGAGGAACCAGGAGCTATACAATGAAATCAACGATTGAAATAAGCAACTGCAAATCGTATCTTTCAAGTTCGATGGGAAATGATCAGATGATATCTACAAGCCTTTGGTAAAGATAACATCTCCTTCAAAGGACGATCTTATGTCCTGCATTGAGAAATATGACAAGGTAGAAGAAAAAATATCCAATACAGCCTCCCCAGTCGACCAAAAGAAGAATGAGCCGATAAACGCCCCCAATGGGGAAACCAACCATCATCAGTCGCTAAGGGATCCAGGATTGAATCCTTCAAAAGTCATTCCAAGCCTTAATCCAGCAAGAGTAGCTACAATGCATTGAAAAAAGTCTTCAAAGAGACCATCTTTAGGCTCCTTCATCAGATAAAAGACAAGACTTTTTTCTAAAGGCCTCCAAAGATGGTCAAAGACCCAGGTGCTAGAGTTGCGAGCCTCATAGCTATCACTAGGACCACGGTCACCTCATGGAAGACTACAAAATTTACAAAAAAAATTGGAAGAACTTGTCCAAGAGAAGTATGTCAAGGAGTACATCAGCACGTCGAAACCAAAGGTAATAACTAAGATTAATACGGTCTAGAATGTGAAGAAAGATCTCCCACCAGCAGGATTGGCCGCTGTCATTTATGGTTATACCGACCCAGCCCAACACACATGCAAGAAGTTATGGGTAGCAGCCAGCATTCAACAAGTATTCCAAGTGGACCCAAATAAACTAGACGGAGAAAGAATATGGATACTAAATGAACTATCATGTTTACAGACGACGATGTGGTCGGTGTAAACCTGCCTCATAAAGATGCCTTGGTCCTCACCTAACGAATTACGAACTTTGATGTGAGAAGGGTACTCATAGACCAAGGAAGCTCCCCCAAGATCATATACCTGATAGTGCTTTACAAGCTTTGCTATCGGGTCAAGGGTCTGGATATTAATGTTGGCCCATTGATAGGTTTCGATGGGGACGTAGAGTCACCCCTGGGGAAAATCAAGCTGCCAGTCAAAATCGGCCCAGCTAATTAGGAGGCAGAGTTCCATCTAATTCAGTTAGAGTCACCCTATAATGACATTCTAGGAAGAGGGTGGTTGCATGACATGATGGTCATCCCCTCGCCACTTCATTATAAACTCAAGTTTGTGACTAACTAAGGGGTGGTAGAAATCAGAGGAGATCAATCAGCAACAAAAAGCTGTTTTGTTTCAAAAATCAAGATAAAATAGTCTCGGTCCAAGAACAACTAAAGTAAAGACAATTCAGAGGACGACCAACCCAATATGCAACAAAAAAGAGTTTGACCAGTGGTTGAAGAGACTCAACTGGCCCCTGTCGAATGTGAAATGCCCCGACCCGAGTTTGGGCCACTGTTGGGTCAACCCGCATAGTATCAAGGAGTTAAAGGGGGTGGGGGAAGTATAATTTTATTATTTAAGAAAAACCCTTTGATGATACCAAGGATGGAACCAAAAAATATACTTGTAAAAGTATAAACAACTCAATCTCAATTACAGCACAACAACGGTGATATGGAACATACCAGATATGTAAATAAGAGATGGAGGTGAGGATAAGAGGAAGAACACCGAAATATAAGTGGTTCGAAAGGAGCATATGTCCACTGTGCAGTATGAGATGTGGCTTTCACTATAGTAAGGGCACTAATGGACTGTAAATAGAATACTAAAGCTTTCCTCTCTCTTACAATCAGTTTGATAGAGTTTTGCTAGGGTTATGAATCATCGATCACTTCTTATAGAGAAGATGAAGAGTATATATAGGTCTTGGGGGTTTACTGTACCCCCAAGTAGGCATGGAATGTTCCTAGCTAATGAGGTTGTGCCATCTGTTTTGTCACATGTATATCATGATGATGAAATATTCCCTCACGTGTGTGGAAGATATTGATATAACGGTTTCGTACGCATGGGATCTACAACCTATGTGAACTTTTCCATGCGTTCCCCAATCCACAGGCTCTACCAACTGCTACTATCGGTCTTACCGCCCATGTCGAGGTTGAGATGATGAGTCAATCCCGTGATAGGATTTACTGATGATAGTGTTGTCTGGGGTCGAACGTTATCTCTTAAGTAGGAGGATGGGGCTGAGGATACACTTGTAGTGAGATCACTGGGGTTGTACATGCAGATTTAGTATTCAGAGATATGAGGCCAAGTTTGAGATACAACATGAGAGCTATGAGGCTGAGTCGATTCGGGTTGAGTCCATGACGGAGACGATGAGTCGGTATTCTGATAGAACTATTATTGAGGCTGAGGTGTATCTGAGTAGGAGCCTCAGCTTCACTATCGTGGATGAGGCCGAGGATACCTGAGATCATCGATGTTGTCACTGTATGATGATGCTTGGGGGTTATGACCCAATATATAAGTCGAGGCCGACGCCTTCTACGCCGACCCCTATGCCGAGGTCTCAAGTTCACTACTTAATGGTTAATGTTGCTTCCATGATGGTCGAGGCCAAGGTCGAGAGGATAGGCCAAGGATGAGGCCTCCAAGATAGGTGTACAATTGAGTCATATTTATCCTAAATTAATGGTCTGCAACTAATCAGACTTGGCCGAGGGGTCCAACTCTAAGACGAAGACATATTTGGTATATCAATCACCCTCTAGCCCTTAGTCTTTAATGTGGGTGGAAGGCTGAGGGATAAAGTGTCTTTGGGCTGAGAAGTTGATATGAAGTTCTTTGGTAGGAGAGTTACTCGTGTTGAGATAGATCTATGTAAAAGCATCGGCCCCACTATCGTAGATGAGTTTGAGGGGACATGAGTTTGCTGATGTCACTCCTATGCTGAGTTATCTACTATCGGTGTTCATCCTCTAGGTGGTGGATAAGGTCGAGGGTAATTGAGTCATAAGACCTTTGATGCTGTAATCCTTAATTGTTCTCTAAGACGAGGTCGAGGATGAGGCCCTGTGAGGATGGGTGCACAATCGAATCATTATTTGAACAAATTGATGGTCTGCTAATGGTGTGCTGTTGATTGGGCCTTGGCCGAGGGGGTCTAGTTTGGGACGAGGCCGAGATGATGAGCTAATCCTTTGGTAGGATGGTTGCTGGTACTGATATCATCAGACGTGCTATCATGGACGAGGTTGAGGCCTCCTACGCTGACCCCCAGGTCGAGTCATAATATATCTGTGTTTGATGATTTGTCAAGGTCACCCTTGTCCGAGTAGGTCCCAATCTTGAACAAGGGTATACTTAGGTATATCAATAACCCCTAGCTCTTAGTCTTCAATGTGAATGGAAGGCTTGGGGAAAAAGTATATGAGGTCAGTTATTGATGAGACATCTTTGGTTGAGGATGGTTGTACTGGGTCGGCTGTTGATCCGAGATGAAGAGCCAACTCTGTATGATGGTCATCTGTGGCCGATACCCTTTGTCTTGTAACTCCATTTCTGTTAACTTTGGCCTTGGACAATTGAAGTGTACCCTCGTCTGTTGCTACTAATTTTGACTTAAATACAAATAATTTCATCTTTCTTACTAATTCTCTTCATTGTGTTGAGTGTGCTTGATTTTGACTTGTAATTGTAATATCTTCTCATCTTTAGTTGATATGAGTGTAACCATAAAATGATGGTTTCAAATACGAGATCACTAAATTAATGATATTTGTCTCTAACCAAGTCAATGGTTTTTTAAATATGAGATCACCAAGTTAATGATGTTTCAAGTATTAGATCACCGAGTTAATGATATTTTAAGTATGAGATCATAAAGTTAATGATGTTTGACTCATATCACTAAGTTAATGATGTTTCAAGTATGAGATCACCAAGTTAATGATGTTTGTTTTATATCACCAAGTTAATGATTTTTTAAATATGATATCACCAAGTTAATGATGTTTGACTCATATCACCAAGTTAATGATGTTTCAAGTATGAGATCACCAGGTTAATGATGTTTGTATTATATCACCAAGTTAATGATGTTTCAAGTATGAGATCACCAAGTTAATGATATTTGTCTCATATCACCAAGTTAATGATGTTTCAAGTATGAGATCACCAAGTTAATAATGTTTGTCTCATATCACCATGTTAATGATGCTTCAACTATGAGATCACCAAGTTAATGATGTTTGACTCATATCACCAAGTTAATGATGCTTCAAGTATGAGGTCATCAAGTTAATGATGTTTATCTCATATCACCAAGCTAATGATGTTTTAAGTATGAGATCACCAAGTTAATGATTTTTCAAGTATGAGATCACCAAGTTAATGATGTTTATCTCATATCACCAAGTTAATGATGTTTCAAGTATGAGATCACCATGTTAATGACATTTGTCTCATATCACCAAGTTAATGATGTTTCAAGTATGAGATCACCAAGTTAATGATGTTTGTCTCATATCACCAAGTTAATGATGTTTTAATTATAAGATCACCAAGTTAACGATGTTTCAAGTATGAGATCACCAAGTTAATGATGTCTTTAATCTCTTCTCTTCCTTAGCCGAGAGAAGTATAAAATGATTTTTTAAATATTAATTCACAAAAGTATGGTGTTAAACCATGTCCCCTCTCATCGTTTTGAGAGTGTATGGATAAGGGTTGTCTCGTCCATATACTGTCTTTTTTCCGAGAGAGTTTCCCACCAAATCAATGATTTTTTTAGTATTGGACAACTTGAACCATGCAATTGAAAACTCCGTATGAAAAGAATATGATAGAAAACATACCATTTTTCATTTAGTTTTTGTTATGATGCAAATAGTTGAGATATTAAAGCTCACTTGACAAAGGTTACATTCATACAATAGAAATACAACTGATGACTATCTACTGCTATCAGCTTCATACATAAAGACCTGGATGAGGCCCATTAGCTTGTGCCCAGCAGCTGAACTGTCGATGGCCATATTCATCAAAGAGATCATTTCAGCTGACCTTTTGGAGCAACGTCCTTTTGTTGGAGATTGAGGTTGGCTTCATCATCATAAGATTCCTCATCCTCTTTATTGTCCTGTCGTCTCGACCTCTCATCTCTTGGTCCACCTTGCCTCTTTCGGCCGTCCTCCTTGAAAAAATTCGATCAACGTACTTCCGAAGCTTCCCTTGTTTGAGCATCTTTCCAATCTCATCTTTTAAAAGTCTCACCATTTTCTTTTTTCCCTCATATAGGGAGGGGATTTGAGCTTCTCGAGCCAACCAAGAGATCTATCATCTTTGATTTCATTCAGTATCATATCTAGGTTGATCGCTAATGGAGTATAATGAGAAAACGTTTCCTCAGTCGACCTCTTCTTCTCATCCTTGATTTTGTCTTTATAAGGCTCGCTTCCACCAACTTCCTTCTCATCTTCTTCTTTCGCAGCCATGGCCTCCTCCACTATCATGACTCTCGCAGCCATAGATAGGAGTTCTGCCATGGATTTTGGATGATCCTTAGCCAGCTTCTATAGCAGCCTACCTTTTTGTAACCCTCCCATTAGAGCTGTTATAGATATGCTTTCCTCATAGTCTTCTACTTAGAGCTTTTCTTATTTAAAGTGAGCTATATAGTCTTTGAGTGACTCATTCTTACCTTGATTAACATATAACAGGTGTGTGGTCTTCTTTTTGGGGTTTCATTTCGAAACAAAAGTCATGTATGAAACTTTCAGCCAACTGTTTGAAATTTTTAATTGACCCTCTGGGAAAAGAAGTATACCACACATGAGCAGCACCGGTGAGGGTGCTCGAAAAGTCTCTGCATCTGATCTCTTCTGAGATGGAGAATATGTCTTCAGCAGATTGATACATCTCAACATGATGGATAATGTTAGTTCTCCCATCGTATTTCGGTGTGTCCACCAGCGGCTTGAACTTGGTCGGGGTGGGACTAGTCATGATTCTAGCAATGAACACGGACCCCCCTTCCTGAAGGGTTTTTTGACTCTTGATGAGATCTCCAATATTATCCTCAAGCCTTTGGATAAAACGATTCCATGGCATGTCGGCCTCGACTGCATTTCCTCCATAAGTTGGAGGAACATTATCTCATACCCCTCACTCTCGGTTGGGCATGGTACGACTCTCTTCCCACTTTTCTTTGACGATAATTTACTTCCCTTTGCACCTCGTCTTAGCCACTTGGGGGTTATCAACCATCACATTCGTCATTTATCCTGGAGCCGACAATGCTTCTGGACCTCAACAATCGATCTCTGAGGTCACCCATTGGGCCGAGTCTTTCAAAGGCTGACCCTCTACTTAATCGATAAAAAACTAAGCCTTTGGGTTGTATATCTCGACTCGGCCTTCTGTTGTTCCCTTGGATAACTTGAATTGGGCACACAGTGTTACTCGATATCTCATATGTCTCCCAACATTCAGTCGGTGCATCATTGACCTCATAGTCATCATACTTATCTTCTGGGCATGGGTGACCTTGCCTCCCCAAGCATAAACGCCTAGGGTCAGCAATGTCTGTCCTCCATTGATGAGGCGATAGCTTCTTATGCGGTGCCTGGGGTGGTCCCCTGGATTCTGGGTGTTGGCCCTCCACGGCAGGCGGAGTAGTCAATCTCCGGCACTACTCTAATAGGCCTCATCAACACATTGTGGCTAAAAGCAGACAGTTTCTCCTGCATCGCCTGTTGGCTAGCCACCAATAACTTCAAAGCCGCCACCACCTCCTCCATATCTGATTGAGGTGGAGAATGACTAGATCTAAGATCACCGACAGGTGGTGGAAATTCTGATGCCATCTTTTAAGCGCAACAGGTGAGCTGTGAACTAAAGAAGAAAAGATTAGAAGCTCAATAAGATCTCTTTCAATGGTGAAATATCTCCACAAGAGGGGAGAACTGGCTCACCACCAGAGACTCTTGTGAGTACAGGATAGAGAAGGGAAGAGATGATAATCTTCGTTCCCACAGACGACACCAATTTGATGATACCAAGGATGGAACCAACAAATAAACATGAAAAAGTATGAACAACTAAAGATCAATCACGTCACAACAATGGTGATATGGAATATACCAGATATGTAAATAAGAGATGGGGGTGAGGAGAAGAGGAAGAAAACCAAAATATAAGTGGTTCGAACGGAGCCTACATCCACTGTGCAGTGTAAGAGGTGGTTTTCACTATAGTAATGGCACTAATGACCTGTAAATAGAGCACTCAAGCTTTTCTCTCTATTACAATCAGTTTGACAGAGTTCTATTAGGGTTATGAATCATCGATCCCTTCTCATATAGATAATGAAGAGTATGTATAGGGCTTGGGGGTTTAGTGTACCCCCAAGTAGGCATGGAATTTTCCTAGCTAATGAGGCTGTGCCATCTGTCCTGTCAAATTTATATCATGATGATGTACCAATCCATGCGCTCTCCCAACTCTCATTATTGGTCGTACCGCCCAGACCAAGGTTTAAATGATGAGTCAATACCCCGATGATGGTGTTGTCTGGGGTCGGTCGTTATCTCTTGAGTAAAAGGACGAGGCCGAGGATACACTTGGAGTGAGATCATTGGGGTTGTACATGAAGATTTGAAATTCAGAGTTGAGGCTGAGATGAAATATGAGAGCCATGAGGACGAGTCCGATATGCAATATGAGAGCTATGAGGCCGAGGCTGAGTCCACAGTCGAGACAATGAGTCGATCTTCTGATAGGACTACTATTAAGGTTGAGTTGTATCTAAGTAGGAGACTTGATTTTACTGTCGTGGACAAGGCTGACGATACCTAAGGTCACCGATGTTATCACTGTATGATGAAACTTTGGGGTTATGACCCAACATATAAGCCAAGGTCGACGCCTTCTGCGCCGACCCCTAGGCCGAGGTCTCAAGTTCACTGCCTGGTGGCTGAGGTTATTGCCATGATGGCCGAGGGGATAGGCTAAGGACGAGGCCTCCAAGAGGGGTGTACGATCGAGTCATATTTGTACCAAATTAATGGTCTACAACTAGTCAGACTTGTCTAAGGGGTCCAACTCTAAGACGAGGACATATTTGGTATATCACCCTTTAATTGCAATATTTATTAAGGACTAAAATTACCAATTTTAAGTTAGGAAAAGAGTGACCACTTCAAGTAATTAAATCAATTTACGAAGTTTATTTATAAAAATCCATTTTAATCCACAACACTAATTAAATGAGAAATAAATCATCATCATCATCCCTATATTAATACAACACATGGACAAAGGCCCGAATAAAATGTTTAAAGTCCCGAATTTCCAGTGTTCCAAAAGATAATTTAATTAAGATTACAAATCCACTAACGAAGTTGATTGCCCCCAGTCCTTCCCGACGTCCCCACTCGAAGTACCTAGGGTGGAGGTGGGGGTTTTAGCATAAAAAGCATGGGTGAGTGAATGCTCAGCATGGTGGATAATACTAAGCTATAATTTTTCTACAAAATACTATACATATAATATGTATTTTAATCAATTTTGAAAACGTTTCATAATTTAGCAAGTATTAATGTAACTACCATGCAATACACCCAAGCAATGAGCTCATACTCCCACTTAACCATTTCATGCCACCCTTTATTGGGTCTAGAGACTCATTGATCATATTTTATTCTTTAGTCTCCTATTTATCCATTTCATTAGGTTGTCATAATTACAATCTATGAGCACAACCATATTCATTCATTTATCTTTTCTCAAAATCTTTCAAATATATGCATACTTTAACGGGCTCCACACCACCAGTTATACTACCATATGCTCTGGCCAATGATTTTGGGTCTTCACCCCATGGCTCCAGGCCCTTCTTAATTATTCCCGGTGTCATCCGAGTCCATATTAATGTGTTTTAACATTTTTGCTAATGTCCACATTATTCTGTCATTTTACCGTTTTATCAATTCTACGGTTTATTTCACAATTTTATCTTGCCAACATGCCATTTTTCCTACTCTATCCATTTTTCACAAAAATGATCGATAAGGTCTAGCAAGGAAGTCTGACCACTAGGACCCTTAATTTTATCAAAGTTTACCATTTTACCATTTCTTCATTATAACTTTGTGAAAAATATATTTAAAGCATTACGGAAATAAAAATCAACATTTCCTTTCAAAACCATCCTTTTATGATTTTATGAAAAAAAAATGAATCTTCATTATTTTATGTCTCACTACATCAACGACATTTAATCATTTGAAGACCATTTTCGCAAAAATGTCAACTACTTTGCCCTATTATCACATGTAACCTCAAATATTGTTTTCCTACATTGTAAGAATATTTATAATTCAAATTTAGGGATTTTTCTACACTTTATTAATACCTCATAAAACCCACTTTAACATCATTTATCAAGTCGAAAATGTTTTCTACTGGCATACTACATGTTTCTACACGCATTAAGAAGGATTTCAAGTTTAGAAATCCTCAAATATGAAGCTAAACGATATATAAATCACGGGTTTACATTTTTCATGCTTTATTTCCATATTTCAAGGTTAAAATGCCATTTATTTATAAAAACCCATTTAGGCTTTGTCTTCTTTAAAACTCCATTTTTGTAAGACTTGAATGTATTAAAAAAAATATCTTCATCTATGGCATTAAATCATATCTATCATGCATCCTACACATTTTTCATAGCTCGGATCCTTGAAATCTTAGTGAGAGAAAAACCCTACCTTAAGGTTTGAAGAGGAGATAAAGATAAGATGAAGGTGGAAGATCTAGACTCAAAAGTACTCCAAAAAGCTCTTCACAAATACTCCAAGCTACATTGGATGCTCCTACTAGCTTGACTCGACCCATGTCTACCCTTGACAAAGATTGTAAAGGAAGAATAAGACATGGAAATGGTGTATTATGGTGGAGGTAAGGTTTAATGATGGTGGAAATGAGTTCTGGAGGATGAAGTGCTCTTGAAGCTAGAGAGGGAGATAAGTAATCGCAGGTGTGAAAATAGTGGGGAAAGAACCCAATATTTCTCTCTCTTTAATAACCCCAAAAAACATTTAAATGATTTAAAACCAAAGCCAAACATGACAAACACGTTTTTGATGATATGATTTACTTAGAGGTTGACACCTCATAGATCCAAGGGTTCAAATCTTGACAGAACATAAGGAAATCTAAAATTTTCAAAATTCTGAAGGGGTCGTTTGAATGAGATCACATCTCATTCGAACGAGAACTCAAATCTTTTTCGAATGACATTTGAACGACTTATGAATAAGGTCAGAAAATCCATACAGAGGTGGATCGTTAGAACTATGTTAGAAACTCGTTCAAATGAGGAAATCTTCTGGATCAAACCAGTTGTCCTTGATTCGAAAGAGGTGGGGATCTCGTTCGAACGACTCCTGTACACATTTAAATGACATAAATATTTTACTAATTTCAACTTGTCCATTCAATTCCAAATAAATTCCACAATGGCCACAAGAATATTCAATTATCAACAATAATTTTTATTGTATTGATTCGTATCCCTAAAGTTCTACATAATTAAAATTTATATTAAAAAGAGAAAATCTCGGGCACGGGTATCACATTCTCCCCTCTTTAGGAGATTTCGTCCCCAAGATTATTACAGATGACTAGGGAAAGAGTTTCGGGTGATTCTCCCGCATCTCCAACTCACTCTCCCAAGTCTCACCTTTGAAACCTTGAAACTCCTAAAGAACCTTCACCAAAGGAATGAACTTATTATGCAGGACTTTGTCCTCACGGTCCAAAATGGATATAGGTCGCATTGGAAATGTGACATCTTCCTCTAACTCAATGAGGCTCCAATCGATGACATGTCGGGGATCGTGAAGATACTTCTTCAACATAGAGACGTGCAACACATTATGAACTTGGGACAAGTGTGGAGGTCATGCCAAATAGTACGATACATCCCCAATCCTCTCTAGGGTCTCAAAGGTACTGATATACCATGGGGCCAGCTTCCCCTTTGCCCGAATCGTTGACTGTCAGTTCTCGCTATAACTTTCAACATCACATGGACACCTAATTATTTTGAAAGTTATAGCGACGATTATAGGACATGTGGTTGTCCAACATCACATGGACACCTAATCGTCGGTCAGTTCTCGCTATAACCATTGTTGACCGACGATTATCGGCGTAATTATTTTGTCGACTCTGTTCCATCATGATGCTCTGTCCAATTACTCGAACCTTATCCATTATTTCATTAATTAGGTATGAATTGGTGTGATGATTCTCACCCACCTCAGCCCAATAAACCGGAGAGAGGAATGGAATCTCATAAAGGGCCTCATAGGGAGCTATCTCGATGCTTGCCTGATATTGTAGGAGAACTCTGCCAGATGTATATTCTCCACCCAACTA
Organism: Sambucus nigra; assembly: GCA_949130495.1. Taxonomy (NCBI): domain Eukaryota; kingdom Viridiplantae; phylum Streptophyta; class Magnoliopsida; order Dipsacales; family Adoxaceae; genus Sambucus; species Sambucus nigra. The sequence goes on along the minus strand of OX422215.1, from coordinate 610,162,110 downwards.
CCCTGAAAGTCAACTGCGCGAGCTCTCAACATGTCCTCCAGAATTTCGATGGTTCATTATAACTGTCCTTCGGTCTCAGGGTGATATGCTGTACTCATATTCAACCCGGTACCCAACTCTTATTGAAACTTCTTCCACAACCGGGACATATATTTAGGATCCCTATCTGAGACAATCGAGAGAAGGACACCGTGAATCCTGAAAATCTCTTGGATAAATAGACTCACCAACTTAGCCACGTTATCCATGACCTTAATTGGCAAAAAGTGTCCAAATTTCATGAATCGAACCACTATAACCCATATTGCATCATGACCATGTTCATACCGTGGTCAGGTTGTGAAAAAAATCCATTGTGATGTGCTCCCACTTCCACTCTACCGCTTATAGTGGTTATAATAGCCCTACTTACTTCTAATGTTCGGCCTTCACCTGCTGACAAGTGTAACACTTGGTCACATATGTCGCCATATCCCTCTTCATACCGGACCACCATAAATCTCTACACATATCCTTATACATCTTTGTGGAATCGAGATGTATGCTGAAGCGCGAGTGATGAGTCTCCGCCATCACCTCGTCCTGAAGTTCGTCAGTGGTTGGGACAATCAACCGACCCTTATGTCACACCCCGCCTTCCTTGTCCATAGTAAGAGTGTCAAACACTTTGCTATTATGAATACTGTCACGATATTGGGAAAACTCTATATCACATGGATGGGCATATAGAACTTTATGCTGAATGAGTTGCCTAGCCACCACACCCCAAAGGTACGCCCTATCGTAACCCCGCTGGACATGCAGATCAAACTTCTACAACTCGCCAAACATCTTTACCTGACGGCACTTCACCGCTACTAGGGTGAGGCAAAACGTTTGGCTAAGAGAATCAACCACCACTTTGACCTTGTTGGGATGATACTCTAATGATAAATCGTAGTCCTCCATTAATTATATCCATCGCCTCTGATGGGGATTAAGATCACTCTGCGTGATGATGTACTGGAGGATCTTATGATTAGAAAGCACCACAAACCGTTCCCTATACAGATAATACATCCATCTCTTAAGTGAAAATACCACAACGGCTATCTCCAAATAATAGGTTGGCTAGTTTTTCTCATACACCTTCAACTAATGGGATGCATAAGTGACTACCTGGCCATTTTGCATCAGTACTGCACCAAGACCTGACCCCGAAGTGTCATAATACACGATGTCACTCCTGCCATGCTCTGGGAGGATAAGAACGGGTGTATAAGTCAACCTAAATTTTAGCTCTTAAGAGGTTGACTCACAGTTCTCGGACCACTCAAAGTGTACATCATTCCTAGTTGACATGGTGAGCGGTAACACAACCCTTAAGAAGTCTTGCACAAATCTGTGGTAGTAATCGACTAAACCCAATAAACTATGCACTTCCACGACTGCCCTTGGCCTATCCCATCCCTAAACAACCTCCACCTTGGAGAGATCGATAAAAATGCCCTCTCCGGAAACCACATGGCTAAGGAACTTGACCTCCTCCATTCTGAATGCGAAGTTATTGATTTTGGCATACAGCTGATTCTCCCTGAGCACTTGCAACGCCGTGAAAATATGCTCCTCCTAGTCTACATATGATGACGAATTGACCAATATATCATCCATAAAGACCACCATAAACTTGTCTAAGTACGAATAATAAATGCGGTTCATAAAATCCATGAACGTTATTGGGGCATTAGTCAAACCAAAGGGAATTACTAGAAACTCATAGTGCCCATACCGAGTCCGAAACATCTTATTAAGAATATCATCCTCCCTGACCCACAACTGATGGTATCCATATCGAAGGTCAATCTTTAAAAACCTTTTTATCCCACGCAACTGGTCGAACAAATCATCAATTTGGGGCAAGGGTATTTATTCTTTACTGTCACCCTGTTCAATTACCTATAGTCAATGCAGAGTCTCAAGGTGTAATCCTTTTTCTTCGCAAAGAGAACTGAGGCTTCCCATGGGGACACACTAGGGCGAATGAAGCCCTTGCTGGTTAACTCCTCCAACTGAATCATTAGCTCATGTAATTCCATTGAAGCCATTCTTTGAGGTGGTATGGAGATAGGAGAGACACGTTAATGCACCTCTATGGAAAAATCTACCTCCCGGTGTGGAGGTAACCGAGGAAGATCTTTTGAGAACACATCTGAAAATCTTACACCACTCGATAGCCTAACAACATACAATCTGACCATTATTTGGCCATTTCAACTCACGCAACTAATGCAACGCTGATTTATCTACATGACGAGGGGCAAAAATCGATCTACTACATGAGCCATACTCTTCTCAAGGTGGAAAATAGATACATGCCCATAGAGAAGATGGTTTTGGAACTGGTGACTGCCATGAGAAAGTTAAGGCATTATTTTGATGCACATACTATAGTTGTTTTGACAACTTAGCCTTTGAAGGATGCCCATAAAAAAAGGTCGACCTCTCTAATAGAATGACAAAGTGGTTTTTTGAACTGTTCCAATTTGACATCGGGTATGAATCCAGAACAATAATAAAGGTCTTGTCAGATTTTGTGCCAGAGTTCCTAACATCGCTAAGGGAGGAGCATTCATCACCTATCCTGGAAGCATTACTAGTCACCAAGGATGAGCAGCAGTGGAAACTCTTTTTTGATGGCTCATTAAATGAGAAAGGCATAAAAGTTGGGATAGTCTTCTTAACCCTACAAGGTGGCATGATTGAGCAAGCCATCAGGCTAGGAAAACGATTTAATTGACCCTACAAGGTGACCAGATTGAAGACTACCTGAAGAGAACGATTGAGGTGGAGTGTGTGGATCGACCAAGCATTAAAAAAACATCGAGTGATCTCAATATCCTCCAAGTGTAATTATCTCCATCATGGATGGATTCCATCATCTATTTTCTTAAAATCGACAAGCTACCACCATATGATAAGGAAGTACACAAGCTGAAGATTAGATCGTCCAAATTCTGCCTCAACTCACATGAGAAGCTTTATCGAACATAGTTTAGTGGTCCACTATTAAAATGTATCCACCCAGATCAAGTCAAAGGGATTTTAAAGGAGATGCTTGGAGGAAGCTATGGAGCACACGCAGGTGGGAGATTGCTCTCTTATCGAGCAATATCCTAAGGATACTGGTGGCCATATATGTAGAAGGATTCAATGCAGTTTGCCAAAAAATGCCCAAATTTCCAACATTCTCACCTATGATCAAACAGCCTGCTGAAGATCTCAATCCTCTTATAAGCCCATGGTCGTTCACCCAATGGGGCATGGACATTGTTGGATCACTACCAGTTGCAACTGAAAATCGAAGGTATCTGATAATAGTGACTGAATACTTCACCAAATGGATTGAGGCCAGACTTCTCACTCACATCAAAGAGCCGAATACCAGGTGATTTCTCTAGAGAAATGTCCTCACATGGTTTGGCATTCCAAGAGCGCTGGTAATCGACATTGGAACCCAGTTTGACAACGATCCATTTTAAGACTTTTATGCCAAATATGAAATTAGGATTGACTATATATCATTAGTCTTCCCCCAATACAATAGGAAGGCAAAGATCATCAATAAAACCCTTCCATTACGCATCAAACAGAGAGTGGAAAATGCCAACGGACGGTGGGTAAATGAACTTCCATGCGTTATGTGGGCATACAGAACCACCCAAGAAAGTTGATGAAGGAAACTACCTATTCCACTACTTATGGAATGAAAGCAGTAATTCCATTGGGCATCGTTCTACCAACGCTCAAATCAGAGATATTTGAAGATGACCGAAATGATGATCGAATTGCCCATTAGTTGGACCTAGTTGAAGAAAGAAGGGAGCAAGCCCAGATTCATTTATTCGCCTATCACCAAGAATTAGCAAAGCAGCATGACAACAAAGTCAAGGTCTAGATAATTTTCAAGTTGGCAATTTAGTTCTACGAAAGTTTCTACCCGCCACAACGAAACCATCAGAAGGAAAGTTGGTGTCGAACTAGCAGGGACCTTACTGCATAGCTTCAAAAGGGGGCGAGGGTTCATATTATTTAGAAGAATTAAATAGGAGGGTAATACCAAGGTTATGGAATGAAATGAACCTTAGAAAGTTTTATCATTAGATAATTAGTTATTTTAACTCTTTCATTTATGCGTAATAAAACGATTTGCATTTAATTATCTTAAGTTATGTAAAATGCCTTAGTCGAAAAAAACACTTGTATAAGTGGTACTATTTAAGAAAGGTTGATTAAAACCCACTCATAGGGGTGGTATGATCTATATTACATCAACCTAGAAGAGACGAAAAACCCACTTGTATAATTGATATGATCTAGGAAAGGTCGGTTAAAACTGACTCTTAGGAGTGGTATGATCTATACTAGATCGGCCTAGAAGAGGCAAAAAATCCACTTGTATAAGTGGTACGATCTAGGAAAGTTCGATTAAAACCCACTCTCAGGAGTGGTATGATCTATATTATATCAGCCTAGAAGAGGCAAAACCCACTTGTATAAGTTGTACAATCCGGGAAAGATTGGTTAAAACCAACTCTTAAGAGTGGTATGATCTATATTAGATCGGCCTAGAAGAGGCAAAACCCACTTGTATAAGTTGTATGATCCGGGAAAGATTGGTTAAAACCAACTCTTAGGAGTGGTCTGATCTATATTAGATCATCCTAGAATAGGCAAAAAATACCACTTACACAAGTGGAATCACTTGGGAAGGGTCAATTAAAATCCATTCCCAGTAATGGTATGACTTAAAGCAGATCGGTCTAAGGAAAATCTAGAACCCTCCAACCGATTACTTAGAATGACTAACTAACAATTATTTTGGTTATGAGTTGTTTAAAGGTTAATTCAACCAATCATTTGAAATGGCTTTAGCCAAAAGCTCTATTGGTTAAAAATTAAGCCAATCACTTGAAACGACTTTCACCAACTGATATGGCTTTGGCCAACTGTTTAAAGGTTAATTAGTTAAGGTTAATTAAGTCGTTCACTCTAAATGGCTTTGCCCAACTATTTCATTGGCTAAAAATTACCTAAAGTTTGATTTGGTCAATTACCTAAGATGGCTTTGGCCGATTACTCAAATTATTGATGGATACCTAAGGTTGATTTAGTTGATCACCCAGGCTGGCATTGACCAACTGTTTTGGGTATTAAATGATGCTTAATGATTGATTTGGTCACTTAACTTAGGGTGATTTGAGCCAATTAAACCGAAGAGTTCTTTGTCTTTAGTAAGATAAAAGAAAAGAAGCAAGAAAGCAAAATACAACACTAGAAATAAGAAGGCACTTTTCATTAATAATAAATAAATACCACCAAGGATCAATAAAAATACAAAGGAAAAAGAAAAGAAAAATAAGAAAAAAAGCCCTAAGCCTAGCCAGTCTTCCCAAAACCTCCCTCGATAGGAAGATCGATTGAGGCTGGGAGATCAGTTGAGATTGGGAGATCGATGGAGGAGGGGGCCGATGACTCTCTATGAAGGGCTGTCAAGGAGTTGGCCAAGGGAGAGTACTTGGCGTAAGCAGGGTCGCCCTCACCAACATACCCCTTTTAAGGCCCACTACCAAACCTTTGTTGAAGTTGACTGACTCATGATAGTCCAGCTGGGTAGCAATCTCTTGGATGGGGGCATCATAGCCATCGTCAAAGGCCTTATCTAGGTAGGCCTCCCTGGTATTTTACCTCTGGGCCCTCAGCTTGGAAATAATAAGCATCTCCACGTGGGTGCGCTGGTGGAAGACCATAAGCTTAGTAAGCTAACTATCAACTCGATTGAAATCATTTTGAACTCGCTCAGACTCCTCCACTACCTTATCATGGGAATCACCTTACTCCTTGAGCTTCTTATTCAGTCCATCCACTTGCTAGGCATTAGTTTTCATTTGGTCCTTGAGGGTGCTGTTCTCCTTCCTAGCAGCCTCAAGTGATTTCTAGTAAGAGGAAGCTCGACTGGCGAGCTCCTGCTGAACCTGCATGCTCTGCACCAGCAAAAAGATATATATTGAAAACTTGTTAAAGAAAGAAACACACAAAAAAGAAATAGATTAACAAATTTACTAGAACATTATGGCGAAGGCCTTCTTTGTGGAGCCTCTCGAGGGTAAAACTCCTCAACTCCATCATGTCAGACGGTAACATGCAACCTGAGAGATGGAAAAGGCTGACTCTAAGTCCCTGTGAGCCGAATAATTGGTCATTACAGGTCTCTTCCCCTTAAAAAGGGAGGATCCCATGTGTGGTTTCAATTCATAGGGAGAGGTGGGGACCTTGAACGCTGCTATTAGTCGGCCTCGTTGATAATTTCTAGTCGGCTGGGTGGAGGGGGCGTCTTAAAACCACCACTGATTGGAGTTATGTCAATCTTCTTCTTTTTCTTCTTGTTTAATTCGGCATCTGCTCTTTGGTGCTCAAGCAAAAGGGATTCCTTCTCCCTTAGGGATATTGGCTTCCTCTTCCTCTGGTCATCGCGAGAGGAAGTTCGGTCGCCCTTTTGGTTGGCAACTGATTATTTTTCCAAGTTGTCCCTGGCAGCTTCTAGGTCGATCAGTGTCCTGGTTCGTCTGCTCATGTCGTCTAAAGAGGATAGGATTGGGTTAATGGTAAATTCTTGGAAAGAAAAGTCCTCTTTGGCCTCTACCTCCTCCCAAGGTTAATCTGACCCACTCGCCTTAGAAGAGAAGAGAAGGTTAACTTTGTCGAAAAGAAAACCAAAATCCTCCTCTTCTTCACCTTCTTCTCTTTCCTCTTCCTACTCTTCCTGTGTTTTTCTTTCCTTTTCCTCCTCTTCACTCTCACTAGAATCAGATTCGGTGGAGACCACGTAAGGAGGATCGGGGGTTGGACTTTCACAGGTAAGTGATTGATGATCTAAACGATCAAGATACTAACTGGAATGGTAATAAAATTGGATAGGGAATGGTATATAAGTTGGTAATTGAGGAGGGTGGGGGTCCCTCTCCATTATTATGAACTCCTGTTGGGGTTGTTTTTCTCCAAATTGTCTCTAAATCTCTAAGATTTACCTTATAGTATGAAGGCTTTGTGTTCAGAAAGAGATCTTTAAGCAAAAAGTCAGATCGATCAGTAATAAGCAAAATAGAAAAAATAAAAACAAACTACTAGTGGGCGACTTGGCAGGAGCCCTCTTGTGGCAGGAACCCCAAGACCATCATAGACTTAACCATAAATTGTCCCAGAAACCACGATGACTTGTTAGTGTCTTTTTTGGATTTGGGAAAATTAGTGACCAAATTACGGGCCTTGTTCCTGGCCCGAAAATGGTAAGGTTCAGAGCCTAGGGAAGATCTCAGGTTGTAACAATACATAATCTCCTCAAGACCAAGGTTGGTTCCACAAATTTAATTTATGGCCACTGTCCCCATTATAATATGGTAAAAGCTACCATTTTATTGGGCAATAAGTATTCCGTAATAATGGAGCATCCTTACCAGTAATAGGTGGAGGGGAGACCTAACTCCCCCTTAAGTATCGCTGTAGTCAAGAAAGTCACTTCCCCATAGGGAAGATCAAAGATGTATTCTTCCTCAAGGTAGATCTTGAAGACAACATTATTAGGAATTCCATATTGATCACTAAATTCCTCGAAGTTGTTGCCTGAAGAAACTTCATACTTTCTAAAATTCCTGGACATAGCGGATGAAGAAAATGAAGAAGATGCAAAAGTTAAAACAAAAAGTAAAATGGAACATAGAAATGGAGAAAGAGTAAAATCTAAAATTACCTTGGCAACTGATGAAAGTGCCAAGGTATAAGGGATGAAAACCCTTATACTCTCTTTGGAGAAGCATCTCCTCAAAACCTCCATAACACTTGGAAAAGCATGTCATGCTCTCACACGGCATCATTACTTCTAATTATGTTGTTGGACCCATAATATGATGCGGAATATATACTTGCGCAAACTACGTTAGCAAAGACTACTTCACGCTCCTCCAAAAATAACAGCATATCAAAATCGTGCCAAAAATTAATATACACATGGCAAAAAAACAAGTCAAGATGTCTGGCTGATCAGCCTGGAAGTCTGAACACTAATATAAAAAATCAAGGTAAGGTCAATTAGTGTGTTTAATTGATTTCCCCTACCTTGGGGGCAAATAAAATGATACTCTAATGAAGAATACTCTCCCTTTAACCTCGTGGACGTAGGTCGATATCACGGTTAAGCCACGTCAGTAGTTCTCTCCTTTCCTTTTTTTCTGCATTCAGAATACTTTTAGGGCATTCCTGCAATTCTAATAATTATAGTATGGAGAATCTCCTATAATTACTATTTGATAGTCAACCTCCTGACTAACATTGCTTAACTACCAAAACATTTCATAAGTCTAGAATTTAATAAATTATTCCCTCACCTGCATTAATACCACCACGCCTTATAAATATTCTCGAGAGAATGATAACCTTACTGATAAGCATACTTCCTTATATAACTATAAATATTAGTGTTGGGTTGCCTACCAGTATTTACTATCAGAAGGGTATTCTTCCTCTCACATTCCATGGAAGCACTCTTGAGCGACCTTTCGATAATTATTATTACCTGTTTATTTCCCATGCATTGTTCTTAGCTTTATCACTTAAATTTTCCTATATTTTAATTACCACACTACTTAACATCATCATACATCTTTAATCGTTGGTCAAGACATCTCCAAAGATGGTTAAGTATCAGTCTTTGAGGGACATAATCCTAACCCACATTTATTATCCTTGACTTCACTGGGGAGATATTCTTGCTTCAATGGAGAAGTCAGCCGAGAATCAGCCCAGTGACATCATGTAGTTGGACTTTAGCAATCTTGCAAGCTATAAAATCCTCGATGGAACTCCTGAAACTCCCGTATTCCAACCAACTTTAAAAACTAAATTATTGTCAAGAAAATATTTTTTCGCTACTGCAACATCTGCTACATATAGTAAACCTCTAACTCAACAATTGACCTAAATTAATTGCTAGAAACCATGCTATGAAATTTCAAGGATTTAACTTAAACACCATTTTGGGAACCACTAATCCACTCACTCCCCCCCCCCCCCCACATACCGGAACCATTAGAAATACCCTTGCAAAACAACCAACCAAACACTGAGATCTATCCCATCATTAAATACACTACACCAAAATGTTACTAACAATACTATAATATTAGTGATTTCTCACCAAAAGTTCCCATTAAAAATTCAAAATAACTGTTAGTAATATTGGTCTACAAATTGAAAAAAAAATACTTAAATATTTTCCAAGAGGAAAATGCGTCCATCCCAATTCCTCCCTCCAAAACGAAAGCCCTTCTTTATATTGTCTTTCTTTCTTTCTCTTTCTCCATTCGTATGGATACCTCACTATAGTTTTCGAATCATTTTCAATTTTTCTACCCTATTCCTCATGTTGCAGAAGGTATGTTTTGTATATTTGTTTGCATTTATAGAAGTTGTTTACATAATTTTGTATAAATATTTTATTTAAATGGATTGCGTTGGATGTTTGGGGTTCAATCTTATTTTAAGAACAAACAACGATTATATATATGCTTGTGTGTTTCTTAATACATTCATCTACTATTCTACTAAGAGGAGGTATATATATTTTTTTGTTCTTCAAATTTTTTTTTATTTGATTGACTTGTTAAAATTTAACCAACCCATGCAATGTTTCCTGTACATTGTGATTTTGAATCACAAATATATGAGATTTTTTTTTCTTTTTTTAAAGGAAGTTATATATAAAAATGAGAAGGAAAAGACCATTGACCGCGGCTTACAAAGCATGAGAAAATTTAAAGAAAATCCAAATTAAGAAGTTAAGAAATGGTTATAGAAAAATTGTGGTATTCCATTTGATTAGTCTTACGGCTTGATAAGTGAGTTAGGGTTTGTGTATATTAATTGAGATTGATTGGCCTTTTCTTTTATATTACATAAGCTAGTTTGATTATCTTAATTAGTAATAGGGATAAGACAAGGTGTGGAACATTGTAAAGGAGTATCTAGTTTTTAGTTTGAAGTGCATCGGTTTTGTCAATTTCTTCTAGTTACCTCCAAGTCACCTCGTGTAATTTAAGTCTCCCCCATTTCTCACCCAATTTTAGAGGTAATACCAACACTAATCGGTTTTAAAATTAACCTCCATCCACTATCACCATTTTTCACTCTGTACGTCTTTCACTCACTTATATTTTAATGTTTCATCAAGCTTCAGAGCCTAAAAACATCATTTCCTTTTCCAAGTACAATTATTTTAAAGCAAACCATAACATCCTAGAAGCAACATGAGACATGTTTTTAATACAAACAAATATAATCTTCCTCCTATACATGTGTGACACCCCGCCTAATTAAATACCAGGTGATCATTACTTTATTAAATTTCAAACAGAATATCCAGTTGGTTCAGTCTTAGCATCACTGTCGAAAAATAATTTATTAATTACTAACAACCTAGTAGTTAAAAAGTTCGGTGTAAAATTTTATCTTTTAAATTAATATGCAGCCGAATAAAAACATTACTAAACATTCACAATCTAAATAACAATCCCATAGCAAGTCAAATGACGTAAAGAATTTACTGAATTTGGAATAAAGACATCAAGACAAAATCCAAATACAAGAGTTTGAAATGACATAAATACCAATAACTGAAATATAAATAAATGTCTGAAATGACTATCTCTGAAAACATCTGAATACCAATGGGCAATATGCCCGATCGAAGTAAATATCTAGGAAAGAATCAAGGATAGCTGTGGAGGCGTCTATTACCGAAGTCCTATAACTTCCACATCAGCTACAGCACGCCAACTAATAAGAACTCCTATGATTGGTATCCATGTGGCTGGGCACCTAAAAGATTTTTACGAAAACAAAATAGATTTGGAAGAAAACAGGTCAGATCCCAAGTTGAAAATATTTTAAAATCAGCAAGTGTTTAAAATGCATTAAATAGTAAATATCATATACATGTTAGTTCCACGTGCCCTCACTTGAGATTGTCACCTCTCAACAAAATGTGCACGCCGAACGTATGCTCCTAACCCATCATATTTATGTTATACCAATTATCTAATTTAAATCAAGTCTCTTACTATCATTCCTAAGTCATTATGACCACCCGTATTACCCGAATAATTCAATCTTGCAATTTTAATATTAATTAAATCGAATTCAAGTATCTCATTACTCATTCAAGTTTCCACATTCTTGATTAATATAAGATGTAGTAATCTTTCTCATCTACTAAGAAACATAGTAGAATAACCACAAGTGTAAATATATAAATCACTATCATACAAGGTTCTAAAAAATGCGGGGCGTGATTGAGGCGTGGAGGCCAAGCCTTAAGCCTTAGAAGCCTAGGCGGGCCTAGGCGTAAAAAGGCGTTTAGGCGTTCTTAATATATTTTAATATTTTTTTAACCATAACAAGGCTATTAAAATACAAAACTTTCATAGATCATAAAAATATGTCTGAATATATGCAAATTAAAATACTATTTGATTATTTTGGATGAGATAATGGTCCGATTTGTAAACGAATTCTTTAAAAGGCGACATCGTTTCATTAAATCATTATTGTTTTTAGAAAAAAGTGTGCCTTAAGGGTTTTACTAAGAATAAGGCGTGAAAAGCGTAAGGCGAGGCGTTTCTCCCAATCCTTAAGCTTAGGCGTGCCTAGACGGAGCCTAGGCGAGTTTTTTAGAACAGTGCTATCATATATATCTGCTAATACAGCACCCTAAAAGGCTAAACATGCAGTGCGAACATACTCTGCTATCAAATCCCGGTACATCATGTACATAAGGATCACAAGTTTCAAATCACTCTGGAACCATATCAAAATAAATCACACATATTAGAGGCGAACATAGTTCCCAGCCCCATGGGATACGCAGATACCTACGCTCCCACGTGACCGCAAACTTATCAACTTACCGATAAGTCTTTCCCAGACCTATGTTCCGAGGCACCAATATAAAATCACCCCGAAGGCTCATCAAGATAAGACTGTCCCCTTTCTAAGACCTCCCTGTGATAAAAAGTATGGTAGGTATGGCATACACACAATCAATCAATCATACATTAGGTATTGACACAACCTTAGTACATAAATCTCTATCTAGAATATAGATGTATGCACATCCTGTAGCATATGTTTCATACATAGAATATAAATCTCACGAATATCGTATGTTAATGAAATATATTTTTGCTCTCATCGTACGCTCCCGAGTAATTCTCGCTACTCTAATTGTATAATTTATTTTCTAATAGTAAATCAGTAAGTAACTCATTTATATCCTACTGGTCTATGCCCTCATATCCCTTTGATTTTCGGAACTAGAATTTGTCTCCGATTTAGGTATTTTTCTCAATTGAACCTAATTAAGTTTAGCCCTTAATTCGTTCTCATGGATCTAAACCCAAATTACGATCTAGGACTATTGGTATTCCTATATATTCCTCAATATGTCCAAAATTATAGTCTACGATTAAATCCTGAACATCTCCCTAAATTTTAAACAAAAAGAGGAAAGGAAATAATTTATGGGCAGCCGAATCGATTCGGCCTAGTCCCAATCGATTCGCTCGTACAGGTCTCGAAAATCTGCATATGTATTCTTACGGGTTTCTCCAAATTTTAACCTCAAATACTCAATTTACACATCCCAAAATCCCAAACAATCATCCTAGATGTTATACTAACATAATTACATGAGTTCTAATGTAATAAAATCATAAAATCATCATGGTGTATAAATTTGTTCGATTAATTCATGAATATTTCTTAAGAACCCTAGTTCCCCAATTTTTATTCAAGAACACCGAAATTCTCATAATTAATCCATGATTTCTAACACTTAGGTTATAATTTCATTTTTTCAATTATTCCAGAAATTCATTTACGTGCAAAACCTACCCAAAATCATGATTCAAAATTCCAATTTATGAAATATCAATTATTCATGGTTATTTCTTTAAATCTAAACTACTATGGATAATATATTCACTGAATCTTTGCAAGATAAAACATTTTCCTTTAATAGAAGTTCTGATCCATTGAAGAAGATGGTATGGGGGAGATACTCCCTTCTCGATCTACGCATTGGTGGTGACGGTGGTGCAAGAGGTGTAGGAAAATCTTGAATCTCCTTTAGAATTCTCCTCCTCCCTTCCCTGGATAGCCTCTCTCACTTTTTTATTATTATAACCCTAAATTACTCTATACACCATCTTATTTAACATTATAAAATTCGTGGGTTTATTTCCTCTAAAATTTCAAAAGACTACAATACCCCTCTAGGGTGTCGGCTTGGCCTAAAACTGTCCCGGGACCCAAACTAAACCCCCGAGTAGACTTTTTTGACTTTCTCGAACCTTCCGGACACTTTGGCGTACTCGAAATGACCATTTTTATGGCTTAAAAATAAATTAACTTTTTATTCCATACAATTGAGTCCCGATACAACTGACACGCACGTCCCGATTTAATTACCGAAATTGTCGTATTTTCCACTCGCGATAATTTTAATAAACTCATAATCACATATTAATTTATTCACTCAATAATATTCAATATAATTCGCATCAATAAATATTAACCCTCATCTCTCTAGTTAATATTCATTTAAATCCGGATTAATTTTAAGTAAATTTTCTCACATTTAATTCAATTAATCCCATAATTAAAAAAATCAATAAAATTATGGGGTATTACAATATGCCATTAAAAACATGTACTTCATGCTTTCATTATTTTATTTTTAAATTTTTTGTCATGATTTGTTCTTATACAGGTTTTTAAATTCACATAGATTTTATCAACTAAAATCAAGAAAATGCAACACCTAGATATAAATGTTGTTCCTTAAATAGCAGAAAGGATGTTGTCCATTTATAATCAATAAAGTTCATGAAGTCTGACAGTTTATCTACTTACAATATAGTTGTTGTTATAAGAAAGCGTTTCAGTTAAAGACTCTCACACCACTATAATTGAACAATCTCCCTTGATTTTTATCCTTTCTCTTAAACATCTTTTTTGCAGAACAACTACTTTATTATGTATTTTATATTCTATACTTGCTTAATGTACAATTATTGGTCATGATCACTTGATACAAAATTATTGAACCAATTATCAGTTTATTTATACTTCATTTAACTTTAGAAACTTGTGTTGAAAATTAGTGTACACAAACTCTAATAATCACAAGAAGAAGAAACTTGCTCAAAACACAAGCACGCGCCAATAAGAAAAACACTCAAAAGAATACTCAACTAAAGCCTTATGTGATTATTTCTTGGATTGTTTTTGGATTATTACTGTGGGTGCAAAACCATGGCGGCCCAATTTTTGGTAGTCCAAGTAGGCCCAACACGCTACCCCAGTCAAATTGAACGTTGCATGGATAAATACAAGAATATGTCATGTGGATAATTAAAGACTCGTTTGGTTACCTATATTCTCAGGGGAGATAAACAAGAATCGCCAGGGAGGCCAATGAGGAGCTAGAAGAGTTTTCCTATAGCTCAACTACTTTTTATTACTATTAATACAACCCTCACCTTGGGGCAAGGGGAATGTAATTCTTAACCTCTAAAGAATTAATAAAAACTGAGAAACTCTTCATGGACGTAAGCTATTGTCGAACCACGTAAATCTTGTGTGTTGTGATCATTTCTTACTCTCTTATTTCCTTTGTTATTTAGAATTATTAATTGTGATTAATTGCACTCATAATTGGCGCCGTCTATGGGAACTATTCTCTTTTCTAAAAAGCAACTTGGAACTAAATACTGAATGCAATGTCTCATCACCCACACAATGCACCCCTTTTCGGTGACCCACGAGTTCATCTGTCCATACTCAGAGTCGGATCTGAGGTTCATCGAGACATAAATCTTAGATTTTGCCCAGAAGAGTGGCTTTCTCAGCACAACAATGAGCAACCCAGATCAATAAAGATCTCACGACTAGTCGACGTTTATGAAGAACTACTCCACCAACAAGAGGAGGCAACTCGCCTCCAAATGTAAGATAATGCATGTCTCTTATAATAATTGGAAAAGATGGAGAAAGAACTCTGTGAGGGACACCGCAAGTGCCATAGTCAGACGACTAGTCCTCAGGCGAGCAAAATGCACAGTCAAGGAAGGATAACTATCAATGAGTAGGATCGTTTAGCAAGGGAGTCGTCTGATAAGATGAAACCATGAGGAGGAACATCACAAGTAAAATATAAGAAGCTTGGTTCGAAGAGAGATTGATCAACACCCAGCACATTGTGGAGCTAGATCCATAAAAGAGATGGCAAGAAGGACCCTCATTACACAGATGCAATCCCCATTTTCAAGGGCAAATGAGGAGGAGCAACCTCCCAAGAAGTTCACTGTAACACCTCGTATTTTTGTGCATTCGATATTTAATTAATTCGGATAATTTTAAATTACTTGTGTGTCATAATTTAATTGAATTAATTATTATTAGTATTTATTTAAATATTAATCGGGAGTAAGTGGTTAATATTTATGGAAATTAAATTACTAAATGAATAGTACAAATTGATTTATGTCATAGAGAATAGTAGTCGTGTCATTTATTTATCTCAATCGGGAGTCGTGTATCGACTATATTGGGTTCAAGATAAAGACTTTTGGTAAATTTATTTGGATGATAATAATTCTGAGTGCACGGATGAGTCCGGATAGGCCAAAATAGTCAAAAAAGAGTACCCAGGGTAGTAAATGGGTCTCGGAGAATTTTTAGGCATACCTAGGCTCACACGGGAGTGTTTGGGCCATTTAATATAGCCCATAAGCCTAAAAACGGGATTGGCTAAATAAAATCTAAAAGTGAGAGGGTGTGGTAGCCATAACTCATTTAAGAAACCCTAATTAAGTAAAGGAGAAAAGAGGGGGAATTTGGAGAACTCTTGGGAGCCAAAAGCAAGAAAAAGTGTGGATGTTCTTTATTAAATCATCATCTACACCAAAGGGATTCAGACCCTACGAACCCTATAAGGCAAGTGGTTAAAGTTACTTTTAAATTAATTACAATTTACAATTCATATCATAGTGGGTGTGATAAGAACAAATGATTTTTTTAGTTGTGTTGATATCTAAATTGAGTTTTCAATTTATGGAGGTATACGGATGAATCGTGTAATAGGGATGATTAATATTACATAACTATTGATGAGTAAATTAGATTTATGAACTTACAATCAGTAGTGAGATTATTACAAACCTTGTGTGGATTGATTTATAAATTAGGAATAATGAATATGAACTGTAAAGGATTGGGATCTTGATAATTAAACCCAGAATCTGTGTAGATGTTTATACTAAGATTGGGGGACTTAAGATTTTTAGGTTTGATATAAATTTTTAAGGATTACAAATGAAGAAATATGGGTAAGAAGGTTCATATATTCATCAATGGCGGAAGGAACGGAACGAACATGGAATGAGAGAAAACCCAGGAGTCGTTCGAACGACCTGGGTTTCATTCGCGCGACAGCCAATGTTTTTCGAACGACATGTTGAGTTGTTCGAGCGACGTATTGAATTCGGCCATTTTTTGTTTCTTATACTATTTGGCCTAGGTTTAGTTTGGGAAGAGCTACAGTTCATGTTCATACTTTGGCCTGGCAGTGGTGTGAAGAAAATTCCCTTGGGACAAAATAGAGTAATGTTAAATAGGGATAATTAAGGTTGGAAGATGAGCATTAAGAAACCTTAAATTATTAAGTGTGTCAAAGTTATTAAAGGCAATTTTGGATAATAAATTCTGAATATTAAGTACGGGCCAAATGAGTGAGTCAGGGTATATTGGTTGAGTGACACCAAGGAAATAAATTAATTAATGAGTAATTAATTAAATTTAGAGTCAGGATATAGACTCGGGTACATTTAGGCTAGTGCTAAGGGTGTTGAGCACGGTATATTAGGGATTTAATTTAACTTATGTATCTATGGTAGTATGATAGTATATATATATATATATATATATATATATATATATATATATATATATATATATATATATATATATATATATTGTGTTCTATTAAAATATCGGTGACTAGATATTTTATAATTATTTTCCATCTAGTGCTATTAGGAGGTTGCACAATGTGGGTGAATCCCCCTAGCGGGGAGAGTATAATCCCCAGGTCATAGCGTCCAAATAGAGGTAAGATATTGATATGATTGTCTTCACACTCGGATAGGGGTGTGTTTCAGTCGAATAGGATCAGAATAGGGGTGTTCGAAAAATTTTCCAAAATTTTCGGAATTTTAAAATCCTTTCTGAAATCGAAAAAATCAATTTCGAAAAATCAATTTCTTTTCCATGTTGGCGACTTCGGAATATTCAGAATTTTTGGAATTTTGGGATTTTTTTAATAAAAAAAATTAGGAAAAATCAGAACTATTAGTTTTATCTTTTTCGGATAATATCGGAAATAAAAAATTATCAATTTTATCTTTTTTATTTCACTTTTTTGGGGGTGTGGCTAGTCTTTATTTCAATACAAATGTCAATTTCAAGCAATATTAAGTATTGATAGTAAGCTTAAAAGTTGAACCTGGTAAGAACAAGTGAGAAGTGTACATTACTATGAGAAAAAATAAGCAAAGAATAACACCAATGTTAGTAATCATACAAGGAAAATACTTAAGTTATTTTCCCTATGATTTCATGAACATTCCAATCATAAATTTCAATTATTTACAGAGTTATACAGATACCGCAAGATGCAAGCAATATGCGATGACTATATTGTGTTTCAATGAGAAAAGATGGATGAAATCTGTGATGGCAAGTAATCTTAATTGAAGGCTCATTTATGTTTAACAAATAGAGCTACAAAACTGTGTTTAATATATCGGAGAGGAATGAGACCATACCTGATTGAGTAAGAGGAATTAGAAATGAAAGGATTCAGGAATGAGAGCGACATGGTCTTTCTAATTAGTTTAGAAATTAGAAAAGAATGGGGAAAAAGAACCTTTATATAGGTAAAAATTCAGGGTTGAGACTATTTTAAATGAATGGGTGGAATTGTTTTAAGTGAAGGGTGATATTATTAGGAAATGTGATGAGTAAATATTATTAAAATGAATAAAAATATTATTATTTCGAAAAATATTTTGGATAAATTGGATCGGCGTGATATCGGAATTTTTGGAACGGAAAATCGGAAATTCATATTTGATTTCCAATTCCATTCCAATTTATATCGAAAAAGTCAAAAATCAGAAAAGTTCGGATCGAAAAAATTAAAATGGTGCCAAAATTGGAAAAATTTGGATCGAAAATCAGAAAATTTGGAAGTTCGAAAATAATTGACACTCCTACGCTCGAGGGAATATGACCGCCTCTACTATGCTTATATTTTTATGTTCCGACTCAGTGGTATTTAGCTGTCTCGAGAATCTAGGTAGGACTGAGTAGACTTGGGATGATAGCACTTTAGAGAAGCATCCGGTGAGGTATTACTCAGAAGGATGGATTTATATATATATGACATATGTGTGAATGTTGTAATATAGTTCTACGTATATAATGCAGTTAATAATATAGCGAAATGTATTAATTATATATAACTAGTGAGAATATTATATGGCCTTAAATGAAAATTGATTAGTTGAGTTAATGTGTTAAATAACTTACGAATCATATATTAAACATACTCGGGCTAAAGTAGTGTGATAGAAAGGAGTTATAATAAGAACTAGTTATGGAGTAAATGACTATGTGGGTTATAAAGAAAGCATTAGATGTGCACAATAGTTGAGGGGTGAGCGGGTCCTTAAGGGAGTGCGACACTAACTTAAATATGAAGAGCATTCATGCATTTTAAATTACTGCAATTTAATCACTTACTAAATATTTTCAAAATATTTTGGGTTCTAACCCTTGCTGCCAAATATTTTTTTTAAACAGTTTAGGTATCCAGCCATAGGGATGCCAGACTTCACTTTATTCATGGGCTACGCAACTGCGACATATGTGGATGTTGCAGGAGTTGGAGTAGTCGCCTCTTTCATTTATTCATAGTTTAGGAAGTCTATCTCAGTCTTAGTTCGAGCATATTGTTCACCGCATGTATTCAGATTATTTCAGTTCAGATTGTTTGGGATTTATTTACTACCTGTCAGATTTATCTGGTTTGAATCTTAGCCGATGGTTATTTTGGCAAGACTTTGATTCAATTATTTGATGGGGTGTTTAAACTCTATTATTTTTGTGATGGTTCTATTTAGTTTTCCATTTTACTTTTAGGCATGGTTATTAAAAGATAAAATTTTGACTCCGACTGTATTAACTAATAGGTGGTTGAAGGTCTCATTCTTCGTGTGTTGGCTCAATTTTGAGACAATCATTTTTTATTTGCTCTTGCATTTATTTTTTATTAAAATCTATTTTTTATACCTTAAATCATCTTTTCATATATTGATTTAATATATAATTTTTTTTGATAAAAATAAATTTTGTGGAGTGTACAATTTCTTTTTGTCAAAATATAATTTCTTTTGTATTTTTTTTATCAAGGATTTTTATATTCTCATATCTGAGTCTAATATATTTTTTTTGTATTTTTTTTATCCTATTTGACTCGTTAGATAAATTTTCTTAAAAAAAATTTATTCAAATATTTTTTTTATTACATAATTTTTGTAGTATCCTTTTATTTTTTTTATTTTCGGAATTTATTTTTTTATGGGTTAAAAATATTAATTAAACTTTAGTTAATGTTTAATTATTTATTTAAAGAAACCCGAAATTTATTGGAAGGTCATTGTTTCTTTGTGCCGTTGGTTTTGATTAAAAACCATTTATGGTTTCGAGATTGGTGGTCTCGAGGTCAGATGTCGTGTTCATTGTTGACTGTTGTTTGTCCCCATGGGTGTCTCGATTTTACCCTAGTTTGTGTCTTGTGACTTAATATTTAATCATTCTTTATAGTATCGATTAATTCAATATTTTATTACCTTTCACTTAGTCACTGATTGGCATTTTTTCTTGTTAATTAAAATAGACTTAACCTGGTTTGTGTTTAGTCTCTTTTTCTAAACAAGATTATTTTGTTGTTTTGATTAAAACAAACTTTATTATTAAATTTGTTTTTCACATCTACACGGGGTCTTGAATTTGAGTGTGTAGTTGTGAGTGTGTATCACGCTTTCACTACCTTGGTTGTTTAGTAAGATTTAGTATTGTGGGGTTGTTTAGTTTGTCCTTGGGTTACTGGTTTTGTATTGACCTAACTATTTTATTTACACTGGATTGCTGAATTCTTTATCTAAACATTGGTATTAGTGTTGCGTGTGTAGTGAGTGAGTTATAGTCACTATTACTTGGGTTTATTGGGTTGACTGGTTTTCAGTCAAGTTGGGTTGTTTTAGACTAGGTTGGTTGTACGGGTGTGGATTTGCTAAGTTTAATTCATTGTGGGCTTGGAGGACTATAATATGTAACTTATAATTAGTAATAGTGGACTTGGGTGCGTGTGTTGTCCTGGGACTAGGGACACGGAGTTTACCACCACGACGGGCTCCTCGAGAATAAATATTGTTTTATACTCTACTTTTCCTCATCTCATTATTAAAGGGAATTATTTTTATATCTAGCATCACCACCTTTTACTTACTAGTGTGTGTGAGTGTTTTTAATTTATAATTTGTAATAGATTTTATTTAAAAGAGTTAAAAGAATTTTTAAATAACCTAATACGCATTAGCAAGTACCCTTTGGTTCTTTCTAGTAACCGTTAGTTCATTTCAAGTGGTATCAGAGCTTCAAGAATCACTTTATAAAAGCTTTTATTCCGCAAAGATCATGAATTCTTTTTAAAATCTATATTTTATATCTTTTAAAATCTATTTTTTAAATATGGGAAACTTATACAGTGTTGCTGATTTTTCTTCTAGAAAATCCCTTTATGAATGTTATAAAGAGTCAAAGTCTTATTCACAGTTTGACACTAAAAGTGAGAATGCTATTTCCCATGCGATTGGTGCAACCGAAGTTAAAGATATTCATCTTACACTACATCTTTAGATGCTTGGGACATTTCACTATCTCCTACGCATTTATCTAGTGTGTGCGATGATATTTCTATTTGTAATAGTGATACTTATTGTGATGATTTAGTTGCTTTTACTTCTCGTTTTGTATTTATGTCCGAGAATATTTTGGAAAACTTATCTAGTAGTTCTGATAATTCTGAATTAGACTATGTGATTTCATCTCGTATCTCACCTGCTCAATATCACTCTATATTCATAGTTTCCATATCTAATCTTGATAATATTTTTGATGATGTTGATGAATCAGAAATTATAGACGATTCTACCGTTTTAGAAGGGTGCGTGAGTACGAATTTAGTAGGTTGTGTGGATAATATTTCCATCGATAATACTTTTGAGGACTGCACTGATTTAGTTCAAATTAATTATAGTTTGATGGCTAAAAATGACGTTTAAAAGAATCAAATCAAGTTAATGTTCGAAGAATCTGAATTTCATATAGATGAACTTGAAAATGATGTTTCTTTTTTAGAGAAAAGAATTATTATGTTAACGGAGCTTAATCACTCTCTTAAAACTAAAAATAAGGAAGTTTTGGTTAAATTTGATGAATCTCAAGTGAACTTAAGGGTGTTTTTTATAAGTATGGAGAATGCCAAAGAGAACTTAAGATTGCATCAAAAAAGGTTGATGGTTTTTGTAATTCTCGTTTAATTGCCGAATCCCATAATAAGTATGTTGATGAATTTGTTCCTTCAAAAGGGATTAGTTTTAAAGGTGAGACACTTGATGAAACTAATTTTGTTAGTTGTAGCGAACAATGTCCTGATTCAACCGAAATTAAACTAAGCTATAAACATGCTGAATTTGAGGATTGTGATACCGCATTTGTTAAGCCGGTATTTGTATGTAGTTTTCGCCATAAATCTTGACATCATAAAAAAATTTGTTTTAAAAAGTTGGGACAAAATAATTTTGATTTAGGCAAACTCAAACTATTAGGAATGTTCACTATGCTAAACCTGCGTTTAAGTGTACTTTTTGCTCTAAGAAATGTCACTTAGAAAATTATGTTTCAAGAAATCTGGACTGAATAAAACTGGTTTAGGTAAATTTAGGCAAATTCAAAATGTTGGGAATTTTAAAACTGCTAAGAGTGTCCTTAAATGCAATTTTTGTGCTAAAACTAGACATATAAAGAAATTATGTTTTAAGAAATTAGGGAAGAGTCAAGTTATTTTAGGCAAAAAGAGGCAGTTTGATAGAAATAAACATGCTGAAAAACCTATTTTTAGGTGTAAATTTTGTTCTAAAATGGGTCATTTATAGCAGTTTTGTCATGAAAGACTAAATTTAAAGCTAAACAAAAATTCTGAGTTTAGAAAAATACCCACCAAGTCTTGTAATAATGTTAAGTGTGTTGAGAAAAAGACTTTTAGTTGTAACTTCTGTTCCAAATCTGGTCATTTAGAACAATTTTATTTTGAACGTTTGAATTTAACTATAAAATCTAAATATGTTAAACATATGAGCTTTCATGATAATGCTAAATCCAATGATAGGCATGCGTGTAAATGCAGTTTTTGTCTTAAAAAGGGTCATTTGGGAAATTTATGCTATATGCATTTAAGTAGATAGCAAAATGGTTTTAAGAATATGATTAGGATCCATTTATAGTCTGAATTTGTAGAGAATTGTTCCCAATCTCGTGTTAATTTTGCCCCGTTTAAGACTGTTACTCATAATGTCAAAACTAAGTGGATTAAGAAAGATGACGTAGGGTGTACCAAAACTTCAAACTAGTTTGCTTTAGTATGTTTTAATTTTGCTTTGTTAGTTCATTTTATTTGTATATTATGTTGTACTAACTTTCTTTTGTAGGACTCTTCCCTACCATTTGTCCCTTTGAGATGAACATGCGGAGAATTTGAGACTCTTTTAGTATTGTATTTTACAATTTTCTTGAGTCGTTTAGGATTTCTTGTTATTAGTTGAGTTATGTACTCTTCTATTCCTTTTAGGAATCCTTGTTGTTAGTTGAGTTATGAACTCTTCTATTTTCTTTAGGGCTCATGTGTATAATTGAGTTATGTAATTTGTGTCATTCCTTATTTTGTAGTCTCGGTTTTGTTTGTCTCAAAATTGGCCAAAGAGGGAGATTGAAAATCTCATTCTTCATGTGTTGGCTCAATTTTAAGACAATCATTTTTTATTTGCTCTTGCATTTATTTTTTATTAAAATCTATTTTTTATACCTTAAATCATATTTTCATATAACGATTTAACATATAATTTTTTTTTTGATAAAAATAATTTTTGTGGAGTGTACAATTTGTTTTTGTCAAAATTAAATTTCTTTTGTATTTTTTTTGTCAAGGATTTTTATATTCTCATATCTGAGTCTAATATTTTATTTTGGTATTTTTTTACCCTCTTTGACTCGTTGGATAATTTTTCTTAAAAAAATGTATTCGGAATGTTTTTTTTTGTTACATATTTTTTGTGATATCCTTTTATTTTATTTATTTTTGAATTTTTTTTATGAGTTAAATATATTAATTAAACTTTAGTTATGTTTAATTATTTATTTAAAGAAAACCCAAAATTTTCTAGCAGCTCATTGTTTCTTTGCGCCGTTGGTTTTGATTAAAAACCATTTATGGTTTCGAGATTTGTGGTCTCGAGGTCTGATGGCGTGTTTAGTGTTGATTGTTGTTTGTCCCCATGGGTGTCTCAATTTTACCCTGGTGTTGCTTTGGGGATTTATATCGGTTCACTGTATCAGAAGTAGGGGAGTTCTTTTTTATCCCATGTTTTAAGATGACTGCTAAACATTTCTTGGAAAACATATTTTTTGGACATATTTTTTTTGGGTGCTCTCTCTCTCTCTCGTTTTTTTCTCCCGACACGTCTCATTTCTCCCTCTCTTTTTATCATTTTGGTTACTATTTTTATCTGAAAGTTTTTGTTTTCCTCTCTTTTTCTCCAAACCAACACATCATTTTCTCCTGATTTCTCTCTTGGTCTGCCATACACTTGAGAGCTTTCTGTGAAGTTTTTTTTTCTTCTTTAAAAATGACCATACATATGTAAGCTGTTGTGGATCTGAGTTCTTTTTGTTTGAGAAACATTTTGGAATTTGGATCCAAGTTGAGAGCAAAAAACTGCTCATTTTTTTTTGCGATTGGACACAGATCTTCGTGTTTTTGGAGGTTTCGTTTTTGGGTTTTACTGTTTGAAGTCGGGGTGCATTTTTTCGGTGACTATTTTTGGCTCCGGTGGTATGACTTCTAAGGTGACTGTGTTTCTGGTTTAAGGCTCGCCCGATTTGGGTTTTAGGTGGCTGTTCGGTGGTCTGATTTATTGGAGGTAACGTTTTTGTTTTTGTATATATATATATATATATATATATATTGTTATTTTGTTTGCTTGGACTGTGCTAATTTTTTTTGAGTTCATTTACTCGAACATTTCCTAACTAGGGGTGTGAAAAAAAATCGACCAAATCGAAAATTTTCGGACGGGTTTTTTTAAGGGTCGGTTCAGTTTGGTTTGATCAATTATAAAACCGACAGGGTCGGTTCGGTTTTGGCATAAAAAATCGATTTTGAATCGAACCGAATCGAATTAATTTTTATACTTTTTAATTTTATATTTTATATTATATTTATATTAGTGTTGGCATATTATATTATATTTTTTAATTTTATATTTCTATTAGGTATTAAAAAATATATTTTTTATTAAAATAAATGAAAAAATCGAACCGGCCTTGTCGAACCCCGGTCCTGTCAAAAATCGACGGGCAAACCGAACCGGTCCTGTCAAAAATCGATCCTGTTCGGTTCGATTCGATTCGGTTCGGGTTTTCTCCTCTAAAAATCGACATCGTCGGTTTGGCTCAAAAAATTCGGTCAAAACCGAACCGACCGACCCGTGAACACCCTTAGTCCCAACTGTCATAGACTTGTTGATTACATTGATAAAAAATTTTGGTTGCTTAAAATTTGTTTTGTTTAAATCCATATCATTGATCATTTGTTTTGGTGCTAATTTTTGTTGACATGTCTTTACTATTGTGGGTTGAAATTTATTGGACTCTTTTAGATCTAAATCTGATTTTTTTTTTGTTGTTGTTGGGTATTTGTTGTTGTGATCTTTTTAACACCTAACTTAGAGTGTGTGTGTGTGTGCACTTGTTTATTTAGACTTTTTTTGTGCCATGGATTTTTTTTATTTATTAAAATCTTACTTGGTTTATTTGGGGATAAAGATAATCTGATTTAAATTTTATTTATTTGGGATTAAGGCTAATGTGTTTTTGCCTCTAACTAATTACATCCTCTAAGTTGAACTTTTGTGTGTTTTCTTTATTTAGTTGGGTGTAATTGGTGTGTGAATTTTGAATCACATTTTTATTTGTTTAATTTTATTTTAGTGAAACTCATCTTATTTTAATGAGTCGAGTGCTCTTTATCTCATACTCATTTGGCTTGGATTGAATCAATATACTCGTCCACTTTTTATTGCCTAAGTTGAATACTTTCTGTTGTATTCTTTTATACTTAGGTGGTGTTTGTGTGTGTAAGAGTTTTTGATCCAAACCTAGTTATAGTATTAGTTTGAACTAAAATTTGAAATTTAATCTTTGTGATTAATTTTTGTGTTACACATTTTTGCAATTTGGGCTTACCTAAAATATTAGTATCTATCTTGTGTTGACTTTAATTTTTTTTTTTGCTGCTGAATAACTCAATTTTTTTTTTGAGGAACTACAATTTATTCATATGGAGTAGAAGAACTTGACTCTTCTAAATAGTTTACATCCTTGAGAGAATCAAGCAAGCATAAAGAATGAGAATGCAAATGAGGTTCTTTATAAGATAGAACCCTTACCATAAAATAAATGAGAGATGGAATTAAAGCAAGCTTAAAGAAACCTAAAGAGAATATTTTGCACCAATGGCTTTTACACATTCCTAAATGAAGTAAAACCCCATTTGTTCACTGTAATTAAACTCTTTAGATCCTTGGGAAAGTCAATTGTAGAAGGGGAAGTAGTGTTTGATAATTGGGAGCTGCCTAATTTTGCAAGGAAATCTGAAACTTGGTTTGCCTCCTTGTAGATGTGAACAATCTTGAACTTTAATCTCTTTAGAATACTCTGAATCTTGTGGACATGCCATTTAATTATCCATGGAATAGAACTGTTGCTTGGGAGGACATCTATTAGAATTCTCGAATAACTTTCTAGGATGAGATAATAATTTGATAAATCCTTATAGAGCTCCACACCTTTCAGAAGAGCTAAAGCCTCTGCTTCCATATTTGTAACTTCTCCAAAATGAAATGAAAACTAAACGCTCAAACCATATCCCCCAAATGATTTCTAAGAATACATCCACCTCCTCCCAAACCAAGATTCCCTCTAGAACTGCCATCAACATTTAACTTTAGAACACTTAATGGGGGAATTTCCCATTTGATTTGCAACCTTTGTTTAGGAGCAACAATAATTTTAGAAACTGAAGTTGATTGAATCTGTTGATGGATTTGAAAAAGAACAAAAGACACACTGGGGCTGCCATCATCATACTTGCATTTATTTCTCATACACCATAAGCACCAACAAACTACGACATGAATAATAATGGAGACACCATGGTTTAATTTTACCCCATAAAGCCACCATTGAAATAACTTATTTTTGAAACCTCCAACTTTACTTCTTTGGATGCCATATTCTTTTGTAATTTTATCCCAAACTGAGTCTTATATGTCTCCCTTCTTGAAAATATGGTCAGTTGTTTATTATTGAGGTCTCGAATAGCATAGGCATTTAGATGGACCTCTAATACCTATAGTTTTAATTTTCTCATTAGCCGGGAGCAGGTTATTCATGAGTTTTCACATGAACACTAATATTTTAACTGAGAGGGAGCTAAGCTGAAGTGGTGGAAAAAGATCCAGAAGCAAATGGTTTCCAGATCAGAGTATCTGGACTGTTGGGGAAAAATTCTTGATAATTTAGCATCTTATGAGAAATTTCCGGCTTAAAGAAATAAGGGACCTTTACCTTGTTCCATTTTCTACCTAGAATCCAAAAGTCTTTTATGAGACCTGCTTTGACTTTTGTAGAATTCTTATAATTAGCTATGCCCCAATTGTCTTTAAGAACATTGGTTTTACCTTCTCCTATTTCCCACATTATATACTCCTCTGCATTGTCTCGGATATAACACATTCTATTCCAAGTTTGGGCACCCCCCCTCATTGGAGCAATTGTCGAGTGATGTTTCCTACAGTAGGCTGCTTGCATGAATTTTGACCACAGGGAGTTTTAAGATCTGAAAAGCCACCACAACTTCATACTTTGAGATGAATTTAACTCATTAAGATGTCTGATACCCAATCCACCTTCATTAATAGGTTTTGCAATCAAATTCCAATTACACCATTGATGCCTTTGTTCTCCAAAATTAGAACTCCAAAAAAAATTTGAGAAAAGAGAGTTAGTTCTATTGAAAATAGCCTTAGGAGGACTAATAGCTAAGAGCATGTTCATTGGGATGGAGGATAGAGCTGATTTGAGAAGGACTAACTTACCACCTGCACTCAAACATTTGGCCTTCCAACCTTTTATTTTACTCTTGATTTTTTGAACCAAATTTTCAAAGAAAATGATCTTCTTTCTTCCACTAAAAATTGAGCAGCCTAGATAGGTGATTGTATCTTCTTTAACCTGCATTCCAGTGCATTCCTTCAGCTTGTTGATAATTCTTGGACTTAATTTGTTTGAGACCACTAAGTGACTTTTTCTTTTGTTAATTAGTTGTCCTGACACATGTTCTTTCTGACTTAACACCTTCATAATTTGCTATGCTTCCCTCCTCAATCCAGAGCTAAATATGATGATATCATCTGCAAAAGACAAATGGTTAAAAGAAGGCCTGCCAAATGGCATTTTATATCCCACATATGAGGGATTAGACATTAAGTTTCCATATTTTTAGAATGAGCATCAACCATAATTATGAATAGGCTTGGGGATAGATGGTCCCCTTGCCTTAACCCTCTTGAAGATTTTAAGAACCCTACATTTTCTCCATTTATTAAGACTCTCAACCAAGAATTTGATAACAATCTCCAAACCATATACAACCATATTTCGCAGAAGCCCATTCTTCTCATGACTTTAATAAGGAACAACCAGGACACTCTATCATAAACCTTACACATACCCAACTTCAATATAATATTGCCTCCAAAGTTTTTGTTATGAATTCTAGATAGATATTCTTGGGCTAATAAACATTCTCTGTAATGAGTCTACCTCTTATGAAACCTGATTGGGAAGGAAGATGATTTTATGTAAAATAGAAGCTACTCTATCATTCAATACTCTAGAGAATATTTTATTGATAAAGTTTTGCATACTGATTTGTTTAAAATCATTAAAAGTTTTAGGGTTCTACTTTTTTGGAATCAATACTATTTTGGTAGAGGTAGTAATCTTTGGGAGGGAATAACCAACAAAAAAACTATGAACAAGCTTAAGAACATCCATTTTAATGTCCTCCCAGAAGAAGGCGATAAAATACCCATTAAAGCCATCAACACCCGGACCACTGGCTGCATTTAGACCCTTCACCGTTGTCTCTACTTCTTCCATTTTTGTCCATTCAATTATCTTGATATTCATTTGATCATCAACTGAGTGAGGAACACATTTCAGAATCTGCTCTTCTCCTACATGATTGATTATTCCTTCAGATTGAAACATTTCTGAAAAATATTGAACTCCTTCAGCTTGAATATCCTCCTTAGTCTTTGCTCAAGTGCTATCCTTATTCCTTATTTTATTTATGAGTAATTTCCTCTGCTTGGATTTAACACATTTATGGAAGAAAGCTGAGTTTATATCTCCTTATGTTCTCCATGTATCTTTTGCTCTTTGAGCCCAGAATTCTGCTCCATTCTTCAGACTTTGATTACATATAGCAGTGACCTGGGATAAGTTCTCCCTATTTTCCTCTGATTGGTCATTTTCATACTCTAATTCAGCTTATAAGAGCTGGTCTTTAGCATCCCTTGCAGATTGGAATAGATCCCCATAATGTTGTTTGCTCCAACTACTAAGCTTTCCCCTTATTGCTTTATGTTTCAGAAAAATGGACACAATTAGATTAGTACATTCCACTTCTTTACAGATGGATCTGACTATGTTAATACATTCTTCCTTCTCAGTCCAAAAATTTAGGAACTTAAATGATTTTTAGGCATTAAATTTATCACCTTTCTTGACAGGAGAAGGGGATTATGGTCTGATATGCTTCTGTTTAGATGCTAGACTTCCTAACCTATTGATACGACGTAAATATTACGTATTTCACCCGTTAACCTACGCGTTATTAGCCCCCTCGGGTATCTTAATCCCTATATTTATGCTCGTTAATCAGACAACCTCGAATTTCTATGTTAACATGTTTTGCAGGGGTTAATTGAGCTTTTGTAGGTATTTGGATGCTTAGTATGAAGTTTGCATGCATTTCGGTGAAGTTCCGTACACAAACGCACGCAAAAGGGCATTTTAGTAATTTCACAATTTGGGCAACTGGCCTAATATCTTCACATAATTTGAATCCCTCTGAACAAGATTCGCGTGGCCACAAACGATGCGCGAATCGGAGCTATAT
Organism: Sambucus nigra; assembly: GCA_949130495.1. Classification (NCBI taxonomy): domain Eukaryota; kingdom Viridiplantae; phylum Streptophyta; class Magnoliopsida; order Dipsacales; family Adoxaceae; genus Sambucus; species Sambucus nigra. The sequence goes on along the minus strand of OX422215.1, from coordinate 610,132,316 downwards.
CGAAGAAGTTATGGGCTTTTAAGCAAAAGAGAATTTCAAACCAACCAAAACAGAGGAGAAGATTCAAGACCTGTAGGTCCGAATCGATTCACCCCTTGCAAATCGATTCGGGTTGAGACAGAGTGCCAGCTCTTCCATTCCGAATAGATTCACACCATGCGAATCGATTCTCCCCTTTTGCAGGTTCGAAGATATTTATCAGCGAATCGATTCGCACCATGCGAATCGATTCGACTCTGCAAATTTTCGTCTTCTTTTTATTACAAGTTTGCCATGGGATATTATGTATAAATACACTCTTCTCTCATTTTTTGAGAAAAATAATTCATTTTAGCTTAGCTTAGGGTTTGAGGGGATTTAAGATCTCTTCTCCTTCCTCTCTTGGTTTGACACCCTTTAGGGTTTGTAATTGGTACTTTCATCTTCCCTCTCCATTAATATAGTTCTTCTTGTTTAATTATTACTTTATAGATTAATTTACATGCTTTATTAATTAGTTTACTTGCTTTCCTAGTTTAATTAGTATAAATTAGTTTATTCATGCTTAGCCCTTAGATAAATAGGGTCAAGATTTCATTCCGCCATTTACGGGTTTGGACCTCGAAAGTTAGGGTTTCGTGTAAAATTGCATTTAATTGAAACCTCGCGTATTAAATTCGGATTATTATGCATTTAACTTTCTTTGTCACGCAACGTTAGTGTTATAGCAATATTCAGAATTTAATCTGCGTGCGATCATTTTTCGTTAAATGTTTAATCTCGCAACTTTGGATTAAATTCCTTATTATGTGATGTTTATGCTTAATTGAAAATGCTCGATTAAATTGCTTTGGAGCCAGAATCTTGATTATTAGTTGTTTCGAACCGTGTGGTCGGATGCGATCCCGATCCCCGCTTTACTTTTGTGTAGCGTAACTTATTCTTTTCTTTTTCCACTATAACCACCCATTACCTTGTGACACCCCGCCTACTAAAATAAGAGGTGGCCAGCCCGATACTCCAATAATCATAGGAATCATAGATGGTCCATTCTTAGCGTCACTGTCGTGAAAATTATTGTACGAGATAACCACCAATTATTTTAGAAAACGAACTGTCAAATTTTAATTTTATAAGTAAAAGAAAAGCACTTAGACATTCCATCTTTCCAAAATGGTGGATAACAAAAATCAACGAGTAATAGAATACAATATGCATGAATCATAACCGAATAAGTTGTCGATTAACAGACTAATACAAACAGGTTACACCGAGTATTACAATTTAATATCACAGTACAATAAACGATTACAAAGCTTAGGCAACACGCCCGAATAAATATACTGAACATAACTAGAGTACAATGGAAAGAAGCGTCTATAACAAATTTCCTACAACACCAGCAAAATGCCATAGCTCCAGGACAACTGGAATGGAGAGGTCAATACGGGCGTCCATGCGGAGGAGCACCTGAACGGACAAAGAGTTGCATGCAAACAAAGAAACATAGATGGGTTAGGGCCCGATTTGATATGATTACTATGTGACTAAAATGCATGACAATTATGAACGTAACAATCTCTCGCAATTAATAACATAATATTTCTCACCTCTCCATCTAAAAGCACAACCTAGCGCAATATCAATGCTAATGCTCAATGATCATATAAGCATGGGAAAACTCATCTACAATATATTCAAGGAGACATCAAATCAACTATTCACAACTCTACATGCACAGTTCCTATTTGTCTTTAGAAAATACATATATGACAATTCATTTTATCAAATGTTTACCAAATCAATTTTATCTCATTACTTTCTTTACCAATTTGATTTCCCTTCTTCCATTCAGGAAATGTATTTAAAGCAGGTTTATTATCATAAAAATGCTTTTTCCATATCATAAATTCTCAATTTCCCTTCTTCCATCCAGGAAATATATTTAAAGCCATTTTATTAACATAAAATGCTTTAACATCATTAATGTCCCACATTATTATAAATAGATATATTCCATAACATATAACGTTTCTAAGACCGCCCCTCTGGGTTTCCCCACTGTGCGCCCCCCTAAATGACTATTATCTTTCAGGGCCTATCACCAAGACAACCTGGGATCCTACAACGCAATATGTCGGGAAGCGGCCAATGCCTGTGAGTGAGTCATAACCACACCCAGAATTACCTCACTAGCATAGAATATACATACAATAAACGATCATATGGCCGAGGACTATATTCACCCTACATTCAATAGCTAGGGGACTTCACCTAATGCGCGCAACTTCCCTTATGATAGAGATTTAAAGAGGTGTGTTCACATAAATTATCATTTATGAAAATCATTTCTTTTTCCATTTGAAAACATCCATATTTTACATTCTCAGAATCATTTATTCTCAATGATTAAATACCAATTTTAGAATATGCATTTCTTATTCTTTAAGTCATGTTTTACTAATAACCTATGACCCGAAGTGCCATTATCCTCAAACTAGTCTCCAAGAGTCCAACATAATACCATAAATCAACAAAGTGAGTCTCCTTCAATAATAGTCTCCCAAAAGTCCCAACATTATCATTTTCTTCTTCTATACATTTTAGGTTAACTTCCAATATCATTCGAACATTAACCTACATAAACTAACCCTTGGGATAAACCCGAATGTCCCCATGTTAGCCTAGAACAAATGTCTACCCGACACGAACCTCTAAAACTCTTCATTACTTCCCAAAGGAAGGGTCATAAACCTTGAACCTAGAAGAAGAAGACCCAAAACAAAATTCGAAAAATCTCACAAAAACAGGGCATCCGAATCGATTTGACCTAGGGTCGAATCGACTCGCCCCAGATTGCAAATCGATTCGCCCAAAAGCGAATCAATTCGGTGAGTAAAACCAACATTCTGCCTGAGCCGAATCGATTCGGCCCCAACCCGAATCGATTCATTTTCCCAGACCTATATCCTTCCCCATATCCAAATCGATTCGCCCTAAGGCCGAATCGATTCGGCCCTGCAAATTTGCCCAATTTGGGCTACGGGTTGTATGAACCCTAAAATTCCAAAACCCCAAATCTTTCATTTTCTCCAACATCAACAACAACTAATTCTACCCAATGATTCCTACACAATAACTAACTAATTTATTTTCCTCAAAATCAAATTAAACTACAAGATTAAGGGTTTAACACCAAATTCATCAAAAACTCATTTATGGTTTAAATCTCCAAAAACTAACTATACATGCAATTTATCACATTAAATCATGATCTAGCAAGTAAGAAACTTTCCTCAAGTTTGTAGGCTCGGATTCTCTTCTAGAAGCAACGATTTCCGGCTCTAATCTTCCATTTTTCTCTCTTTTCTCCCATTTTCTCCCAACTCTATCTCTTCTCTCTCTCTTGGCTTATAACATGAAATGAGAAAAATAAAAGGGTTGGAAGACTCATACGGGTCTTAAACATAGATTCTCCTCTTTTTAAATGTTGATACACCATTAAAATGACTCGTAACTACATAATTGAGTCATAACACGTCAAAAGGTCCCGAAACTCAAAAATACAACTTGACACTATTTTGACTATCTCGACTATTCTAAAACCAACCGCACCCCCTATTTTGGCATTCGGAGTAACGTACAATATTTTTATGTTCCAAATTCATTTTAATTTATTAATTATACTCCAACTTACATATAAGTCGTAACCGTCGTTTAAAATACAACGACGCAATATAACACAATATAGTGCCATTAACCTTCTCATAACGGTAAATAGGCAAAACAAGGTAAATATTATCCCTTAATATCACGGGAAATAACATTTACTCCAACTTTCTCTATTTTATAAAATTAGCCTATCAGGAAAAATAATAAGAAAATAGTCGCTCAAAAGTCTGGGTTGCTACATACTCCCCCCCTTAGAAGGGAATTTTGCCCTCAAAATTCAAACGTGCCCTATAATCATATCAATGGTGTACTATTATAAACTATCGTTCTATCATCCTTAGCAAAATCATCATTATTGTGGCGTCCCCATTGGACTTGGACTAAGGTCGTCACTATCGATCTTAGTCTACCTTCTTCGTGCTCTAAAATAACACCTAGTCGCTCCTCATGAGCTACCGATCCTACCTTTCTACGACGAAAGAAAGATGCCTACATAACTTGACACAAGTTGCCTTTCCTCCTGAATTGCATTATACCCCTCTTAGGAAATACTGCATTAAAACTAATTCCTTACCTCCAATACTACATGACCTCTATTCGAGTCGGAGTAGCCCTTGAAAGTATGCAGCTCAATGAGACGAATCATTAGAGAAATATTCCTGGACCACTCCAAGTCTGAGGAATATATTGTCCACTTGTTCCATCCAATGAGCAGGCGAATTACTTAGCCGGCTACACAAGGCCACCCACGGTACCATACTTGATAGAAAACGATCCAAATTATTGTACAGAATTTCGATCCATAAAAGCTACTGCTCCCATCCTTCCTTTAAGCCTAAGGCACACCTTCGAAGTATGACTTCTGACATTAAGTTAACTATCTCCATTCATTCATCCACTTTCAGGGGTAAGTTGTACCCAACTTTAACTCGGTTCCTATTACTTCCTGGGAACTTTACCGAAATTTCAACACGAAAATCTAGTCCCGGTCCACCACTATTTTGATAGGCACCTTATACAGTTCCATAACTTCACCATAAAGAGCTGGGCGTACTCCTCCATAAATAGTCCGCCCACATTGGCCGGAAAAGCAACGATTTGGTCACTGGATCAACAATTTTTCTCAAATAGGATCATGACCATTGTGGTGCCGGCCATTCAATGAAAATGTCGACGGATATATCCTTCCTTGTTCCCCCACTAGTCTCCTCATACTAGTAGGTGAAACGGTCAATCACGGACATGAATGCTCTTGCTGTAAAGTCCTCCTAGTTAGGCTCGTTCTACTTGGCTTTCCATGCCTTTACTAATCTCTCTAACGATTTTCTACTCGGTGCATCAGCTACTCCACTCGTTTTTCCTTAGCGAAAGAGAATATCCAATTGATAGTCCTTTACGAACTTTAAACACCAACTCTGCCGCCCCAACAATGTATTATAATAACTTGTTGTTCGTAAAAGACCAAATTTCCTGCCCAGGAAGTAGTGCCTCCATTTATTTAAGGAAAATACTACCGCTACGAACTCTACATCAAGCATGGGATAATACTTCTCACGAGGTTTAAGTTTGTGAGATGCATAAATAATGGGTCCATGCTCCAGTATTAATACTTCCTGTTCCTGGCAGAGACTCGCTCGTTAAATCCATTCTCGATCTTAACAAAATGAGTGTAGGAGTAAAAGTCAACTCATCCTTTTAACTCCCTGAAAGTTAGGTTACCGACGTAACACTCTATCTAAGAGAGGTCTCACCTCCTTTGGCCTAACATTCAGAATCACTCGAGATCCCATATTTCTTGTTTTTAGGGACCAAATCCCCCTTAGAGTTAACCCACAACCTATTCGTGGTCAAGTCTCTACCGCCCTCCTAAAACAACGTCACATGACCTAAGGGCCTTACGTCCTAATAATCCTAAGGTAGATATATATATCCTAATAAAGTCATAATAAGTATTATACTAATTGTATCCCTAGTGTCCATGACCTTTCCCAACTTTTGACATTCGCTCGGTTTCATGCGTGGGACGTCTCGCAAAGCGAAATCCAAACAAGGAACCCTCCCATTACACTACTACCTCGTATAGCTGGTCATTAAGATATTACGGCCTAAGACACATCATCGGGACCACTAAAATTCTAACTCGTAACCCTACTAATACGCTTCTAGTTCTAGGTCCTACCATCCTCAGATAATTGGAAATTTAGCTAATGAGACGTTTACTTGTGTAAAGTCTTACAAATACTTCATCCCTATATATACATACATCTTCTTAAATGGACTTATCATCAAGGCATAACCATAAGTTTCTATCCAACTTTCATATCTAGGTCTCCCTCACGTCGATCAAAGGATAGAACTATTCATAGTGCTTCTATATCGCACTTTAATAGCCCTTGAATCACTTCATCACGTGATTCTCTGCTAAACCTTCCAACCCATCATTCCAACAATGAAAAGAAAGAAAGAAAAGAAAAGAAAATGCAACGTCTCTCCACTCCCAACATCGTTAAGGTTCATTCGTGGAGCGTCTCGCAAAGAGAAATCCAAACAAGGAACCCCTCCTATACATTACTAATTAACTTAGTTGGTCGTGGAGATAAGATGACATCATACATGCAAAATGAATGAAATAGAATAAAAAGAAAATTCGTATACACCTTAAACTATCTCTATAAAGTCTCAATCCTGTATCCAGGTGAGATATTATATAACAAATAGTTCCATTCTGGAACTACAACTACGATAGCGTCGCAATTTATTCTCTTGATATCTCTCCAACCAAACAAGAATATTTCCACTCGTATAATACATATAATATAAGTAGCACATACCACACATATATTTTTAAAATATCATCACTCGTCTTATAACGAGTGAAGGAAAAATATAGAACCTCCCTACCACGGAAGTCATATAGATACACTCACTATAATAATATTGATACTACCACAATCTCAATTTACACACCCGAATCTAGGGTTAATACCTTGCTACTCCATCTTATCTCAAGGAATGCACCACCCTCTACTAAGGTGAAATTCCCGCCAACATTCTTGCCAATCACCCCTGGCCAACACTAATGGTTCCCAGATATAGTATTCTAGTCTTATCGGAACCAAACTACTTCCATCAACGCCCCAACTAGGCACCCTATTCTTGCCCTTGTTCTCCAATCGACAAGGTCAAAGTATGTGGTTCTATATTCCACGTCAGAACCGTTTCTCCATCTCTAGCTACACTGGCAATTAATCGCGGAGTTCCCTTAACCTCCTCAATAAAAGAGAACATGCTACCGGCCTCCCCTGCCTTAGTTCAATGAGTCTTCCCCGAGTGGATGTCCACCAATGGGGTTTCATGAACACTACTTCTCCATAAGTGTTAACAACACTTGCTCGTGAGCCTATCATTCCACTGAAGGGCTCGTTCTTCCTTATACCTACCTTAGTTTAGTGCACGGTTTCCTTAATCGTACCACTATTTATTCACGGTTGGCCTCTGACCGAACCTCGTGTGAATACTTGAGAATCTACCTTCTCATTACTCCTGATATCCCAGAGAAACTCGCTGTTGAAAATATCTAATGGGTTTCTCTATGGACAAAACTTCCCACTCCACTAAAATATGGCGACTACCATTTTCGCCATTTCAACCTTACTCTTATAGGTGAAAGATTTTTCTTCCACTCCTCACACATGGGCATTCCGATACCCCTCTCTAGGCCAATACTCCTGGGCCTTATATTTCCACCGAATGAGATTACGTTTCCTCCATCTGACTTAACTTCAACATTGGGTCCTTATCAAGGACTTTTCAACTTCAAATCAATGTCGCTAGGAATTACAAACTTAGTACCACTCTTTACTTCTAGCGGTACATGGGAAAACTATATCTACTGTACTTAGTAGTCGCGGTAGCAATATAAGATAATGCTATGAAGGGAGAGACCTCAAAAGCGGCCCTCATCCCCTACTACAGCTTACAGTTCTTAGTAATCTCATCTCGTGACACCTTCATAATGGCCTTCCCTGATGCCCTTCCTCATTCGACCCACGAATCTCACACGAATGCGCAAAAGATTTTCTTGATTCTTACATTATGGCAGGAGAACAAAATATCACAAGAGAAATCAACGATCTTAGTCCTAAGGCTCTATATCAAATAACAAATAATGCTGAAGGCGTAGTACGTCCGCACAGATTCCTAAGGACACTATAATCTGATACTCTGATACCATCTGTGACACCCCACCTACTAAAATAAGAGGTGGCCAACCCGATACTCTAATAATCACATGACTCATAGATGGTCCATTCTTAGCATCACTGTCGTGAAAATAATAGTACGAGATAACCACCAATTATTTTAGAAAACGAACTGTCAAATTTTAATTTTATAAGCAAAAGAAAATCACTTAGACAATCCAACTTGCAAAAATGGTGGATACAAAAAATCAACGAGTAATAGAATACAATATGCATGAATCCATAACCGAATAAGCTGTCGGTTAAAAGACTAATACAAAAAGGTTACACCGAGTGTTACAATTTAATATCACAGTACAATAAGCGATTATAAAGCTTGGGCAACACGCCCGAATAAATATACTGAACATAACTAGAGTACAATGGAAAGAAGCGTCTATAACAAATATCCTACAACACCCGCAAAATGCCATAGCAACAGGACAACCGAAATGGAGAGGTCAATACGGGAGTCCATGCGGAGGAGCACCTGAACGGACAAATAGTTGCATGCAAATAAAGAAACATAGACGGTTCAGGGCCCCATTTGATATGATTACCATGTGACTAAAATGCATGATAGTTATGAACGTAACTATCTCTCGCAATTAATAACATAATATTTCTCACCTCTCCATCTAAAAGCACAACGTAGCGCAACATCAATGCTAATGCTCAATGATCATATAAGCATGGCAGAACTCATCTACAATATATTCAAGGAGACATCAAATCAACTATTCACAACTCTACATGCACAGTTCCTATTTGTCACTAGGAAATAAATATATAGAAATTCATTTTATCAAATGTTTACCAAATCAATTTTATCTCATTACTTTCTTTACCAATTCGATTTACCTTCTTCCATTCAGGAAATGTATTTAAAGCAGGTTTGTTATCATAAACATATTTTTTCCATATCATAACTTCTCAATTTCCCTTCTTCCATCCAGGAAATATATTTAAAGCCATTTTATTAACATAAATTGCATTAACATCAATAATGTCCCACATTATTATAAATAGTTATATTCCATAACATATAACGTTTCTAAGACCACCCATCCGGGTTTCCCCACTGTATGCTCCCCTAAATGGCTATCATCTTCCAGGGCCTATCAACAAGACAACCTGGGATCCTACAACGCAATATGTCGGGAAGCGGCCATATGCCTGTGAGTGAGTCATAACCACACCCAGAATTACCTCACTAGCATAGAATAGACATACAATAAACGATCATATGGCCGAGGACTATATTCACCCTGCATTCAATAGCCAGGGGACTTCACCTCACGCGAGCAACTTCCCTTATGATAGCGATTTAGAGAGGTGTGTTCACATAAATTATCATTTATGAAAATCATTTCTTTTTCCATTTGAAAACATCTATATTTTACATTCTTAGAATCATTTATTCTCAATGATTAAATACCAATTTTAGAATATGCATTTCTTATTCTTTAAGTCATGTTTTATTAATAACCTATGACCCGAAGTGCCATTATCCTCAAACTAGTCTCCAAGAGTCCAACACAATACCATAAATCATCAAAGTGAGTTTCCCTCAATAATAGTCTACCAAAAGTCCCAACATTATCATTTTCACCTTCTATACATTTTAGGTTAACTTCCTATATCATTCGGACATTAACCTACATAAACTAACCCTTGGGATAAACCCGAATGTCCCCATGTTAGCCTAGGACAAATATCTACCCAACACAAACCTCTCAAACTCTTCATTATTTCCCAAAGGAAGGGTCCTAAACCTTGAACCTAGAAGAAGACCCAAAAAAAAAAATAGAAAAATCTCACAAAAGCAGGGCATTCGAATCGATTCGCCCAAAAACGAATCGATTCGGTGAGTAAAACCAACATTCTTCCTCAACCGAATGGATTCGGCCCCAACCCAAATCGATTCGGTTTCCCTGAACTGTATCCTTCCCCATATCCGAATCGATTCGCCCTAAGGCCAAATCGATTTGGCCCTGCAAATTTGCCCAATTTGGGCTACGGCTTATATGAACCCTAAAATCCCAAATCCCCAAATCTTCCATTTTCTCCAACATCACAACTAATTCTACCCAATGATTCCTACACAATAACAAACTAATTTATTTTCCTCAAATTAAATTAAACTACAAGATTAAGGGTTTAAATACCAAATTCATCAAAAACTCATTTATGGTTTAAATCTCCAAAAACTAACTATACATGCAATTTATCACATTAAATCATGATCTAGAAAGTAAGAAACTTGCCTCAAGTTTGTAGGCTCGGATTATCTTCTTTAAGCAACGATTTCCGGCTTCAATCTTCCATTTTTCTCTCTTTTCTCCCATTTTCTCCCTACTCTCTCTATATCTCTCTCTCTCTCTCGGCTTATAACATGAAATGAGAAAAATAAAAGGGTTGGAAGACTTATACGGGTCTTAAACATAGATTCTCCTCTTTTTAAATGTTGATACACCATTAAAATGACTCGTAACTACATAATTGAGTCATAACACATCAAAAGTGTCCGAAACTCAAAAATACAACTTGGCACCTATTTTGACTATCTCGATTATTCTAAAACCAACCACACCCCCTATTTTGGCATTCGGAGTAACATACAATATTTGTATGTTCCAAATTCATTTTAATTTATTAATTATACTCCAACTTATATATAAGTCGTAGCCGTCGTTTAAAATACAACGGCGCAATAAAACACAATATAGGGCCATTCACCTTCTCATAACGGCAAATAGGCAAAACACGGTAAATATTATCCCTTAATATCACGGGAAATAACATTTACTCTAACTTCCTCTATTTTATAAAATTAACCCATTAGGCAAAATAATATAAAATAGTCGCTTAAAAGTATGGGTTATTACATACCTTTTCTTTTATTTATTTTACACTTTTATTCCTGAAGTAATTAAAACAATTAAAATCTAAAATTCAATCACTCCCTGTGGATTTCTTACGACACTCGACTTACCGTTGTTCTTGCTTATCAAGTGTAGTTGTAGTTTAAGTTTTTTGCGTTGAGTCGTCGAACCGATAACAACGATTTGCGTATTACACGACGCACGGTTCACGCCTCATCAAAATGACGCCGTTGCCGGGGAGTGTTTTAGATTGTAATTATTTTATTATTTTGTTGTATTTATTTCATTCATATTTGTATTCTTTATTTTCCCCTTTGTTTTTGACTTGTGCTAGATTGTTTCGAGAAATTGAAATTTTGGTGGTTGTCGCTTTATTGAAAAGCTTATTTTGAAATGTCTCGCTTTTACGCTTTAGATAACCTTAATTGCTATGAGAATAGTTTTCCAAGTTATACTACCAAAACAATGAGAGAATGCCTACAAATTCTTGAAGATGAGCACATTGAGCGTGAAATTCAAGAGTATGTAAGTGATCCCTCATCGCCTTGTGAGGGTAATTTGGAATGCGGGGAATCCATTAGCTATGAGCAACCCGCACAAGAAGATGAAATGTCTTCTTGTTCGTTTGATTATGAGTTAATGATAAGGGAAATGAATGACCAATCCAAAAGTTCTCAAGCTTGGTTTTTAGAAAATGATGCCTTGCTCGATGAGATTATTTCTTTATAAAACCGGGTCGAGGTTGAAACTTGCGTTTCATCTCCACCCCTTTTTGTTAAAGAAATAATTGAGAGTGAGCCAAGCCTTAGAACTTTTGATTTTCAACCTCTTATTAATTCTTCCGATTGTATTGAGGTTGTTGGTCCTTCCTTTCCTTTACTCCCTACTATTCTCGAACAATTAAATTTATCACAAGAATAGGTTGAAAGTCTTGAGGACTTTGACCCGATTCTTGAACGAGTTTGTTATTTTGAGATGCTTCATCTCATGGGATATTCACTTGCACTAGCCCCACCTCCCCTTCCAATTGAAGAACCTTGGGGATGTGATTTCCATTTTCCCGAGATCAATGTGGTCTTGTCCCCCGTTTTATCCAAATCCCCCATCGTCCGCCCAAAATTGATAATTGACGATGGTTCATTTCTTACGCCTTACACATGCCTTCCGTTTTTCAAATGGAATTATTATTTTTTGGGAGGCATGTTCACTTTGGAGGGTCCACCGTTGATCTTTCAAAGTCAAATCCCTATTTGGGTGGACCCTCAACTATTTAGACTTCTAGTGTATAGTTAGTGTGTAGTCTAAATAGTAGGTTGTAAATAGTTAGTTTTTTAATTTTCTTTCTTTCATATTTTTCTTTCCTTTTTATTTAGTCTAGTGTAATTAGTTAACTTTTTTTTATTTGTTTTTACTATGCTCGGTACTAACTTGTTTTGTAGATTTCTTTGGACTCGTGCTTATGGAGATCGCTCCAATTTTGGGTAATATCGTTCTTTTCCTCTCTTTGTATTGCGTTCTTAATGCGCATTGAGGACAATGCAACATTTATGTTAGGGGGTGTATGATATTCTATCCATTTCACGTGTAGTCCATTGATTTGCTTACTTGTTAGTTACTTAGTATGCTTTTTGTTAAAAATTAAAAATTTTTAAAAATATTTTCTTTCTTTTTTCTCCTTTGTTGGGCTTTTTGCCTTTGTTTTCGATGATAAATTTCAATAATTGCTCGATCCAATAGACAACTCAATGATGCATGTTCTCGATTTTAGAAGTTATTAGACTTTAGTCCTCAAATCGTTGATATTGTGAATAACTTCATGAATTAAACTTTATCCCATGAACAAATGCACTTTCCTTGTTATATTGATTTGGTTTAAGATTTTCATAACTTTGTAATCTTTTGTTGCATCGTATATACTTACACCGAGTAAGCTTTGTACCTTTCGTCGTTTGTGAGTGTATACACTATTCTTTCCTCGTTGAAAACGTTGAATTCGTCGGTAATCTCTCTATTCTTTCATTGATCGTTCATTAAATGAGTGTATATCTTGAAATGTGTTACTTGAACATGATTTTCATATATTATTTTGACTTGAGAATTGCGTAAACTTTATGAAATGATCGTAGGCAATCTTTGTTATATCACCTATATTAGCCTTAACCTCACCTCAGATGTTTCCCTAGTCAATCCCTTTGAGCCTAATATAGCCTTTCATTTCATCACCCAAAATTCCATAACCAACTCCAAATTGGAGTTATAAACCATACATATTACCTTCCATTCCTTTTTTTGGAATGATACTTGGGATTGAATGATGTTGTGTAGTGTGGTTGCAATTTGTGCATGAAAAGAGTGAGAAAAGTAAAGAAAAAGAGTAGTGAAAAAGAAAAGAAAAATTAAAAAGCAAAAGAAATGAAAAGAAAAAGTGAGAAAAAGAAGAAAAGAAAGAGAAAGAGAAAGTTCTATATGTTGTGTATATAGTTCAATAAGCTTTGATTACTCTCCCCGTTGATATATTTAATGCCTTTTTGGAACTTGTTTTCCAATTTTGTTATTGCCCGCATTATCCCATTATCCCGAGTTTTCATTCCGAACACTTTGAATCCGCACATATATATTCCTTCATTTCTTACCCTAGCCTAACTTACATTACAACCCTATTCAAGTCCTATGTGATCTTAAGTTAATGTAATTTAAAAGTTGAAATAGTTTTGATAATCTGTGAAAATGCATTTTGCCTCCTTTAGTGAGCGATATATTTCATTGAGATTACAATTTTTCATTTTATATATAGCGTTCGTCATTTGTGACATATGCGAGGCCTAGTTTCTATTTACATTTACTCTTTATGCCTGCATGTCCCGTGTGCTACCTCCCTTTTCATAATGAATTCATTTATTGAGCGTAACGAACGTGAGGATTGAATATATGCATGCTTTAATGTTAATTATTCGGTTTGTTTAAGTTTTTGCTACATCATACTATGCATGTGCTCTCCCCCCTCCCACTTTTAAAGTTTCAATTCTATGAGGTGCATTCAACCTGGTTATAACAACGCATTTGAAATCTTTTTCCTTGTTGAGTTTATCCCATGTTGGGCTGGGCGTATTTTGAGGAAACCATATGATGTTTGTGGGTATCATCCCTAAAAACCCTCACGAGACGACACTCGTCCACTAGGGTAACCTAGGGGTTTAACGGCTTATTGCATATGCTAAATGCAATCATTCCCCCGCGAAAGTGGCCTTATCTTTTTATTGCTTTTTCATCCCATTTTTTACTTGTATCCTGCTTTTGGTTTGCTTGTAGTTCTTTTTGTTTCCTATTTCATTGCTAGGGACTAGCAATGTGTAAGTTAGGGGGTGTGATACGACGCAAATATTGCGTATTTCACCCGTTAACCTACACGTTATTAGTCCCCTCGGGTTTCTTAATCCCTATATTTATGCTCGTTAACCAAAAAACCTTGGATTTATATGTTAACATGTTTTGCAGGGGTTAATTGAGATTTTGTAGGTATTTGGATGCCTAGTATGAAGTTTGGATGCATTCCGACGAAGGTCCGTACAAAACCGCACACGCAAGGGTATTTTAGTCATTTCACAATTTGGGCAACTGGCCTAATGTCGTAAGGAAGTTTAAGCCCTCTGAACAAGCTTCGCGTGACCGCAAATGGTGCGCGAATCGAAGCTATATCGAAGAAGTTATGGGCTTTTAAGCGGAAGAGAATTTCAAACCAACTAAAACAAAGGAGAAGATTCAAGACTTGTAGGTCTGAATCGATTCGCCCCTTGCGAATCGATTCGGGTTGAGACAGAGTGCCAGTTCTTCCATTTCGAATCGATTCGCACCATGCGAATCAATTATCCCCTTTTGCAGCTTATATTTATCAGCGAATCAATTCGCACCATGAGAATCGATTCGGTTTTGCAGTTTTTCTTCTTCGTTTTATCACAAGTTTGCCACGGGATATTTTGTATAAATACACTCTTCTCTCATTTTTTGAGAAAAATAATTCATTTTATCTTAGCTTAGGGTTTGAGAGATCTTCTTCTTCCTCTCTTGGTTTGACACCCTTTAGGGTTTGTAATTGGTACTTTCATATTCCCTCTCCATTACTATAGTTGTCATTGTTTAATTCTTTCTTTATAGATTAATTTACATGTTTTATTAATTAGTTCACTTGCTTTATTTCTTGCTTTCCCAGTTTAATTATTATAAATTAGTTTATTCATGCTTAGCCCTTAGATAAATAGGGTCGGGATTTCGTTCTGCCATTTACGGGTTTGGACTTTGAAAGTTAGGGTTTCGTGTAAAATTGCATTTAATTGAAACCTCGCATATTAAAGTCAAATTATTATGCGTTTAACTTTCTTTGTCACACAACGTTAGTGTTTATATCAATATTCCAAATTTAATCCGCGTGTGACCATTTTCCGTTAAATGTTTAATCTAGCAACTTTGGATTACATTCCTTATTGTGTGATGTTTATGCTTAATTGAGAATGCTCGATTAAATTTCTTTGGAGCCAGAATCTTGATTAGTAGTTATTTCGATCCGTGTGGTAGGATGTGATCCCGATCCTCGCTTTACTTTTGTGTAGCGTAACTTATTTTTTTCTTTTTCCACCATAACCACCCATTACCTTTTCTTTTATTTATTTTACACTTTTATTCTTGAAGTAATTAAAGCAATTAAAATCTAAAATTCAATCACTCCCCGTGGATTTCTTACAACACCCGACTTACCGTTGTGCTTGCTCATCAAGTGTAGTTGTAGTTAAGGTTTTTTGCATTGAGTCACCGAACCGATAACAATGATTTGCGTATTGCACGATGCACGGTTCGCGCCTCATCACCCATACCCATCTCAAGACATTTTTTTATTCATTAGCACTCTATCCAACCTACACCAAATACTATTTTCTGGACTTCTTTTGTTATGCCAAGTGTATTTAGATCCTTTATAACCCACATCAACAAGCTCATTATCGTCTATACACTCAAGGAATTCATACATGGCTCTAATATTTACAACATTTCCACCAACTTTCTCATTTTGATTTGTGATGATATTAAAATCACCATTAATTAACCAGGCTGAATCATGATCAATTGCAGTAAGTTACTCCAATAGCATTCTTCTAACATTTCTAATACAGCTTTCATAAACAAAGCTATACAACACAGATTGATTGTTACCTTCCCAACTGACTTTAAAAGAGATGCACTGATGCATATCAGAATGGACTTCCCACTGAATTTCTTCTCTAAAAAAACACCATTTCTTGTTATTCTGGTTGGCTTGACAAAAAGAGAACCCCAACTTCAACATAAATTTTCTAATATTCTCAATTGATTTCTTTGGTTCCAAAACTACCAAAACTTGAACTTTATGAACATTTTTTAGGCTTTTTAGTCTTCTTAAGGCACCTTTTTTAGAGATCCCCCTAATATTACAAATTAAAGTTGCTAACATTTTGAACTTTGAGCGATTTTGGAGTTTGAGTGAGACCTTAACAACATCATTGAGTTATTACCTGAGTCCTTCTTTATCCCTCCTTTGATAGGTGTCTTTTTCTTTTTGGTAACAGTGATAAATCCTTCTTGATTTTCAGTTATACCTCGAGGACTGTTTTTCTCCTTCTCTTCATGGCTGGCTAGCATCTTGGTTCTTTCCTCTGCTACTTCTTGGACAATCTCAATTGCTGGTACATCTGTTCCCCCTTGATCCTCCTAAGAGTATATCTGACTTATATATGACAGTTCTTCTATTTTGCTAGCACTTTCATCTTCTGGACTTAAGACATCAGCTGGCTCGTTTGGTTTGGTTGCTTCAGGAGCTGAGTGAATACGATTTTGGACACTTGTGGATGCCCTTGCAATTGGTGTAAATTATTTATTCGGAATTGTTCTAAAAAATGAGGAAATTAGAACTTGTGTTTTCTTCTTTGGGTTGGGAATTCCTTTATCTGATATTTCTCCTACTTCAATATCATCTTCTTCTTCCTCTATGACTTCTTGGTGAATAGTGTTGGCATCTGCTGTTTGCTTTCCAAAAGACTTTATGACCCATTCTTTTGTAGAATCTGATCTCTACTGCTCTCCTTTTTTTATTATCTACTTGAACTCCCTTTGTCATACATGTTCCCATCTCATTCTTAAAATAACATTTCTCTTGCTCATGGCCTTTCTTACCACAAAAGAAGTAATATGGAGGCAAATCTTCGTACATAATAGGCTGCCAAAAGCCCGTGCCTTTATTTTTGTTACCTAACCAGACCCTCGATGGTAGAGTCTTTTTAAGGTATAATTCCACACAAATTCTAGCCACACTAGGACGAGATATGGAGTCAGTAGCACTGTCAATCTTAAGAGGCTTGCCTACAACTTGTCTAATAGAGAATAAGGCATTTTTGTTATACAAGTGTGTAAGTAGAAGAGGAAGCAGAATCCATACAGGAACAATTAAAGATTCCATATGTGGATGAAAATCAATATCCCATTTGAAAGTCTTCATGGGAAATTTATGGATAAACCAAGTGTCTTTTAACCAAAGCCGATGAAAATCCTCTTCATGTTCTAGACGAATGAAGATATGTTTTTTATCTACAAGTCCAATATTAAAAGAGGCTTTGAGTTGGAGAGAAGAAAAGAACTTACGAATAACATCTATGGAAGGTCTGCCATGTGAAAACTTGCCAACAATGGAGTATTTGAAAGGAATTGCCATTTCTTGGTGAGTGGATTCATCAAACATTAAAGTCGGTTCCCCTTTAAATGAAGATATTTTCTACAGCGAAGTTGTAGACTCCTTCTTTGAACAAACAACATCAACAAAAGATTTTGGGTTTGGAGGGTGCATGGGTAAGATATGAAGTATTCGTAGGATCTGTGAGGGGTGGGGAGTAAGAATGAATGGTTAAGGAATCTTGCATGACCTCCCTTTCACCAGAAGAGGGAAGAGAAGCCATACAAACCCTGGCTAGGGTTAGAGTTGGCTAGGGAGGAAATCGGGTGGCTAGGGTTGCTGACTTTAATTAAGTCCTAATTTGTATGAGCTAAGTGCTACACATATTTTGCTCATTTTACTTGGACTTAATATTTTAACATAACACCTCTTTAAATTGATTCGTATTCTATTTGGTGTTAAGTTAGTTTTTATTTTAGTTGCCCTATACAATTGTTGGAATTTTATTTCCTATTTTATTTGTCGTCATTTGCGCCAACTAAATTGTTTTAGGATTAATCTTTACTTGAATATTAAATATTAAGGAAAACCTGGTTTGTGTCTTGTGACTTCATATTTAATCATTCCCTTTAGTATCAATTAATTCAATATTTTCTTAACTTTCACTTAGTCACTGATTGATAATTTTTCTTGTTAATTAAAATAGACTTAACCTGGTTTGTGTTTAGTCTCTTTTTCTAAACAAGATTATTTTGTTGTTTTGATTAAAAAAAACTTTATTATTAAATCTATTTTTTACATCTACACGGGGTCTCGGGTTTGAGTGTGTAGTTGTGTGTGTGTCTCACAGTTTCACTGCGTTGATTGTTTTGTAAGATTTAGTATTGTGGGGGTATTTAGTTTGTGCCTGGGTGTACTAGTTTTATATGGGCCTAATTATTTCATTTATAGTGGATTGCTTAATTCTTTATCTAAACATTGGTATTAGTGTTGCATGTGTAGTAAGTGAGTTATAGTCATTATTACCTGGGTTTATTGGGTTGAATGGTTTTCGGTCAAGTTAGGTTGTTTTAGGCTAGGTTGGTTGTACGGGTATGTATTTGCATAGATTAATTCATTGTGGACTTGGAGGATTGTAATATGTAACTTATAATTGGTAATAATGGACTTAGGTGCATATGTTGTCCTAGGACTAGGGACATGGGGTTTACCACCACGGTGGGTTCCTCGAGAACATATATTGTGTCACACTCTACTTTTCCTCATCTCATTCATAAAGAGAATTATTTTTATATCTAGAATCACCGCCTTTTACTTACTAGTGTGCATGAGTGTTTTCAATTTATAATTTGTAATAGATTTTATTTAAACGAGTTAAAATAATTTTTAAATAACCTAATACGCATTAGTGAGTACCCTTTAGTTCTTTCGAGTAATCGTTAGGTCGTTTCAGTGGTTAGTAATTAATAAAGCTTTTCGACAGTGATGCTAAGAATGAACTAGTTGAAAATCGTATTTTAATTTAATAAAGGCCTGATCACCCGGTATTTAATTAGGCAGGGTATCACATTCACATCCCTAAGGTTCAAGATATACAAGATGTCACCCAGAAGTGGTTCGAGAAATTGCCCCACAGGTCGGTTAAGAGCTTCAAGTCCCTTGCAGAAGCACTCATAGCTCGCTTTATCAAACAACTCGCATTCGAAGAGGATAGATTCTCACATCACTGTGAGGAAGCATCTACGGGAGACATTATGAGAATATACCAAATGCTATTGGGAAACCTTCATCGAGCTGGAAGATTGCTCGGAGCAGGTGGTCGTAGAATCATTCAAGATTGATTTGTCCCCTAACTCCATATTTCACCAATCTTTCACCAAGAAGGAAGCAAACACCATTGATGCTTTCATGTCGTGTATTGAGAAGTACGCCAAAGTGGAAGGCGTGGTAAAATTTAGCTAAGGGGAAACTTGACATGCAAAGGTGACCAAAGGAAACGATAAAAAAACAAAAAAAAGGGGGAAATCAGAATGGATGAGCCAAGAACAGAAACAAGGCATACTTGTACAAGGCATTTCTAGGTTGCTAACATTATTTTCAAGAAACCAATTTACAAAATCCTAAGCAAGAGCAAGGACCAACAATTCCTCAAATTGTCGAAGAAGATGGGAAGTGATCTGAGAAAAAGGAAAAATGCACTTAGATGTGCCTACCACAAGGAGAATGGACACAAGAAAAAGAATTTCAAGGCCATAAAATCTCATCTGGAGGAGTTAGACCAGGCAATGCATCTGAACGAGTATATTAAGAAGACGATTAATTTGGTCGCCACCAACGGTGACCCAAAACCAGATAATGTACTGGACGATGAAGTAGGGCATGAGTTTTTCGTTATTTACGGCGCGTCTGACCCCAAGTAGATCTAGGGAAATGCAGTTCAGATGGAACGCAAAAAGGTCATGACAATAATAGAGGCCTTCCCGATTGATCCCACCAAAATCCAAGCTGTAAAATGCAGGCGATCAAACAATGTGGACTACAATAAGCACATAGTTTTCACGGAAGATGATTTTATCGGGGTAAGGACCCCACACCATGACGCCCTAGTAATCACTCTCAGAATTGCAAACTGGGACGTGGATAAGCTACTAGTGGATCAAGGTAGCTCCTCAAAGGTAATGCACCTAGAACTTTTTTAAAAGCTCAAACTGAAGATGACAGACTTAAAAGAAGCAACCGTCCCACTTGTCGGCTTTGTTGGAAAGATGACCATGTCGTTGGGAAAGGTAGTTCTGCCTGTAAGGGAAGGGAATATCTATAAACTTTTGACCTTTGGGTGGTGGACATAGACCTACCTTACCACGCCATCCTTGGGAGAGAATGGTTCCATGCCATCCTCGAGAGAGCGTGGCTCCACGTCATGCGGGCAGTGCCCTTAACTTACCATAAAAAAACTCAAGTGTATTATGAAGTGGGGAATAATGGAGAGTAGGGGCGATCGCCATTTCTCGAAAGTGCTACCTTGTTGCCATCAGTCCTGAGCAAGAAAAGAATAAAGAAAAGGAAGTGATCCCCGAAACATATCAAGAGGGATCCACTCCATCCAAATAACAACTAAAGTATAGCATACCGGGGGTAAAAGAGACAAGAGTTGATCCTGCACACAGAGTTGTGGAAAAATTAGAGGAAGTAGTTTTTTATGCTAACTGACATGAGAGGAAATTTTTTATTTACACCACACTGTCAGACCAAGAAATGAATGAATTGACTACTTTTTTTGAAGAAAAACCTAGATGTATTCGCATAGGAACTATATGACATGCCATAAATCGATCCCATAGACACCTGTCATCAGCCTCACGTTGACCCAACATTTCCACCGATCATACAGAAGGCTTGCTATATTGTCCCAAAAAAGACCAAGACAGTGGAAAAGGAGGTATGGAAACTTCTGGAGGCAAGGTCCATCAGAAAAGTTCAATTCCCAAAATGCTTCTCAAACTCGGTGGTGGTACGAAAGAGAAATGGTAATTGGAGAGTATGTGTGGACTTCACTGACCTTAATAAGGCTTGTCCTAAAGACAACTTCCCTCTACCAAAGATAGATTAGTTGGTCGATGCCACAACACTGACATCAGCCCATAAGTGGATGAGCTTACTAGATGCCTACTCAGGGTACCACCAGATCCCACTATTCAATCCCGACCAAGATAATACCTCATTTATCACTCTCCTAGGCTTGTACTGTTATAAGGTAATGCCTTTTAGCTTAAAAAATGTTAGATCCATATACCAGAGATTAGTTACTAAGATATTCAAAAGACAAATGGAGAGATAATAGAGGTGTATATAGACGATATTCTCATCAAGAGAAGGTGTAAAGACGATCATTTTAATGACTTAGAGAAAACAATTGGAATCCTCAAGCACTACTGAATGAAGATCAATGCGAGCAAATACTCCTTTATGGTCTAGTCAAGAAAGTTCCTTGGCGACTTAGTCAGCAAAAGAGGGATTGAAACAAACCCTGACCAGATAGTTGCGTTCAATAACGTTCATCCACCGAAGACGTTATGAGAAATTCAAAAGCTAACTAGGATGTAGGGAGATTTCAACTATTTCATCTTTGAGTCATTCAAGTGTTGTCGACTATTATTTTGACTGCTGCAGAAAAAGAAAGGCCTCACCTGGAACGACAAATGCTCAAAGGCCCTTGAAGAAATCAAATCATATATGAGCAAACATCCTTTATTATCCCTTCCAAACCCATGAGACCATCTCTACCTCTACCTAGCAGTTTCAAGCCACGCAGTCAGTTCAGTTTTGGTTTAGGAAAGAGAAGGACAACAATCCCCCATTTACTAGGTCATCATGACATTCCTGGATGCTAAGCAACACTACATCTCATAGGAGAAACTGTCCTACTCTTTAATCATTGCGTCTCGTAGGTTAAAACAATACTTTGAGGCCTATTCCATCACAATCATGATCCCATTTCCCCTTAAAATTGTTCTTGCGAGGCCAACTAATTTGGATGCATGTACAAATGGTCAATCAAACTCAGGAGGTTAAATATACACTATCAATCGGGAACAAAAATCAAGGGACAAGTGTTGGCTAGTTTTATAACAGAATTTGTGGGAGAAGAGGCATCTAGTGGCCAACAGGTTGCCAATCAACTAAAATGTCATGATATTAACCAATCCAGTAAGTGGATACTATATGTGGATGGTGCCTTAAACTCTAAAGGGGCTGGAGTGGAGATTTTTCTAATCATATAGAGAACACGGTGATCAAGCAAGGAGTTAGGTTGGGCTTTGAAGCATTCAACAACGAAGTTGAGGACGAAGCCCTCATAGCCAGACAATGCAAAATTCATTTTCTAGGGGCAAATCACCTTAATATATATTGAGATTCGAGGCTAGTGTCAAACCAAGTTACCAGAGAATTCAACGCCAAGGATGAAAGGATAGCATCATACCTATAGGTGGCTCATGATTCGATCTTAAAATTTAAGGAAGTCCACATTCAACAGTTCCTCTGAGGGCATAATAGCCACGCCGATGCCTTAGTAGTGCTAAGTTTATCAGTGGACTCCAATATAAGGAGAAAAAATTAAGTATAATTCATTGACAAACACAACATTATAAAGCATGTGGTCTTTGAGTATGTTCTTGCTGTAGAAAAAGGTCTGAGCTGGATGGATCTAATAATTGTTTATCTGCGCAGTGATATCTTGTCGATTGACAAAAATCAAGCCCATCATATCAGAGTAAAAGCTAAACGATTTTATCTAAGACCTGAAGGAAAAATTTATAGAAGGTCATTTACAAGCCCTTACCTCCAATACATGCATCCCTAGAGACGTCGACCAAGTTCTCTACAAACTACATGATGGGATTTTTGAGAACTACGCGGGAAGAAGGTCTCTTACTTTTTAAGTGATTAAAGAAGGGTATTGGTGGCCGTATATGCATAAAAATGCAAGTTCTTACATAAAGTGCCAAAATTTTCCCCAACGCTTCACCAAGTGGCCAGTGACTTGAAGTCACTAACTAGTTCGTGATCGTTATCCCAGTGGGGCTTGGATATTGTGGGATTACTCCCAAAAACACCAAGAAATCACAAGTATTTATTGGTCGAAACATATTACTTCACAAAGTGGATTGAAGAAGAGCCTCTGGAAAACATCAGAGATACTGATATGATCAGATTCATCTAAAGGAACATTATAACATGCTTTGGGATACCCATGACAATCATCACTGATAAAGACACACAATTTGAAAGCGAACCTTTCCAATGTTTCTACGATAACCATGAAATCAGACACGATTTTAGTTTTGTGGCCTACCCTCAAATCAATGGTTAAGCAATGTCTTCCAACAAAAGGATACTCGATGGCTTAAAAAAGAGATTGGAAAGAGCAAAGGGAGATTAGGTGGATTATCTTCCCCATGCTCTGTGGGCATATCGTACTACACCTAAGAGGTCCACTAGGGAAACACCCTTCGCTCTAACTTATGGAATGGAAGGTATAATCCCCCTGGAAGCTAGTCTACTAACCACGAGGTTTGCCATTGTCAAATAGGGTTTGAATGACGAAGCTATGAGTGCTGAACTTGATGTGGCAGAAGAATGAAGGGAACATACCATGATAAAACCAATCACCTACCAGTAAAAGTTGCGAAGTAATACAATAAGGGCGTCAATTACGAAATTCCATGTCGACGATTATGTCCTCACAAAAGTCCTCGGCAGTGCCAAAACACCTTCAATCGGCAAGTTGGGGCCTAGCTGGGAGAAACGTTTCAATGTGATCAGAGACGATCTATAGGGAGCCTATCATTTGGAAACAATGGAGAGCAGGGAGATACCCAGAGCTTGGAATGAAGATAATCTCAAAAGGTTATACTTTTGAGTTTGTTTGCTTCAGTTTAAGTTATTTCTAGCGTACTTAGTCTTTTTTAAAGAAACTTATGACGCTCGCGGTTCGATCTAGCATTTTTAATAAAAGCCCTAAGTGGTTCAGTTAGTTGTTAATAATTGTTCCGAAATGGAAGGTTTACATTAAAGATCATAGTATCAATCAACATTACCTTAGCTTAATTACAATTGCGAATTGGTTAATTATAATTAAACTTAAGGTCTCCAGGTCTTCATCATGAAAAACACAAAGACCTCATGAATTGCCTAGGCAAATGAAAGACCTACAAGGGATCCCTAGGCACTAAATGTACCTAACTTTGGTCAGATAAAATCCTGAACGGGTGCATGGACCTAAAACCAGGTGGATTTTTTCCATAGTCTGTTATAGGCCTAAGGTAGTGTGACGACACAATATAAAAGGTAAGGCAAGATGATAAAATATATGCTCGACATAATGGAATGGAAAAATGCAAAAGGATGATATTAAGTAAACAACTTGTTACAAAAAAATTACAAGTTACAAAAATAGCATTTACAATAACAAAAGTAAAAATAAGAGACAACAAGTTATGATCGGTTGGAAAGAAAAGCATCAATGGATCTTCTTCAGCTATCATCAGGATTTGGTCAAATCTCATAATCACTTTCACGAGAAGATAAATAATCCTTGGCTATCTAAATAGAAACAACATCTAAAGGAACCCATCTTTCTTCGTTGCCAAAGGGTGAATGTCGATCAGTCGGACAATTAACTTGGTACATATACCAAAGTTCAAAGTTGTTATGAACCTTCAACACCCTTAAGGTATTCAGGCAATCATGCTTATAATCTACGTTCTTCGCCTCGTCTAACCTAATGGGGCATCCACCCACCCTTCCTCATAACCAGCAGACCATGTTGCTCAAGGTCCCATTCTGAAAAGAGAATGACGTTTGATAATGTCGCGGCTAAGACCCATCACCATAACATGAGCTATTCGGCTGCCATCCTCTACCTCAACGAGTTTCTTTTTAAGGGAGTCATTTTCAAATTGGAGTAGGGACCCAACATCTCCAAAATCTCTTGCCCAAGAAAGTTGTGCTTTTAATAAATTCACCTCATCCTCCATAAGGATGTCCACATCTCGTTAGTATTTCACGTCTTCTTTCAGCCTAGCCACTGAGGCATACTGGTCCTTGTAGGCATGAATCATCTTCTTCAAAGCATTGCAAACAGAGACAAATGCACGGCAATCTTGAGCACTTGCATCCCGACCAAGGATGGCATCAAGGTTACCAGCAAAAGAAGGAATTTCCTCTGCAATATTTGTGTACTACGTAAAGTAAAAGCAGGGAGGATATCTAGAAATAATTCAACATGTAATTAAAATTTACAAAAGTCTTTTATTATTAATAAAAATGGTTAAAGCCCTTGCAAACAGAGACTAAGGGAAAAATACAAGAGTATATAAACTAATCATTCCTAACAAAGTTTCCTTTCTTTTCACCTGCTCCTGGGTCTCAAGGGCCTTGCCCTTGGTAGCTACAACAAAAGTTTGGTCGGTTCGAGTGTCTTTGGTTGCCTCCTCATAATCTTTTGGTAGAGAAGTAGGGTTATGCTTGCCAAAAAACTTAGAGTCAGCAAGGACATTCACTCTCACCAAGGCAGCATCCTATCCCTCTTAAAAATAAATTTCTTGATATAGGTTACTTGGCGCTTAGCATCTTCAAAGGCCTCAGTGTAGCCTTTATCAAAAATGGCCTCCTTGTGTGAAAAAAAGGGCTTCACAGTCTTTTTTCAAATGATCATGCTAGGACACAAGTTGGTCATTGACATCCTTCAATGTGTTGTAACCGCTCTTCAGTGTGCACGTGGAATCACTGGTGGACTCCCTCTCATCATCGTATGCCCTCTTGGTAGTAGCGAGGGCCTCCTTGAATTTTTACAAGATCTTTGTCACATCATTATTTATCTTGGATTAATCTAAGCGACTCTCCAAATGGCGACGAAGTCCGCCACAAACTGCAAATATATGAATAAATAAACATGTCAAAATATAGAATGAACAATCCAATAAATTCAAGAAGCACAAAAAGAGATTCGCCTTACCAAAAACACCTGAGCAATGTGAGTTGAGAGTTGGTCAAAGGAAAACTGACCGACCTTCTCACGGTCATACGTGAGTGTAATACCCTGTGACTTTGGGATTGAGAAATTAAATTTTTGGAGAATTAAAAATTTATTTAAATTGGAGAATTTTAAAATTTGGAAAGTGAGGTCCAGAAATTGAGGACGTTACAAAGTATTCCGGATGATGATTCTGAGTGCGCCATTGATTCCGGATGCATCGAGATAATCAAAATAACTGTCATTGAGTTTTATTTCTGTAAGGACACAAATTTCCAATTGAGTCCATATATAGTTTTGGCTCAATTCCGGACAAAAACATTTATTCATAGGATAGTATTTAAATTGTAATATTCTCAAGCCTATGAAGTTTTTGTTGAAGACGTAGCAGCAAAGAGTATAAAGCCTCATCAAATATGCCGATTTTCGTGCCTCGTTTCTACGTCATCAACTATGGTTCCATGCTCCCAAGGTATGAATGCAATTATATATATATATATATATATATATATATATATATATATATATATATATATAGGAGCTTGGAACAAAGTTTATTGGGTGTTAGGTTTTGTAAAAACTGTGTTTTAATTTTCAGAAAGAATTAAATAAAACTTTAAAAAAAGTTTATAAAGTTTTCTGGGCTAAAATCGAATTTTCCAAACTTTCTGGTTTTTCGTTCGATAGAGTCGTTCAAACGAGATTGTCGTTCGAACGAACCTGCCAATGAGTTCCCATATTAGGCCACTGACATGTCGTTCGATATGTCGTTCGAACGAACCTTCTGTTCGAACGAGATATCCAACGAGATTCTAACGAGTTCTCTCTGGAACGTCGTTAGAAGTCTCGTTCGAACGAGATTTCGTTCGAACGAAATGTCGTTCGAACGAGATGCCAGGCGGGAACAGTTTTTGGCAGTTTTTTGGCAGTTTTGCACCCACTTCCCCACTTGGTTTTTAACCAACTTTTTCAGACTTTATTATGTGCGGGAATAACATTTTTCAAACCAACTTTTCCATCCTAGTTTCATCTCTTAGAGAGTGTTTGAGAGCAAAATGGTTTTAGGAAAATGTTCATGTTTTGAGTGTTAATTTTAAAAGAGAAATTCATATACATCACTCTAGTGTTTACACCCAAACATTGTTTATCCAAGTTCACCTATATACATATCAATTGCTTGGAGTTTGGCACCGGTTTCTCTACACCGAATTGAAGAGAAGTTTCGGGTTTTGCTTCTACCTCCCACAAAGAAAGAAGAAGTGTTTTTTATGATGATTTACCCACACGGAGAAAGGCTCCATGTTTGGGTGACGGTGACCATATAAAGTCCCATCGGTAGATTCCGAGACCGCGGTGGTATTCCAAGGTTATCCGCTAGGAAGAGGTTTTTACAAGAAGAAGCATCGGGGCTTGAGAGGGATCGAGTCGTGTGTTTGTAAGTCTTTTGTCTTGTACTTGTAATTCCGTATCTAGTGGATTTGTGGCTAGGGCCGTCCGAGGTTGTTTCCTGTCTTGGGTTTTTTCTCGTACATCGCGGCGTAGTGTGATTGGTTTATTTTATCTTG
The DNA here is from genome assembly GCA_949130495.1 of Sambucus nigra. Taxonomy (NCBI): domain Eukaryota; kingdom Viridiplantae; phylum Streptophyta; class Magnoliopsida; order Dipsacales; family Adoxaceae; genus Sambucus; species Sambucus nigra. The sequence goes on along the minus strand of OX422215.1, from coordinate 610,104,747 downwards.
CCCAAAATAATGTAGAACGCATGCTTAGAATAATTCAAGATAAAATTTGGTTTAAATCATCACATTCACTTTAATTGGGACTAAATTAAATATTGGGTAAAGTTTATTTAATTCAAGTCATTTGCTAAATTTTGGTTTCGCCTAATTTTCTAATATTGATAAATATGACTTAGGCAAATTCTAGGACTTGGATTAAATTAATCGATTTAAGTGAACATATGAATTGATTAATTTATTGAACCATCATCTTCGCTTCCGCATCATCTCGAGTTTCTACATACAAAGGAAATTATTAACTTTGATTTTAATTGCGAAAATCACAATCCGGGGTTTTACAAATTGGTATCAGAGCTAAAGCAATAAATTATTTCGTTAACGATCTTTTAAATAATTTTTGGCTAAAATGGATTTTTCCCCATTTTCAAAATTTCCTATTTTCGATGGTTCAAACTACGCGTATTGGAAAGCGCGTATGAGATCGACACTAAAATCTATCGACGAGAGAGTTTGGATGTCTGTTGTTAACGGGTGGTCCCCACCAACTTATTTAGTTGAAAATGAATGTGTTATCAAACCCGCCGATAGATGGACTGAAAATGAGTTTAAACTTGCTAATTTATATTCCCGTGGTTTAAATGCCTTGTTTAGCGCTGTCACACCGGATGAATTCCGACGTATTATGACGTGTGAAACTGCTAAAGAAGCTTGGGATATTTTACAATTAACTCATGAAGGAACTAGTGTCGTTAAAGCTTCAAAACTCCAAAATCTCACCACTCAATTTGAAACTATTAAAATGAATGAAAAAGAAACTTTTGATGAATTTTATGCTAGACTTTCCGATATTGTCAATTCATCTTTTAACTTGGGAGAAAAAATACCTGACGACCGTGTTGTAAAGAAAATTTTAAGGTCCCTACCCGATAGATTTATTCCAAAGGTGACCGTTTTAAATTCTTTACCCACTTTAGCCTCTACGAAATTAGAAGAGCTTGTAGGTGATTTACAAACCTATGAACTAGATATGTTTCGCTCTAAAACTAAAAATAAGATCGAAAAGGGCGTTGCTTTAAAAGCCCGAAAAGAGGTCAAACAAGTAGTAGAGAACGAGAGTGATAGTGACTCGGAAGACATGGCTTTGTTTGCTCGTAAATTTAGAAAATTTCTTAAAATTAACAAAGATAAATTTAAAAATGATTTTAAGAAATTTGATACTTCTAAACATGATAAAAGCGAGAAGCTTTCTAAATTCGAGAAGATCCCTAAACCTTGTAATGACAATTTAGATAGGGACAAGTCTAATAAGTGTTTTGGTTGTGAAGGTTATGGCCATAGGGCTTATGAGTGCCCCACTGCACTAAGGAAAGAGGGTAAACGACCCACTGCATATAATGCGACCCTTAGTGATAGTGATGAGGAAGAGGGAACCGATTCCCCCACTAAGAAAAATTTTGTTCCTTTTATGGCGTGAGTGATAGTGAGAATTCATCGATTGATGAAACTTTAACTCATGACACTTCCAAAGTCATTGTTTATGATTCTCTTGTTTATGATGATAGTGAGAGTGGAGAAGAAAGAGAGAGTGAAAATGAAGAAGAGGTTAATGTGAGTGAACTTCAAAATGCTTTTCAAGAACTTTATAAAGAATCTATTAAATTGAAAAGGGCTAATTTGAAGTTAGAAGCTAGTTTAAGAGAGAGTGTCAAGGTCGTTGATGAAAATGCCTTAATAAAAGACCTTAGGACACGTGAGAGGACTCTTCAAGAGAAGCTAGAATATGTAGAAGACGAAAGAGATAGCCTTAGAGGTTTAATGGAATCCTTGAAAAAGGAGCTTCTTGCATTTGAAGAGCGCAATGTTTTATTAGAGTCTAACATTTTAGAATTGCAAAATAAATTAAAAGACTCTAGTAATGTCAAATTTGATTTGGAGTGTCGTTCGGAAAAACTAGATAAAATTTTAGGAACGGTCCAAATTAAAAATGACACTTGTGGTTTAGGCATCAATACTTGTAATGAATCTACTCATAAAGCCAAGACCAATGTTTTAGGAGAATCTACTAGGAATGCATTTAAAGATCACTCCTTAAGTAAATCTTTTCGACATGTTTTTGCTTGTACACATTGTGGTCGAAAAGGTCATCTTAGGAAATTTATTTTGATCTTAAACGAATTCCTAGAAAATCCCATAGTAAAGTAACCACGGTAGTTAACGTTCCAACACTCTAAGATAGTCATTCTTCATTAATTTGGGTTAGGAAATCCGACTTGGTTACTTTGCAAAATAGGGTTTTTGATTCTCATTTACTTTCACATGCTTCCTCCCTTGCTAAATCTAAAGGATGAATGTGTTAGTGTTTGCATACTTTAGCGGTTATACTTTATGCTATATTCACATGCTAAATGTATGCTTGTTTTAGTCATTTTCTAGTCATTGCCTTATTTCATATCACATGCTAGAAATTTTGACTTGTTTATCTTTTTGTATTATATTTTGTGTTTGAATTAATTGAAAAAATATAAAAAGATTTTTGTTTATCATTTGTGTTTTATTTATTTCATTTAAGTTTAATGAAAAATACAAATGATTTTTGTTTGTCCTTTTGAGTAAATATTTATTTTTGATTAAAAATGTTAAAAACTAAAAAAGATTTTTTATGTGTGTATTTTAGTTTGACACACTTTAAGTGGCATATTCTTGTGTTTGAATCACATCTTTTACGCTCCCATATGGCTAGAACTTTTGGTTTAGATTGTCAATCCTTCAAATGTTCTTTACCATATTTTATGGAGTAGTTGGATTTTGTGTTGTTTAAATGGATTCTATTTCTATATGCCTCTTTTCACACATGCACGAGCTCTTTTGAAATCTTAATGTCACATGTTATATTTGAGCTTTTTGAGGTGTTCTCCTACCAATCTAGTCATCTACATATCTATGACCTAGGAGGACTAGTGCATGTAAAAATCCGTTGCATGTGAGATTTGTGTGAAAAATGAAAACATGATAAATAAATATGCACGGGGAAGGGCTCCGAAAGGACTAAGTGATCCTTTGCGATAGTAAGCCACCGTTTATTGGATCTAAAAGAAATACGTGATCCAAAGGCCTAAAAACAGAATATTTGACATTAAAAAGAAAATAAATTGCCAAGGCCTATGTTTGATTGATATATTCATTCAAAAGAATATATATGCTTATTGAGGGAGATTTGGAAAGTATATCAACGGTTTGCACAATGTCCGTTTATCCTAGTTGTCTTTAATGTCATGACTCTATTTGGTTTGTAGAATCATTATCATGCTAGGCTTGTATGCATTGTGTATGTTTGTTCATTGAGTTCAATCTTCATATTGTCACATGAGGTTATATTTAAATGTGATAAAGTTTGCAATCAAATGAGAACTCCGTGAATGTTTATTAAGTGTTTGGGTCTAAATTTAATTGTTGCTAGTTCACACCCCAACACTTCCGTTTCCATATGACACATTTTTGCCATACGAGTGTGCAAACTTATTGTATTTTGTGTTATGTGTGTGTTTATATCTATATATATATATATATGCAAGTACTTATTGGTATATTTATAGTATATATATATATATGATATTTGTTTTGCCTTTGCCTTGATTTTGTTGCCCATATGCATTCATCTCTTAACACTTTAAGCTTCAACGTGTATATTAGTTCTTTCTCCTTTGCCTATTCCTGAACAAAAAGGGGGAGAATGATGATAGGGGGAGAAATGGTATCTAATCCTATTATTATCGTATCTTAGTTTGGGGGATATTTATCTTAGGGGGAGACGTCTTTCTAAGTAGGTCACGTGTTTGATAAAGGGGAGAATTAATTTAGGGGGAGTAATTAATTAAAATTGCATTTAATACTTTGATATTCCCTATGCATTTGATGAGTTTGCTTAAGTGTGCAGGGTTTCTTCTAAAGCGGCATTGTTTAAACGGCAAAGCGTTTGATCTTTGGGTTGAGTCAAGTTTGGGTGGGTCATGTTTTGAGTCTAGTGAGCTTGACGGCCCTTTAGGATTTTTTGTTTGGTTTTTGTCCCGGAATAGCCAAAGGGGGAGATTTGTAAGGACACAAATTTCCAATTGAGTCCATATATAGTTTTGGCTCAATTCCGGACAAAAACATTTATTCATAGGATAATATTTAAATTGTAATATTCTCAAGCCTATGAAGTGTTTGTTGAAGACGTAGCAGCAAAGAGTATAAAGCCTCATCAAATATGCCGGTTTGCGTGCCTCGTTTCTACGTCATCAACTATGGTTCCATGCTCCCAAGGTATGAATGCAATTATATATATATAGGAGCTTGGAATAAAGTTTATTGGGTGTTAGGTTTTGTAAAAACTGTGTTTTAATTTTCAGAAAGAATTAAATAAAACTTTAAAAAAAGTTTATAAAGTTTTCTGGGCTAAAATCGAATTTTCCAAACTTTCTGGTTTTTCGTTCGATAGAGTCGTTCGAACGAGATTGTCGTTCGAACGAAAATGTCGTTCGAACGAACCTGCCAACGAGTTCCCATATTAGGCCACTGACATGTCGTTCGAACGAACCTTCTGTTCGAACGAGATATCCAACGAGATTCTAACGAGTTCTCTATGGAACGTCGTTAGAAGTCTCGTTCGAACGAGATGCCTGGCGGGAACAGTTTTTGGCAGTTTTTTGGCAGTTTTGAACCCACTTCCCCACTTAGTTTTTAACCAACTTTTTCAGACTTTATTATGTGCGGGAATAACATTTTCCAAACCAACTTTTCCATCCTAGTTTCATCTCTTAGAGAGAGTTTGAGAGGAAAATGGTTTTAGGAAAATGTTCATGTTTTGAGTGTTAATTTTCAAAGAGAAATTCATATACATCACTCTAGTGTTTAAACCCAAATATTGTTTATCCAAGTTCACCTATATACATATCAATTTCTTGGAGTTTGGCACCGGTTTCTCTACACCGAATTGAAGAGAAGTTTCGGGTTTTGCTTCTACCTCCCACAAAGAAAGAAGAAGTGTTTTTTATGATGATTTACCCACACGGAGAAAGGCTCCATGTTCGGGTGATGGTGACCATATAAAGTCCCATCGGTAGATTCCGAGATCGCGGTGGTATTCCAAGGTTATCCGCTAGGAAGAGGTGTTTACAAGAAGAAGCATCGGGGCTTGAGAGGGATCGAGTCGTGTGTTTGTAAGTCTTTTGTCTGGTACTTGTAATTCCGTATCTAGTGGATTTGTGGCTAGGGCCGTCCGAGGTTGTTTCTCGTCTTGGGGTTTTCCTCGTACATCGCGGCGTAGTGTGATTGGTTTATTTTATCTTGCCCAAAATAAAGTAGAACGCATGCTTAGAATAATTCAAGATAAAATTTGGTTTAAATCATCACATTCACTTTAATTGGGACTAAATTAAATATTGGGTAAAGTTTATTTAATTCAAGTCATTTGCTAAATTTTGGTTTCGCCTAATTTTCTAATATTGATAAATATGACTTAGGAAAATTCTAGGACTTGGATTAAATTAATCGGTTTAAGTGAACATATGAATTGATTAATTTATTGAACCATCATCTTCGCTTCCGCATCATCTCGAGTTTCTACATACAAAGGAAATTATTAACTTTGATTTTAATTGCGAAAATGACAATCCGGGGTTTTACAAATTCGTATCAGAGCTTTGATTTAGAAAAGCTCGCACTTACAATTTCGGCTTCGAAATATTTTTAAGTTACACTACACCAAAATGGGAGATTTATGAGTGCTGTTAGCACTCACAAATAACCTTTATAACTGCTATTTATCGTCATATTTTCGGGGGTGACAAAAGAAAATTTATAACTCCTAACAGCAGTCACAATTTTTTATAACCCTATGGAGTTATGACTGGTGATCCCAATTTGTAACTGCTATCAGCAGTCACAAATATAACATTCGTAACTGCTCACAATAGTTACGAATGTTATATTTGTGACTGCTGACAGCAGTTACGGATCATATATTTGTGACTGCTGTTAGCAGTTACAAAATTGATAGTAGTGACAAATTTGTGACTCCTATTAGCAGTTACAAAATTGAATTTGTTAAATGTTGTAAAAGCTATTACAAATATCTTTATATTTTCACAAAATGATGAAATAATGAAAGTAAAATAAATATCATGATAACAAGTCTAAAATTTTTGATAACATTTCATTTATATTTCTCATTTTCCAAATATCCAGTACACATAAAACTTGTTTAAACTTAATTTAACATCAAACAACCCCTAAGTGGGCGCCAAGTACGAAATGAACATAGAATAAAAAATAAACTAAAAAAAATAACGACACAACACTTCGATGACATGGAATGTCATGAATATGTAACAAATCATTCTAAATCTAGACCAGGAGTCACCATGCAGTGGATACAATTCGTGAAGTCTAGGTATATCAGCCGTGGGGGGTATTGATGCGGTGACATCCTCCCTCGTGTACTCGGAGTATGCATGTTGAGCAAGTTCAATGGACTCAAATTTTTTGAATACGGCGCCTCGGTATCCATTAACTTGTGCTTGTGTTGCTTGCCACGAAGTGTAAACACCTTGATTTAGGCCTTTGAATACTACGTATGCCGGGTATGCCATGTGTATGCCTGCAAATAATAAAATGTGATTAATATATATATATATATATATATATATATACACACACACACACACACATTCATTTTTTGTGATAAAGAAACTACCATAGCTTATATATATATATATACTAGCGTATGCCCGTGCCTGAAGGCACGACGAAAATTGCAAAAAAAATCGTTACCCGACAACAAAGTGAAATAAAAAAATCATACTCGGTTGACTCACAGTACATATTACTATATTCATACTCGGTTGGCACTATAATCAATAAACAACCCAAATCCATGGCAACAATATTCGTTTACATTAAAATTACAAAAAAAGGTACATCTAAATAAATGTATAATATTTTTGTTCTAATTTTAAAAAAATTGGGCAGAGTTTCCTTTATTTATAGGACTATCCACCCAATTTAAAAAAATAAAAATACTCAACAACAACAATACTACAATACTCGAGGTCCATATTGGACCTCATTTCAACCACTTCATCAATTTAACAATAATATTGACAACTGGAAAAACTTCAAGAAACTACCTAAAAAGTAGAAGAACTTACCGATATGAACTTCAACATAAACTTATCCAATTCTCCAATATAAGTTTGTTGGTTACTGGAATCTATAAGAAAAATGATATTGTGACTCAATTTATATCAAATGCAATATTATTTGTATAATGTATGTATTAATGCATGTATCAGCTCTTTCCTGGAGATTTCTTAACCCTAGTGCATGGCATTTCATGCAGCCTCCATCTTGGAGGCCGGCACCCCTAATCCTATTGGAACTATTATAAAGGCTACAAATGTGACCAAATCTTTTGCTGAGATTGTTGGCGAGACTGAGTCTGAATCCCAAGTAAACTTGAAGAAGGTAGAATCATATAGAGGAGAGCCAGTAATATTTTTCTCAATAGAAGATATCTCAAAACTGTCGAAGCCATTCAAATACACCCTTGTAGGTAAGTTTTCTCATGGCCGTCCTACTATTGATAATATCAGGAAAGTATTTGCATCTATGGGTCTCAACGCAGTATACAATATTGGTGTCATTGATGAGAAGCACATACTGATCAGATGTTACCATGAAGAAGACTTCCTGAGAATTTGGTTGCGTGAAACATGCTACATACAAAGGTACCCTATACGAGTTTTCAAGTGGTCTTTTGATTTCCACCCTGAGAAGGAATCATCAATCACTCCTGTTTGGATCACTCTCCCTCTTCTCCCGATTCATCTCTATAATAAGTCGAGTATTTTTTCAATTGCAAGTGCGTTTGGTAATCCCCTAAAACTTGACAGTCCTACAGCAGCTTTAACAAGACATATTCTTGCAAGGGTATGTGTAGAGATTGATCTAACCAAATCTCTAACTCATAGAGTTTGGATTGGTTATGGGATTGAAGGAAAAGGTTTTTGGCAGAGATGTGAGTATGAAGAAATTCCCCTTTTCTGCAACTCATGTTTCAAGAAAGGACATGAAGTAAAGTCATGTTTATTGAAGAAGGAACAAGAAGGCAATAAGAAGAGTATTCAACATGGGATGAAGCATGAAAGTGGAGGGGAGAAAGAAATTCAAGACAAAGATCAAGGGAAAATCTCAACTAAGGAATGGGTTAAGAAGAAGTTCTTGAAGGAAAATTTGATGGATGTGGAGAAGGAAACTGATATAGATATAGAAGAAGGGTAAAAAATCACAGAAAAGAATCACCAAGAAGAGCAAAGGCAGATTGAATCAGGTGTGGTAAATAAGGAGATAACAGGTAAATGTTAGCAGCATGAGGCTAATAAGGAGGCTATCATAATTGCATTTGAGCATATACAAGGTGACCAAACGTAGATTGCAGCAGAGGTGATCAATAAAGATATTATAGGAATATTTCAGCAGTAGGAGGCATATGAGGAGACTGGTTGTTGATACCAAAATTAATATGCTGATGTGGACGAATAATACGAAGACACGTGTCAATCTACGTGTCACAATAGCAGCAAGGAAGTTCATTTCTTCGGCCAATTCATGTTCTCTCCGAGCAACGAGGATGCCCCGAGGACCTCTAGCACTCCGAGATACTCCAGCGCTCTGAGGAACTCTTGATCAACGAGCAACTAATGCGGTCCGAGCTGCATCTCGGTCGTATCATTAATTACCAGACGGACAACTGTTCAACTATTCATTGAATGTTTATATTCTTGACGCACACGCTACATTAAATGTATTACCCTTTCATATGAATGTCATTTAATGTATCGAACCTTTCATGTACAGCCTAAAGGCTATAAATACCTTGTATCATCCTCATTCAGAGGGGACCGAAATTTCTTGAGAGAACTCGTAATCAAGAATTCTGCAAACATTCAGCAATAACATAACAGTGGACGTAGGCTTTATTCCTAGCTGAACCACTTTAAAAATCTTTGTCTTATTTATTTATCTGTGATTGAATAATTAGAGCAATCTAGTTTTTTACATCAACAGATTGGCGCCGTCTGTGGGAAACGACTGTTATTATCGTTTTTCATAAAAAATCATTTATCATCAATGGCAGATAACCCAGAATCCAGTAATCGAAATGCTGGAAATACTGGAAATCTTCCAAATCCATCTGCATCTCCAGATCTGGCCGGAATTATGACAAATCTGGCTCAAGGACAAACCGCCATGCAAGAATCTATGAGGCAACTCATTCAAACTCTTCAAGGCGGTGCACCTACATATTCAGGGCAAAGGAGTGATCGTGGGCAATCGCGATCCAGACATACTGGGTCATATCGCAATGAAGAATCTAATGATTCTTCTTATCAGCCTGGGCGAACTTCATCAATACGGGCCACGGATACAGATCAACGTATCACTCTCTCTCCGGAGAGAACTAGCGCTTTAGAAAGATTAAGCAGGGTGTCTCCTTTCAGTCAATTAGGACCAAGGAGGAATATGAGTCCACCTAGAGCTCCATCGAGAAGTTTACGGCCACCATCAGGTTTGAGAGAAGGATCAGCACAATCACGACCAGCTACTCGTCGAGATAAATCTCAGGAAGCTATGTCAAAACAATAAATTGCTCGGACTAGGCGGCCTGAGGAAGGGAATGAAGCATGGAAAGGTTCCATTCAACGGTTGGAGGAGAGACTGGGAGAAATGGCTAAAGCGAGGAACCCTTTACAGATAACTTTTGTTCAAGGGACACCTTTTGTGCAAGCCATTGTGGATTTTCCAACACCATCGAAATTCAAAGCACCTGTAGTGACCCCTAAGTACGATGGAAAGACAGATCCTGTACTTCATATAGAACAATACCAAGCTGCTGCCGACATCTATGCCGTCCCCGACGAGATGAGGTGTAGAGCATTCTCGGGAACTCTTACCGGATCTGCAGAAATATGGTACAATAATCTTCCTCGGGGTAAGATTTCAACTTTTATTCAGTTAGCCGAGCTGTTCATTGGCAATTTCTATTTTGGAGCAAAGCCAGTAAATCGAGTAGCACATTTGCTAAGTGTTAGGCAAAAATCAGGTGAAAGTACTAGAGATTACATAACTCGTTTTAATAACGAGAAGTTGGAAGTCATAGATTACGAAGAAAAAACAACGATCACTGCTTTGATGAGTGGTTTACTACCTAACAAGCTGTACTACACCTTAGCCAAAGATCCACCTAAAACTATGTCCGAATTGATGGCAAAAGCAGCCAAAATGCCGAGGAGGCTATGTCTGCGAAGAAGAATATGGATAAAGAAACTAAGGTGGAGGTCGACATGTCTAAGAAGAAAGAGCAGAAAGGTAATGGTGGTGACAAGCACTCCAAGAATAATAGGACGTCATGGGAAGTCCTAAAGAAGTACGATAATTATACTCCATTGAAAATGGGTATTAATCACGTTTTAGAAGAAATCAAAAATAGCGAGGAAATCAAGTGGCCAGAAAAACTGAGGACAAATCCTGATCTGAGGAATAAGGCCAAATACTGCGAGTTTCACAAAGATCATGGCCATATGACCAAAAATTGCATAGCCCTTCAGAATGAGATTGAAACGCTCATCCGAAGAGGAAACTTATCAAAATATGTAGATCGCAGGGGTGAGAGGAAGAATGATGATAGAACTAGAGAAAGATCTAGATCTCGTCGTCGTGCAGAGGAGAAAAAGAAGAGGGACCACGAAGATGATCCAGATGATGACCCTGATCTTCCCAAGAAGCCAAGGCAGCCTGAACGAGAGGTATTTTCTATACGTTTTGGGTCATTTGATTGTAATGTTATTACAGGAGGAGATGCAGGAGGAGGAGACCTTACTACAGAAAGAAAGGCTTACCTCGAGGAGGCTCAAGCTTGTTCGTATATTCAGCGGATAAATCTGGCCGAGGATGATCGTCCGAGGAAAGTAAACAAAGAGAAGCTAGTCAGTGGGTTTTCAAAAAACGACCTGGCAGGTGTTCTTTACCCTCATGACGATCCTTTGGTGATCAAAATGAGGATGAAAGAGGTAATGATTTCAAGAGTGTTAGTAGACAACGGTAGTTCAGCAGACATCATGTATTATTCACGCTTTGATAGCTTGAATTTGAAATTATCTCAATTGGAGCCTTATCATAGACCCCTTCTGGGTTTTGCTTCCGAGAAAGTATTTCCACTGGGGACAATCAAGTTGGATATATTCATTGGAACCTGGCCTGCTTGTTGAACATAAAGAATACGCTTCTTCGTGATGGATAAGAATGTGCAGTCAGCCTACAACATCATCATGGGAAGAGTTGGATTGAAGAAGTTCGAAGCAGTTCCATCTACGGTACATCAGTGCTTGAAATTCCCAACAAACTTTGGGGTAGGAGTTGTGAAAGGTGATCAAAAAGTAGCTCGAGAATGCTATTATTCGTCTGCCGAGCAAGAGGAATTTGAAGAATCAAGGAAAAAGACTACTACTTACCAAGTGGATGAAGGGACAGAAATTGAAACTCTTGACCCTAGGGATGAATCTCAACTTGTAAAAGGACAAGTGGTGGAATCTACAGAAAATATTATTCTGGACGACGAGCATCCTGAGCGAGTAACCCAGATAGGATCGTCGCTGGATGTTTCAATAAAAAAGGAGTTGATAACTTTCTTGAAAAATAAGAAGAATACTTTTGCTTGGAGTCATGAAGACATGCCAGGAATAGATCCAAACTTCTTATGTTATGAGCTCAATGTGAATAAGGAGATCAAGCCTGTGAATCAGAGGAGAAGAGTGTTTAGTCCCGAGAAGAACCAGGCCATACAAGAGGAGGTCGAGAAGCTCCAGAAAGCCCAATTCATTGAAGATGTAAAATATCCAGATTGGTTGGCAAATGTGGTAATGGTAAAGAAGAAGAACAATAAATGGAGAATGTGTGTTGATTTCACTGATCTTAACAAGGCATGCCCAAAAGATCATTTTCCATTGCCCAGAATCGACCAACTAGTGGATGCTACCTCGGGACATGAGCTGCTCAGCTTCATGGATGCATACTCTGGCTACAATCAGATCAAAATGAAACCTGAAGACAGGGAAAGTACTTCTTTTATTACCCCAAGGGGAACTTATTGTTATAATGTTATGCCTTTTGGTTTAAAAAATGCAGGTGCAACATTTCAGCGGCTGATGAACAAGGTTTTTGCCGAACAAATCAGTTGCAGCATGGAAGTCTATGTCGACGACATGCTCACCAAAATCAAGAGAGCTACTGATCATCTAGTTGACTTAGGCCAGACCTTTGATCAATTGGACAAATACCAAATGAAGCTCATCCCGACGAAGTGTACCTTTGGAGTACGAGAAGGAATGTTCCTCGGATACATCGTCAACCAAAGAGGTATTGAGGCAAATCCAGAAAAGATCAAAGCTCTTTTAGGGCTACGATCCCCAACGATGAAGAAAGAAGTACAGAGTCTTACAGGACGAGTTGTAGCGCTCAACAGATTTGTATCCCGAGCAACTGATAAATGCCTCCCATTCTTCAAAACACTGCGAAAAAGTTTTGAGTGGACTGATGAATGTGAGAAGGCTTTTCAAGACTTGAAGAAGTATTTGGGAGCACCACCATTGTTGTCCAGGCCAATAATCGGAGAGAGATTGTACTTGTATCTGGCCGTATCAGAGAATGCAGTCAGCTCTGCATTGATCAGGCTGGAAAATGGAGTTCAGAAACCTATCTACTACACAAGTAAAGCTTTCCGAGGTGCAGAAATCAGGTACCCAAAGCTAGAAAAATTGGCACTGGCACTAATCGAAGCAAGTAGAAGAATGAGGCCATATTTCCAGGCCCATACCATCATTGTGTATACTGACATGCCATTAAGACAAGCCCTTCACAAGCCAGAAAAATCAGGAAGATTGATGTATTGGGAAATAGAACTCGGTGAATATGATATTGTGTACGAACCCAGATCATCATTAAAGGGGCAAGCTGTAGCTGATTTTATAGCAGAATTCACATACCCTGATACCCCCGAGGAACAAAAGGTACTTGCTGACCAACCTGTGGACGACACAGGATCAACAGACACAGGTCCAGACCAACTAAGGTTGGTAAAAGGACTCGTGGATATAGAAAAATCATCATATTCAAACCCAAACCAACTACGGTTGGTAAAAGGGCGCGAACAGATGATCGACGAGGAGTGAAAGATACCAGGGGATAATGAAAGAAAACATCAGATATTTTACCGAGGAGCTCTGACAGATAAGAAATTTGAAGACGAGTTACCTACATGGAGATTATACGTGGATGGGTCGTCTTGCACCGCTGGTTGTGGAGCAGGGATTGTTTTAAACACCCCCGATGATATTGACATGGAGTATGCATTGCGATTCCAATTCAAAGCCTCTAATAATGAGGCAGAGTATGAGGCCTTGATAGCAGGTTTAAATTTAGCGAAATTTATGGAAGCACGGCAAATAATGGTGTTCAGTGATTCTCAATTAATTGTGAATCAGATGATGGGAGTATATGCAGTCAAGGGAGAATTAATGGCGAAGTATCATGCAAAGGTGATGGAATTATTGGTAGAATTTGATGCCATTCAATTGGTGAGAATATTGAGGATGGAGAATGCTAGAGCAGACGCATTGGCCCGATTAGCGTCAGCTACGAGCACCGAGCTACGAAGAACAATACCTATTGAAGTATTAGAAAGTCGGAGCATAGAAGAAGACCTGATGGTGAATATAATAACCCTTGATTTAGGACCATCTTGGATGGATCCTATCAGGGCATACATTGAAGAAGGAGAATTACCGGAGGATAAACTATCCACCAAGAAATTGAAGTATAAAGTTGCTCGGTATGTGTTAACTAATGGTGTTTTGTATAGACGAGGAATTATGGCAGGTTTGCAGAGATGTGTACATCCATCAGAAGTCAAGGAATTGGTTGAGGAAATCCATGAAGGATCCTGTGGAGCTCATGTAGCAGGTCGGACACTTTTACAAAGGGTGATGACACAGGGATAATACTGGCCGACGATGAGGGCTGATTGTATAGCCTATGCCAAGAAATGTGACAAGTGCCAACGCTTTTACTCCATCCGAAGAACTCCACAAGCATTGTTAACACCCATAACTTCACCTTGGCCATTTGCTATGTGGGGGATTGATTTGGTTGGACCATTGTCGACGACCCGAGGAAGGTTCAAGTACCTCGTCGTGGCAGTGGATTATTTTACTAAGTGGGTGGAAGCTGAACCACATATGATATGACGTACGAGAAGGTTTATCAATTCATTTGGAAGAACATCATCTGTCGATATGGTCTCCCTCATGCTTTCATTACAGATCATGGAACACAATTTGATAACGAGGAATTCGCTGCCTATTGTCATCAGTCGAACATTTTGAAATTTCATTCATCACCAGGCCATCCTCAAAGCAATGGACAGACTGAGGTGACGAACAGAACATTATTAAATGGGTTGAAGAAAAGGCTAAGTGAGGCTAAAGAAAATTGGATTAATGAGCTACAATCAGTTTTGTGGGCTTACCGAACAACTCCCCGAGCAGCAACTGGAGAATCACCATACATGTTTGCATTTGGAAGTGAGGCTGTAATACCTGCCGAGTTGGGTCTCCCAACACATAGAGTGCTGAATTTTAATTCCCCAATCAGCGATTTAATGAGAAGACTGGATTTGGATATGCTCGAGGAGGTTAGAGAAGAGGCATCCATCAGAAATGCTGCTTATCAACAACGAACAACTCTGTTCTACAACAAAAGGGTGAAGAAATGCGATCTAAAGGAAGGAGATTATGTGCTGAAGAGGGTCATTCAGAAGCACAATAAACTCGAAGCAAACTGGCATGGACCTTATCGAGTTGTGGAAGTTGTTCGACCAGGAACTTACAGAATAGCAACTCTAGAAGGAGAGGAATTTAAGAATGCATGGAATGCTGAACACCTGCGCAAGTATTATCAGTAATGTAAAATGTAAAGCATTTCCATCATTATGAATAAAACGAGGATGTTTCACCATTTTCTTTCTGTTGAAAGTTTTTCGGGGAATACTAGTGTTGTACACTACGCTGAAGACTATAGTTCAGACCCACGATCAACTCCGGTTGATAAAAGGGCGAGAACAAAAAAAAAATACTCCTTTGGTTAGGAGGCGACACTAGTGTGACCAACTACGGTTGGTAAGATATCTAGTGGACAGTTCGAAAGAACCAAAAAATACTCCTTTGGTTAGGAGGCGACACTAGTGTGACCAACTACGGTTGGTAAGATATCTAGTGGACAGTTCGAAAGAACAAAAAAATACTCCTTTGGTTAGGAGGCGACACTAGTGTGACCAACTACGGTTGGTAAGATATCTAGTGGACAGTTCGAAAGAACCAAAAAAAAAATACTCCTTTGGTTAGGAGGCGACACTAGTGTGACCAACTACGGTTGGTAAGATATCTAGTGGACAGTTCGAAAGAACCAAAAAATACTCCTTTGGTTAGGAGGCGACACTAGTGTGACCAACTACGGTTGGTAAGATATCTAGTGGACATATAGTTCGAAAGAACCACTACTACTCCTTTGGTTAAGAGGTGTAAACCAGCATGATCAATTACGTTTGGTAAGATAAAAATATACCCTCACATTACAACTTATGTTGGTCGGGAGGTAAGATTATTACAAAAAGTTCTTTGAAGAGCAAAATATTCCAAACTGTACCAAGTATGGTTGGTCGGGGATAAAAACCCACTAACTGTAGTTGGTTGACGAGGAGAATTTATTGACCTTGGTTGGTCGGACACAATTTATGAAAATATTTGAAATTGAACCAAGTATGGATGGTCGGGGATAAAATCCCATCAACTGTAGTTGGTCGACAAACATTATTTAACAACCTTGTTTGGTTGGAAACAATTTAAACATTTTCATACTCATTACTTTATTATTAAGTGATCGAGCAACATTACTGATACTTGTAATTCTTCTTTATTACCAAGTTGGTCCATGGACAGCACAATATTGTTATCTTTTTAACAGATACATATGCATAAATGTAAAGTGTTTGATAAACACAAGATAATACCAATACAGATTTACAAACAAAAATGAAGTCTTTCATTAAAAATTCAAAATAAGTTACATATTACATGTATGTGCTGACTATTACATTAAGATTCCTATTCTATTGGTTTCTTGCCCTTTGCTTTTGAGACAGGATCTTCGCCAGCAGGAGGATCTTCCAGGCAAAGGGGAGAATTAATAAAGTTCAAGTCCTTCAGCATTCTGACGTTCATTATTGAAGGTGTATCCATTAGATGCTCTGGACGAGATACTTCAATTTGGGAATGAAGGCTATAATCACCGAGGTATTTTGAAATTAGGCTACGAGGAATGGAACGAGCTGGGATCCAGGCCATATCCAATTTGAAAGGTGGCATAGGCAAGTCTAGTAACCCTGGAGCATGATAATCCCATAAAAAATGCCCTTGCTCCAATTTTAATACACCCAAGGCGTTCAACCATCCCTGCTTATAACCTTCATTGTTGGCATGTTAAATACGAGCATCCAAATGAACAAGAGCTTCATTATATCCTGCCATCCAGAATTCCCTGGGCTGCTTATGAAATTGAAAGGTTAATCTATCCAATTGTTCGAGAAGATTTTTGGCAAAAAGATCCTTGGTATGAAGAGCAGACTTCGTTGCAGTAAGTTGATCTTCCAAGGATAGATTTTTCTTGGACATTTCTGTCAGAGCACGATCCTTAGCATTCAATTGAAACGCTTGAGTTTCCAAAGTAGACTGAGTGCGAGCCTCTTCAACATTGCGACTAAGAACTCTTGATCGGCTCCGAGAAGCAACTGGAGAACTTTGCTCCTCGACAATTCTTCCTCATCCCCGAGAACCTCTTCCTCGTCCCCGAGCAGTCACAGGAATAACAGATTTTCTCAAGTTATCCAGTTCTTACCTTAGTTTGACATTTTCAACCTCTAAGAACGAGAAACCTTCATCAGTAACGGGCACTAGAGCAGTGGAAGATGACGCTGCAGATTCATATTGAGCCAACTTTTTCTGTAAATTATTATTTTCTTGTTCCAGGATCTCGGCAATCTGCCTGCAAGCTTCAACTTCACCTTTTAGGGTCCTTTCCCTAATATCATATCCAACAATGATCTTTTTATGGCCTGTTTCAGAAGAAAGTTGTTGATATCTATTTTCATAATCCTTGTGCAACGAAGCCATTGATGCATTGTGTTGATTTTGAAGATCCTCTATGGAACCATGAAGTTCCTCAATCAAGTCGTAGTAGGCTACATTATTGGCCACAGCTCGGTCGAGTAAATCTTTCAAGTACCGATAAGCCTCAATTGCCTGTTCTAAGGCATCATGGCCAAGGATGTCAGAAATTTCTGATGTACTAAGGTCTGTATGACCAGCCTTATAATATTGGTGACATTGCTGCATCAGCTCGGTATCATGTGAAGATATCAGTTCCATTCTAGCAACAAAATAAAGACGAGAAAAAGACAACAATCAACAAAAACAAATCATCAACAACAGAGATGAGCAAAGATGTATTTTATTAGATCACAAAAGGATTACATTGTTCGATTACAAGTAATGAAAGATAGAATTAATGCCGAACAACTTCACACCTTTTCCTTGTCTCCCAAGACTTTCTCGGGAGGCTGGGACGAGGAGCTCGATTGCTCGGTGGTAACAACGGTTTGATCAGCAGGAATCTTCTCGACAGGAGGAGGCATAGAAGAAATGTCCTCGATGACAGAGGGTTGAGAAGCAGAGACTGGGTCACCCATAGCCATAGAAGATTCATCTGAGAGAGGTTCATCTTCTTCTTCTTCCACAATTGCTGGAGGAGGACTAGGGAGGTGTCGTTGGAATAGGTCAGAATCGTCTTTGACCTTCAACTCTTACAGAGCAGCTACCCAGCCATCGTGGAAGTATTTCAACTTCCCATATTGGACTTGGGATGTCATAGCAGCAATCCCCTTATCCCATACTTTCTCCCAACCAGCGCTGAAGGATTTTTTGACTGCGACTTTTCTTCTTAATTTCTCCGAGGAAAGTTTTACATCCAATTCCTCTTTTTTGATCTTGATATCTCGCAGGGTAGATAACTCTTCCTCTGCCTTTTTCAGCTTGCTATCATATTCCTGATGTTCAACCTCTAAACCTTTTACTTTATCCTCCAAATTCTTGGAGGTTTAAGCCATCTTCACCTTCTCAGCTTCAGCCACAGCCAATTTTTTCTCCCAAACAGCTTTTTCCTCAACATACTGTTGGCGAGATTCCTTCAAGGATTGGGTCAAACCCAGCAAAGCATCCTCTACACCTGACGAGGAGCTTGAAGCTTTAATAGCTTCATCCTTCTTCACAATATTATTGAAACAGTTCACCAGCTGAAAGATGAGAAAAATAGTAAAGTCAATACAAAATGCAAGCATTCAGAGAAAGAAAGAAAAACCAAAAGTATGAGAAATTTACTGAAGCAAGGTGACGAGCAGCTAGGGATGTCAGCATATCCCTAGGAATTTTTTCATCAATTCCATGGACCTCGGGTATGACCGAGCTCATTGCAGAACTTGGAAGAATGATGTTTGGAACATCAGTACCACCAGTAGGTAGAGAGGAGGCAGTTTTAGCCAGATTAACGGAGGATGATTTCCTCAATCTCCTCAACGGGAGTTCAGCACTTTCAACCAAAGAAGACTTGGTCGGAGAGATAGTAATTACTTCTACAGGAGCAACTTTCTTGCTCGCAGCCACTGGGGGCTTCTCGGTAGCTTTAGAGGGTGCAGCATCCACTATCTTAGTCCCCTCTGGGACATCAGTTTTACCTCTCTTAGCCCCAACAGCGGAAGTAATGTCATCAAAGAGAGCAGGAGGAGCTCTTTTCTTACCCATTCTTTGACTTAAAGGAAGATGAGAGTCTGAAGAAGAGTCTTCTGGGGTTGAGGCTGGTTCAACAGGGCGAGCAGTATAAGAGGTTGTATAGCTCCTATACTGCAGCAAATATGATGCAGACCTGATATGCTCGTCTGCAACGTTCTTATGCAAACCCCAGATAAGTTTCAGATGCTTGATATTAACCTCTGATTCCTTTGGAGTTTTTCTTTTGCTATCAACTGCAAATAAATACATAATGAGATATCAGTCATACATTTTGTCAAACATGATGAAAACATAATTTTATAAGTAAAATAAAATAAAAAATAAACCTATCCCATTGCCATATGGGGGGCATCTGGGACCATTGTATACTTCATCTCCAGTTAAAGGGGCATATTGCCAATTTTTTATGACCAACCCATGCTCAAAATAATCTCTATTTGAGTCAGGGAGGTTAACTACAAGAGCCCTATTCAGAAACCTAGTTTTTAAGTAATAAATATTATCTAGAGTAGCCCATTTATAGCAATACATAATTTCAGGGATCCCAATACGAGTCCCATGAGTTAGATTTAATTTGTGCACCCCATTAATTATTCTCCATGAATTGGGGGCTATTTTTGCAGGGACAAGATCAAAATATTGACAAAACTCAAGACACAATGGGTTTAGTGGAAAGGAAAAACCACATTTAGCAATGAAAAGACTGGGGAACCAATGTCCCTCAGCCAATCGAAAATAATCTAAAGGCTCAGAAAGAATCTCTAGAGTTACCCAGGAAGGAATGGAAAAATCAGAACGAAATTTCTCAACAGACTCCACAATATAAACCATATTGAATAAAAGAGATACAGAAGAAAGGAAGAAGATCTTACAGGAAGAAAGGACGTATGTTGACAACGAACGAAAACAAGGATGAACGCACAAGAGAGAAGGAGAGAATAGAAAGCTTGAATGCAGAAAAGTGGAAAACGTAGAAGACGGTATGGTTACCTAAGAAGTTTAAATACTCTGCATTGGGAAGCGGCGAAAGAAATGATTACTAAAAAGAAACTACTGAACTTCCGGCGGCTAAAAGGACAAAAACTGCACGGAGATCGAAGCGCTTATAAAAAATTCAAAATAAAGGCGGAAGCTGCGAAATAAGAAGGAAATTTGAATACAATGTTCCTGAAACCCAGGAAAGTCATTTAATATCGCCATATACCGAGAAAGAATGTCCCATACTCCTCAAAATTCGAAATATGAAACATTGGGGGCTTCTGTTGATACCAAAATTAATATGCTGATGTGGACGAATAATACGAAGACACGTGTCAATCTACGTGGCACAATAGCAGCAAGGAAGTTCATTTCTTCGACCAATTCATGTTCTCTCCGAGCAACGAGGATGCCCCGAGGACCTCTAGCACTCCGAGATACTCCAGCGCTCCGAGGAACTCTTGATAAACGAGCAACTAAGGCGGTCCGAGCTGCATCTCGGTCGTATCATTAATTACCAGACGGACAACTGTTCAACTATTCATTGAATGTTTATATTCTTGACGCCCACGCTACATTAAATGTATTACCCTTTCATATGAATGTCATTTAATGTATCGAACCTTTCATGTACAGCCTAAAGGCTATAAATACCTTGTATCATCCTCATTCAGAGGGGATCGGAATTTCTTGAGAGAACTTGTAATCAAGAATTCTGCAAACATTCAGCAATAACATAACAGTGGACGTAGGCTTTATTCCTAGCCGAACCACTTTAAAAATCTTTGTCTTATTTATTTATTTATCTGTGATTGAATAATTAGAGCAATCTAGTTTTTTACATCAACACTGGTATATCGGTTTAGAAGGAGATTGAGGGAATTGAAGAGGATATCGATGATGATAGCTTGGTAGATAGAGATATAGTTCACAATCTTCATTTATCTCCGAGGATTATTCCTGGAGCTGGGGAATGTACTGATCAATCAAAAGAGGAATGGACACAAGTATCAAATAATAAAAAGAAGAACATTAAGAATTCAATTGTAAGCATTGACAAGAAGGTTTTAAGGTCCTCATCTAAGGCTACCCCTAGGCCTTGTTTTAAATGATTAAACTCATGATTTGGAATGTGAGGGGTATTGCGAAGAAGGGAGCTGTTAAAAGGATAAAAAAATTGGTACAGATGCATAGTTTGGTGATGTTGATCCGTATAGAACCGAAAGTGGATCATGATAGATTGGAGGAATTTCGTATTAAATTTGGTTTTCAAGCTGCAATAACAAATGAGTCCAATTATATTTGGAGCTTCTTTTCTTATGACATTTCTGTAAAGTTTATTTCTCAAATTCCTCAGTGCATTACATTTGATATCTCCCATCCTTTTCTATCTAAGTCTGTCCAAGTTTCAATCATTTATGCTAAATGCACTAGAAGGGAGAGGCTAGAATTATGGGAGTACCTGAATTCAATTAATACAACGGATCCTTGGTTTGTTGGGGGTGATTTTAATACAGTATCTAATTCATTGGACAAGATTGGAGGTCTCCCTTATGATATGAATTCTGCAGAAGAGTTTTCTCAATGTATGGACTCTAATGGTCTGATTGACCTTGGATTCTTGGGATCCAGATTCACATGGTGGAACAAAAGGGAGTTAAATGATGCCTTATGGGAGAGAATTGATAAAATGTTAATGAATGTTAATGGAAAGTTGACGTTCTCAAAGGTGGTGGTTGATCATCTTAGTAAAACAGCCTCGGATCACTCTCCTATATTGTTGTCTTTATCTATTGATTTGGAAAATCAACCATCGCGATTTGTATTTCAAAATTTTTGGCCTTCTCATTCTACATACATGTCCTTTATCAAACAGCATTGGCTTCCCTACTCTAGTGGTAATCATATGTACTTTTTGGTAGCTAACTTAAAGAATATCCGAGCAGGTATTAGAATATGGAATAAAGAGACCTTTGGTAATTTATTTCAGAATTCCTTAAATGCAAAAGATGAAGCTCTCAGAAGTGAAATTCTTTTTGAGAATGATCCATCTCGTGACAATAGGGAGGAGATGAATAGGTGTCAGTCCAATCTAGCTTATCATTTAAAATTGGAGGAGCAATTCTGGAGACAAAAATACAATTGCAAGTGGGCTCAAGAAGGGGATACAAACTCTAAATTCTTCCACAAGTCTGTTCAAGCCATCAATTTTGTAGAAAATGGATTGCTTAAACATATTCATAGTAATCCCAAAAACTCCCAGATGTGAAGACTTCATAAGCTCATTGGATAAAAACTACTCAACGTATTCTGAAGATAGAAACTTAAGCCAAAATAAAAAATAAATCTACAGATCTGATTCAAAACGAATACCTAATTCAGAACGTAATATACACACGAGATCTGTAACACATAATATACCCACTGTACTAAATCTTCAGACATTTATATGTAATAAATGAGGTGTACTTACATTGTAATAAATCCCCATTGTAATCACACGCACCTCCCCTGATTTTAGAATTCTTCACACAACAACAAAAAATCAGTAATATACACATTTGTATATATAGAAGTTGTATAGTAGAATATGAAGAATCACTAACTTTATCAATTCATCCTTACCATCTACGAAGAGAAAATGATATTAATATTCAATCCAACATCAAACACTACTAATATTCAAAACAGATAGACACTGGATACATTCAAAACAGATTACTAATTGATTCAAAACAGATTACTAATATTCAAAATAGAGTTCAAACACTACTAATTGTTCACTTTGACAATTTGTTCAAATTTCTCAAGACAAATTACTATGGATCACTTAAGGATAAGACAAAGCAACGACCAAACCACCCAAGATTTCTCGACATCTTTAATAGTGTCTGCCCCATGACTTCGACGATACAATGGATGATTCTCTTCTCATGGCTCAACACTACTAACGTAAACCTTAGGTTCAAATATCAGTAATTGATGGCCATGCACCACCGTTCCAGTAGCAGCTGAAGCAACAACTTGTCCACTTGCAATCTTTCTCTGATTTGAAAAATCTAATAAATCGACATATGGATCATGTGGAGGATCAGTTAAATCTCCAAAGTTTGGCTCAGTTGACGGGGGGTAGGAATGTAATCGTGGGGACTTGAATGCGAAACTGGAGTGTAATTACGAGGACTTGGATGTGGGACAGGAGTATAATTGCGAGGACTTGGATGCGAGACATGAGTGTAATTGTGAGGACTTGGATTTGGTATTTTCAATCCATTCGATTCAAAAGAACTTAAAAGCATGGTAACGGATGATTTGAGAAATGCCATATCCTCATCATGTTTTTCTTCTCGTGTCTTTGTTCTAGTCAACTATGATACTATAGGAGCAATTGCCTTAAGTTTATTTTTGGACACGGATCCAACACCACGAGTCCCCCCTAGTATCTTTTCCTCTAAAGACAGTCAATGCATCTGTATCAATACTGTTTTGGCTTGAAGAAACTTGACTACTTCTCAGCTCACTCAAATTTTGCTGCAAAATTATTTATGAATCGATTAAAACCATTGAACGACGAAACTTGAAGGAATTTAATTATTACAACTGAGATTACGAAACTCACCATATCATCAACTACCTTTGGGTGAAACTCCCCAGTTTTTCGCCTACGACTTTCGAGATACACTTCCGAACGATCAACAGGTCGTTTATTGTTAAGCACTTATAAATTAATTTTCCATTAACTATTTGAGCAAAACATATAATATATATACACAATAAAATAAGAAAGGGTGTATACCATATCCTCGGTTTTCTCAACATACGACATCCGACCAAGACAATGGACGTCAGTCTTTTTAGCCCTGTTCACCCGGTCTTAGTGTCGTTGTTTCAATTTTGCCTCAGATTCTTAGCGCGAGACGAATTCATTCCACTCACGAATAGGGATATGCTCTTTCTCCGGTACTTGATCCTTCAGGACCTTTATCCCATCACTGTCCAATCCCTTAAAATAAGTCGAGCAGAGGTTACTTCTAAAAGTCTTCAATTGAATACCAATGGCTTTCATGGACCCCTCCTTCTGGTCGGCCGAAAGATTGAACTCTTTCATGAGCGTATCCCACAAGTCGTCCTTTTTTACTTGCTTAATCGTATCCCAACTCTCATATTTTTAGCCAATACAAGATTTTAACAAAGACAAGGCTCGATATTTAAAAGGATTCTTTCCACCTATTGGCAAACCATATAGGTTAAGGGAAACGTCAGTTCGAGAATCAATGGCAGAATGTTCATCATGACTTGAACTTTCTGGCCTGGATGATGGAATTGTATTCTCGGATACCATTTTCTGCAGTTTTATATTTATGCATTAGTTCATATGTTAATACAAGAGTAAGGAAATAATATAAAAATATATAATATAAGTTATACCTTTTCAACATATTCTAAAAGTTTTGATAATTCAACCATGTCATAAGTTTCATACTTCATCATTTCACGTAAAGTTTTTATTGGCCATGTATGCGAAAGTGTGTTGATAATTGCATTTCTGACACTAAACATATTAGGACATATGCCTTCTCTCCTAAGCCGATAATAGATGTTAGCTTTGTTATGCATATGTTTTCTCACAGTAGAGTCCGAACGCATCCTTACCCTCTTCAGTTCTATCCACAAAGGATGAATTTTTCTTTCTTCGAGTTCTAAAAACTCTACTAACTGCATCGCATTACTTGGATTGTATTTTATGAAAACCCTTTCAACTACTTCATCCCAGTTTTGAGGTAGTGTGCGTAGAATTGACTGAAATAAATATTCTTCAGGCATGTTCCACCCATGATCTCGCAAGTAATTGAATTGTTTGATTTTTCGATAACCATGTCGATAAATTGACGTGTTCTCTATAAAAGACTAGTTTTGAAAATCGTTGCATGTATATACAATATATGACATCCTGGAAAAAGTAATAATAAACTTGTGAACAAAAGTCACTATGAATACATGCTACAAAATAATTGAAACATGCTATTATACATAATTTTCAAGTCAACATTTAAAACAACATAACATGCCAAAATTAAACATCTACTCCTCTAATGCGTTTAATAATTTCTTTAATTCTGGATTGTCATCCAGAATAGACTGAATCTCGATAGGTGCCTCTATATCGTCAACCGATGTAGTCAAGCGCTGAGGAGAATGTAAAACAACAGACCATGGATCATTGTTAGGGCTCTTTGCATAAAACACTTGCTTTAAGTTTTGGAATGCACAAACGAATGGCTCATCATTAACATTGTCTTTACTCTTCAACTTGGCCAAATCAACCTTCACCATGTGGGTATCAGGGTCGACCATACATGCATTCTTGTCCTCCACTCTCACCCAATCACAGTAAAATACAGGTATGCTGAAAGATATATACTCTAATAGGATAATTTGTTTTATAATCCCATAATACGTCATCTCAGCTTTTATCAAGTTTTTATCTTTCGCGCTTGCCCTGAAATGAGTTAATGCTTTATATGAAATGCCGCTGTTTTGTTTTCCAATGAGTTTTAACTCGTGTGTTCTTGAAGAGAACACAAAACCATTGACACGATATTGTCCAAACTCCTTGGCTACAAAACTAGGCCCATTTGCTAGACGTGCAAGCCTCGTCGATACTTCACCAGCTTTCAATAACTGAAACCAAGAAAGTATTTGCATTGTGAATATGTTGCAAAGACAGTAAATAAAAGTGAGGTATTACTGTAGTCACCTAGGAAGCTACCCAATGCCTAAAGTCATTGTCTGCACTCGCGCCTCCCTTCCTCCTCTTAGCATGCCCGCACTCATTATATTGCCTAGGTTAAAACACTAAAAATATTAATTTCTAATGAATATAACATCGAACATATTACATTATATTGCAAAACACTTTAAATAAACTCACATTTTCCATTTATCTATGTCTTCATGCATCTCGAATACATATCGAGCCACCTGGTTATATTGTGTACTTGTTAGCTTCACTACCTTACCTTTCCCAAGGGCCTCCTCATCAACAAACTCTTCTAATTCATCAATAAAGTGTTCACGACCTCCAACGTTTGGGTTAGGCATATATTCCTTTGCATACAAGGAAGCCTCTTTCATAATGTACTCCTCAGCAATGGACCCCTCAACGTACCGTGTATTCTTAACGTAATCTTTAAAAGTTTTCATTAATCATTCGAACGGATACATCCATCGGTACCTTACTGGTCCGCATAAAAGTGCTTCATCGCACAAATGCACTAAAAGGTGGATGCTTATGTCAAATAATGAGGGAGTAAAGTGCTTCTCCAAAACACATATAGCCTCGGCCAAAGTTTCTTTCACTGCCATTATGTGCGTCCTGTTGGCAACTTTCTCACACAATAGGGAGAAACATAAGATAATTTGTAGAATGGACCTTCAAAGATCCTTGTGTTCCGAAAAATAGTGTCCGAACAACAGAGGGATAAGTTTCATTATCACATGCCAATCATGGGACTTGCACTTTTTCAAATCTTTTGTTGCGTCGTAGACAATCCTGCATAAGTTGGATGAGAAATTAGAAGGGACCTTCAAGCCCTTTAATGTTTCTAAGAACATATTTCTTCCTTCAATGCTCAAACTATAAGATGCAACTGGCATATGCTTTTTTCCAGTGTTTGTATCTTCTTTCAACCATAATGATCTTTTAATCTTCAAATCACGAAGATCTTCACGGGCTTTTTCTCCATCCTTGGAATGAGAACCACCAATGCATGTGATTACGAGATGCTCAATGATATTTTTCTCAGCTTGCATTATGTCTATCACATGTCGCACAGGATGTTCCTTCCAGTATGGCAAATCAAACATTATTGATCTCCTCGACCACGCCGTTTTCACATCAACATCCTTTCTTTTACGCTTTTGGGCTAAAATTATGGGGTGTTTCCCCCTCAACTTTTGATCAGCCTTTAATGACCTTTCTTCAATTTCCAAACCAGAAAGTCTTGGTGGAGGTGGTCGCGTCTCGATGCCTTCTGGGAGAAAATTGCTTCGTATTGACCTGAATTTGTGACTTTGGGGCAGAAATCTTCGATGACTATGATAAAAAAGTTTACCACTTTTCTTAAGCCAGTTGGCTTCAGTCTCATCTCCACATATAGGACAACCTAGGTAACCATGTACATTGCACCCAGATAAGGTCCCATAAGCAGGAAAATCATGAATTGCCCATATCAACATAACTCTCAAAATGAATTCCTCCTTTTTGTAAGAGTCGAATGCTCTCACACCTTCAACCCATAACTCATTCAATTCATCTATTAGTGGCGCTAAGAAAACATCAATGTCACTACCCGGTGCTTTTGGACCTGGTATCAACAACGACAAAATTGAAAACTCATTTCTCATGCACAACGACGGGGGAAAATTTAAAGGCGCCGTAAACATAGACCATATACTTTTATCTGTGCTCAATTTGCCAAACGGGTTAAACCCATCGGTTGATATTCTGAGGTGAATGTTGTGTATTTCTGTAGCAAAGTACAAGTATCGCTGATTTGCAGATTTCCACATAGATGAATCAATCGGATGTCGCATGAGATTCTCACCCACCTCCGCTCGACCATGCCAAGTCATTGCCTCTGCTATCCAAGGTATAGTGTAAAGTCTCTTCAATCGAGGACCTAAAGGGAAATAATTTAACACCTTCTTAGGTATTTGCGTATCTACTTTCAACAAACGTTTATTATGTACTATCATCTTTTGTTCATATCTAGGTTCCTTACATATAGGACAAGCCCGTTTGTCCTTATGCTCCTTGTAGTATAAAATGCAGTCATACTTGCAGCAATGAATTGATTTGTATTTCATAATCAAACCTTTTAAATTATCCTTCATGATCAGATAATTGACTGGCAGTGTATTTTCTTTGGGGAGCAAATCTTTTGCCCAGAGGAGTATTGCCGTCACACTTTTTCCCGACAAGCTAAATTTTCTCTTTAAGTTGTGCAACCCAACCGTGGCATATAACTTTGTGTGATCGGGGTTGGAGTTATGGTATAATGGTGTTGCGGTTGCTTCTTTTAATCGTATATAATCCTTAACTTGGTCCGTAGCGTTGCCAACATGATCATCACATCCTAAAGCATTCCCTCTACTATCTTGCTTTTCTTGTGCTGTGTGCACTTCATACGTATCATTTATGAGATCGTTTAACCTAGCATGTACTAACGGGTCACCATTTGTGTGAACGGTTTCATTGACAAGTATTTCTTCTGGAATATACTTAAATTCCCTCTCCCCATGGAAATGCCAAAACGTGTAGTCAGCTTGCATACCCCAATGAAACAAATGTACTTTTACATCTACCCCTTTCAAGCGTTTCCAATTTTTAAAACGATTGCACGCGCATGGGATAATATCAGTTTCGAGATTCTTCGTTGCATAATTCACAAAGTCTTTAACCCCATTAACGTATACTTGCCCCACTCTACAACTATCACCCATCCACTCTTTATATTGTGGAAACCCCATTAATTCTACAATACAAACAAATAGAAACTCAGTAAGTTATAAAACTAAATGAAGTTTGAAATGATATTTAGAACATAATCTATGGCTTATCATTGCATTAATACTATCATTGCATTAAAACTCACAGGAAAACCCGACCAAGCACAAAACGTCAAAACTTCAACGAGCACAAAACAATGGTTATTTAATTAATTTTTAGATAAAATAAATATGAATAGTATAAAATGATTATTGAAAAAAAATCTAACATATTCCCAAACAAGATAATATTCAAAAACGAAAGAAGTTAAACGATGTGTAGATATACTCACAACAAAACAATCAGATTTGATTATATTTTGTCTAGAGAACGTTGATCACAAATCTCGGGCAAAACTCGTAATGTTAAAAATCCATTTGATTATATTTTGTCAAAAAAATATAATGTCTAGAGTTTTTGAATAATATTTTGTCAAAAAAATAACCTCAATACAATTTCTAGGGCTTATTAACATAAAATACAATTTGTATATAGATACACTCATAAACACACATATAAACAGAAATCTATACATACACATACATATAAACACATGTAAACATAAATCTATACATACACATACATACACACACATATAAACAGAAATCTCTACATACACACAAATATACACACATACCCACACATAATAACAATCGAAATGAACACACACACAATGAGAATTGAAATTAGGGATTTAGACAGAAAAAATACCAAAAATATACCTTCACAGTTAAGAAAAAGTCTTCAATTCTGGAAATGCGCACACACCCAACAACAAATAAATTATGATGCCCCTTTTATCTAAATCTACCAGAAAGGATCCTTTAACATAACCAATTCATTTTGTGAAACATAAGTCAACACTATAAACCCTAACATTCTCCAAACTCATATTTCTCCTTTTGTACAATACACCGAACAATTTGATTGGCTAAAAACAAAATTATTAATGTCATAAGTAATCAAAAGCATAACAATACGTTACCTTTTAACGTTATTGATGAAGAACAGAGCTTCAGTTTCAAAAGAACACACCAAGACCTTATGTTAAAGAGTAGTAACCCAAACGATTCCAAGATTCAGTTTATGCTTCAGTTTCAAAAGCATAAATGAACGTTATTGATGAAGAACAACTCTCACCAAGACCTGAAACCAAAACGATTCCAAGATTCAATTTTTAATCAACAACTGAAACTTTAAGCATTTTAGGGTTTGCTTTCAAGATTCGGAGAGAGAGAGAGATGTCTGAAAATATTAAGAAAGAACAAAGACAGAAATGCGCACACACCCAATGGCTTTTTCACCGATCGAAATGCTTCACGTACAGATAGAGGTTTTGGCAAATGAAAGAGAGAAAAGAGTGTGAAGTTCTTCACGTAAGATAGAGGGAAATTAAAGTAGGTGAAAAATTTTGTGACCGCTAATAGCAGTCACAAATTTGTGACCGCTAATAGTAGTCACAAATTGAGTATAATATCAAAATTTGCGACTACTTGGAGCGGTTATAAATTTTTGACTGCTAATAGCAATTACAAATTAAGTCTTAGACCAAACTTTGTGACCGCTAATAGCACTTACAAATTTTTGACCGCTAATTGCGGTCGTAAATTAAGTCTAAGACTAAAATTTGTGACTCCTCATAGCAGTTATAATTTCGTGACTTCTCATAAGAGTCATAACTTATTTCTACTAATAAACTTGTGAGTGCTTGTGACAGTTATAAATTTGTGACTGCTTATAGGAGTCACAAATTAATTATATGGTAACATTTGTGACTCCCATTAGCGGTAACAAAATAATTGACTCAAATTTTTTTTAACCAATTAATTTTATCACCCCTAATGGCAGTCACAAATAATTTTGTGACTGCTCCCGGGAGTGACTAGTTTGTCACCCCTATTGGCAGTCACAAAAAGGCAGTCACAAAATTAACATTTTGGTGTAGTGTTAGTTTGACTCGAATTGGAGTAAACGAGTCGTTTAAAGTGCGTATTATAAATTAAGTTGGGTGTTTTGAAAGATTAGGCTTATAAAGCCTTTGGGAGATT
Source organism: Sambucus nigra (assembly GCA_949130495.1). NCBI lineage: Eukaryota > Viridiplantae > Streptophyta > Magnoliopsida > Dipsacales > Adoxaceae > Sambucus > Sambucus nigra. The sequence goes on along the minus strand of OX422215.1, from coordinate 610,074,184 downwards.
TAAAATCTCATTCCTCAGATTGAAAGAGAGAAAGAAGAGAAAGAAAGAGAAGAAAGAAAGAATGAAAAAGAAAGGAAAAGAGAGAGGAGAAAAAGCTTGGTAATTCCGGCACTTACGCGATCTCGGGGACGATTCAACCACTATGATTTTGAGGCAAGTGTTTAATCTTGCTAAATATTTCATTTGTGTATTTCATTTCATAATTTGTGGATAAAAGAAATGGATTTTTGGGTTATATGTGAAAAACCTAGTTTTTGGGTATTTTAACTTGAAAATTGATGATTATGCATGGGTTTGATGACATACAAATTGATGGGATGAGATGTAGAATGAGGTTTAATGTTAAGATTATGATTGAGTTAAAGATTGGGGGTTATATGATGAGATTTGGGTGTTTGGGGAGTTAGGGATTGTTTAAAGATGGAAAAATAGCCAAATATTTAGTATGTCTGGTTTATCGCAGCCATGGGACCGGTCGATCGCGCCTCAAGGGAAAAGCTTACTGCATTCATCGGAGGGCATAATTTTAGACCTGCGGTCGACCGGGGGTCTAGGACTGGTTGACCGGTCCCCTGTTTTTAGCCCAAGAATGGGATTTTCTTCTACTGCTTCCCTTTTGGGGTTAAAACTTCATGACCTTCTTAGTGGATGTTTTATAGAAGGGTATGATATAATATTAGGACATTGGTGCCTTAGGATGATTAGGGAGCATTCGAACCTATATTGGAAATGGATTATGAGGGTGGGATACATCTTTTAGTAAGGAAAGGATTATGGGACTGAATGATAGGCGGATTGTATTTATATGGAGGTAGTGAGCTATCATGAAATAGTTATGAAGAGCAAAGATAGGCCCCTTTATGCTTATGTGCGTATAAATAATAGATGTTTTGAGGTACAGTGGGGGATCCCATTGAGGATGGGAGTTCTATCTAGAGGTTATAAGTGAGTTTAGATATGATTAAAGATTTAGAACTCTTTGAGAGAGTTGTGAGGGTGTGGCATGAGATTGTCGGTTAATAATTATGTTAAATCCTTATAGTGATAGGATTCTAAGTAAGATATGATTGGGGACCAATGGAAGGTAAAGTTCACGTATCCTTAGTGAGGATAAATTCAAGGAATATATATTGAGAATTTGTTAATGTTAAGGGTTCATAAGGACAATTGAACCATAGTCAAAATCGGGAGCGATTGGGTCATACTATAAATTAGAATAGGGTGTTGTAATTCTAGTCGGGATAGTTGTTATATATCCGTGTGGGATTTACAATGGGGATTCCAATAAGTGATGGGATCATGGAATGAATTTAATATTTATCTTGAGGTTTGTAGACTATTAGTTATGTGCATACCAATATTCGAAGTTATTCTTAGATATATCGATGTGCTTTCGGATATAGATGGGATGTATAGTGATTGATACATATGTTAAAATTCGGGTTGATAATATTAATGTGGGATATATTGGAAGACTATTACTATCATAGGATAAATGGATGAATATGCTTCAAGTGAGGGATCATATTCATATAACAAAGATTAAGTTAATGTGTTTGGAACGACGGCTAGTATATTGAGGGTTATGTACATTATAGCCGAGTTTATGAATTTTATATATACGGACGGGAGATGGTATGTATATATGTATAGATATGTATATATGTGTGTAATTATGACTTGAATACTTATACCGTGCGTGATGGTTTGTATATATGATGTGATCATATGGGTGTATATATATTATGTGTGTAAATGATATATATACTTATGGTGTGAAGCATACCCGACACATGTTATCATGGGAAGTTGCACGATGAGGGTGAGCACCCTGGCTTGAGGAGCAGAGTGAAATTATTCCCTAGGTCATAGTCGTCCTTTTTATTATTGTGTGATTTTATTTTGGGGGTGAAAAGTCTTGGGTATGAGCCGTTATCACTTGTCGGTAGAAACTATGACCTCTTTCCATGCGTTGTGATTTGGTTTTGACCACGAAGTGGGTGACATTTAGCCCCACCGGTGGTCCCCAGGATGGTATGTGAGTGATGCCCTGGACGATGATAGCATGGTGCAGTATTTTGGCATCCTATAGCCGTTTATGTTATGTGTATTACATAGTGTACATTATGTGTGATACATACACGTGGTTATGTGAATGAATGATTTCCTATATATATATATATATATATATATATATATATATATATATATATATATATATATATATATATATATATATATATATATGTTTAGAGTAAATATATATATACTTGTACATGTCCTATAGGAGAAGAGGATATGAAGTTTTGATGATGTGCATCTTGAGTGATTAAGGTGTACTAGTTCATTCGGGTCGAAGGATCGTATTTAGAGACAATTGCGGTTATGTCGACCCAAGGATTTATCAGAGATTTTAGTTATGTTCTCAGATAGTAATCTATAATTATAGTAGTTGTAGTAATAGAATTTGTGTGAATGACATAATGGATCCCTACGATCAGCATTGTCAAGGAGTAGTGTATCGGGGGGGTTCCTTATTTGGATTTCTCTTTGCGAGACACTCCACGCACGAAACGTAGTGCAATGTTGAGAATAGAGAGAAGTTTTGTCCTTAATACTTGTATGCATGTTAATGTAAGTAATGAACTCTTATATGGAAGTAGTGTTAATGTGTAATGTACTAAGTCTTATAACTGGTTTAAGTTAGTGATTAGAACCAATAATCGCCTGGTAAAGCACATACATATGTATATATATATTTTATGCGGGGTTATAATGGAAAGGATTCGTGGGTTATGTTAGAATAGCAGGCCATGTAGGTATAGACCGTGCGTATGGTAAGGCAGGATGTCCTTAAGTGAGTGGGGTAACATAATTAAGATTCCAGGATGCGAATAGGTGCGCACTGTTAGATAAGAGGTAAGATGGTGGTTTCATGAGAGTGCGACTCCCCTTTAATTATGGAATAATGCATTGATATTTATTATGCACGATTAACACACTAGCTAAAAAATTTTACACCTTGGGCTCTGACCCGTTTATATTTCTCTTTTGCTATATATATATATATATATATATATATATATATATATATATATATATATATATATATATATATATATATATATATATATATATTGTACTATAGGTGTCCTACCGCATGGATACAGGATGCTTTTCTATCCAGAGTCTTGGGAGCTGTAGCAGATGTGTACTTTTGCGGGATTTAGATTGTAGTCACTTCCTATTCCTGTGTAAATCTAGATAGGATTCATGTTGTACATTGGGTTTACACCCAAGGAAATTTATAGCTATTTATATTTCTTCTTTATGGATGTTGTACAGTTTGTGACCCGACAGCTCATTCGGGTATATTTTTCCTTGTATGTACTTATTTCATTTTATTCTAGCACTTATTTTATCATGGTACGTGTGTACATGTTACCCTTGGTAGTAGTGTTACATCGTTGGTTTATTTTTCATTTCATGTTTTAGTTAGATTTTTAGCATCCGCTTATATGATTTCGGGTAGTTAGCCTTATCTATTAGTATTTTCTGTTGATACTGAGACTGACCCATCTGAGATTCCTGATTTAATGTAGTATAGGACTGACCACCCGTTATTATTTTAAGCGGGGTATCAGAGTGAGCACACACCCCTTTAATAAATTGAAGGCCAATAAGGGGTTCTTGACCACAGACATCACATGCTGAGTTCTCCCAGAGGTGGTGGTATCACCCTTCTTAGAGGGTTTCAGAGACATAAAGGAAGGGTCCTTGTCCTTATTAATATTCTTTTGGACTAACAAGTATGATTCAGCAGCCGAAGGTCCCTCTTACTCAGTCCTCTTTATGGACTTAGTCTTAAGGGATGAGGGATTGACATCTTCATCACCAATCAACAATATTATTCTTTGGCGATCCATTGGGTCTTTTTCCTCGATAAGAATGGACTCAACGTTTAAGGATTCAAAGGAGGAGGAGATGGAAGATTCCTCTCTTGGTGAAAGAACTGGAAGATCAAGAATTGTGTCTACTAGACGAGATGTAAAACTATCGGTAGAATTCTTGTACTCGAGAAAAAAAAGGAAGCATAATGGGAGTGATCACCACCTTGAACTAGGGGATTCCTAAACTTTTACACCTTGAGCAGTTCCTCCTTGTTAATATGATAAAGACAAAGGTTCCTTCTTCTCCGATCAAGCTGGTCAGAAAAAAGGAGGAAATTTAATTAGCAAGCAGGCAATCAAGTAAAAATTTAAAAAACATAAAAGTAAAGCATTAACCTATATCACTCCCCATTTTTGGGCACAAGAACCCTTGGTACTACTCGCCCTCTAGGAAAGTAGGATGTTGTCAATTTCGAACAATAAAACCCTGATCCCAATACCCATTATTGGAGTCGAGAAGGTTAACTAATAAAACCTAATCAGCCTTCCTCACCTTCAGATATAAAATACCATCCGTTGTATGGGACCAAGAATAACAAAATCTAATTTCAGGGATCCTTGTGTTGGTCCCATACAATTCATTTATTTTGTGAACTCCATTGAGAATCCGTCATGTATTTGGACCACATTAGGCAGGGAAGACATTAAAAAACTCATAAAACCCGAGAAAATTTGACTTGGGTGAAATGTTATTCCCCCTGGGACTACTTAAAGGTTGTGGATCCAATGAACACCATCAACAATGATACAATATCTAGCCATGGGGGAATATTCGATCGTAACCCAAGAGGGAATTGAATATGTTTTCCTAAACTCCTCCAAGTTCTTCTCATTGACAGTAAAAAAACCATCTTCAAAGAATAAAGGAACGGAAGAAGGCTACGCAATGAATATAAATAAAAAGAATTATGGAGATGGAAAAATCAAGCGAAGAAAAAAGAAGACTTACAGAATGAACTCAGAATATGGGAACTCCGAAAAGTCTTTTTGAGCAAGAGAAGGAAGAAAAATAATGGTACATAGTTTAAAATAAATAAGGATCGAGTTTCAAGAGTTAAATCATAAGAAACAACACTCAAGATCAAATTTGGTGGTTCAAATTTTTATATGGACCAGCGTACCCTTGATATTTTAAAATAATTACCAATATGTCTGAGCACACATCTCAGGCTTTGGAGTCGACTTGGGCTAACAAATGATGTAAAATTCTTCGGCCTATCTTTGACAAAGAATTTCAGGGAAAATTATGGGTATAAAACCATGGAGACCCAATTTTCGACAATCCAATCAGGCCCAATACGCTGCCCAGTCAAATTCAATGTTGCATGGATAAATACAATAATATATAATATGGATAATTGAAGACTCATTTGGTTACCTACATTCTCGTAGGAGATAAACAAGAATCACCAGCGAGCCAATGAGGAGCTATAAGAGTTTTCGTATAGCTTAACTATTTTTTATTACTATAAATACAACCCTCACCCCAGGGCAAGGCGGCATGTAATTATTAACTTTTAAAGAATGAATAAAACCTGAGAAACCCTCTATGGACGTAGGCAGTTGTCGAACCACGTAAATCTTTTATGTTATGATCATTTCTTACTCTCTTATTTCCTTTGCTCTTTAGAATCATTAATTGTGATTAATTGCACTCACAATTGCAAACATAGGTGATTGGAGGTATTTATAGTAAAGGAAATACAATCAACACCACGCATTGTTGTTAAATAAACAAACACACTTTTAATAAAACCCATAAAAATATTAAAACATAAATTAATTTCATCCATCCAAGTTTCACCTTATGCAACCTAACTTTCACTAATTTCTCCACTTAATTCATCTAATTTAGGAAGCTTTTATGGGACTCCATTGAGTTTAGTGGTTGATGTTGATTCTTGACACTCCCCTCAACATCGTCTCTCATTCTTTGCACCACATTGTGTTGTCGATGAAATTTTTCTAACTTGCCAGTATTTAAACCTTTTCTGAACAAGTTTGCATCTTGATAATCCATCTTGATTTGTCTCATGTCAATCTATTCTTATATAAACTTCTCTCTAATAAAATGATAGTGCATCTCTACATGCTTAGATCTTTCATAAAAGATTGGATTATCAACCAAACGAATTATCGATTTGTTATCACTGTACAATGGAACTGCATAATCTATTTTTTTATGTAAACTATTCACCAACTCTATTAGACATGCACTCCCTTGAGTTGTCATTGTTGATGCTTGGTAGTCTGCTTCTATGGTTGATAACGATATAATCGATTGTCTCTTGCTGCACTAAAAAATCGTTCCTGAACCAAGCTTAAATATACACCCGATAGTTGATATCCTGGTGTCATGATCTCCAGCATAGTCAGCATCATAATAGCTAAATAGCTTGCAGTCGTCACCTTTCTTGTACAAAAGACCATAGTCAATTGTACTCTTTACATATCTCACTAGTAACCTAACACCACAACAAAATACATAATTATTGGAAAAAAATTCTTTACCAAAAACATCTTGTGACGAAAAAATTACTTTTGTCTAGATTTTTTTCGTCACTAATAAGACATTATGTTGTAGTGTAACTAATTCCAAATGAGGCTTCTTTGAATTTTATATATACCGACTCATCACACGAACTGCATAAGAAATTTCAAGTTGTGTCAAGGTTAAGTAGATTAGACTATCTACCAATTATCTATGCATCATCACATATTCCAAGTCTCTGCCTTCATGTGCACATATATTGACATTCGGTTCCATTGGCATTGATATTGGATTGCACCCAAGCATCTTAAACTTCTGCAACAAATCTTTTACATATTTCTGTTGACACATTAATATCCCTTCTTGTGCGCGATCAACCTCTAGCCTAAGAAAGTGCTTAAGTTGTCTAAGGTCTTTCATCTGAAAGAGAATTAAAAAATTCTCTTTTGTTTGACGAATTTATGTCTCGTCATCACCACTGATAATTAAATCATCTACATATACTAACACAACAACTATATTTCCTCCATTGGATTTGACGAATGATCTGGAATCTGCAGGTGTTACTAAATAGATACTTTGAGTAAAAATTCAGCAATCTAACCATACCACACCCTTGGCTCTTGCTTTAATTTGTAAAGCGTCTTTCTCAACTTATACATGAACTCTAGATGAATTTTGTTCTCAGATCCCATTGGTTCAATCATATAGATCTCCCGATTCAACTCCCCATAAATAAAAGCATTCTTCACTTCCATATGCCATAAGTTCCAATATTTGATGACCACATGCAAGACTCGTACAACTTTAAGATTTCCCATCGGACTAAACGTTTCATCATTATCTAGTCCATACTTTCGAGAGAACCCTCGAGCCATTATTTGAGCCTTCTATCTCTCGACACTACAGAAAAATATCAATTAGTGGCACTTTATTTGGTGGAAAATGAATTTTTGCCATGAAATAATACAATTGGTGGGAAAAAAATTTATTTTCCGCTAAAAGTTAGTTCCATATAATGTATTCACTACACTAAATTGGCAAACATGTCACTATTCACCCGGCCAATGTTATCACGGTCAAAGACCATGACAAAAAAATATGCATTTGTTACCGTGACAAAATGCTATCACGATCACTGACCGTGACAATAACTCAGTTGCCATGACCAAAGACCATGACAACATTAGAAAGTTATCACGATCAATGACCGTGACATGTCCGTGACAACTTTTATAATTTTAACCCTAGTCGCTTATCATCTTTCCTTTCCCTCTTTTTTCCCCTCGTTATTCTCTCTCTGCAATTCTCTTGGCGATTCTCTCTCTCCCTTTGTGTTTCTCACTGGTACATTGTTCTGTGTGTGTGTGTTAGGACGTGTTCTTATGTGTGTGACCGTGTGTGTTTCAGTGTGTGTGTGTTCACAGTGTGTGTGTGTATGTGTGTGTGTGTGTGTGTATATGTGTGTTTCATTATGTGTGTGTGTGTGTGTTAATGTACGTTTCATTGTGTGTGTGTTTGGTTTGAAATTGGTATTATAAAATAGTATTGAAATTGAAATTGGTATTTTGTATTATAAATTGAAATTGAAATTGGTATCTGGTATTTGGTATATAGTGTGTATTTGGTTGCTGGTATAAATTGAAATTGGTATTCAATTCTGAAATTGGTATTTGGTATAAATTGAAATTGGTATTTGTATATTGAAATTGGTATTTGTATATAACAATTAATAATGAGAAATAAAACATAACTATGTATAAATCATCATTATAAACATTACTACCGAATAAATAAAATATACTTACCATGGTAATTTATAACTACATTGAATTACATATAGTGCGCATAGTACTAGGCTTCTAGTTCTTATGTGTACGCATTCAATAGCCCTTAGACTCGTTCGAGAGTCATTATCCCTGTAATGAGATCTCTTGAATTGTCCCGTATGGACAGTTTGGGATGACATAGTTTCTGTATAATAATATACTTAGTTGCTTAAACTTGTTACTTTTGGGGGAAATTCTGGTGTCATCTCTTAATGTTCTTTGGGTACATACTAGATTATGTGGTGTCAAGTGTTATTTTAATTGATAAATTGAAATAACACTTACAGTTGCGAATCTATGTCGTGTACTTAGAGAACTATGGGGATATGCTGACGAATTTTCCTCAAACTGAAACAATGTGCATGAGTTTCTAAGTACATTACAGAAATATGCGGTCTTAAATGGGATAGGACTACTCATACTTTAGAGGAGATGGAGGAAATATGCGGTTTTCAGTGTGTGTATTCTGAAATTATTATTGTATATTGAAATTGGTAATTGGTATAAATTGATATATTATGGTAATTGGTATAAATTAATTTATAGTGTGTTTACCCTTATAACTCCCTCTCTCTAATTGTAACAGCGGAGACCCCCTTTCCTCCTCCTCACATATTCCGACGACTATCACTCTCTCTCTCTCTCTCTCTCTCTCTCTCTCTCTCTCTTCACACACGTTCTGGTACATCTCTCTCTCTCTCTCTCTCTATATATATATATATATATATATATATATATATATATGTGTGTGTGTGTGTTTATGCCAATAAATTGTTATAAAATACATGCATGCATGCATGCACCCCCAAAACAAGTCTTATATAACAAGTAACGAGGGTGAAAAGGTAATAAGTAATCATATAGAAGTTGATTTAGTGTTATTATTTGAATTATTATTTGGGATCTTGAATTGCTGTTGACTAGTGGATTTGAACATTTAGATATCCATTTAGTTGGTTGGCCCTAGGCATTTATAATATTTCGCAGTATTATTTGAATTGTTGTTTGGGATTCTTGAATTGTTGTTGACTTATGGATTTGAACATTTAGATGGCCATTGAGTTGGTTGGCCCTAGTCATTTTTAATATTTTTCTTTATTATTTGAATTGTTGTTTGGAATTCTTGAATTGTTATTGACTGGTGGATTTGAACATTTAGATGGCCATTGAGTTGGTTAGCCCTAGGCATTTATAACATTTAGGGTTGTGATTCTACAGAATATAAATAAGACATAAATGAAACATACTATAAATTTTAAAATCTTGCTGTTAAACAATTAATAATGTGGAATGAAACATAACTATGTACCAATCGCCCTATATGCGCCAAAGCGTCTAACCAGTAGTGTGGATGACTTGGCTGCTCCTACCGAATATCAATCATTTTAGATGATAACCCGAATTTGAAATAATTTTTAGATTTGTAACAAGTATTCCAACTATTTGAAACAATGCTTAGTTTGGTTTATGCGATTGATTTGTATTCTTATAATGTCATTAACTTGTATTCTTCTAGTGCTTTATTAATATCGGACGATAGTTTAATGCTTTTATTCATTTGGATTTGATCCGTTCTAGTGGATTTGAATCAAAATTGGTGGGTTGGTTAGTCAATATGTTAATTTTTGATATTACTCAGTTTAACCATTAATTCTTTGTCCGTGACATGACCCGAATTTTAAATAATTTTTAAATTTGTAATACGTATTCCATTTATTTGAAAAAATGCTTATTTTGGTTGATGATATGGTTTTGTATTCTTATAATGTCATTAACTTGTATTATTTTAGTGCTTTAATTCATTTGGATTTTACTCAATTTAGTGCTTTTATTCATTTGGATATGATCATTTTCTCATATACATGTTTGTACTAATAACAACAATTTTTGCAAGAAATGACTTCATCAGGGCATCACGATAGCGGAGGCAAGGAAGGCCCGTCTTCCACTAGGCCCCGAAAATGGGTCAAATTGGGGTCCATCTTGGAGAACAAGACGGCCTTACATGCTAGAGCCCTGGAGCTGCTGAAGACGATTGTCGACCCGGGTACACGGATTAGAAGAAGGTGCAACAAGAGTTCAAGATGGCCATCTAGGGGGCACTACAGGTAGTTACTAACTTTATTTTTATTTTTATTTTGTATTTATATTTATGTTTATATTTTATTATATTTTATAACTTAAATACAACTAACACTTATTTTCTTCTTTGTTTGTATTTGTTTGACAACAATAATTTGGCCTACCCCCATATGTCCGCGACTCCACGTTCGAACAATTAAGGGATTAGTATAAGACGTGGAAGAAAAATATGCAGGCATGGTACTTTGGGAAGGATCGAGAGTCCATATTGAGGATCCATGACACCGTACTGTTAAAGGAGCCGATCTCATTGGCTCAGTGGCAATAGTTTCTCGACAATCAGATCAGGAGCGGCAATTGACATCTCGTCAATCGGGGAGTAAAAAATCGGGTGGAAAAGGATGACGTACACTACTCCAGTCATATGTCTTATGCCAAGGTGGAGCACATGATGGTATGTTTTTAATTTTCTTTCATTTTAGTTTTATGTTATTCTAATTTAGCATTACTTACTAATTTTGCATTATTTAATTCAAGAGACGGTGAGTAGCCCTGGGGGTAGGCCACATAGGCTCTATGCCTATGTGGAAATTCAAATGAAGAAGAGCGAGGATAAGGAGGTGTCCCTGAGCGTGGCATCCCTGATTGTAAGTTATAAAAATATCTTACAATTGTTTTATTTTTTTAATTACTGTATAATTTTTTTATTAACTTAACTAATCATGTACTTTTTATCATTTCAGGAAAAGCTTAAGGAAGTGCACAACTCACAGTCTGATGCCGACAAGGAATCTCTGGCTACGGACGCACTAAGCCAACTGCTCGGGGTGGATCGCAAGGGGAGGACAAGGGGGTGAGCTCTCAGGTGGGGAAGTCGAGGTTCACCGGGATTGAGACGAGTAACACCGGATTGGCTCGTAATGTGGACACCCATGGCGATAAGTTAGAAAGGTTGGAGGCGATAGTCCTCAATATGTTCGATATCATGAAGCGTAAGTTGGGGTCCACCTCATCTAAGGGCAAGGGGAAGGCAGTAGACGAGGACGCCACTTCTCCATCACTCTCACCCTCATAGTCGATGTGCACCCACTCATCGCCTGCATACGATCGATTTGCCACCTTCACCCTCGTCTAACGCCCTATGTTAACAATGGGTTGACCGAATATGTATTTAATAGACCTCTTTGGTGGCATGCCTATAGCTAGGTGGTTGAGGGACCCGGACTCACACCTGGGTAGTATGGTTCACCAATGTATGTTGCAAGATATTGAGGCAAAGGTTCACGTCACGCATATTGTGTTCAGAAGAGAGAATGAAACTTTATGGTTGGAAGAGCAATGCGACGTTCTCCGAATTGATGAATGTATCAATTCATACGTAGTGTGGACTACCTTCCTTATCAAATCTGTTCAAAACTCAAGCCCTTGACATTATTTCTATTTATTTGATTTGCATATTGGATATTATTTGTATTTATTTGATTTGATTATTGAATGTTGGTTGGTTATGAATATTTGTTGGTTCATTCATATGTAGTTTTTATGAATTATTGAATGTTGCATGATATATATATATATACTGTTTGAACATGTTTAAATATGCTATAACAAGTTAAAATATACTGCTAGGCACTGGCAGTGGTCATACTGCCCAACATATTTTATAAATTTTGTCGAGAATTATGACGAAATTTGACCGTGACAAGTCCGTGATAAATGCATTGTCACCCCCAAACTTGTCATGGTCAAGTATCGTGACAAGTCTACCTTCTCAAGATTTTTTACCGTGACAAGTTTCCAGTTTTGGTGTAGTGATTAGTAGAAGACTCTGAATTTGTTACTAAATTTGCCACCAAATTTTTGGCGTCCAAAATGTGGCGGGGGCAGTAATGATTTCCATTAGAATACGTGGAAAAATTAAAATATTGCCACTAAAAGCTTACATTTGGTAGCAATCAGTAACTAATTCGTCACTAAAGGTCCATTTGGTTGCACCTATTTGCTATGGCAAATAGGTTTTACACACACTTTTACCCACAAATGTAGTGTTTGACAACCAAGTTAACCCATGGAAAATATTGCCCAAAATTGATCACGTGACCTTTTTTGCCCATTTTTCATGGGCATTTTTTGCTTTGCTATTTGGCTTAGAAAGTTTTGTCGAGAGAAATGAGCGGGCTTTCCTTGTGTTGACTGCAGCTGGCGAATTGTTGATTGGAGTTACTGTACGATTTGAGGAAGTAATCAGTACATGGCTCAACATCCCATTTCTTTTCTTTAATCGATTAAAGAAAGGGAAGAGAATCAGTGTCAAAAGGTAAATTATCTCTACATAGGCAATTGTTTTGTAATAAAAGTGAATGTAACATATACAACTAGATTCCTTGTTGTAAATTCGTCCCAATTTTTGATTTCCACATTTCATATTTGTAATCTAGGGTTTGAATGAATATATAGGGTTTGAGTTCATTTCTTTGTTGTTTTCTTCAACTGTTGATTTCACAAATCTAGGGTTTAGTATGGTTTGTTCATATTTTTGTTACTTTAATCCAAGGTTTTGATCTAAGGTTTTAATCTAGGGTTCGAGTTCATATTTTTGTTGATTTCACATATCTACGGTTTAATATGATTTCACATATCTAGGGTTTGATTTATTCCTAAATATTGAAATGGTAATGTGGATATAATTTTTTTTATTCTATTATTATGGGTTGAAATGGGCCAAATTAAATAAAAAAAATATTATTTTACGGGATGGGATAGTTTTTGCCATTTGCATATTTATAAATGTGAAGGGTATATATTATAAATCATTGGTGTATATCTGGTGCTGGAACAACAACTATATGTGGTATCTGATACATAACTATATGTGGCTATAATGTGGATATTTAATACAGACTATATATAAACAGAACTATATTTAGCATGTCTTTGATAAGTGGATAACTGAATTGATACAACATTTTAACTGAGCATTTTGTATCATACAACAAATATAACTGCCTTTGATCATTTTGTATAACCATATCATACAGTGGCTATAACTGTCTTTGAGCATTTTAACTGAGCATTCTAACTGTATCATACAGTTGCTATAATTTAGCATTTTAATCGAGGATTATTTTTGCATTTCAGAAATGGCCTAAAACAGAGTGAACGTCCCTTTTTTACCACCAAAACCAAATGTTCCAGTCGATATCGAAACACCTCCCTCGCAAGTGGAAGTACCTTGCAAGAAGACACAAGTGCGTTGGACTGATGCAATGGATGTATACATGATTTCTTCTCTGATGGGTGAGGTTCTTGCTGGAACCAAAAATTATGATAATGGTTTCACAATGGCGCATATAAAATCCTTGATAGATGGTGTCAGAAACGACTGTCATATTATTATAGGAATCTCTCATTCCCGCTCACATTTTAAGACTCTTAAAAAGAGTACATGGAAGTGCATGAGCTACTACAAGTTAGTGGATTTGGATACGACCTAATTACGTCCTCTGTAATTGCAGAACCAAGTGTGTGGGCCGATTACATCAAGGTACGTAGTAACGTACATAAGCATTGAATACAAAAAAACATTACTTATGTCTCAAATGTTGGCAGGACAAGCCAGAGGCTGCGAAGATTAAAGGCAAATGTTGCGCATATTATAATGAGCTTGCCACCATATACAGAAATGACACCGCAACTGGGTCAAACTCTTCATCTGATGGTGATTACTTCCCATCAATGGAAGGTAAATGCATAAGCAAAGCTATACTAATTAAATTTACGCGTCACTTTATTAATGGTAATGGCTAAAATATTTATTATTGTACCAGGAATACTCGATCCGCAGGAAGATTTTGTTGACGTCACTGAAAATGAGGTTCCAAAGACTGAATCACATATCACCTCACCCCAACTAGGGAAACGTAAAGCTGTCGGACAATTACCAAGATATGTGATTGTACAAAGGCTAAGACGTAGGCGTGACAATTTCTTAGACGATAGTTCCCGTGCATTGGGCATTATTACCGAATTATCGTGGGTGATAGCAACTTCTATGGATTATGATGCCAAGTTGAACACCCTGGAGCATGTGAAGTGGCAAGACATTATTAATATCCTGGAGGCAATGGAATTGAGCAAAAATGATATGTTGGATTTACTTTCCATGTTTAAGGCGGATCATGAACTGGGACGTATCTTTATGGGGATCACAAAGGAGGCGTTTGCCAAGAGTTGGACTATCAACAAGCTCTATGGGAATTAATCCCACGTTATCGATATTCTATTTTGAATGTTTTATGTAATGCACACCTAACTAACCGTGAAGCTTTGACTATATATGTTGTTTTCTGTATTATGATATTACAGTGTGCGCTAACTGAGTGTAAGCCAATTTTTTTGGAACCCATCTTTTGTTTTGGTATATAATTGTTTTCTTCAATCATTTATATCTATTATAAACAAAAATTAACATACATGTCATACTACATGATAATGGAATACTTGAAACATTACACGAAACTAGATCACATTGGCTTGAACACGAAAATGACAAGATAAAAACTTCACACATGAATCCATGATGAACATCAATGTGACATTTTTCTTCCCATTAGGCGTCGTGGGAGATAGATTACAAAATCATCGTCTGAGAAGTCTGGCATATCTGGGGCTGATATATAAAATGGATCGACAATATCTTTCTTGAAATAGTTTTTCGCATGGACACGGTGCAAACGACGTTCCATTTGTTGAATTTCCCTTTTCAAAAGATGAACAACTTCATCATGCTTTATCATGTCATTCACGTGTATGTACGACCTTTCTTGTGGGACTCTCAGTCCATGCCATCTGCAACAAACTTCAAGATCACATTTTCTGTTAAACAAACACGACTACATTGCGTAATCTTAGAAAAAGGTCGAAAGCTTATGCTCAACTTCAAATAGTGGGTATAATATCACATGACAAACGTAGTTAGAAAATGGGCTGCTTATGTTGATGGGCTTGTTCTCAAAATTTCTTTTCTCGCCATACCAAGTTATACTAGACGAGTCGACGTAGGTACTGCAATTTGTCATCAAAATCTCTGCGTGGAAATCTTCTGATGTCTTCCAACCATCGTAAAAACTACTAATTAAATTTTTTTCTTTCTAATATGAAGTCATTTTTTGCTAACTTAGAACACTCTTGCCAACTTACCCCATTTATAGAAAGTATGACACAAGGATGGTTTGCTTTGAAGTTAGAAATTTGAAATTCGAATTTCAAATTTCAAATTTTGAAATTTGAAATTTGAAATCATTAGAATTTTAAATGTGAAATTTGAAATATGATTGTAAAACATACTTCCAACAACATTATAAATATGTATAGGGTCTAACAATGAACCAAAAACAATTTTTTTCATAATAAACATGGATTTCTCCAGACCTTCATGGTTACGAGCTATTGATTACAGATACTTTAATTTGGGATGTCACGTAACATTACAAACAATCATTGAAACGCGTCCGATGGAGAGATTACCACTAGTAAATACAATAAAGATGTATTTTATATATTAATTACACTCTTTTTTAATGTGTAAAATGTTTTCTGTTTTCAGGTTGTTGCACTAGTTACAGAACTTTAACACCACGTGGAGGGAGCACAAGCGTTGTTGAAGGATCCTACTAATACGCTTCGAGCATTGGTTAAACCCAAAGCATTTTATCGAGGACAACAAGATTCTAAGACCCGTGTTGGAGCGATTGTTATACTAATAGAATGTCGTTTATTCAGCCCAAATCCAAATCTATTCTTGTTACCAATAGAGAATGAAAATTTACAGTTTATGATCGTGGATGACTAGTGATTAATCAACAGTACAATTTTTATGTTGTAATGTGAGAGTGTTTGTGTGAATGCCATTTTAAGATGTTTATTTAGTTAAAAAACTACAAAAGTACATCCAAATTCAAAGGAGGTGTCCAACGCACTGGCATCCAATTATATTGGCATCCGAAATTACATTGTTCATCCTGAAAATGAAAAAAAACTTAAGTATGCCAAATAGGTAATAACACAAAAGTGGACAAACTATAAAAGAGGTCAACATTATATTTGTAAATTTTTATTTACCGGGATAAATTTTGACTATCAAACAACATAAGTTGAAAAATAAGTGTCTTTCAGTAGGCAAAGTGTGTGTATCAAACATAAAAAAATAAAAAATACATATTTTATCGGTTTGCAAATAAAATGTATCAAACAAGAAGAAATCACATTTTCCACAACAAAATTTTCATGCCAAGAGTTTGGTGTGTGTTAGATTTTGGAGTGTAAAGGTATGCATGCCGTAGACACTATTTCTCTTCCAGTCTCAATTTTATCTGAAATCTTGAATGTATATATTGCATCTCTCAATAAAATTTGTGCTTTTGGGGGGCAACTCTACAATCCAACTAGAGTTACTGGTTGATAATACAAATATAGCACCATGCCGCGACCCTTATCAACATAGGGCGCGGCCCTACTGAACTCGGTGTGCGACCCCTGTAGTGGGAGCGACACTTAACCACTTTGCCTAATATACAGGCCGCGGCCCTACCATGTATAGGGCATGACACCTGCGGCACTAGCCTCATATAGGGTGCGGCACTTTGTGCTTGCCTTATAGGCCGCATCCCTTTCTACTACGAAAACTCCGGACTTGATATGCGTCACGTGCTCAGAACACGTGACAACTCACATACCTCTTATAAATAGAGGACCGCACCTCGAAATAAAGGATCAATTCCATACGCTCGGGGAAGATTTTACAACATAGATTCTCTCTACATGACCTCAACACATGACTGGTAGGCCACACATCTACATCGCATCCCCCTCTCCAGCACTCCGAAATCCTTAATACTGCCATGTACTCTCCTTTATTCTCATATTTGTATGCCTCTTTAGGCACGATTATATTGTACGTATATAATGAGAGCGGATCAGCACAGTGGATGTAGGCCTATTTTAAAGGTTGAACCACTCTATATCTTGTGTTCTCTCTATTTACTTGGTTTACTTATTTATTACGCACTTTACTCATGACTTGCTAATGCGAGAACGACAAGTGGACGATTTCTCGCATCAACAAGTTGGCATCGTCTGTGGGAATGAGATATTTTAATCTTGTTTCTCTATATGTTGAGTTCTTCAACACCCTATTTCATTCGTGGGGATCTTTTGGATCATTGTCTCACGAGTAGATTCAGGTTATTGAGTTGTATTTTGTATTCACATCCTTAAATGGGTAATTTGTACATTCAGAATTATTCTGGTCTCTCTTTTATGACCTTGGATATATCTTATATACCCCTGTGATATCGTTTCATCTAGACAGTGCAGAAAATCATGATGGGCTTTACCCCTGAAAAGATGAATGGTTAGGGAAGAATTATGTTTACGCCCTTTTCTGTTGTTCTTTGCATATGATCCAGGATTTGTCATTAGAATTGTGCCATTGTGTACATCGAGAGGTTATTCTCTCATGGATAGACCCTAATAGGCATGCTCTCCCCGTGTTTCGGGAGAAAAACTATGTATGGGTTTCGATTTTGGGATTGCTTCCCCCCCTCCTAGCAAGGGATGCGGCAGGTAGTCTGAATACCTTCATGCCGCAGCCTGTGATAGCCTTCAAAACATCAAGGAACCGATTCGGGAGGTCTCCAACTTAACCTTGGTGAATGTGATGCAAAGGCCACGGCAGTGCACCTGTGTGCTATACTGGCCGCGACACCTTTCAAACAAGTGCAGCAGCACAACGCTGCATCCCCGTTTCCTACTTAGTTACTCCAACTCCAATGTTTCTGTGATTACTCACTTCTACTAGGTTTATCCCAGATCATACATATACTTTGTAAAGACTAACAAAAGCGGAAAATGGAAGGAGAGTCCAGCCAGACCCCAAAAATCAAAGATGAGATTACGCAGCTGTATAATCACCTTAACCACCTCTATGACAGTCATGCCTCACTCCAGACCCAGGTCAACTTCCTGACTCAGAGGGTGATAATGCTCAAGGTCGCGGCATCTCCCAGTGGGGGTGCGGCACCCAAGATCATAGCTTCGACAGCTTTTGATGTCGCTGCAGTTCAACAGAATCCAGCCACGGAAGTAGCGAGCAGGTGCCAAAAAAGGAGAGTGGAGAAGGCAGAGAAAAAGTCTGGGCCCTACACTCCGTTGGCCTTTCCAATTGAAGAGATCTTTGGGTTCATCAAAGAAGACAAGCTTTTGAGGTGTCCAGAAAAGCTGAGAGCTCCACCCCACAAGAGGAACAAAGCTACTTGGTGCGGATTACATCGGGACCATAGCCATGACACTGGGCAACGCTATGCTCTCAAGGATAAAATTGAAAGGCTGATCGGGAAAGGGATGCTGCGGAGGTTCCTCAAAGATGTTTAGGGGATGCAGCCTTACCCCACATGCCTCATGCTTATTTTTCATACTTATGTGTTATATTCCATCTGTCTCTACTTTACAGTGGCAACTCCTCTTATGATGTTTTAAATTAAACTTTATGTTATCCTCACAAAGTCATATATATGAATAGTTATAAAATCAAGTTCACTTTTATAGTGTCATATTTTGATTCTCATTTCCATGAAATGTTATCTTATAAAGATCATTTTTATCTTAAACAGATCCCGATCTGAGACAACATGTTACATCGGGAATGATAATATCTGAATGGGCTGCAATGCCCGAGAGGATGTCTGATCGTCCAAAAGTTGATGATAATGGGACGTGGAGAAAGCAAATATTGGAAGAAGTTATCCAAGTTGGACTGCAACATCACTCGCAAGGGCTCCCAATGCCCGCTCTTAGCTTTCGTAAGGCATCATTCGCTACAAGGGCTTACGATGCCCGCTCTTGGCTTTCGGGATGCGCCATTAAGTCGAGAGACTTGCAATAACTAGGCAGGGATGGATTTATATATGTTATCTATGGGTGGCTTAATAACATAACCCAACCTGAGGAGGCTTGATAATATCCTATATGTTAGCTGTGGGTGACTTAATAACATAACCCAGCCTAAGGAGGCTTGATAATATCCTATATGTTAGCTGTAGGTGGCTTAATAACATAACCCAGCCTGAGGAGGCTTAATAATATCCTATATGTTAGCTGTGGGTGGCTTAATAACATAACCCATCCTGGGGAGGCTTGATAATATCCTATATGTTAGCTGTGGGTGGCTTAATAACATAACCCAACCTTGGGAGGCTTGATAATATCATATATGTTAGTTGTGGGCGACTTAATAACATAACACAGCCTGAGGAGGCTTGATAATATCCTATATGTTAGCTGTGGGTGGCTTAATAACATAACCCAGCCTGAGGAGGCTTGATAATATCCTATATGTTAGTTGTGGGTGGCTTAATAACCTAACCTAGCCAGAGGAGGATTGATAATATCCCACTTACATACAGAAGGGCGATGCTAAGGAAGATGAAAGACATATTCCATGAAACGCTATTGAAGAGAATGGAGGAAATCCTTGGCTTTATTTATATGTCCTATACCGATTATGGGATGACAAAAAACAATTATATGGTTTAAGTAACCAAGGGTAAAGAGTGCAGTGACCCTGCCAATACAGTCGTAGCCGTTAAAGCGACTAAGAGTGGATGCGGTAATGACTTGGGTTTAGATCTAATTAAAAAGCTACAAAAGTTGGTTTTAAATACTCAAAGATGTCGCGATAGGAATTATGCGTGAGAATTCAACTCGCGCGGCTACTACTATTATCAAGTGATACACACAATATGGCTGCAGCCATTATCAAAAGGTCGCATCCCTGGTGGAAAATATGGTCACGGCCTGGGTACATAAGCCATGCAAATTTCGACTATAGCCTATAACTCATACTTGCAAAGGTTCCTTGGAATTATTCTAGGGTGCCACGGAAGTACAATAAGAGGTTATCGAAGAAATAAGTATGTTATAGTGCCGCAGATTTAATCTATTATTTCTACAAGTCCACTCCATCTACAAGGCATTTTAATTATGCAAGGCAGTTGTATTTAAGCCATCAGAGACGAACAAAAAGCATTCAATAAAGCAGTGAAGAAGCAAGCAAAGAAGAAGATACAAAATTTATAAGAAAATAAGGCCATAATAATTCCAGCAGAAAAGGTGGCCACAACCTTGAATATTATCAGTTAAGTTTACAAGAAAATGGGTCGCAGCCACTACAGTTAAAATTTAGAGAAAGGGACGCAGCCCTGTATCAATGATAAAAAAATGATAAAGAAAAATAGATCATGAAGCTGCATCATCTTGATCATCACCCTCCTCTCCATTCGCGACAGTTTCAGTTTCCTCGTCCACTGCCGTTGCCTCTGATGCTTCTCTGAGCCTAGTTTTCTCTTCCTCCGTGGCCTTTAACTCAGTAATGCATTCTTGGTGTTCGGCATCACTCAGTCTCTAGGCAAGAACCTTATCCTTGGTCTCAGGGAAGCTCTTTATAATCCTATGACTTAGCTCCTAGCCGTCGCGGAGGTAGGCTCTGTTATTGATGAGGAAGAAATCCCTAGAGCCTTTGAATGAATCCACTTTGTGGTCAATGGACAGCTGAAGAGCATCGCTATGATCTTCCTCCATCTTCTTTATTGACGCAGCAGGGTCTATGGCGTCTTGGGCGGACATGGCCTCCAGCTCTTTGTATTTCTTTTGTAAAAGTACGAGCTTATTATTTGAAATCTTCACGGCCCGTGCAGCTTTCGTGGTCTGAGCCTGGGAGGCCTTGAGGGATTCCACGACCTGTTTAAAGTTTTCCTCTGCCTATTCCCTTGCATTATTTTCAGAATTTATGTCCATTTGGGCTGCCTGAAGATCCGCGATAATAGATTTCTTGCCAGCATCAAAAGATGAATTACGCGCAGCTTCTAGATTCGCGACATGCACCCTCTTCTCGTACTCTTTCAATTTGTATAGGGCCTCATACTTCCTCTTCTGGTCCAGTATGACATTTGCAACCTGAAATAAAAAAAAAAGTTAGTTGTAATATGTAGAATGCCAAAGAAAAACAAAGCAACACTAAGCACTTACTCTCAGAAGACTATGGAGGCCGGAGTCCTCCAGATCATCATGGTCTTGTCCCACCAGTCGATCCAGATTCGCGGCATCTAAGGCCCTTTTCATTCTTCGTGCGGCTTTCGCGATGGTGGTCACGCGGTGGTGTCCCATGACCACTCAAGGTCGGGTTGCCTCAATTGAGGCCGTGGACGACCATCGGGATAAACTTCACCGCGACACTCGGGGGGCGTTAAGTTTGCATTTACTACAGTAATTGGTGGCGGCAGCGGAGAAGATGTATTGTGGGGAGCATCATTAAACATCAAACCAGTCGCGGATAGGTTGGCACCTATATCATCCTCAAATTCAGATTGTGGTTGGGTTGCAACGTCAATCTTCTCCGCGCCAGGAGTTGAGTTCGCGGCAGGGGCGTTCAAATCATTTGACGGAGCCACGATCGATACCTTAGCTTTGGACCTTTTCTTCTTCCTGCTCCGTGCAGTATTATTGAGGACGACTGCGGCCTCGTCCATTTTCGCCAATTGCGTGGCTAACAATTCCCTGTCAACCTCCTCACCTGAAAAAGGAAAAGAAACGATAAATATTCAAAGTCAAAACAAAATGCCAAGACAAATATGGAATCAGATTATTACCTTCCGCAGCCATCAGTTTAGGAATGGACTTGTTGGGAAAGAACCCTACCTCGAATATAGTTGCTGATGTAATAGGTGTGCTGAACTTTTTATGTTCAGCAGGAACTTCCGCGGCCTCAGTAATCCTCTTCTCTTGCCGCTTGATCAAATTTAAGTTATCAAGGACTGCAGAATAACAATCCAAAGGTTGGAAGAGATTAACAAAATATGAATAAAGGACGCATCTATAGTCCTAATACCTAGTTTGGATGGAGGCCCCCATTACCACGGCATTCTATATGACCTCTACCTCTTGTTCTCCTCGGGGTGAATCTCCCAGCCTTCTCCGGAGATGTAAAAATACTTTCCCTTCCAGTTCTTCACACTGGTAGGCCTCCCATTGTAAAGAGTCTCGTCTTTGCTGCGGATGGAGAAGTAGTAGTACCCTGCGAACTTCACTGAATTCTCCTTTGGGCGGTACAAATGAAAGAACTCCGCAGGAGTGATGTACTTTTTGAATAAGTTCTCCCAAAGGACGACCGCGACAAGTATGGCCCTCCACCCATTGGGATCTATCTGGGCCGGTGCCAGTTTCATTGTTTGGAAGATGCGACGGATGGGAACAGGAACAGAAAGTCGCAGCCGGTAAATAAATACATGAAGTAGGAAGTAGACTCCATCATCTTCCAGAGATGTGCCAGGCCTTTGGTTCGCGGCGGGTGCAGAGCACATCAAATTATCTGGAAATTCGAAGGCCTCAGCCTCCTGGTCAACCCAGTCTTGAGTCATGATGCCGTGGATATCAAGCGCGGCTAGGGGTCTCGCCACCCTCCCAGATGTACCTGCCGAGTTATCCCTAACTTCCGCGGCATCATCTCCTGCACCCAATGGATGATTACTTGAATTAAATTTTTCTTCCATGGGCGTGGTCTGAAAATCCTTTTTAGATGCAGAATCCGTGGAGTCTGAGTCTAATATTACGCAGTTAGGGAAATCCCTCAGTTGGCAGGGCCCTATTGATCTTAGAAGGGGCACGAAAGAGAGTTCAGGAGGAAAGTTTCCAAAATGCTTTGCCCAGAAGCCTCTCAGAAACTCGTCTGGGTCAAAGCTCATATGGTTGCAGCAGTACCTGAAAAGCAGAGTTCGTAGTTAGGCGCCGCATCCAGTATGGTTTAGAAAAGACTTTAAGAGGCCGCAGGAAGATTATATATATGAATAGTAAACACTTTCTTGATTGTAATTATTTCCCTAACATAGTTATTAATGGGCCAAAAACACCGCCAACCTTATTCATAGAACCTAAGGGATTACCTTCTGGCCCTATTGGCTGCAACCACCTCCTATATCGACAAGGGAACATACACTGCCGCGGCCACTTCTAAAATTATTAAAGGCCTGTTCAAGGAACTCTGTAGCAATCACAATTATTTATCATGGATGTATATTTGGTCGGTGAAAGTTCGAAGAACTGTTCAAATTATAAGCGTGGGAATTCAGAGCCCAAAAAGACCAAACCGCCGCAGCAGGTTAAATGAATATGCATCAAAGTGTCACGAAGGGTAATTCTCAGAACCTAAGGGGGCAGCGGATAGGGTCTTCAATAATTCAAATGACCACTAAACTACTGATAGTCTATCGTTCCGTGGTTCCAATCTTAAACAGTTTCATACCTAATGTGTGATCATTTTTAAGATCAAATTCATTGAATTCGAAGAGTTTGCTTATATATAATGAGAACAACAATATGATTTTCATGGCGTTTAGAAGATGAGGGGTCAAATACAACATATGAAGATCGATTCTAACAAATTATTGATGTGCTCAGCATTCGTGTGTGTTCGATCATGAGGCGATAGCAGAATATTCAATTGAAGCCCTAGTTTTCTATCAAGCAATGAAAAAGCTCATGTATTTGTATATTCAAAGTAGAATTACGAGCTACGAAGGTTGTTTAAAAGAAGGATGGTTGAAAGATTTACCTGGAAACAGAAAAAACAACGGTTCTCAACTTCGCACCACCTTGGAACCACCGCGAACAGCCTCTGAGGGTCACCGAAAAATGGAAGAGGATGGACGCATAATAAATTTGCTCTTGATTTTCTCTCAAGGTTTTGGAAACATAATGAAGTCCACGGCCATAAACAATTTATATAAGAGAGCGCGGAAGACGAATCGTTGCTTTGAAAAACACCGCGGCACTTAAAGTAACTAAGTCGCAGCCCCAATCAAATTCTCTTGGCACTATGACTTGGGGGCTTATTGATAATACAAATATATCACCCTACCGCGACCCTTATCAACATAGGGCACGTCCCTACTAAACTCGGTGTGCAACCCCTGTACTGGGAGCGACACTTAACCACTTGCCCTAATATACAGGCCACGACCCTACCATGTACAGGGCGCGACACCTGCAGCACTAGCCTCATATAGGGTGCGGCACTTTGTGCTTGCCTTATAGGCCGCATCCCTTTATACTACGGCAACTCCGGACTTGATAGACGTCACGTGCTCAGGACACGTGACAACTCACATACCTCTTATAAATAGAGGACCGCACCTCGAAATAAAGGATCAATTCCATACGCTCGGGGCAGATTCTACAACACAGATTCTCTCTACATGAACTCAACACACGATTGGGAGGCCACACATCTACATCGCAGCCTCCTCTTCGGCACTCCGAAATCCTTAATACTGCTATGTACTCTCCTTTATTCTCATATTTGTACACCTCTTTAGGCACGATTATATTGTACAACGCAACGTATATAATGAGAGCGGAGCAACACAGTGGATGTAGGCCTATTTTAAAGGCTGAACCACTCTATATCTTATCTTCTCTCTATTTACTTGTTTTACTTGTTTATTACGCACTTTACTCATGACTTGCTGATGCGAGAACGATAAGTGGACGATTTCTCTCATCAACACTGGTTTTACTGTTCATATCTTTCTTCAACTAATCCTTATATTCATGTTATATTTTGAAATGTAGTTTAATTATTCAATCTAGGGTTTATATGATAATGGGTTATAAAAAAGTAATTTACAGGCTTTGTTGTTATCTCGTGTTTCTGAATCTAGTTTATAATGAGGGATCTTATAATATATACGTATGTAGTAGGAGTCTTGAGAAGCCTCAAAACCTTAAACCCAATTTTCTCAGTTTTTTGAGTTTTTAAAATTATAAAATACCACGTGTCTCCATATGGAACTGTTATTCTTGACCAACAGAGTTTGAAAACTTAAACGTGATGCATGATTTAAAAATTCCAACAACCCACTACAAATATGCACTAAAAAACTACCTGTAACTACCCACCACAATTTCCTCTCTTTTATACCTCACGTCCTCACACCTCTCATACATAATCTGTATTGAAAAAATTTCTGGTGTGGATAAAAGAATTGTGAAAAATAGTAAGTTGTGTGTTATTTATACAAGCTTATATAATTTGTCATATAAAACCCATTTATTTACAGCCTATTGTAACTCCGGCCTGTGTTTGTTCAGTCCAACCTGTAGTTTGTTCACTCCGATCTTTGGTTTTACAGTTGGTCACTCCGGCACAAATATTCGGATTGTAGTCAACAAATATCCGGGTACCATCTCAGTTATCCGGCAAAAAACAACAACACCATCTCTATTTGGGTTCTCCCAGATAGAGACACTGTAATGGAAAATATATGTCATTTTTGTTTTACATTGATTTAACGTGTTAAGATTGTTGTCTCTATTCGTGCCATATGTTTGAGTAAATGCCTCAAAGAGGCTTCAAGCTCACGTCTGTGTTTAGGATCATGTTACCTTAAGTGTATCTTCCCTAAGTGTTTAGTAAAATGATAAAATTTGCAAATCATGGCTTTAGAAATAAATGATTATTTTTTATATTCGGGTAGTGGACGTAAGTAGTATTTAAAATGTTTTTATTATGTTTTAGACTTTTAATTCAAATTATCTAACAGTATATGTTTTATTGTTTTTGTTTTCATTTTTTTAAATGTATATATCACTAGACTAACCGTGTTTGGCTATATAAAACTCTATGAAAATAATCTCACATTTGGCTTTGTATACATGTAGCATAGTTTATCAAGGGCCTTAAAGGTACCTAAGTGAAGAGATGAAGAGATGAAGACTTTTCACAGTTGGTTTTGTATATAAGCAACATCTGTCTTATTAAAGGTTTATTCTTTTATTTGTTTTTATGGGTGCTTTAACTTTTTATTTCTCATGTATAGAGAGTGTAGGAAATCCAGATGTGGATGATACATGGGTAAAACTGTTGTCTTTTATTTCTTTACAAAATTATTTTTAGTATTAATAACTGTCCTATTTTTTTCCTTCCCAAATGCACTCTTAAGGTATGAACAACGAACTATATAACAGTGTTTTGGAAAAGGTGATGCATTAAACCCTTAAAGTGAAATTGGCACTTGGCTCAAGCACAAGAATAGTGAGAGCACCATTCCAAATAATGTTATTTTAAACTATTAATCCTGTAAAAAGTTACAACACACAACTCAAATAGTGTTTCATGCTAAACTTTTTCTAACAGTCAATATTTTTATCCAAATAATTGAACTATTTTAAATCGTGAAGTAACATACTTTTAAATTCTTTATATTTAGTTTATTTATAAAACATTTTATAAATTTTTTAGTATACAGTTTAGTTAATATAAAACATAAATATATGTGGAGACCTTGAAAATTTTAATCCGCATGAGAGCAAAACAAACTGTTATTCTAATAATTTTTTTAGGACATAATTTTTAATGTATTTTAACTAGAATTTTTCTTTGTCACCGTGCCATCCGCACGGGGAACCACTAATTTTTTCATATTTTTTAAAAAATTTCAACCCAAAAATAAACGAGTTTGTCCCATGTTTCTCACCATACCACTAAAAAACAAACTCTCCTAAAAAATTGTAACCACCCACGTTTTTCTGCTCTCCATAATTTTTGGCAACTTCCGCCCACCCTCCACACATTTTAAAACTCCAGTAATATCTGTCCAAGTTCCTCCCTCTCTTCTTAAGACTACACCCACCAAAAATATTACACTATTGTTGTTCAAAAAAAGTGTTTGGGTTTCTTACAGGCGTGCAATTCAGTTTTGTGTAGTTTTGCTTTTATGCATTAAAACTCTTTATATAGATATGCTCACATCGGAGGCCAAATTAGAAACAATATCAGCACATTCTTCTTTTAAATATTTGAATACTTAATGTTTTGCCATTAAAGGTAACAATTTTGTATTGTATAGCATTTTAATTCAATTGTGTGTTTTATTTTTGTAAAAAAAAACAAATAAAATAAGATTTCGCAACACGTTACGAAATGTTTTTAAGTGATGCATGACTTTTTTTACCAAACACAAACACGATCCGCTGGGGTATTTATACTTTGACCGTGTTGGTGTTTGTTAAAAATAAAACAAAATTTCAAGTTTTTTTTGTAAAAAATATTATTATTTGTGTTTGGAAAAAAATTTCATGTTGTATCGCTTTTACTTAATCATATTTGTGTTTAGTAAAGAAAAGATTATGTATTGTGTCACTTTTTAATTCAGTCGTATTTCTGTTTTTGTAAATAAATTAGATAATATTTCATGTCATTTCGTATCGTTTTTATGTGGATTGTGTTTGTGTTAGGTTAAAAATATTTCACATTGTATCAAATTTTAATTGGGTCGTGTTTGTGTTTGAGAAAAAAATACAATGACAAATGTCCTGTGGCCATATTTTTATGTGTTAAAATTTATATTAGATAAAATTCACCTATAAACATTAATTACAATTTTAAATTGAATGTTCCACAAACAAATTTTTTTGGGTATGTATTTTATTTTTATTCGTGTGTTGCACCCGTATTCATGTAATGTGCCAAAAGTATTATGCACGGGGCATAGTGAGAATTGATAAGTGTGTCATAAACAAAGTGTATATTTCTCGCAATTACGAAAACCCCTGAGGAGTATTACATATCGTTACGATATAAAAACAAAGGCACCGTAACTAATGCGCAACCATTCATCAGCATGGGCACAAAGAATTTAACTATTTAGCTGGGGGTTTGCGTTTCATTAACCATGTCTGGAGAGAGATTTGTTGTCCTGCCATCGGAACAAGCACACCCCAATATGGTTAATAATTTGGATTTTCATATTGTGTTGTGTTCTACGATAATATGATTCTTAGCAACCATTTCCTATTTACTTCAATTGATATCTGTTTCCTACTATATTACTTGAATTTACATGTTCATATTTATGGCTACACTCATTTTTTTAAATACTCATAAAAAATATATATTAGATTATATTTTAGAATAATATACTTCAAAATGCGTTATACCCAACCGTGCATCGCACGGGTCACCACTAGTGTTAATATACCCATTTGGCTTAAAGGATTGACATTTCCACATAAATTTCACCAGAAAGAAGTTGGTGCTTTTGGGATATGTAAATTTATCCCACCATTAACGAACCTTGAAAAAAATGTTCTTTATAATTTGAATAGTTCTCTCTCCAAGTCCCCTGAATTAGGTTTGGGTTTAAATTTGTCGAGTGTCAAGGAATAGATAAATAATGGGGACGTTAGACCCATTAAGGAGGTATTTATGACGTGACGTCAAGAATTAGAACAATATGGGAAGGAAACAGGGGGGGGGGGGGGGGTGTATTGTCCATAAACAAGTGTGAAAAAGTGGGAAGGTTTATACATTGTCTCAATTTGAAGCTATACCGAACGCGTTTGCTATTATTCAATTGCGCATGGCTAAGGAGGTTTCTCCTTTATTAATAGAGAATGTTTTGTGAAGCAGCTTGTGAGAAGCCTAAATAGATTGAGTATGCCAATGATGTCCTGGGGTCCAGGTTTAGAAACCCGTTGGGAAATTTCAACATTTTCATAGATGTAGGAGTAGGAGGGGGACTTTTGTTCGAGGCGATAAATTTTAGTGTTGTACATGTTTGGCACAAATCAATTGTTAGCAATGACCAATCGAATCTCATGTATGTTTAGGATCATCCTAATTATTTCACGGTATTACTTTTGTTCGCTAACATATCTCCGCACCTTGTAAATCTTTGACCATAAGTAAAAATCCAACAATGATTATATCTTCGTCGCTTACATTGTGTATTCTTAAAGAATACACTATATCTTCGTCGATTTTTATAATTCACGGTATTACTTCACGAATTAAGTGTAGGTCTTGCAGATTTTTATAATTCGTGAAGCCGATTTGAATGTTGTTTGTACTAATCTAAAAGGTCTTATTTTTTCTCTCTTTATTTTGTATTTTGAGAAAAACTCATTTTTTGCAACATTGTATTTTTTTAGTTTTGTTTCATACTGTATAAGCCGTGGTTTGTAGTTGTTGGGTACTCATGGAAATTATTGATGAGAATACAATTTGGTTATGGATTGGTTTGCTAGGCGATGAGGGTTTTGGTGAAGTTTTAATGATAGTGGAATGCTTGCACAATGTAATATTTATACTTGACTATAGAATGTTTTAACTCTCATTTTGGAAAAACCTATCTACTGATTGTTTTTTTCTTATGTTGCATATAAACTTGTGGGCTTGACTCACATTATATGTTATTTATTTCCAGGTATGAAGATTGGATTTCTGGTGTGCTAGATCTGCTCATGTGGGAGTATTTGTGCTTATGAGGTAATTTTGATATTCTTAATTTGTTAAGACATGAGCATTCTCAAAATATTTATCAATTTCTATCTGATTTTTTTTTGTTTTAACAATGTTTAGAGGATTTGCGTTTCTGTCCTTTTTCTTTTAAGTTGAAACCGTGCTTATACAGTTTTAGTTGATTTTGTGTTTTTTATTATCAATTGAAGCATGACCATGCTAGACAAATATCTGTGAGAAATTCCTGCCCTTTGATTTATGATCTTTTGTTTTTTCAATTTTATTAGGTTCCACTTTCTACTAAGGTCCTGTTAGGGAGTAATTATATTACAATGAATCTGTAGAACAATGCTCATGTTCTAACATCTCACGCTAAGGCAATGTGGACTTCATCTTCTTTGTAAAGTTTAAGTTTTTCTTTTAAGTGTTAATTATTTGTTTGTTTGTATATGTGCCTAGATATATTTAACTTATTAATGTAAAGTTTAAATTTTGAGTACTACTAAATCTTATTTAAGTACAGATCTAGAAGAAAAATAAAACATAAATATATTTTTCTTATAAGAGTCTGATAAGATGCAATTTTTTGATTAATTGGGTGTCAAACAGAGGATATATACATTTGATTACTTGCGTGTAGTTTTTTTTTTTTTTTTTTTTTTGGGGGGGGGGGGGGGTTATTAAGTTCTATTAGCTACATTGTTGAGAATTTAAAGGTGTTAGATGTTTTAAATTGTAATGTTGAACATCATACTAAGAATCATTACCTCAACCAATAAACACATCCACACAAATAGGGTGAGTTTTTTGTTCGACCCATATTTTCTGTCTAGATTAGGGATGGCAATTCGTGTATTTTGGTCATGTTTTGACACGACACGACACAACTTCATTTTTTTTAGGTGCCAAGAATATGATCCATTAAACGCACGACACCACAAGACACGACACATTTAACACGAATTATAATTTTCCATCCAATTTAACACGAGAAACACGATTTTCACGAGAAACACGTTTGCCACGAGAAACACGAATTATAATTTCTCATCCAATTTTTGTTTTCGGGTCTATATCTAGAGCGCTTTTAGTAAACGAATTATCAACAACAATTATAACAGTATTTAAATAAACAAATTTCACTTAGTGAATGCCGCATGATCAAATTTCACTTAGTGAATGCTGCATGGACAAATTTAACACGATTTTCACTTAGTGCTGCATAACAAAATAGACCCCCAAAAAAGTCCATTCTTCCATAATTATGAATTGTTATGCCATTCCAATAAAAGAGGACAGCTGTTATGCTGTCATGAATTGTTATGCCATTCCAAGACATGAAAGACAAAAAAAGAATTTTGCATATTACAATCCAAAACAACAACAAATATGCAATTCCAAAATAAAAGAGCAACTCTCTAAAAATAACAGTAGCAATGACAATCCAAAATAACATCCATTCCTATATGCCGCAAATCCCCCTATTCCCTCCTCGGCCCTGCAAAACCATAAAACATACGGAACGTTAATATACATCACACTTATTATTATGTAAAAAAATAAAGAGAGTGGCCAAACTATTAAAAATAATAATACCTACCTGGGCTTAATTATCAAACGGATTTTTATCACTTTTTTCATCAACTTGAATGATATCCTCAGTAAGCTCATGTAAACTCAGCTCCTCGTCACCTACAAGGTAAAAAGGAGAAGAAAAAAAAATCAACAACTTGTTATTATTAAGTTTCAGAAAGTTATAACTCAAATTATATACCTTTCACTCCAAACAACCAATCACGAGTGCAAATCAAAGCCTCCACGGTATCAACTTTTAATCTACTCCGGTATTGGTCAAGCACACGACCTCCATTACTAAACGCCGACTCCGACGCTACGGTAGAAATCGGAATGCTCAAAATGTCCTAGGCCATACAAGTAAGGTCTGGATAACGGTATTGATGGACTCTCCAAGAGCTAAGCACATCTAAATTTTCTTCTAAATCATTCCTTGGCTCATCCAAATACATTTGAAGTTGGGACTTTTTCATATAAGCGAGTTCTAGGCTCTCATAAACATTAAATTCCTATGTTACAAATGACATTAAGTAATAGATTTGACAAGTAAAAATAAAGTAGACTCAATTTAAATACTTTTAAAATAAAAATTCAAATTTACCTTAAACATGTTTTGTGTGCTCCTACTAAGAACAATCTCATTCTTTTCTCCAAAACAAACTTAGGACTATCACTCCTTAGAGAGGTAAATGGGCTTATAGTGGTGGGGGAGTTATTCATGTACTCATCGAAAAGAGAAAATATTTTCTCCCGAACAATAACACTTTGGTATGAATCGTTGCCATAAAGTTTTTTGTATGCAAATTCGCCATATTGTAGCTTGAAACGAGGGTCTAACACAACTGCCATAGCTAAAATCAGACTGTAATCGGACCAATATTTTGGAAATTCTGCATACATCTTACAAGCCATCTCCCTCATGAATCCATCCGCGCTCTTCATTTTTTGTTTCAGAGTTAACTCAACCATATAAATCGAAGGAAAATACAAGTTTGCAGTGGGGTATTTATTTCCCTAGAAAATACAAGTAACTTCATAAAAAACTTACAAAAACTTAAATAGTTTCTCAATTTTACTACACTCATCTTCATTTTAGACAATGTGTGAAATTTGAATCACCTAGTGCTAAACGAACAAACGCACGATGATAGAAGATAACACTCTCAATCATAAGAAAGGTTGCATTCCACCTAGTTGGAACATCTTGTCGCAAGCCTTTCTTAGGACTTAAATGAACAAATTTCACACATTCCATAAATTTTTATTTCCTTACTTGTGAACCTTTAACGTACTTCACACATTCACGAATTTTTCCCACCCTTTCATCAATTGCTTTCAGCCCATCTTGCACAATCAAATTCAAAACATGAGCACAACAACAAGCATGAAAATAATCACAATTACTCAAAAGTGAATTTTTATTGTTTAGCTGACTCTTTAATAACTCCGCAAAAGTATCATTACTAGATGCGTTGTGCAATGTAATAGTGAGTAGTTTCTTCTCAATCCCCCATTCAAATAACAAAGATGATATTTTTTAAGTCAAGCATATACCATTATGTGGCGGTGACATAAATTGAGAATCCTTTTTTGTAATTTCCACTCTTTATCAATGAAATGCGAAGTGACGCAAACAAATCCATCTGTGTTTATGGAGGACCATAAATAAGATGTCAAAGAAACTCCACCGGTAGTAATCTCAGGCATTTTTTAAAGTTTTATCTTCTCTCTCTTATGCATTTTTAGCACATCGACTTTCGCAGTATTTTTAGAGATGGTAACTACATCTTCATACAAATATTGAAAAATTACTCTAATACCCCCATACTCAACAAATTGAAAAGGTAGGTCATGCAAAATGATGCCCTCCCTAATTAGTTCACGAAATCTTTCAGCATTAAATTTAGTGGAGCGCACTGTCAAATACCCTTTCTTGGGATTCATAACTAATTGACCAATATCAGTCATATCCCTCCTTGGACACGTACTTATATATTTTTTCAAACTTCCATTTTCTGTCTTAGTTTCACATAAATAACGTTTTCCACACTTTTTACACTTGTCCTTTCCCTCCCATCATCCCCAATTGGAAGCAAATAAAAACACTACCATGCATCAGACCAACGCTCTCCTTGACGTTTGACTCCATTCTCCTCTTCTGCTTCAATTTTCACCTCAACCTCAACTGCATTTTCATTGTCATTTTCGCATGAGCTGTCTTCCCCGCTCTCCTCCATCTAAAACACCATATATACAGTGTCATAAGAAAATACAGTGTTCAAAATTTCAAAAAAATAGATCGAAATATACAGTGTTAAAAAAAATACACTGTCAATATATACAGTATCTCAGTATCCGAGTGTTCAAAAGAAGACACTTCATATATACAGTGTTCAAAAAAATATACTCAAAAATAAATATGAGAGAATAAATAGATCGAAATAAATACACTGAAAAAAATACACTCAAAAAAATCAACAAGATTTGTAACATTTTCATCCGGATCAAAATAAATAAATCATTTGTTGTGTCATTTTCATCCGGATCGAAATAAATAGATCATTTGTTGTGTCATTTTCATTTCATCCAGATCGAAATAAATAGAAACAAATACATATGAGATCGTTACCTCGTCTTTTTCATCTAGATCGGATTCAATATCAACAAGTTTTGTTGTGTCAAAGGTGACTTTAGCTTTCTTCTTCACATTCATGGTGTTCGGACCCTTTTTTTGTTGTTATCAGTGTTGGATTTTTGTTGTTACGGTGTTGGAGATGGAGTTGTAGATCAGACCCTTTTTTTCTTTCTTCTTCGACAGGAAATGGAGATCGAGAGAATGGAGGGATAGAAGGTGGGAATGGAGGGATAGAAGAATGAAGATGGATGGAGAGAGAGAGAGAGAGAGAGAGAGAGAGAGAGAGAGAGAGATGGAGTGTGCTGTGCGGCCGAAAATGAGGAATGAGAGGAATTGAGATTTAGGTCTTCATTTGTTTAAAGTGAGATGAATTGAGATGGTGACAAATGGCAGAAATGAAGGGTTTGGATTAAACTGCAATGTGCAAGTGGGTCCCGTATTATGGGATGGCTGAGATATCAATTGGGTATTCGTGTTGAAATCGTGGCATTCGTGTTTTAATTTCGTTTTAATTGAGTCGTGTTTTTGTGTCAATTGGGTGGTGTTAAATTTTTTGACACGAACACGACACGACTTCGTGTCCAAAAAACACGAACATGAACATGACAAGCCGTGCCAATTTTGGGTTGTGTCGTGCCGTGTTATAGTATCGTGTCTGAAATTGCGCCCCTAGTCTAGACTTAAAAACTTATAATTTATTATAATACATAATTTATTGAAAGGCAACACTAATCCACTTAATCAATCCCACTTCAAATGATAAACTAGTAAGAGAAGAAATCTATCTTTGGTGAACACCATCCCCTAGTAATGGATGTCTTCAATGCCGAACATCATCCACTCCATTCGTGTACATCTTAAAGTTTTTTTATGATCTTCGACTTTCTTATGGTCAATATTTGTTGTCGGTTTCAAAGACATGGCACTAAAAGATAATGCAAGACAGAAGACGCATTATGGTGTTGATGTCCAGGAATAGTCGGGGTAAAAGACTTCACTAATGTCTTGGTTTTTAAAAGCACTCTAATATTTTAAGACACGTCAATTTATTTGTAAAGATGTTTTTATAATATGAGTTTCACAACTAATTAGATGGTGATGAAAACTTTAGTCAAAAATGATCATCCGCAGTTGGAAGTTAATTTAAGTTTTCAGTGATAATAGGCGATTTACAGGTACCTACAAGATTCACTTAAAATTTTGAATACAACTGAATAGGAGGAGTGGTTTCATAAGTTTTAGCCCAATATAGTGGGTTTAGTAAAAATAAGTGTATATAAGAAATGGTGTGTTGGAATAAAGTGCCCAGAATCTTATATCACCATCCTTATTGCTATGATAACGTTAGGGAGACTGTGGTTAAGGACCACCTATATTTTTATCTTTACTTACTCAACATTGAGAAAGTCAAATGTATTGAATAACAATTGATTCTATTTCTTGGAGCCTCCAATTAAGATTCTTGGATCTTACTTATTTCATAGAATTCGGTAGTATTGCATTAGCATTTTACATGGCGCCATTCAGTGATGTATGAGAAGTTATCACTACAAATAAATTCTCCTATTTATATTACATTTCTATTTAGACTCTTGGTTATAAGAAAAGTCTTTATCCCCATTATGAAAGATGCCTAAGCAAATCAGCTGGTTAGTAAATTGGGTCCACTATTATTTGAGATTATTCATTCAAGTTGGGTTGTGACAATTTGCAAGAACTGAACTGTACTGGTTAATTTTCTGTGACTGTTATTTGTAGATTCATCAATAGAGATGACTATAAACTATTGAGGCAAATGCCTTGTAGCTTCACCGAACAAATTGAATAATCTTTGTGTAGAGCTAAAGAAAACTATGGTGATATAAACGTGAGAGATGAGGATGGATTTTTATGGCAATCAAGTTTATTGTGACTTTGAGTATAATCATTGTCTTGGTTAGGTGTACTTATACAAAATTGATGGTGTTTTTAATTTCATCAGCCTTTTGTTTGCAGGTGACATCTTAAAGAATGCAGAGTATGATGCATTATGGATTTTTTTCAACAAGTTCCAATCAGTTTTTGCATTTTTGTCGACAACTGCTATTGTATTATCTCCTGAAGTAAGTACAATGTCTTGATCTAGGAATTCACAAACATTTTTATCGGGGATGTCCTGTTATAGATTGTAATTGAATTACTATTACGTAATATATATATTTTTTTGTAATGGTATGCTTTGTTTTAACCTTTTTTGTATCTTGTACATTTGAGCGCCAAAAAACATTGAATTCTTGGCCGCACACCTCTCTACGTGGATTTTCCATCTACAAACTATTCGGTAATCATGTCTTTTTATAATGATTTTGGTAATTATAATGGTTCATGTTTGTATGGGAATAACTCTCAAACTTTTCATTTTCAAGAATCCACACCTCCACCTCTTATTGTGCGTGAAGGCCTACGAATTCTTGAGAATGAAAGGCTTGAAAAACAATATCGAGAAGAAAATCGTTTTGGAGAGCAAGAGTTGGATGCATTATTCCAATCCAACGACGATTTTTCTTTAGATATTTTTTTAGTTGAAGAATGCTTTCAACCAAATGAGAAATCCGAGGTTCTAGAGCCAAGGAAGCTTACTTTTGAAGAAACCATGCTTATTTTCACCCAAAGCGTAATGGATAATGCTAATGGTGTTGATTTGGAAATAGAATCACTTTTCAATGAGATTAGTTCTTATTTGGAAAACAAATAGGCGGTTGAGACTTGTGTTTCACCTCTAACGTTTTTATAAGAACATCTCATTGAAAGTGAGTCTTTCTCCCTTGAAATTCAATATTTAAGTGATGATGAATCACTTGAGATTGAATTTATTTCATCCCCATTTTTGTTCTCCATTATTGAACTATTAGAAGTACTGCTAGATTCCTATGAGTCGATTGAGACTTTTGAAATATTTAAACCTTTTTCCGACGAGGGCTCTCTACTTGAATTGTTTTTTAAGACGGGGTCTTCATTTTTGTGTGCCCCGCCTCCCATTCTACTTGAAAAACCTTTGGTAGGTGATTATATCTTTCTTGGATCCCAATTTTACTTGTCCCCATTAGCATCCAAATCTCCCATGATCCTCCAATTTTTTTTTTATTGGTGATGGTTCCTTTCTTCCGCCTTATACATGCCTTCCATTATTAAAACAAAATCATTATTTTTTGGGAGGCATGCATTCAAATGAGCGTACACCATTAATCCCTCAAAGTCAAATCATGTTTTGGTTGGGCCCTAAAAAATTTCAACTTCTAGTGTATAGTTAGTTAGAAGTTCAAATAGTACGTTATAAATAGTCAGTTTTTTTTTTCTTTTCCTTTTTAATTATAATCCAGTGTAATTAGTTAAAG
Source organism: Sambucus nigra (assembly GCA_949130495.1). NCBI lineage: Eukaryota > Viridiplantae > Streptophyta > Magnoliopsida > Dipsacales > Adoxaceae > Sambucus > Sambucus nigra. The sequence continues at coordinate 610,036,900 of OX422215.1, read as the reverse complement.
TTTTTGTTATTCTTTTTGTTGTGCTTGGTTCTAAATGTTTTGTAGGTTTAATGGACTTGTACTTATCGGGATTCTCTCCATTTTGGGTAATATCTTTATTTTCCTCTCTGTATGTTGTGTTCTTGATTCACATTGAGGACAATGCAACATTTAAGTTAGGGGTGTGGGATATTCTTCCCATTCGTTTTTTAGTTTCATTGACTTGATCACATGTTCGTTCCGAGCATGTTTTTGTTGAAAAATTAAAAATTCCAAAAAATATTTTCTTTATTTTTTCTCCTTTTTGGGCATTTTGTCTTTGTTTTCGATGATAAATTTTAATAAATTCCTGATCCAATAGACAATTCAATAAAGCATGTTCTTGAATTTAGAAGTTATTAAACTTTAGTCCTCCAATAATTGATATTATGAATAACTTCATGAATTAAACTTTAAACCCATGAGCACATGCACTTTTCTTGTTTTAATAATTTGGTTTAAGGCCTTTATAACTCGGTAATCTTTTGTTGCATTGTATATACTTACATCAAGTGAGCTTTGGGATTTTCTTCGTTTGTTAGTGTTATACATTACTCTTTCCTCCTTCAAAACATTAAATTCATCGGTAATCTCACTATTCTTAATTGATCGTTCATTAATTGAGTTCATATGAAATGTGTTACTTGAGCATAATTTTCAAAGTTGTTTTGAATCGAGAATTACGTAAACTTTAGAAAAGGATCATAGGCCATCTTTATTATATCACCCATATTTAACTTGACCTCACGATAAATGTTTCCCCTCGTTAACCCCTTTGAGCCTTAATATGGCCTTTTGTTTCATAACCCAAAATCCCGTAACCAACTCCACATTGGAGTTGTAAACCATATATATCACCTTCCATACCTTTGTTTGGAGTGATACTAGGGATTGGATGATGTTGTTGGTTTGTAGTTACAATTAAGCATGTGAGAGTGAAAAGTCAAGAAAACATTACTGTGAAAAACAAAAGAAAAAGAAAGAAAAGAAAAGAAAAACAAAAGAAAAAGAAGAGAAAAAGAAGAAGAAAAGAAAAGAAAAGAAAGAGAAAGTATTTACATATTGTATATAGTGTTGAATAACCTTTGTCACTTTCCATTGTTATATCCAATGCTTTTTATGAAAATCATATTCCAATTTTGAAATTGCCCACAATTTTTCATTATCCCAAGTGTTTCATCCCTGAACACCTTTTAATCCTTAAATATTCTCTTCATTTCATAACCTTAAACCCCAAGTCTACATTACAACCCTATAAAAGTCATATGTCATCATAGGGTGAATGAAACTCAAAAGTTTAAATAATTACGATAATATGTGAAAATGCATTTCACCTCATTTAATGATGATATCCTTTCATTGAGATTGCAAAGTTTTTATTTTATATATAGCGTTCTTCAACAGTGACATGTGTGCGACCTAGTTTCCATTTACATTTATTCTTTATGCCCACATGTCCTGTGTGTTACAGCTAATTTCATAGTGATTTCATCTGTTGAGTGTGTACATCGGTGATGATTGATATCATGCATGCTTTAATGTTTATCTAGTTTATAAAAGTTTTGGCAAAATCTTACTTTCCACGTGCTCGCATTTCCTCCCACACTTAAGGTTTCAATTTGATGAAGTTCATTCTATAATGTTAATAATTAGGGACTTTTGTTTGAATTCATTCATTTTGCTAATAACATATTGAAATCCTTTTCGTTATGGTTGGGCATATCTTTTTGATCGATTGGGAATATTTTGAGGAAACTTTGATGTTTGTGGGTTTCATCCCTGAAAATCCTCACGAGACAACACTCGTCCACAATGGTAACCTAGGGGTTTAACGACTTATTGCATATGTTAAATGCAATCATTTACCCACGAAAGTGGCATTTATTTCCTTTGTACATATATCATCTATTGTCGTTTACTTGCAGTCTTGTTTCTTTGGATTTTATTGTTAGGGACTAGCAATGTGTAAGTTAGGGGGTGTGATTCGTATCGAATATTATATTTATTTACCCTCTATACTTATGCAGTTTAGCCCCCCCTCCCCCCGGGTACCTTAATTCTTATATTTATGCTCATTAACTAGACAACCTCTTTTATATATGTTTATATGCTTTGCGAGGTATAATTGAGCTTTTGTAGGTATTAAAGTGTTTAACGTGAAGTTTGGTTGCATTTCGGAAACGTTCCGTGATCAAGGGCACATTCAAAGGCATTTTAGTCAATCCATCAATTGGGGTTTTGTACCAATGTCTTCTTGGAAGTTGTATCCCTCTGAGTTAGCTTCGTGTAGCCTCCAACCGTGCCTAATTTCGATTTATAACAAAGAAGTTATGATGTTTTTTGTATGTTGATCCAGGATGAGGAATGCAGTCTGTCAAGGGCAAATCGATTCGTCCATTTTGGGGAATCTATTTAGTTTGGACCAGAAATGAATTTTCCATGTAGCAGAATGAATTCGGCTCTTGTAGCAGAATCGATTCAGGCCTGCAGATTTTGGCTTTTTGATTTACAAGTTTTCCCTTAGGGTTTTGTTTAAATAGATTTTTGTTCTGCTTTGTTTGAGAGATTCATTTTTAGGTTTGTTTTGGGGGGAGCTTCCCTCTCTTTCCCTCTCTTAGGGTTTGTACCCATTTTATGTATGTAAGATCTATTAATCTTTTCTTTCCTTTAATTCAAGTTCCATTTTCTTGTTCAATCTTTGTTGTCCTATTTCATTGCTTTGTTAAATAATTATTGTTAGTTAATATGTTATTTTCATTGGTTACTTAGTTTTATTTATTATTCTAATCATGTGTATTAGCTAGTTTAAGGGTTGGGATCATATTGTAACACCTCATAATTTCTGAGTTATTATTTCTAATTAATTAATGGGAATATTTAAATGTGAATATATTTAAATAAGTTAATGAGCGAGAGTTAATTTTAGATATTTATTCCGGACGATGAATTTAAGTGCGCGCTTGAGTCCGTTACGATCGAAATAGTGCTGAAGGAGTGGTTATATGCATATATTGTGTATTGGGACGTAATTAAACATATTTGAGTTCTATATGGAGAGTATGGTCCCTTTTTATAAGGCCCATTGGCCCAAAAAAGTGAATAAGGTTTTTTAACCCCAAATGTGTAAGGGTTAGGCATCATTAAATCACATTAGAAGACTAAAAAGGGAAATGCTAAAGGGGAGAGCCAAAGAGAAGAGGAACTTAGGGATCTTGGAGAGATTTCTTCAATTCCAATTCAACACCTTCATTCAAGCCTTGGATCTTCATTTTTGAGCCAAGTGGTTTAATTTGTGATTATTAAATTGCATCTACATTTTCGTATTAAAAGAGGTGGAATCCAATTGAATTATAGGGTTTGTTCTTGAGTGAATTGGGGATTTCCTTTTAATGAGAGTTATAAATATGTAGGGGTTTTAATAGTTAATGAAATTATTGATGAAATTGTTAGGGATAGGTTTGTTATAATAAAAGAATGGATCTATGATGAATTTTGGTTCGTTTTAATTCAGAAATTTGTTCAGAATAGAAGTTGAAACTTGTTAACGGCGGACTGGGTTTTTTACAGAAGAGAGAGAGAGAGAGAGAGAGAGAGAGAGAGAGAAAGAGGATAAATACCAATATCGTTCGAACGACATTGTATTTCGTTCGAACGAGATCCACTGTCGTTCGAATGACAGGGATCTTCGTTCAAACCATCCCTGATGTTGCCAGATTTATGTAATTTTCCTTAATTCAGACCTGTTGCGTTGGAGATTTACAGATGAGATTCCTATTTAACTTGGTATAGGACTGATCACCTGGTATTTTATTAAGAGGGATTTCACAGATGGTATCAGAGTATCAGGTTCTAGTGTCCTTAGGGTCTGTGCGAATTTTCACGTTTCAGCGTATCGTTCTTTGATATAGAGCCTTATTATATGATTGTTGTATTCCTTCACGTATGCGATTTACGTTCTTCTGCTATAGGGTATAGTTCATGTGATTCGTATGCGGTTTCAGTCGAGCGTGGTAGATCAAACATTATAGAATAACCAACGTGGGAGGTTAGAAGGATTGCAGGAGGAAGGACTCAATAGAAGCCATGGGGTATTCTAGAGATAGTGACGCGCTAGGAGTCACCATGATAATTGTTCGAATAATTGAAGTTGGAGAAACCACTGGGGAGCAGTAGTTGCCCCAAGAACCGTCACAAAGGACAATGGTGTAAAGTTAAAACCCCAAGTGTAGACGATAAGGGGTGAGGGTCAAAGAGAATATTATTTTGAATAATTCGCTAGGATTCGAGGGAGGTGCGAAAGAGTGATTTACCAATGGGTAGAGAACATCCAATTGGGATGACATATGGGGGGAGCGTAGTGTCACTTAAGTTAAAATTCCGGGCAAGGAAGTTTGCTTTCAAAAGCAGTATGGAGTGATGGGATCCAGTCACCACATTTATGGGGAAAAACTGCGAATAATGAGGAATTTGGGGTGCATATCATTATGAATCCTCTCACTCGAGGTTACATCAAGAGGCAAGGAAAAGTTTAAAAAATTTCCAAAAAGGGTCGGACAGTGACTGGATGGGATGAAAAGTTAACGAAATTCACAAACTTCGTAATCAATAATAGGGATACGAGGAATTAAATAGCGTTTGTAAAGTTGAGATTAAACCCATTGGGTAGAGTGTACAAGCATGTATATGAGATCTGGCTAGGATGGTTGGTGTCATTGTGGTTAAAGTTGTACAATTTTAATTGGTATCTATAGTCTCGAAAGAACGGAGCTAAGAGAGTTGGAAAATCTATCAAAGAGTAAGTTTGGATTTTTTTTGTGCTAGTAAGGTTCCAAGGAAAGAAATACCCAGTAGAGAACCCAGACTAATGATCGAGGTCCATGAAACCTATACCGAGTAACTGTGAGTTTTAGTTAGGTCCATTAAGGCCAGTAACCCATAATTGGATCAGCGGATCCAAAGGGACATTTGGGTTGACAATTAGGATCAATATTTTTAGGTCCGTAAAAAGGGCAACCCCGACATGGCCGGTGGGGACAGAGAAAGGGGGATGACATAGAGAGGTGTCATATGTGTAAAGGAGTATAAACACATGGGTAGATTTTTGTCCGCATCGATTCAGGGTACCGGAGCTAGATGCCCAGTAAGATCATCTGTTGGAGAAGTTTTTGGTTTCGTTAGGATGCGGGTGTTATGTCTATTAATCGTTGAGCCAGCGGTATTATGAGTAACTAAAACTATAAGTATTATTGCAAGATGATTGGGGTGTGTTTTATGTGATGCAAGAGGGTCACCATAATATATTAGTATTAGATTCGGGTGAGAATTGGATTTAGTGGAAGTATCGTTAAAGTCACTAGTATATGTATTTTTATCATGGAATAGTAGAGTACTCTTCAGTACCACCTAAGAGGAGTGGGTGGGGTACATTAAGATGATGTATTTCTTGAGGACTAGCTCCTTTGAGAGGTGATAATTAAAGTATGGTTTTATCTTGGGTACGGACGGGTCTGCAAGGGTGGACAATCATAGCAAGGCTATCGTGTTCGTTGTTTCAATACTGGATGTATATTCTCATGAGATGTATCACCAGGAAGAGGGTTGAGAAATATCATAGCGTTAATATTATGTGACGTAGGACTCATGGAGAGAAGTTGTCTCATTATGTTAGATCCCGGGGGCATGGGATTTTTACTGAGGAAATTCAAGGGATGTAGGGTTGCTGTGGAGCGGAGAGATTTAGCTCGTTATTAATGTTTAGCGCTGAGGGCTTAGTGATAGTATGATCATAGTAGTATATGACCCCTTTAAGGACGTGGGAGTCCATGATAGACTTGTGAGTATAGGGTCAAGGTTTGAGAGTCCCGAGATTATGCTTTAGGTTCTATGGAAATGAAGGACCGATGATGCTGAGGAATTTGCATTGGGAAAAAGTTCTTTTGGACTTTGCAAGGAAATGTTATACGCATAAGCCTGGATAAAATGTCAAAAGAGTGGAGACGTCATTGGATTTTAGGTCCTTGTATTTAATGATAATTAGCCAACGTGTGGAGAAAATACGTTAGGTGGAAAGACACTAAGTGATTGGGCTAGTAGAGCCAAAAAAGGCTGCAAAGGAAACAATACGAAGCTTTGGCACTACAAGTTGCTAGGTTGGGCATATTATGGCGTGTTTTGTGTGAATTATTTTAGTCACTTTTTCCATCGTAGGTACCCTTAGGTATGAGACTAAGGGATTATCTTGAGGATCTCACATCGATACTAAAGGTGGGGTAATATCGGGGATAATTGTACGGTAATAAATAAGTCATCGAAAATATTTGGAGGATATAGCCACGCCGATAATGCGGGGGAGGAGAAATTGAGACAAATATGGTTACATAATTAATGATAGTAGGTTTGTACATTTAGTCTTGGGTTATAGGGAATATGGTCACCCTGGGAGGAGTCAGAGCCTCTACGGTGCAGATACTTAGCATATTTAGGGAGAAGATGCAAATGCAATGATTTTGGGTATATTCCAAAGGAATGGGAATAAGTTGTCCCCCTAATTATGGAATGATTAAGCATGGGTGTGTTTGGAAGTGACAGTGAGCGCGTCCCAACCTACGATTTGCTATCACTAGGATTCGTGACGGAGACGGATATTAGTGGAGGTGTCGGTCGTAATAGCCATAATGTATATAATTAAGTACCGTGGGATAGCGGGGTTCCTAGGTGTTAAACATGAGAGAGTGAGGGGTTACACTAAGAGGATGGTTGCATTATACGAGAGATTTCGACTTTCGAGGATTAGGGGAGTAGTGAGGATGATTTCAATGTTTTAACCGTGTAGCTATAGTTTGGGGGCTATAGTAGATAGCTATACTAAAGTTGGGTGTTCGCGGTACTAGGGTATGAATTATCGTTGCTAGGTTTCACCTGATATAGGGTCTAGAGTATATATTCAGTAATGTATGTTAAAATGTGTTGCATGTTAATGTACTAATATTATTAAATTGAAATCTCGGGGAGAGGGACATTTATGATGTGATTCAGAGTGGTTGGACTTATTATCAAGTGGGAAGATATAACTCGGGTTTTACTTTCGCGCAAGGAAACTAGTGATAGTAAGGGCGCGGTAGTAGGTATTGTCTTTTTACATAAGAGTGGATATGTATCTATATAATAAGGAGTAAAAGGTTTTGCACTATTCCATAAAAAGATAACACAAGTAGAGGCTAGGATTGAATCACCAAGGAAAAAAATGGAGGGTGAGATTACAATTTACACCATAAGAACTACAACTCACCATACCTAATTATATACTTTATATTGTATTTACAATTTTAACCCGCTAAAACCTACTTTCCCTCTCATTTTCTTCCTATATTTTCAATTCTGATTCAAACAAAGAGGGTATTTTGGTAAGACCATCCATTCCATCCACGTTAATCAAATGGTACACACTCTCTTTTCCGTCACACACGCATTCAACCACATCTATCTCTCTCTACCACTCTCTCTCTCGGCCTCATTTTTTCTTCTTCCATTACAGATTCTTTACAAAGAATTTTTCTAATGATTTGTTTATTTGTGTTGACATTTAGGTTTCACAAATTTGGGGATTTTTAGGATGTTGGAACCGGTAGTTTTCGGAATGGGATTTCCTCAATAGGTAGTAATTTGGGTTGCGAATTTTTCATTTTATTTTTTCCAGATCTAACATGGGATTTCTGCGAGATTTGCTAGGCATATCAGATGTGAGAGCTTTGAATGACTACTATACTTGAGACCAAATATTTTTAGGGTTCCTTCTTCTCTATGATTCTCAGGTACTCATTCTTCCTTGAATCTCTTTTGTACTCGAACTCTAATTTCAATTTCTCTCTCAGTTTTTTCACTTAATTTTTTCGGTTATTTTGTATATTTTAATTCAAATTTGTGAAATGTCATCTTAATTTATGGTTTTTTTTCTTTCAGTGTTTTAGAAATTTGTTATCTAGCAACGGTTCTCTCACACCTAGGTAACTATGACTCCAAATTTATGGGTTTTATTTTAGTTACACACAAATGCAGTTTTTGGGTTCCAACATTTGTTCTCTTAAATTAGACATTTTATAATTTTTTTATACCTATTTTCATATTGATGTTTAAATGTGGTAGGGCATTTTACCTATTGAGGTTTAACGTGTAGTAAGTTGGGTTTTAGTCATCTATATATTAGAAATAAAGGGAATCATTACTTTAGCTATCAAGAACTTTATAGTTATATTTGTGCTTTATAAATTATGGGATTGGTATTTATTATCTCCTTTAGTATGTATAAATGAGAATTTGCATAAAAAAATGTTTAAATACCACATTATGTAGGTTACATGTTTGTTACTATGCCAAATCCGGTGGTGCACCTAATTACTTATGAAGTAACTTAATTTTACTTTTGAATATTAAGTTGACTAATTGTGCATTTCTTTTGCATTGTGAACCGAGTGCTGTCGAATCTTAATTCAGCTTTTTGGTGTTGTCACTCTTCATGCTCATTGAGTGTACTATAGAGAGTATTAGTCATCAAGTTTTTTTAGTAAGAAAACCTATTTAATATCTATTATACAAGTATTGGATGTTTATTCAATTTAGTGTACAACTTAGGCCTGCTCATTGTTTAGACAAGGATTCATGTTAAATATAGATAATCAAGTTGATGATCAAGTTGAGGATGTCAATTAGTTTTGGACACTGTTTTGTACATTGATTCATGTTATATGTAGATGATTAGGTTTTTATATAAAATCCTTCTTGATTTTATAATATGTTAACCATATATATGCCACTTAGGTTTGTGGTATTATTAGTTTGGAGATTTTGTAATATTCAACTGGTAGATTTTTTACCGATTTATCTTCCGTGCAAAATAGTCCAAAATGCTACTGATTTGGTACAACTATTTTTACGCAGCTGTTTTGCTATTTGGTTCCTGATTTTGGTTATATGTCATTAAGTGTACTAAATAGAGTATTGGTCATCAAGTGCTACTGATGGGAGGTATGGTCGGAAGAGCATGGGAATTTATGGTCAAGTTTGAGGGGTTAATTTGAAAATTGCATTGACAATACAATTATCGAAGTTCGTTATTGGTGAGAAACTTGATGAAAAACATAGAATTTGAAAATTTCCACTGCTTATTAGATGCCGAGTCGATATCTAACTCTACTATTTTTCATTTGTACAATTTCTTCATACTTCCCCAAAACATAACCATTTTTCATACGCGTTGTTTTAACAAATATATTTTGCCCCTATTCATTATGCATTATCTTATGGCCCTTACAAACCATAGTTCGTACTGTGGAATGCAAGTTAAAGAGCAAGGCCATTATTTATGGTTTCTTGATGTTGGATAAAATGTCTCTCACTGTTCCATCAAGCAATGCAGGGTAGAGACCAAGGTCATTGTTTGTGGCATTTTAGAAGGATAATATCACATTTGTAAAATATCCATGGTAATAAATAAAAGAATCCTATTTTAATATGTATGTGTTGTCTTTCCATTTGGTTTATTCCTTTAGATTTCACCTCTGCTCAAACTTGAAACAAGGCTTCATTCTACGATTAATCCAACACTGATGGTTTATTCCTATATATTTCACCTCTGCTCAGTTTTCAGAATGTTGGTACTATGATGGCCTATACATTTGTTTACCTCTCCCCTGCCTTTTGCATATGTATAGTCATTTTAAGATAAGCACATGTAACTTACAGAGGCCAAATCTCCTTTTTTTCAAATCATTTTCAACCATTTATGAATTTCAATCACGGGATCTCACTATCACACGTGTTATGTGACAATGGTAAGAACTTTTTAATATATGGTTTCATTTTTAAACAAATTTTTTATCTATTAGAATCTAATCACATACGTAGAAATGTGTTGATGCCAATGTGGGAGAGTTTATATATTAAACTCATATCTGACCATAACAGTTATTATGTTACTATTTTACATATGCTCATATTTTCTTCTATATAGTGTTTGGAGTGTTTCTTTTAAAATCTTCTACGACGTAGTTAACTCGAACTACAATAAGAATAAACTCTTCTTATAAGAGTTGTTCTTTATCTTAAATAGAGGATACAAATTATGTTATAATAGTGCTTGGGTAACAACTATATTACTATAAGAGTTGTTTTATAAATGCATCTTTGTATACTACTATAAGAGTTGTTTTATAAATGCATACTGCTTTGTGTGCTTAACATTATAGCTCCACTTGACAACTTATTTAACATGCATCCATATTTAACATGTATGTAGCCTTATTATTCAGCCTTATTTAACATGTATGCATCCTTATTTGACGAGCCCTAAAGAGGTATAACAACCTTATTTAAATGATTAATGTTGGTTCCTTCGAGTATCCGACCTTATTTAACATGTATGAAACCTTATTTAACATGATTGCAACCTTATTGAACTAATATAACATTAACTGGTATAGCAATGTCTGATTAGTAATTCATTTTATCATATTTTTACCAAATGAACAACCTCTTGACTATACTATTATAAGTTTTGCGTTTATGTTATCCTTTGCCTTTTATTTTCTTCCTAATTGGAATTTTGTGACGAGCATATTTTCAAAATATTTATCTGTTAGCCCGTCTAAACTGGCATATTAGTTTAACCATGGATATACTATCGTTGAAACATGGTCGTCACTCTATCCTTGAAGTGTTGTCACTCTACTTTAGGAATAGTACACCAGTATATTCACTTGATCAACGTCTCGCTGTTGTAAGAAGTTATAAATGAAGTGTTTCAACCTTATTTTTTTCATCGCTTAAAAAAAGAAGTGTTTCGTGAAGATGATCCCGTAAAAGCTGCCAATCTTTATAAAAAGAATGAGATTATTGTGTGGTTAAGATTGAGTAGTTTCCAGCGACAACTATATGAAGCCTTTTTGAAAAGTGAGTTGGTTCTTTCAGCATTTGATGGCTCACCATTGGCTACACTCATAATTTTGAAGAAAATATGCGATCATCCACTTCTCTTGACGAAGAGAGATGCTGAAGATGTACTGGGAGGGATGGATTCAATGCTAAACCAGGAATATCAGGGCATAACTAAAAAATTAGCGATGCACTTCGCTGATGTCACTGGGAAAATTGACTTTGTGGAGAAGCATGAAGTCTCTTGCAAGCTTTCTTTTATATTATCTTTACTGCGCAACTTAATCCCCCAGGGTCACAATGTGCTTATCTTTTATCAGACACGCAAGATGCTTAATCTCATTCAGGAATGTCTTGCATCTGAAGGTTACGAGTTCTTACGGATTGATGGTACCACTAAAGCTGCTGATAGATTGAAGATTGTTAATAACTTCCAAGAGGGAAATGGTGCTCCTATCTTTATCTTGACATCTCAAGTTGGTGGACTAGGACTTACACTTACAAAGGCATATTGTGTGATAATTGTTGATCCAGACTGGAATTCAAGTAGGATAACCAAAGTGTTGATCCAGCATATCGTATTGGGCATGAGAAGGATGTTGTAGTATACAGATTGATGACTTGTGGTACAGTTGAAGAAAAAATATAGAGAAAGCAGATATATAAGGGCGGATTATTTAAAAGTGCAACTGAACACAAGGAACAAATTAGGTACTTTAGTCAACAGGATGTTAGAGAGATCTTCAGTATCCCTAAATAAGGTTTTGATATTTCTCTCCCTCAATAGCAGTTGCACGAAGAGCATGATCGACAACACATAATGGAGGATTCTCTGAAAAGCCACATACATTTTCTGGAAACTCTTGGTATAGCTGGAGTTAGTAACCACAGTTTTCTCTTCTCCAAGACAGCACCTGTACCAGTTGTGCCAGAATATGAAATAACAAGGGTAAAACAAAGTACATTTGTGGGTACATCATATTCGAGATCTTCAATTGAACGTAATGTTAATGGATCCGAGTTTGCATTTAATCCCAAGGATGTTAAATTAAACAAGAAGAATTCTCCTCCAAACAGTGGAGGTAAACTGGCAGAATCTGAAATCAAAAGAAGAATCGAACGCCTATCTATATTGTATGCAAATAAGGCGATGATCGCGAACCTACCAGATAAGGGAGAGAAAATACAAAAGCAAATTATTAATTCCTTGGTCTGTTACTTATGCGTTTATTTTTTTATTTTCTCTATCTTTAATTTGTTATTTTTTGCAGATGCCTTGGTCTCTCATTTGAGGGTTGAAATTTTGGACACAAAGAGTATTAGTTTGTATAAATTTGTGATAATTTATACAGGTGACACTTTAAATCGTTTTGGTTTTGTGGTGTTTGGTGTTGGTTTTGTAGTATTCAAAGAATATTTAAATTACAATTACAAGAGGTTATTCCCAACTGAAAAAAAGTTGTAGATGAATGTGAGGTAGACAAGGAGGAAAGGAAAATTTTTTGCACCATCTTTCTCTGAGGTAAAGTTCGATAAAATAGTAGTATCTCATCTTTTACAACTAGATCTTTTGATTTCAAATCTAATCATTTGGTGCTTTGGGGACCTCTTTGGAAACAAAATGATTAGAAGAAAGGATGGAACCTCTTTCGAAAAAAAGTGATGCTAAAACCATCTCTAGAGCATCGTACGAAATGGCAGACCAAAATATGATTTGGTAAGATAATTAGTAAATGTAAGGCTATTTTGTTATCACATTTGACATTACAAGTAATGGCATTTGAAACACTCACACGACCTTTTGATTGCAAAATAGGTTAGCGCCCAAAGAAAAGGAAGTAGCAGAATCTCAAAAGTTGCCTCCTACTCAAATGCCTCTGGCGGTAATGGTTTGATTATTACTTCCTACTTCTGTTTAATCTTATTTGTCCTACAACACGCTATTTATTGAAAGGTTTCTATTAATGCAGATCCTTCAGAATTTGAGAAAGCTTTGGGCATACATGTTGGGTGAAGTATTGGGCACAAGGGATAGATACATACTACAATATGCTAGATTAGGACTATGAGGATCTTAAAATTTTTGGCTCTACTAATAGTTTCATGGAATTTCTAATTGTAATTCTTGCTCCATCATTATCACAAAGGATACATTTTATTTTTTAAATTAGATCTTAGTTATTTCATTTTGTTGTTCCTTAATAAAAAGATCATTCATCTTTGGGTCAACTAGGTTAGGTGAAAGCCTATTTTTTTCTGATTGAACTTGGATAATTTGTTCCGGATAAAACATGGGTATTTGGATCATTCATCTTTATGCTTTAGTATTTTGTTATTTGATTTTATTTATTTATGTCAGTTTTGCCCACATATTTTCTTAAAGGCATTATATTTTGAGATTTTCTTCATGTTTTATCAATGATCCTGGAATGATGGCAGAACTCCCAAATATTTGAAAATTTGATTAACATATTCCACCAAAGCCACTCAAATATCTCCACATAATAGTATTTTTTTAGAAAAAAAATCCTGATAGGTAAAAAATATAAATTGCTCACACCTTTGACACTAAATCTCTATCCACCTTTTATAATCGAACCCCGTGACGAGGAAGTAAAAGAATCAAAGATCAAAAATATTATTTAGGTTTCTTTTAATTTTGGCCCCATTTATTTGTGCTTTAGTAATCTGTTCCCCATAATTTTCATTATTTGGCACTTGGCCTTCAAAATAACTTTTCAAAATTCCTGTCAATACTTTCTAAAGGGGCAAAAGATAAATGAAAACTTCGTCTATCAGATTGAGCGAGCATAATTAAAAAGAGGTTTACGACTCAAAACTCGAGCTAATCCTACTCTTTCCACCTAAGGAAACGACAAACGAGAGATCAATATATAACTTTATCCAATCTGTGTAGACATGACGTGAATTCAGTTACTAAGACAAACTGTATATATGTATAAACCTATTCTACTTTACGAGTAGAATTGGAAAAGATTACGTAGTTTTGATTTTTCGCCGTGCCTTCAGGCACGGGTATTCCGCTAGTACATTTATGCCGAGAGGAGGGTATTGGGAATATTATAATTGTGGGGTTAAAGTTATATTATAGACTAAGGATTACTAAATGCCATGCTTCATTTAGTGCGGTTAAGCACGGGTAAAGGGTGGATGGGCGCTGTGGTTAATTACATTCGCTCCATAAATTTGTGTAGCAATGCTAAGGGTAAGTGATTGCGGGGATAGCTGAGACCAGGAGTACTAGGCTTTTCCAAATTTTGAGGACGAAATTTCGTTGTAAAGGGGGAAGTATGTAACACCTTGTAATTTTTGAGTTATTATTTCTAATTAATTAATGGGAATATTTAAAAGTGAATATATTTAAACAAGTTAACGGGTGAGAGTTAATTTTAGAAATTTATTCCGGATAGTGAATTTGAGCGCACGGTTGAGTCTGTTAGGGTCAAAATAGTCCGAAAGGAGTTGTTATATGCAGAAATTTGGGGGCGTTTTAATGCAAACATTTGTTCAGAATAAAGGTTGAAACTTGTTAATGGAGGACTGGATTTTTAGTAGAAGAGAGAGAAAGGAGAAATACCAATGGCGTTCGAACGACATTGTATTTCGTTCGAATGAGATCCACTGTCGTTCAAACGACAAGGTTCTTCATTCGAACCATCCCTGATGTTGCCAGATTTCTGTAATTTTTCCTGATTCAGACATGTTGCGTTGGAGATTTACAGCCCGTTCCCTAACTGAATTACGAAATTGAGTATTGAATTAGGGTTAATTTGGGAATACTTAACCTTGAAATTTATTTGACTAAATTGCATGAAATTGGAGATTTCATTTCATGATTTAGCATATTGTAATCTTGTTTTTTAAGTGATTAAACTTAATTGCATGAAATGGAAGGGGAAATTGAAGAAATTGAATTTCGGGACGAGATATAGGAAGTTCGGGTATACTTGAAAAGCGGTTACGCTAAAATAATGGTAATTAATTAGTGTGTAATTAATTAAAATGAAGTCGGACCATAGACTTAATTAATTTAGGCTTGGGTATGGGCGTAATACTCCGATAGCCTGGATTTCTATATATATGTCGATGTGTAGTACATATATGATTTATATATATTTGTGTGAATAATATATATAGTAAAGCCATACCAATATTAATGCTATCATAGGAGGTTGCGCAATGTGAGTGACTCCCCTGACTAGTGAATGCAGCGTGAGTATATTCCCCAGGCCATAGCGTCTGGATTAGAGGTGGGGACGTTACGGTATGGAGCGGACACTTCAGAGGGAATTATGGTCGCCTCTTATGCGTTTGGTGATAGCATTTATGTCCGACATGTGTGTAAATGTTGAGATATGATACATATATATAGTGTAGAATTATATACGGGAATTTATATATATACATGGTGTGAAATGTATAGATAATATAGCTTGTGAAATGGTTATATGGTATCGAGTTAAATAGGGATATAAATAAGTTAGTGTGAAATATAACTTGTAACTCTTATACACGAGATAAATTGTATAAGGAATATAACTTGTGAAAATGTTATATAGCATTAAAATGGAAATAACCTAAATAAGTTAATGTGATGGATAACTTATAAAGCGTACTAAATCCACCAGTGTTAGAGTAGTGGGAAGTCGAGGGGTCTATGTGACAAGACTAGTTAAGGGGTGGCTAACTAGGTGGGCCATTTATAGTTTCGTTAGGCCTGCACATTAGTTCAAAGGTGAGGTAAACTCAAGGGAGTGCACGACACTAATTTAAATATGGAGAACATTTGCATTTTAATTTCTTACATTTAAATATACTTACAAAAATATTTTCAAATTTTTTGGGTTCTAACCCTTGCTGTAAAATATTTTAAAAAACCTTTTAGGTGTCCTGCCATAGGGGCGCCAGTTTTGATCTTTCGTACGGGGTGCGTAGATGCAACTTATGTGGATTGCTGTGGGATCTTTGTTTAGATGCTTTCCTCATTCTACCTCTAGATAGTGACATTTCCAGTGGTACTATTGAGGTTGTACTTTCATATTCAGTCTTGGCATGTATCCGTATTCTTTTAGACTTGCACCTTGTGGATTGCTTGTAGTCGATGTTTCTCGACAAATAATTATATTTATTTTGTGACATGTTTAGTTTCTTCTTGTAATAGTTAATTTGGTTTCCTAGTATGCTGATTGAATTTGAATTAATTCATAACATAAAATTTAGCATTAGCTTAATTTAATACTTGCAGGTTATCACGGACCATAGCCATGACCCATACGTGACTAATATGGGTCAGGGACCATAGCCATGACCCATGCGTGACCATTATAGCGACAAGTTTCCCTCCAAGTGTGGTCGCGAATGGGGTCACGGTCCAAGTTCATGATCATAAACCAAACTACACACTGACCTAGTCACGACTTGGAACCGTGACTATCCTGCGAATTGAGTCATGACTTTGGGTCATGACCATCGTCTTATTTCCACGCTGACGTGTTAAATTTTAAAGGGCTGACGACTGAGGCCTGTGACCAGTGTCTTTTTACTTAATTACCTATAAAAGCTTTTCATATTCCCTCTAAAATTTCTAAACCTATAGAAGGGTGTCTTCCCCAAAAATAATTTTTTGAGGTATTGAGAGGGAACCTCACCTAGGTGGCGGCATAAGCTTATGTTAAGAGGGGCCTACACAAGGGTCCCTGCAAAAAATCAAGTTGAGAGGGAACCCACCTAGGTAGAAGAAGAAGCCTATGTTGAGAGGGCCCCCCGTAAGGGTCCCTGCAGAAACTCAAGTTGAAAGGGAACCTCACTTAGGTGGCGGCAGAAGCCTATGTTGAGAGAGGACCACGCAAGGGTCCTTGCAGAAACTCAAGTTGAGAAGGAAACCACCTAAGTATCAGCAAAATCCTATGTTGAGAGGGCCCCCCGTAAGGGTCCCTACAGAAACTCAAGTTGAGAGGGAACCCCACCTAGGTAGCAGCATAAGCCTATGTTGAAAGGGGCCCACACAAGGATCCCTGCAGAAACTCAAGTTGAGAAGGAACCCACCTAGGTAGCAGCAGAAGCCTATGTTGAGAGGGCCCCCCGCAAGGGTCACTGTGGAAACTCAAAGTTGAGAAGGAACCATTGTTAAGAGGGCCTTCCCCCAAGGTCTCCGAAGAAATTCACACCGAGAAGGAACCCCACCAACATGGCAGCAAAAGCCTATGTCCGAGGGCCCCCCGCAAGGGTCCCTAAAGAAACTCACATTGAGAAGGAACTTCACTTATATGGCGACAGAAGCCCAGATTGAGAAGGACTCCCCTACAGGGTCCCTATAGAAATGACATTTGAGAAGGAACCCCCCAATGCTTCCTCAACAGTAGAAATGATGTTTGAGAAGGAACCCCCCACTAGGGTTCCTCAACTGTAGAAACTTAGATGGGAGGAGGGACCCGTAAGGTCCTCCCCCATCAACTTCCAGAAAACCAAGTTAGGATGATGGGGTGTCTACCATAAGCAACCCCTCATCATGAAAAAAAAAGAACAGAAGTACTAACACTTATTTTCTTGTACAGGTTGCCTAGTTGAGCAAGCATGGCTCAAGTAGTCCAGTTGGGATCTCTTGGGAGTTTTGGCTTGGCGGTTGAGGGACGAGGTATGTTGAGAAAGCTCAACCACTCAGCACTATAAGATTGAGAGAATACTAGTAGGAAGACCCAGAAGTCACTCAAAGACTACACACACTTCACACTTAGTCACAAGTGAAGTGAGAAGCCAAAGAGCTGTCTGCTCACAAGGAATAAACTCTTTACAAAAAATGATTTTTTCAGAAGAGGGGGTCCTCGAGGTCCCTCTCAACAAAAACAATGATTTTAGAGGAGAGGGATCCTTAAGGCCTCCTCTCTCAAGATTTGCAAAGATTGCATCAGAAGTTACCGTTTCAAAGGATATTTACCAAATCAGATATCTTGTCTTCATTGGGAGACATATTTGCTTTTTTTAACTTTGGTTGGCGCCAGGTGGTGCCTGCAGGAGGGGAAAGGCAAGGCTACCTGCAGGTGGGGACAAATGGTACACTTCAGACATTGTCTTCCACCAACCCTCTCAATTTTGGCGCCTAAAAGTGCCAACTCAGCCCTAATGCTTAAGTATAAATAAACCTCTAGGAAAGGTCGAAGAGAGGCATAATTGAAATCGCATTGTTACTCTATCAAAATCACACCAGACCTACCTAGTATCTCTCCCTGTTCATTCTCTTAGTGCTAAGTTCCTTGTTCTTTCACTCCTCAACTGACAGCCATCATTCTAAGGTGTTTCCATTGAGAAAATTACTATTTTTGCTGTGAAAGTTCATCTTCTTGCATGGAGTGAGTTGAAGCTTGAGTTCCATTATTACCAGAAGGATAAGGTTTCTTGAGAAGTTGCACTATAAGACCTTGAAGACCTTGCAGAAAGTGTCCATTGGAGTGGTTCACGCCTCACCCTTTCCAAATATTCATAGACCCCAGTCTCACTACCCTCCTACATTTGGCGACTCCGCTGGGGAGGTATTCTTGCTTTAATGGACAAAGATGGTTTAAATATCTCTAAGAATTTAGTTTTTTAGGACACTCCATCTGGTAATGTATCTCACAATGACCAGACTACCCAGGAAGAAGTGGTGGTGATCTGAGCCAATGCGCCTGTGCCTCGGGGAGGCTAGACTAGTTCACCAACAACGGCTCTGATGGCTGGTATGAATCTTATGGCAATGTTTTTTGACTTCTTGAAGAAAAATAACGTAAACCTATCACGTTTGGGTGGAGGGGTAGCTACCCTTGTTGCGATTCTGGCGGAGATGATTCTGTCCCGAAAGGCTGCGTCGGAGCAGGTTGTGGCACTATCAGGTTCACCAGCTGCTAAAAGCATGAGTTTGGAGGAGTCACCCTCTAAGGATGTTACCATAGAGGAAGTGAGGAAGCTACTCTCCTCCTCCCAGAGGGAGGGCCCTCACCTATATGAGGAGTTACAAGACCCCTATCTGCAGGAATTAAATGAGAAGCCATACCCTGAGGGGTATATCCCACCAAAATTTATCAAGTTCAGCGGCAAGGGGGAGAACCCTAGAGAGCACGTGAAAAGGTTTGTCGAGTACTTGGGAGTGCATGCTGGTGAAAAGAACGTGATGTTGAGAGAATTCTCTAAGACCCTCATTGGGAAGGCTTATACATGGTATTCCCATTTAGTACCTAATAGCATCCCTACTTGGGAAGAGATGCACAGGCAGTTCCTTCAGAAATTCTTTGTAGTGGAGGATGAATTCACATTGAGGCACCTTGCACAAGAGGTGCAAAAACCAGGGGAAGAGTTTATGCACTACATCAAACGATTTCGTGAGAGAGCCTTAGATGTCCACGAGGATGTGGCGAAGTCCGGGTTGCTGCAGATATGTAGAAGGACTCTCAGAGGAGTACAAGTTGCACTTGATCAACGAAACTAGAGACAAAACTTTTAGAGAGTTCACCAGGGATACTAGCAACATAGCTATGATAATCAAACCAAGGGCCCCGGGTTGGAGGACGCAAGTTCCACTGACTTTTGGTTTCAAGTTTCAAGGAGGCAAGCGGTCAACTATGTAGATGGGAATCCCAAAGGAAAGAAGGGAGGCTCTGTAGCCAAGAATAATGGTCCCAGCAACAAGAGAAGTTTAAGGAAGATGTCCCACCTCCACTACCCTGGAGTGTAGCGGAGGCTATGGATTGTTACCGTACCTTAGTAGGAGAAGGGTTGGTAGGTCCTCCTCACTTGAAAGGAGAAACCCCAACTGTAGCTGACAAGGCCAATCCAAAGTACTGTGAGTTGTACCAACGGGTGCAGCACTCTACCAAAGATTGTTACTACTTGCGAAGGATCATTGGAGAGCAGGTGGCCAATGGTACGTTGCAGATACTCCCTATGGATGTTAATGAGAACCCACTTCCAGCACATCACTTTGGTACCGCTAATATGGTAGTTGCTTATGATGAAGAAGCTACCAAAGATCTGATGGAGTAGGAGAGCGGCGATCTGTTATGTGAGGAGTTAGAAAAGCTATCACCGAGAAGATTTGAGTTAGAAAGGAAGCGAGAGGAGTGGTTCTTCACTCCGGAATAAGAAGTTGTAAATGGGGAAGTGGAGGAAGTGACCCTCTCGGAAGGGGAGGTGGATATCATTCTCGCTCTAGATGAGGGAGGGACCTCCGAGGCAGAGTATGTTTACAATGCCCAGATGTATGAGGTAGACCTAGATTCTAAATATGAGTCCATAGCTCGGAGCCCCAAGTTCAAGTGCTTTTTTGACCAAATAGGGGTGAAGTACGACACAAGGGTGGCCATCACAAGGAAAGTATTGGAGGCAGTGCAGCAGCGTGGAGATCCTTCGCTAAATTGGCAAGGGCCAATCGAAAGTCTGATTAAGAAGTATACTTTTGAAGTGGTTTTTTCAGAAGCAGATAGGTTGGTGCCTTACTTCCACAACCGCCCGCTGTATGTTACAGCCACGGTCAATGGAGTATCATTTCCCAGGGCGTTAATGGATGGGGAGCATCTATTAACATCATGCCCATCAGTACATTGTATGAAATAGGAATTGACCAGGGGAAGGTGGTGTCGGTACCACTAGTAATTTCCGGATTTGACAATGCCAGAATGCAATCTATTGGATATGTGAATATGGGAATCAAGTTGGGAAATTTCACCTCCCACATTAAGTTCCATGTTATCAATGCTAACACTAGCTACCAATGACTCATTGGAAGGGTATGGATGCACAGCCATGGTATAGTGCCCTCCACCTACCATCAATGTGAAAAGGCAAACATTAGAGGTACAAAGATAGTGATCAAGGCCACACAGAGACCCTTCGTCGCTGAGGAGGCTCACCAGGTGGATGCTGCCTTCTACACTGAGTTAGATGAGAAAAGAAAGGTCTCTGCAAGAAAGCTAGAAAGGAGAAAAGTAGCCGAAGGAAGTGTCCTGCAAAAGAAGTCCGTTCATTATCGCCTAGGGGGAGGGTGATCCCCCACATGGCCAAGGGTAAGAGGAAAGTAGAGGAGGTGGCTAAGCCCCCTCGAACTTGTAAGAAGGTGTCTTGCCTAATGGAAAGGTCATCTACCACTTATAACGGTCTGTGCGGGCGGTGTTATGGGATGAGAGCATCGACTCGGCGCCTGAGTGTTTTATTGCTGATGAATCCCATATCATTGAGCATGTCGAGGAACCAGAAGAAGCTCCAGAATGCATGAAAGATGGACCTAGAGAACAACTTCAAGAATGAGAGGAGATCAAGTTAGGGGCAGAAGGGAGTGAGAGTAGACCCATTATAATCTCCAAGGGTCTGAAACCAAAGCAAAAGTAAGTACTCATTGGGATACTTAGAGAGTTCACTGATGTGTTTGCCTGGAAGTACACGGACATGCCAAGAATAGATCCAGAAGTGAGCTCTCATAGATTGAACATCCTCCCCAATGCCCTCCAGGTAAGGCAACCACACGCACGTACAAAGAAAACCTTAACTTGAAGATGAAAGCTGAGGTGGAGAAGTTGTTAGCGGCAGGGTTCATCAAGCCTATCCAGCACCCCATATGGCTTTCCATCATAGTGCTAGTGGCGAAAAAAGGCAAGAGCCAAATCAAAATCTGTGTAGATTTTCATCACTTAAACAGAGCATGTCCTAATGATGAATTTCGTTTACCAAGGATAGATAATTTAGTTGATGCCACCACGGGACATGAGATGTATAGTTTCATGAACGGGTACGTTAGCTATAACCATATCAAAATGGATCCAGCCGACGCGGAGAAGACTTCTTTCTGCACAACATTAGGGAACTTTCACTACACAGTCATGCCCTTCGGACTGAAGAATGTCACGTCCACATACCAGCGAACCATGATGGCGCTTTTTCATGACCTATTTCATAATATACTAGAATTCTATATGGATGACCTGGTGGTGAATTCTAAGAAAGAAAGTAAATATATACAGGATCTCAGGAGAGTATTCGAGAGGTGCTGCAGGTATAAGATGAGGATGGACCCCTCAAAGTGTGACTTTGGGGTTACCGTAGGGAAGTTCTTAGGTTTTGTTGTGAATAGACAAGGGGTGAAAGTAGATGCAGAGAAGAGGAAAGCCATTGTGATGATGCCACCGCCCAAGAGTCAGAGGAAGCTTAAGAGCTTCCTAGGAAAGGTATCCTACATGCGGAGGTTTATACCCGCGCTGGCAGAAGTAACTCATTCGTTCCCGCCTCTATTGAAAGATAAGACAAAGTGGATTTGGGGAGAAGAACAAAAGAAATCATTTGAGAAGATTACAGAAATCCTAACTTCTCCATCCACGATGATCCCCCCAGAAGCTGGAGCACCGCTGATTCTCTACCTCACTTCAATAGAGAGATCGATAGGGGCCCTCTTGGCATAAGAGAAGGAAGGAGTAGAAAAGCCGGTCTACTACCTGTCAAGAGTAACCTCTGGAACAGAATCTAGGTACACCAGCATGGAGAGGCATTGTCTGGCGTTAGTTTTTATAGCGCAGAAGTTGAGACACTATCTTATAGCCTTCATAGTTCACATAGTCACCAAGTGCGACCCCATCAAGTACCTCCTCGTGTGGACGGTACTCGTGGGATGAGAAGCAAGGTGGTTTTTGATCTTGTCAGAATATGATCTAAAATGTATAGGGCCCAAGGCCATTAAAAGCCAAGAAGTGGAAGATCTTCTTGCTCACTTACTAAGTGGAGTTTTTGAACCACCTAGCGAAGAGCTACTCGGGGAGAGATTTCAAATATGCATAGCGGAGGAGGTGAAGAAATGGTTTATGGAATTTGATGGTTCCAGTGCTCAAGGAACAGGTGGAGCCAGCATCATACTGTCAGATGGAAAAGAGAAGATCACTCTCTCCTTCAAGTTGGATTTCAAATGCTCAAATAATGAAGCTGAGTACGAGGTCCTTATTCTAGGGATGTGGGAGGCACTCAGAAGAGGGGTCAGGGTGTTATGTCTATGAGGGGACTCCAACTTAGTAGTGAGGCGGGTCAATGGGGAGTTTTCCTTTAAGCACGCCAATTTAGCACCCTACAGACACATCATCCAAAGGCTGATGGGACAATTCTTGGAAGTAACTGTGGAGAGTCAGGCGCGAACGATGAACAGGCACCCTGACGCGCTCGTCACCATAGTCCAAAAGATAGATATGGAGGAGTCAAAAGAAACCATTACAGTATAGCAGAGAACAATACCCACCACAGTAAAATCTTTGTTCCTAAGTAACGAGTCGGAAGATTGGAGGCATCTAATGATGAGGCATCTTGAAACTACAGAAGGGACAATGAAGATGTTAGAGTTAGTCAACTATCATATGCTGTAGGGAACTATCTATTTCAAAATCCCCAGAGGGTTTCTAGAAAGCTGCGTCAGTGAACAAGAAGCCAAGGAAAGGTTGATAGAAATGCACCAAAAGAATTGCGGAGATACTAACATTCCTCTCTACAGACGACTGCAACGTGGTGAGTACTATTGGCCTGCCATGAGCGCAGAAGCAGCCCGCTTGCAATAAAGCTGCTTAAAGTGCCAAGCCAATTTTGACCAGTTGACGGAGGCTAACTTTGTGGAATCCTTCAAAGATTGGAGACAACCATATATAGTATACCTGAAAGATGGGGAGCTACTCGTAGAGAGAGCGGATGAAATTTATCTTAGAAAAAGAATAGTCCGTTTCTACTTAGTCAAAGGAGAGTTATACAGGAAGGGGTACAATGAGAAGGCACTGAGGTGCATAGACAAAAAAGACGTGGAGAGGGTGATGAAAGAAGCTCATGAGCCCTCCCACATAGGGGGCGCCAAACTGTACGACCAGCTAATGACGCTGGGGTACTATTGGCCGACCATGGAGGCTGACTCCATTGGGTATGTGAAGAAATGCAAAGCTTGTCAAGTGCATGGAAATATGGTGCATGCTCTTTTCGTCAGCCTGCAAAGCTTGGCAGCTCCCTATCCCTTCCATACATGGGCATTCGAGCTAGTGGGAAAGATCGCCCTGGCCTCTCATGGCAAGGCTTTTATCATTGTGGATGTAGAATTGTACACCAAATGGGCAGAATCCATCCCTCTAAGGAGAGTCATCGCTCAAGTTGTAACCCAGTTTTTAAAGGAGTATATCATATACATGTTTGGTATACCCAAGGTAATCTTAACTGATAATGGAAATCAATTCATATGCAAGGAAATGGCCCTCCTTACAGATAGATATAAAATTGTGCATAATAGCTCAACCATCTCTTACCCCAAGGTTAATGGCCAAGCAGAGGCTACCAATAAGACCTTGATAAATATTTTGAAGAAAATGCTAGAGGACATGCCAGGGGCATGGGATGAGAAGTTGCCCATGGTATTATGGGCTTATCGTACTTCAAAAGGAAAGACGGCAGGGTTCCCTAGTATATGGGACCGAAGCTATCCTACCAATGGAGTTGGTGGTACCTTCAGCCAGAGTTTCTCTCAGCAATGGGCTCATCCCTGACCCAAGTCATGTGCAGATGGAGGCACTCAATGAGCATAGAGACAAGGAGAAGGAGAATTTCAAATTCTACACCCAGCAACTATCTAGGGCTTACGAGAACTTGGTCAAGCCTAGGGAGTTCTAGGTGGGAGATTTAGTCCCGCGAGCATCAACTCACCATCTCCGCAGCATGTCAGCGTCAAAGTTTAAAACCAACTGGGAAGGTCCCTTTGTCGTCAGAGGAGTGGGGAAGTCGGGTTATTGCCAGATCTCATAGCCAGAAAGTGATTGCCTCTAGTCCATCAATTGCAAGTGGCTAAAGAGGTACTGTGCTTAGTAACAACTAACAAAATGTTTTTTTTTCATTTTTTAGTGGGTTTTGAGGAATGTTCCTACAACAGAAAAGTTTTTTTGTAAAAAAAATTATAGAGCAATACCACATTGTAAACAATACACAAAAGTAAAGAAATGAAATAGCAATGCTTTTGATCATTGTTGATGTTTGCCTTGTTTACTCATCTATATATATATACACATAAATATATATACACTCTCTACTAAGCTAGAAGAGAGTACACAAAAATCAGGAACTTTGCTCACTACACTTGGGGGGTAAGTCCATCATAAGAGAAAGTATATTCAGCGAAGTCCTCCAAGACATAAAAAATAGTTGCCCCTTTAGTCACCTGACTAGTAGGAGGGAAACCTCCAAGTAATAATGTCTTTATTTGAATAAATTAATAGAAAATGTAGAGGGGGGGGGGGGGGGTTAAATTCCTCCTCTTTAATATTTTAAAAGAACAGTGAAGCTCTTAAAGATAATATAGAGCAAGGACCCCAAAGACTAGGGGTTAGCCAATTCAAATAGTTTTCAATGAAACAAAACTTGAAGGAAGGAGACAGGGGTCACCCCCTATCCAACCTAGACTTTATGAACATAAGTAATAGTGTGCAGGAGTACCCCCCAGAGACAGGAGGGGTGATCCAAGACAGTAACATGCAAATACCTCACAGTCACAAGAGGTGCATTTTAAAAAAAAAAGTACAATGTATATATATACATAACTTTCTCATATTAATGCAAGTACCCCTCAGTATATGGGGAAACCATCAGTAGGCCAAATGCTCACAGAAATTAGAGCAAGTCATATGAAACAAACATCGACAATATAGATGGAGAGCAAGGGAAAAGAAAAGTGCAGGAGAAACAAAGTGTCATTTATCTCATTCATGAACGATCAGTGATGTACACATAGAATTTTGAGCATTACAAAACAAGAAGTAGCCTATCCGCTAGAAATAAAAAAAAAAGTCATCACGAGTGATGGCGCCGACATATGACGGACCAGCCTCCTGCAGAAACTCTTCCTCCAACCTGACAAATTTTGGCTCATCCTCCTGGTCACCAGACTCAAGTTTGGTGAGCTTTACCCGCAGTAATGCGATCTCATTCTGAATTCTCATGGCCTCGGCCTGTCGCTGCTCAGCCCTAGACTATCTAGAAGTTTGAAGTCTCACCATCTTCTGAAAAGGAACACTCAGAAAGTGGCAAACTCCTGAATCAAGCCAATCCAAATAAAAATGATAGAACTGATGCAAGTCACAGAGAGCATCCAAGAATAGTAAAATAGAAGAGGTAGTCAGCTTAGCAAGGGAGGTAGCTAAGAACTCATGAACATGGATGTCAAGAGCCTTCAGGTTGAATGCCGTGAGACTTTCAATCTGAAGTATGCTCTGAGGAATGAATGTCTCGAAGTGGTGCTCTAGAATGAGATCCAAGATTTGACGCTCATGTATCCTGAATTATCCCGATAACTCCTCAAGCCATAGTCTACCCGCAATGGTTGGAGCTGCCTCTACTTCACCATTGCCATCGAAATGGCGAGACCCTGCCTCAGAAGGGAGGAAAGAAGACTCCCCACCAAAATCAGCGTCACCGACCATGGGAGTGGCCTCAAAACTATGATCGCTCTCCGCAGCCACCCCTTTGCTAGACTTCACAGTCATCGTAGTAATCTCACTCACCTCGAAATAATGAGACAAAGGTGAAATGAGAGCGTTTGCACAATGTACCAAAAGAGAGAGAGAGAGAGAGAGAGAGAGAGAGAGAGAAAGAAAAGTGGGGAACAATAGAAAGAAGGGGTATGACAGTTTAATACCTACCTCGCAGCCATCCCACTCTCAAACTCCACAATCATTAGAGTAATATCACTCACCTGGAAACAATGAGACAGAGGTGAAATGTGAACACTTGCACAGTGTACGCAAGAAGAAAAGAGGGGAATAATAAAAAGAGGGGGTATTATAGTTTAATACCTCTCTCCAGTCACTCCACTACTAGACTCCACAGTCATCGGAGTAATCTCACTCACCTGGAAATAATGAGACAACGGTGAAATCAGAACACTTGCACAGTATACGTAAGAAGAAAATAGGGGAATAGTAAAAAGAGGGGGTATGACAGTTTAATACCTCCTTTGCAGCCATCCCACTCTCAAACTCCACAATCATTGGAGTAATCTCACTCACTTGGAAACAATAAGACAAAGGTGAAATGAGAGCACTTGCAGAGTATTCGCAAGAAGAGAAGAGTGGAATAGTAAAAAAGAGGGGGTATGCTAGTTTAATACCTCTCTCCCAGCTACCCCACTGCTAGACTCCACAGTCATCAGAGTAATCTCATCCACCTGGAAACAATAAAATAAAGGTAATATGATAATACTTGCACAGTATATGCAAGACGAAAAGAGTGGAACAGTAAAAAGAGGGGGTTTGACAGTTTAATACCTCCCTCATAGTCACCCCACTCTCAGACTCCACAAATATCAAAGCAACCTCATCAGACTCCATAGTCATCGGGGCAACATCACTTACCTAGAAATAATGCAACAATGGTGAAGATGAGAGAGCCCGCATATTTTAAACAAAAAAATAATAGAGAGGTAATAATGGAATAAGGAAAATGGATATCCTTATATACTGTACCTAAGTAACGCCCTCCATAGCAGTCAAAGGAGGAGGTGCAGGGGCTCCCAAAGAGGCCGCCTCAGTGGCTAGTGCACCTGAAGGGGCCATCTCAGCAACCAGTACTTCTGAAGGGGTTGCCTCAGTCTCGGGTGCTCCTAAAAGAGATACCTCAAATATGGTAGTCGCAACGGATGCTCCTGAAGGGGCTATCTCAGTAACCAGTGCTCCTAAAGAGGCTACCTCATCTGCAGGTGCTTCCAAAGGAGCAACCTCAGCGATGGCAGTCGTAGTGGATAAGTGAGGCTATAAATGAGAAGAAGGGGTAAGGGTTAATAAATTTCCTACCTCATAAATGAAAGGACACCTCAATTAAAAAAAGGGAAAATTCCTCAATTGTGCAGCAAAGATAGCTTCCTGAAGGGGTGAGATAACAGGGCAAGCCGGCCCACGCATAGGGGCTGCTAAAGAGACAATAGCAGGAACCACCGTCGAAATAGCACCAAGGGATAGCTACAAAAGAAGTAAAAGAGGGCTATGATAAGTACAAACCGGTTAGAAAAGAAATGTCTAACTAGAAGATATGAAAGTACTTGAGCCCATCCGAAGAGGAGGAGCGAAAAAGGATGGTCGGTGCAGCAGGGGCTGTGCCGATAGCCTGCAAATGTTAAAATAAGTTATTTATCACATGTTCGAGAAAAAAGAGATTCCATGCTTGAATAGAAAGGACTAACCTGAAGTGTGGGCTCAATAGTTAAATCCACAGTAAATATCGGGCCGTGAGAAATTGCCTGAACCAAGGATCTGCCGTCTATAGATATTCAGACCCGAGGGATAGAAATCCTCCCTGAAGAGGATAACCCTAGGATAGTAACATCAGGTAAGGGAAGAGTCCCTCCCTAGGAAGAAAATCCAAAAGCCGTCAGGACCTATGAAAATATAGAAGGCTAAAAAGCATAAAGTGCCTATTATTGAAAGGAAACAAACTTTCAAAAATACATACCTTAGATGAGGAGGTGCCCAAGGGCTCAGCTGTAGAAGTGCCCACCGTCGAAGTAAGAGAAGACAAAATGATGGCGTCGGAAGGCACAACCCTCTGCACATTATAAATGGGTAAAGAAAAGGAATAAAGAAAGAGCAAAAAGTCATAATGAAAATTGAGAAAATGGCGAGGCATACCTGAGCAGAAGGAGAAGTCACAGAGGTGGTCCTGCTGCTGGTAGGGTGCATAGATGAAAGCTGCAGGGAAATACCAGCATACACAACCAAAATATAATTAGTGGATTAACAATTACATTTAATAGTAAAATAAATAAGGAGGTAGCAAACCTCTCTGAAGAGGCCTTGGGAAGAAACGAGCGTAGAGTTCCTCTCTGGCTAAAAAGGCGTCAGTCGTAGTGGGGGAAGGGGAGAACTACTTGCCTTCGTGGAAGTGACCTGCAAAATAGGTAAGAATACTTTCATTCATAAATAAAATAATGAGGGGAAAGGAAAAAAATCATATGCATAAAATTTCCAAGAAAAGGAACACTTACAGCAGCAGGGCGCGTAGTCTGGCCATAAGGAAGAGGTCGGGTGCTAGAGCTAACTCCCCCAGGAGAATGGAATGCCTCATCATCACTGCAAGACTCTCTCGAGACTGATAACAAAGCATAAGTGTTAGTAGCGCCTTCGCTACGGAAATCCAAGCCGCCCACATCACCCGAAGAAGAACTACGGTCATCATAGGAAGGGGTGCTTCCATAATCAACTAGTTCCTCTTCCAATGAGGGGGAGGGAGATCCATGGGTTGAAACCCCGAGAGAACTAGTTCCACTAAGTAAAGAATGTCGAGATATAGTACCTTATGCAATGGGAATAGATGCGACCCGTGCCTCATTGGAAGAAATGCCCAATGCTCCATAACCTTTCTCTTTTATAACTTGGTAGGCCTCCTCCACCCCAAGATCATCAGTATCAGACCCTTGGTCCATCGTGGAGGAAGCAACAATGCCATCACCATTCCATTTCTTCTTTTTTTCAGCCCGGGTCTTCATAGGAGAAGAGGGAGGAGAAGCGGCACTAACAGGAATAAAATTAGACACATCCGTGTAGGGGTGCTTCCTCTTGACTGTGGTAGGGGTGTTCACTTTCCCTCTACTTTTTTATCGGCCTTTAGACTTCACGGGGGGAGGTTCCGTCGACGGGTGCTGAAATGACTTGTTGAGAAGAGGTTTCATTAAAATGGGGAGGGCCTGCTCCAAGGGTGGCCTGGAAGTGGTGCTGAGAAACCAAGAATCTTTCTGCGTACGCTTGACCAAAAATTGGGCCGTGACGTATTTAACTGGGTTAGTCTCATAAGGGGGGCGAACTACACATTTTTGGAAGAGACGGACCTGCCGCTGCTAAAACAGAAACCAAGATGAAGTAAATAAGGGATGATAATCGCAGGGAGGCACGTAGAGTCCCCCTAGACCACTGACTCTATAGAACGGTACCTGAAGAGTGAAGCTTGTGCATGCCTCTAAAAATGCCTCGAAAGGATCATTGTAGGGAGGAAGAAAAGGGGTGTGAACGCCCTGATCATAGCCAAACTGCCGTCTTGCCCTCTCAGAATGATAGAACGCAGCACAAGGACCCAACTCGATCTAAGAAGGATGGAGTCCTGGTAACAACATCATCACCACATTAATATGAGGACAAGTAGAAACAGACCCCACTACCGAAGGACAATAGAAAGTCACTCCATCGCCAGGAAAAGAAAGCCAGTTGAAGATGCCCCCAGGGTGCTTGCTATAAGTCCGAAACTTAAACTCCTCAATATCATCAATCAATGCTCCCAAAGATTTCATGGGAATTTTCGTGTGCCATCGGAGAAGTCGCGCAACATCGCTATGACAGGCCTGATCCCCTGAAGTAAGGTGGGGAAAATGCTCAAATGAAAAGGCCATTAAGAGAGCGACGTTTGCATAACTAGAAGCATCATACCGATCGCAAGACCTCTCTATATCTATATTTGTGCTCGATCCATCTAGGTGTAAAGGGAACCCAAAGTCAAGGCGGCCACATGTACCGACCTACCGTGAGATATCGTACAGCCAAATTAAAGAGAAGTTCGTAAGGGGAATCTTCGAACTTACCTGGCAGAAGGAACTGAGTCAAAAATGTAACTAAGAAAGCGGTTAAGTGTGAAGGAGAGTGGAGCTTGGGGCCATCCTAAGTTCTGGGGGTTGCACCGGAAGTCTCCCCTTCTGTAGCTATTTAAAATCTCTGAACTAGTACCTTTGCCATTTGGCAAAGGAATGCTTGGTATGACCAGTCATATTTATAGCTATATACTTTCAGCACTCTCCGAGAGCTGATTGTAGCTCCCTCATCGTCTCTTGCTCTAAAGGATCCTTATAGTCATCAGAAAAGACTTGTTTCCCAAAGAAAGGAAGAGCGTACAAGTCACATATATCCTCTAGGGTGATGGTAAATTCGCCCCTGCCCATGAAAAATGTGATAGACTCCATGCTCCACCGAGACAGTAAAAGATTGAGCGAAGAAATGTGCTTAGATACTGTGCAGGACTTCAGGCTACTGATGGCAGTAAAAAGACCCACTTCCCTAAGAACAACCACGTAACCAGGAATCCTCAGAACATAGTCAACCCAGCTAGCCCATTCCTCTGTGGCATCCCCCGCAGCTTTAACTTCAACATTGGAATAAGGAAAATCACCGCGATCGATCTGAACCTGGATAATAGAGTCTGGAAGGATAGTAGGAGAATCAACAGACTCACTCAACCCCACATGAGGCGCTCGAGAACGATGTTAGCTAATTTTTCCTCAAATTGAGTAAGAAAAGCCATAAAATTATCAGCTGGACCAAAAAAAGGAGCACGGCGATAGATACCCAAATCTCACCCCTGGCGAATGTGCATATAATCCTGCCATGCCTGAGAAGAAGATGATGTATCTTAGGAACTACCAAGAGACATTGGCTTAAGAAAAGAACTCCCCATGGTAGAAACTCCAAATGTGGAACTCTCGGCTGCAACAGACACTCTAGAAACACCAGCTCGCAAGGAGCCCATGGATGAGAAATCGTGGGTGTCCCTCGCTGCCAAAGAAGAGGTGGTAGCAACAACCCCTATAGAAATGTCAGCTTACGAGGAACCCCGGGTGTCCCTCGCTACCAAAAAAGAAGTGTAAGTGGAAACCCCTATAGAAACATCAGATTGCGAGGAACCCGGGGTGTCCCTCGTCGCTAACAAAGTATCAGACACCAACGACACTTCTGGCGAGGAACCCCCCGAAATGAAGTCTACCCACGAAGAATATGCATCTAAAAGGGGTCTCACGCCTTCAATTTGCGACATTGGCGAGGAACCCTTAGTAAATAACACACCGCACGAGGAACCCTTGGGGGTAAGACCAGCTCGCGAGGAAGCAACGCTCAGAGAAGGAGTCAAGTCAGCAATTAAAAATTCCCACAGTGAGGAAACCTCTGTAAAATACGTAGTCGATGAGGGACCCTCGGATATCGAGGCCACACATGACGAGCCCCTAGCAGCGGCTACCCCACATGGAGACTGTAAAGACATGTGTATACCAGACGAGACCCCCTGTCTCCAAATAAAATTCTCCCGATCGAGACACCCCCATCCACCAACATTTGATTCGGCGAGGAACCCTCCATATCTAGGGTAAAGCACGAGGAGCCACTACCAACATCAGTGTAATACCCCGTATTTTTATGATATTTATTTATGGGATTAATTGAATTATTGAATTAAATGTGTATTAATTGAAAATTAATCCGGATAAAAATACTAGCGAGATACGAGTTGGTATTTGATTTATATGACTATTGAATTATGAAATTTGTCGTGAGATTGAAATACGGCAATTTGGAAATTTTGTTGGGACGCGTGTGACAGTCGCGTCAGGAATATAATTATTTGAATTAAAAAGTGAATTTTATTTCTATTAACCGTATGGTCGTTTTGAGTGCACCAACGCGTCCAGAAGGGTCGAAATAGTCAGAAAACACTAGCCGGGGGTTTAGTTTGGGTCCCGGGGCATTTTTAGGCCATACCGGCAACGTATAAGGGTAGTTTGGTAATTTTGGATTTTTGGGAATTAAAACCCACGAAAATTAGGAATTAAAATCTGACTTAACCTTTACCCACTAAACCCACTAACTACTCTAATTGACTTAATGGGCTACGGGAGTTATTGGAAATAAGTTTAGGGTTTCCTAAGACAACCTCTAGCCACCATTGTCATCTTTAGAGAAGAAGTTGTAGAGAGAGAGGGAGGAGAAATTCTGCAGAGAGAGAGAGAGAGAAAAATTCAATCTTCAACATCCAACTCAGAGATATATCAGAGGCAAGTGGTTTAATTACGTTAATTGCATTGAATGTTTCTTCCATGCTTAGACATTTCTGAAAATTTCATTATTTTTGGAAGATTGATGAAAACCCATTAAATTGGAATTAGAAACTTACCTTTTGATGGGAAATCGCATGTAGAATTGTATGTAGGTGATTATTCTGATGATAATATATCTTTTATGAAACAAAAACGGATTAAATTATGACCATTGATGATCTTAAAATTTCTAGGGTTCATGTTCTTGAGATTGGGGAAAAATGTAGAGACTTGATAATTGGGTGATGATTAGGATGAATTAACCCCATAAATATGTTATTTTATGACCTAAGTATGTTTAGGAATGATTAGAAACCTTGAACAATTGTTGGATTGATGTTTGAATGTGATTAGAGGTGAAGAAAAGTTGGAGAAACGTAATAGGAATTTTTCTGGGCTCAAACTGTCACCTCGTTAGAAGACCTGCCCAGGTCGTTCGAACGAGCTCGTTCGAACGAGCTTCTAACGAGTTGACAATTTGCCTTCTAACGAGAGGGAGGTTCGTTCGATGTCTTTCGTTCGAACGAGATCTCGTTAGATGCCTAGTTCGTTCGAACGAACTCTCGTTCGAACAGCCTCGTTCGAATGAGACTTCTAACGAGTTGACAGTTTAGGCTTCTTGGCCTGTTTTGATTTCGCGTGTCCCGTAACCTTGTTTAATAGTCGAGATAACATTCCCTTGATGATAAATTGATATAGTTGGGATATTTGGGATATATTGAGGAGTAAAACATAGAAGTGTGATTTGAATTGAGTGGAAATTGTGGAATAGGACGTGAGTGTCTATTACGAGGCGAGAATTATTGACGACTTAAATAATTGAATTAACCGGGAACATGTGAATCGTGTAACATTATACGTCGGTACGAGAATGAGAAGTGTACCACAAATAAATTATGGTGATTACTAAAATGTGTGCATACTTAGTATATGTATATGATTTTATGTGTATGACATACCTACCATACTTGCTGTCACGGGAGGTTTACGTTCGCTTAGGGCCTTCTAATCCTTGTGTTGCCCGGATTTAGATTGGTACCTCGAGAACATAGGTCAGAGAAGGACTTATTGGGATGTTAATAAGTCTGCTGATCGTGGGAGCGTAGGTATGTGCGTGACCCATGTGATGTGACTGTGTTCGCCTCCATTGTTTGTGATTTGCTATTATCTGAGAACGATTCCTGAGAGATTCGAAATGCGGGATTCTTATGTACGTGATGTACCGGGATGGATAGCAGAGTATGTGTGCACCATAGCTTAGTCTCGGGTGCTTGTATTGTATATTTATGGCGTGACTAATATACACTTAAATTAATGAGAACTTTCATGTTGGTATTGCGCGTATAAATACGGAAACGCTTTGAGTAACTATAAAGGGATAACCTGTAATGAATTGTATTGTTAATTATTGAGAATTTGATTTTGAGTAAAGCCCCCTACTTAATTGATGACGTTAGAATGTATAATGAGAACCGAGTAGAAAGGATAGAACTCATGTCAGTTTAGTTAGATAAAAATATCTCTTAGATGGGTGCTATTCGTTAGGAGTGCACAACTAGTCGAGAGGTGAGTATTTCATGCGAGTGCACGTCCTAACATGTATTTTGCATTCATTTTTTTAATGTCATTAAAACACTTACTATTTTTAAAATACTCTCCACTTTCGGGCTATAACCCGTTTTCTTTCAAATCTATTTGTGTAAAAACCATTTTAGGTGCCCAGCCATAAGGACACCATGCTTAGGATCCTCATTCAGGTGACGAGCTGTAACTGTTTGTGGAAGTTACAGGACTTTGCTAGTAGACGCTTCATCTATCTTGTCTCTATTCAGATTTCATCAGTTGTAGGGCATGTCGCCCATTTCTATTAGAAACATTTCCTATTTCAGATTTTCAGACTTTTGGCATGTAATTAATTCAGGTTACATTGTTTTACTTAGTTCAGTTGTGGGATTGTTGTGAGGAGTTTTCCTCCGGACTTATTATTATTTTGTTGGTTATTCTATTGCTTCGTTATGGTGAATGGTTGTAATTCTTTCATTATCCTCTTGTTGCATGTTAATCAGAGTTAACTTAAAATTTGGCAACTCACTTTTTAAATACTAGGTGGTTAGTAATCATTAAAATGTTTTCGACAGTGATGCTATTAACTGAACCAACTTGGCATTTTTTATTGATTTAATAAAGGAGTAGCTACCCGGTATTTAATTAGTCGGGGTGTCGCAGGTGGTATCAGAGCATCAGGTTCTAGTGTCCTTTAGGATCTGTACGGCTTATTATGTTTCCGCTGAGCTTTCTTTGATGTAGAGCCCTATATTTTAGGACTGTTGTATTCTTTTGTATATGCTATGTTCTTCAGCTATTTTGAGTTTATAACTGCGAACTTATAAACTTTATTCTTGTTTGAGATGCCTCCACGACGTGCACAACGGGTTCCCATGGATGCAACGCCAGAACCACAGCCCGCACCAGTTCAGGGCACGATGAATGCCGCCGAGGTTACAGCCCTTGTGGCCCAAGCGGTAAATGCCGCACTAGCCTTGGTTCAACAGGCACCACCTCAGGTGCCAGTTGCCGCGCCAGTCCATGCACATGCATTCACGTCTGCTTGGGAACGTGTTCGAGATGCTTTTCAGAAAGCACACCCACCGGAGTTCGCATGTAGCTCCGATGTTGTGGTTTCGAGTCAGTAGAGGAAAGACATGCAGCGGCACTTGAGGATGTATGAGTGCACCGATGTCCAGAAGCAGATACTAGCTACCTTTAAGCTAGTGGGGTTTGCACTGCAGTGGTGGGAGTCTATTAACACCGTGGAGGAGAGGGATACTCTCACTATACAGGAGTTTTGGGTGCGGTTCGACCGCAAGTACTTTCCGTCAGCTGTTCACACGGAAATGAGGAGGAAGTTGATGAGCCTTCGACAGGAAGGTAAGACTGTGGCCGAGTATGAGGCCGAATTTACAAATCTGTTGAATATTATTCCGGATGAGACACCGACAGAAGAGAAGAAGATACAGAAATTTACAGACGGGTTGACTTGGAGGATCCGTCAGCATTTGTTGGGGAACCTATCGTTGGCCACTTACTCTGATGTGGTTAACGCTGCACTGTTACACTGCCAGGATCACCGCTTTCACATGGCTGAGGGTAAGAGATCGGGAGA
This sequence comes from Sambucus nigra, assembly GCA_949130495.1. Lineage (NCBI taxonomy): Eukaryota > Viridiplantae > Streptophyta > Magnoliopsida > Dipsacales > Adoxaceae > Sambucus > Sambucus nigra. Next base: position 610,000,919 of record OX422215.1, on the reverse strand, counting down.
GTCCAGCCATCAGGGCAGGACTGGAGGACATGGTGCCAGTGGGGCACAATCTGTTCAGGGGCAGAGGCAGGTTGACCAGGGTTCCCAGCAGGGGGATCACAAGAGGTTCAGATCGGGAAATTTCAGGCACGAACAACCAGGTTTTCGACAGGGCCATCAGGGTCCGAACGGCCATCAGAACCAGCAGGGTCAGAATGGCCAACAACAGTTTCAGCAGGGCCAGTAGGGCTAGGGGAGGAACGGTAACGGCCACCAGGGTCGGGGGCAGCAGGGACAGAGAGGGGGGAACTTCCCGGGGAAGTGTTACATTTGTGGCAAGACTGGCCATAAACGCCAGGACTGTCCTGATAGGGACAGGGCCCCGCAGCAGCAGCAGGGTGCTCGACAGGAGCCGCAGAGACCTATGTTTCCCACCGCCCTCCCGGCTCCACCATAGATGGAAGCATTACCACCCATTCTAGCGGTCCCAGTTCAGCAGGGACAGCTGCAGTATGGGAGAGTATATCAGCTTCATCAGGCCGCAGTCCCACAGGATCCACCAGCCGTTGAGGGTATGTTCTCTATTCAGGGGACTATGGGGCGTATTTTGTTTGACACGGGGGCTACACACTGTTTTATTGCTATGAGATTTGCACGCACCATTGGGCTATTATACACCGCCGAGAGTACGGTTACTTGTGTAGATTCGCCACTGAGAAGGGGTTCCGTGATTTCACGTGTATGTAGAGGTGTGGGTATAGAGATCAGGAGGTTTACTTTACCCGCTGATATGTTAGTATTAGATATGACCGAGTATGATGCCATTATCGTCATGGATTTGCTAGTTGTGTACCGAGCTATGATTGATTGTTTTAGTAGATGTAATATCTTTGCCATTCCCGGGCAGGAGATGTTTTTAGTGGCGATGCCTCGTCCTGAGGGAGGATCGTCCACTCATTTGTACTATATAGAGGAGGAGACCTCTAAGGAAGTGGTGATACCACTTCATTCGATTTCGGTTGTTCGAGAGTTTGCCGATGTATTTCAGGATATTCCTGGATTACCTCCGAGTCAAGAGATAGACTTTGTGATCGACTTGACGCCGGGCACTCGGCCTATTGCCCGCGCACCTTACCGTATGGCTCCAGCTGAGATGAGAGAGTTACGGGATCAGATTGAGCAGTTGTTGGGTCAGGGGTTTATACGGAGGAGTACCTCGCCGTGGGGTGCCCCTGTGTTGTTCGTGAAGAAGAGGGATGGAACGTTGAGGTTGTGTGTGGATTACCGGGAGTTGAATAAAGTCACGATACGGAATAAGTATCCGTTTCCCCAAATCGATGACTTATTCGACCAGTTGAGAGGAGCTTCCTTCTTCTCAAAGATTGATTTGCGATCAGGGTACCATAAGTTGCGTATCAGGGAGGAGGACGTCTCGATGACTGTGTTCTTAACGAGATATGGTTCCTACGAGTTCCGGGTGATGCCTTTTGGTTTGACCAATGCTCCAGCCGTGTTTATGGACTTGATGAATAGGGTGTTCAGAGACTTCCTTGATCAGTTCGTCATTGTCTTCATTGATGATATTCTGGTTTACTCCCAGACAGAGGAGGAGAACGCAGAGCATTTGAGGCAAGTTTTACAGACGCTACGTCAGAATGAGCTGTATGCAAAATATGAGAAGTGCGGGTTTTGGCTGAAGGAGGTTCAGTTTTGGGGGCATATTATTTCCGACCGGGGGATATCTGTTGATCCGGGGAAGGTATCCGCGGTGAGGGAGTGGGGACAGCCCACGACACCGACTGAGATCCGTAGTTTCTTGGGCCTAGCAGGATACTACAGGAGGTTCATTCGGGGATTTTCGAAGATAGCAGGTCCTTTGACACATCTGACTCGTAAAGGTGTGCCGTTCATTTGGAGTGATGCCTGTCAGCTGGCATTTGATGAGTTGAAGGATAAGTTGACCTCAGCACCTGTGCTAGCATTGCCGAGACCGGGAGTTGAGTATCTAGTTTACATCGATGCGTCCTTACAAGGACTTGGAGGTGTATTGCAGCAGGAGAGTCAGGCCATAGCTTATGCTTCCCGTAAACTTAAGCCTCACGAGAAGAATTACCCCACTCATGACTTAGAGTTGGAGGCAGTTGTATTTGCCCTTCGTATTTGGAGACATTACTTTTTGGGGGAGAAGTTTCGTTTGTTCACGGACCACAAGTCCCCACAGTACCTATTCACGCAGAAGGAGTTGAATATGCGGCAACGGAGGTGGCTTGAGTTCGTGAAGGATTATCAGTTTGATATCCAATACCACCCGGGGAAGGCTAACGTGGTAGCAGACGCGTTGAGCCATAGGCCAGTGGATGAAGTGGCAGGGGTGTGGAAGGCAAAGTGGAAGGAGTTGGGACACCAGGATGCAGTGGCCCGATCATTCATGTCGGTGATGACGGTTACACCACAGATTGTCACAAGAGTGGTAAAGGCACAAGCAGAGGACTCGTTCTGTCAGGAGCAGATAGTTCGATTATTAGCAGAGGGAGCCGAGTCTTATACCGTTAGCTCAGACGGGGGATTACACTTCAACGGCAGACTGGTAGTTCCGAAAGGGGAGGAATTGCGACACGAGGTGATGGCAGAGTCGCACGGCTCACGGTTCGCGGTACATCCCGGTGGGGACAAAATGTACCAAGACATGAGACGACAGTATTAGTGGAGCGGGATGAAGAGAGATATTGCCATGTTTGTTTCTAAATGCTCCACTTGTCAGCTGGTAAAAGTGGATCATCAGAGACCGGTAGGCCTCCTACAGCCATTAGAGGTCCCGATGTGGATGTGGGAGAGCATATCCATGGATTTTATCACGGGGTTGCCTACGTCGCAGAGAGGTCACGACTCCATTTGGGTAATTGTGGATAGGTTGACCAAAGTCGCTCATTTTCTACCCGTAAGGACAGACTACACTACGGGACAGTATGCCTAGCTCTTTATTGCAGAGATAGTAAGACTTCACGGTGTGCCCCTAAATATCGTGTCTGACCGAGACAAGATATTTGTTTCACGGTTTTGGGAAAGTTTTCAGGAGGCCATGGGCACGGAATTGCGGTTGAGTACGGCGTATCATCCGCAGACCGATGGGCAAACCGAGCATACAAACCAGATGTTGGAGGACATGTTGCGTATGTGCATCATTGATTTCGGGGGTGGATGGGAGCAGTATCTTCCACTGGTGGAGTTTGCTTACAACAACTCCTACCAGTTCACTATTGGCATGGCTCCATTTGAGGCGTTGTACAGTAGACCTTGTCGTTCCCCAGCATGTTGGTTGGAGGTGGGGGACAACAAACTACTTGGGCCAGAAGTGATTCAGGATACTTCGGCAAGGATAGAATTGATACGGAGTCGCATTCGGGTAGCTCAGGATTGGCAGAAGCGCTATGCAAATGCGAAAAGGTTCTTCAGGGAGTTCCAAGTGGGGGAACAAATTTTACTCAGAGTATCTCCTATGAAGGGTATTATGTGATTTGGGAAGAAGGGGAAGTTGGCACCGAGATACGTGGGGCCATTCCCTATCATCGAGAGGATTGGGTCTGTTGCATATAGACTTGGGTTACCGGAGCATTTGCATCGGATTCATGATGTGTTTCATATTTCCTCGCAAAGGAAATATCTTAGAGACGACTTGGCTCATTCTCACATTGCTTTGGAGGACATCGATCTCCAGCCCGATAGCTCCCACGAGGAGGGGCCGATTGCTATTTTGAACCGAAGTGAGCGGAAACTGCGGTCAAAGATAGTTCCGTTAGTGCGTGTTCAGTGGCGATATCATAATGTTGAGGAGTCCACATGGGAGCGAGAGGATGAGTTGCGAGAACGTTATCCATAGTTGTTCTTACCAGGTACTTTCTAGTTTCGAATTTCGGGACGAAATTCTGTTATTAGGGGGGAAGTATGTAATACCCCATATTTTTATGATATTTATTTATGGGATTAATTGAATTATTGAATTAAATGTGTATTAATTGAAAATTAATCCGGATAAAAATACTAGCGAGATGCGAGTTGGTATTTGATTTATATGACTATTGAATTATGAAATTTGTCGTGAGATTGAAATACGGCAATTTGGAAATTTTGTTGGGACGCGTGTGACAGTCGCGTCAAGAATCTAATTATTTGAATTAAAAAGTGAATTTTATTTCTATTAACCGTATGGTCGTTTTGAGTGCGCCAACGCGTCTGGAAGGGTCAAAATAGTCAGAAAACACTAGCCGGGGGTTTAGTTTGGGTCCCGGGGCATTTTTAGGCCATACCGGCAACGTATAAGGGTAGTTTGGTAATTTTGGATTTTTGGGAATTAAAACCCACGAAAATTAGGAATTAAAATCTGACTTAACCTTTACCCACTAAACCCACTAACTACTCTAATTGACTTAATGGGCTACGGGAGTTATTGGAAATAAGTTTAGGGTTTCCTAAGACAACCTCTAGCCACCATTGTCATCTTTAGAAAAGAAGTTGTAGAGAGAGAGGGAGGAGAAATTCTGCAGAGAGAGAGAGAGAACAATTCAATCTTCAACATCCAACTCAGAGATATATCAGAGGCAAGTGGTTTAATTACGTTAATTTCATTGAATGTTTCTTCCATGCTTAGACATTTCTGAAAATTTCATTATTTTTGGAAGATTGATGAAAACCCATTAAATTGGAATTAGAAACTTACCTTTTGATGAGAAATCGCATGTAGAATTGTATGTAGGTGATTATTCTGATGATAATATATCTTTTATGAAACAAAAACGGATTAAATTATGACCATTGATGATCTTAAAATTTCTAGGGTTCATGTTCTTGAGATTGGGGAAAAATGTAGAGACTTGATAATTGGGTGATGATTAGGATGAATTAACCCCATAAATATGTTATTTTATGACCTAAGTATGTTTAGGAATGATTAGAAACCTTGAACAATTGTTGGATTGATGTTTGAATGTGATTAGAGGTGAAGAAAAGTTGGAGAAACGTAATAGGAATTTTTCTGGGCTCAAACTGTCACCTCGTTAGAAGACCTGCACAGGTCGTTCGAACGAGCTTCTAAAGAGTTGACAATTTGCCTTCTAACGAGAGGGAGGTTCATTCGATGTCTTTCATTCAAACGAGATCTCGTTAGATGCCCAATTCGTTCGAACGAACTCTCGTTCGAACAGCCTCGTTCGAACGAGACTTCTAACGAGTTGACAGTTTAGGCTTTTTGGCCTGTTTTGATTTCGCGTGGCCCGTAACCTTGTTTAATAGTCGAGATAACATTCCCTTGATGATAAATCTATATAGTTGGGATATTTGGGATATATTGAGGAGTAAAACATAGAAGTGTGATTTGAATTGAATGGAAATTGTGGAATAGGACGTGAGTGTCTATTACGAGGCGAGAATTATTGACGGCTTAAATAATTGAATTAACCGGGAACATGTGAATCGTGTAACATTATAAGTCGGTACGAGAATGAGAAGTGTACCACAAATAAATTATGGTGATTACTAAGATGTGTGCATACTTAGTATATGTATATGATTTTATGTGTATGACATACCTACCATACTTGCTATCACGGGAGGTTTACGTTCGCTTAGGGCCTTCTAATCCTTGTGTTGCCCGGATTTAGATTGGTACCTCGAGAACATAGGTCAGAGAAGGACTTGTTGGGATGTTAATAAGTCTGCTGATCGTGGGAGCGTAGGTATGTGCGTGACCCATGTGATGTGACTGTGTTCACCTCCATTGTTTGTGATTTGCTATTATCTGAGAACGATTCCTGAGAGATTCGGAATACGGGATCCTTATATACGTGATGTACCGGGATGGATAGCAGAGTATGTATGCACCGTAGCTTAGTCTCGGGTGCTTGTATTGTTTATTTATGGCGTGACTAATATACACTTAAATTAATGAGAACTTTCATGTTGGTATTGCGCGTATAAATACGGAAACGCTTTGAGTAACTATAAAGGGATAACCTGTAATGAATTGTATTGTTAATTATTGAGAATCTGAGTTTGAGTAAAGCCCCCTACTTAATTGATGACGTTAGAATGTATAATGAGAACCGAGTAGAAAGGATAGAACTCATGTCAGTTTAGTTAGATAAAAATATCTCTTAGATGGGTGCTATTCGTTAGGAGTGCACAACTAGTCGAGAGGTGAGTATTTCATGCGAGTGCACGTCCTAACATGTATTTTGCATTCATTGTTTTAATGTCATTAAAACACTTGCTATTTTTAAAATACTCTCCACTTTCGGGCTCTGACCCGTTTTCTTTCAAATCTATTTTTGTAAAAACCATTTTAGGTGCCCAGCCACAAGGCCACCATGCTTAGGATCCTCATTCAGGTGACGAGTTGTAGCTGTTTGTGGAAGTTACAGGACTTTGCTAGTAGACGCTTCATCTATCTTGTCTCTATTCAGATTTCATCAGTTGTAGGGCATGTCGCCCATTTCTATTAGAAACATTTCCTAATTCAGATTTTCAGACTTTTGGCATGTAATTAATTCAGGTTACATTGTTTTACTTAGTTCAGTTGTGGGATTGTTGTGAGGAATTTTCCTCCGGACTTATTATTATTTTGTTGGTTATTCTATTGCTTCGTTATGGTGAATGGTTGTAATTCTTTCATTATCCTCTTGTTGCATGTTAATCAGAGTTGACTTAAAATTTAGCAACTCACTTTTTAAATACTAGGTGGTTAGTAATCATTAAAATGTTTTCGACAGTGATGCTATTAACTGAACCAACTTGGCATTTTGTATTGATTTAATAAAGGAGTAGCTACCCGGTATTTAATTAGTCGGGTGTCACAATCAGCAGATATTGAGACACCCTTAGAGGTGAAATCGTTATGCGAGGAACCCCGGGAAGAATTGACCATCTGCAAGAAACCTTCCTTATCACAACTGGTAGTTGGCCCCCCAATGGTAGATTTCGAGACACCCGTAGCAGGAAAATCAATATGCGAGAAACCCATGACGTGAAATGGGTCTCACGAGGAACTATCAGCAATACCACTCTTGGCCTCTAGCAATACCGTAGATGAGGAACCCTCTCCATCCAAAATATCTCGGAAACCGCTAAACCTTACAAACAAAGACATCAATCGTGATGAAGAACCCTCACCGAGAGTACCATGCAAGGGGATAGGCGATGTCGCACTCGTAACAACATCAGACCGGGTAGCAGGCTGCGAGGAACTCTTCCCTATAATGGCCAAAGGGGATACGCCGACATCGACATTGGGTATCATAGAGGTGGGTACAAAAATCTCAGCATTAACAAGGGTTTCATGGTTAGCATTTGACACAATGAGGAAATCGTTTGGGGTGGTAGACATGGTGATAGTGCTTTGGGAAAAAATTGCAATAGAAGAGGGTATGGAACCAAAAATAATGGGAACAATGGGAGTGTTCACATTTGAAGAGTTATTTGATGGGTTAGAAGCCATTAATTGACTGTTTGAGAAAAAGCTAAAGCAAAATTTTGGGGGCTATGGTGTTTAAATTTTTTTCCCTCACTTTCTCTCACTAGAAACTTAAAGCCTCTCCATGAGGGTTTTGAAGAAGATGAAAGGTTTTAAGAAATGGGCCTTATGTTCTTTTTTTGTTTTTACATCAAAGTGAGAAAACGTGCAGAAAGGCAAAAAGGTTATGACAATTCTTTCCCAAATGATGAGAGGACAGTTCCCACACTGATGCGTGGGGTCTCGAAAATCAAAGAACCTTGGATGAAGAGACAGTGCATTCAATGACCCTAGGGTCCCTCAAAATTTTAAAAAAATAGAAAATCGACTTTATGGTGTACAAAGCCTTTTGGTTTACCAAACACAAAACACTTTGCACGAGGGTCTACTGTAGAAGGGTATCTTCCTCAAAAATACTTTTTTGAGGTATTGACAGGGAACCTCACCTAGGTGGCGGTAGAAGCTTATATTGATAGGCCCCCCCGCAAGGGGCCCTACAGAAAATCAAGTTGAAAGGGAACCCACCTAGGTAGAGGCATAAGCCTATGCTGAGATGGCCCCCCATAAGGGTCCCTATAGAAACTCAAGTTGAAAGGGAACCTCACTTAGGTGGCGGAAGAAGCCTATGTGGAGAGGGCCTCCCGCAAGGGTCCCTGCAGAAACTCAAGTTGAGAGAGAACCCACCTAGATAGCAGCAGAAGCCTATGTTGAGAGGCCCCCCCGCAAGGGTCCCTACAGAAACTCAAGTTGAGAGGGAACCCCACCTAGGTAGAAGCGTAAGCCTATGTTGAGAGGGACCCCCGCAAGGGTCCCTGTAGAAACTCAAGTTGAGAGGGAACCCACCTAGGTAGCAGCAGAAGCCTATGTTGAGAGGGGCCCCCGCAAGGGTCCCTGCAGAAACTCAAGTTGAGAGGGAACCCCACATAGGTAGCAGCGAAAGCCTATGTTGAGAGGGACCCCTACAAGGGTCCCTGTAGAAACTCAAGTTGAGAGGGAACCCACCTAGGTAGGAGCAGAAGCCTATGTTGAGAGGGCCCCCCACAAGGGTCCCTACAGAAACTCAAAGTTGAGAAGGAATCGTTGTTAAGAGGGACTTCCCCCAAGGTCTCCGTAGAAATTCACTTTGAGAACGAACCCCACCAAGATGACAGCAGAAGCCTATGTTGAGAGGGCCCCTTCAAAAACTCACATTGAGAAGGAACTTCACTTAGATGGCGGTAGAAGCCCAGATTGAGAAGGACTCCCCTCCAGGGTCCCTGCAGAAATGACATTTGAGAAGGAACCCCCAAGGCTTTCTCAATAACAAAAATGATATTTGAGAAGGAACTCCCCACTAGGGTTCCTCAACAGTAGAAACTTACATGGGAGGAGGGATCCTCAAGGTCCTCCCCCTTCAGCTTCCAAAAAACCAAGTTAGGATGATGGGGTGTCTACCATAAGCAACCCCTCGTCATGAAAAAACAAAGATTAGAAGTACTAACACTTATTTTCTTATAAAGGTTGCCTAGTTGAGCAAGCAAGGCTCAAGTAGGCCAGTTGGGATCTCTTGGGAGTTTTGGATTGGCGGTTGAGGGACAAGGTATGTTGAGCAAGATCAACCACTTAACAGTATAGGATTGAGATAATACTAGTAGGAAGACCCAGAAGTCAGTCAAAGACTACACACACTTCACACTTGGTCACAAGTGAAATGAGTAGCCAAAGAGCTGGCTGCTCACAAGGAATTAACTCTTTACAAAAAATGACTTTTTCAGAAGAGGGGGTCCACAAGGTCCCTCTCAACAAAAACAATGATTTTAGAGGAGAGGGGTCCTTAAGGCCTCATCTCTCAAGATTTGCAAAGATTGCACCACAAGTTACTATTTCAAAGGATATTTACCAAATCAGATATCTTGTCTTCATTGGGAGACATATTTGCTTTTTTGACTTTGCTTGGCACCAGGTGGCGCCTGCAGGAGGGGACAGGCACGGCTGCCTGTAGGGGGACAAATGATACACTTCAGACATTATCCACCACCAACCCTCTCAATTTTGGCGCCCAAAAGTGCTAACTCATCCCTAATGCCCAAGTATAAATAGACCTTTGTTCAAGGCCAAAGAGAGGCATAATTGAAATTGCACTGTTACTCTGTCAAAATCACACCAGACCTACCTAGTATTCTCTCCCTGCTCATTCTCTTTGTGCTAAGTGCCCTGTTCTTTCATTCCTAACTGATAGCCATCATTCTCAGGTGTTTCCCTTGAGAAAATTACTATTTTTTCTATGAAAGTTCATCTTCTTGCAGGTAGTGAGTTGAAGCTTGAGTTCCATTGTTACTAGAAGGAGAAGGTTTCTTGAGAAGTTTCACTAGAAGACCTTGAAGACTTTGCAGGAAGTGTCCATTGGAGTGGGTCACGCCTCACCCTTTCCAGATATTCATAGACCTCAGTCTCACTACCCTCCTTCAAAACCCTCTCAAGGTTCCCTCTCTCCTGCAATTTCGGCTCTCTCTCAATCTCAAGCTCAAGTTTTCAGTCAAGATCTCTCTCAATCTCAAAGGTAATATTTTATGCATTTTTATATACGTGTGTATGTATTTCTGTATGTGTATGTATGTGTGTCTATTTCTATGTGTGTGTGTGTATACGTGTGTGTATATGTGTATACGTGTGTGTATTATGTATATATGTGTATATTGTGTATGTATGTGTGTATACTGTATATGTATACTGTATATGTGTGTGTGTGTGTGTGTGTGTGTGTGTATTATGTATGTATGTGTATGTACGTGTGTATTCTAGAAAAAAAATACATATATATGACTAATGTTGGTTTAAGTTTATGGATATAGTTTGTTTAAGTTTCAAACTAGGGCCAATTTTGATTTTATGGATATTTTTGGTTTAAGTTTGTGGAGGAAATATTAAAACAAACACCTCTCCTTTAATATTGATGCTAAATTGGGAATTAATTTTAGGGATAATATTTGTAAGGGAATAATTTTATTACTAATGCTTGTAAGGGTTAATTTTAGGGTTGATCTTATGATGGATTTTAGGGATTGTTGGTTTAAATGACAAAAGTAGATATTCAAAACTTAATAAATTAACGGTGAGATCCAACATGCACAAATGAGTCATTATATATAGGAATCATATTTACGTCCTCGTTCATTTTTCTCAGGAAAAATGAGTCATGGTGGTAATCAATGGCAACAAGAGTATGAAAGGTTGCAATTGGACCGCACTCGTACCTCTTTCATTAATGAGCCTCATAAAGAGGGTACTCCGGTTTATTGGTATGGGAATAGGAAGATTGAATAACTTATCTACCTTGTAAACCATGGAGTTCATCTCAAGCAAGAATACTTGTTCAAGCATATTCTATATTCCCTACCAGAATGCTGGGATGAAGCTGTAAAATATATATTTCGCGTACATAATCCCGATAGAGCACTTGACTTGCTTACACTGTTAGAGAAGGTAGAAAAAAAATTCACCCTTTATGGATAAAATTACATACAAAGAGCATTGACAAAGACTGTGGTGCTCGCGACATATACACGTCAAACTTAGTCTTGCCAATAGGCTAAAGAGGATGAGATTTCGAGTTCATGTCGCTGACATCTATGCATCCATTATAAATACACTTCCTCCTAATTGGCCAAGTGTAAAAGTCCATAGGTTTTTAAAAACAAATGATGGAGATCAGACACATTGAACTTTTATTAAATTCTTACCATGAAAAGGTAGATTATAATATATGGTCAAAAAATTTATTTTATTAGTTATAATATCATATTGAACTTTGAAAATATCCATCTATTATTATAGATATACATTGAAATTTTATTATTTTTGTAGATAATGTCGGGCAGTAATGGAAACAATGCTTCAACCGAGGACGTGACACCACCACAAGGAGATTTATCATCACTAATTGGTGATAAATACTCAACTCCACTAACGGTTCACTCCACTACTCCGAGTTTCAGTAGGCAAGGTACTCCCATTAATCCAACAGACATGCCCAATGCTCCTGAAACTTCCGGTCCAGTTGAGAAGAATCCCATTGGGTTATCTCTGTTGGGAAATAACACCACAGGGGATAAGAATCACGTTCAACATTTTAAACCCTAGTGTGTGTCCTTAGCAAAAATGAATGTGGGAGTGGGAGGAGCTGACAATTGAAACCTCATAGATAAAACTATTAAAGATGACATCTACAAGCAACTCAACAAATGATTTTCATTTTTCGCAAACTCAAAAAATTAGGTTATTTCTCGGGTTGATGAATAACTTCGAATATATCGTAGAAACCTTAGGCAAAAGCATTTCCCTAAGGGATCGTCAAGCTCTGAAATTTGGCGCTCAAAGACAAAGTCCCTTCGAACGCTGAGATACCAGTAGGTCAATGGAATGATTTTCTAAAAAAATAGGCGAAGGACTCGAAAATGTTGCAAAGGGAGAAAAACAAGGAGAATAGGGCCAAAATAATTGATGTCCACTGGCTTGGCTCGAAATCTTATGAATATTTGAAGAACGACTGGTTCTTCAAGACAAAAGGTAGCCCAGATGATGGAAAGATACCGAATCGGGCCAACTTGTATGTGCATGGAAGATGAGACAAAGATAATAAATTCCATCCTCACTCGTCTAAGACTCTCGAATCAATAGAGTCTATGAGTAGTCAGTCAACTTCAAGCCAATTCGACGACCTTGATAATGATGCCCTCCCACAAACCTTGGGGAAGTACCATAGAGGTAGGATGAGAGGTTTGGGGTCGCATATGTCAAAAACAAAATTCGAACACATCGCACCTCTCATTGACGAGCTTTCTTCTGTTAATAAGAATTTCTCATCCAACGATGAACGTCATTCTAGGACTGAAGGGGATGTAGTGGGGAATCGAAATGAATTGGGAGGTGTGAATGAGAAACTTCCATAAATTATGTCCCTTTTAACTGGTCGTATGCCCCTACATCCCCCAATGCATCCCAGTCTTTACCTCAAAATTTTCCTCCTTCTTCATTCCCCTCACAGATGTCAGTTCTTCCTTGAACATTTCCCTTCTCAGTGCCTCAGTATGTTATAGGTCTTGGATCATTGTCGACAACCCATAATGACTATAGTGAGAAATACTATATGAAGGACCTGAGCGGTAAAATTGTCATTGGGGTGTGCACGGTCATCTCCACTCAATTAGGAACTTTAGTACATAATCGGACTTTGTAGGAGGGTGATTGTCTGATCCTAGTTGATAAAATATATGGGAGTTGCGAAGATGCTCCAGTGCACGTAGACAGTGGACAAAGGAATGGGTTGAAAAATGATTTAAACTCTTTTAACACTAGGCTAGTTTATCATTTGATGATGATTTAGTAATATTTTTCTTATGTTGTAATAATATCACTAGACACATTTATTTCATACGAATTTAATTGGTTGTGTAGTATCGTTGATTGGTGTGTTCTTGTATTTAAGTTGGTCCATAGTTTGATTGATTGGTGCGTTATTGACACTATATTAGTGCTTTGCTTTGACACTATATTAGTGCTTTACTAGGCAAAATGATATTTATGCAACATGATATTTATTTTATCATGTTAACACATGACTGCAATTTGAAGATTATTAAATGGATTTTTCACAATACAAAGAGTAGATGAGGGAGACTATCCGAATAGCTAATAGTTATGATAAGGGCATTCAAGAATTTATTAGCTACGCTTTTAAAAACCTTAAAAGTGAGAAGATTATGTGCCCGTGCACCCATTTTATGAAGGAAAAATATCAATTTTTAAAAGATGTTGAGTTGCATTTAATAAAGTGGGGAATTTGTCAAGATGATAACAAATGGACATACCATAGTGAAAAACATATTTCTTATGTTCCCGAAGAATTACCGATAACCGATCGCATAACTGAACACCAATGAGTGGAAGTAGTAAATGATTCGCCAACACATCGTCCATTAACCAACTGAATTAACGATTCTTACGGAGTCCACCATGACCAAAATCACCAACATATGGAGACAAATAATGCGCACAATGAACAATTTGATAATGAACTACTGGGAGATCGAGAATATATACGGTTGAAAGACGATGTGGCTAGATCGTTGTATAAAGATTGCGATGAAGATCACTCGGTATTATAAGCAATGATTGCTTTGCATAATTTGAAGAGTCATTTTGATTTGTCTGGGAACAACGTAACCAAAATTCTTATGTGGGTTAAAGAAATTGTCCCCAAAGAGAACACGTTACCAGACAATTATCCTACCATGAAGAAGAGCTTGAAGGGTTTGGGATTGAAATACAAATCTATTCATTCATTCAAGTATGATTGCATATTGTACCTCAACGAGCACGGAGAGAATTATGAATGCCCAGTATGCGATGAGCCTAGATATGTCATTTGTGAGAAGGGAACGGATAAACTTGCAAAATATCAAAAGTGCTCGCAAGTCCCACAAAAGATTTTGAAGAATTTTCCACTTGGGACACGGTTAAAACGATTTTTTACTATATCGTGGATAGCGGAGTCCATGACATGGCATGCTCGATGCGAGGTGGGTGGGAATATGATGCATCATCCGATTGATTCACTCATCTAGAAAATTTCAAATGCACGACACCATAAATTTTCAAAGGAACCACGCAACGTTCGTCATGTACACAGGTCACCGTTGATTTCTGTCGACCAGTCACCCTTTCAGGAATGATAAGTCTATCTTTTATCCTATTAGTCACGAGTGTCGGATGCCACCTACTCGTCTTTTTTATCAGCATAGCGAGGAGAATGCGGACACTATGATTGTGGGGAATAGGTACGTAGGCAAACACCCCAAGTTTGTAAACCTGAAATGTAAAGCAAAGGGGAAATCCTAACGACCATAGTAAAGCATGGCTATCAAAAGAGGTAAATTTCACATCTTATGTGTGCAGTTATTTATTCGCGTGTGATAAACACATGCCCTAATACAAATTCATTAATAAATGCAACTTCTAAAAAGAGGTGATGTCCCTTATAGGCTTGCACACCTAGCAAAAGGCCCTAGTTTTTGTGCGAAAGATTTTAAGAAATTCCGCACCAATGGTTTTGATTTCATTTCATATCCATATGAGGAAAAGATTTTGACGCAAAATAGTGGAATATCAATTTCTTCCTTGACCACCTGTATCACTAGCAAAAGCGATAAAAATTCAAAGAATACGGTGCTATCCTATTATAGGATAATACAAGAAATCCTAGAACTTGATTACTTAGATTTCATAGAAGCTGTATTATATTGTGATTGGGTAAAGGTGGAGGATACTACGAATTCTTGCAAAGTTAATCCTGACTCCAAACTTATTATGGTAGATTTATCAAAGCTGGAGAGTAAAGATTGTATAGTCAACGAGCCTTTTATTTGTGCCTTTCAGAACGTAAACAAGGTATTCTACACGATGTGCATAAACGATGGCATTTGGTCTATTGTTGTGCATGACTACTCAAGTGGATGCATTAAAGGCTCCAAAAGATCCAGTCAGCTCTCGATGATAATCTTAATTAAAAGGATCTTTTATTTGATTTATAAGAAGATTGAGCATCAAAATATTATTTTATCCTTGTCATTCTTATTTGTACCCTATTATAATATTGATAGTGTATTAGCGCTTTACTTTAATGTATGAATGTTTAGTTACTTTTACGAATGTTTAATATGATTTATGTTTGTTAACTTTCGATAATATGTTATGTTCAGTCGAATGTTTAGTTACTTTCACAAGACACTCGGCTTGAGAATAAAGTCATTTGAGCTTGTGATTGGATCAAATTGACCCAGCTTAATTTCCACGTGTTCCTGTACATATACGTCCGTTGGATAATTATTGGTTGTTGGCTTATTGTTGGTGTTTGGCTGTTGGACAATCACGGGACTCCCGGTTTGAGAGCACGACCGAAATTTACAAAATATCTAAACTTAGGCTTAAAAACATGTCGTCAAAGGGTGAAACGTAAAACAACCACAAAACGGCCCCATAAGAGGCATGAACACCTCGCATGGGACCAATGTAACCCGCAGGAACCGATCGCGTAGTCAAGGGACCCCCAATTTGAGGTCATGGTCAATATTTGCAAACTGTCTAGGCTTAAGCTAAAAAATTTCCATCAAAGGGGGAAAACATAAAATAGCCACAAAATGACCCCGTAAGAGGCACGAACACCTCGCACGGGATCAATGTAACCCGTAGGAACCGATCGCGTAATCACGGGATCCCTGTTTTGAGGGCACGACCAAAATTTGGAAACTATTAGACTCAGGCTTAAAAACATGTCGTCAAAGTGTGAAAACATAAAACAACCACAAAACGGCCCCGTTAGAGGCACGAACACCTCGTACAGGACCAATATAACCCGCAGGAATCGATCGCGTAGTCACGGGACCCCCGATTTGAGGGCACAACCAAAATTTGCAAATTATTAGACTTAATCTTAAAAACATGTCGTCAATGGGTGAAAACCTAAAACAACCACAAAATGACCCCGTAAAAGGCACGAACACCTCGCACGGGATAAATGTAATCTGCAGGAACCGATCGCATAGTCAAGGGACCCCAGTTTGAGGGAACGACCAAAATTTGCATACTGTTAGACTTATGCTTAAAAACATGTCGTCAAATGGTGAAAACGTAAAATCCCACCAAACAGCCTTGTTCGAGGTATGAACACCTCGCACAGGACCAATGTAACCCGCAGGAACCGATCGTCTAGTCACGGGACCCCCGATTTGAGGATGCAACCAAAAATTTTAAAATATCTAGACGTAGGATTAAAAACATATCGTCAAAGGGTGAAAATGTAAAACAGACACAAAATAACCCCGTTAGAGGAACGAACACCTTAAACGGGACCAATGTAACCTGCAGGAATTGATCGCATAGTCACATGACCCCCCGTTTGTGGGCACGACCAATATTTACAAACTATTAGACTTAGGCTTAAAAATATGTCGTCAAAGGGTGAAAACCTACAATAACCACAGAACGGCCTCGTAAGAGGCACAAACACCTTGCACGAGACCAATGTAACCCATAGGAACTGATCGCGTAGTCACGTGACCCCCAGTTTGAGGGCACGACCAAAATTTGTAAACTGTCTAGACTTAGGATTAAAAACATGCCATTAAAGGGTGAAAGCGTAAAACAACCACAAAACGACCCTGTAAGAGGCACGAACACCTCGCACGGGACCAATGTAACCCGTAGCAACCAATCGTGTAGTCACGAGGCCCCCGATTTGAGGGAAGGACCTAAATTTACAAACTGTTAGACTTAGGCTTAAAATAGCCACAAAACGACCCCGATAGAGGCATGAACACCTCGCACGGGACTAATGTAATTTGCAGGAACCGATCGCGTAATCACGAGACCCTCGGTTTGAGGGCACGACCAGAATTTTCAAACTATTAGTCCTAGGCTTAAAAACATGCCGTCAAATAGTGAAAACGGAAAATAGCCAGCAAACGGCCACATAAAAGGCATGAACACCTCGCACGGGATAAATATAACCCGCAAGAACTAACCGTGTAGTCACGGGAACCCCCGATTTGAGGGCATGTCCAAAATTTGTAAACTGTTAGACTTGGGATTAAAAGCATGTCATCAAAGGGTAAAACATAAAACAACCACAAAATGACTCCGTAAGAGGTACGAACACCTCGCACGGGACCAATGTAACCCACAGGAACCGACTTCATAGTCACGGGACCCCCGATTTGAGGGTACAACCAAAATTTGCAAACTATCTAGACTTTTACGGGACAAATGTAACCTATAAGAACCAAGCGCATAGTCATCCAAGGGCCAATGTAACCCAAAGGGAACTCGCAATAACTCACCGAATAGACTCCCGGTTCGAGGACAAGTTATGTTTTACAGAAAACATGGTCACGGCCCAAAGTCGTGACCACCTTTGATTTTAAAAATAAAATAGTCACATAACACCCGTATTTTTGGGAGTATTTTAAATTACACGTGTCACGTAATTTAATTAAATTGAGATATAAAGTGAATTAAATAAATATTAATTAACGAGTATTTGGATTAATATTTACATGTTATTACATTTACTTGCGTGATAAGTAAATAAAAACATGTTAATTTTTAGTACGTCGTAAGTGAGTAAAATTGATAGGTTTGACGATATCTCATTCCAGACGCGCATGTGGGGTCGTGTTAGGAATGAGATGGGAAATTTATGTTAGATGACTCAGATGATGATTTCATGTTGATCAATGATCCGGAATGGGTCGAGATAGTCAGAATTAGATACTGGGGGGTTGTAATTGGGTTCCAGTGACGTTTTAGGCTAAACGGGATCCATATGGGGGTATTCGAGTCATTATACAATTTGAGCTTAAACTAATTTCGAGATTAGGGTTATATCTAGGGAATATGGATGGAGTGGGAAGCCATTTAACCATCACTAAATACTTGGAGTTGAGAAACAAGAGAAAAGAGAAGGAAGAACCAAAGAGAGAGAGAGAGAGAGAGAGAGAGAGAGAGAGAGAGAGAGGAAGATCATCCAGGAAGAGAATTGAGGCAATTTTGGGCGTAGAACTCTTGTGCAAAGAGGATTCATAGAGAACAATTTCATAATTACTACAATATAAAGGCAAGTGTTTATCTTGCTTTGATGTTATATGTTGTTTAAATATTTCATATCAAAATTGGTGTAATCTTGAATGGAATACGAATTTTGGGGGTGGGATTCACATGTAAAATGGGATTTTTGGGAATGAAATTATAGAAAAATAATTTGATTGTAATCCCATATTAAATTTGAGATGATTCGTGTTAAAAAGATGTGATTTTTAATGGTTATTATTAGGATTGAATGAATCTTGAAATTGAATTAGGAACTTAAATGATTCTTGAAAAACTATGTTAAATCCCATGAATTGATATGTTTTCGGAAGAATTCAGACGTAAAGATGATTTCCATTACATTTAGGATTGTTAGAAAGACCTTATTCTGGGTTTGAATGAGGTTGGGTATGCATATGGTTTATGGGAGGAAGAATAAACTCGTCAAAAATTAGGCTCACTGCTTAGAGGAATCGAACCGGTTCGCTGGGCTGGGGGCTAATCGGTTCGCCACTGAACCGACTCTAGCAACCTTATCGAATCGGTATGTTGGGTAGGGCTGCCCCACTTTTTGTTGTTGGTTGTGCGGCGTGTCATTGAGGGTTCGAATTGGTTTATGAATCTCGATAGGTGATTTAGGACTTTTGGAAATCCATAGGAGAGACTATAACCTAACTAGGATTAGACGGGAATAAAATCTGGGTTCAAGAATACCAGTGTTTTAGGGAGAATGACACTCGAGATATAATTTATGAAGTCGAGTGGGATTTCGGAAAGATTTAGGCTAAGGTTTGGAGTGGAATAGCTTAGTGGCCAGAATTATGATAATTATGAATTTATAATAAGTGTATATTTGTATATTCGGAA
Organism: Sambucus nigra; assembly: GCA_949130495.1. Classification (NCBI taxonomy): domain Eukaryota; kingdom Viridiplantae; phylum Streptophyta; class Magnoliopsida; order Dipsacales; family Adoxaceae; genus Sambucus; species Sambucus nigra. The sequence continues at coordinate 609,981,952 of OX422215.1, read as the reverse complement.
GATGGGGGTAGACTCAGGAATGGTAGGCTAGTGTTACGAGGAATTTATGCACGTTTAGCCGATTGTGTATATATATGTACCGAGAGAGATAATATATATATATATATATATATATATATATATATATATATATATATATATATATATATATATATATATATCTGTGTGATTGATATATGTGAACATACCTACTATATGGATGCTATAGTTGGAGGTTACACCTAGTGGGCGGCCAACCCTGGCGTGACCAGCAGGTGTTGGGTTGGTTCCCCAAGTTATAGTACTGTTGCATGACCATTGTATATGAGTTTAGAGTCTAGTGGGGTAATGTGGTATGGTTATGAACCACGGATGTATGTCTATGACCTCCTCTAGTTATGTGTTTACAATTTGGGTTCGATGGTGAGATTCCGTCCCAGTGGACCTGGAGTGGTACATGATGTACCTGGAGCCTGATAGCATTCTAGGGAATTCATCCGCGAGGTCTCAAATCGGGGGATGCGGTTATATGTATATAGCGAGTGATATGTATGTATATGTATGAGATGTGATATGTATATACGTATATAAAGGTGTTATATGTATATGTGCGAATAAAACGAATGTGTGAACATTGAAAATATAACTAGTGCAAAGTTATGTGGATTGGTTAATGATAAGGCTATAATTGAGAATTATAATGATAAAGCTTATTTAATTGCTAATTGAGAAACGAAGCAAAGTAAAATACGTGTAGCACGGTTGGGCTAGAGAATTAGCATGTGGGGATAAGTTAAGTGATTACACTAGTTATGTGGGGTAGCGTAACTTAGGAATTAAAATGAAAGCATTAGGTGGGCACTATATATGAGGGGCGAGTATTATCTCATGTGAGTGCGACACCAATTTAAATATGAACTATTATGCTGCACTTTAAATACTTGCAAAATATTTTCAAATGGTTTTGGGCTTTGGCCCGTTGCAAAAATCCTTTTTCAAAAGTTTTTAGGTGCTCAGCCACAAGGAACAATTAGACGATGCAACTACGGATGTCTGCAGGAATTGATTAGACGTATCTATCATTATTATCTAGATTACATGTTTACTTCAGGTTCTATTTCGGGCATGTCACCTATTTAGACAATTATTTATTATTCAGACTTTTATTTTAATCCAGTTTCAGTTGGGTTATTCTATTGGGATTTTATAAAGAGTTTTTTGGTTAACTTAATCATCTCGTCTCTCAGTATTCATTTCATTATTATGGTGAATATGTATTTAAATTATTGGAATGGTTTGTTTTATGAATGGAAGTTTTATAAAGGCATGTTAATAAGTTTTAGAATTTGACACTGGAGGCTTAATCGGTTATTTGTAATTAATTTTAGTTTTGATAGTGATGCTAAGAATGATACAATTTGAGATTCCTGTTTTATTTTAGTAGAGGGCTATCCACCTGTTACTTAAATAGGCGGGGTTTCACAGATGGTATCAGGGCATCATGTTTTAGTGTCCTTAGGATCTGTGCAGACTTGTTACGTTCACAACGTTCCTTTTCTCTGATGTAGAGCCCTATGCTTAGGGCTGTTGATTCATATTGCGCTTTTACGTACTCCAAGTATTGTGAATAATTGAAGTGAAGCTTATACGAATTCGATTCTGTTTGAGATTCCAAACATTAGAGGACGACCATCTAGGAGGGCTGCTAGTGGAGAGGCTCAGTCGGAGACATAGACTATTCAAGGACGGTGACAGCCAATGGTGCCAATTCAGGCTCACCCTATGCCGTCAGTATAGGAGAGAGTCAGAGAGGCCTTTTAAAAGGTCCATTTGCCCAAGTTTTAGGGAAATACGGACGTTGTAGTAGATAGGCAATGGAAGAAGGATATCCATATGCATTTACCTTTTGTTGAGTGCAGTGAAATTTAGAAACAAATTTTGGCAACTTTCAAGCTTATAGGAGCGGCGTTGTTGTGGTGGGAGTCAATCACCAAGTATGAGGAGAGAGATACCATGACTATCGGGGAATTTTGGGTGTGGTTCGATCATAAGTTCTTCCCATATGCTATTCAGATAGTGATGCGAAGGAAGTTTATAGACCTGTCAAAAGAGGGTCGAACAGTGGCCGATTATGATGAAGAATTCACTTGTTTGACAAACTTCTTGCTCGTCGAGGTGGATACAAAAGAGAAAAGGATCCTTAAGTTTGTTGATGGACACACGTGGAGGATTCGCCAGCACTTATTGGAAAATCCGTCTATGATGACTTATACTGATGTCGTCAATGTCGTACTTTTACACTGTCGAGATCATTGCTTCCATGTCAAGGGAGCCAAGAGATTGGGAGAGCCTAGCCAACAGGGCAAGACCAGAGGTAACGGTACTAGTGGGGCACCACAGCGGGATACCCAACAAGGGGACCTGTCAAATAGATTCACTTCAGGTGGATTCCGACCAGGTGACGATGGATTCAGATAGGGCCATCAGGGCCAAGGAAACAACGAGGGGGGGGGGGGGGCATCAGGGTCGAGGCCACAAGGACCAGAGATAAGGGCAACCCCGATATGGCTAGTAGTGACATAAATAGGGATATTTCACGGTCATATGTTTTATATGTGGAGAGCAGGTTTACATGCGTTGAGCTTGTCCCCAGTGACCTATGGGACAGGGGCAGGGTGCCTAATAGGGGCAACAGTTGTAGTAGTTTTTGGGACAGTTCAGGATTGAGTATTACGTTCATGAACCAGTTGAATAACCAGAGCCATTGGCAATTGAAGGTATGATTTTCTTTTATCCATGGGCAAATGGGGTAAGTTTTGTGTGACACAGGTTCGTCATAGTATTTTTTTAGCATAAGATTCACACGTGAGACGGGTTTAGTGGATGTAGCATTTGTATTACTACTGTGTATATATATTTACCGTTAGGTAACGGGGATCTCTTTGGTTCCATCTACAGGGGAGCAGGTGTGGACACTGGGAGGATATGTTTTAGTGGATCTCCTCATTTTAGAGAGATATGACATTTGAGTATGATGTTATCCTGGGTATGGACTGGTTAGCGACAGTTTGAGCGATGGTAGACTATTTCAGTAAGGCTATCGTATTCGCTGTTCCAGGGTTGGATGGGTTGTTTTGCAATGCCTCGTATACTATATTACAGAGGAGACTTTGATGAGTATAGTTGTATTATTATATTTCATCCATGTGCGTAGGGACTTTACTGATGTGATTTAAGAATTATCGAGGTTACCGCCGAGCTGAGAGATTAAGCTCATTATTAATTTAGCGTTGGGGACTTAGTGATAGTGCGAATGCCGTATTATATGACTTCTTTAAAGATATGGGAGTTGAGGATTAGAATGCCCGGGGGAAGGATTTTGAGTGTCTCGGTTATGTGTTTTGGGCCTACGAATCTCGATGATCAATAATGCTAGGTAGTAATGTATTATGGAGGTTCCTTATTTGGATTTCTCTTGTGATACATCCCACGCCTAAACCTCAGTGAATGTCGGGAGTTGGGACATGTGTTAGGAGCGAGGGCATAGATTTAGTAAGTTAGCCATTTTACGTGTGTAAATAACAATTTGAGTTGAGAACTATTATGAGATTTAAGGCCAGTGGAAACAGGTAGTGCTGTGTAGAAAGCACTGGGGAACGTTTGCCCCACTAGTTGATAAATGGGGCAATATCAGGAAGAATTGAGTCATGATTAGTAGGTTAATCTAGTATACCCTTAATGTCTAGCCATGCCGAGCATGCGGGGTCGCGGTTAATATTTGTATGTTACGTCTGTGATATTTGTACAAATATACACGAGGTATAGGGTGTACGGTCTGTGACAACCCGCCTACTAAAATAATAGGTGGCTAGCCCAATACTCTAATAATCACAGTAATCATATATGGTCCATTCTCAGCATCACTGTCGATTAAAATAATAGTACGAGATAACCACCAATCATTTTAGAAAACGGACTATTAATTTAAAATTTTGTAATTAAAAGAAAACACTTAGACAATCCCATTTGCAAAAATGGTGGATACCAAAAATCAACAAGCAACGGAAATACAATATAATAAATAATAACCGAATAAGTTGTCGGTTAACAGACCAATACAAATAGTTTCACCAAGTATTACATTTTGAATATCACAGTAATAATAAATGAATACAAAGCATGGGCAACACGCCTGAGTAATAAACTGAACATAACTAGAGTACCAAGGATAGAAGCGTCTATACAAATCTCCTACAACATTCGCAATTTGCTATAGCTCCAAGACAACTGGAATGGAAAGTCAATACGGGTGTCCTTGCGGTAGAGAACCTGAATGGACAAAGAGTTGCATGAAAAATAAAGAAATATAGACGGTTCAGGGCCGGATTTGATATGATTACCATGTGACTAAAATGCATGACAGTTAAGCGCGTAATTCCCTCGCAATTAACATAATATTTCTCACCTCTCACATCTAAAAGCACAATCTAGCGCAATATCAATGAAATTCTATAGTTAACCCAAGAACCAAGGGCTAACTTCTCCCCAGTTTCGACGCTATGCCTGTTCGTGCGTGGGGTGTCTCGCGAAGAAAAATCCAAACAAGGAACCCCCCTGATACACTACTATTTGGCAAGGTCGATCATCGAGATCCATTAGACCCTCAACACATTACTGATGTATATATTCATCTAACTTAATTTCACATAACATATTCATCATTAACTTCCATACTCACTTTTATATACGAAACATATTACACTTTCAGATATATCTCCCGAAATGAGAATTCATTTACCATCTAAAGGCACAATTCCAATTTTCTTTAGGAAATACATATATGGCAATTCATTTTATCAAATGTTTACCAAATCAATTTCACTTCCAAAACTTTCTTTACCAATTTTATTTCCTTTCTTCCCTCCAGAAAAAATACATATTTAAAGCAAGTTTTATTATCATAAAAATGCTTTTCTTTCATTAGAAATCTTCCCATTTTCCTTCTTCCATCCGGACAATGTATTTAACTTCCCCATTTCACTTATTCCATCCGGGAAATGTAAGTAAAGCCTTTTAATTATCATAAAATTCTTTAACATCAATAATGTTCCACATTATTAAGAATAGTTATATTCACACACATATAACGATTCTAAGACCGTCCCTCCGGGTTTCCCCACTAGACGCGCCCCTAAATGGCTATCATCTTCTAGGGCCTATCAAATAAGACAACCTGGGATCCTACCGAAACGTCGGGAAGCGGCCATACCCCTGCGAGTGAGTCATAACCACACCCAGAATTACCTCACTAGCGCAGAACAAATATATATAATAACCGGTCATGTGGCCAAAGGACTATATTCACCCCGCATTCATTAGTCAGGGTACTTCACCTTAATGCTCGTAACTTCCCTTATGATAGCGATTTAGAGAGGTGTGTAATCATAAATTAACATTTATGAAAATCATTTTTCTATTTTGAAATCATTCACTTTTACATTCTCAAAAACCATTTATACTTAGCCATAGTGCCCAGTTTTAGAATATACATTTCTTATTCTTAGAGTCATATTTTTTTAATGACCTAAGACCCGAAGTGCCAATGTCCTCACACTAGTCTCCAAGAGTCCTGCACAATACCATAATTTATCAAAGTGAGTCTTCCTCAATAAGAGTCTCCCAAATGTCTCAACATTATCATTTTATCTTCTCTAAATTTTTAGGTTAACTTCCTATATTATTCGGATATTAACCTACGCAAACTACCCCTCGGGGTAAGCCCAATTATCTCCATACTAGCCTAGGACAATCGCCTACCCAACACAACCCTCCAGGATTATTTATTACTTCCCAAAGGAAAGGTCCTAAACCTCGAACCTAAAAGAAAAAGGCCCCAAAATGAAACTAGAAAAATCTCACAAAAATAGGGCATCCGAATCGATTCGCCCAAAAAGAGAATCGATTCGGTGAGTAAAACCAACAAACTATCTCTTTCCGAATCGATTCGGCCTTAACCCGAATCGATTCGGTCTCCCAGACCTGTATCCTACCCGCTAACTGAATCGATTCTCCTGGAAGCCGAATCGATTCGGCCCTGTGAATTTGCCCAATTTGGGCTACGGGTTGAAGAACCCTAAAGTCCCCAAACCCTCAAATCCTTGATTTCTTCCAACATCAACAACAATTATTTCTACCAAATGATTCCTACACAATCACTAACTAATTTATCTTCCTCAAATCAATTTAAACTACAAGATTAAGGTTTGAAACACCAAAATCATCAAAAACCTATTTATGGTTTAAATCTCCAAAAATATAACTATACATGAAATTTATCACATTAAATCAACATCTAGCAAGTAAGAAACTTGCCTCGAGTTTGTAGTCTCGGATTCTCATCCCGAAGCAATGATTTCTAGATCAAAATCTTCATTTCTCTCTCTTTTCTCCATTTTCTCCAAACTCTCTCTTCTCTCCCTATCTCTCTCTTAGCTTACAACACAAGATTGAGGAAATAAAAGGGGTGGGGGACTTAACCGGGTCTTAAAATATAAATTCCCCTCTTTTAAAATGTTAACACACCATTAAAATGACTCGTAACTACATAATTGAGTCATAACACGTCAAAAGTGCCCGAACTCCAAAAATACAACTTGGCACTTATTTTGACTATCTCGACTATTCTAAAAACAACCGTACCCCCTATTTTGGCATTCGAAGTAACGTGAACTATTTTTGTGTTCAAATTTCATTTTAACTCATCAATTGTACTACAATTTAAATATGAGTCATAACCGTCGCATAACATATAACGACGCAATAAAACCCAATATAATGCTATTTACCTTCTCATAACGGTAAATAGACAAAACATAGTAAATATTATCCCTTAATCTCACGGGAAATAATATTTACTCTAACTTCCTCTATTTTATAAAATAGCCCATCGGGTAAAATAATATAAAATAGTCGCTCAAAAGTCTGGGTTGTTACAGGGTCACCCTGGTTAGTTAAATTTTCAGAATCGTTCGAGATAAGGAAATGTTGAAATAAATGTGTTGAGTCGTGTGCCTATAGGGAAGTTAGAAGCAGAGTTGGAAAAGTAAGGTGGACTGAACTTCCTTAGGGGAAGAAGGTAGTCCAGACATATACAACAAGGAGAGCTATCACACCCGAGATGGGTTAAAAGACTGCAAAGACACAAGATGGGATCTCTCTTGACAAGGGAGGATCTACCAGTTTTGGGAAGTAGAGCTGAGTCGTACTGAGTCAAAGTTTGAGGGTGGCTTGTGCATAAATAGGATGTTGATTTTACCATATGAGAAGGACCCTGAAAATGCCCAGTTTTGGAGCATGCACAAGAGTCACGCTTTTTGGTATACCCCAGGAAGGGGAGTACGATGTACCATATAATGAGGGATATATAACTTGTGGGTCGGTGTAGAGCGAGACATAACAAAGTTTGTCTCCAGGTGCACCAGTCGTTAGATGGAAAAAGGTTTGTCCTGAGCGATCAACTAAAGTCTTGCTTTACTTGGTGATTCCAGTGACACAATGGATAGGTAGACCAATGGAGATCATTTTTAGGTTACCAACTTCGCAATAAGGTCAAGATTTACTTGGGGTTTTGGGATCGGTTGACTGAAATCGAGTAGTTATTGCTATTTTGGGTGAGTTACACTATCGGCAAGTGTGCCCAACCTTTTATTATAGAAAGAGAATGAGATGGCATGAGAAGATGCCTAACATGGTTATGGATCAAGATAAGTCCTTGGGTCCCACCTCTGATAGGGATTATCATGAGTCGATGGGGATGGAGTTGCGTTTGAGCAAGGCGTATCACTTGTATATCGATGGGTAGTCGAGAGGGGTGGGTAAGATGTTGGAGGATATGCGAGGGATACATAATCTAGATTTTAGGGTAATTGGGAGGAGAAATTTTCGTTAGTAGAGTTACGTGTAATAACTCGTACCCGTTTATAATTGGCGTGGAGCCTTTTGAGGCTTTATACGGGAAACATTATCGTTCGACATATGGTTGGTTAGAGGTGGGGGGTAACAAGCTTCTCAGGTCGGACGTCATTCAGGGTTCGTCAACAAGGATTGATAAATCGAAAGTTATTTTTGTGTAGTTCAGGAGCATTGTAGGAGTTACGTCGTTGCGAACCAAAGATTTTTTATGACTGACATGAGGGGTCAGGTGTTTCTGTGGGTATCTCCCATGAAGGGAGTTATGCTGTTTGGGAAGAAGGGAGGTTGACACAAGGGATGTGGGACCTTTCCTCATTATTGAGATGATAGAGCTAGTGGTGTATAGGATCTTCTTAATGGGGCATTTACAGCGATTTCACGATGTTCTTCGTGCGTCTTCAACAAAGAGAAACCTTTGGAATGACGTAGTATATCGGTGTAAAATGATTTGAAGAGACTCATCGCTAGTTTTGGGTCGTAATAAGTAAGCCTTCAGTCAAGATGTTATTGTTAGTGTATGTAGTCGTGTATTGATTTGGGAATATGAGGATGCCTTGTGGCATAAGTATCCAGAGTTCTTGGTACTAGGTATATCTGAATTTTGGGGATAAAATTTTGGCGTAAGGGGGGAGTATGTAACACCCCGTATTTTTGGGAGTATTTTATATTACACGTCTGCACGTAAGAAAAAGAGTGAATTAAAAAAATATTAATTAATGAGTACATGGATTAATATTTATGTGTTATTGTATTTACTTGTGTGATAAGTAAATGAAAACGTGTTAATTTCCAATACGTCGTAAGTTAGTAAAATCGACGGGTTTGACGGTACCTCATTCGAGACACGCGTGTGGGATCGTGTTAGAAATGAGATGGGGAATTTATGTTAGATGACTTAGATGATGGTTTTGTGTGGATCAATGATCTGGAATGGGTCGAGATAGTCAGAATTAGATACCGGGGGGTTGTAATTGGGCTCCGAGGACGTTTTAGGCTAAACAGGATCCGTATGGGGGTATTCGGGTCATTTTACAATTTGAGCTTAAATTAATTTCGAGATTAGGGCTATATCTAGGGAAGGTGGATGGAGTGGGCAGCCATTCCACCATCCTGAAAGACTTAGAGTTGAGAGAGAAGCGAAAATAGAAGGAAGAACTAAACAGAGAGAGAGAGAGAGAGACAGAGAGAGAGGAAGATCATCCAGGAAGAGAATTAGGGCAATTTTGGGTGTAGAAATCTTGTGCAAAGAAGATTCATAAAGAACAATTTCATAATTACTACAATCTAAAGGCAAGTGTTTGTCTTGCTTTGATGTTATATGTTGTTTAAATATTTCATATCAAATTTGGTGTAATCTTGAATCTAATACGAATTTTGGGTGTGGGATTTACATGTAAAATGGGATTTCTGGGTATGAAATTATAGAAAAATAATTTGATTGTAATCCACTACACCCAAACTGGTGAATGGTCACGACCCAAATCCCTGACCAAGACTATGGGTCACGGATTTGGGCCATGACCATTTCGGGTGTGACCAATTTTGTGGGTCGTGGTCCAAGTCCGTGACCAATCGAGGGTCACGACAGTTGGTCGCGGACTTGGGTCGCGACCCACACCGTGACAAGGAAAAAATTGGTCGCAACCAAAGTCTGTGACCCCCAACCGTGACGAAAAATGGTCGCGGCCAAAGTTCGTTACCCATACCGAGATGAAAAAATGGAGAAAAAATGGTCGCGACCAAAGTTCGTGACCCCAACCGTGACGAAAAATGGTCGCGATCAAAATCCGTGACCAATACCGCAATCATTTTTTTATTTTTTTTCGTCGCGGTATGGGTCACGGACTTTGCCCGCGACTATTTTTCATCATGGACTTTGGCCACGACCATTTTTATGCGTAACGGAAAAAATAAAAATGGTCATGAACTTTGTCCATGACCATATTTCACTATAATAATAAAAAAACATTTTTCTGTCCAATCCTAAAATTGGGGGTCCCGTGACTGCTCGACCGATTGCTACGTGTTACGCTGGATGCGTACGAGGTGTTACAAATATTTATTATTAGAAAAACAATAAAAAATATCACAAAATGTGAATCGGGAACATTGTTAATAAACAAATGTACAGACAAACTTCAAAATATTACAAGTCTTTAATAGTTCTCATTCCAAAAAAAATTGGGCATAGTTCCCTCTATTTTTTGGACATTCTAAACTCTGTTAATATAAAAACTGCTCAATATAAAGCCCGCATGGCCATCAAATTTAACAATCAAATTATAAAAGCCCGCACGACCATAAAACTAAACAATAAAACTATAAAAGCCCGCACGGCCGTAACACGTAAAAAAACATAATCCTGAATGTCAACAACATTGTATAAAAAGTCTTCCTGTTGTAAACCATTGTTTTCTTCATGTGTTCTACGTGGATAAAAACAAATTATACAATGTTATCCTACAAAAAATAACATACAAAAAACAAACGATATCAGTAGCCAAGTAGTTTTAAAAAAATCGTATTCAAGTTGGAAAATTGGATATGTGAGTTATAATAATCATCATTTCAGTTCCTACGAGTTACATTGATCCTGTGCGAGGTGTTAGTGCCTCTCACGGGGCCGTTTTGGGGTTGTGTCGGGTTTTTGCCTTCTAACGCCATGTTTTTAAGACTAAGTTTGTGTAACACGCCGTAATTTTGAGAATTTAATATTTAATTATTTTGGGAGTTATAAAAATATTTAAATTGGAGAAACTTAAATTCATGAGTTAGAGAATTTAATTGAGTGAGTCGAATTATTTATAATTGGCGACTTTTAAGTTTAATGGTTCAAAATCTCGTGTGTCGCTTTTTGAGATCGTAATTTGGAAATGACAAAAAGTATTTCGGATGACAGTTCCGAGTGTGCGGTTGCGTCCGGATGGTTTGAGATAGTCAGAAAAGAGTACCCGGGGATAGTAATTGGGTCTCGGGGTATTTTTGGGCATAGCCGGGCCCACACGGGTGATTTGGGACATATTAATTATGCCCAGATGGCCAAAAATAGGATTTAGGGTTTTTAACCTAATTGAGAGATTAGGGAATGATAGTCAACACAACTCTAAACCAAGGATTTGAGAGAAATTTGGGGGAAAGCAAATCAAGAGCCAATTTGGGGATTTTGGAGCCAAATTAAGGGACTAAACCAACGGATCAGACACTACGAACAATTCCAGGCAAGTGGTTAACTGTTGTGATTTCTAAATTGATGATAATCAATTCATATCATAGTGATGTATAAATCAAAATTCGTTTTTGGGTATAAATGGGTGAAAATGGGGTTTTGTTAATGGAATACTTGGCTGAGATTCAAAGTAAGAAATTGGTGTATTATATATACCTAAGTAAAGATAAAATGAAATTTGAATATATTTGATGATTAACATGCATTCTTTATGAGTTCTTGGATGAAGAACATGAATCTTTAATGACTTAGGGTTTAATTGATGAACACAAGATGTCAATCTGCTAGAATTTTTGACACAACTTTAAACGTATTCCATTTGAGTTGTACTTCGAATTAGAGTGTGAACCATACATTCCTGGAAATGTATTTCTCTTAGCTATCTAATGAACTTGGAATCAAGTCAATCGGAGTTCTGTAGAGGGAGTAATCGACACTTTACTAAAGGGTATTTGATCTGTCAACATAGTAATCTGCCAGAATTTTGACGTGATTTTAAATGTGTACGATTTGAATTTTACTTCGAATTAGAGTGTGAATCATAAATTTCTGGAAAGGTATTTCTTTTAGCTATCCAATGAACTTGGAATCAGGTCAATCGGGGTTCTATAGAGGGAGAAATCGAAATTTTACTAGAGGGTGTTTAATATGCCAGAAAATTTGAGAATTTTCTTTTTAAGCCTCAAATGTCTAAAATTTTATCAGGGAAGTGTTTGGGACCTTGATGAAATATATTGATGGAATAATGACATGGATGTAGGTCTATGATTGAGTGTTGGACTTTAATTTTGTGAGAGAGTTAAAGTGGAGATTCCTAGACTTGATTGTGACGTACTCTAATTTGAGATGATAAGAATATAATTACGAAAAAGCGTGAGCGAGCTTAAATTCGTTAGGTCAGTGGGTTAACAAGGGTAACTACTGAATTGATATAACAAGGGGTAACAAGGACCCGTAGAGTTGTGTGAATACTTGAATTAATACGAAAGTGAAATAAATTCGTAAAGCAAATAAATACGGTGAATATTAGAGAGAAATATATTATGTACAAGTACGAATAATTGGGTTGTGTAAATACCTACTATTTTATAGGTTTACTTGGGTTGTGAATGCCTATTGTGTGTTCCCTTGTGATAGGAACTTAGACTCGGGAAATATTAAGTTATGAGCCAAGTGAGCGAGTCCGGGGATAATGGTTGAGTGACACCAAGTTATTAAACTAATGGATCTGTTAATTAATGAAGGTAGAGTCGGAAGGTAGACTCGGAAAAGTATTAAATTAATTGATGTTGTGATTAATTAATTTAGAGTTGGATTGTAGAATCGAGAATGGTATTAATTAATTAATGTGAAAATTAATAAAATGAAATCTGTACCACAGACTCGGATCGGTATTAAATTAATAGGTGTGTTAATTAATTTAATTAGAGTCGGACGATAGACTTGGGAAAGTATTAAATTAATAGGTGTGTTAATTAATTTAATTAGAGTCGGACCATAGACTCGGGGAAAATAGTATATTAATTGAGGTGTGAATTAATTATATTAGAGTCGGACAACAGACTCGGATTTGTGTTAATTAATTACTGTGTAAATTAGTTAGATGAGGGTCGGACTACAGACTCGGATATGTGTTAATTAATTAATGTGTAAATTAATTAAATGAGGGTCGGACCACATACTCGGAGTTGTGTTAATTAATTAATGTGTAAATTAATTAAATAAGAGTCGAATCATAGACTCGGGCAAATTTCATATAAATTATTGTGCAGAGTATTATTATTTAGAGTCGGACCACAGACACAGGAAGATGATAAATTATTAAATGAGAAAATTAATTAAGAGAGTCGGGACATAGACTCAGAAAATTTTAGGCTAGTGTTACGGATCTTTGAGTACACGGTAAAGCCGGGGTTTATATTATATATATATGGTGTAGTGATAGTATATATATATAGATGTGTGTATATATTATGTGTGCTATTAAATATCAGTGATTAGGTATTTACTTAATTTATATACTCTAGTGCTATCAAGGGAGGTTGCGCGATGTGGGTGAATCCCCTATATTGAGGAGTATGGTGAGTATATCCCCAGGTCATAGCGTCCGGTATATGGGTGAGGAGATTATCTCACTTTCAGGGAAGGAATATGACCGCCTCCACTTCGTTTATGTTTTGGGCCAGGTTGGTGAGCGATTCCAACCTGGGTAACTATGTTATGTGAGCACACCTAGTGAGATAACACTTTAGAGGGAATCATTCGGCGAGGGTATACTCGGAGGGATGGATATACGTATGTTATATGTGTGGATATTTTAATAAAGGCATGTATATGATGTTATTCAATATTATATGTGGGTAATAATACAGTGTGTGATGTATTTACTTTATATAACTTGTGACACGGTTGTATGCTACTATTTAAGAAGAATTAATTACGTTACTTGTGAGATAATTTATAATTCAAGAATCATTATACTTGGGTTAGAGTAGTATGGTAAGGGAAGGTTATACCAGGACTAGTTGGACCGGATAGTACAACTATTTGGGATTAAGGTAACCATTATGTGTGCACAATAGTGGAGGGGTGAGAATGTCCACAAGGGAGTGCGACACTAACTTAAATATGAAGCGCATTCATGCATTTTAAATTACTACAGTTAATTCGCTTGCTAAATATTTTCAAAATGTTTTGGTTTCTAACTCTTGCTATAAAACTATTTTCAAAACCTTTTAGGTGTCCAGCCACAGGGACGCCAGGATGGATATTCTATTCCAGGGACACGGAGCTGCGGCATATGTGAATGCTAGCAGGAGTTCGGATTAGACGCAACATTCATTTATTCCTAGAGTAGGAATCATTTATCAGTTCCAGTTTTATTTAGGGCTTGTTGCCTAGACTTCTCAGTACAGTTTTCAGATGTACTTATTCAGGTGTTGGATGTATGTATTGGATTTCATTTTGGTGGCCGATGGTTTATTTGGAAAATTGTTTATTTAATTATTTAGTTGAGTTTTATTCAGTTGTGTGAATGGGTCATATTTATTTCCGCATGTACTGTTTTGTTTAATTAAAAAGTTAAAATTGGCACCAGCTTTTGGAATACTAGGTGGTTAGTAAGTTTTAAAAAGTTTTTGACAGTGATGCTAAGGATGAACCAACTGGGATTCCTATTTTAATTTGGTATAGGACTGATCACCCGGTATTTTATTAGGCGGGGTGTCACAGATGGTATCAGAGCATCAGGTTCTAATGTTCTTAGGATCTGTGCGGCTTTTCACGTTTAAGCTTAGCTTTCTTTGATATAGAGCCCTATCATAGGATTATTGTATTCTCAATAAGTATGCGCAATTACGTTCTTCTGCTAAATTTATATCTGAGACTGAACTCATACGATTCGATTCTCATTCCAGATGCCACCCAGGAGATAGAGAGCAGCTAGGGCAGCAGGGGGGATGAGACTAGAGAGGCTCGACAGGAGCAAGAGTTACCGCAGCAACTGCTAGAGATGATTTTGGTAGCATAGGTAACTGAACTAGTGGCGCAGGCAATTGAAGCGACGGTGGTCGCAACGTCAGGGTACTTTCCACGGGATCAGCCACAAGTTTTAATAACACCAGATATTCAGGCCACCCGGGGGCCGTCGGGGTGGCAGCAAGTACGAGACAATTTTTTTTTTGTGGGCACCCACTAGAGTTGCGAGGGGGTTCAGATGTAATACTAATGTGTCAAGGAAGAGAGATATCCAGCGTCACTTACGCATGGCAGATTGCGATGAGGTACGAAAGCAAATTCTAGCCACTTTTAGTTTATTGGGAGTAACACTACAGTGGTGGGAGTCGATCACCACAGTTGAGGAAAGGGATACACTAGCTATTGCAAAATTTTGGGTGCGATTCAACCGCACGTATTTTTCTCCAGCGGTTGAGATCGAAATGAGGAGAACATTTAAAGAGGACTCAGGGGGGACCGTTCAGTGGCCGATTACGAGGAAGAATTTACTCGATTGGCAAAGTTGGTACCAGATGAGGTAAGCGATGAAGAGAGAAATAAAGAAAGGTTTATGGATGGGTTAGTCTGGAGAATCAGACAACATTTAATTGGTAATTACGCATTAGTAGCTTATATTGATGTCGTTAATGCAACACTCCTGCACTGTCAAGAAGATCGCTTCCACGTGAAAGGAAGCAAAAGGGGAGTGGAAACCAGTCAGTCGGATAAAGCTGGAAGGAACAGTAACAGTGGGGTATCCCGGCAGCAGATAGGGGGAGATCAAGGGCAGGATTCCCCCAGATAAATCATGCCAAACGATTTAGAACTGGAGGCTATCGGCAGGATGGCCAGGAATTCCAACAAGGTCGGCATGGAAAGGACCAGTGGAAGGGTGAATGTGTTAGAAGGTGTTTCGTTTGTGGGAGAAGCGAGATACATGAAGAGAGATTGTCTTAAGCGAGGTAGGGGTCAACTACAGGATGAGGTCCTGGATGTACAGCCACTAAAGCAAGTCATGGGCGCATTCGGGCAGGGAGAAGATGCTCCAGAACCCGAGGATCAGTCGTTGCAGCTGGAGTATGGAGGTATTTATTTTACCCTATGGGCATGGGGTATATTTTTGAGTGACAAAGAGGATGTCACTATATAAGACTTATTTTTTCTTTTTTCACTAGAGTTCGCAGGTGAGTCTAATCTAGTAGGTGCGTTGGTTGTAGCAGCCATAGTGCGTGGATAAATTTTCTGTGGGGTAGCGTAGTTTCTTTGGAATTTTTCACGGGAGAGTGGAGGTGTACAGTGAGTGAAGGTTTGAATTATGCGAGGAATTACTACTTTCGAGAATTATGGGAGTAGGCTTGATAATATTTTCTAAATATCGGCCGGATAGCGATGGAATTTAACTAGTGTGGATAATGGTGTTAAATTTTGGTGTTCACGACACCAGGGTATGTTTGGTACTAGGTATCACTTGAGATGGCGTATATCCTATATATATGTGTGTGTATATATGTTGTATTGCGTGGTACGATAGCACATAGGGAGGTCTTGTGTTCTCACATTTTATCCCGGTAAGTAGGGGTGTCTAATGAAGTAAATCAGGGTGGTTAGATTTATGTTCGAACAAAGAGAGATAGCTCGGGGTTTATTTTGCGCAAGGACGAGTGATGGTAAGGGCGCGGTACTTTATGTCTTCTTTGGTAACATGAGATTAAGTGTATATACTTTTGTGTTGAGAGATAAGTATTTTGTGGGGAGATGTTTGGACATTAGTACATGAGTTGGGTACCCGGGTAGTAGATATATATGAATATGTATATATATATATATATATATATATATATATATATATATATATATATATATATATATATGTGTGTGTGTGTGTGTGTGTGAAATGACTACGGGTTCGAAGTTATATTATGGGTTACGACTAGCATAGTCGAGTAACTTTCGTGCGGTAAAGCGCGGGGATACGGTGTATGGGCACCCGGGTTAATTAAGGTAAATTTTGTGGGTTAAGCACGGGTATAGGGTGTATGGGCGCCCTGGTCAATTTAAATGCATACTTGTGTAACGTATGGTAAGAAGCGGATGGGATAAATATAGAGGGCTTGGAGGCACATGACTAGAGAGTAATATGCGAAGCTTGGAACATTACGCTCATCTTAATTTCGAGGAGGAAATTCCTTTGTAAGGGGGGGGAGTATGTAAAATCCCGTAATTTTGAGGATTTAATATTTAATTATTTTGGGAGTTATAAAAATATTTAAATTGGAGAAACTTAAATTCATGAGTTAGAGCATTTAATAGAGTGAGTCGAATTATTTATAATTGGTGACTTTTAAGTTTAATGGTTCGAAATCTCGTGTGTTGCTTTTTGAGGTCATAATTTGGAAATAACAAAAATTATTTCGGATGACAGTTCCGAGTGCGCGGTTGCATTCGGATGGGTCGAGATAGTCAGAAAAGAGTACCCGGGGTAGTTATTGGGTCTCGGGATATTTTTGGGCATAGCCGGGCCCACACGGGTGAGTTGGGCCATATTAATTAGGCCTAGATGGCCAAAAACGGGGATTGAGGGTTTTTAACCTAATTGAGAGATTAGGGAACGACAGTCAACACAACTCTAAACCTAGGGTTTGAGAGGAAATTTGGGGGAAACCAAATCAACAGCTAATTTGGGGATTTTTGAGCCAAATCAAGGGACTACACCAATGGATCAGACACTACGAACAATTCTAGGCAAGTGGTTAACTATTGTGATTTCTAAATTGATGATAATCAATTCATATCATAGTGATGTGTAAATCAAAATTCGTTTTTGGATATAAATAGGTGAAAATGGGGTTTTGTTAATGAAATACTTGGCTGAGATTCAAAGTAAGAAATAGGTGTATTATATATCCCTAAGTAAAGATAAAATGAAATTTGAATATATTTGATGATTAATTATGAGTTCTTGGATGAAGAACATGAATCTTGAATGACTTAGGGTTTAATTGATGAACACAAGATGTCAATCTGCCAGAATTTTTGACACAACTTTAAACGTATTCCATTTGAGTTGTACTTTGAATTAGAGTGTGAACCATACATTCCTGGAAAGGTATTTATCTTAGCTATCCAATGAACTTGGAATCAGGTCAATCGGAGTTCTGTAGAGGGAGTAATCAACATTTTACTATAGGGTATTTGATCTGTCAACATAGTAATCTCCCAGAATTTTGGCGTGATTTTAAACGTGTGCGATTTGCATTTTTCTTCGAATTAGAGTGTGAACCATAAATTTCTGGAAAGGTATTTCTCTTAGCTATCCAATGAACTTGGAATCAAGTCAATCGGAGATCTGTAGAGGGAGAAATCTAAATTTTACTAGAGGGTGTTTAATCTGCCAGAAAATTTGAGATTTTTGTTTTTAAGCCTCAAATGTCTAAAATTTTATCGGGGAAGTGTTTGGGACCTTGATGAAATATATTGATGGAATAATGACATGGATGTAGGTCTATGATTGAGTGCTGGACTTTAATTTTGTGAGAGAGTTAAAGTGGAGATTCATAGGCTTGATTGTGACGTACTCTAATTCGAGATGATAAGAATATAATTACGGAAAAGCGTGAGCGAGCTTAAATTCGTTAGGTGATTGGGTTAACAAGGGTAACTACTGAATTGATATAACAAGGGGTAACTAGGACCCTTAGAGTTGTGTGAATACTTGAATTAATATGAAAGTGAAATAAATTCGTAAAGCAAACAAGTACGGTGAATATTAGAGAGAAATATATTACGTACAAGTACGAATAATTGGGTTGTGTAAATACCCACTGTTTTATAGGATTACTTGGGTAGTGAATGCCTATTGTGTGTTCCCTTGTGATAGGAACATAGACTTAGGAAATATTAAGTTATGAGCCAAGTGAGCGAGTCCGGGGATAATGGTTGAGTGACACCAAGATATTAAACTAATGGATCTGTTAATTAATGAAGGTAGAGTCGGAAGGTAGACTCGGAAAAGTATTAAATTATTTGACGTTGTGATTAATTAATTTAGAGTTGGATTGTAGACTCGGGAAGGGTATTAATTAATTAATGTTTAAATTAATTAAATGAAAGTCGTACCGCAGACTCGGATCGGTATTAAATTAATAGGTGTGTTAATTAATTTAATTAGAGTCGGACGATAGACTTGGGAAGGTATTAAATTAATAGGTGTGTTAATTAATTTAATTAGAGTTGGACCATAGGCTCGGGGAAAATAGTATATTATTTGAGGTGTGAATTAATTATATTAGAGTCGGACCACAGACTCGGATTTGTGTTAATTAATTAATGTGTAAATTAATTAGATGAGGGTCGGACTACAGACTCGGATATGTGTTAATTAATTAATGTGTAAATTAATTAAATGAGGGTCGGACCACGGACTCAGAGTTATGTTAATTAATTAATGTGTAAATTAATTAAATAAGAGTCGAATCATAGACTCGGGCAAATTTCATATAAATTATTGTGTAGAGTATTATTATTTAGAGTCGGACCACAGACTCAGGAAGATGATAAATTATTAAGTGAGAAAATTAATTAAGAGAGTCGGGACATAGACTCAGAAATTTTCAGGCTAGTGTTACGGATCTTTAAGGACACGGTAAAGCCGGGGTTTATATTATATATATACGGTGTAGTGATAGTATATATATAGATGTGTGTATATATTGTGTGTGCTATTAAATATCAGTGATGAGATATTTACTTAATTTATATACTCTAGTGCTATCAAGGGAGGTTGTGCGATGTGGATGAATCCCCTAGCTTGAGGAGTAGGGAGAGTATATCCCCAGGTCATAGCGTCCGGTATATGGGTGAGGAGATTATCTCACTTTTAGGGAAGGAATATGACCGCCTCCACTTCGTTTATGTTTTGGGCCAGGTTGGTGAGCGATTCCAACTTGGGTAACTATGTTATGTAAGCACACCTAGTGAGATAACACTTTAGAGGGAATCATCCGGCGAGGGTATACTCGGAGGGATGGATGTACGTGTGACACCCCGACTAATTAAATACCGGGTAGCTACTCCTTTATTAAATTAATTCAAAATGCCAAGTTGGCTCAGTTAATAGCATCACTGTCGAAAACATTTTTATTATTACTAACCACCTAGTATTTAAAAAGTAAGTGCCAAATTTTATTTAAAGTCTGATTAACATGCAACAAGTGTAATGAAGAATAATAACACCATTCACCATAATGAAGTAAATAGAATAACCATCACATAACGTAAATAAAGTCTGGAGGAAAACTCCTCACTACAATCCCACAACTGAAATAAGTAAAACGAATACTAAAACATTACAATGCCAAAGTCTGAAAACTGTAATGGAAATGTAATTCTAATAGAAATGGGCAACATGTCCTACAACTGATAGATAATGAATCTGGAATCCAAGTGATAGAAGCGTCTACAAGCAAATCCCTGTAGCTTCCACAAATAGCTACAGCTCGTCACCTGAATGAGTATCCTATGCATGGTGTCCTTGTGGCTGGGCACCTAAAATGGTTTTACAAGAAAAAAATAGATTTGAAAAGCAAACGGGTCAGAGCCCGAATGTGGAGTTATATTTTAAAAACCTGCAAGTGCTTTAAAAACATTTAAAACATTAATTGCAAAGTACATGTTAGGACGTGCACTCACATGCTATTCTCACCTCTCGTCTAACTGTGCACTCCTAACGTAAGTACCCATCTACAACGACACAAACCACTAGCTAAGTGACATCATATCTAGCTAGACTGTTATAGGTCCTACCCTTATTACTCGGTTCTATTAACATTATAACGCTCATAATTAAGTAGGGGTTTAACGTAAACTCAGATGCTCAATATGCAATATATATCATTATCAGTTAACTCGTTATATTTCTCGAAACAATACCATAATTATATTCACAACATTAACATGAAGATTCCCATTAATTTAGTATATATTATTCACATCATAAATATACAATATAAGCACCCCGAGAACTAAGCTGCGGTGCACACATACTCTGCTATCCATCCCGTTACATCACGTACATAAGGATTACATATTCCGAATCTCTCAGGAATAGTTCACAGATAACAACATCACAAGTAATGGAGGCGAACACAGTCACATCACATGGGTCACGCACATACCTACGCTCCCACGATCAGCGGACTTATTAATATCCCAATAAGTCTTTCTATGACCTATGTTCATCAAGGTAACCAGTCTAAATCCGGGCAACACAAGGATTAGAGGTCCCTAAGCGAACGCAAACCTCCCGTGATAGCAAGTATGGTAGGTATGTCATACACACAATTTATATACCAATACTAAGTAAACACACATCTTAGTAATCCCGTAGTTTAATTCTAGTACTATTCTCATTCTCGTAATAACTTATAATTATCGCAATTTATACTATTCCGGTTTATAATCATACGCGCCATAATATATTCTCACGTCGTAGTAGACACTCACGTCTCAACCCAAACCGTCCATTTAATATAACTCTCGTATATAATTTCCTTTTCATAAATACCCAAAAGTCCCAATTCTATCATTACATCATCATCGGAATGTTATCTATATCCTCGAACAAGTTTACGGGACTCCAAAAATCAAAACAGTCCAAACTGTCAACTCGTTAGAAGTCTCGTTCGAACGAGACTGTTCGAACGAGATTCCACTATCGGCTCGTTAGAAGTCTCGTTCGAACGAGGATGTTCGAACGAGATCCAGTTCGTTCGAACGAACTGTACCTTCTAACGAGATCTCGTTCGAACGAAGTTATCGAACGAGGCTCCCTTTCGTTAGAACGACTGGTCAATTCGTTAGAAGCTCGTTCGAACGACCTGGGCAGGGGCTTCTAACGACCTACCAGATTCGTCCCAGATTTGTCTAATCTCGTTTTTCACCATTCTTACTCCTCAAATCTCTTCTAAACTAAGTCCCAACAATCGTTTTAAGGTCTCTAAACAATCGTAAACATATTATAATCACATCCTACACGTTTTGAAGGATTAATCCATCCTAACATTAACCAAATTTACAAATCTCTACACTTTTTCCCAATTTTTCAAGAACATGAACCCTAACTTTTTGAATCATGAATTAACCCAATATAAATCCGTTTTAATTTCTTCCAATCACAAATATTGTGGGAATACTCATCTACCTATCATTCTACATGCAATTCTCCTCAAGATTTCAAGTTCTAAGTTCCAAACTACATGGGTTTTCATATTTCACCAAGAACAAATATAAAATTTGAATTATCTAACATGGAAAGAACATTCTCTGAAATTAAATGTAATAAAGTCACTTGCCTTGATTCGATTTCTGATTTTTGTGTTGGTTTGGTGAAGATTTCTGCAGAATTTCTTCTCTTCTCCAAGCTTCTTCTCCAATGGTGGCTTAAGGTGGCTAGGGTTTTCTTTGGGAAAGTTGGAAACCTAAATGATAACCTCTGTAGCTTAAAGGGTTAATATGGGTTGGTTAGTGGGCTTAGTGGGTTAAATCCACATTAGATTAAAACTCCCAATTTTCGTCACTTTTAATTCCTCAAAATACAAAATTACCAAAATACCCTTTATGATGCCGGTATGGCCTAAAAATACCCCGGGACCCAAACTACACCCCCGGCTAGTGTTTTCTGACTATCTTGACCCTTCCGGACGCGTTGGCGCACTCAAAACGACCATACGGATAATAGAAATAAAAATTACTTTTATAATCAAAATAATATACCATGACGCGGCGGTCACACGCGTCTCAACAAAATTTCTAAAATGCCGTATATAAATCTCACGACAAATTTCATAATTCCAAATTCATATAAAACATGTATGCACATAATCAAATACCAACTCGCATCTCGTTAGTATTTTTAACCCGGATTAATTTCCAATTAATACGCATTTAATTAATTAATCCCAAAAATAAATATAGCCAAAAGTACGGGGTATTACATACTTCCCCCCTAATAACTGAATTTCATCCCGAAATTCGAAACTAGAAAGTACCTGCTAAAAATAACTCTGGATGACGTTCGCGCATCTCATCCTCGCGCTCCCATGTGGACTCCTCGAGATTGTGATGTCGCCACTGAACACGCACTAACGAAACTATCTTTGACCGCAGTTTCCTCTCGCTTCGGTCCAAAATAGCAATCGGCCCCTCCTCGTAGGAGCTATCCGACTGGAGATCGATGTCCTCTACATCAATGTGAGAATGAGCCAAATTATCTCTAAGGTATTTCCTCAGCGAGGAAATATGGAACACATCGTGAATCCGATGCAAATGCTCCGGTAACCCAAGTCTATACGCAACCGGTCCGATCCGCTCAATAATGGGAAACGGCCCCACATACCTCGGTGCCAACTTCCCCTTCTTCCCGAAACGCATAATCCCCTTCATAGGAGACACTCTGAGCAAAACCTGGTCCCCCACTTGGAACTCTCTGAAAAACCTCTTCGCATCAGCATAACTCTTCTGCCTGTCTTGAGCTACCCGAATGCGACTCCGAATCAACTCAATCCTTGCCGAAGTATCCTGAATCACTTCCGGCCCAAGTAGTTTGTTGTCCCCCACTTTTAACCAACATGCTGGGGAACGACAAGGCCTACCATACAATGCCTCAAACGGAGCCATGCCAATAGTGAACTGATAGGAGTTGTTGTAAGCAAACTCTACCAGTGGAAGGTACTGCTCCCATCCACCCCCGAAGTCAATAATGCACATGCGTAGCATGTCCTCCAACATCTGATTTGTGCGCTCGGTCTGCCCATCAGTCTGCGGATGATAAGCCGTACTCAACCGCAATTCCGTGCCCATGGCCTCCTGGAAACTCTCCCAAAACCTCGAAACAAATATCTTGTCTCTGTCAGACACGATATTTAGGGGCACACCGTGAAGTCTCACAATCTCTGAAATGAAGAGCTGGGCATACTGTCCCGTAGTGTAGTCAGTCCTTACGGGTAAAAAGTGAGCGACTTTGGACAACCTGTCCACAATTACCCAAACAGAGTCATGACCCCTCTGCGACGTAGGCAACCCCGTGATAAAGTCCATGGATATGCTCTCCCACATCCACACCGGGACCTCCAACGGCTGTAGCAATCCTGCCGGTCTCTGATGATCCACTTTTACAAGCTGACAAGTGGCGCATTTCGAAACAAACTCAGCGATATCTCTCTTCATACCGCTCCACCAATACTAGCGTCTCATGTCTTGGTACATTTTGTCCCCTCCGGGATGTACCGCGAACCGTGAGCCGTGCGACTCTGCCATCACGTCGTGTCGCAATTCCTCCCCTTTCGGAACTACCAATCTCCCATTGAAGAGTAATCCCCCGTCTGAGCTAACGGTATAGGACTCGGCTCCCTCTGCTAGTAATCGAACTATCTGCTCCTGACAGAACGAGTCATTAGCCTGTGCCCGTACTACCTTAGTGACAATCTGCGGTGTAACGGTCATCATAGACATGAAAGATCGGGCCACTGCATCCTGGTGTCCCAATTCCTTCCACTTAGCCTTCCACACCTCTGCCACCTCATCTGCTGGCCTGCGGCTCAACGCGTCTGCTACCACGTTAGCCTTTCCCGGGTGATACTGGATGTCGAACTGGTAGTCCTTCACAAATTCAAGCCACCTACGCTGCCGCATATTTAACTCCTTTTGCGTGAATAGGTACTGTAGGGACTTGTGGTCCATGAACAGTTGGAACTTCTCCCCCAAAAGATAGTGCCTCCAAATCCGTAGGGCAAATACCACTACCGCCAACTCCAAATCATGCGTGGGGTAATTCTTCTCATGAGGCTTAAGCTTACGGGAAGCATAAGCTATGGCATGTCTCTCCTGCTGCAATACACCTCCAAGCCCTTGCAAAGACGCATCGGTGTAAACTAAATACTCAACTCCCGGTCTCGGCAATGCTAACACAGGTGCTGAGGTCAATTTGTCCTTCAATTCATCGAATGCCAACTGACAGGAGCCACTCCAGACGTATGGCACACCCTTACGAGTCAGATGTGTCAAAGGACCTGCTATCTCTGAGAAACCCCGAATGAACCTCATGTAGTATCCTGCTAGACCCAAGAAATTACGAATTTCAGTCGGTGTCGTGGGCTGTCCCCACTCCCTTACCGCTGATACTTTCCCTAGATCAACAGATATTCCCCGGTCGAAAATAATGTGTCCCAAAAACTGGACTTCCTTCAGCCAAAACCCTCACTTCTCATATTTTGCATACAACTCGTTCTGACGGAGTGTCTGCAAAACCTGCCTCAAATGCTCGACGCGCTCCTCCTCTGTCTGGGAGTAAACCAGTATATCATCAATAAAGACAATGACAAACTGATCTAGGAAATCCCTGAACACTCTGTTCATCAAGTCCATAAACACAGCTGGAGCGTTGGTCAAGCCGAAAGGCATAACCCAAAACTCGTAAGAATCATATCTCGACAAGAATGCAGTCTTCGAGACATCCTCCTCCCTGATACGCAACTGATGGTATCCCGATCTCAAATCAATCTTCGAGAAGAAAGAAGCTCCTCGCAACTGGTCGAATAAGTCATCGATTCGAGGCAACGGATACTTATTCTGTATCGTGACCTTATTCAACTCTCGATAGTCCACACACAATCTCAGTGAACCGTCCCTCTTCTTCACAAACAAAACTGGAGCGCCCCAAGGTGAGGTACTCCTGCGAATAAAGCCCTGACCTAACAGCTGCTCTATCTGATCCCGTAACTCCCTCATCTCAGCTGGATCCATATGGTACGGTGCACGTGCTATAGGTCTCGTACCCGGTAGCAAATCTATAACAAAGTCTATCTCTCGACTGGGGGGTAAGCCTGGTATCTCCTGAAACACATCCGAATACTCCCTGACTACTGGGATAGAATCTAAAGGAATCACTACCTCCTTAGAGGTATCCTCCTCAATGTAATACAGATGAGCGATCAATCCTCCCTCTGGGCGAGGCATCGCCACTATAAACATCTCTTGCCCCGGAATGGAAAAAATAATGCTCTCGCTGAAGCAATCAATCATGGCCCTATAATCTACGAGCCAATCCATACCGATAATCACATCGTGAACATGCATATCTAATACCAACATGTCTGCAGGTAATACCAAACCACCAATCTCTACCCCCACTCCCCGGCATATAAAGAAAATAAGTGACCCACTCCCCAATGGTGAGTCGACACACGTCACTGTGCTCTCTGCTGTAGCTAACAATCCTAAAGCTTTCGCGAAGTGTGTAGCTATAAAACAGTGCGTATCCCCCGTATCAAATAACACCCGACCCATAGTGTCATGGATAGGAAACGTACCCTCAATCGCGGGCGGTGCCTGTGGAACTGCAGCCTGGTGGACGTTGTAGACACGTCCATACTGTAGCTGCCCTTGCTGAACTGGGATTGCTGGAATAGGTGGCAATGCTGCCATCTGTGGCGGTGCGGGAAGAGCGGCGGGAAACATAGGCCTCTGTGGCTCCTGACGAGCACCCTGCTGCTGCTGCTGTGGGGCCCTGCCCCTATCAGGACAATCCTGTCGCTTATGGCCAGTCTTGCCACAAACAAAGCACTTCCCTGGGAAGTTTCCCCCTCTCTGCCCCTGCTGTCCCCGGCCCTGGTGGCCGTTACCGTTCCTCCCTTGGCCCTGCTGGCCCTGGTGAAACTCCTGCCCATTCTACCCCTGTTGGCCCTGATGGCCGTTTGGACCCTGATGGCCCTGACGGAAACCTCCTTGTCCCTGTCTATAGTTCCCTGACCGGAACCTCTTATTATCCCCCTGCTGGGAGCCCTGCTCATTCTGTCTCTGCCCTTGACCAGATTGTGCCCCGCTGGCACCATGTCCTCCAGTCCTGCCCTGATGGCTAGACTCCCCCGACCTCTTGCCCTCGGCCATATGAAAACGGTGGTCCTGGCAGTGTAACAATACAGCGTTAACCACATCAGAATAGGTGGCCAATGATAGGTTCCCTAGCAGATGCTGACGGATCCTCCATGTCATCCCGTCCGTGAACTTCTCAATCTTCTTCTTCTATGTTGGTATCCCATCTGGAACGATATTCAACAGATTCTTGAATTCGGCCTCATACTCGGCCACAGTCTTACCCTCTTGCCTCAGATTCATAAGTTTCCTCCTCATTTCCGTGTGAACAGCCGACGGAAAGTACTTGCGGTCAAACCGCACCAGAAGTCCTGAACAGTGAGAGTATCCCTCTCCTCCACGGTGGTAATAGACTCCCACCACTACAGTGCAGATTCAGCTAGCTTGAAAGTAGCTAGCACCTGCTTCTGGACGTCCGTGCACTCATACATCCTTAATTGCCTCTGCATATCCTTCCTCCATTGGCTCGAGACTACTACATCTGAGCTACCTGCAAACTCTGGCGGATGCGCTTTCTGAAAAGCGTCACGTACACGCTCCCAAGCAGACGGGAATGCATTTGCCTGAACTGGCCTGGCAACCGGCGCCTGCGGTGGTGCCTGCTGAACAACAGCAATTGCGGCATTTACCGCTTGGGCTACTATAGCTTCAACCTCAGCGGCGTTCATCATGCCCTGAATTGGAGCGGGCTGGGGTTCGGGCGTTGCATCCCTGGGAACTCGTCGTGGAGGCATCTGAAATAAGAACAAAGTTTAGAAGTTCGCTGTTTATAAACTTAAGATAGCTGAAGAACGAAGCATACACAAAAAGAGTACAACAGTCCTAAAATATAGGGCTCTATATCAAAGAAACTTAGCGGAAACATAATAAGCCACCAGATCCTAAAGGACACTAGAACCTGATGCTCTGATACCACCTGTGACACCCCGACTAATTAAATACCGGGTATCTACTCCTTTATTAAATTAATTCAAAATGCCAAGTTGGCTCAGTTAATAGCATCACTGTCGAAAACATTTTTATTATTACTAACCACCTAGTATTTAAAAAGTAAGTGCCAAATTTTATTTAAAGTCTGATTAACATGCAACAAGTGTAATGAAGAATAATAACACCATTCACCATAATGAAGTAAATAGAATAACCATCACATAACGTAAATAAAGTCTGGAGGAAAACTCCTCACTACAATCCCACAACTGAAATAAGTAAAACGAATACTAAAACATTACAATGCCAAAGTCTGAAAACTGTAATGGAAATGTAATTCTAATAGAAATGGGCAACATGCCCTACAACTGATAGATAATGAATCTGGAATCCAAGTGATAGAAACGTCTACAAGCAAATCCCTGTAACTTCCACAAACAGCTACAGCTCGTCACCTGAATGAGTATCCTATGCATGGTGTCCTTGTGGCTGGGCACCTAAAATGGTTTTACAAGAAAAAAATAGATTTGAAAAGCAAACGGGTCAGAGACCGAATGTGGAGTTATATTTTAAAAACCTGCAAGTGCTTTAAAAACATTTAAAACATTAAATGCAAAGTTCATATTAGGACGTGCACTCACATGCTATTCTCACCTCTCGTCTAACTGTGCACTCCTAACGTAAGTACCCATCTACAACGACACAAACCACTAGCTAAGTGACATCATATCTAGCTAGACTGTTATAGGTCCTACCCTTATTACTCGGTTCTATTAACATTATAACGCTCGTAATTAAGTAGGGGTTTAACGTAAACTCAGATGCTCAATATGCAATATATATCATTATCAGTTAACTCGTTATATATCTCGAAACAATACCGTAATTATATTCACAACATTAACATGAAGATTCCCATTAATTTAGTGTATATTATTCACATCATAAATATACAATATAAGCACCCCGAGAACTAAGCTGCGGTGCACACATACTCTGCTATCCATCCCGGTACATCACGTACATAAGGACTACATATTCCGAATCTCTCAGGAATAGTTCACAGATAACAACATCACAAGTAATGGAGGCGAACACAGTCACATCACATGGGTCACGCACATACCTACGCTCCCACGATCAGCGGACTTATTAATATCCCAATAAGTCTTTCTATGACCTATGTTCATCAAGGTAACCAGTCTAAATCCGGGCAACACAAGGATTAGAGGGCCCTAAGCGAATGCAAACCTCCCGTGATAGCAAGTATGGTAGGTATGTCATACACACAATTTATATACCAATACTAAGTAAACACACATCTTAGTAATCCCGTAGTTTAATTGTAGTACTATTCTCATTCTCGTACTAACTTATAATTATCGCAATTTATACTATTCCGGTTTATAATCATACGCGCCATAATCTATTCTCACGTCGTAGTAGACACTCACGTCTCAACCCAAACCGTCCATTTAATATAACTCTCGTATATAATTTCCTTTTCATAAATACCCAAAAGTCCCAATTCTATCATTACATAATCATCGGAATGTTATCTATATCCTCGAACAAGTTTACGGGACTCCAAAAATCAAAACAGTCCAAAAAGGTCCAAACTGTCAACTCGTTAGAAGTCTCGTTCGAACGAGACTGTTCGAACGAGATTCCACTGTCGGCTCGTTAGAAGTATCGTTCGAACGAGGTTGTTCGAACGAGATCCAGTTCGTTCGAACGAACTGTACCTTCTAACGAGATCTCGAACGAGGCTCCCTTTCATTAGAACGACTGGTCAATTCGTTAGAAGCTCGTTCGAACGACCTGGGCAGGGGCTTCTAACGACCTACCAGATTCGTCCCAGATTTGTCTAATCTCGTTTTTCACCATTCTTACTCCTCAAATCTCTTCTAAACTAAGTCCCAACAATCGTTTTAAGGTCTCTAAACAATCGTAAACATATTATAATCACATCCTACACGTTTTGAAGGATTAATCCATCCTAACATTAACCAAATTTACAAATCTCTACACTTTTTCCCAATTTTTCAAGAACATGAACCCTAACTTTTTGAATCATGAATTAACCCAATATAAATCCGTTTTAATTTCTTCCAATCACAAATATTGTGGGAATACTCATCTACCTATCATTCTACATGCAATTCTCCTCAAGATTTCAAGTTCTAAGTTCCAAACTACATGGGTTTTCATATTTCACCAAGAACAAATATAAAATTTGAATTATCTAACATGGAAAGAACATTCTCTGAAATTAAATGGATTAAAGTCACTTGCCTTGATTTGATTTCTGATTTTTGTGTTGGTTTGGTGAAGATTTCTGCATAATTTCTTCTCTTCTCCAAGCTTCTTCTCCAATGGTGGCTTAAGGTGGCTAGGGTTTTCTTTGGAAAAGTTGGAAACCTAAATGATAACCTCTGTAGCTTAAAGGGTTAATATGGGTTGGTTAGTGGGCTTAGTGGGTTAAATCCACATTAGATTAAAACTCCCAATTTTCGTCATTTTTAATTCCTCAAAATACAAAATTACCAAAATACCCTTTATGATGCCGGTATGGCCTAAAAATACCCCGGGACCCAAACTACACCTCCGGCTAGTGTTTTCTGACTATCTCGACCCTTCCGGACGCGTTGGCGCACTCAAAACGACCATACGGATAATAGAAATAAAAATCACTTTTATAATCAAAATAATATACCATGACGCGGCGGTCACACGCGTCTCAATAAAATTTCTAAAATGCCATATATAAATCTCATGACAAATTTCATAATTCCAAATTCATATAAAACATGTATGCACATAATCAAATACCAACTCGCATCTCGTTAGTATTTTTAACCCGGATTAATTTCCAATTAATACGCATTTAATTAATTAATCCCAAAAATAAATATAGCCAAAAGTACGGGGTATTACAATACGTATGTTATATGTGTTGATGTTTTAATAAAGGTACGTATATGATGTTATTCAATATTATATGCGGGTAATAATACTGTGTGTGATGTATTTACTTTATATAACTTGTGACACGGTTATATGCTACTATTTAAGAGGAATTAATTACGTTAATTGTGAGATAACTTATAATTCAAGAATCATTATACTCGGGTTAGAGTAGTATGGCAAGGGAAGGTTATACTAGGACTAGTTGGACAGGATAGTACAACTAGGTGGGGTGAAGCTAACCGTTAGGTGTGCACAATAGTGGAGGGGTGAGAATGTCCACAAGGGAGTGCGACACTAACTTAAATATGAAGCGCATTCATGCATTTTAAATTACTGCAGTTAATTCACTTGCTAAATATTTTCAAAATGTTTTGGGTTCTAACCCTTACTATAAAACTATTTTCAAAACCTTTTAGGTGTCCAGCCACAGGGACGCCATGATTGATATTCTATTCCAGGGACACGGAGCTGCGGCATATGTGGATGCTAGCAGGAGTTCGGATTAGACGCATCATTCATTTATTCATAGAGTTGGAATCATTTATCAGTTCCAGTTTTATTTAGGGGTTGTTGCCTAGACTTCTCGGTACAGTTTTCAGATGTACTTATTTAGGTGTTGGATGTTTGTATTGGATTTCATTTTGGTGGCCAATGGTTTATTCGGCGAATTGTTTATTTAATTATTCAGTTGAGTTTTATTCAGTTGTGTGAATG
This sequence comes from Sambucus nigra, assembly GCA_949130495.1. Classification (NCBI taxonomy): domain Eukaryota; kingdom Viridiplantae; phylum Streptophyta; class Magnoliopsida; order Dipsacales; family Adoxaceae; genus Sambucus; species Sambucus nigra. The sequence goes on along the minus strand of OX422215.1, from coordinate 609,950,742 downwards.
GTTCATATTTATTTCCGCATGTACTGTTTTGTTTAATTAAGAAGTTAAAATTGGCACCAGCTTTTGGAATACTAGGTAGTTAGTAAGTTTTAAAAAGTTTTCGACAGTGATGCTAAGGATGAACCAACTGGGATTCCTGTTTTAATTTGGTATAGGACTGATCACCCGGTATTTTATTAGGCGGGGTTTCACAGTTTGCAAATTATCTTCGTATTCTCAAATCGAGAGTCCCGTGATCATGCGGTCATTTTCTACCAGTTATATTCATCTCGTACGAGATGTTGGTGCCTCCCACGGGACTGTTCGGGGGTTGTTTCGAGTTTTCGCCATCTAACGCCAAGTTTTTAAGCCTAAGTCTAGAAATTTGCAAATTATCGTCGTATTCTCAAATCGGGAGTCCCGGGACCACGCGATCCGTTCCTGCGAGTTACATTGGTCTTGTACGAGGTGTTGGTGCCTCTCACGGGGATGTTCGGGGGCTGTTTCAGGTTTTTGCCTTCTAACGCCATGTTTTTAAGCATAAGTCTAGAAATTTGCAAATTATCGTCGTATTCTGAAACTGGGATGCATGCTAGTCGGTACCAACTGTAAATCAAGCAAAAATTAGAAATTTCAATCTAAATTCATCTAATTTATTTATATGATAACAAACTGTAAATAATAGGGTTAAAATAAGTAGTTCCCTCCTTGAATCGAATTATGTTTGGATGCCAAAGTGATCTGTGATTTATGATCTCTCTTGCAACATTTTCATCAATCTATAACAAAACAATACATTAGAAGGGATATATTTAGTTGCGTTACTTTGGATTTCGAGTACTAATAAATCTAAATCAAGTATTTTTAATAAATCTTGTGACCATGACACCATGTGTGGTGTTGAAACCTGTTGTGCTATTGTGTCAAAAACTTGACACCCTATTACAATTTGCGTATATAAACATGAAACATACATAAATACGGGTTACAAGGAATGGAAAAAAACATACCCTTGTGGAACTGAACTTAGCATTTACCTTGCACCGACGACATAGCGCCCAATGGCGACAAGATCTGCATTGTACTCAAAACACCTAAAAACATACTGTATGGCCTATAATTAACCCCTTGCATTTTGGATCTCATCGATATGAAATCCCAACAACAACCCACTGTAATTGTTTGTAACATATTTTGTTAGGGTTTATTTTGAGAGAGTTTAAAAGTATGTGTATCATCAATCCAATAAATCCAACATAGTTTCCAATAACCAAACCAATAATATCTCATATGTAAAAAAAATCCATTTAGTTAAATTTTGTAAAAAAAATCACGACACGCATATAACCCCCAATATAATATGATTGCATGCATATAACCCACAGCAAGGTGGATGTAAATTTTTTTACTCATTAAAAATCCATTTAATTATATTTTGTAAAAAAAATATATTGCCTAGGATTTTGAATAATATTTTGTCAAAAAAATACATACACATACAATCTAGGGTTTATTGGCATAATCTATACATGCACACACATACAATCTAGAGTTTATTGACATAATCTATACATACACACACATACAATTTAGGGTTTACTAAACCCTAGTATTTTTTTTTGACATAAATCTATACATACACACACATACAATCTATACATACACACATACAATATAGGGTTTATTGACAAAAAAATAATTTATTTGTTCATAGTTATACATATACACATAAATATGTGCATACACACACATATATACATAAATCAATACATACACACACATACACACATACAAACATAAATCTACACATACATACACAAAAATTAGGGCTTTAAATAGAAACCATGAAATCCAAATGAAATCAAAATGAATCTATACATACCAGGGGTTAATCGAAATGAAATTCAAATGAAATCACTGAAATGGTTCTCCAAAAATCGCAAATGAAATCGCACAGCCCCTTAGACATAGCCCTTAGAAATCGTAAATGAAATTGCAGCATTTTTTTATGTTCTGAATCTGGTCACGGCTTAGATCCTTGACCCACCAAGCGCGCGACCAATAAATGAAATGAGCGTGCTGATAAATTGATCCTGGTCACGGCCTAGAGCCGTGACCCACAATGCGCGACCATTTTCCCATCAGCCCTACTGCTTGAATGAGGTATGGTCATGACCCATAGCCATGACCCACACCAAGAAATGGTCACGACCCCCAGCTGTGACCCTCAGTGTGTGTGTTTTCTGCTTCGTCATGCCTTTGGTCATGGCGCAAGTCCGTGACCCATCCGCGACCAAGCATGGAGGGAATTTTGGCAGGAATTTGGTGCCAAGATGGTCACGCCCTAGTCACGGACCAAGTTCGTGACCCTCATTGGTCAGGGACTTGGTCTGTGACCACTTTTAGAGCATCCATGACTCTGTGTGTTAATGGATATGGTCACGGCCCAAGTCCGCGACCATCTGTTCACGGACTTGGGTCGTGACCCACTGGGCGTGACCATTCGCAAGATTTGATGTAGTGATCCCATATTAAATCTGAGATGATTCGTGTAAAGAACATGTGATCTTTAATGGTTATTATGAGGATTGAATGAATCTTGAAATTGACTTAAGAACGTAAATGATTCTTAATAAACTATGTTGAATTTCATAAATTAATAAGTTTTCGGATGAATTCCAATGTAAAAATGATTACCATTGCGTTTAGGAATGTTATAAATACCTTCTTCTGGGTTTGATTGAGGTTGGGTATGCATATGGTTGATGGGAGGAAGTCGAAACCCGTCAAAAAATAGGCTCACTGCTCAAGAGAACCGAACCGGATCACTGGGCAGGGGACGAACCGGTTCGAGCAGCCTTAGTGAATCGATTTGTTGGGCAGGGATGCCCCACTTTTTATTTTTGGTTGCTCTACGTGCTATTAAGGGTTCAGATTGGTTTATGAAGTTTTATAGGTGATTTAGGACTTCTAGAAATCCATAAGAGAGACTATAACCTACCTAGGACTAGACGAGAATAAAATTCGGGTTCGAGAATACGAGTATTTTAGGGCAAATAACACTCGGGATATAATTTATGAAATTGGGTGGGATTTCAGAAAGAGTTAGGCTATCGGATGGAGTATAATAGCTTAGTGTCCAAAATTATTATAAATATGAATTTATAATAAGTAAATGAATACTTTTATATTCGGGAGACAGGTGTAGACTCGAGAATGGTAGGCTAGCGCTAGGAGTAATATATGCACGTTTAGCTGATTGTGTATATATATATATATACACATATATAATGTTGGAAACTAGACCATTCATTTTAAAATTTTAGATATGAATTTCCTTTAAGTGCTGAATAAGATGGTTCAAACACATAAACAACTTACAAATTTTAATTTCTTACAAATTAAAATTAAACTAAACTAATAGTGATATCAAATTAATCAACTAACAAATATTCACTTAAAAAAATTAACTCAATTCAACTCCTAAAATTTCTTACACAAATTAATTCATTTTTTTCAAATTAGGCCAAACCAAATTTTACCAAATTAAATTATCTTGACTCGAATTAAATTAATCTAAAATTTCACCCAAACTAATTTTAGCACCAAATTAAGCTTTATCTTGAATTACCTAAGCATGCATTCTAAGGTGATTTTTAAGATAAAGAGAGTAAACCACACTACGCCGCGATGTACGAGGAAAACGCAAATGGGAAAAACCTCGGACAGCCCTAGCCTTAAGTCCACTAAGTACGGAATTTTACAAATACAAGATAGATGACTTACACAACTCGGCTCGACTCCTTCAATTCCCTGACGCGTCTTCTTGTACCGACCTCTGCTTAGCCGACAATCCCGGACTCCACCGAAACCTTGGACTCCTCCAATGAAGCTTTTGGAAAACCGCCAACCCGCACCCGAAGCCTTTCTCCGAGTGGGAATGCCGCAACAATAAACAAGTCTTCTTATTTAAGGGATGTAGAAGTAAACGCAAACAACTCTTCAAATGGTAGAGTAGAACCCGATGCGAAACAAACTCTAAGCAAGATATATACATATGTAGATGAAGAACTTGGAATCTTAAACTAAAACAAATGGGTGTATACTTTTGTGTTTTGGAAGAATTTAGGCCATCTAAATTAAACACACAAAAGTAACTTTTCTAAACATTAATTTTATCTCTCAAAAACTCTTAAAATCAGGTGAAAATTCTTAGGAAAAATTCTATCCCGAAATGGTTAAAAACAGTCAAAAGAAAGTGGGGACAAAGCAGTGGGAAACTCCCAAAAACTGTTCCAGCCAGAAATCTCATTTGAACGACTTTTTCGTTCGAATGACATTTCGTTCGAACGATTTTGTTAACAAAAATTGAGTAAAAAATGTTAAAGTCATTAGAAGTTCTCATTCGAACGACCTGGGAATCTAGTTCGAACGAGATCCCAGATTCGTTCAAACGACTTTACAAAAAATATAAAAATTCGTTTTAAGCCCAAAACTTTTATGTAAAGTTCTAAAATAATATTTTGTGAGTAAACTAAAGTCGTTAAAACTATTAAGAAAAATACACCCAATTAAAATATTCCAAGTCTCTACAAATATATATAGCGTTCATACCTCATTGGAGACTTGAACTATGTGATGTTGATGACGCATAAACGAGGTATAAGAAACCGCCAATTGATGTCCACTTGAAATGTTGGCCGCTACGTCATCAACTTTACATGTCATAGGCTTGAAGGATACACACGAACACTATCATATGGATCAAATATTTTTGTTTAAAATTGAGCCAACACTACATAAGACTCAATTGAAAATTTGTGTCCTTACAAATCTCCCCCTTTGGCTATTTCGGGACAAAAACCAAACAAAAATCCTAATGGGTTGTCAAGCTCAACTAGACTAAAAAAAATCTCTCCCAAAAACAACAATTATAAAGCTTAACTCAAAACCCACGGATGAATAGCTATGTTGATATAATGTTTCCGCTAGAAAAATTCGTGCACACTTAAGCAAACCATTAAACGTATATGGAATATCTAAGTATTGAATGCAATGAAAATAAATACTCCCCCTAAATTAATTCTCCCATTTTTATCTAATAATGACTTACTTAGAAAGACGTATCCCCTTAAGTTAAATCTCCTAAACTAAAGGTTTTGATACCACTTCTCCCCCTTTTTATTCAGGAATAGACAAAGGTAATAGAATTAATTAAATACCAATTTCTCCCCCAATTTAACTAAGGACCATTTCACCCCCTAAAAACTGCATAAGGGATATAAGTATGGAAAATCAAGTAAACAAGATGGTGCATAAGGTGATAAGAACATGAAAGCATATGGGCAAGAATAACAAGAACTAATCCACAACAAGGCTAAAGGATATCAACTAATAATGCGATAACAAAGAAAATGATACCGCCTAAAATGTAATCAACATAAGCATATGGGACGTCAACCAAAATTCGCAACAAGAGAGATACCAACTATGAATATAAAAGCATAAATGGATTAGCTAACATGACAAAGACTCAAAAACTAACAAAATATCATATATATATATACACACACACACACAAAATAGATACAAACTAGGCATAAGTACACACATATAGATATAAACACACAAATGACACAAAGTAAAATAACATGAGTTTTTCACACTCTTATAGCATAAAATGTGTCATATGGAAACGGAAGTGTAGGGGTGTGAAATAGTAACAATTAAATTTTGACCCAATCACTTAAAACATGTTCACAGAGTTCTCATTTGATTGCAAAACTTTATCACATTTAGATATAGCCTCATGTGACAATATAAATTGAACTCAATGAACAAACATACACAATGCACACAAGCCTAGAATTTCGATGATTCTACAAATCAATAGAGTCATGATAATAAAAGATTAACTAGGATACAAACTCAATGTGCAAACCCGTTAATATATCCAACCAAACTCCTTATAATTTTTCTTTTTCTTTTTCTTTTGAACAGATTAACTAAACTAGTTTTGGCCTTGGCAAATATTCTTTTTAAGGCCACATTTTTTAAGGCCTAAAATTCAATGGTTGCTTTTCATGCAAAGTAATTTTGTCTTTTGCAGCCCGATTCCATTGATAAACAACTACACCGGATCAACATATTTTTCTATATTTTTTTTTAAATTCGGGACACGGTTATTACATGCACAAATCCTCCATAGTCATAGAAAAATGTAGATGACTAAATTGATGGGAGAACATCTCACTTAACTAAAATATACATGTGACGATTAAATTTCAAGAGAGCTCGTGTATGTGTGAAAAGAGGCATATAAAAATAGAATCAATTAAGCAACACAAAATCCATCTACTTCATGTAAGCATGACAAAGAACATTTTAAGGATTGACAATCTTAACCAAAAGTTCTAGCCACATGAAAGAGAAAAAGGAAGGAATTTAAACACAAGTATATGCCACATAAAGTGTGTTAAACTAAAATACACAAAAAAAAAATTGAGGTTTTGAAATTTATACCAAACATACAAAAATATGTACTCAAAAGACAAACAAAAATCATTTTGTTTTTTTTCATTTAATGCAAGCCAAAAAAATATGAGATAAAAGATATACACAAATCATAATTATAGCATGAGATTAAGCATGGAGAATATACTAGAACATGACAAACAAGAATACGACTAGCATAAACATATAGCATGAAAAACAAAACTAGAGTATGAAAAATAAAGCTAACACATTCAACCTTTAGATTTTGCAAGGGAGGAATCATGCGAAAGCAAATGAGAATCAAAAATCCTATTTTGTAAAGCTACCAAGTCGGATCTCTTAACCCAAACTAATGAAGACTGACAATCTCGGGGTTTTGGGATCTTACCTACCTTGGTTACCTTACTCTTGGATTTACTAAAATTTCTTTGAAGATCAAAATAAAACTTCCTAAGATGACCTTTTCGACCCCAATGTGAGCAAGTAATGATACGTCGAAAATAAGTTCATAAGAATTGAACTCTAGAATTGTTCCTAGGTGATTCTCTCAAAACATTGGTTTTGGCTTTATTAGTGGGATCGTTACAAGAATCGAAGCCTAAACCACAAGTGTCATTTTTTACTTGGACGGTTATTAATATTTCATCTAATTTAGCGGACCTACATTCCAAATAAAATCTGACCTTACAAGAGTCTCTCAATCTTTCTTCCAACTCTAAAATTCTAGACTCTAACAAACCATTCCTCTCTTGAAACATAAGAATCTCCTTTTTCATTGACTCCATTAAACCTCTAAGGCTATCTCTCTCACCTTTTACATATTCTATCTTTTCTCGAAGAGCTCTCTCACCTGTCCTAAGGTCATCAACCAACTCACTCTCATCAATGACCTTAGCACGTTCCTTCAAACTAGATTCTAATTTCAAATTTTCTCTTTTTAATTTAATAGATTCTTCATATAATTCTCTAAATGAAATTTGAAGTTCACTCTCATCAACCTCTTCATCACTTTCACTCTCTATCTCTTCTCCACTCTTAAAACCCTCATCTTTTGAGGATTCACAAACAAAGGCCTTGTAAGATTCATGTAAATGTATATCTTCATGGGAAGATTCATTATTGGTACTCACATGACTTGCCATGAACGCGGTAAAGTTGCGCTCCATGGGGGAATTGGGTCCCTCTTCCTTATCACTATCACTAAGGGTGGCATTGTATGAAATAGGTTGCTTACCCTCTCTCCTTAGTTTAGTGGGGCCTTCAAAAGCCCTATGACCATAACCCTCACAACCATAACACCTATTTGACTCTTCCTTATTACGGTTTTCATTAAACGTTTTAGGGATCTTTTCGGCTTTGTCATGCTTAGAATTTTCAAATTTCTTAAAATAATTTTTAAACTTATCTTTATTAAATTTAAGAATTTTTTGAAATTTCCTAGAAAACATAACCATGTCCTCCGAGTCACTATCACTGTCATCAAGCACAGCTTGTTTTTCCTCCTTTCGGGCTTTCAAAGCAATGCTCTTATCTATTTTATTTTCATTTTTGGAGGGAAACATATCTAGTTCATAGGTTTGCAAATCGCTTACTAACTCCTCAAGTTTTGTAGAGTGTAAGGTGGGTAAGGAATTTAAAACGGTCACTTTAGGGATAAATCTCTCGGGTAAGGACCTTAAAATTTTCTTTACTAATCGGTCGTCGAGTATTTTATCTCCCAAATTAAATTATGAATTAACTATATCGGAAAGTATAGTATAAAATTCATCAAAGGTTTCATTCTCAAGCATTTTGATGGTTTCAAATTGAGTGGCGAGGTTTTGGAGTTTAGAATCCTTAACGACACTAGTTCCCTCGTGGGTGAGTTGTAATATATCCCAAGCTTCCTTAGCGGTTTCACAAGTCATAATACGACGGAATTCATCCAGTGTAACTGCACTAAACAAGGCATTTAATCCTCGGAAATTAAAAATAACAAGTTTAAATTCATTCTCACTCCATCTATCTACGGGTTTGAGGACACTCTCATTTTCTATCAAAAATGTGGGTGGGGACCACCCATTAACAAATGACAACCAAACCCTCTCGTCTATGGACTTTAGTGCCGATTTCATACGCGCCATCCAATACACATAATTGGAACTATCGAAAACAGGAAATTTTGAAAACGAAAAAAATTCCATTTTTAACAACAAAATTCTAAAAGGACCTTAATGTAATAAATTAGCGCTCTGGTTCTGATACCAATTGTTGGAAACGTAGGCCCACAATTTTAAAATTTTAAAACATGAATTTCCTTTAAGTGTAGAATAGGGTGGTTCAAATACATAAATAACTTACAAATTTTAATTAAACTAAACTAAAAGTGACATCAAATTAATCAACTAATAAATATTCACTTAAAAAAATTAACTCAATTAAAGTCCTAAATTTTGCCTGAACAAATTAATTCATTTTTTTTCAAATTAGGCTCAACTAAATTTTACCAAATTAAATTATCTTGACTTGAATTAAATTAATCTAAAATTTCACCCAAACTAATCTTAGCACCAAATTAAACTTTATATTGAATTACTTAAGCATGCATTCTGAGGTGATTTTGTAAGATAAAGAGAAGTAAATCACACTACGTCGCGATGTACGAGGAAAACTCAAATAGTAAAAACCTCGGACGACCCTAGCCTTAAGTCCACTAAATACAGAATTTTACAAATACAAGATATATGACTTACACAACTCGACTCGAATCCTTCAAGCCCCTGACGCGTCGTCATGTATCAACCTCTGCTTAGCCGACAATCCCGAATTCCACCAAAACCTTGGACTCCTCCAAAGAAACTTTTGGACAACCGTCAACCCACACCTGAAGCCTTTCTTCGAGTGGGAATGCCGCAGCAACAAACAAGTCTTCTTCTTTAAGGGATGTAGAAGTAAACTCAAACAACTCTTCAAATGGTAGATTAAAATCTGGTGCCAAACAAACTCTAAGCAAGATATATACATATATCGATAAAGAACTTGGAATCTTAAACTAAAACAAATGGGTGTATACTTTTGTATTTTGGAAGAATTTAGGCCATCTAAATTAAACACACAAAAGGAAATTTTCTAAACATTAATTTTCTCTCTCAAAAGCTCTCAAAATCAAGTGAAAAGTCTTAGGAAAAAATTTATCCTGAAATGGTTAAAAACTGTCAAAAGAAAGTGGGGACAAAGTAGTGGGAAACTGCGAAAAACTGTTCCTGCCAGAAATCTCGTTTGAACGACTTTTTCATTCGAACGACATTTCATTTGAACGACTTTATTAATGAAAATTCAGTAAAAAAGGTTAAAGTCGTTATAAGTTTTCATTCGAATGACCTGAGAATCTCGTTCGAACGAGATCCCAGATTCATTCGAACGACTTTGCAGAAAATATAAAACTTCATTTTAAGCCCAAGACTTTTATGTAAAGTTCTAAAATAATATTTTGTGAGTAAACTAAAGTCGTTAAAACTATTAAGAAAAATACATCCAATTAAAATATTCCAAGTCTCTACAAATATATATAACATTCATACCTCATCGAAGACTTGAAATATGTGATGTTGATGACGCATAAACGAGGCATAAGAAATCGCCAATTGATGTCCTTTTTAAATGTTGGCTTTACGTGTCATAGGCTTGAAGGATACACATGAACACTATCCTATGACTCAAATTTTTTTGTCTGGAATTGAGCTAACACTACATAAGACTCAATTATATATATATATATATATATATATATATATCTGTGTGTGTGTGTGTGTGTGTGTGTGATTGATATATGTGAACATACCTACTCTATGGATGCTATTGTTGGAGTTTGCACGTAGTGGACGACCTACCCTGGCACAATTCCCTGGATCATGGACTGTTTCATGACCATTGTATGTGAGTTTAGAGTCTGTTGGGGTAATTTGGTATGGTTATGAAACACAAATGTATGTTTATGACCACCTCCAATTATATGTTTATGATTTGGGTTCGGTGGTGAGATTCGGACCAAGTGGCCCAGGAATGGTACGTGATGTAAATGGAGCCTGATAGCATGTTAGGGAATGCATTCGTGAGGTCTCATCTCTGAGGATACAGTTATACATATATAACGAGGGATATATATGTATGTGTATGAGATGTGATATGTCTAGAGGTATATAAAGGTGTTATATGTATATGTGTGAACATTAAAAATATAACTAGTGTAAAGTTGTGTGAGTCTATTAATGATAAGATTATAATATAGAATTATAATGATAAAGCTTATGTGATAGCTAATTGAGAAAGGAAGCAAAGTAAAATACGTGTAGCACGGTTGGACAAGAGAATTAGCTTGTGAGGCTATGTTAAGTGATTATACTAGTTAGGCAAGGTAACGTAATTAGGGAATTAAAATGAACGCGTTAGGTGCGCACTATAGATGTGGGTTGAGGATTATTTCATGTGAGTGCGGCACTAGTTTAAATATTAACGATTGTGATGAATTTTTATTATGGCATTTTAAATACTTGCAATATATTTTCAAATGGTTTTGGGCTCGAACCCATATCAAAAATACTTTTTCATAACCTTTTTGGTGCTCAGCCATAGGACGCCAGACTTATCTATCTTCCAGTATGGGCATCTTTACAACGTCCACCAGGCAGCAGCTCCAAAGGCTCCACCTGCAGTTGAGGGTACATTTTCTATCCATGGGTCTATGGGGCGCATTTTGTTTGACACGAAAGCCTCACACTCTTTCATAGCCACTAGTGTTGCACGGGTAGTAGGGGTGTTAGACACGGCCGACAGTACAGTGACTTGTGTAAACTCATCGTTGGGTAGTGGGTCATTGATTTTCTTTATATGCTGGGGTGTAGGTATAGTGATTGGGAATCTTATTTTTCTTATAGATATGCTTATTTTAGACATATCTGAGTACGACGCTATTATTGGGATGGATTTACTAGTCGCGTATAGGGCCATGATTGATTCCTTTAGTAGGAGCATTGTTTTCGCTATCCCAGACCAGGATATATTTTTAGTGGCGATGCCTCCCCTCGAAGAAGGATCGTCCACTCATTTGTTTTATATAGAGGAGGAAACCTCTATGGGAGTTGTGATTTCCCTTGATTCAATTTCGATTATTCGTGAGTACGACAATGTATTTTAGGATATGCCTGGACTACCACTGAGTAGAGAGATAGAGTTCATGATTGATTTAACACCAGGCACACGGCCGATAGCTCATGCACTATACCGTATGGCTGCTATGGAAATGAGGGAGCTACGTGATCAGATTGAGCAGCTATTGGGATGGGGTTTCATCCGTAGGAGTAACTCACCTTGGGGTTCCCCAGTTCTGTTTGTGAAGAAGAGGGATAGATCCTTTTGATTATGTGTGGATTATCGAGAGTTGAATAAAGTCATGAGACGGAATAATTATCCATTGCCTCAAATCGATGACATATTCGACCAGTTGAGAGGAGCAACATTCTTCTCGAAGATAGATTTGAGATCTGGATACCATTAGTTACTTATTAGGGAGAAATACGTGCCTAAGACTACCTTTTTGATGAGATATGGATCCTACAATTTTTGAGTTATGCCGTTTGGGCTAACCAACTCCCCGTGAGTATTTATGGACTTGATGAATAGGGTGTTCAGAGGGTTCTTGGATTACTTGGTCATTATATTGGTAGATGACACCCTGATTTATTCACGGACCGAGGAGGAACATGTCGACCACCTACGTAGGGTTTTGCAGACCTTACGGGAGAATGAGTTGTACGCCAAGTTTGAGAAATGTGGGTTTTGTCCGCCAGATGTATAATTTTTGGGACATATTATATTTGAGAGGGGGATATCAGTGGACCCCAGTAAAATGTCAGCGGTGAGGGAGTGGGGATAACCCACGACACCGATAGAGGTGCAGAGTTTCCTAAGGTTAGCTGGTTATTACAGACAGTTCATTAGAGGATGCAACATGATTGCGGGTTCGGTGACTAATCTGACTCATAAGGGCATACCATTTATTTCGGATGATGGGTTTCAATAAGCGTTTAACGAGATGATGGATAATCTAAAGCACCTTATACTTTTGACTCCCTTGAGTCTGTATTGTATAAGTGTTCATCTAGTTTGGAAATTGTGACAAAATTGTGTCTATCCTAGAAACCAAAGAACCTCAGAGTTTGGTTTGCTATTCTTAATCTAGATACTTTTACCAACACTCACACAATTTAGAATTGCATTTATACATTTCATATTGCATATAAGTGTATATATATATATATATATATATATATGTTGAGTGTATTTAAATCCCTAAAATTGTTTTTTAATAATTTTTGAGAATTTTATAAACTTTTAAAATAAGGTTTTAATGAATTAAAATTTGGTTTTAAAAAGTTTTGGGTTCATTCTACGATTATGGATTGTTGGTTCTATTGACTGAAAGTTCCTTTGGGTAGAATTCGAAAGCGGCAGAGACTTCAGGGTGCATTTGTAATTATTTTTGGACACGCGTTTGTTAACCTCTTTGTGCCCAACATCTGTTGCATTCTGATTGGTTGAATTTGTATTTCTTCTAAGAGAGTAAAACATCGAATGTTAACAGCCCTTGGATCATGCTTATCAACGATTTGCATGCGCTCCTACATAATCCATGTGAACCTCTTTTGAGACAATCAGGAGTGTTATAATCACCACCTCTGTTTAAACCATTGGATCAAAGTCAATCATACAAGACCAGATCCTAGCCCTTGATGTTAGTCTGTGTTCTTGAATCTTCTCAGCCTCCTATAAAATGACCCCTACCCTCATCCATCTGAGACTTTTTGCCACTTTGTTCATTTGAGAGAGAAGAGAGAGAAAAGAGTAGAGAGAGAAGAGATGAGAGGGAGAGAGAAACCAGAGTTAGGAAACCCTAACCCTAATTTGTCCAAAACTATTTTCAAAACTTAACCTCTTTCAAAACCTGTATATACCAAACACAACCTTGTATGTTTGAGAGATTTTGAGTGATTGGTTTGTTAGTTTTGTTGCTGTAACCTCTTCGTTCCCAGATCTTGTTATCAACTTAAACATATTTTTTTAGATCTGTGTTTCTTATTTTATAGAAACCTAAGATCTAAAACGCTGCATGTTATATTACACATAGATCTACATTTTTAGTTTCTCATCTTGAGAAAATATTTGTTTATTTGGTTCTGTAAATGTTTTTAACTTCAAAATCAACAAAATCCTTTTCTGTTTCTAGTTCTCTTGAAACAAGACCATTGACCTAGTTTGGAATCGCACTTAGTGATTTTCAATCTCAAAAATATTTTCAAAACAAGAGATTTATTAAGATCTTGATACATCTTCTGAGCAAGATAGCCGGGGATTCTGGGATTATTGTAAAGGCCAAATAAGGTTAAGTTTTGTGAGAAGAGAGAAATAGAAAATCACAGCTTATATATCTTATATGTAATTTATTAGGACTGTTTGTATGAAATAAGTGTGTGTGCATGCATGCATGTGTTAGAAATCACTTCCACAAACACTATCACCCTACCACACTAAAAATGTTGGTAATAAGATCTCAAGAACAAGAGTCAACGTAAAGAACTTGAGCAAATTGGAAGTTAGCAAACTGGGAGAACAACATCAACAATCATAACTGCAGAGAAGTTATAAGGACACCAGTGGGTACATTCCTAAACTTGTATAGGTCTGAGTTGTATGCATGTTTGTTGTATATTTTGTAACTGTTAAAATTTGTTTTAGTGGAATTTTTGGTTTACTCCGTAGAGGGAGTCGTGGATGTTTCCTCAGTTGGGTGAGGTTTTACGACGTAAAAAATTCTTGTTCTTAATATGTGTACATCTCCTCATCTAATTCTTGGTTGTGCTGAGTTTAAAATTTTTTAAACTGATTTATTAAACCTGTTAACAAATCTTGAACATATCTCATATATATTTTTTAAACACATCTTGTGATTAATTAGTTTTGGTTTTAAAGAAAAGAGTTTCTTCAAAAAATAGTTCGGAGTTACTTAAATAGTTTAATTTTATATTAAACGGCTTTAGTAACAGATTTTCAATTGGTATAAGAGCTTTGTAAATTTCTTTTAAAAAGATCCTGTGTTTCTTAAATTGCTTTCTGAAAATCAAACATGGACGAAAAAATGAAAGATTTGGTAACTTGACCAGACCTCCTATCTTTGATGGAACCAGTTTTGCTTACTGGAAAGTAAGGATGATTTCTTTCATTCAAGGAACTTTGGGAGATGATGTCTGGGACATTATTGAAAATGGATACATTTTTCCTACTAAACCAGCCACTGAAGGAAGTAATGAGAGGGTTAAGAAAGTATTAAGTGAGTTCACACAAGAAGAGAAGCAAGTTTCTCGCAACAACAACAAAGGAAAGAATGCCATATTTATGTCCATAAATGAACATGAGTGTTGATACCAAAATTAATATGCTGATATGGACGAATAACACGAAGACACGTGTCAATCTACGTGGCACAATAGCAGCGAGGAAGATCATTTCCCGACCAGCCATGTTTCTTTCCGAGCAACAAGAATACACCGAGGAACTCTATCACACCGAGGAACTCCAACGCACCGAGGTACTCTAACTACTCCGAGGAACTCTTGATCAACAAGCAACTAAGGCGGTCCGAACTGCATCTCGGCCGTATCATTAATTATGAGACGGACAACTGTTCAACTATCCATTGTATTCTTGACGCACACGTTGCATTAAATGTATTACCCTTTCATATGTAAATCATTTAATGTATTGGACCTTTCATGTACAGCCTCAAGGCTATAAATACATTGTATCTCCCTCATTCAAAGGGACCGGAATTTCTTGAGAGAACTTGTAATCAAGAATTCCACAAACACTCAGCAATAACATAACAGTGGACGTAGGCTTTATTCCTAGCCGAACCACTTTAAAAATCTTTGTCTTATTCATTTATCTGTGATTGAAAAATTAGAGCGATCTAGTTTTTTACATCAACAGATTGGTGCCGTCTGTGGGAAACGACTGTTATTATCGTTTTTCATAAAAATCATTTATCACCAATGGCTGATAATCCAGAATCCAGTAATCGAAATGTTGGAAATACTGGAAATCTTCCAAATCCATCTGCATCCCCAGATCTGGCTGGGATTATAACGAATCTGGCTCAAGGACAAACCGCCATGCAAGAATCCAAGAGGCAACTCATTCAAACTCTTCAGGGCGGTGCACCTACCTATTCAGGGCAAAGAAGTGATCATAGGCAATCGCAATCTAGACGCACTGGGTCATATCGCAATGAGGAGTCTAATGATTTTTCTTATCAACCTGGGCGAACTTCATCAATACGGGCTTCGGATACAGATCAACGTATCACTCTCTCTCCGGAGAGAACTAGCGCTTTGGAGAGGTTAAGTAGAGTATCTCCTTTCAGTCGGTTAGGACCAAGGAGGAACATGAATCCACCTAGGGCTCCATCAAGAAGTTTTCGACCGCCATCAGGATTAAGAGAAGGATCTGCGCAATCGCGACCAACCACTCGTCGAGATAAATCTCAGGAAGCTACGTCAGAGCAATCAGTTGCTCGGACTAAACGGCCCGAGGAAGGAAATGAAGCATGGAAAGGTTCCATTCAACGATTGGAGGATAGACTGGGAGAAATGGCTAAGGCAAGAAATCCCTTACAGAGAACTTTTGTTCAAGGAACACCTTTTGTGCAAGCCATTGTGGATTTCCCTACGCCGTCGAAATTCAAAGCACCCGTAGTGACTCCCAAGTACGATGGAAAGACAGATCCCGTACTTCATATAGAACAATACCAAGCTGCTGCAGATATCTACGCTGTTCCCGACGAGATGAGGTGTAGAGCATTCTCGGGAACTCTTACTGGATCTGCACAGATATGGTACAATAATCTTCCTCGGGGTAAGATTTCAACTTTTGTTCAGTTGGCCGAGTTGTTTATTGGCAATTTTTGTTTTGGAGCAAAGCCGGTAAAGCGAGTAGCACACTTGCTAAGTGTTAGACAGAAATCAGGTGAAAGTACTAGAGATTACATAACTCGTTTCAATAACGAAAAGTTGGAAGTCATAGATTATGAAGAAAAGACAGCAATCACTGCTTTGATGAGTGGTTTGCTGCCTAACAAGCTGTATTACACTTTGGCTAAAGATCCACCTAAAAATATGTCGGAGTTGATGGCAAAGGCGGCCAAAATCATGAATGCCGAGGAGGCTATGGCTGCGAAGAAGAGTATGGATAAAGAAGTTAAAGTGGAGGTCGACAATTCTAAGAAGAAAGATCAGAAAAGTAATGGTGGTGACAAATATTCCAAGAATAACAGGATGAAGTTGGAAGCCCTAAAGAAGTATGATAATTATACTCCATTGAAAGTGGGTATTAATCATGTTTTGGAAGAAATCAGGAATAGCGAGGAAATCAAATGGCCAGAGAAACTGAAGACAGATCCCGACATGAGGAATAAGACCAAATATTGCGAATTTCACAAAGATCATGGCCATATGACCAAAAATTGTATAGCCCTTCAGAACGAGATTGAAACACTCATCCGAAGAGGAAAATTATCAAAGTACGTAGATCGCAGGAGTGAGAGGAAGAATGATGATAGAACTAGAGAAAGATCTAGATCTCCTCGTCGTGCAGAGGAGAAAAAGAGGAGGGACCATGAAGAGGATCCAGATGATGACCCCGATCTTCCCAAGAAGCCAAGGAAACCTGAACGAGAGGTATTTTCCATACGTTTTGGGTCATTTGATTGTAATGTTATTATAGGAGGAGATGCAGGAGGAGGAGACCTTACTGCAGAAAGAAAAGCTTATCTCGGAGAGGCTCAAGCTTGTTCATACATTCAGCGAATAAACCTGGCCGAGGATGATCGTCCGAGGAAAGTAAACAAAGAGAAGCTAGTGATTGGTTTTTCAAAAAACGACCTGGCAGGTGTTCTCTACCCTCATGATGATCCGCTGGTGATCAAAATGAGGATGAAGGATGTGGTCATTTCAAGGGTGTTAGTAGACAATGGTAGTTCGGCAGACATCATGTATTATTCATGCTTTGATAGCTTGAATTTAAAATTATCTCAGTTAGAACCTTATCACAGACCCCTTCTGGGTTTTGCTGGCGAGAAAGTTTTTCCACTTGGGACGATCAAGTTGGATATACTCATTGGAACTTGGCCTGCTTGTCGAACGGAAAGAATACGGTTTTTTGTAATGGATAAGAATGTGCAGTCCGCCTACAACATCATCATGGGAAGAGTTGGATTGAAGAAGTTCGAAGCAGTTCCATCTACAGTTCATCAATGTTTGAAATTCCCAACGAATTTTGGAGTAGGAATTATGAAAGGTGATCAAAAAGTAGCTCGGGAATGCTATTATTCGTCGGCCGAGCAAGAGGAACTTGAAGAGTTACAGAAAAAGACTACTACTTACCAAGTGGAGGAAAGCACAGAAATTGAAACTCTTGACCCTAGGGATGAATCTCAACTCGTTAAAGGACAGGTTGTGGAATCTACAGAAATTGTTATCCTGGACGACGAGCATCCTGAGCGAATAACTCAGATAGGGTCGTCGTTGGATTTTTCAATAAAACAGGAGTTGATAACTTTCTTGAGAAACAGGAAGAATACTTTTGCTTGGAGTCATGAAGACATGCCAGGAATAGATCCAAACTTCTTATGTCATGAACTCAATGTGAATAAGGAGATCAAACCTGTAAAGCAAAGAAGAAGAGTGTTTAGTCCCGAGAAGAACCAGGCCATACAAGAGGAGGTCGAGAAACTCCAGAAAGCCCAATTTATTGAAGACGTGAAATATCCAGATTGGTTGGCGAATGTGGTGATGGTAAAGAAGAAGAACAACAAGTGGAGAATGTGTGTTGATTTTACTGATCTCAACAAAGCATGTCCAAAAGATCATTTTCCATTGCCCAGAATTGATCAACTTGTGGATGCTACTTCGGGACACGAGCTACTCAGCTTCATGGATGCTTATTCTGGCTACAACCAAATCAAAATGAAGCCTGAAGACAGGGAAAGTACTTCTTTTATTACCCCAAGGGGAACTTATTGTTATAACGTTATGCCTTTTGGTTTAAAAAATGCAGGTGCAACATATCAGCGGTTGATGAACAAGGTATTCACCGAACAAATCAGCCGCAATATGGAGGTCTATGTCGACGACATGCTCACCAAAAGCAAGAGAGCTGCAGATCATTTGGTTGACTTGAGTCAAACTTTTGATCAACTGGATAAATACCAGATGAAGCTTAACCCGACGAAATGTACCTTTGGAGTACGAGAAGGAATGTTCCTCGGATACATCGTCAACCAACGAGGTATTGAGGCAAATCCAGAAAAGATCAAAGCTCTTTTAGGGCTGCGATCCCCGACGACGAAGAAAGAAGTGCAAAGTCTTACCGGACGAGTTGCAGCACTCAATAGATTTGTATCCCGAGCAACTGATAAATGCCTCCCATTCTTCAAAACGCTACGAAAAAGTTTTGAGTGGACTGATGAATGTGAGAAAGCCTTTCAAGATCTGAAGAAGTATTTGGGAGCCCCACCATTGTTGTCTAGGCCAATAAATGGAGAGAAGCTGTACTTGTATTTGGCAGTATCAGAAAATGCAGTTAGCTCGGCGTTGATCAGATTGGAGAATGGAGTCCAGAAGCCAATTTATTATACAAGCAAGGCCTTTCGAGGTGCGGAAATCAGATACCCAAAGCTGGAAAAATTGGCACTGGCATTAATTGAAGCAAGTAGAAGAATGAGACCATACTTCCAGGCCCATACCATCATTGTGTATACCGACATGCCATTAAGACAAGCCCTTCACAAGCCAGAAAAATCAGGAAGATTGATGTATTGGGCAATAGAACTCGGTGAATATGATATTGTGTATGAACCCAGATCATCGTTGAAAGGGCAAGCCGTGGCAGATTTTATAGCAGAGTTCACATACCCTGATACCCCCGAGGAGCAAAAGATGCTTGCTGACCTACCTGTGGACGATACAGGATCGACAGACACAGATCCAAACCAACCAAGGTTGGTAAAAGGACTTGTGGATGTAGAAAAATCATCATATTTAAATACCGACCAACTCCGATTGGTGGAAGGGCACGAACAAATGATCGACGAGGAACGAAGGATACCCGGGGATGATGAAAGAAAACAGATGATATTTCACCGAGGAACTCTAACAGATAAGAAATTTGAAGACGAGTTACATACATGGAGATTATACGTAGATGGATCATCTTGCACCGCTGGTTGTGGAGCAGGGATTGTTTTAAATTCTCCAGATGATATTGACATGGAGTACGCCTTGAGATTCCAATTCAAAGCTTCCAATAATGAAGCTGAATATGAGGCTATGATAGCAGGTTTTCATTTGGCGAAAGTTATGGAGGCACGTCAAGTAATTGTTTTCAGTGATTCTCAGTTAATTGTGAATCAAATGATGGGAATATATGCAGTGAAGGGAGAGTTAATGATGAAGTACCATGCAAAAGTGATGGAATTGTTGAAAGAATTTGATGCTATTCAATTGGTGAGGATACCGAGAATGGAGAATGCCAGAGCAGACGCATTGGCTCGACTAGCGTCAGCTACGCGCACCGAGCTGCGAAGAACAATACCAATTGAAGTATTAGAAAGTCGGAGCATAGAAGAAGATCTGACGATGAAGATTATTACCCTTGATTTAGGACCATCTTGGATGGATCCTATTAGAGCATACATTGAAGAAGGAGTACTACCGGAGGACAAACTAGCTGCCAAGAAATTGAAGTATAAAGTTGCTCGGTATGTGTTAACTAATGGTGTTTTGTATAGACGAGGAATTATGGCAGGTTTGCAGAGATGTGTGCATCCATCAGAAGTCAAAGAATTGATTGAAGAAATCCATGAAGGATCTTGTGGAGCTCATGTAGCAGGTCGGACCCTACTGCAAAGGGTGATGACACAGGGATACTATTGGCCGACGATGAGAGCTGATTGTATAGCTTATGCTAAGAAGTGTGACAAGTGCCAACGTTTTTCTTCCATCCGAAGAACTCCACAGGCATTGTTGACACCTATAACATCACCTTGGCCATTTGCCATGTGGGGGATTGATCTGGTTGGACCACTGCCGACGACCCGAGGAAGGTTCAAGTATCTCGTCGTGGCAGTAGACTATTTTACTAAGTGGGTGGAAGCTGAACCACTAATTGATATGACGTACGAGAAGGTGTATCAGTTCATATGGAAGAATATCATTTGTCGATATGGTCTCCCCCACGCTTTCATCACAGACCATGGAACACAATTTGATAATGAAGAATTTGCTGCCTATTGTCATCAGTCAAACGTCTTGAAGTTTCATTCAGCACCAGGCCATCCCCAAAGCAATGGGCAGACTGAAGTGACGAACAGAACATTACTAAATGGGTTGAAAAAGAGGTTAAGTGAGGCTAAAGCAAATTGGATTAATGAGCTACAGTCAGTTTTGTGGGCTTATCGAACAACTCCCCGAGCAGCAACAGGAGAATCACCATATATGCTAGCATTTGGAGGTGAGGCTGTGATACCTGCCGAGTTGGGCCTACCAACACATAGGGTGTTAAATTTCAATTCTCCGATCAGTGATTTGATGAGAAGGATGGATTTAGATATGCTCGAGGAAGTCAGAGAAGAGGCAGCCATTAGGAATGCAGCTTATCAACAACGAACAGCTCTGTTTTACAACAAGAGGGTAAAGAAATGTGATTTAAAAGAAGGGGATTATGTGCTAAAGAAGGTCATTCAGAAGCAGAATAAACTAGAAGCAAACTGGCATGGACCTTACCGAGTTACAGAGGTTGTTCGACCAGGAACTTACAGAATAGCAACTCTAGAAGGAGAAGAATTTAAAAATGCATGGAATGCTGAACACCTGCGCAAGTATTATCAATAATGTCCAATGTAAAGCATTTCTCTCATTATGAATAAAACGAAGATGTTTCACCATTTTTCCTTCTGGATGAAAGTTTTTCGGGGAATACTAGTGTAATACACTATACAACGAAAGTGCTCTAAGGAGCCAACCTCCTTTGGTTAGGAGGACAGCTCTTCGGAGCAAAAGTGCTCTAAGGAGCCAACAAATACAGCTCTTCGGAGCAAAAGTGCTCTAAGGAGCCAACAAATGCAGCTCTTCGGAGCAAAAGTGCTCTAAGGAGCCAACCTCCTTTGGTTAGGAGGACAGCTCTTCGGAGCAAAAGTGCTCTAAGGAGCCAACCTCCTTTGGTTAGGAGGACAGCTCTATTGAGCAAAAAGTGCTATAAGTAGCCAACCTCCTTTGGTTAGGAGGATATGCTCTACGGAGACAAAAAATGCTCTAAGGAGCCAAAAGCTTTAAGGAGCCAAAAAGTGTACACCAGCAGGATCAACCACGGTTGGTAAGATAAAAATATACTCTCATATTACAACTTATGTTGGTCGGGAGGTAATATTGTTACAATGAGTTCTTTGAAGAACAAAATGTTCAAAAAATACACCAAGTATAGTTGGTCGGGGATAAAAACCCAATAACTGTAGTTGGTCGGCGAGGACAACTTATTGATCTTAGTTGGTCGGACGCAATTTTATAATCAAACCAAGTATAGCTCGTGGGAGCTGTATTTGGTCGACAAACATTATTCACCCACCTTGGTTGGTTGGAAACAGTTTGAACATTTTCTCATTACTTTATTATTAAGTGATCGAGAAACATTACTAATACTTGTAACCTTTTATTAAGTTGCTTATTGAACAATAATACTGTTAGCTGTTTAATAGATACATAGATACATATGTACAAATATAAATGTGCTTGATAAAACAAAATTGGCAAACAGAAAATGAAAATCTTTTCATTAATCTAGAATAAATTACAAATTACAAAATTGTTACATGGACATTACTATTCTATTGGTTTTTTACCCTGTGCTTTAGAAACAGGTTCCTCGCCGGCAGGAGGGTCTTCTAGGCAAAGGGGAGAATTGATGAAATTAACATCTCTGAGCATTCTGACGTTCATAACAGAAGGTGTATCCAAAAGATGCTCAGGACGAGATAATTCAACTTGGGAGTGAAGGCTATAATCACCAAGATATTTCGAAATTAGACTGCGAGGAATGGAGCGAGCTGGAATCCATGCCATATCCAATTTGAAAGGTGGTACAGGCAGGTCTAATAGTGATGGAGCATGATAGTCCCATAAAAAATGCCCTTGCTCCAACTTTAATACACCCAATGCATTTAACCATCCTTGCTTGTAACCTTCATTATTAGCATGTTCAATGCGAGCATCCAGATGAACGAGAGCTTCATTGTATCCTGCCATCCAGAATTCTCTTGGCTGTTTATGGAATTGGAAGGTTAATCTATCCAATTGTTCATGAAGGCTTTTGGCAAAGAGATCTTTGTTATGCAAGGCAGATTTCGTTGATGCCAGCTGATCTTCCAGAGACAGATTTTTATTGGACATTTCAGTCAGAGCACGGTCTTTTACTTTCAACTGGAATGCTTGAGTTTCCAGAGTAGACTGAGTGCGAGCTTCCTCAACATTTTGGCTAACTCTTCCTCGCCCCCGAGAACCTCTTCCTCGTCCCCGAGCAGTTCCAGAAATAGCAGATCTTCTTAAGTCCTCCAGCTCTTGCCTCAGTTTGGCATTTTCGACTTCTAAGAACGAGAAGCCTTCATCAGTGACTGGTATTAATGCAGTAGAGGATGAAGCAGCAGATTCATACTGAGCTAATTTCTTCTGCAAATTGTTATTTTCTTGCTCCAGGATCTCAGCGATTTGTCTACAGGCTTCAATTTCACCTTTTAGGGTCCTCTCCCTGACGTCATACCCAGCAATGATCTTCTTGTGGCCTGTTTCTGAAGAGAGCTGCTGGTATCTATTTTCATAATCTTCATGTAACAAAGTCATTGATTCGTTATGTTGATTTTGAAGATCCTTTAAGGAACCATGAAGCTCTTCAATCAACTCATAGTAAGCGACATTGTTGGCCACTGCTCGGTCGAGTAAAGCTTTCAAGTATTGATAAGCTTCAATAGCCTGCTCTGAAGCACCGTGACCAAGGATATCAACAATTTCCGATGTACTAAGATCTGTATGACCAGCCTTATAGTATTGATGACATTGCTGCATCAGCTCGGTATCATGAGAAGAGATCAATTCCATTCTAGCAACAAACTAATGACAAGAAAAAGACAACAATTAACAAAAACAAGTTATCAACAACAGAGATGAGCAAAGATATATTTTATTAGATCATCAAAAAGTTACATCGTTCGATTACAAGGAAATACAGAAAGACTACCGAACAACTTCACACCTTTTCCTTGTCCCCCAAGACTTCCTCGGGAGGTTGGGACGAGGAGCTCGGTTGCTCGGTGATAACTACAGCTTGATCGGTAGAAGTCTTCTCGGGAGGAGGAGGCATGGAGGAAATGTCCTCGGTGGCAGATGGTTGAGAAGCATAAACTTGATCGCCCATAGCCATGGAAGATTCATCTGAAGCAGGTTCATCTTCTTCTTCTTCCACAATTGGTGGAGGAGGACCAGGGAGATGCCGTTGGAATAGCTCAGAATCATCTTGGACTTTTAGCTCTTGCAGAGCAGCTACCCAACCATCATAGAAGTATTTCAACTCCCCATATTGGACTTGGGACGTCATTGCAGCTATCCCTCTCTCCCATCCTTTCTCCCAACCAACACTGAAATGTTTCTTGATTGCAACTTTTCTCCTCGATTTCTCCGAGGAGAGCTTCACCTCCAGTTCCTCTTTCTTAACCTTAATATCTCGCAGAGTAGATATTTCTTCTTCTGCCTTCTTCAATTTATCATCAGATTCCTGATGTTTAACTTCCAAATCTTTAATTTTCTCCTCCAAATTCTTGGAGGTTTCAGCCATCTTCATCTTATCAGCCTCAGCCACAGCCAATTTTTTCTCCCAAACAGTTTTCTCCTCGATGTACTGTTGGTGAGATTCCTTCACAGATTAGGTTAAACCCAACAAAGCATCGTCAACATCGGACGAGGAAGTGGAAGCTTTAATAACTTGATCTTTCTTCACGATGGTATTGAAGCAGTTCACCAGCTGAAAGATAAGAAAAACAATAGAGTCAACACAAATACAAGCATTCAAGAAAAAGAAAGAAAGATCAAAGGTATGAGAAATTTACTGAAGAAAGATGGCGAGCAGCTAGGGACGTCAGTGTATCCCTAGGAATTTTTTCATTAACCCCGAGAACCTCGGGTATAACTGAGTTCGTTGAAGAACTCGGAAGAAGGATGTTTGAAACACTACTACCACCAGCGGGTAGAGAAGATGCAGTCCCAGCAAGATTAACTGAGGATGATTTCCTCAATCTCTTCAAAGGACGGTCAGCAGCATCAACCAAGGAAGAAGTCTTGGTCGGAGAGATGACAATTACATCAGCAGGAGCATTTTTCTTGCTCGGGGCCACTGGGGGCTTCTCGGCAATTTTGGAGGAACCAGCATTTACTTTTTTAGTCCCCTCCGGGACATCAATTTTGCCTTTCTGGGCTCCAACAGCATAAGAAGTGTCACCAAATAGAGCAGGAGGAGCTCTTTTCTTGCCCATTCTCTGAGATAGGGGGATATGAGAATCTGAAGATGAACTTTCTGGTGTTGAAGCTGGTTCAACAGGGCGAGCAGTATAAGAGGTTGTGTAACTCTTATACTGTAGTAAATATGAAGCAGATCTAATATGCTCGTCAGCAATGGTCTTATGCAAATTCCAGATAAGTTTCAAATGCTTGATATTCACTTCTGACTCTTTTGGAGTTTTTCTTTTGCTATCAACTGCAAACAAATACATAATAGAATATCAGTCATACATTTTGTCAAACAGGATGAAAGCATAATTTCATAAGTAAAATAAAACGAAAAATAAACCTATCCCATTGCCGTATGGGGGGCATCTGGGACCGTTGTATACTTCATTCCCAGATAAAGGCGCATGTTGCCAATTTTTTATGACCAACCCATGCTCAAAATAATCCCTATTTGAGTCAGGGAGATTAACTACAAGAGCCCTATTCAAATACCTAGTTTTCAAATAATAAATATTATCTAGAACGGCCCATTTATAACAAAACATAATTTCAGGGATCCCAATACGAGTCCCATGAGTTAGATTTAATTTGTGCACCCCGTTAATTATTCTCCATGAATTGGGGGCTATTTTTGCAGGAACAAGATCAAAATATTGACAAAACTCAAGGCATAATGGGTTTGGTGGAAAGGAAAAACCGCATTCAGCAACAAAAAGACTGGGGAACCAATGTCCCTCAGCCAATCGAAAGTAATCTAAAGGCTCAGAAAGAACCTCTAGAGTTACCCACGAAGGAATGGAAAAATCAGAACGGAATTTCTCAACAGATTCCACAATATAAACCATATTGAATAAAAGAGATACAGAAGAAAGAAAGAAGATCTTACAGAAAGAAAGGAGATGTGTTGACAACGAACGGAAACAAAGATGAACGCACAAGAGAAGAAGAGAAGAGAAAGCTTGAATGCAGAGAATGAAAAATGTAGACGACGGTATGGTTACCAAAGAAGTTTAAATACTTTGCATTGGGAAGCGGCGAAAGAAATGATTACCAAAAAGAAATTACTAAACTTCCGGCGGCTAAAAGGACAAAAATTGCACGAAGATCGAAGCGTTTATAAAAAAAGGCGAAAACTGCGAAATAAGAAGGAAATTTGAATACAGTGTTCCTGAAACCCAGGAAGGACATTTAATATTGCCATATACCGAGAAAGAATGTTCCATACTCCTCAAAGTTCGAAATATGAAACATTGGGGGCTTCTGTTGATACCAAAATTAATATGCTGATATGGACGAATAACACGAAGACACGTGTCAATCTACGTGGCACAATAGCAGCGAGGAAGATCATTTCCCGACCAGCCATGTTTCTTTCCGAGCAACAAGAATACACCGAGGAACTCTATCACACCGAGGAACTCCAACGCACCGAGGTACTCTAACTACTCCGAGGAACTCTTGATCAACAAGCAACTAAGGCGGTCCGAACTGCATCTCGGCCGTATCATTAATTATGAGACGGACAACTGTTCAACTATCCATTGTATTCTTGACGCACACGTTGCATTAAATGTATTACCCTTTCATATGTAAATCATTTAATGTATTGGACCTTTCATGTACAGCCTCAAAGGCTATAAATACATTGTATCTCCCTCATTCAAAGGGACCGGAATTTCTTGAGAGAACTTGTAATCAAGAATTCCACAAACACTCAGCAATAACATAACAGTGGACGTAGGCTTTATTCCTAGCCGAACCACTTTAAAAATCTTTGTCTTATTTATTTATCTGTGATTGAAAAATTAGAGCGATCTAGTTTTTTACATCAACAATGAGTTCAAAAGAATCTCATCCTGTACCACTTCTAAGGAAGCTTGGGACACTTTGGTTACTGCTCATGAAGGTGACACTAGAGTTAAGGTTGTTAAAACACAAATGCTCATTCAACAGTATAACTCTTTAATTATGTCTAAATATGGGTAATTTGATGACTTCTATATGAACTTGACTAATATTGTGACCAAACTGCATGCTAATGGGATAACATATGACAAACATGAAATTGTATCTAAAATTCTGAGATCATTACCACAAAAATTTGACAACAAAAGATATGCCATTGAGGAAATGTGTGACATAAATCTCAATCCTGAATTACTATGTAGTAAATTAAGAACTGTGGAAATGGAATTAGAATTTAAGAAACAATTGACCCAGTCCCGTAGGAAACAGACTAGTTCCAATCTGAGCTTTTCTTCTAAGTTGATTAAGCCTGAGCTTAACATTCCCAATGATGACTCTGATGAGGAATGCGATATAGAGAGTTTGGACAATCAGATTGCCTTAATGTCAAAACAGTTAAAGAAAATTATTAAGTTTAGAAACAACATGGCAAACAAACAAGGCAGGTCCAATTATCCAACTCACTCTAATCATAAATCTCATGAGAAAAGTCAAGACAAACATCACAAGGACTTTCACACTAGACCTAATAGAGACCTTAAGAAGACTGAATGCTTTAGATGTGGAAAACTAGGACACATTGCACAAGATTGTAGAGTTAACTTGAACACAAAAAATAAACACACTAGAGCCAACATTTGCAAGACATGGGATGATTCAAGCGACTCTGAAAATGAGGAACCTGAGTCATCTGATGTTTTTTATCCTTGCATGTCTTTCTTTGCCAAGATTATCTATAATGATGATATGCCTGTGTTTGTTAGTGAGGATGAATCTAGTAATTCTACTTCTGTTATTGTGAATCATGCTGCTACTGGTTTAGATGCTTTAATTACTGAGAACATTGCTATTTCTACCTCGGGGTGTGTGAGTCAAAGGGAAAGCGATAATGACGATGTAAATGGGTGTGTGAGTCCAAGAAATGAAGTCTTAGGGGTCACTTCACACACTACACTTAGTGACTCGGACAATGAAGATCTCCCAGATATTCACACACTTTATGCTAAATCTCTCAAGAAAAGCACTAGACTAGAGAAGATTGTGAAAGAACTCACTAAGAAGCTAGAAGATCTAAGCCTGATGGTCAAACTTAATGCTGAAGAGTATACTACCCAATGTCTAACTCATGAAAGTGAAATCAAAATGTTTGATCGAAAACTGAGAAATTTGACTGAAAAAAATGAAACTCTGGAGAAAAAATACAAAGGGACGTTGTTAGAATTGGAACAAACTAAAGAAAAGACAGCAACTGTTTTCAAAAAATTTACAAAATTTGAAAATAACTCAAACTGTTTTGATGGATTTGTTGCTGAATCAAAAACCAATTCTGATGATCGAACTGGAATAGGGTTTTGCCCCAATTTGAAGACACAAAAAAAATATTTTGAACTTATCAAGTTTGTGTCAGGTGGTAAAAGACGTATTGAAACCTTCCCAGACTTTCATTCTCTAAAAACTGAGTTTGGCTCAAAACATCAAAATTTTGACATTGGGGAATCAAGTTACTCTAAACGTGAAAGTTAACCAAAGGCTAAATATGTTTGCCCCTTCATTAGGAAGAGTGAATCTACATTCAAAACTGTTCTATCTAGGAATAGGGTTCAACCTCAAAATTCCTTAAAGACGATGTTTAGAGATTTTCCTAAGGAGACTCCTACCTTGAGAAACCTTTATTACTCCTATTGCGGTGTATACGGCCATTGTTTTGATGGTTGCTATTCTAAAAGACTAGTTAAACTTGTCTGTAATCCTCCTATTTATCAAAACTTTAACTATTCTAGGAGAAGCCGCAACAATTATGTGCTGCCTAGACAACCAGACAAAAACTCTAAATATAGGAAGAGAAAAACCAAACCTAAAAGAACATTCCCCAGAAGGATTCCTAAACACTTTCCTAAGACAAATGCTCATGTGTTTCATCAAATTCAAAATCATGAGCAAAATATTTTTCAACAAAAATCGAATGCTCGCAAATTTTATCAATTGAGAGCAAATAAACGCAAAACAAGGGCAATTTGGGTTAGAAAAGATGATCTATTACCCTAGATGAAGTGTAACATTTCTATTACTTCCTGAAAAGATGAACACACATCGTCTGGTTAGTATTTAGACTCTGGATGTTCTAAACACATGATTGGGGATGATACAAAACTCTTAAATAAAACCAGCTTTGCTGGAAGAAAAGTTATTTTTGGTGATGGAGTATCATCTCAGATCATAGGTAAAGGAACTCTCCAAGAAGAAGGACTTCCTGTTCTTGAAAATGTTCTTCTAGTTAAGGTCTTAAGGCCAATCTACTTAGTATCTCACAATTTTGTGACTCAGATCATACTGTTACCTTTTCAAAGAACAATTGCAAAATTTTAAATGAAAAAGGTGAATGCATAATTACAGGATTCAGGACTCCTGACAGTTGTTATACTGTCATGAATAATTCTGAAATCTGTAATGTTGCCAGAACGAATGACAATGAGATATGGCATAACAGGATGGGTCACATAAATTACGATAATCTTAGTAGATTGACTTCTCCAGAAATAGTTAGAAGAGTTTCAAAAATCAAATCCATTTCTAATATTGTCTATGGTTCCTGTCAGGAAGGAAAAATTATTAAAGCACCTCATCAGAAAGTCAAAGATATCCTTACCTCTAACCCCTTAGAGCTCATCTATATGGACCTAATGGGTCCCTCCCAAACTGTTAGTCTATGTGGACACAATTACATTCTTGTTATGGTTGATTACTTCACTAGATTTACGTGGGTAACCTTCTTAAAACAAAAGTCTGACACTTTTAAAACTTTCTTAAAAATACTTCTTCGGATTGAAAATGAGAAGGACACTCAAGTAAATAGAATTCGTAGTGATCGAGGTGGAGAATTCAAAGACACTGGTATAATAGAGTACTGTGACTATAATGGTTACAAATATGAGTTTAGTGCTTCTAAGACTCCTCAACAAAATGGTATCACCGAGAGAAAGAATCGTACTCTTCAATTGATGGCACATGTTATGTTACATGCCAAGAATTTGCCTAAATATTTTTGGGTAGAATCTATTCGTACTGCGTGTCACATTATTAATAGGATTTATCTTAGAAAGAATTCTAAACAAACTCCTTACGAACTTTGGTATAAGAAAAAACCCAACCTTAAGTACTTTAGAACCTTTGGTAGTACTTGTTATGTATGCAAAGATAGGGAACACTTGTCCAAATTTGAGAGCTGAGGAGATAAAGCTATTTTTCTAGGTTACTCGCCTAAGAGTAGAGCCTACCGTGTTTATAATCCTCGCACTAAAACCTTGATGGAATACATAAATGTAATTGTAAGATACACTACTGTAGAGAGTAAGACTGGTGAATCAACTATTGAGGAAGAGCCTACAAATGTTTTAGAAAATGACTCTCTAGAAATAGATGACTCATAACCAATTGAGATACCTGAAGTACCTAACTGGGTTTCTAAAGACCATCCCATAAATAACGTTGTTGGTAATCCTAGTGAGCATGTGCATACAAGATCTCAATTAAGAAATTATGCACATTATGCATGATTTGTTTCCCTAGTGGAACCAAAGAATGTAAATGAGTCATTGAATGACTCTCACTGGATTTCTTCTATGCATGAAGAACTTCTTCAATTTGTCATTCATGATGTTTGGTATCTTGTACCTAGGCCTAATCACAAAAAGGTTATTGGCACACGTTGGATTTTTAAAAATAAGTCTGATGAAAGTGGGATAATTATTAGAAACAAAGCTAGATTCCTGTTACTCGTTTAGAATCTATTCGCCTTCTCTTTGCCATAGCTTACCACTTGCATTTTACACTCTACCAAATGGATGTCAAATCTGCATTCCTTAATGGAATATTGACTAAAGAGACCTATGTAGAACAACCAAAAGGGTTTATTGACCCTCAATATCCAAATCATGTATTTCGTCTTAAAAAGGCTTTGTATGGCCTTAAACAAGCGCCTAGAGCCTAGTATGAGCGTCTTTCCAGTTTCCTCTTAGATAAAGGTTTTAAAAGAGGTGGAAATGATCAAACCCTATTTGTCAAACATTTTGGCAAACACATCATTATAGCTCAAGTTTATGTTGACGATATTATCTTTGGATCAACTTCTCCCTCAGAAGTAAAATCCTTCTCTAAGATTATGCATAAAGAGTTTCAAATGTCTCTTAAGGGGAGTTGCAATTTTTCTTAGGTCTTCAAGACAAACAAAATTTAGAAGGATTATTTGTCTCACAATCTAAGTACGCTTTAGAGATAGTAAAAAAAATTGGCCTTGAGAGTGCTAAAGATGCTAAAACTCCCATGAGTACTATAGTAAAACTATCTAAAGACGAAACTGGAAAATCTATAGATCCATATGATAGGAACCTTGATATACCTTACTACCTCGCGTACTGATATAATGTATGATGTGTGTGTATGTGCTCTTTATCAAAATAACCCTAAAGAGAGCCATATATCTTCTGTTAAAAGAATCATTAAATATGTAAAAGGCACTCTGAACCTAGGACTTTGGTACACTAGTGATACACCTAGCACTATAATTGGATACACTGATGCTGACTGGGCTGGATGTTCTGATGATAGTAAAAGCACATCAGGAGCATGTTATTATATAGGTAATAATTTGGTAGGATGGAGTAGTAAGAAACAAAACTACACATCACTCTCAACAGCTGAATCTGAATACATAGCCGCTGGAAGCTGCTGTGCTCAATTACTTTGGCTTAAACAAATGCTAAGTGATTATGGTATTCAAGAAAACCAATTGCATCTCTATTGTGATAATCAAAGCGCGATCAATATCTCTAAAAATCCTATTCAACACTCGCGAACAAAACACATAAAAATAAGATATCACTTTATACACGGATTGGTTGAAACTAAGGAACTAAAAATCAATTATCTTCCTACTGATTTGCAACCCACAGATATGTTTACCAAACCTTTAGATTACAATCGATTTATTTCTTTGCGTAAATCAATAGGTATGGTGTGTGCTGATTAATCTCTTTGATCTCTTTATTTTTTCCCTTTGTCTCTTTGAGACAAAATGGGGGAGAAATTTGAGTCTGATGAATCGTTTTACATATGCTAAACAACTTGATCTTAGTGATTCATTGCAGGATTTTGTAAAGTTATTCTCAACAGTTGTAACAGGGTATTCAATTGTAAATAGTTGAGTTATATACTTTTGTTTTCTAGGAAATGGGTAGATAGAATTTTTTAGGAATAGGTTTCCTTATTCTTGTTGCCCTACGAGTCCTAGATGACTCAAAGGAGATTTTGTCTCATATTTCCAAAGGGGGAGATTGAAGCACCTTATACTTTTGATTCACTTGAGTCTATATTGTATAAGTGTTCATCTAGTTTGGAAATTGTGACAAAATTGTGTCTATCCTAGAAACAAAAGAACCTCAGAGTTTGGTTTGCTATTCTTGATCTACATACTTTTACCAACACTCACACACTTTAGAATTTCATTTATACATTTCATATTGCATATAAGTGTATATATATACGTTGAGTGTATTTAAATCCCTAAAATTGTTTTTTAATAATTTTTGAGAATTTTATAAACTTTTAAAATAAGGTTTTAATGAAATAAAATTTGGTTTTAAAAAGTTTTGGGTTCATTCTGCAATTATGGATTGTTGGTTCTATTGACTGAAAGTTCCTTTGGGTAGAATCCGAAAGCGGCATAGACTTCAAGGTGCATTTGAAAATATTTTTGGACGCGCGTTTGTTAACCTCTTTGTGCCCAACATCTGTTGCATTCTGATTGGTTGAATTTGTGTTTCTTCTAAGAGAGTAAAACATCGAATGTTAACAGCCCTTGGATCATGTTTATCAACGATCTGCATGCGCTCCTACATAATCCATGTGAACCTATTTTGAGCCAATCAAGAGTGTTATAATCACCGCCTCTATTTAAACCATTGGATCAAAGTCAATCATACAAGACCAGATCCTAGCCCTTGATCTCGGTCTGTGTTCTCGAATCTTCTCAGCCTCCTATAAAAGGACCCCTACCCTCAGCCATCTGAGACTACTTTGTTCATTCGAGAGAGAAGAGAGAAGAGAGAAGAGAGAGAAAAGAGTAGAGAGAGAAGAGAGGAGAGAGAGAGAAACCAGAGTTAGGATACCCTAACCCTAATTCGTCCAAAACTATTTTCAAACCTTAACCACTTTCAAAACCTGTATATACCAAACACAACCTTGTGTGTTTGAGAGATTTTGAGTGATTGGTTTTTTAGTTTTACTGCTATAACCTCTTAGTTACCAGATCTTGTTATCAACTTAAACATATTTTTTTAGATCTGTGTTTCTTCTTTTATAGAAACCTAAGATCTAAAACGTTGCATGTTATATTACACATAGATCTACATTTTTAGTTTCTCGTCTTGAGAAAATATTTGTTGATTTGGTTCTGTAAATGTTTTTAACTTCAAAATCAAAAAAATCCTTTTCTGTTTCTAGTTCTCTTGAAACAAAACCATTGACCTAGTTTGGAATCGCACTTGGTGATTTTCAATCTCAAAAATATTTTCAAACCAGAGATTTATTAAGATCTTGATACGTCTTTTGAGCAAGATAGCCGTGGATTCTGGGATTATTGTAAAGGTCAAATAAGGTTAAGTTTTGTGAGAAGAGAGAAATAGAAAATCACAGCATATATATCTTATATGTAATTTGTTAGGACTGTTTGTATGAAATAAGTGTGTGTGCGTGCATGCATGTGTTAGAAAGCACTTCCACAAACACTATCACCCTACCACACTAAAAGTGTTGGTAATAAGATCTCAAGAACAAGAGTCGACGTAAAGAACTTGAACAAATTGGAAGTTAGCAAACTGGGAGAACAACATCAACAATCAGAACTGTAGAGAAGTTATAAGGACACCAGTGGGTACATTCCTAAACTTGTATAGGTCTGAGTTGTATGCATGTTTGTTATATATTTTGTAACTGTTAAAATTTGTTTTAGTGGAATTTTTGGTTTACTCCGTAGAGGGAGTCGTGGATGTTTCCTCAGTTGGGTGAGGTTTTACCACGTAAAAAATTCTTGTTCTTAATCTGTCTACATCTCCTCATCTAATTCTTGGTTGTGCTAAGTTTAAAGTTTTTTAAACTGATTTATTAAACCTGTTAACAAATCTTGAACATATCTCGTACATATTTTTTGAACACATTTTGTGATTAATTAGTTTTGGTTTTAAAGAAAAGAGTTTCTTCCAAAAATAGTTCGGAGTTACTTAAATTGTTTAATTTTATATTAAACGTCTTTAGTAACAGATTTTCATAATCTTTCTTCAGCACCCGTAATAGTGCTCCCCAAGGCAGGAGTGGAGTACCTTGTTTACACTGATGCATCGTTATAGGGCTTGGTAGAGTACTACAGCAGGAAGATCAGGATATACCTTATGCTTCTCGCAATCTTAAGTCTCATGAGAAGAATTACCCAACCCACGACTTAGAGTTAGCAGCAGTCGTGTTTGCACTTCGAATTTGGAGACATTGTCCCTTGGGAGAGAAACTTCGCCTGTTCACAGATCATAATGTAATACCCCGTATTTTTATGGCTTTTAAATTTAGGGATTTATTAAATTTAATTGAGATAGATTAATTTAATATTAATCCGAAAATTTGTTTTAAATATTTACTAGTGTGACGAGAGTTAGTAATTATTGAAAAATTGTTGATTTGTTAAATATTACTTATTGAGTAGAGTAATATGTAGAATTGAATTTATTAAAATTGTCATGATGGAATAATATGGCAATTAAGTAAATTAAGTCAGGACGTGCATGTGTCGTGTCGGGACTAAATTATTATTATAAGTGAATAAATTATAAGTCACCGTATTGTCATTTCGAATGCGCCAATGTGTACGGAAGGGTCGAGATAGTCAGAAAAGTGTACCCAGGGGTTTAGTTTGGGTCTCAGGACGTTTTTAGGCCTAACCGGTAACCCGGGAGGGCATTTTGGTAATTTCTATTTTTGGGATTTAATTACCTACGAAAATTAGAGAAGTATATCAGGTGTTAGAGGTTGTCTTCTAGGGTTAGAACTTGCATATTTCACAGAGGCCATTAGAGGAGGAAGGTGAGGAACTTCCCAAGGCTAGAGCCACCATAGTTGCACCATTTTCACCACAAATACCGCCGGAGAGTAGATTGGAGGAAGGAGAACACAACCACATCATCAAATCTCATAAGTTTAGACTTATATTCTCGAGGAAAGTATCTATCTTGCTTTGTTATTAGTTAATGTCTCACCCATGTTAGTTTAGGATTATCAAGAACATGTTGTATGGAAGAAATTGATAATTTAGAGATCATAAATCGCATGTTTAGAGAAATTTAATATATTCTGGACATACCCACCATATGTAGAGGATTACCCACGAATTAGTATTGATTTAAAAATAAGAAATCTGGGAAATAATTAGAAGAATGTATGTTTCTTCCAAAATTAGGGTTCTTGAAGTTTATATAAATTTTACCCCATTATTTCGATACCGTTGATGAATTTGAACATGTTTCACGTAGGAAATCATGTAGTTAGGTGTATAGTACATGTAGTAATGTTATTTGGGAGTTTGGGGATCATTAATGGAGATTTGGTAGAGGTTGGAGAGGCAAACCCGTAACTTGTTAATGGCAGAATTCGTCATAACTTCTTGATCGATCGATCGATCGATCAAGAACATCGATCGATCGACGGTATCGATCGATCAAGCCCATTCCTCGATCGATCGATCCCTCCTGGAAAAGTGCATATTTCTCCCCTTTTTGTTTAATCCGGTTAAAATGTGTAGGAACCCTTGATTATTATTGATAGAGTATAATGGATTTTAAAGAGGACCAGTAGGGTCTAGGTAGAGTTTGTTGAGTGAAATTTATTGTGGGAGAAATTGTGCGTACATTTACTAAAATATTGAGACTCGTAAAGGATTTAGACCAGCAGGTAAGTGAGAGTGTACCTACTGAAATTATACTTAGTGAGATAGAATACTTCGAGAGATGAGAAGTAAGTATGAAATAATTATAAATGAGAATAAAAGAGATGAATCCGTTATACGAGATAATCGGGTAATATGTGCTAAGATCGGATAATTATAATTATGGGTCGTGGGCGCACCTAATTTAGAAAATGTGAATATTTATATATATGACTGTGTGACTGTGCATATATTATGAATTTGTGAAAAAATCATACTCGGTCTACTTGCTATCACGGAGGTTTCCGCGTCGAGACAGTCTTATCTCGATTGGACCTTTATGAAGGATATTGACTCGTACCCTAGAATATAGTATCCTCGATACAGGATATTTGATAATGATAGTCAGATGTTCTAAGAGACGTGAGGGTATGTGCTGACCTCTTAGGACCTGGAACTATGCTTCGTCTCCATTTGTTTGTGTGTTGTGTTAATACAGTTCGAGAGTGATTCCAAACTAGTATTTCCTTTAGTTTGAGTGATACAAGGACTTGATAGCAGAGTATGCCAACACCATTATGTGAGGTGTCGTTAGTATATATATTATATGTGTGACTAATATAGGTACGTATATCTATATGGGAACTTTCTACTGTGTGTATAAGTAGATAAGAAATGAATGAATTCTTCAAATTTATTGTAAGTGTTCGAGAACTTTATAATGGTAATGAGTTGTCCTAAATAACGTAAGAAATCTTGAAGAGAATGATTTCCTAAAGTAAATATCATAACCTTGCTTTTCACGTGATAAAACCTTATGGAGAATAATTTAGAGAAACTTATGAGATTTATTTGTACGGTAGGCATGCACACTAGATGAGAGGTGAGAATTCTCAAGAGAGTGTCGTATACTAACATGGTTGTTGCATTAGCTGGTAAGCATTTTAAATACTTACTAAACTATTTTTAAAACTATTTTGCACTCGGGCTCTAACCCGTTCCCTATCTTTTTCCCTCTCTTGTATATATATATATATATATATATATATGTGTGTGTGTGTGTGTGTGTGTGTGTGTGTGTGTGTGTGTGCAAGTATGTATGTATTACAGGTGCCCAGCCACAGGGGCGTCATGCATAGGTTCTTTGGATTAGACGCGCTACATCTGATGTGGGAGTTGTAGGCCGTTGCTTTAGATGACCTCTTCATTGATTCTATTCTTGTTTTAGTTCTGCTTAGTTAGGGCATGTGTCGCCCATTTCCCTATTCAGTTTGGTTATATCAGATATCTATATTTATTTGTATTTTATGTATTCAGTACTCCTTGGGAGTTAACTATTGTCAGGATGGCTTCATTTATAGTTTTAAACTGGTTTGTCTTATCTATATGGTTTTAATTCTTGGGTGTTATTGTCATCCTTAGTATTTATGTGATTCTTAAACGGTTGGTTGTTGAAAAAGTTTACATATTTGGATTCAATAAAATGGAAATAAAGTTTTAAATTATTTTGACACTTAGCTTAATTATTTAGGGTGTTTAAATTGGTATATTTTATTTTGCGACAGTGATGCTAAGAATGAACCAACTGTTCACCTTGATTTTAATTTAATAAAGGATTGATCGCTCGTTATTTAATTAGGTGGGGTGTCACACATAAGTCACTACAATATTTATTCACTCAGAGAGAGTTGAATATGCGCCAGCGCAGGTGGCATGAATTTCTGAAGGACTACCAGTTTGAGATCCAGTATCACCCGGTGAAGGCTAACATAGTTTCTCATGTGTTGAGCCATAGGCCAGTAGGTGAGTTGGCCGAGGCATGGAAAGAAAAATGGAAGGAGTTGGGACATCAAGATGCAGTGGCCCGATCATTCATGTTTGTTATGAAAGTTACACCCCAAATTGTGACGAGGGTTGTATAGGCCCAGGCAGAAGATCCGTTTTGTCAGGAGAGGATTCGACACCTTCTAGCAGAGGGAGAAGAGTCTAAGTCAGTGATTTCTGAGGGAGGCTTGCACTTCAATGGACATCTGGTCGTTTCAAAGGGGGAGGATCTGCAACATATAGTGATGACAAAGTCACATGGATCTCGATTTGTGATACATCCCGGTGGGGATAAGATGTACCAGGATATGAGGCGGCAGTATTGGTGGAGTGGCATAAAGAGAGACATTGCTGAGTTCATCTCAAAGTGTGCCACCTATAAGTTAGTCAAGGTTAAATATCAGAAATTGGGAGGGCTTGTTCACCCATTGGAGATCCCTATGTGGAAATGGGATAGAATTTCCATGGATTTCATCACAGGGTTGACTACTTCTCAAAGGGGTCACGATTCCATATGGGTCATTGTGGATTGGTTGACAAAGGTAGCCCACTTTTTGCCAGTATGGACGGATTACACACTAGGTCAGTATGACCAGATATTCATTGCTGAGATTGTGAGATTTCACGGAATGTCCCTTAATATCGTGTCCAACCAGGATAAGATTTTTGTGTCTCTCTTTTGGGAGATCTTTCAAGAGGCTATGGGCACCGAGTTGCGGTTGAGTACAGCTTGTCATCCACAGACTGATGGGCATACCGAGCGCACTAATCAGATGATGGAGGATATGTTGCGTATATATGTCCTTGATTTTAGGGGAGGCTTGGAGCAGTACCTTCCACTGGTAGAGTTTGCATATAATAACTCCTATCAGTTCATAATTGGCATGGCCCCATTAGAGGCGTTGTACGGTAGGCCTTATCATTCTCATGCATGTTGGTTAAAGGGGGGACAACAAGATACTAGGGTCAGAATTAATACATGACACGACAATAAGGATTGAGATGATCCGGAGTCATATACGGGTAGCTCGGGATAGGTAGAAAATCTACACCGATGCCAAGTGGTTCTTTCTGGAGTTCATAGTGGGGGATTAGGTTCTTTTGTGAGTATATCCAATGAAGGGGATAATCCGATTTGGGAAGAAGGGGAAGTTGGCACCGAGGTATACGGGACTATTTTCGATTATCGAGAGGATTGGACTGGTTGCATACAGATTAGGATTGTAGGAGCACTTGCATCGTATACATGTCGCGTTCCATATTTCTTCACTTAGACGATATCTTTGGGATGAGTTGGCTCACACTCATATTGGTCTCGAATATATTGATTTACAGCCTGATAGTTCATATGAGGAGAGACCGTATTTTTATCATTTTTACATATTGGATTAATTAAATTAAATATAGAAAATTAATTGATAATTAATCCGGATTAAAATAAATATTAACTAGAGAGATAAGATTTAGTATTTACTAGAGAGAACATTATTGAATATTATTGAGCGAATAAAGTAATTTATAATTGTGGATATGATTGTGAAGTTATATAAATTATCGCGAGTGAGAAATACGGCAGTTACAGAAATTAAGTCGGGGCGTACGTGTTAGTCGTGTCGGGACTAAATTAATGACATAAAAGTAAATTATCTATAACTAATATGAATGGTCATTTCGAGTGTGCCATTGAGTCCGTAAGGTTCTAGATAGTTAGAAAAGTCTACCCGGGGGTTTAGTTTGGGTCCCGGGGTAATTTTAGGCCTCTCCGGCATTCCGGGAGGGCGTTTTGGTAACTTTTATTTTTGGGCATTAATTACCTACGAAATTAGGAGAGGTATTATATCAGTTACGTAAGGAATATTAGGCTTATCATTCACAAAATCCAAGGGGGAGTTACAGAGGAAGAGGGAGAGCAAATTCTAGGAGTCTAAAGCTAAGAACAACCATCTTGCACCACCGAGACCACCATCGCGTAGATCGGAGAATGTAGAACACAACCATACCATCTACACCAATGGATCATACCTTCACCTTTGAGGAAAGTGTTTAAACTTGCTTAATTTGAGCAATAATGGAACCCATGTTAGTGTAGGTTCAATTTGAATATGAATATGGTATTTATTTGATGAAATTGGAGAGTTAGAGTAACTAATTAGAATCTAGAATAATTAGTTTAAACTCTTCATGTATGTAGATTAGGAATCACAAATTGAGAATTTGTTGTGATGAACGAATCTGAAAATTTTGGTATTTAATGTGAATTGGAAGAATTAGGGTTTAATAAACTAATTTGGGGATTTCAAAATTTAATTAGAGTTATGCATGATTTAATGTTCCTAGATTGTTAGAAATCATATAAGTATATTTGAACATCGATTAGAATTGTTGGATTGGGGTTTGGGATGATTTTGTAGAGGTTTTAGTATCACAAATGGTGGGAAAACGTAGTTTCAAGAGGTAGAGGTCCTGTTTTGACTGAATCGAACTGAACCGAACCAAACCGATCAAATAGGACCGGATCTATTTGTTTTTTTTTTTTGCAAATCTCCTTTCTGTAAAGGCCGAACCGAACCGATCATTCTGAACCGGATCTGTTCTTTTTTTTAGCAAATTTGTTCTATGGTTATATTGTGACACCTTATGATATGTTAGTATTATAAAAGTGGGATTAGCTACTGTGAAAGATATTTGGGATTATGAATCGCCTTACATGAGGGATAATAGAGAGAACAATCGTAATTGAATAATATCGGGAGTATAGTGAGAAGTGTACCGCATACGAATATGTATTTTGGTTGTGTATACCTAGTAATTGGAATAGGTTGTGTGAATACCAATATGATTGATTTACTATGTGTATAACATACCTACGCTGCTTGCTATCACGGGAAGTTATTTAGGAAATGGGACAGTCTTATCCCGATGATCCCAATTGGGTGGATTTTAATTTTGGTACCTCAGAACATGGAACCTAGGTATGGGGTATCTATGAGAATGATAGTGATGACGGTTAGATGGGTGCGTAGTTATGGGCATATCCCATTGACTTGGAACCATGCTCACCTCCAATATGTGCGATTGGTATTTCGATGGTTCGTGAGTGATTCCGAATCATTAGTCCTTACTTAGTACGAGATGTACCGGAACTTGATAGCAGAGTATGCTTGCACCGCAGCTGAGTCTAGGGGTGCTGTATTAGTATATATATAATATTGTGCTAGTTATGTATATATGCTTATAATATTATCTACTATGTTATATTTTTAGATAAAGAAGACGACGAATTCTTAAATAACTTTAGTATGTGAATCCTTAAACAGTTTTGTAAAAATTATACTCGGGATAGTATATATAAGAACAATGCATAGTAATGGTACAGGGGGAGGGGGATTACGGGATATTACTACAGATGATTGAAAGATAGTTTATATCTACAAACTAGTTAGATGAGAATTATGACTAGAGTAGTTTAGCGGTACGTTAGGCGTGCACAATAGTTGAGAGGTGAGAATCTCAAGTGAGTGTTTGGAAAGCTAACATGTGTTTTATATTTTCTTTACAACATCTTTAAATTACTTGCTAAATTGTTTTAAAATCTTTTACACTTGGGATCTGACCCATCTCTTGAAAAAATCTCTTTGCTTGTGTATTATTTTAGGTGCCTAGCCACAGGGACACCAGGGTTAGACCATTGGTTCATTTGTCGTGATGTAGCCATTATGGAAGTTGAAAGTCCTCGCATTTAGACACCTCCACTTCTATCTTTTCTGTTCTAGTATTTAGACATCTCAGTTAGGGCGTGTGTCGCCCATTCTCAGTTTATTTATGTCAGAGAAACATTGTACTTATTTAATTCAGCATTTCCATTTCAGTTACATTTCTTATTGTTGATTTGGGTTTTATTTGACTGGGATGATTACTCCAGTTTATTATATTCAGTTGGATGTTGTTTTATTCTTTAGTTATTTATGCATGAAAATGGTGAATGTTTTAATGGTTTAAAATAATTAAAAAAAGTTTTGACACCGGCTTAATTAATTATTAGGTGGTTAAAATGATTATATTTTCTTGTCGACGGTGATGCTAAGAATGAACCAACCGAATATTCTGTTTTAAATTTTATAAAGGACTAGCCACTCGGTATTTAATTGGGTGGGGTATCACATTAACTTAATTATTTATTCTATCTAAATTTATTTCTTTATTTTCGTGAATGTGTATTTAAATTATTGGAATGGTTTGTTGTATGAATGGAAGTTTTATAAAGGCAAGTTAATAAGTTTTAAAATTTGTTACCGGGCTTAATAGGTTATTAGTAATTAATTTGAGTTTCTACAGTGATGCTAAGAATGAGCCTATCTGAGATTCCGATTTTGTTTTAGTAAAGGGATGGCCACCCGTTATTTAAATAGGCGGGATATCACATATGGTATTAGAGCATCAGGATCTAGTGTCCTTAAGATCTGGGTGGACTTGCTACGTTTTCAGCGTTGCGTTTCTTTGATGTAGAGCCCTATTCTTAGGACTATTGATTCATATTGCGCTTTTACGTACTCCATCTATTATATATAATTGAAGTGAATCTTATACAAATTCGGTTTGGTTTCAGATGAGAAATAGGAGAGGACGACCATCTAGGGCCGCTGGAGGAGAGTCTCAGCCGTAGCTATGGACTATTCAGGGGACGATGACCACAACAGAGGTCGCCACTATTGTTTCTCAGGCAGTTAATGTCGAGATGACTGTCATGACACAACAGTTTCCCTTAAGCACCACCATAGTATCCAGTCGTGCCAATTCAGGCTCACCTAGGGCTGTCATTATGGGAGAGAGTCAGAAGGGCCATCCGCCGAAGTTTCATGGAAATGTGGACGTTCTGGTAGCTAGCTAATCAAAGAAGGGCATCTAGAGGCATTTACGTATGGTTGAGTGCAGTGACACACATAAACAAATTTCAACAACTTTCAATCTTGTAGGAGCGACGTTGGAGTGGTGGGAGTCAGTCGTCACGTCTGAGGAGAGAGACACTATGATTATCGGGGAATTTAGATTGCGGTTCGACCACAAGTTCTTCTTTTTCTTTTTTTTACCAAAGAGGGAGGGAACCCACACAGATGTTATTAATAATCAATGAGAATAAAAAATCCATGTCCTGGTAGCTTATAAGCTCATAGAAATATTTGAAAACCTAAATAAGTCTTTTTTATAAACAAATCCCTTACAAGAATAACAAAACAACTACTCAAAGAATTAAGCATAAAATATCTAAATTTAAAAATCAATACAAAAGAATGGCCTACTCATAAACATTTCTAACTCTAACAGAAGGCAGACCCCATTTATCCACTGTGATTTCTCCTCTAAGTTGACCTGGAAATGATCCATTATCATGAGACCAAATAGAAATCTGAGACTTACTTCGCATATTAGTCAAAATATCAGCTGGTTGATTTCCTTCTCCAAGAACATGAACAAAATATAAATTGACTTCTGCAGATAAGACTAGAATTTCTTCAACCACATCTCTAATTCTCTATGGACACTGCATCCCTTATTTAGCACATCAATCAAAATCTTTGAATCTAATTCCATAATTAACTGATAATCATTAATATCTCTATAGACAGAGATGCAGAGGAAGTTTCTAGACATGTTATAGGAGGGTCGGACAGTGGCTGATTATAGGGAAGACTTCACTCGTTTAGAGAACTTCTTGTTCAACGAGGTGGATACTAAAGAGAAAAGGGTCCTTAAGTTTTGTTGTTGGACTCACGTGGAGGATTTTCCAGATGTAATTGGGAAATATGGCTTTAATGACTTATGTCGATGTCGTCAATGCCACACTTTTACACTGTCGAGATCATTGCTTTCATATAGGGGTGGAAATTCGTATGCGTCGTGTCGTGTTCGGGTCGTGTCATGTCGGGTTCGTGTTAAGTATTAGTCAACCCTAACCCGACCCATTTAACTAATCGTGTCATATGAGTGTCGTGTTCGGGTTGACCTGCATAACCCATTAAGTAAAATATAAAATAAATTTTTTCTTCTCTTTTAACCAATCATACCACTCATAGGCCTACAATAACTTAAATTTAATTAATTTCAACTTCTTGCAACACATAAATAATTTATCATCCAATTCTCCATGAATTTTATAGAGTGTGTATCAAGATATATAAATTATCTAATACAATCTCCATAAAATACGAGTTAAACGGGTCTATTCGTGTCATTTTTGAGTTAAAGGTGTTTGACACTAACCCAACTCGTTTATTATTCGTGTTGGCGGGTCGTGTCATATTCGGGTTCGTGTTAAGAAATCGTCAACCCTAACCCGCTAACTTCATGTCGAGTTCGTGTCGGGTTATCGTGTCGTGTCAAAAATTGCCACCCCTACTTTCATATGAAGGGAGCCAATAGATTGGGAGAGTC
Organism: Sambucus nigra; assembly: GCA_949130495.1. Classification (NCBI taxonomy): domain Eukaryota; kingdom Viridiplantae; phylum Streptophyta; class Magnoliopsida; order Dipsacales; family Adoxaceae; genus Sambucus; species Sambucus nigra. The sequence goes on along the minus strand of OX422215.1, from coordinate 609,906,456 downwards.
TGGACAGTGGGGAAAGTCTAGAGGTAACGGTGCTAGTGGGGTACCACAAGGGAATACCAAGCATGGGTACCCGTCTAAGAGATTCAAATAATGTGTATTCTAACCGGGTGATGGAAGATTCAGTAGGGCCATCAGGACCAAGGGAACAACGGGGATGGCCATCAGGGCCGAGGCAACAGGACTAGGAAGCAGGGCAACCCCGAAATGGCTAGAAGGTCCAGAGACAGTGACATTTCATGAGCAAGTATTTTATATGTGTAGAACAGGGCCACATGCATCGAGCTTGTCCACAGTGAGCTATGGGATAGGAGGTGGGTGCCCAACAGGGGTAACAGTTCCAACAGTTTTTGGGACAGTTCAGGCATGAGTATTACGTTCATGAACAAGTTGAACGGCCAAATCCATTTCCAGTTGAAGGTATGGTTTATTTTATCCATGTCAAATGGGGTATGTTTTGTGTGACTCGGGTACGTCACGGTATTTTTTTAGCACTAGATTCGCGCCTAAGATAGGTTTAGTGGACGTAACATTTTTATTACTATTGTGTATATATATTTACCATTGGGTAGTGGGGCTCTCTTTGGTTCCATCTGCAGGGGAGAGAGTGTGGACACTAGGAGGATATGTTTTAGAGGATCTACTCATTTTATAGGGATATGACATGCGAGTATGATGTTATCCTGGGTATGGACTGGTTAGCAATGGATTGAGAGATGATGGACTATTTTAGTAAGGCTATCGTATTCCCTGTTCAAGGGAAGGATGGGTTATTTTGCGATGTCTCATCCTGAAAGAGGATCGAGATCGCGTTTACACTATATTTGAGAGGAGACTTCGGTGAGTATATTTTTCTCATTATATTCGATCCTCGTGCGTAGGGACTTTATTGATAAAATTTAAGAAATATCAGGGTTATCGTTGAGATGAGATATTAAGATCATTATTCATTTAGTGTTGGGGACTTAATGATAGTGTGAACGCCGTGTTGTATGAAATCTTTCGATATGTGGGAGTTGAGTATTAGACTTAGTATGTCTGGGGCAGGATTTTGAGTGTTTCGGTTATGTGCTTCGGGCCTACGAATATCGATGATCGATAATGCAAGGTTGTATTATATCGGGGGGTCCTTGTTTAGAATTTTCTTACGAGACATCCAACGCATGAACCTTAATGAATGTCAGGGGTTGGGAGACGTGTTAAGAGCTAGGGCATTAGTTGAGTGCGTTAGCCATTTTACGTGTGTAGATAACGCGTTGAGATGAGAACTATTATATGATTTAAGGCTAGTGGAGGCAGGTAGTGCCGAGTAGAAAGCACTGGGGAGCGTTTGCACCACTAGTTTATAAGTTAATAATCTCAGGAAGAATTTAGTCGTGAGTAGTAGTGTAATCGATTCTAACCTTACTATATAGACATACCGAGCATGTGGGGCAGATTTTAATATATGTATTTTATGTATGTGATATTTTTGAAGATATACAGGGGGTATAGGGTGTATGGGTGCCCTGGTTAGTTCAGATTTTAGTATCGCTCGAGATAAGGGAACGTGGAAGTAAATATGTTGAGTTGTGTGCCTATAAGGAATTTAAAAGAAGAGTTGGAAAAGTAAGGTGGGTTGAACTTCGTTTGGGGGAAGAATGTGGTCCAGACATATATAATAAGGAGAGCTATCAAACCCGAGATGGGTTGAAAGAATGTGAAGACACAGGCGAGGGATCTCTCTTTCCAAGGGAGGATCTAAAAGTTTTGGTAAGTAAAGCGAAGTTGTACTCAGTCAAATTCTGAGGGTGTCTTGCGCATGAATAGGATGTTGATTTCACCAGATAAGAGGACCCTAGAAGTGAACAATTTTAGAGCAGACGTAGTAGTCACAATTTTTTGTATACCCCTAGAAGAGGAGTAGATGTACCACGTAACGTGGGATACAGAACCTGTGGTTCGGTGTGGAATAAGATATAGTGAAGTTTGTCTCCAGGTGCATCACTCGTTAGATGGAAAAAAGTTAGCCCTAAGCGATCAACTAAAGTCTTGCTATACTTGGTGATTCCAGTGATGGAATGGATAGGTAGATCGATGGAGATCATTACTGGGATACCAACGTCGCAAAAAGGTCAAGATTTCGTTTGGGTTTTTAGGATCGGTTGACTGAAATGGAGCAGTTATTACTAATTTGGGTGAGTTACACTATCGGGCAGTGTGCCCTACATTTCATTCTAGAAAGAGAATTAGTCAGACGAGATGTCGCCCAACATGGTTGTGGATCAAAATAAGATCCTTGGGTCCCACCTCTGGTAGGGATTATCATGAGACGATGGGGTTGGAGTTGAGTTTGAACAAGGCGTATCACCCATAGACCGATGGGTAGTCGAGAGGGGTGACTATGATGTTGGAGGATATGCAAGGGGTATTCTTCATTTTAGGGTAATTAGGAGGATGAATTTCTATTGGTAAATTTATGTGTAATAACTCTACCAATTTATTATTGTTATGGCTCCCTTTAAGGATTTATATGGTAAACCTTGCCATCCACCCTCTGGTTGGTTAGAGGTTGGGGGTAACAAGCTTCTAAGGCCGGACGTGATCCAGGGTTATTCGACAAAGATTGATATATCGAGAGCTATTTTCATGTAATTCAAGAGCGTTATAGGAGTTATGTCATCGCGAAATGAAGATTTTGAAAGCTGATGTGAGTTCTTAGGTGTTACAGTGGGTGTCTCCCATGAAGGGAGTTATGCGGTTTGGGAAGATGGGAGGTTGGCACCTAAGGATATGGGGACTTTCCTCATTATTGAGATGATAAAGCCAGTGGTGTATGGGCTCATCTTATTGGGACATTTACAACGGGTTAACGATATGTTCCATGTGCCATCATCAAGGAAAGACCTTTAGAATTACGTAGTATATCGACGTAAAATGATTTGAAGATACTTATCACTAGTTTTGGGTCGTAATGAGTAGGCCTTCAGTCAAGATGGTACCGTTAATGTATGTAGTCGTGTGTTGATTTGGGAACGTGAGGATGCCATGCGGGATAAGTATCCAGACTTCTTGATACCAGTTATATCCAAATTTTGGGGACTAAATTTCGTTGAAGGGGGGGAGTATGTAACACCCCGTATATTTGAGTGTATTTTAAATTACATGTGTGCACGTAATTTAATTAAATTGAGAAATAGAGTGAATTGAATAAATATTAATTAACGAGTATATGGATTAATATTTATGTGCTGTTATATTTACTTGTGTGATAAGTAAATGAAAACGTGTTAATTTTCAATACGTCGTAAGTTAGTCAAATCGAGAGGTTTGACAGTATCTCATTCAGGATGCGTGTGTGGTGATTTCGCGTGCGCCAATGATTCGGGGGTTGTAATCGGGTTATGGGGATATTTTAGGATAAACGGGACTCGTATGGGGGTATTTAGGTCATTTTACAATTTGAGTTTAACCTAATTTTGGGATTTGGGGTTATATATAGGGAAGGTGGATGGATTGGGCATCTATTCCACCACCCCAAAAGACTTAGAGCTAAGAGAAAAGGGAAAAGAGAAGGAAGAACCAAAGAGAAAGAGAGGAATATCATCCCGGAAGAGAATTGGCGCAATTTCGGGCGTAGAACTCTTGTGCAAAAAAGATTCATAGAGAAGGAGTCATAATTACAACAATCTAAAGGAAAGTGTATATCTTTCTTTGATGTTCTATGTTGTTTAAATATTTCATATCAAAGTTGCTGTAATCTTGAATGCAATACGAATTTTGGTGGTGGGATTCACATGTAAAATAGGATTTTCGGGAATGAAATTATTGAAAAATAATTTGATTGTAATCCCATATTAAATCTGAGACGATTCATGTTAAAAAGATGTGATCTTTAATAATTCTTATGATAATCGAAGGAATCTTGAAATTGAATTCAGAAAGTAAATGATTCTTGATAAACAATGTTGAATCCCTTGAATTGATAAGTTTTCGGAAGAATTCAGACGTAAAAATGATTAACATTACGTTTAGGATTATTATAAAGGCCTTATTCTGTGTTTGATATAGGTTGGGTAGGCATTTGGTTGATGGGAGAAAGAAGAAACCCATCAAAAACTAGGCTAACATCTCAGGGGAACTGAATCAATTCGTTGAGCAAGGGGCAAATCAATTTACCCACCTAGGATTAGACGTGTCGATTCGTTGGGCAGGGGTGCCCCATTTTTTATTGTTGGTTGTTCCACGCGCCGTTGAGGTTTCAACTCAGTTTATGAAGTTCGATAGGTGATTTTGGACTTCTAGAAATCCATAGGAGGGACTACAACCTACCTAGGATTAGACGGGAATAAAATTCGGGTACGGGACTACGAGTGTTTTAGGGCGAACGACAATCGGGATATAATATATGAAATCGGGTACGGGAATAATATTCTAGATTGTTATACCCCTTTATAAACTTAAAGGTTTTGATTCTACAAGTAAATTTGACCAATGAATTATATCCGGTAGAGTATCAAATAAATTAAGTTTAAGATCAAGCAATAAATAAGACGTTGCTGAAAATTGATTTGCAGCAAATTGAAATTCACCAAACATGTCTTGAATACTTTATGATGACTATCATATTATATGCTATCAAACTTCATAAAGAGGGATTCACAAATCGAGTAATTTTGAGATAATTACATTGGATTGCAATTTTAATTAATTATATGATTCATTACAATTAAATATAAAATAAAATAAATTACAAGGCATAATTTAGGATTTTCATATTTCTTGTTAAAATTCAATTTAATTATTCATATTGGGTCCCTAGCTTAGTCCACATACCAAGTACTAAGCTTCACACTCTCTAAAGTCCCTAATTGGCCAAACCCCACTTCATGTACCTATATATATAGGTTTACTGCAAAGGTATATACATCATTAACACTGTGAATGGTTAAAGAGATACAGAAAAACACTATTCAATTTTTCTTAGGGTCAGGAGAGAGAAAATATTTTTTCTCTTATTTTCAATAAATTTTCAGCTTTAGAAGTCCACGCACACACATATATATTTATTTATGTGGATCATATGATAAAATATCTAAGGTCTTTTTTCACATTCAATCAAGGATTTAAAGGTATAAGAACAACAACATCATCTTCTTCTTCATTAACTCTATCCAATATCGGATAACCTAAAAGATCCACAAAAGGTATGGTGATCTAAAGCATAGATCTAGTTTTATTTCATCTCTTTCCAAAACATGGTCAATCAAAGTCTTTTGGGAAATATTTTTTTTTTTATTATCAATCCCCATCAGTAAGCCCCTTTATCATTATTTTCAGTTGAATGTAAACATTGGATACTAATGTATGCATGTGCTCTTATATAATGAAATGCATATTGTATTTGATGTCTACATGAAAAGTCCATTATCATTCCTATCTTTCGTTAATTATATTAGGATTGTATTGGTACATACACCCATAATTGACTTAATAATTAATGAATCATAATATTATTTCACCTAAAGTATAATAGACCCACGTGTTAAAAAGAGCCGAGGAAAATAATAGCCAAAGAAAATAAATACATGACATGAACTTATGGAAAAGTGGAAGAGAAAAATAAACCTTGAACAATAAATTTTTTTCTGAAACTTTTGAGATACTAAAAAAATCCACATAATACTAACAACGGAATAGTGGTTCATATGTTAGATATGTCAATGTGTTACACATGACACATATTCCCATAAATATGATTTAATTATTATCTAATATTTTTCTTAATAGACCTTTAGATTTCATGTACTCTAAACGGAGTTAAATCCAAAGTACCTATTATTGTACGTAGAAATTACTCTAATACGTGAACCAATGAACTATAGGCACCTGTCCTTCTACATGTCCATTTGGTTACGTTGATCGAAATCAGAGATACCTAGTCGGCTAGAATGTGGACCAAATCCCAGAATGTCAACCATCAGGAATAGAAAAGGTTACTCGGATGGAATGACCACCATCACTGAATGTCAATGGTCTCATTTATTGTATACAGATGTAAATTCCTGGAGATATAAAGGCCTTACGTCTCTAGGGTTCCAAACCACTATAAATACATAATCTCCCTTAGCTCAAGGGGAGGATTTGAATTAGGCACAAACATACTCAAACCCGAGCTATCGTAAACATCCTGAAATACCGAAAGCAGTGGGCGTAGGATTTTCTCATAGTTGAACCACATTAAAAACCTTGTTTGTTGTGTGAATACCCTATTTAATTATCTTATTTTATCTATGATTATAAATCCGAAATTAATTCATTTTTAGATATCAACAGATTGGAGCTGTCTATGGGAACGTTTGTCTGTCATCGTTCTCTACCACTTGTTTCATTCATTTTCATTTAGAGAAATGAATAATCCAGAAAATAGCCTTAGGAATAAAGGCATCGTTGTTGTTCCATCTGCTAACCTGAGTGTGGAAGATCTTCAGGTAATTTGCTTAACCTCATTAAAGGATAAGAAGCCATGCAAGAATCAGTCTGACAGTTGGCTCGCATGTCACAAATAAAATACACCAATGTACCCACTCGGAGGGACAAGCCTCCTCCGCTCCTCGAAAATGAGAGAAGTAACCACTTTAGATCTTCTCGTGGCAGATCCTATCACACAGGGGAAACATCATCAATCCGGTTAACTGATTACTATGATGGTCGCTCTTACTCCCCTGAATGGTCGAGCGTGATGGAACATTTGAGTAAAGTATCAACCTTTTTTTCCTGGGTTCCCGAGAAATCATACATCATCATAGAGATCATATTCGATATCACGAGCATCGAGAATGATCTGTTAGGTTTAGGACTAGCATAAGGGGCTTTGTGCATGCCAAGTCGACTTTTTAGGATGAGAGCTTAACACATAGGCCCGGTAGATCCACCAAAGCTACCTTAGCCAAATCTAATCCAAAGGATCATTCCTAAAAGGATCTATGAAGACTTTAGAAGATCATTTGGGAGAAATGGCTAAAACGAAGAATCCTTTGCAGATGAGTCTTGTGAAAGGATCTCTTTTTGTCCAAGCTATTGTAGATTTCCCACACCTAAATTCAAGCCACCGGTTGTGACTCCCAAGTATGATGGGAAAACTGATCCAGTCCTTTATATTGAGCAATATCCATTTGCTGCTTATATTTACTTTACCCCCGACGAGATGCGTTGTCGACCATTCTCAAGTTCCATCACTAGCCCAACCCAGATTTGGTATAATAACCTACCCCGAGGTAAAATTTCTTGTTACCTTTAATTGGCCAAATTGTATATATATAACCTTTATTTTAAGTCTAAGCCGATCAAGAGTGTCACTCATCTCTTGACCGTTCATCAAAAATTAGGAGAAACTACTCGAAAATATATCACATGCTTCAATAATTAGAAACTAGAGGTCGTTGATTATGAAGAAAAGAATGATATTGTAGCATTGATGAGTGTATTGCTTGCAAAGTATTTGTGTTATGCTCTTACAAAAAATCCTCCCAATACCATGATAGAATTGATGGCAAAGGCTAGAAAAATTATGAACACCGAGGAGGCAATGGAGGCTAAAGAAGCTCTAGAAATGAAGTGTGAAACCTAGAAGAATCCAGCCAAGAATGAATAAAAAGATAAGAAAGGTGATAAAATCACGAAGTGTGATGAATATACTCCACTCACCAAAGGTGTCCATCACATCTTGGAGGAAATAAAGGGAAACAAAGACTTGAATTGGTCTGGAAAGCTAAATTCACGTCCAAACATGAGGGATAAATCCAAATATTGTGATTTTCACTGAGATCATAGACATTCCACCGATAGTTGAATTAACCTGAAAATTGAAGTGGAGAATCTTCTTTGGCGAGGAAAACTAACTAAATTTGTTGATCGGAATGGTAACCGAGATGCTAGAAGAAGATCTGAATCACCTAACCGAGCCAAATATGACACTAAGAGGGAACGTAACAACCATCATGAGGATGATCCTAACTTTCTGAAGAAGCTTGATGAATGATTTCCTTTGACTTCCATTTCATTGCAGGAGGTGATGATGGAGGAGGAGATGAGGCCACCGAAAGAAAAGCGTATCTGAATGAAGCTAAGGCTTGCCCATCTATATGACAGATTGATATGTCTGAAATCACGGATCATCGTTAAAGGAAGGTTAACAAGGATATATTAGTGATCGGATTCTCTAAAAATTATTTGAGCGGGTATTGTCGAGTCAAGTATGTAAGTCTTTTGAGTCTTCTTATAAAAACCATATTCGTAGTGGATTTTATCTAGGTCAAGCCGTCCGAGGTTTTTCCATTTGTTTTTTCCTTGTACATCGCGACTTTATGATTGTGTGCTTTCTTATTACATATGAAATCCTGTATTCTCACTTAGGATTTGATAATCAAGATTAAAAATTGGAAATTAACAAATTGTGGCCTAATCATAATTGTAAATTATGGTGTATTTGTGCATCCCGAATTGTATTTCCTGAATTTGTACTTAATCCATATAACCCTGCATTCTCAAATTAGTATTAGATCTTGTTTCTAAAACTTATTTAGGTGACTTATGGAGGTTATATGGAAAATCATTCCTCAAATAGACCCCCTATGTTTGATGGAACTAATTATGCCTATCGGAAAGCACATACGAGATCTTCTTTAAAATCAATTAATGAATGTGTATGGCTTGTTGTTGACAAAGGGTGGTCCCCTTAACTTTTGTAGTTGATAAAGAAAATGTTTTAAAACCTGTAGAGGAATGGAGTGATGATGAGTTGAAATTATGTAATTTTAATTCTAAAAGTTCAAATGCTTTGTTTAGTGTCGTTACTCCTGAGGACTTTCTTCGTATCATGACTTGTGAAACTTCAATGGAGGTATGGGACATTATTCAACTTACTCATGAAGGAATGAGTGCGGTTAAAGAGACTAAACTTTAAAATTTAACCACTTAATTTGAAACTATCACCATGAAAGTGAGTGAAACCTTCGATGAGTTTTATGCATGTATTTTCGATATAGTCAACTCATGTTTCAACTTAGGTAATAAAATCCCTGAAAATCGTGTAGTCAAGAGGATACTAAGAGCTCTCCATAAATGATTCATTGTTAAAGTCACTCTTCTTAATTCTTTAAGTGTGTTAAACTCATTAAAATTTGAAGAACTTGTAGGTGATCTCAAAATATATGAGTTATACATGTTTCCCAAAGATAAAAAAAATGAAAGATAAGGGAGTTTCTCTAAAAGTTAAAAAGGAAGAAGTGTCTGAATTTGATGAGTCCTATATGGATCCTGATGATATGACCTTATTTGCAAAACAAATAAAAAAGTTTATCTAATTCAAAAACCAAAACTCAAAATTTCATAAAAATAAAAACAAGGCAAGTAGAAGTTCTAATGATCAAGATCAAAAGATAAAAAGAAATTTAAAAGTGAGAACTTTAAAAGAGATAACTTTAAAAAGGATGATTTGAAAAGATGTTTTGAGTGTGAGGGTCCTGTTCATAGAGCGTATAAGTGCCCCACTAAGTTTAAGAGATAGGGAAAAGAAAAAACCATTTCTAATGCCACTCTTAGCGATAATGACAGTGAGTCTGAAGACTCTAATGACTCAGCTCCTTCTGAAAATAATTTTATCACCTTCATAGAGAGTCATGCTAGCGATTCAATCTTGTCACAACCTGATGTGGACATTTTCAATCATGAAAAACTTGAAGTTGTATCTAATCACTCACAAGGAAGTGATATTTGTAGGGGGCTTAAAGGTAATATCATAATTAGAAATAACTCTCCCTCCTAACAGAAAAAGCTCAGGAGAAGAATTGAAGGAAGAAGCAAGAAGGAAGCGAAGAAGCTTAGGGAGGAAGCTCAAGGCTAATTGCAAGGAAGACTATCGAGAAAGCTCACATTTTTATTTTTGTTTTGATTACCTAGTCAAATTGTTTTATTTTATATTGATTATAAACTGTAATAGTGAGTGTGAGGTCAAACAATACCCATGAGGGACCAAGTCTGGTAGGGTTTGGGAGAGCTTACATGCTCTATCGAATGACCTCACCGTGTGAACTTGAGAGGGACCTAGTTTAGAGGATTGAGAAGTAAGGTAGTGTTAAGTCTTATCTTAATCACTTTATATAAATCTAGTAAAACACCAAGAGACCGTATCCTGAGAGATCTTAACTAGAGTAACCTTGAGTTCCATCTTATATTGATCCTTGTGCCAAACATCCCTCCACTAAAAGTCACACCTGCTTTGAGAGAGGTCACACGCCACCTACATGTCCAATACTAACTTGAGGATACCTTGGTAGTATGAGGGGTTTTCAAGTGGTTTTGTAGACAAACCACCGACGTGACAACTGCCTGACACAGTTGGTAGCCAAAAGGTGAGAGTTAAAATTTAATGCCTAGGACATAGGCTAGTCTGACGCATCAAACCATTTACTGTTTGTGACATAAAGGTATGAGAGGAATGTATTTCATATTAATGGCAACTCTTACACCTTGGAAGCTGGTGGGGGTTATTTATTGAGACTAACCACATCTAAGAAAGGGATTGTAGTTCCTTTAAAGAAGAGAGAGTTATCATCCGAGAGAGATAATAAAAGAGGTATTGCAAACCATATTCTTACCCACCCACCATTTATATTTATTATGAAGGTTTTTATTATCTACTAGAGACATTGATTTGTATTAGTGTGTTGGTTTCCTGTCAAGATGTATCTAGGGTGCTTACTTCTGTATCCCTTTAACTGAGTTGCCTCTGAGGTTCTTTTGTTATTGTTTAAGTTATACACAAGTGATTTATGAGTTCGATCTGAGTATTTGTTACATTCAATATTGTGTGTTTATTTGTTGATTATTAAGAAAATTTGGGTTAGTGATTTACCATAATATCTATAGGGGTTACGCCTCTATTTTTATTATTATAACCCAGATATTAGGAGGACTACCCTTTTACATTTGGTGACTCCGTTGAGAATATATTCTTTTAGAAATATAGCGCAAGATAATGTTAACCTTGTTCTGGACTTTGTTGAGATTAAATGGAGGGAAGAACAAGCAGAAAGGGAGCTTAAAACCTCCAGAGAGGGGGTACCTTGTGTGGATGCCTCCCAAGTGCAAATGGAAACAGGAATACCAACAGTCACGTAAGCTTCCACGAGTGCCACGATGGGGCCTTCTCAAGAGGCCCTTCAAATGGGAAAGTTTATAGAGTTTCTGCAAACTCCAATAGCAGTTATGGATTTTGGAGAAACGTTGGACCCCAACTCTTTTATCACCCTCGTGGTAGCTCCAGCAACTCCATTAGGTGTTGTCACCCCTATCATAACGCCAGCGATGGTGATCCCTAATATTGCTAGCGTTACACATGTGGCACCTCAACCAAGTGTTGTAATGGGAGAAAGGGATCCTTCGTCCACCTTAGAAGAAATGAGAAAGAAGATTCAAAAGGAGATGTTGACGATGAAAGCATCTTCCTCGCAGTCAGTCAACGAGGTAGGTTCAGTATATGATGATATTCATAATCCTTATCTGAAGGAGTACAATAAGGAAACCTATCCCAAAGATTATGTACCACCAGTCTTTGATAGGTACACTAGGAAAGGAAAAAATCCTAAAGAACATATTAAGAGGTTCGTGGAACATCTGGGGGCCCACTACAATAAGAAGAGGTTTCACTTGAGGGAGTTTTATAAATCCCTCATCGATAAAGCGTACACGTGAAACTATCATTTAGCTCCTAGGAGTGTTTCCACGTGGGAGGAAATGCACATATTATTTGTCGATAAGTTCTTTCTTATAGAACATGACTTCACTTTGATGCAATTGGCAAAAGAGAAGCAATGGCCATGCGAAAAGGTTATGGTGTACATTCGAAGGTTCAGGGAAAGGTCTCTCGATGTGAGAGAGGAAGACAAGGAGTCCAAGCTACTCCAAATCTATGCTAAAGGGTTGCTTCAAGAGTACATTTGTCATTTGATAAATGAGACGTGTGAAGGAACATTCACGGCATTTCTAAAAGCTATAACGAATATCTTTGGTGGTGAAACCAAGTCCCATTATAGTGCTGATGATGTTCAGACACCGAGAACAGTCCGGTAGAGGACGTGCCAACCGCCACGAATAGGCTATGTCAAAGGGGGAGAAGAATGAGACAAAGAGCCAAATAAAGACAAGAAGAGGAATTTTATCAGAGAAAGAGAAGATCCCCCACCATTGCCTTGCATCGTCAAGGAAGCTGTTAGCTACTATAATACTATGTTACGAGGAGGGGAAGTTTATGCGCCCAACGATGCTCCAGCTATGGAAACAGGTCCATAAGTAAGAGAAAATCTCAAATATTATCAAATACACAGGAAGATTGTTCATCCAATGACGTAGTGTTTCACCTTGAGAAAGATCATCAACCATCATTTGAAGGTTGAGACTTTACAGATCCCACAAGGAAATTTCAGCAATGATCCCCTACTTGTGCATGGGGAAAATTTGGTAGTTGCATATAACGAGGAAGCTAAAGTTAAAATAAGAAAGTTGATGATAAAACATGGAGGTTTGTGTCTGAGGTAACCTTCTCGGACGCTGACAGAGCAGTGAGGTTCCCTCACAATATACCACTTTATGTGAGTGCAAGCGTTAGCGGGGTAAGCTTCGCAAGAGCTTTGATGGATGGGGGAGATTCCATAAACATCATGCCTATTAGATCCTTTTATGCTTCCAACATTTATAAGGCTAGGTTGATACCAATGTCATTAGTGATTTTTGGTTATGATAACCAGTTTTCAAAATTAATTGGGTATGTGAACCTGGGGATAGTAATGGGAAATATTACCTCTCATCTCATATTTCATGTTATTGAGAGTGCTACTTCCTACCATCTTTTGATATAAAGGGTATGGATGCACAATCATGGCTCGGTCCCTTTGACATATCACCAGTGCACAAAGGCAAATGTACAGGAAACAGAGATTGTCATATAAGCAACCAAAAAGTTATTTGCTCATAAGGAGGCCTATTTCGTTGATGCAGCATTCTACACATAGTTTGAGGAAGATGTGTGATTCTAACAAGGCGTAAGGAGGGTGTCAGAGTCCACTCTATTAGATAAAGGATGGGTCTTGTGAATGATCGTGATGATGAAGAAACAAGTGGAAGGAAAGGGGTCGAGGAAGTTAATAATGCATAACCTAAACCTCAACTATCTCCAAGAAATTGAGAGATAGAATGAGCCCTAGGATTGATCCTATTGAACATGAGGTCAAACGACAGAGTGCACTAAGAAGGTTTTCAGGAGGCAGATCAGAGGAAGTGTCATGAGAGAGGAAATGAAAGGTGGTTGAATTGGCTAACCGCCAATGCAAGAAAATGCAGCTAGTAGATGGAAGGGTGGTCTATCACCTCCGAATGTGTGAGCGGGAATTTGAAGAAGCTGTTGAAGAGTATGGAGAAGAGGCTAACCCGTAGTATGAGTGCTTTCTGGTGAATAATCAAGGGCAATGTATGGTCATTGATAATTCCAGCATACATGAGTTTGTGGAGGAAATTGAAGATGAACCTGAATGCATAACTGATCACCCAAAACCATGAGTACAAGAGTTGGAGCACCTTGATCTAGCCCAAGAAGGAGAATACTCAAGACCCATATTTATTTCGAATTACCCGAGTTTAGGGAAAATGGGGCCTTTGTTATGATGATTCGAGAATACAAGGATGTTTTTGTGTGGAAATACACTAAGATGGAGGGTTAAATGAAGAAGTAAGTTACCAAAAGCTAAATGTTATGCCTTCAGCCATACCAGGAAAGTAAGCTACAACGACTTACAAGCTGAATCTAGATTTGAAAATCAAGGAGGAGGTGCAACGGCTTTTGATAGCAGGGTTTATCAAATCGATCTAACACCCTATTTAGTTGTCTAGCATTGTCCCAGTGGGTAAAAAAGGCATTAATTAAATACGGATATGCGTAGACTTAAGGGATTTCAATAGAGCTTGCCTGAAAGATAAGTTCCCTCAACTCTCTATTGACATCTTAATCTATGTAACTACTGGACATCAAATGTACAACTTTATGGATGGGTATGTGGGTTATAATCAAATCAAGATGGGTCCAACTTATGTAGAGAAAATAGCATTTAGGGCTCTATTGGGCAATTTTATATATATCGTGATAACTTTTGCGTTGAAGAATGATGGAGTAAAGTACGAGAGAAAAATAATGACCATTTTCCATGATTTTTTCCCCCGCATCTTAGAATTTTATGTGGATGATTTGGTTATCAAGTCAAAAAAGGAGGAGTCACATCTAGATGATTTGAAGAAAGTGTTTAATAGGTGCAGAAAGTGAAAACATAGGATGAATCCATTGAAGTGCGCATTTGGGGTAACAAGTGGGAAGTTTTTGGGCTTCATGTTGGACCATCAAAGAGTGCGGATGGACCAAGATAAAAAAATGAATTTAAAGATGCCATGACAAGAACTGCAAAAAAGTTCCAGATTTTCCTAGGAAAAGAATCCTACCTGAGGAGGTTTGTACTAGGATTGGTTGAGATACCTCATCCATTGACGGATCTACTGTGAAAGGGCATAAAGTTCAAATGGGAAGAAACTTAGTAAGAATCCCTCGACAAGATAAAAAAGTTGCTCACCTCTCCACAAACGATGATTACTGCTAGGATAGGGATATCGTTGCAGCTCTACCTTACTTCTACCACCAGGTTTATTAAGGCTCTCTTGGCACAAGAAATTGATGGGAAAAAAAGACTAGTCTACTATTTGAGTAGGAGTATACATGGACCTGAGGCAAGGTACACTATCATAGATAGACATTATTTAGCATTAGTGTTAATAGCTCAAAAACTTAGACATTATATGTTGTCTTTTACAATTCACCTTGTAACAAGATGCGATCCTATTAAGTTTTTTTAACAAGAACTATCTTGATTGGTAGAGCATCTAGGTGGTTCCTTAGTCTCTCAGAGTATGATTTGAAGTGTGTGGTTATTCATGCGATCAAGAGCCAAGCGTAGGCACACTTATTAGAGATTTTTCCATTAGGGGTATTTGAGCCGGCTAGTGAGAGCATTCCAGGAGATGACTTAAAGGACAAATTTTGGGACGCAAACTTGGAAGAATGGATTATGAAGTTTGATGGTTCATCATATAAAAGTAAAGGGGGAGTATGGGTTATTCTTTCAAAAGGTAACGAGGAATTTTTCCTTTCCTAAAAGTTAGATTTCCCTTGTTCCAATAATGAAGCAGAGTATGAGGTGTTAGTATTGGGATTGTTAGAGGCTCATCAAAGGGGCATATGTTCACTATGTATCAAAGGTGATTTGAACTTAGTGGTTAAATAAATAAATGGATAATACGTATTGAAACATCTCAGTTTGACGCCTTAAAGAACAATCATCTAAAGGATGATCAACCAGTTCCATCAAGTCAAAATAAGGTGGCATCCTAGAAAATGAATAAGAATGTTGATGCTTATGCCACTATTATGTAGAAGGTGGATATGAATAGAGATGCAACTAATGTACTGATCTAACGGTGGACAGTTCCCTCAGTTGTACTATTAATCTTACTGATGAAAGAAGATTCGGATTGGAGAGGTGAGATCAGGACAAAAAAAGTTTGAAGAAGGAAAAATGGAACTGAGAGAGATGGCACAATACTTTATAAGCAAAGGAATCTTGTATTAAATGAATGTTGGCGGATGGTTGTCAAGATACATCAGGCCAAAGGAAATAGAATGCAAGTTGAAAAAGGCACACGAACAACACTGTGAGACAACCGAGATCCCTCTATATAAAAGAATCCAGAGGGAGGGATATTTATGGACAACGATGAAACAAGAGGCAACGGAGGTACAAAGGGGGTGCAATAAATGTCAAATTTTCTTTCAAGAAATTGAATGTCACTTTGTTGAAGCTCAGGCAGATTGGAGACAACTTTATATTAATTTTATTAAAGATAGAGTTGTTCCTACGGAGAAAATGGATGCTATAGGGCTTAAGAGGAGGGCCCCGTGGTTTTACATTCAAAAGGAGCATCTTTATCGTAGAGAATACTTCAATAGGCCTTTACGATGCATCATAAGGGAGGAAGCAACAGAAGTCTTGAAACAAGATTACGATCCATCTCATATTGGAGCAGCCAAGCTATATGACCAACTAATGACCTTGGGTTATCATTGGACAACTGCGGAGAAAGATTTTGCTGAGTTCGTTCGCAAGTATAAGGTATGTCAACTGCATGGAAGCATAATCCATGCCCCCTCGATGAATCTTTACTCATTGGATACTCCTTACCCATTCCATACTTGGTTGTTTGACATAGTAGGAACAATACATCCATCTTTGAGAGGACATATCTGGATACTATTGGTAACGAAGTGCTTTACCAAGTGGGCTGAGGCAATACCATTGAAGAGAACACCAGCAGGTGTGGTGGCAAACTTCATCAGGGAGTACATAATTTACCGATTTGGGATTTCAAAGGCTATCCTATCCGATAATGAAACCCCATTTATCAGCAAAGAAGTAACGATGCTCACAGACAAATACTCTATTGCTCATCACACCTCAACGGTGGCATATTCTAAGGGCAATGGTCAAGCAGAGGAAACTAACAGGACCTTGGTTAATATTTTGGCCAAAATGATGAAAGACTTCCCAGGGTCATGGGATGATAAGATTCCAGTAGTTCTATAGGCCTATCGAACAACCAAGAGGAAGCCAACAGGGTATACACCATTCTCACTTGTATTTGGAGATGAAGTAATATTTCTAGTGGAGCTGGAAGTTACCTCGGCCAGATATGCCTTGTGAAGAAGCATGTTTCCTCATAGTAGACATGTTTAATTAAAAGCACATCATGAGCACAGAGATAATGCGATACAACAGTTCCAAATGTACACGAAGCAGCTTTTTAGGGCATACAAAAACGTGGTGATAACAATGAAATTTATGATAGGGGACTTAGTTTTGAAGGCAGTCGTGAAACATATCCGGGGGATCCCATTACCTAAGTTCGCTGCTAATTAGGAAGGACCTTTTATAATGAAGGAGGCTCACGATTCAGGTTACCACTAAATATCAAATATGGAAGAGCATATACCTTTCAAGATTAACAACAAGTGGTTAAAGGTCTATCACATCTAGCTACGTCACCAGAGTTAAGATTATGTTATAGTCCATTATCCTATTTTTGGTGTTATTTTCTCTCATGAGTTGAAGTTAGAAGGAGGAAATATGGATTAAAAATTTATAAGATTTTTATCTTTGCAATAATAATAGGGCAGAAGTAGACTGTGAAATAACTTGAAGCAGTGATATGGTAAAAGAAGTATTTTTTTCATATATTAAAAAAATTTACAAGTATGGGAACTACCGAACATGAATTACATATAAGATAGAAAAAAAATACATATATGTCAAAATTCCTAAACCTAGAAGAGACCAAAAATCTGGGGAGGATAAGAAGTCCCCACGCATGCTCGAAGAAGCTTGCAGACATGTTTACTGGGATGCGATGGAACTCTCAATCCTGGTTTGGACTTGAAGGCGTTGGATGACCAAAGCCTCCCATATCTGTACAGCTTTGGCCAAAGCTTCCTCGACGACCATCACCTCTCGATCACCCGCTTTAAGTAAAAGCACTAACTCTATCAGCGTAGCTTCCTCAGCTCGTTAGGCCTCCACATGTTGTTAACAAAGCTACCTCTAACTTTCTAATTTATCGTCCTTCAACGTTCTTAGATGGTTGATCGGCCAATCGAAATGAAATCCATCATTGGCCAATTCTTTTAAATTTCCCAAGTGTTGATTAATGAGGCGCCTAAAGAGATCAACAACCTGAGTATTCACAATATCCACAATAATGCTAGCAATACCGTGAAGCCTGTAGATTATCATCACTCTATTAGTTCAAAGATAATCAACGATAAAGGTCTCTGGATGACGAGAGGCCAGATGCTCTATGATTGTTCGGTGGCTTGCAGGAATTTGGGGAGAGTAGTGAAGGACCTGGGGGTAGAACTATGGAGGAGCCAAATTAGGTAGAAGAACCTCACATCCGGACTCACTATCAGTCGAAACATCAATCGTTGAAATGTGGTCATTTTGGCTAGACACATCTGGGGATGCAATTTATCTGAGTGGTGAATTAATTGGCGAGGGAGCATGCTAAGTTTCCCCTAGGTAGGTGTGGGCTCCCTCGGGACCTAAAATGAGATATATAAAAAGGATTTTGAGTTAAAATCTTAAGTAGTGATTTTCATTATTAAGCCACCACTAAGGTTGGTATTTTAAGAAAATCTTAACAAGCGGTTTTTCATTGTTACGTCACGAATTGGGTGTGAGATTTTCAACAAGCGATTTTATTACAAAGTCCCAATTGGTTTGAGTAATTTTTCTTTTTTTGAATATAGGCATAACGCTAACTAATGCAAATGAAAGGAAAATAGAAATTACCTCAAAAATTGGCTCATGGGGAGAGGGAACTGATGGAGGGATGGTACCCCATCTAATAACTTCAGAGGGACCTCAAGGTGATGCGAAGAAGCTTCACCCCAATAGGGCACAAGTGCCAAAATAGGGGAAGGCTCAACTGAAGCTACTGGATCACCAAATGTCACATCCATCACAATGATCGAAGGGACCTCAGGATAAGGAGCCGAGGTAGCCGTAACTCCTTAACCCTGAGGAACCTCAGAGGGAGAGGTCAAAGAAATATTTTGAGAAACCTGCATAAAATAACTAAGTGTTAGAAAATAAACATACCACATGAATAGGGATAAATGCAGACATATGCTAGTATTACCTCATCATTTATGGAGAAAGAAACCAACCCAACGATTGGCCTCACCAGAGGAAAGTTCAGTAATGTGCTAGAAAATATTGTAACCAACAAAGAAATAATGATCTGGAAGAAAGATGAAACATAACATTTAGTATTGAAGAATTAAGTTGGAAAGATTGTTCAAAAAGAGAAACTGTTACCTTTAGAGGACTCGAAGCAATGGGAACTACTGCCAGAAGAACCACCAATAAAGGGAACATCTCAGAAGAAACCAAATGAGTCTCCTTTGCCTGAGAGGAGGCTCCAACGATGTCAATGGGCGTAGTAGATTTGCAAGCAGCCTCCTCTCCATGCTGTGAAGGAGAATGCCTAGAATACGTAAGTCCAGTCATGACAGAACGGGGAGGAGGTGCAGTGGCTTCAGAAAGACCAAACTTTCCTCCCATGAATCGACTTACAAGAGGAGAAGATCCACCCGATTGACATTTCTACAAAGGCAAAGACCAATTTTTGGGCTAAGTGTTGGAAAATATTTCTTACTAATATAAACGTTATGAGAAAGGAAATTACCTCTTGATCTAGAGTAGAGGGCTCCGAAAGAGATATGGGAGAAAGAGGTGGCAGGAGTATCATGGAAACTTCTTTAGTCGGTCCTTGCTCCTCCACGGGACTATCATCTAGCTTTATAGGCTTAGAGGAAGGTGAAAGAGGAGATTCTCTGGGACTTGAGGGAATGGGTGTAGGTTTTACCACGTAAGCACGTCTTTAATGAGTTTTTATATCCAAGTTCTTTTTCCTTTGTGAAGGACCAGTAATGCCAAATTATCCCTTAGAGATTTTACGTCCCGAGGTGTCTCCCTTCATTGGAGCTATGGAGACTTGGGGAAAAGAAGCTGGGGGAGGAACAAGATGAGAGGTGATTTGCTTAAACTAGCGTCGAACCCGTTCGAATTTGGCACAGCACTTCATGGTAATCTCCTCACATGTGGCCTCAGACATTTCAGGAGGAATGATGGAAGTTAGAAGAACAATGACAAAAGGTTTGGGTTTAGAAGAATTGTCTTTCTTGGAGGTTTTTACCCTTTGGGGGGCTGGTTGAGAAAGCCCCTCACCCGGAGAACCTTCGATAGAAAGGGCAGGGGCAGGTTATTTCGGGGTTGGAGGTTTCTTCTCTTTTTGAGTAGTAACCACCACGGGAGTTTAAGGAGGTAACTTGGTGGGAGGACCCTTGGGCATACCCTAGAACCGAGTTACCTTTGAGACCAAGCTAAAAGGTGGGAATGACATAACTGGTGGATAACTTGGAGGAGTGTGAATGAACTCATCAATATGGCTAACTACATTGGCTAATACTTCATCATAAAGTTGGCAGACACATCGCCTATCCTCATTAAACCCGAAATGGTTATTCGGTCACTAACCTCGAAGCACAATGACAAAGTGGTTGAAATGGGATAGCGGGATCAAGCCTTGAAAAAGGTTTCTTAGGGGCTAAATGTCGGATAAACGGGGCAAGGAGCTCCTTGATCATAACCAACCTTCCACAAGCAATGATTGGGTTTATAGGGTTATAAGGTAGTTCCCCATTTAGTGAAGGAAGGTAAGAAACTCGAGGTTAAAAGAAGCACAGCGACTAGCGATGGATCTTCAGCAATGAGTTCTTCCGAAATATCTTCAACGCTTATGGCTTCACGAGAAAAGAATGACCAAGAATGATCATAAGTGTCCTCGTTGTATGGCCTCATGACGAAACAACTGGAATTATTAAAGATGGGCAAAATATCCTTACGACTCTACTTCTTGGTCCAACGGAATAGGCGATGGGGCTTGAAGTTCTCCTGAATTGGTATCATTACCTTTGCAAAAACTATCTAAGGGAAATGGGTGTAGAGGAAGCTCATTAAAAGAAGTGTGTTGTAAAAATTGGCCACATTGTATTGGTCGAAGAAGTGCTTCATGTCAAGATGGGTCCTATCCAGCTAAGTATAGAGGGACCCCAAGGTCATTACTGCCAAATGGATCTTGAACCCCCTTGCTAATATAATGGAGATATTTATTAAGTCCCTTCGAGGTTGACCATTGGGTTTCCCAAGAAAAAGAAATCAAGAAAGAATGACCAGGATGTAGGCACGTAGTTCTATGGGTGAGTCCTTACTTTTACCATAGACAACCTAGGAAGTGGATCTTTCTTTGAAAAAATATGCATGGAAGAAGTAACTAATAAGAGGGGTGAAAGTGGCCTTGTTTAAAGTTCTTGTGCAACTTCAGCATATCTGATTTAAGACTGCATGGGTTGCAGTCTCCTCAACATCCAAGGCTTTATTAGAATAAGACGATATACCTATGGGCTCAGGACCAAGTAGTTCGTAGACATCTTTAAAGATAATGGTAAATTCTCCCCACGCTATGCCAAATGTGTGAGTTATAACGTTTCAGCGAGACACTAACACTTGGAGGGGAGCATTATGCTTAGATAGAGTTAACTCCCTGAATAAAAAAGCACGATAAAGTCCAATCTTTGTCAAGACATCAACGTAAGTGGACTGGATGTAGCTAGTCCAGGTAGCGAAGTGGGTTGGGCAACCTCTAGGACCTTTGCCCTTTGAAATCTATTTGAGGGCAAAAGAAGTCCCCACAGTCAAGGTGAAACCTCAGAGTTCCTTATAGGGGAAGGAATCCTGAAACTGCATCATCATCATCTTCATCATCAAGTGTCATGGGATCATACTTGGCCCTCGTGTAAAATATCTTGCACTCACCAGCAAAATCATCACCCTTTCTAAAAATGGGAGAAAGATGGTAGAAGAGAGGCTATTCTTGGTGTGCCACCATCAAGGAGGTAGCATCTAGAGCAGGAGCAGGGGTGGCAGTGTGGTTGCGATAACAAGAACATAAGAAGAATCCATTAGAGGGTTTGTAGTGTAGAGAAAAATGGAACTCTTAGTAGCAGAAGGAGGCTAAAAGTGGTGGAGAACTGGCTGACAGTGGTGGCAAATGGACGAGGAAGAAAAGCTCTCAGAGCTTAAATCTTGAAAGAAGGGTTAACAATGGAAAAGTGCTCCCTCTCTCTCTAAGTGCTCTAAAGAAGACGAAGGCAAATGAAAAGTAAGAAAGGAAAAAAATGCTAAGTGTTGAGATATTTGTCGTTTGAGAAATTCAAAAGAACGTTTGAGTTTTCCATACAAGCACGTGCTCAGCCGTCAGTAATCATTTCTAAGGACACTTGGCACTTCATGAACAGCTCTGGAAGTGAAAAAGATAATGTCGCATCATTAATGAGGTCACGCGTGGCAGATAGAGAACGTTGTTTCCAGGTGAAGTAATAGTTTGGCGGTAATGTTGAAATATGAGAGAAGTCTAAAGGTTTAAGAGAATGTTGTCCCCTCTCTACAAGCCCATATAATGGTAGGACAGGTTGAGATACATCGGGGAGAATTTTCACTAAATGTATGAAGGTCTAAGGAATGGAGGTCACACGTATAAATGGGCATAGTTCAAAAAATTCACGATGTGCCCTCATCATAAAACCAAAATGGGAGAACTTTAACTCAGGTACATCAGGGAGAAATTTCCTTTTTGAACAGTCCAAATGATGAGAACTCGACTCAGATACAACGAGGAGAATTTTCATTTTATGAACAACCTGAACGACGATAGCCATGATTCAGGTACATCGAGAAGAATTTTTTAAGGATAACAGGTGGTTCATCGGATTGAAAGTTTTGTGCAGACATTTCTTAAGCTCATAAAAAATATCTATATACAGGGGGAAATGTAGTGGAATTGAAGAAATAACACTCTCTCCTAACAGAAGAAGCTCAAGAGAAGGATTGAAGGAAGAAATAAGAAGGCAGTGAAGAAGCACAACGAAGGAGCACAGCAAGGAAGCTCAAGGCTACTTGCGAGGAAGCCTACCGAGAAAGCTCACCTTTTATTTCTGTTTTGATTACCTAATCAAATTATATTACTTTATATTGATTGTAAGTTCTAACGGTTGTAATTATGAGTGTGAGGTTAAATGGTACCCGTGAGGGACCAAGTTAGGTAGGGCTTGGGAGAGCTTACATGCTCTATCGAATGACCATGCAGTGGGAATTTCAGACGGACCCGGTTTAGAGGATTGATAAGTAAGGTAGAGTTAAGGCTTGTCTTAACCACTTTATATACACCTAGTAAAACACCAAGAGACCGTGTCCCGAGAGAGCTTACCTTGAGTTACATCTTATATTGAGCCTTATGCGAACAACCCTCCACTAAAAGTCACACCTTATTTGAGGGAGGTCACATTCCACCTACCTATCCAGTCCTAACTTGAGTATACATAGGTAGTATGAGGGGTTGTTAGGTGGTTTTATAGAAAATCCATCGACGTGACAACTGCCTGACATAATTGGTAGCCAAAAGGTGAGAGTTGGAATTTAATGCCTAGGACATAGGCCATATTGATGCCTCAGAGCATTTAATGTTTGTGACATAAATATATGAGGGGAATGTGTTTCACATTAATGGCAACTAAGACACCCTGGGAGCTAGTGGTGGATATGTTAAGCCTAACCACATCTGAGAAATGGATTGTAGTTCCTCTAGAGAAGAGAGAGTTATCATCTGAGAGAGAGAATAAAAAAGTTATTGCAAACCAGAGTCTTACCCATCCACTATTAATATGTATTGATAATTATCTACCAGAGACATTGATTTCTATTGGTGTGTTGGCTTCCTGCCAAGGTGTATCTAGGGTGCTTACTTCTCTGTCCCTTTGACTAAATTTCCTCTGAGATTCTTTTATTATTGTTTAAATTATTCACAAGTGATTTGTGAGTTAAATCTGAGTATTTATTATATTCAATATTGTGTGTTTATTTGGTGATTATTAAGAACATTTGGGTTAGTGGTTTACCATCAAATATATAGGAGTTATGCCTCCATTTGTATTATAATACCCCCTCCTTTTGGAAACAAGTTCACCGCCTTCATAACGTGTCATGCTAGCGATTCAAGCTTGTCGCAACCTGATGTGAACATTTTCGAGCATGAAAAAATTAAAGTTGTATTTAATTACTCACAAGGAATTGATGTTGTCGGTGGTGAAAGTGATGTTAATGAAAGTGATTTGCATTTACCCTATTCTGAGTTATACCTTGAGTCTTTGTGAATTCAAAAGAATAATAAAAAGTTAAATTTTAAGGTGTTGACGTTAGATAAAGAGTTGAAAGTCCTGAATGAGAAGGATGCCTTAGTTAGTCAACTCAAGGCGATTAAGATTTCTCTTTCCGAGAAGCTTATTTTGGTGCAAAAAGAAAAGAGTGATTTGACTGATTCTCTAGCTCGTGTTACTAAAGGTATTCATGAATCCTTGAATATTCAAAAAATATAAGAAGAAAAGATTGTCAAACTTGAGAAAGATCTTGAGGCCTGTCGGGAAGTCAAAGTCACACTTGAGGACAATTTTGCGATAATGGGGAAGCTATTTCTCGATCCAGTCCTAGGTTATAGGGATAAAAGTTATCAAGAGAGAAAATGTATAGGATATGTAGAAGGCTAGTCATCCAATGTTAAATTTGAACCTTTAGATAAGTTTGTTACCAAAACAAATTCTCTTAAACCTAATCCACCTAATAGAAATTTACCTAAGCAACATTTGAAGGAGACTCCAAATCAACCTTATATTTTTAGAGTTTTCAACAAAAGGGGCCATCTTAGAGATTTATATTATAAGCTTAGGAAGAATTTTTTTCTCCTTACTCCTACGCCACTATATAGCATCTTAGCTAGTCTTAAAAAATAAGTTAAGTATCTAGTCAATACATCCAAAGGTTTATTGGAGGAGTTTCCAAGGTTGTCAATGGCCCAAGAATATGATTCCAACCAAAAGACTAAAACTAATAAGGGAAAGCAAGACAAGAACATAACTCACGATTGGGTTGCTCAAGATAAGGCCAAGAAGGCTTTTGTTATTCACATTTCCCTTAAGGATCAAAATACCTTACAATGGTATTTTTATAGTGGATGCTCGAGACATATGTCGGTGATAGATCTCTTTTTACCACTCCTGAAAAATCATAAGGTTGGTAAGGTCACCTTTGGCGATGGGAGTAAATAAAAAATTATGGGATGAGGCACCATATAAGTTTTTGATTTTCTAAAACTAGAAAATGTTCTATATGTTGAAAGAGTCAAAGTTAATTTGATAAGAATTAGCCAACTATGCGATGAAAACCTAGGAGTTAAGTTTAGCTAGATGGAGTGCATGATTTATGATAAATCTGGTGAGACTATTCTTCAAGGTGTGAGGACTAGTGACAATTGTTAGGGAATCATTTCAAAGTCTTTATTCATTTGCAATAGTTCCAAAATTTCCACTATCGAACTTTGGCATCAACATCTAGGTCATGTTAACTTTAGAGATCTTAATCGACTAGTGAATAGAGACCTAGTTTGTGGCTTGCCATCATTAGGAAAACTAACCTCCTCAATTTGCGGTCCTTGTCAACTTGGAAATAAAATTAAGAGTCCTCAAAAGAAGTTGAACTCTATAACCACCTCTTGTGTCTTGGAATTTATTCACATGGACCTTATGGGTCCCACTCATTCGTAGAGTATAAGATTAAAGAGGTACATGCTAGTAATGGTAAATGACTTTTCAAGATATTCAATTATTGGATTTCTTAGGATAAATTCTGATGTTGCTAAGGTTTTTAAGGTTAAATATAGAGTTCTAAAAAATCAACATAGTGTGATCATTAATCGGTTTAGAAGTCATAATGGAACTGAATTTAAAGAATACGGTGTGGATGCTTTTTGTAATAAAGTTGGTATAAAGCATGGACTTTCGACCGTTTGAACTCCTCAACAAAATGGTATAGTTAAGAGGAAGAATTGAATCATCTAAGAAATGGCAAGGTCCATGATTCTTGGTAGGATAGTGTCTTGTAGGTTTTGGGAGGAAGCGTCACACGGTGAATAGGGTATACTTACATCCTCCTACTAATAAAACTCCACATGAATTATGAACTAGTAAGAAACCCAGCCCAGACTATTTTCGAGTCTTTGGGAGTTATTATTACATCCTTAGGGGTAGATAGCTTCTAAGTAAATTAGACTCAAGGAATGATGAAAGTATTTTTCTAGGGTATTCACCAAATAGTAGAGCTTATAGAGTTTTCGACCTTGCCAGCTCTAAAATTATGCTATTAATAAATGTCACCATAAAAGATAATGCTCTAGTGATATCTGTTGATGTTGAGAATGAACCTTTATGTGAGTGCGATGCAACCCCCGGTGTTGACCACATTGAGTCTCACAATGACTCGGTGGACCTCACATTTGAGAAAAAAGGATCCATCTCCTTGGGTTTGTAAAAGTCATGACCCCTCCAAAATTAGGTGTCAAGACTAGAGATCAACTTGAAAATGATATTACCTATTTGTGATATACCTCTAAAATCGAACCCAAAAATTTCAAAGAATCACTAAAAATGAAAATTGGAAAAATGTCATGTAAGAAGAGTTTCTTCAATTTCAAAAGAATGATATTTGAGAGTTGGTTCCACGGCCTAGTGATACTAACGTCATTGGTATCAAATGGATTTTTTTTTAAAAATGGATAAAAATGGTGTCATTATTCGAAATAAATCTAGGTTAGTTGCCTAAGGGTACACCCAAATAGAGGGTGTTGATTTTGATGAGACGTTTGCTCTTGTTTCAAGACTAAAGTCCGTTTTCCTTTTGCTAGCCATTGCATGTCATCTAAAGTTCAAAATTTACCAAATCGATGTCAATAATGAATTTCTAAGTGTCATTCTTCAAGAGGAAGTCTATATGGAACAACCAAAAGGGTTTGAAGGCACCAAGCACAAAACCAGCCCTTTACTTAAAGGGGGCCTTGTATGGGTTGAAACAAGCACCACGTGCTTGTTTTGAGAGTCTCTGTTACTATGTCCTTGCTAGTGGATTTATGAGAGGGGCAGTTGACATGACCTTATTTCTTCATTGGGATGCGAATGGTATTTTGGTTGCCCAAGTATATGTCGACGACATAGTGTTTGGGTCTACATGTGTAAACATACTCACCTCTTTGCGGGACAAATGAAAAGTGAATTTGAGATGAGTATGGTAGGCGAGCTTACTTACTTCTTAAGTATTCAAGTGCATCAAGTCAATAGTGTGATATTCTTGTCTCAATGTAAGTATGATAAATATCTAGTGAAGAAATTTAACTTAGACTCCGCTAAGCATGATCGTACACCCATGAGTTCATCTATTAACCTTAGTAAAGACACCAAAGGAAAGGGTGTAGAGCACACTCTCTTTAAGAGTATGACATGTATTTTACTCTACTTAATCGCTGGTCATTCGGATATTTCCTTTAGTGTAGGATTTTGCACCCGTTATCAGGCCGCCCCGAAAGAGTCACACTTGCTTGCTATTAAACATATTATCAAATGTGTAAGTGGGACCCTGTCTTTTGGGATTTGGTACTCCTTCGATATCGATGAATGTCTATTGACTTATTCGGATGCCGATTGGGCAAGAAACGTTGATGGATGTAAGAGCACATCAGGTGGGTGTTTCTATTTTTGGACTGCACTTATCTCATGGATGAACAAGAAAAAAAATTATATTTCTTTATCCACGACAGAGGCCAAATACATAGCCAGCGAAAGTTATTGCACTCAATATATTTATATGAAGAAAATGTTAGAGAATTACATAATCACTTAAGGCACAATGACTAATTACTGTGATAATACGAGTGCAATTCATATGTCTCGGAATCCCGTCCAACATTCTCGTACAAAGCACTTTAGGATTTATGAGCACTTTATCCGAGAGTTAGTATAAAAGAAAGTCATTTCCTTAATCTTTGTACGCATCGATCATCAATTGGCCTATATCTTTACCAAACCTCTAGATTCCCTTAGGTTCGAAAATCTTAGGAAATCCATTGGATTTGCTCCACTGATTGAGTTCGGCATCGAAAAATCTAGTTTAGAGTGAGCTTTATGAGTATCATTGTCCCTATGAACTAGATTATATTTGTGTACATATTTTCAAAAATCCAAAAACATTTTTCATTTTATTGTGTTTTTCATATCAAAACTTGTGTCCTTTTGGAATATGTGTGTGAGATTTTCGGGTCACAATAACATTTCATTCTCATGTGATATTCAATGGGTATCTAGTCGTCATTTTATTTCATTTGTGCTCTTCATGCGTTGTTACAACTTCTTGATGCTTGTTTATGATGATTCATTACTAGTTGTCCTCATATCATTCCCTTTTATTTAAACAACCTCATGGAATCGTTTGGATGTTAATGTCGGTTCTTATATCTAGGTGAAGTAAGGTGTTGTCTATCAATTTTATCACATACTGTTATAAGAAATAGACCTATCAATTGTTCATGTAAGAACCATTGCCCAATTCTATAAAATATATCAAAATGTGTGCACAATGGAAAGGAGCTACGAAAAACACTTTTGAGTTAAAAGTCGCCATTGAAAAAGAGCCCAAAAATATTAGAGGCGCAAAAAAATAGAAGTGTTGAACGTTTTTTATTGAACATTGATGCTTCTCTTCAAAAGATTATTAATCTCTTCAAAATTCTTTGAGTTTAGTTATATATTATGAGAGGTTTTTGAGGGAGTTAAAGTTGAAGATTAATGGGTTTGCACAATAAGGCATATTATCGCATTTTAAGGTGACGCTTTTGACAAGAGAATCATCGATCTTGTAGGCAATTTGATTATATGAATTGACTCCGAGAGTATTTCCCCTTATGTTGTCACAAGGTATATATGAGTGCTCCTATATAGGGATATTGTTTAGCAACGTGCACTCGTACAAATTCCTAAATGATGATCTCATTTGGATTGTTTACACCCATTCATTCCATTACCACGACGTGAATATTTTCAACATTTTCTAGGACAAGTTTGTAACTTTTGTTGCTTTTATTTCTTTTCATTTTTCCTGTGTTTTTATTTTTATTTTTTCTTACAGTTTTTAGGTCAGTCTGCAATCTCATTTGAATTCTCGTTCGAACGAGATTAGAACGACCCATTTTCCCCGTGGGACTGACTTCTCGTTGGAAATTTCATTTGAAGGACGATGTTCAAATGACAAGCCTTGTCATTCAAACAATCGGGTTTTGAACAGGTCAGTCGGTCTTATTTTTGTTCAAGCCATTTTTTTATCATTTTCCCCTCTCTCTCTCTCTCTCTCTCTCTCTCTCTCTCTCTCTCAATCTCTCTCTAAAATAAAAATGTTTTTCCTCTCCTCCCCATTCTCTCTCAACCATTAACCACGTCTCCACTCTCTCCACCTTCTCAACTCTTTATTTTCCCTCATCTCCTATATCACCCTCACACCTCCATTAGTTATTTTACACATCTCTAGAGCTTTGCTTGGTTCTCCATCAAAGGCTATGGTTTTGAATATTTTTCTTGAAATATTTTTCTTTATTCTCCTATTATGTATTTTATTTTTATCTTTTGTTAATATTCATGTATATTGGGTCATATTTTCAACATGCAAAAAAAAATTATTTATTTTTTGTTGCCCATTAATAACCTGATGGACTTGCATGATGATGCTGGAAACAGCACCACCCTTCAAGGTGTTTGTAAGCTCAATTCAATGTCAACAATGGCAGAACAAGGCATAAAAAAGGTATACATATATAGTAGAGGGAGATGAGGAGAAGAAGATTCACACCGAAATATAAGTTGTTCAGCCAATTAGGCCTACGTCCACTGTGCAAGTATATAATGTGTACCAATGTGTAAGGGCTCTAATGGCCATAGATACAATCTCTCAAGCTTTCTCTCTCTACTGTGTATTCGAACAGAGTTTCAGCTTGGGTTGCTAATTTCTTCCCCTTTACAAGGTAGAGGATGACCTCTATATATAGTACCTGGGGGGTGTAATGTACCCCCCATGCATGCAATGAGCATGTGCGTATGTGATCTAGCCAATATGAAGAAGACATCTGTCACTGTCACATGTAGAGAATGATGATGAAATATTCTCCCCACGTGTGGGGAATGATTTGTTATAACTGACTTATGTCCACGTGTCCTTATCCAAATATTAATAGATGCTCGGTCGTCGTGCTTGGTCATGACCTCGGCCTAGGATAAGCCGAGGTTGATAAAGGCTAGTTGCCTGGGCACACCGAGATGGGTGATGAAGGTCTCGACTTAAGTCAGGCCGAGACGAGATTGAGGTCGGCTAGAGCCGAGGTTTGAGCTGTATCCTGCCTGGAACATCGACTGATATATTGATGAGGCTGACCTTGGTAGACGTATGGCTTCATGCGACCCCGGCCATCCCCTGGCCGAGGTTGTCATACCCAGTTGAACTGAAGTGCCGCTGACCCGTATGATACATGCAGTGTCCCTTTGATGAGGTTGGTGGTAGTGTCGGCCTAGGCCGACCTTGCTATGCCGAGGGTTGATTTCACGGACCCAAGGATTTTCTAGTGTCTGCTATAACCTCGGTCGAGGTTGGTGTCTCTGAGCCGAGGTCACACTTGGGGCATATAAATCACCCCCATCCCCTAGTTACATGCGAGAGCAGATGACTGGGGGATCTCTACACCTCCGAGGTCTTTCCCCTATGTGCCAATGCTCACTTGACACTTGTCCGTTGCTGAAGTGTGGTTTGCTTGGCAAGCACGTGTTTTTAGCCATCCATTGGGGCTCCCAAGGCAATGATGGGCCTTGGGATATGTGCCCCCATATTTAAGGGTTTAAACCCCACTATTTCACTCCTTCTTCCTCATTTCTCTTACTTGGAGTGATCTTATTTCTACAACAGGTTCTCTCTCTAGAAATCTTGGGTTCGAAGTCCTTGGTGGAGATTTCTCGCGTCCTCCTCATTTTTCCTTGCTTTTTCATCTTCAGGTAACTTCTCCCCTTCCTTTTCCTTCATTTTCCTTGCTTTTTCCCTTACTTTTCTATTTTCCGGCGAGTCTTGGAGTTTTTCGGCGAGAACTCCATACTTTCAGGCGAACTGTATTTGCCTTAGGTTTTATAGTTTGATCCTTAAACTGCTTTACTTCATTAGCCAATCTTATTTGTCGTTTAGAATCTCCTTAAGTGTAGTGTCTGCCTCTTATGCTCAGACCCCTATACCAATTTCTTGAGGAGTTCCCTTCTCTTAGAGAGAATACTTTAGAAAAAATTAGGCAAATTGAGAGAGCACATGAGGAGGCTCGTAGGTCACAAGAATTTCCTTTTAGACCCATCTTTCCACCACCCCTGAGGGTGATATACCCTGATCCATTGGAACCATTTAACCAAACAGAGGTCCCTGCCGAGCCAGTACCGATGTTCGAGTCTGCGTCTTCCACCTTAGACCCTATGTCTGTGGATTCCTTCCAGGAGGCCATGGAATTCACAACTCGACAAGATCAGGTCCCTGATCAAGCCGAGGTCTCAAGCCGGGCCTCATCCCATAATAATTCAAGCACCTCGTCCTCTTCCTCAGAGGTTGATATTATTGAGCCGAGTATGGCTGTTCCCCCCATTCTTGATGCAATTCCTCTGTCGTCCATCACCGGGGTTGAGTTCGCTCAGAGGTTCCCGAATAATCCATCAACGTCTGCTCCGGCCGACGTTGAGCAAGATAATGTCGATGATGATGATGCTGAAAGTGATGTCGACGTCTCTGAGGCGGCCGAGATCGAGATATTTGTTACTGAGGTAGACCTTCTTTGCTTCAGATATCTGTACTCCATCATCCCCTCCATAAAGCTTAGAAGACCTCTGAGGGAAGAGAGGGCTTATAATGGCCGAGACGGTGAGATCTGCTTGTACGAGCAGATGTTCAAGTTAGGGTTTCATTTACCCATTCATCCCATCATTAGGTCCATCCTTGCCTTTATTAATTTGGCCCCTTCCCAACTGTCCCCTAATGCTTGGAGGGTCATAATAGGGGTCATAGTCTTATGGAGGGCTATCCACCACTCAGACCTTCCAGTTCAGGTCTTTGTTGGCTGCTATGTCCCCTCCTCTGCCAAAAATCATCCGAGCTACTATCATTTTGTAGCTCGGAAGCCTGAGAAAAAGATGCTCCAAATAACTCAGAATTCCAACCATAACTGTAAGCCTCGATATTTCTTCGCTTCAGGGCCATGGGAATTTGGTCCATGTGTTCCTTCGTCCTTGCTAGAGCCGAGGATGCCCCTAAGATGGGGTAAGGTCACCCTGTATGCCAAGGCCGACCCTGGTCTGAGCCTATAGAACCTTCAGAAGGTGAAATCCCTTCAAGATCAGGGGATGCATGGTCTGCTCGTTAAATTCGAACACTTGATGACCCCCCACTACCTCTCTGAGACAGGTCTAGGTGGAAGTCCCCTTGCCGAGCTTGGTAAATGTTTTTTATTTGAAGTTGAACCTCTGAGTTTATTCATGTTTTATCTTCTAACTCAGACCTTTCAATTTTGCAGAGCGTTCGAAGGATATCTCAGACGAGCTTTGGGAGATGGCAACCCTGAGTTTAATAAGGCTGGCGAAAAAGGCAAGACTTAATGCCCCTCCTCCAGCACCTTCAACCTCGAAGCCTCAAGCCACCAAAAAGAGGGCTCCTACCGAACATGCCCCTGAGGATCAGAGGCAGAAGAAAAAAGGGGGGCGATTCTGCCATCCCCATCTCTTCTGCAGACGCGCTGACGTCTCATTTAGAGCAATTGAAGATTACCGACAGCATCGTTGGCCACAGTCTGCAAGCCCTGGATTCCTTCGGCTCTACGATGATCGAGGTCGATAAGCGTTTCTTCCGGTCACTGGATACACCCTTGCTGATTGAGTTCGGCATCCACAGGTTCATTCAGGTATAACCTCATATTTCTTTGTAATTTCCAAGTGTAACCTCTGATCTGATCTCCAACTTATATATGATCACATAATCTTTAGGGCTTGGCAGCTATGCACCACCTCTCCAATTGGACTCTGAGGAAGTTTCCCCTCATCCAGAAGGGTCAAGAGGCCGAGAAGGTGCAAAGCACTCTGAACGGAGAAATCGACCACCTGAAGTCTGAGCTAGGTGAGTCTGAGAAGAAGGTGAAGGGGTTGGAGAAGGAGATCTCCCAACTCAAGAAGGATCATGCTGTGGCTCTGAAGGCCAAGGATGATATTCTGCAGCAGAAGGTCAACTCGGCAGTGAAGGCAGCCCTTGATGACGCCTCTGAGAGGATATTGGCTGAATACAAAGCCTCTGATGAATTTATGAGCTTCGGCTTTGAGTACCTTGAGAGAGGTATCAAAGCTACTACCAAGTGGGCAGCTGTCAAGGAGAAGGAGGCTGGCAGTTTGAAAGCCTCTGATTTCATAGGCCTCGGCTTTACTAATCCTCAGCTTGCCCAGGCCCTTCAGGAGTTTGAGGAAAAGGTTGCTGCGCCTGCAGAGACTGCAACGCTGGACAGCACAGAGGTTGGAGGGGCTGACCATAGGGAAGACATTACCGAGGTGACCAATGTCGTCCAGCAGGACTAGGCTGAAGACACAAGCATTCCCCCCACAAACCCTTAAATCAAATTATGAAGCTTCTTTGTAACCCTTGAATATTTGTAATCTCTGAGCTTTTGTAATCTCTGAATGAACATGATTGACTCTTATTTTTTGAATATGACGATCTCTGAGGAGGGTTATTTCATTTTATTGAATGTTTATCATGTGATGTTTTAGGTCTGAAGCTTGTGTAATGGTGTCTGCATGCACTAATTTAGTAGTCTTTGCTCAGACCTTGTCACCACTGTGGTGTTATGAGGGTCTGAGGTCATCACCTAAGATGTTATACTCAATTAATCTCACCAAATTAATGATGTTAAGGGTCTGAGGTCATCCTTATATGGTGTCTGACCTCAGATCTCATCACCACTGTGGTGTTATAAGGGTCTGAGGTCATCACCTAAGATGTTATCCTCAATTAATCTCACCAAATTAATGATGATAAGGGTCTGAGGTCATCTCATTATGTTGTCTGACCTCAGACCTTGTCACCACTGAATGGTGTTATAAGGGTCTGAGGTCATCACCTAAGATGTTATCCTCAATTAATTTCACCAAATTAATGATGTTAAGGGTCTGAGGTCATCTCATTATGGTGTCTGACCTCAGACCTTGTCACCACTTAATGGCGTTATAAGGGTCTGAGGCCATCACCTAAGATGTTATTCTCAATTAATCTCACCAAATTAATGATGTTAAGGTCTGAGGTCATCTCATTATGGTGTCTGACCTCAGACCTTGTCACCACTGGGTGATGTTATAAGAGTCTGAGGTCATCACCTAAGAGGCTATCCTCATAATTAATCTCACCAAATTAATGATGTTAAGGGTCTGAGGTCATCCTTATATGGTGTCTGACCTCAAACCTCGTCACCACTGAATGGTGTTATAAGGGTCTGAGGTCATCACCTAAGATGTTATCCTCAATTAATCTCACCAAATTAATGATGTTAAGGGTCTGAGGTCATCTTATTATGGTGTCTGACGTCAGACCTTGTCACCACTGAATGGTGTTATAAGGGTCTGAGGTCATCACCTAAGATGTTATCCTCAATTAATCCCACCAAATTAATTATGTTAAGGGTCTGAGGTCATCTTATTATGGTGTCTGACCTCAGACCTTGTCACAACTGAATGGTGTTATAAGGGTCTGAGGTCATCACCTAAGATGTTATCCTCAATTAATCTCACCAAATTAATGATGTTAAGGGTCTGAGGTCATCCCATTATGGTGTCTGACCTCAGACCTCGTCACCACTGAATGGTGTTATGAGGGTCTGAGGTCATCACCTAAGATGATATCCTCATAATTAATCTCACCAAATTAATTATGTTAAGGGTTTGATGTCTTCCCATTATGGTGTCTGACCTCAAACCTCGTCACCACTGAATGGTGTTATAAGGGTCTGAGGTCATCACCTAAGATGTTATCCTCAATTAATCTCACCAAATTAATGATGTTAAGGGTCTGAGGTCATCTTATTATGGTGTCTGACCTCAGACCTTGTCACCACTGAATGGTGTTATAAGGGTCTGAGGTTATCACCTAAGATGTTATCCTCAATTAATCTCACCAAATTAATGATGTTAAGGGTCTGAGGTCATCTCATTATGGTGTCTGACCTCAGACCTTGTCACCAATGAATGGTGTTATAAGGGTCTGAGGTCATCACCTAAGATGTTATCCTCAATTAATCTCACCAAATTAATGATGTTAAGGGTCTGAGGTCATCCCATTATGGTGTCTGACCTCAGACCTCGTCACCACTGAATGGTGTTATGAGGGTCTGAGGTCATCACCCAAGATGTTATCCTCATAATTTCTGACATAAGTGCACAATGTAGCAAGAATCGTCATGGGAACTGATCTTTTATTAATAACCTCTTTATAATAAGATGGTATATTTACATAAAACTCTTTGCAACATCATATGTAATACTTATTTAGGTGATCATCATTCCCTGGGTTAGCGAAAGGTTCCCCTTCTAGATTTTCTAGCCTGTAAGTGCCGGGCACAACCTCTTTTGTCACTTTGTAGGGATCGTGCCAGTTTGGGAAAAGATTGTTTGTTTTCTGTAAGGTCTTCTTTAGCCCTAAGTCTCCCACTGCGATGGGTCTTGACTTCACCCTCTGGTTGTAGAATTTTGCTGCCCTTTGTTGGTAGGATGCTTGCCTGACCTCTGCGTCTTCTCTTCTTTATTCAATCAGGTCTAGGTCTAGCCTCCTCTCTTCCCCATTTTTATCAGGGTCATAGGTCTGAACCCTGTGAGTAGGGAGCCCCACCTCTGTTGGTATGATGGCCTCTGAGCCATGTGCAAGCATGAATGGGGTTTCTCCTGTAGGTGTCCTTGCCATGGTTCTGTAAGACCATAACACAGCGTAGACCTCTTCAGTCCATCTTCCCTTCGCATCTGCTAACCTCTTCTTGATTCCATCGAGAATTGTCCTGTTCGTGACCTCGATCTGATCGTTTGCCTGAGGTCGTCCAGGAGATGAGAAGAACTGCTTTATCCCAACTCTTAGGCAGTACTTTTCTAAAGAGGAGTTCTTGAACTGGGTCCCATTGTCCAAGATGAGAGTGTTTGGGAGGCCTTATCTGCATATGATGTTCCTCTAAATAAATTGGAAGGTCTTCTGCTCTGTGATCGTTATCATCGGCTCTTCCTCCACCCACTTTGATAAGTAGTCAATGGCAACTATCAAGAATCGATAACTGTTGGCAGCTCTTGGTAGGGGTCCTACTAAGTCAATCCCCCATATTGCAAATGGCCATGGAGAGGTGATTTATGTCATATGTTGATGAGGTTGATGAGGAATAGTGGCGAATCTTTGACATTTATCACACCTCTTTACGTAGGCGGCAGCGTCTTTGGACAAGGTTGGCCACCAGTATCCCTGTGTGATGATTCTCTTGGCCAAGGGTCTTCCCCCTATGTGGCTAGAGCAAGAACCCTCATGAACTTCCTGTAAGAATCGGGGAACTTCCGTGGGATGCACACATCTGAGGAGAGGTAATAGAAATCCCTTCTTATACAAGACGTCTCCTATCATCGAGAACTTGGCAACCCTATATCTCAATTTCCTCCTCTCTAGTTTGGACTCAGGTAGCTCTCCCTCTCTGATATATCTGACGAGGGGTCCATCCAAGAGTCTTCTAGGTTCAAATTGCGATAAGGGTTACATACCTCTTCTTCCTCGATGGTCGCCTTCCCCAAGATCTCGACCAGAACTGTCCTTCTGACGTCTGTCTTCGTCACCGAGGCCAACCTTGCCAACGCGTCTGCGTGGCTATTACTTTATCGAGGTACTCTCTTCAGTTTTATCTCTTTAAAATATTCTAACATCGTTCTCACCCTCTTAAAATACTTGGCCATCCTTTCATCTTTGGCCTCATAGACCCCCAATACTTGATTGACAACTAACCTTGAGTCGCTGCGGAGTAAGAGTCGCCTTACACCAAGAGTCTTTGCCAATGAGAGACCTGCTATCATGGCCTCATACTCGGACTCGTTGTTAGAAGCCTGGAAGTTGAATCTCAAAGCGTATTCAATGTTGGCACCATCTGGAGCTGAAAGTATCAGCCCTGCACCGCTTCCACTGTCACAGGAGGAACCATCAACAAAGAGACTCTAAATGTCTGTATCTGATGAGAAGGCCCCTTCTGACATGACTCCTTGTTTGAATAGGTACCGATCTTCCTCGTTCTCTGCGACTCTGCTCCTGGACCTGTTGGATGCGACCTCACCCTGATCTCGGAAGACGTTTGGTACCGTCTCTTCCTGATCTCGGAAGATACCACAGTTTGTTTTTCAATACCCTCTAGGTCATTCTCTGCCTCGACCTCTTCCCATGTGAACTCAGTAACAAAGTCTGTGAGGGCTTGCCCTTTGATGGCTGTCCTAGGTTAGTAGGTAAGGTCATACTCCCCCAACTCAATAGCCCAAGTCATCAATCTCCCGAACTTCTCAGGTTTATGTAGGACCTGTCTTAGTGGGGAGTCAGTGAGGATAACCATGGAGTGGGCTTGGAAGTAAGGCTTCATCTTCCTTGAAACATGTATCAGGGCGTAAGCTAACTTTTCCATGCGAGGGTAATTTTGTTCAGACCCTTGAAGGGCCTTACTGTTGAAATACACAGGCCTTTGGATCCTAGCGTCTTCCCATATTATGGCTGCGCTGATGGCTGATTCGGAGACTGCCAGATACACATATAATTTCTCTCCTGCTACAGGCCGGGATAGTAATAAGGGAGACCCCAAGTAAGACTTGAGCTGGTTGAAAGATTTTTCGCACTCTTCGTCCCACTTGTCCGTTGCCCTGGAAACAAATCTGTTAAGTGCAGCCACTCTCCCCGTGATTCTTTGGACATCTTTGATACTCCTCGGTGTCTTCATATCAAGCAGTGCCTTGATTTTCTCAGGGTTTGCTTCAATTCCTCTTTGATTGATAATGAATTCCAGGAACTTCCCGGCTCCTACCCCGAAGACACACTTCGCGGGGTTGAGTTTTATCCTGTATGAGTCCATAATATCGAAGGTCTTTTTGAGGTCATCCACATGAGTGCAAGCTTTCAAGCTCTTCGTTAGCATATCGTCTACATACACCTCCATAGTCTTACCTATTTGCTCTTCGAACATCTTATTTACAAGACATTGGTATGTTGCCCCTGCATTTTTCAGGCCGAAGGGCATCACTTTGTAATAGTACATCCCTTTGTCGGTAATGAAGGTTGTCTTCTCTGCATCTTTCGCATCCATGAAGATCTGTTTATAGCCTGAGTACGCGTCCATGAAGCTCATGAGCTCATGTCCTGCTGTAGCATCCACCATCTGATCTATTCGAGGCAAGGGATAGCTGTCTTTTGGACAAGACTTGTTCAAGTCAGTGAAATCAACACACATTCTCCACTTCCCATTGGCCTTGGGTACTATGATTGCATTCGATAACCACTCTGGATATATAACTTCTCTTATAAATTCAGCCTCTTCCAATTTTTTGACCTCTTATCGGATGACGTCATACTTCTCCCTGGAGTAGACTCTTCGTCTCTACTTGATAGGCCTGGCATCTTTAGCCACGTTGAGCTTGTGACTCATGACCTCAGGGTTGATGCCTGGTATGTCTGCGTGACTCCAAGCGAAGACACTCTGCCTCCTCCTGAGGAAGTTTATCAGCTCTTCCTTGATTTCTGACTTTAGGGATTTGCTGACCTGGATGGTTTTCTCTGGCTCGTCCTCATTGAGGACGATGGATTCTACCTCTTCCGCGGCCTCTCCATTATTTAACTTTGTCTCATCCCTCGGGTCCAACGTATCAATGCAATAGGTAGTGGTTGCCCTCTTATAGGCCTCTCTCTCTTCAGCCGAGTTGAAGTAACATTCTCGCGCTATGGTCTGGTCACTTTGCACTTCCCCTACCCCATAGGGCGTCGGGAATTTTAGCATCTGATGGACCGTCGATGGCACAGCTTCAAACTCCTTAAGGGCCACTCTTCCTATGATGAGGTTGTAGGCCGAGAAGACGTTCTCATCCATCAGGAAAAAATTTATCTTTCGGGTCAACCTCTTAGGCCACTCATCACCCATCCGAACGTCCATCTCATACATGGCCAATGGGTGGACCTTTTCACCGCTGAAGCCCATCAAAGGATGATGATAGGGTATCAGCCTAGCTCTGCTAAGACTTAAGTTCTTGAAGCAAGGCCAAAACATTACGTCTGCGGAGCTTCCCTCGTCCACGAGGATCCTCTGCACCTCGCACCCATGCACCCTTATTGTTATTACCAAAGGGTCATCATGGGGGGGCTAAGATACCTTTAAAGTCGAGCCTGGAGAACCCAACTATGAGGGTGTCCATGTCCACCTTCTTTCTCTTCTGTACTGTATCGGAAGACGTTAGATTTACAACTTCAATCTTGGCCACTGACTAACCTCTTCCACATGAGCCTTCCTGTCAGCTACTTCAGAGCCACCTCCTGTAAATCCTCCGCATATGGTGTCAACACCAAAGGAGATCATACCAACCCTCTTCACCGGGGTGTTGTCATCTTTTGGCGAAAGATCTGGATCATCTTTATCATCACCTTCTGAATCATTGTCTCTTCTGGCTGGGGCATTGTCACGGCATCTGTCATTTCTCCTTTTCTTAGGGTCATCTCTTCCCCCTTTAGGAGCCTTACCGTCCACAGACTTCCTCAACTTTCCAGATTTTAACATCTTTTCAATCTCATCCTTCAAGGTCAAGCATATGTCTGTAACGTGGCCATGGTCCTGGTGGAACTCGCACCACAAGTTTTTGTTCCACTTATGTGGTGGGGCCTTCAGTTTCTCTGGCCATCTCAAAGTCCTATCATTCTTGATCTTGTTGAGGATGTGCTCACAGCTCACATTTAGACGAGTATAGTGAGTGAACTTGTCATCACCCGACCTCTTCTTTCCATCTTTCTTTCTTTAGGACTTCCCACTACTACCGCGATTCTCAATTTCATACTTGGCGGCCATTGCCTCTTCTGCATTCATGACTTTTCCCGCGGTTGCCAGTAGCTCCGTCATAGACCTAGGAGGGTCTTCCACGAGTTTCCACAACAGCTTCCCTTTCTGAAGACCCCCTATAAGGGCAGTCATGGCTATATTCTCTTCATAATCTTCGACCTCTAGCTTCTCTTTGTTGAACCTGGCGATGTAGTCTCTTAGGCTCTCGTCCTTGCCCTGTTTGACATACAACAGGTGAGTAGTCTTCTTTTGAGGTCTCACCCCAAAGCAGAAGTTGTGGATGAATCGTTCAGCTAAGCCTTTGAAGTTCTCAATTAAGTTCTTAGGAAGAGAAGTAAACCAGCTGTGTGCTGCTCCTGTCAAGGTCCCGGAGAAGGCCCTACACTTCATCTCATCAGTTATTGAGTAGATGTCTACTGCCGACTGATACATCTCGATGTGATGTACAGGATTGGTGCTGCCATCATACTTGGGAGACACCACAGGAGGTTTGAATTTCGCCGGAGTCGGAAAGCTCACTATCTTAGCCACAAATGGAGAGCCCTCTGAGTAACCCCTTTACAAGGGGTCCTTACTTTTGATGAGGTCTCCTATCTTTTTCTCCAGGCACTGGATAGAGTCATTCCATGGTCTTCTACCATCGGCCTGATCGAGGTTATCCCTAGCCACCTCTAAGGGATGGACTGACGGTTCCCCTGCCGCAGCACAACGTCGGTTGTTGACCTCTTCCTAGTCTCTGCCCCTTCTTTCACGGGGTCGGCCTTGGCCAGGCCGACCTTGTTTGTCCCGTCTTTGCGAACCGACAGCACTTCTTGACCTGGTTAACCTCTGTCTTAGGTCATTCACTGGACCTAACCTCTCAAAGGCTGACCCTCTGATCAATCGATCAAAAGTTGATCCTCTCTATTGGGCTTCTTCAGCTCTTCGGCCAGCACATCCTCAGCTCTGCTGAAGAGGACGAACCGTATTGTTTGAAACCTCATATGGCTCCCAACAATCTTCCAGGGCCTCTTCCGCCTCTAGATCGTCATACCTGTCCTCCGAGCAAGGGTTTCCTTGCCTCCCCAGGCACAAGCGCCTAGGGTCAGCAATGTATCTTCTCCGCTGGAGTGCAGGCTGGTCCTTCATTGGTGCCTGGGGTGGTCCCATGGCGTCAGGATGAGGCTGAATAGCCATCGAAGTGATCATATCCGGTGAGACTCCAGGTGTCCTCATCATAGTTTGGCTGAGCTGTGCAAAATGTTCCTGCATAGCTTGTTGTGTTGCAGCTACCTCCGCCATTTCAGACTGGGGCAGCGCCTGACTGGAACTTGGCCCCCCACCTCCGGGTGGCAGAAGAGGCGGAGGTAACTCTGGTGCCATGTGTTGCTTAGTAAAGAGCTTAAGTATCAAGTGAGCTTAATACCTTTAAGGACCTCTTTCAATGGTGAAACAGCTCCACGCAAGGGGTGGTACCTGGTTCACCACCAGAGTCTCCGGTGAGGTTAAGCTGAAGAAGGGGAAGAGATAGCTTCTCGTTCCCACAGACGGCGCCAAAATGATGATGCTGGAAACAGCACCACCCTTCAAGGTGTTTGTAAGCTCAATTCAATGTCAACAATGGCAGTACAAGGCATAAAGAAGGTATACATATATAGTAGAAGGAGATGAGGAGACGAAGATTCACACCGGAATATAAGTGGTTCAGCCAATTAGGCATACGTCCACTGTGCAAGTATATGATGTGTACCAATGTGTAAGGGCTCTAATGGCCATAGATACAATCTCTCAAGCTTTCTCTCTCTACTGTGTATTCGAACAGAGTTTCACCTAGGGTTGCTAATTTATTCCCCTTTACAAAGTAGAGGATGACCTCTATATATAGTACCTAGGGGGTGTAATGTACCCCACATGCATGCAATGAGCATGTGCGTATGTGATCTAGCCAATATGAAGAAGACATCTGTTACTGTCACATGTAGAGAATGATGATGAAATATTCTCCCCACGTGTGGGGAATGATTTGTTATAACTGACTTGTGTCCACGTGTCCTTATCCAAATATTAATAGATGCTCGGCCGTCGTGCTTGGTCATGACCTCGGCCTGGGATAAGCCGAGGTTGATAAAGGCTAGTTGCCTGGGCACACCGAGATGGGCCATGAAGGTCTCGGCTTAAGTCAGGCCGAGACGAGATTGAGGTCGGCAAGAGCCGAGGTTTGAGCTGTATCCTGCCTGGAACATCGACTGATATCTTGATGAGGCTGACCTTGGTAGACGTATGACTTCATGCGACCCCGGCCATACCCTGGCCGCGGTTGTCACCCCCAGTTGAACTGAAGTGTCGCTGACCCGTATGATACATGCAGTGTCCCTTTGATGAGGTTGGTGGTAGTGTCGTCCTAGGCCGACCTTGCTATGCCGAGGGTTGATTTCACGGACCCAAGGCTTTTCCAACGTCGGCTACAACCTCGGCCGAGGTTGGTGTCTCTGAGCCGAGGTCACACTTGGGGCATATCACCTGATGGACATGCATATTTGACACAAAAAATTCATAACCTAATGGACATGCATATTTGACACAAAAAATTGGTTGCCTAATCGTTGGTTAGCCGGTCTTGTAGTCATCTACCCCAAGGTACTCCTCAGCCCACTCCATCCTATTCTGAGTTTTCCCACTCCATCGCTTCATCTAACCCACTCCGTCCTGTCCATTCTCCTATTGTCATCATCCCCCAACTGAGTCGGAGGAGCTTAGGATGATCCGTTTGCAGGTGGAGCTGATGAGGGAACATCAAGCTTAGGACCAGTCTATGATGCAAGAGTTCTTTGCATCTATGCAACTAGAGAGAGAACGAGCAGAGGAGGCGCAGGCACATAGAGATGATCGGATGATGTAGTATTTTGATGATCTCTGTCATGCTGAGATGCGACATGGCACATGCTCTTCGAGTATCGGACCATCTCATGGAGATGATGCTCCTGATAACACTTCAGATGATCTGTCCCAGTGATTGAGATTTGTGCTTACTTTTTTTGTGTACTTGTGAGA
The DNA here is from genome assembly GCA_949130495.1 of Sambucus nigra. Classification (NCBI taxonomy): domain Eukaryota; kingdom Viridiplantae; phylum Streptophyta; class Magnoliopsida; order Dipsacales; family Adoxaceae; genus Sambucus; species Sambucus nigra. The sequence goes on along the minus strand of OX422215.1, from coordinate 609,863,622 downwards.
GAGAGATTTCTTATTATTTTTCATTACTCTCATATGTACGAGATATTGGTTCTCTTTATTTTATACAGTTGATGTTTGGATACTTGGTTTTAACACATTTGGATATTTGGTTTATCTGATTATTAATCCACTTATGTTGTCTTTTATCTTATGTGATAATCTTGTGGGGACTTTATTTTCTATATTATGTCATTTATCTTGTCCTTCTCATGTTATTGGTTTCGTATTATTCTTATATCCTTCATATTGTAATCACTAACAATGCAGGTATAGTTATATCCCTTTGACTTTTTCGGGCAAAAAGGGGGAGAATAATTATAGGGGAAGATGATTCTTAGGAGATTTTAAGATTTAATTTTGATCAATTATGAATCTCTATCTCCACATACGTTTATGATCTTGTTGTTTCATGTGTGTAGGCCCGTTAATTTTTATGACAGATTCTTACCTACGGAGATGTTCAAGCAACTAGGTTGTTAGGGAGTCGTGTTGTCCATTTTCTATTTGGTTTTGGGGATGGGAATTAGGATCGACTTTGACCCGAAAAATCCAATGGGGGATATTTGTAAGGACAAATTTCCATATTGAGTCATTTGTAGTATTGACATGTTCCATTGGACAAAATATTTTAGAACATCAAGGTGTCATTATGTACTCCACGTTGAAGAAAATTGAGCAACCGAAATATCACTGCATTGAAGAGTTAATTTCATCTATCTGAACACTCAATTTTCCCAAAGGTATATGACCTGTTTTAAATGTTGCTGAAGAATAATTTTATGGGCTTTCAGTCTTTACAAAAATATTATTTAACTTAAAATTTAATTTTCCATTTCAATTTAAGATGTTCAAACGAGATCTGGGAATCTTGTTTGAATGATTGTGTTCAAATGACTTTCGAACGAGACACCTTAAAGGTTGGTTCTGAGAAGTTGTTGGAACTCTCGTTCTTATATCATTCAAATGTTGTGATTCGAATGATCGGTGGAGTTATGGAAAATGATAGTTATTTTTGCAGTTTTCCCTTTTTCACTTCCCCTTCCCACTACTTCCACTTTTCACTTGAATAAGGGACTCGGGAAAATTAAGAAGATAACCATGTTTACACCTTAAGGAAAGAAAAATCTTTTTCAAGAAAAACTCCCCAACATTGAGGTGATCTTTGTGAATCACTTTTCAAGAACTCAAACCAAAAACCATCTTCTTCTACTTTCATCATCACCATAGCGTGATGTAAACCTCCTCACGGGTTGTAGATGGATATTTTGGCCATCATTGGATATCGAGACACCGGACGGTGTTGCGTAACATGTTTAGATTTACGCGTGCTACGGATGGTGGAGTTGAATATGACATTATTGGATCTTATCGAGTCAAGTCTGTAACCCTTTTGAGTCTTGTTGTAAAAACCATATTCATAGTGAATTTTGTCTAGGCCAAGCCGTCAAAGGTTTTTCCCATTTGGATTTTCCTCGTACATCGCAATGTTGTGGTTGTGTGCTTTCTTATTACATATCAAGTCTTGCATGCTCACTTAGGATTTAGTATTCAAGATTAAAACTTAAAAATCAATAAATTATGGCCGTAATTTTAAATTATGGCGTGTTTGTGTATCCTGGAGTGTATTTCACTAATTTGAACCGAATCCATATAACCCTGCGTTCTCACCAATAAATCTTTTTGCATTTTTATTTTTTTTTTCAAAAGACAAACGAAATCTTTTTGTATTTTTTCAATAAGACCCCATAAATGAAAAATCAAAATACAAAATACTCAAACCACATATAACTAGGAAACACATATATCATGAAGTACAAATGCTTGTGTATGCAAACATGCGAACAAAATCAACCACTATATTTAGCATCAGAAGTATCATGTGCAAGCATTCGATAATCAACAAGTGTAACATGTAAAGCCTCCAAATTAGATTTCCTAACCCAGATAGGTATGATATGATGCTCTAGGGTTTTGGGAACCTAGGTGAATCTAGACTTAGACTTTCTAGGACGATTTGTAAGATCAGAGGAAAAATGCCTAAGGTGACCTACCTTAATGTGTGAATGTGTAAACACGAGGATGGGTGTTACCTAAGGGGTGACCTTTTTTAATGTTACTAGCAACGGTTTAATCTCTTAAAAGCATGGTCTTGTCTTTATTAGTGAAAGCATCTGGATCATTGAAGACAATCCCACGCTTGTCATCCTTAATTCTGATGGGGCCTAACATTTTATCCTACTTTTCAAACCTATTCTCCAAATCAAATTTGGCGTTACTCGAGTCTCTAAATCTCTCCTCTAACTCAACAATCCTAGGCTCGAGAAAATGCCTAGACTCTTAAAACTTAAGATTCTTCATATTAAAAACCCCTATCAAACCATGAAGGTTATCTCTCTCGAACTCAACATACTCTTGCTTCTCTTTAAGAGTCCTCTCACGTTCCCAAAGGTCATCCATAAATTTAGAATTATCATCACATATGGAAAATTCATTCAACCTCTCTTCCAACTTGAAGTTTGCCTTTTAATTTCAATGTTTTCGCATACAACTCATGAAAGGAAACTTAGAGTTCACTATCCTCCTCTTCTTCATCCTTTTCTTCATATCCACTCTCTCTACCATCACTCTCTTTGGAATCATAAAAAATGGCCTCAGAAGTGTCATGCTTAGAAATATCCTCATGGGAAGTTTTTTCATTTTGGCTCTCATGACTAGCGATGAACGCGGTGTAGTTGCGCTCAATGGGCGAATTAGCTCCACCCCACGGATCATTATCACTAAGGGTGTCATTTTACACCTTCATTTTCTTACCCTCCTTCCTTAGTTTAGTCGGACACTCAGTTGCCATATGTCCATAACCCTCCAAGCCAAAGCATCTATCTCACTCATCCCTCTTAAAATTATCATTATGATTTTTAGAAAATTGATCGGCCTTGTTACACTTATTTTTCTCAAACTTCTTTACATCTTTCAATATTTTTTCAAACTTGAGAAATTTTCTAAAATTCTTCGCAAACATGGACATATCATCATAATCGATGTCAAACTCATCCTTTGAAATAACAACCTTATATTTCTTCTTAGTTTTGGAGGAAAACATGTCGAGCTCATAAGTTAGAAGATCACCTATAAGATCTTTGAGTTTTTTAGAGTCTAAAGTACCCAAGTAATTCAAAATTTTCACTTTTAAATTAAATCTTTCAAGAAAGGACCATAAGATTTTCTAGATTACTCGGTTTTTAGGTATTCTCTCTCAAGTTAAAAGACGAGTTCATAATATCAAAAAAATTATCGTAGAACTCATCGAAGGTTTCACTCTCCTCCATCTTAATAGTTTCAAAATGAGTGGTGAGGTTTTGGAGTTTGAAGTCTTAACATCACTAGTACCTTCATGGGTGAGTTGGAGTATGTGCCAAGCATCTTTAGAAGTTTCACGTGTCATAATACGGAAAAACTCCTCTGCTGTGATAGAAAAAATAGAGCATTTAAGTCATGTGAATTATAATTTTCTAACATATGATTTCCTCACTCCATGACTCTAAGGGTTTGTAAATCCATTATTCACCAAATAAGATTGTAGGTGGAATCCAACCATTAAAAATCGCCTTCCATACCCACTCATCTATCCCCATGAGTGATGATTTTATACGAATTTTCCAGTATGTGTAATTAGACCCATCAAACATCATTGCCCTAGAAACTGAATGACCTTCCAAATGAAAATAGCTAAAACTCATACCTAAACATGAATCTAACAGAAAAACTTAGTGTTCCTGCTCTGATACTAATTTTAATGTGCACTCTGCAGTACGGATGGATGGTCTAAAAACAAAATTCAATTTTTAATTTTTCAAATTAAATATAAAACTTAAACAGATTAATAACAAATAAAAATTTGCACTAATTTTAATCCGACTTGTTGTGATAAAATGATTTATCATATTTATCTTAAACTAAAAATACATCTAGGTGATAGCAGATAAAATAAATAAATCAAACCACAACACGTCGATGTATGAGGAAAACCCACAACATGAAAAACCTCGGACGATCGAGCCATGAAAATAACTATGATGATTAATTACACAAGACAAATAATAGACTTACAACACAGACTCGATGCCCTCCCAAGACTTTATGCTCTTCAGTCTTAAACCTCTCTTTCACAGTGAAATGTAAGAGTCCACCCGCATAAATGCCATAATGTGTGAGTCCACACACACCTCGGTATCTACCAAACAATCTCAAAAACCATATACAGATATGGAACATGGATGAATCACTTCTTAACTGCAACACCACACCACGGAGTCCAGCGGGTCTAAAAAGCAAATCGAATACAGAGTCCTCCGCACGAAACGATTCTCGATCGAGGTAAAGAGAATAAGCATCTTGGTACCCTCAAAATGATATCTCAATTTGGGTGAAACTAGGGTTTGGGATCTTTTGAATATGTATAGGAAAATATTTTTCACCAAAAATATCTCTAAAAATAAATGCTCGAACCCTTTTACATAAAAAAACGTGTTTTTTTAGGCGGCACATTTTTTAAGAAAGCTCGTTTGAACGAAAATAAGACCTCGTTTGAACTAAACTGCTAACTTGTTAGAACAAAGGTAAAACTCGTTATAATGAAAAGATAATCTTGTTCCAACTATCTTTGAATGAGCTTTAAAAAATATTATTTCTGTAGACAGAAAAATCTCGTTTCATATTCGTTTGAACGAATTGCTAAACTCGTTCGAACAAAACTAGTAAAGTCGTTTGAACTAATTTAAAATAAAAAGGCTTTATTTGAAAATATTTCAAAATCATCTCCAAATATTTTATAAAAAATAAAACCTAGACTAATATTCCAAGGATGAAATCCATTTGCATTCATACTTGAGATATCCTCGAAAACACGAAGATGAAATGTGGTATAAAACATGAAATGCCATGTAATCTCTGAAGTTTTCTGTTGTCTTCAATCAGACTTGTCATAAACTTAAAAGGTCAGCAATGCAAAGCCTAACTTATGACTCAAAATGTTTTGTCTGAAACTAAGCCAATACATACAAATTGACTCAATTGGAAACTTGCCTTACATTGTATAAAAATGGCGTCCACAATGATCATAGTGACATTTGGAGTGAAAACTTTTGATTTCTTTGTTGGGCAGGCATCACTTAATAATTTGTTCTAGTCAGCATGATACTTAAATAAATAGGGATCCTCAAAGATCAATGTAAGTGGTAGTGTTGCGAATCTCTTATTTCTCGAGTCGATCAATGACTACGAATTTATCTTTTGATGATATAATTCACAATATTTTCATACTAGGGGAGAATAGGCACTTTAAGGAGTTATTCATCAGGGAATAGTCTTTTATAGGTCCTGTATAAAGCGTATCATCTTTGAATATCAATATTTACAAGTAATCAGCCACAACGTCTTATACTCCTTTTATTTATCTTTAATGCACATATCAAATTCCTATAAGAGTAGAATCCATCGTATCATCTTGATTTCACACCATTCTTGGATACTAAATATTTCAAAGTGAAGTGGTCCATGAAGCGTACTATTGGACAACCTACAAAGTATGCCCTAAATTTTTCTAATGTATATACATACCTAATAGATCCTTCTAAATGGTCGTATAGTTTATTTTTGTATTGTTTAGTGTCCTACTAGCATAGTAAATCACATAAGGATTCTTATCTTTTATTTTCCCCAAAATATCCCCTATATCATAATAACCCGCATCACATAGGAATTCAAAAGGTAAGCACCAGTCAACACCTCTCATGATAGGTGTTGATATAAGTAGTGTTTTTAGGTTTTCAAATCTTCTTGACATTCCTTAGACCACTCAAAGGGTGTATATTTATGTAGAATTTTTCATAAGGGCGTTGTTGTTATATGTGACACCTCGCCTAATAAAATACCGGGAGATCACTCATGTACCAAATTAAAACAGGAGTCACATATGGTTCATTCTTAGCATCACTATCGAAAACCAAATTAATTACTAATAATCTATTAGGCTGGCATCAAAAATTTATTTAACTAATCTTTTTAAACAAACTATACAATTAAAACATTCACACAGTTTATATAAATGAAACTGGAAAGAGAAATAACCGAACACTCGGTTCAAATATAATAAAACCAAATCGAATGACGCACTAAAAGGCGGTGAAAGAATAAATAAATAAATACAATTGGGCTTTCGGCCCGAAAGTTACTACAATGCTTCTTATCTAGATCACAAGAATAGAAGCATCTAAAATAAATCTGCATGCATACACAGCTGCTACAGCAGACGTCTAACTCAAAAGGATCATCATCCAGGCATCCCTGTGTCTGGACACCTATATATATATATATATATATAATATATAGTAAGAGAGGAAAAATATAAAAACAGTTCAAAGACCGAGTTGTGAAAATATTTTGCAAGTGCATAAATGCGTTATTTTTAAAATATGTTTTATCTCATATTTAAATTGTTATCGCACTCCCATGAGATACCCCTTACCTCTCTTCTAATAGTGCACACCTAGCGCATATTTCCTACACATTCTAGTCAAGCTACGCTACCTAACTAATTCGTCACCCCCAAACTCTAGAAATCCTAAGCAAATCAAGTACTAAGGGCTAAACTTCTCCCCAGTCTCAACACTATGCCATGTTCATGCGTGGGGGGTCTCGCGAAGCGAAATCCAAACAATGACCCCCCGATACAATACTACTTGGCAAGGTCGATCGTCGAGATCCATTAGACCCTCAATACACAACATATATATATATATACTCATATAAGAAAAACCCAAAACTAGAGCACTAAGGTTTAAACTTCTCCCCGGTCTCAACACTAGGCCATGTTCGTGTGTGGGGTGTCTCGCGAAGCGAAATCCAAACAAGGAACCCCCCTGATACACTACTACCTGGCAAGGTCGATCGTCGAGATCCATTAGACCCTCAGTACTCAACTTATATATATATACTCATATAAATAAATATGCATAACCTCCTCATTTATAATACGAATCACAATATAAGTCCGGATACAATATCCCGGAATTAGAATTAATTTCATATTCAATTTATCTCTTTACTCAAATAGAGATATAATATATTCTTCTCGTGCACAAGTAATATACTATACACACCAGTATAATAACCATACCAACGAGCTATAACTCGAGGATGCGGTCTCTATGCTAACATCTATTAGGGAATCACTCTCGTATCATCCTCGGTACCAACGGTCGGAATCTCACCCCGCCTTGGTAAAATCCAAATCACAACGTATGGGAAGCGGTCATCGTTCCTCCCCGAAAGTGAGACAAAACATACCCACCACGTCTCACCCCTAATAAAAATCACACAATATAAACTGGACGCTATGACTTGGGGACTATACACTCCATGCTCCTCAAACCAGGGGCCTCACCCACATCGCGCAACTTTCCATGATAGCATAGAAGGGGTATGCTTCACATAAATATATATACCATTGACATATATATAAATACATTTCTGTATCATATAGTATATATACTTTAATCACATAGTATATATATATTCCACATTGTTCCTCAAATATATATAAATGGCCATAGTCGCCAATCACACATAACGATGACCAATAATCCCAAAGATTCTCATAAATAATAATATTCGAGTATTCCCACACTCACGATACTAAACTCAAAAGTATTCCCTCGCTTGATAAATAACATGTACCTTATTCACACTTAAAGATTTATATAATTTCTCCAACTATACCAATTCACACTAAGTAAATACGCATTTTCCCAAATTCATCCTAATAGTCTCGCAGGATATAGTCAACCATAATCGATATAATTATGTTTTCCACTCACACAATTATATAGGCCTAAATGCCCACTAAAATTATCCCAAGGAATATTTGTCCCCAAGCACCCTTAAATTAAATAGGTCGTTGATTCCATTTCCACGAATCCAAGGACTACATTTTGTCCAATTAATAATTTAGAGGTCCCCATACTATTTTTGGAAAACCCCAACTCCCTAATTCCTCAATTTATTTATTTCCTCGAAAATATAATTTCTAGTGTCACAAACTTAAAACACTCTCTTAACCCCCATAAATTTCCCTAATTGGATAAATATATCTCCCTTAGTTAAGTCTATTTATTTCCTCAATTAAATAGGCTAGAAATACTTAATTTGGGAATTTATCCCATATAATTAACCCTAGGCAAAATTGCCAAAAATCCTGAAGGGTCGATTGATCGACCCTTGGCCCTCGATCGATCGATCGCTTCAGGCAGCTTCTTCTCCGAGAAGTTGTTTCATCCATTAAAGATTCCCCCAAGATTTTATCACCTCTCCTACCCTTATCCAACCTCAATCAACAACATATATACGCATAAAAAGGGTTTTAAACATCCTAAAACCCAAAGCTAACAATGAATTTCAAATGATTTCTTAATTTCTTGGATTTATTACTTTCCATGGTTTATCCGTAAATCTTGCAAAAAACCCATTTTTATTCACCAAACCCATCCCAAAAATCTTTATAGTTATTCACTACCAACTATAATATGAGATTTATGCTCAAAGTAAATAAGCAAGTAAACACTTGCCTGGAGGATAAAATCTGACGACCCCGAGTCGAATCCCGCGGAGTTTGGCCCGGAAATCCTTTTTCTCTCCTCTTTTCTCCTTCTCCTTTCTTCTCTTCTTCTTTTCTCTCTTTTTTTGTCTTTATCCCACTCTCTCGTGTCTTATATAGCAGAGAATAAGGGTTTATCCCTTTAAAACTCAAAAATGACTCGTTTACTCAATTGTGAGTCCATATTAATCCAAAAATTTCCGAAACTCAAATACGACACCTAGATACTCTATTCTGACTATCTCGGCCATTCCGAGACTAACCGCGCACTCGAAATCTCCACCGAGGTACTTGACCACAAATCACTAATTTAACCCCACATAACTTAATGCGATATACCAATTAAAATATTATCCTCTGTCGCTTTACCCAGCTGTAACATACGGTTAAAATACTCCAACTTATTTACTTAGCCCCAAAAGTAAATATAACACCCATCGAAAATCATTTAATTCTTGAAAACTCCAAAAATTACTATTCACGATAATTCTTAAATTTCCAAATTACACTGAATTATTAAATTTAATTTCCCATAAAAGTGCGGGGTATTACATTATACTAAACTCTTTAATAAACATCCAGTAAAGCCTGAGATGGTCTAAAGATAAATGCACATCCTTAACCAATTTAGGGGTGGGAAGATTTAAAATCAATTCAATCTTCACCTTCTCCACTTGCATTCCATTAGCATAAGTTATGTGACCTAAGACTAAGGCTTGGTCATCATAAAATGGTATTATTCCAATTCAAGACTAAACCCTTTTCTTCGAATATAATGAGTAATTTTTGTAATTCTCTTAAGAAATCATCAAACGATTCTATAAGAGTATTTGTATACTCATGTTCCCCCTCAGCACTTGGATTGTTTTAATATGTGTTCCAAAATATACTTTTAGTGTCTTGTCCTTAAGGTCGTTCATCAAAGCCTCAAGTAATGTCCCTTTTCTTCGAACCTAATGAGTAATTTTTGTAATTCTTTTAAGCAATCATCAAAAGATTCTATAAGAGTATTTGTATACTCATGTGCCCCCTTAGCACTTGGATTGAATTAATATGTGTTTCAAAATATACTTTTAGTCTCTTGTCCTTAAGGTCGTTTCATTAAAGCATCAAGTAATGTTTTATTAACCAGAAAGATTCATTAGAATTCAATGGAGCGTCATTCGTGATCATACTCCCTAGAATTGCACTTAGTTTAAGGTAACAGACTTAGTAGACTTTCACTTTGGGCATACTCAGATTAAGATTTTCATACTCCATGGATTTGCACTTAGTTTAAGGTAACGGACTTGGTAGACTTTCACTTTTGGCATACTCAAATAAAGATTTTCATTATTAGAAATTTTTTTTGTATGTGTGCTCACACTTTGATATGGATTTTGTGTTATATATATATATATATATGGAGAGAGAGAGAGAGAAGTTCACAAGTGAACCTAAAAAATGAAAATTTTATTGAACCTTAACAAAAAAACACTTAACAACCGCTTAATTTTAATTCATATGTTGTAATTAGTTCGCACTGGCGGCAACAGACACGTGTGTCGATCGAATATTTTTCTTACATCTCACCCCCCCCACCCCCGTTAAACCCAACGAAAACCTCCACACCCATTTCTCCGGCCATTTACAGCAGCCCGATTGCCACCATCTCAAATTACCACCACAAACCACCTCTCAACCTACACCGTTACCACCTGATAACCCATACACTGCCAAACCACCACTACCCCACTTAACCTCCATCGTAAACCACCTACCAACCCATAAAACCCCCAAACCCAAACCCACTAACCCCCATGACCCAACCCCCCTACCCGGATTTGGACTTTGAATGTTGGGTATGGGATTAAGGTCGTCGGTTAGTTAGCAGGTGGTTTAAGATGAATTTTGCAGTGGTACGTGGTGATGGGTTAGGGGGTAAATGGGTCAGGGTTGTCCGGTGGAAGGTTGCTGGATGGGCAGAGTTGGATTTGGATTTGGCTTGGGATCGGATTGCTGCCTCTGGGTCCCTGATTATGGACGATTTTAAAGGTTTGTGGGGGTTTAATTTGGAGTCGGGTAGATCTGGGTTTCGGAGATGGAGGTCGACGCTTGGTTTAATTCCGGAGTTTGGCCGGAATGTGGAGGTGTGGGCTATCGGTCGGAGTTAGGTGGCTGCCCAGGTGTGGGTTCCATGTCTCCTGGGCAGTGGTTCACGGGGTGGGATTGTGGGTAGGGTGGGGGTAAGGTGTGTGCATTAAAAAACACACGTATCACACGCGTGTTAGTTGCTGCTGGCGCGGACCAATTACAACGTAGAATTTAAAATTAATTGGTTGTTAGGTGTTTTTTTGTTAGAGTTCATTAAAATCTTCACCTTTTAGCTTCACTTATGAACTTCTCTCTCTCTCTCTCTCTCTCTCTATCTATCTATCTCTCTTTATATGTATATATATGAACTCTAGAATGATCTTCTAATTTTTAAACTTTATGGTATCCTATGTGTTGTCATTATTGTCGTTGTTGCCGTATATTGGCATTTGTAGGCTTGACTGGGTTGCTACAGTAACCTGTAGTACTGCAGACTTGAGGATTATTTAAAAGTTATTATTCATACTATTGTTCACTTTTACTATTCATGTCTTCTCTATTTAAATAATGGTATCAGAGCTGCTTTAATCATATATCATTATATAATAAGAATATTATTTAACGAAACGAGTGGAATTACAACATATAAAATTTAAAACTTGTGTGTTATTCTTAGTGCAAAAGAATTTTTAAAAAGATATCTACGTATTCAATATCAAAAAATAAACGACTATTCAGAAGAATTTGAAGAAAATATAAAAAATAAAGACTATATAAATGCAACAATTAATAAGTGGTTAATTAAGATTGCAAAAGAAAAAATACAACAATATAAGTTAGAACTAGAAATATTAAGCGAAAGAGGAAGACTAGGATAATAAATTCTAACTGAAAAACAACGAATTAAGAAATATATAGAATTTAGAAGAAAATTAATAAAATCACAATATAAACTTATAGAAATAGCCTTAAATTCGAAAATTATAACATAGTAACTAGTAGTAGTCATTTAATATTCAAACAAGAAGAAGAAATATTAGCTTTAGAAATTAAGTTAGGGATATTAGCAGAAAAAGGTACACTATAATTATATGAGTATTAACACCATACTAGAAAAAATTAAAAAATTAGAAGATAATCAAGACTTTATTAAAGAAAAATTAGATTTAATAAATACTAGAACTCATAATATAAAATTTGAATGAGAAAAACTTACTAAGTTTTTACATGAACAAGAAACACCAGAAATAAACGAACTAATCAAAAAATTTAAACAACTTAAAACAGACACTAAAATGGTTAAAACAAAATTAAATCTTTTTTATTCTAAAGATGACATATACAAGTAAAAATAACGAAATATATAGGATAGAAAATCTATATAATAATGAAGAAGATACTAAAAGATACATAGAAAAAGGTATTCAGGAAACTAAAGGACAACATCTATATAAAAGGAATATGTTAGAATTCACTAATAAAATATATAATCACACTAGCCAAAGAAAAATAACAACCGTGAATAGTGAAGTAATTCACTACACCAAAATAGGAGATTTGTGAGTGTTGTTAGCAGTCACAATTGACCTTTATAACTGATATTTATCGTCATAATTTAGGGGGTGATAAAAGCAAAATTGTAACTCCTCACAGCAGTCACAAATTTTTATAGCCCCTACGGGGTTATGACTGGTGACCCCAATTTGTAACTGCTATTTGTAATTGCTAACAACAGTCACAAGTATTATATTCGTAACTGCTGACAACAGTCACGAATATTAGATTCGTAACTGCTCACAGCAGTTACGAATGTTACATTTGTTACTACTGATAGCAGTTACGAATTGTATATTTGTGACTATTGTTAACAGTTACAAATTGATAGTAGTGACAAATTTGTGACTGCTATTAGTAGTTACAAAATTGAATTTGTTAAATGTGGTAAGAACTATTACAAATATCTTTATATTTTCACAAAATGATGAAATAATGAAAGTAAAATAAATGTCATGATAACAAGTCTAAAAATTTTGACAACATTTCATTTATATTTCTCATATTCCAAATATTCAGTACACATAAAACTTGTTTAAACTTAATTTATCATCATACAACCCCTTCGTGGGCGCCAAGTACAAAATGAACATAGAATAAAAAATAACGACGCAACACTTCGATGACATGAAATGTCATGAACATGTAACAAATCATTATAAATCCAAGCCAGGAGTCACCACACAGTGGATACGCTTTGTGAAGTCTAGGCATATCAGCCGTGGGGGTATTAATGTGGTTACTCGGAGTATGCCTGTTGAGCAAGTTCATGTCAAACTTTATCTGTAGTAGCGTTTGTTGGTGGCGAATTTATAATTCTTTGAGCTCATGTCAATGTTGAGCATATCTTCAGCATCTTGTCGATGTTGAGCCTCTCGATCTTCATCGTCTTTCTATAACCACGCCCTTCTTGTCATATATGAGATAGGTATGTGTGTAACAACCGATCATCTCCAGTTTTCCAAAGATATTGATGCATTATATTGGCATACATAAGTGAAGTCATATATAAGATATGTAAGTGTGTTTTGGTACTCACATTGTTTAAAATTGGTGCTTGCCACACTAGGTTTGAGATGTCGCCTAATGATGTCAAGTCATGAAATTGGTGCTTGCCACATCATCCCCTACACGAAAGAGAAAAAAATATTCATGAACCAGTTACAACTCGTAATCATCTCCTAAAATGATTACAATATAGATATTCATAACAGGGAGAAGTATAGATATCTATACACGTGGCATGCTACATAGATATCTATTTTACCCCCGCACGATGCACGGGCGGATTATAATGCATGTGTAACTCACAACTCAACAAGCGTGTCATTATGAATAGATAATAAAATAAATAAAAAGGATATAAAACATACATCAAAGAAAAAAGTAATATATCACATTAGATATGGAGAAACCGTCCCAACAAATAAATAAAACGGCAAAATTAACCCTTATAAACGCATATATGAATACTTGTGCATAAAAGTAAATGAATATTATTCAATAGATAACCTAAGACCACAAAAAACATAAAACAATAACTTATATTAAGAAACCAAATTGAAAAGAAAAGAATCAAAATCCTATTTCTCTACTAATTAAGCACTATAACATCAATGCATATATAGAGTTTGATTATAAAGAACTTCTTATAAATCAACCTAACAAAATTAAGTTGAATTCAAACTGGTCAGGGTAATCTGGATAATCTAGAATACACAGGAACACATTAGCTTAGTTGTATCTGTACAAAAATAACAAATCTTACCTTTGAACCACTTAACAAGACAAAAGGTAAGAAATCTGATATTTGGGTAAAATTTTGCAGAAATAAGTGAAATTGATAATTATGCCTACGTCAATCATAATGGTAATAGTCATTTGATAGATGCTGAATGCACAAAATCATCCAAAGTTTGCATATCGTTTTTGTTTTAAATATCGTTGGAGATTTCACCTTGACAAACAAAATACCCGCGGATAACCATTTCATACATCCAACTTCATATATGGTTAAACTCACTTATAAGCACGGTAAGTTTTCATAAGTACTCTAACTCAGTAACGCTTAAGTCATAAACAATGCATCCAAAAAAATCAATAAAAAAGAAATGAAATTAATTGTCATCTATAAATTTTCATAAGTGTTTATATAAAAATCTTACAAGATCACATGACACTCCTATAGGTAAAGTAACATGAGTGTGAAGTTAAACCCATAATGAGTTCTAATAGAAAAAGCTGTTAACAAAATTCATTACACAACGAACCTTTAAAATCAACCAACTGAACCAAGTTTTGTAGTAGATCCAGATCCAGATTGAATATAGAACCAAACAAACTTTGGTTGAGAATCTGACACCCGATTGCCAGGTCACTTTTTTACCTATATAAATTCAAAGTATCAACAAAAAAAAATTAGTCACCTCTCAACTCAGAAGAAGGAAACCTTAACAGCGAGGAAGTGGATGAAAAGTGAGACTGATAAATAAATTTCTAGTTAACAGATTGCATACCTCATTTGAGATGCAATACAATTGTCTATCCCCAACAAAATACAATTAGAAAAAACCCAAAATTTTCCCACTTTAATTAAGAGAATAACAAGATCTGAAAAAATGAACACAAATATGTCAAATTATCTCAACTCAATGAAAGCATAAAAACACAATTAAAAAGTCCAAAATCAAAGTACCTTGAGTTGTGAGGATTGTAAACATGTGAGATTTTCAGTTGAAAGCTTATGAATTATAATTGTAGTTGAAGTGCCCTTCCCCCTCCATTCACCCCATCATTAAGTCGGTGTAAAACAAATATGGACATTAAAGGAGAAGGAAGAAAATAAGGATCATAATACCTTTTGCTGAAAAACTCCAAAATCGATAGAGAAAATTGGTGTACACCGAAGCACAATGGGACATGAACAAATCCTATGAGATAGCATGTAAATAAACTAATTTAGGAAAGAAATACTAATGGCCAAGGGTTTTTTGCATAGAAAGTCCGTAGAGGGGAGGGAAAGGGCCACTTAATGAGAATGAATAGTTGGACGGTTTGGGTTCCTATATTGACCCCTATTTTTCCTTAGAATAGAGAGACGGGAATAAAATGCAAAGATATTGGTGAGTTGAGCATTGAACTCCATTACCACGTGCCAAAGTTAAGAATAAATACACCGTTTTTAATATTATATATTAGATTGTTAGTTTATGTGTTGATTAGTAGTGAAAAAGTAATTCATCAATTCTACCTGATATATGAATGTGGTATAGCAGAAGTACATAAATTCAGTTTGTAGTTCAAAAATTGAAGTTCTAAGCCGGAGTATAAATGAAGTATTAGCTGAAAGAAAGAAACATAAGAAAAAATAAAGCTCGTTACCAATACGAGTAATTAATTAATAAAATAAATATTTCAAATGGAAAAAGATAAGTTCAGTACTACTAGGAGTAAAAGAGGTAACCTGGTTCCCTACTGAATTGAAAGCTTGCTTGAGTTTGACTAGGTGAAGTCGAAGGCTGCTGATGTCCTCCTCCACCAACTCAGTTAGGAACTCGTAATTGTGTGCTTTATACAAGTAGTTTACCTACTTGAACTTGATAGACAAGAAAATAGAATAGATCAAACTATTCTCGACCCAAAATGGTGGATCCATCTATGGTGCCATACTAGAATGGAATTTATCTGCAGAGCTCGTCGATTTCATACTCACTAATATTGAAAACCTTATCATGTCAACCATCTCATGATCTAATCTTAATCCTCCGTATATCTTTGGTGAAGTACAATCTTGCTTGGCTGCAAATAGTGAACTATTAGAAAGCAATGTGCACTAGAAATAATGTCAACAAGACAAATAGAAAAGTTATCAACTAATTGTACAATACATAAGATCAGGTATACCCATAGACGCTGCAATTTAGGACACTGGGTAACAAGCTTGGTAAGATCAGGGCTTTGGGTAGCTGCATAGCTTAAATTCAACGAAGTGATCCCAAAACAAATGGAATGGACTGTTGGAAGGTAAGATAGAACCACATACCCAAAACCAGAAAGGCCCTTGAGTTGTTTAAAGCCTGAAAAGGACTCTGCTAGACTCGAGAATATGACCGGTCGTAGCTCATCAGCTGAAAAATGCACCTGTCCCTAACTCAACCAACTGTGTCGCCCAAACGAGCAGGTTCGGAAGCTTCTCAAGGGGTACAACTCAGT
The DNA here is from genome assembly GCA_949130495.1 of Sambucus nigra. Taxonomy (NCBI): domain Eukaryota; kingdom Viridiplantae; phylum Streptophyta; class Magnoliopsida; order Dipsacales; family Adoxaceae; genus Sambucus; species Sambucus nigra. Next base: position 609,847,133 of record OX422215.1, on the reverse strand, counting down.
TAACCTGGAGACATCTCAGGTTGAGACACCAAGCAACTAAGCACCGAGAAACTCACCTCAGATGCCAAGCAAGCGATGTTTAGAAACACAAGCGATGTACAGGTATTAGGGAAATGGCTTAGCCAATGCCCACTCAGGTCTTCTACTTCACTCTCCTTTTAATCCAGTTCTCTCAAATTCCTACACCACCAAACATTTCCTCAATTTTGTAAATAATAGCAGATATCAAGATTACAGCGTTATAGTTAACTAAATGAGCAAAGTTAAGTATCAGCAGATCAAGATTCAACAAGATTCAAAGTTGACCTACAATTAGCGGCGACGAAAGCCAGTTCATCAATGCTCTGCAAGCTCGATTGATATCCTATGCAAGCTCGATTTCCCGTTAAAAAGAATAATGTCCCCATCCTCTATATGCCGATAAACTATGCAACTGAATCTGAGCTCATCAGCATGACTCTTCCTTATAGCGGGGTTCATCAATGCCCTGCAGTATACAAAAGTATTATTCTAAAAAAACAAAGTACACGTGAATATGGAAAAATAATGATGAATAATATTCTCATGTCGAGGGGAGTAAGGCTAACAGGGGCAACTTCTATAAAAATCAATGAGCATAACCCTTGGTTACAAGGTTTAATATAAAGAGTCAGAAGTTAATATAAAGAGGCAAAATTGTTTATCAGACACATAATTACAAGATTTTTAGGAAGAAGTTAATATAAAGAAACTTCTATACAAGAAACATACCAAATAATTTTTAATATAAAACAAATTATATACTAGAAACATACCAAATATGAGGCAGAAGTTAATATTTGAGGCAGAATTGTATATCAGACACGGAATTGTTAAATAAAATAAGTATGCAACTATTAAGAAAGTAGTAGAAATTGATGTCGCACAGGGTGATCATGAAAATTTGTTTATTCACAATCTCATCAGATCAACCATTAGAGAGATATGTGAAGTTGAAAAGTCATGCGGATGCAGAATAGCCAATGTATTGGAAAAGCATCGAGTCAAAATTGTGTTCATGAAGTTTTATGTGTAATGAAAACATACTTTCTGTTGCAAGGAATATTCCCTTAGCACGTAACGTAAATAAAACAAAAAAAAAACAATATATATATATATATATATATACGCAACTGTTATGGGGATGCAATCATTATAAATTTATGGAAATGGTAGACTAAATAAGAAACATGTATGGGGCTACAATCATTATAAATTCCCCGCCAAACATAAGATAAGAAAGCATGTATATGGCTGCATTAATAGATTCCCTGCCAAACTTAAGATAAATTCAATATTAATATTCAAAGGGGAAATTCTACCATCCACAGAACCATAATAAGTGGCACCAAGTAAAAGCTCGGGCGGTTAGTACCAGAGAGTCACCACACGGCTTGTCAGAGGCTGACTCTAATGAGGATCAAAAAAACTTGTCAAACCAAAGTATGAAATCTTTAAAATACCATTATCGTCAATTAGAAGATTGAAACCTTTTATATCACGGTGCATAATACCTTGACTATGGAAATGATCAAGTCCAAGACTATGGCAACGATCAAGTCCAAGTAAAAGTTGTTGCATATCATGAACACTCTCAGGAACCAGGTTACCAAAACCTCATTTTTTTCAAAGAAACTATCTTCCCTTGATAGAGGTCACGTGCCCGATAAACATCACTATATGTACCCTGGCCAATCTGCAAAGAAGTGAAGGCATCACACAAAGAACCAATACTAGAAGACACGTGCAAAAAGAATACTTGAACCTATGTTGCATTCTCACAAAACACCTACTCATGGACATTAGCATTTAGCATGAGGAACACTTGGCAGTAAATGACAATTCCAAATAGTTTTGGTATTTAATCCATATTGGAGAATGATTAATTTTGATTACGCAACACGGATGGTGTTGTCTCCATTGTTGACGCTTTGAATCACCTCAAATGCAAAATGAGTGCATGATAATTGATAAGGATCGTACAACAGGAAAAGCTTTAGAGACAGTGGCGATGGGTCAATGGCTGATTTCCAGCTTGAGTTGAGATATGCCCTTAATGTTGCATTATGAATTGGAAGAACGGCGATTGGACGAATTAGCTCTGCAGCTTCATTCTTTAATTGATCCCCTTGATCCCTTCCATGTCCAAGGGTTATATTTGCAACTGGATTCTCAATCTGTACAGGTAATGAAACAGGACCAAAATAAATAAAGATGAATATAAGAACTTAAATATCAGAATTCAAGTTGTTCCATAAAATAACTTATCACACACATAAACAAAATGTATACAAAGCAAATATTCCACATAGAGCCTGATGTTGGTGTGCAAAAAATTCAACACCGAGACTCAGTTAAAATTAATTTTTTCCACATTGTAGGAACTAAAAACAAACACAATATGAAAAAAATTATTATCTAATAACCCTTCTTTCACATAACGTTTAACCAAAAAGTTGGTGTGCAGTACTGGAAATTCATGATAGAAACTCATATATAGTTCATATTGAACTCTTAAGTCCATACTACACAAATAATGACAAGTTAAACATGATTGTGAAGTGACGTTAAATTTTAATATGGATTAGAATATCCAAGATCAGGTAATGCACTATTGACAACCACTCAAATTTTCAATGTGAGCAATAGAAGGGACATATATGTCCAACGGCAACCACACAAATTCCCAATATGCTGAGTATGTTTGTGATAAAGTAGAGGTGAAATCTAGGTGTGTCATTTAGGGTTCATGTCCACTACTGAGACTGAACCTGCTTCTTTCCTCTTCAAAACAGTCTACTTCAAATTCAGCATGGAATTTCATTAGAAACTCTAAAACTGCTTATTTCCTCTTCAAAGCAGTGTGGAATTATTCTATTCCTCCAAAAAAAAAAAAATGATCCTTTAGAAATTTCTCATGCATATTGTGCCTCTTGATGATGTTATCCAAAATACTGGCATCTAGTGCCACTGTTGTCGCAATGACTCTGAAAAATTTCAACACTTGTTCTTAAATGGTTCAGTAGCTCATGATGTATGGTCACATTTTGCTAAATTATTTTGTGTGCATATCTCTTAATATGTTGCTTATGTCTTGGTGGTTGAGGAGGACTAAACAAGATTTCATTAAGTTTCTTTTCATCATTATTCCTACTGCTATCATTTAGGAGTAATGGAAAGCAAAAAATGATAGTGTGTTTCAAGGTATCAAAATGAAGAATAATCTTATCATTGTCCAAACCATGGAAATGGTTCACTCTTGATGCTCAGTTAGAAAATTCAAGGCTCCTAAAAAGACTATGAATTCATCATTCAGTTGTTCAAGATCAATTTCATTCAATGTGCTCCAAGAATAATTCAATTGGTCAATTGGTTGAGACCTAGTGAAGGTCTTGTTAAATTAAGTTGTGATGGGGCTTCAAAAGGGAATCCAAGTCCCTTAGGAGCTGGTGGCTTAATTAGAGATCATAAAGGTAGTTTAATTCATGCTTTCTCTTCCTTTGAAGGTATCTCTTCCAATGGATTTGATTTATAAACACTAAAAGTTCTTAAATACATGATAACTCATTAATACATGATAAATACATGATAAATCATTAATGCAAGCATGATAAATCATTAATAATTGCAGTAGTATGAAAACATGATATGATTTTGAATTGCCTTAGGATTAGTAATGTATCCAACTTCATGTTTTCAACTAGATATGAAATTAAATTCCCTTCTTTGTTTAAAAAATATATGGAAAGAGGCAGTACACATATCACCCCCAATAATCCATTTGAATCTAGATTTATCCTTCTAATTAACCTCTTCAATTCTCAAAGATTGAAACAAATTCTTTCGGGCTACATTTTGAGCTTCATCTCTGATATGGGAATGCCCCACATTTTCAATGTCCATTTGAATTTTAGAAAGATGTAAAACCAAAGTTAAATCTTGTTATTAACTTTGTGTTTGATGGGAATGAACCAAATTTTCGATGCCCATTTAATCAAACACGAAGTTAATAACAAGTTTTAACAATCCAACAACGATCGTAAATTTCAAGATTTCACCGCAAATTTTAAGATTTCACCGGATAACAAGAAGTTAACCGAAATATGTTAATGAAACATAGAGATGTAAAACCAATACAGTTAGTTTCTATCTGACTGGTCCATCTCCTACTGTCGCACACTTAATAAATTTAATGGTACTCATTTTTCTATTTTATAAATTCGTCAGATATAAATAAAAAAATAGCTGAGTTGATGAAAAACCAAGGATTCTGAGATCTGTAATATTAACGATTGAAACTAGATAAAATAAAAATTAAACAATAATATTATTACAAATGAAACTAAAATTAAACTAAATGAATTGATAACTACAGATTGAAACTAAAGAAAACGATTTGGAATTAAAGATCTGTAACATTAACGAAATGAGTTAATATTATAGATTGAAACTACATATTAAAAAATAACATTTATGGTTTTATGAAACCAGTACTACCAAATGAGATCTTACCATGAAGAGTATGGAGAGAGGGGAGAGGAGAAAGAAGAGGAAAATGAAAATGAGATGGTGTGCATTTTTTTATGCTTTAAAAAAAACATAGATTGAGAGAGAGTTCAACTTAGGGCAAACTTTTATCGAGAAGGAAGCGGGAGATTGAAAAGGGATGGAAGAGGGAGCGGGAGATTGAAGAGCATGTAGGAGAGAGAAGAGGGAAATTTATGACCGCTCATAGAAGTCACAAATTAAGTCTTATGCCAAATTCATCACAGCTACGAGCAGTCACAAATTTGTGACTATTAATAGCGATCATAAATCTAAAATTTGTGACTGCTCATAGCAGTTACAATTTTGTGACTGCTCATAAGAGTCATAACTTAAGTTTAGTGATAAATTTGTGACTCTTTGTGGCAGTTACAAACTTGTGACTCCTTATAGCAGTCACAAATTAATTATATGGTAAGATTTGTGACTGTCATTAGCAGTGACAAACCAATTGACTCAAATTTTTTATTACCCACATATTTTATGACTCCTAATGTAAGTTATAAATAATGTTGTGACTCCTAATGGCAGTGATAAAGTTTGTCACCCCCATTAGCAGTTACAAGAAGGAATTCACAAAATTAGTATTTTGGTGTAGTGATTTTAGACTTAATCACTGAAGAATCTGCAAAAGAATTAACTAAAATAAATTTAGAATTTTTGCATTTAGGAGTAATAGTTATAGGACTAGTAGGACTAACTAGGTTAGAAGAGGGAACTAAAGTTTTAGTATATATATATATATATATGATGATGAAAGATGGAATAATCATAAACAAGCACAAATAGCTAGCGCAGAAGTAGATTTAGCAAAAAATGCAGCAGTAATTGGATGCATACCAAACTTCTCTATGGATATAAATGAATTTGGTAAACATGTAAAAATAGAAATAATAACAAGAGGATATAATATGACTGAACAATATAATAACCTTTTAATATATACACTATTTATGGGTAAATTATTCAATCACTATAAAATAAACTTTAAAGTTGAATTTGAATTTGACTATATAGTAAAATCATTTAATAGTAAATATGTAGAAATGAAAGAGGCACAAAAAATAGATAGTAGTATATATGAAGAAATTGAATGTAAACTACCACAATTAACTTTAACTAATACAAAAAACCCAGAAAAAAATAAAATATATGAAAATAGAGTAGGACAAAGTAGTATTAAATTTAGTAAATATAAACCTTTAGAAGATGATAGTGAAGAACTATTAGATGAAATTAACGTATTAATTGTAGAGGAACAGATAGAAGAAATATTTAAATTATTAGAAGATAATATATATGATATAATTATAGAAGATTGCGATAACTTAACGATAGAACAATTAATAGAAAAATATGGTAATGAAAATAACAAAGAATCAATATATATATATATATATATATATATATATATATATATATATATATATATATATATATATATATATATATATATATTGTACAGAAGGAACCAATGAAGATAATAAAAGAAAATTAATAAATATAGGAATAGATAAATTTATAAAAGAAGAAGAAATTATAAAAATAATAGAAGAAATAAACCCAGCAGAAGATATGGAAACTGAATCTTCAACCCAAACCTCAAATAGAGCTAACATAGACTATTCAACGCACCAAAATTTAAGAGCTATAAGAGAAACCTATAATGAAAACACTAATCCTGTTCCAGGATTTAAAAGCCGTAGTAGATATATATTTGACACTAACTCTAACATAACACAACATGGTAGTATATTAAATTTAGATAATATAAACCCTCAAGATTGGGATACATCAATAGAAAATTGGGAAAAATGATGTTTTAGGGCTTGTACATTAATAAGTTTTGAAAATCGAACTGAATGTGAAGCATATTTTGAAAATACTCTACAAGGAAGGGTATCTAATTGGTATTTAACCTTTAAACTTACAGACGACTATAAACAACTTAAAGAAGTATTTAATGTAGAAAGATTCTCTCATTTGATAAAAGAAGCCTTTATAGGATCAAATAGACTTTTACAATTAACTGAATGACAAACAGATGCACTAAGAAATCTAGAGCAATTACAAATATGTAGGTTAGAATATATAGGAGATTACACTAGGAAATTAAATTTTTAGAATATTGGACGCAAACTGGACGAACAACAGATATTAGCCTATTAGATAGATATATACAAAAAATACCATGTAATATAGGAGAAAAAAATTGGAAAAATTGGAAAAAAACACCCAGTTGTAAAAAGAGATATGTCTATAGGAACTAGAATAAAAACCGTATATGATACATTAAAATCGAAATGTAGAAAACTAAAAGAAGGAAAAGAAATTAAAAAATAATATTATTATACCTGTCAACAAATAGATTTACCACCACAATACGGATGTGATAATAAAAGAATAATAACAAATAAATATAAAACTAAAAAGAAATATAAAACTTATAAAAACTATAGAATAAGACCTAGTAAAACTTATAAAAAACACTATAAATATAATAAATATAAAAGAAAAAGGCCATGGTATAAAAAATGAAATATACATAAAGATAATAAAGAAACAAAAGATAATAAAAATAAAAGAACAACAAATTATAAATGTTTTATATGTGGAGACCCTAATCATATTAGACCTAATTGTCCGTATAAAATAAAAATAATAATATATCAAAAATTCAAGAAAAAATAAATATATTAGATGACATCGAAGATTATTTAGGAGACACAATGGAATTAGAAAGTATATATGATGAATATGAAGAGATAGACAACATTAGTGTTTATAGTATAGAATCAATAGAATCATAAGAAGAAGACATAGAAACCTTAGAGCATAGTTTAGAAGACTTAAATTTTTTATATAATATAGAAGAATGTGAATATAAACTTAAACAATATAAGTTTATAAAACCTAACTATATCAAATGTTCAATAGAAAGTAAAAGCATGTATTTATGCGAAATATGTAATAAAAATTTATGTATAAAATGCTATGAAGAATTAAAAAATAAACCTAAAGAACAAATAAATCAGCGCTAATAACCTTCCCTATAAAAATAAAATTTACAAATAAAACAATAGAAACAACAACAGCAATGCAGATACGGGAGCAAGATGTGTCCAAAACTGCTTTCCTAACGAGATATGGGTCCTATGAATTTTTGGTTATGCCTTTTGGACTAACCAATGCCCCCGCCGTGTTTATGGACCTCGTGAATAGGGTATTTCGGGACTTACTGGACCAGTTTATCATCGTGTTCATTGATGATATTCTAGTGTATTCTCAGACAGAATCTGACCATGCTACTCATTTGAGGTTGGTCCTGCAGAGATTGAGGGATCACCAATTGTAAGCCAAGTTCGAGAAGTGTGGTTTTTGGTTGCAGAAAGTACAGTTTATGGGTCACATTGTGACAGCCCAAGGTATTTCGGTAGACCCAAGTAAAGTTGTTGTGGTGAAGGAGTGGGGTCAGCCCACGACACCTATCGAAATTCATAGTTTTCTGGGTTTGGCGGGTTATTACCGCCGGTTTATTAAGGGTTTCTCCAAATTTGATAGTCCTTTAATAAATTTAACCCACAAAGGGGTGAGGTTTGTTTGGGATAATTCCTGTCAGTCTGTTTTTGATGAGCTAAAGGATAGGTTGACTTCTGCTCCAGTCCTTGCATTACCAAGGCCAGGATTGGAATATTTAGTCTTTACCGATGCATCTCTATAAGGGTTGGGAGTTGTACTTCAACAAGAGCGATGGGTTATTGCTTATGCTTCTCGCAAGCTAAAGCCTCATGAAAGGAATTATCCGGTTCATGATTTGGAACTTGTCGCGGTTGTCTTTGCCTTGAAGATTTGGAGGCATTATCTCCTAGGGGAGAAATATAGTCTTTTCACGAACCATAAATCGTTGTAGAATTTATTTTCACAGAAGGAATTAAATATGCAACAACGCCGGTGGTTGGAGTTTATGAAAGACTATTAATTGGACATCCACTATCACCCTGGCAAGGCGAATGTCGTAGCGAATGCTTTGAGTAGAAAACTCGAAGGGGAGTTAGCGGAGGTATGGAAAGAAAAATGGAAGGAGCTTAGTCAGGAGGATGCAGTTGCTAGGGCGTTTACGCCTACTATTGTGGCAAGGGTTGTAGAATCTCAAGGAAGGGACAAAGGTTTTCAGGACCATATACGTCAATTATTGACCGAGGGAGGGTGGATTACGTTTTCACGGGAGACTCATTGTCCCGGATGAAGGGGATTTGAGAAGGGCCGTGATGGTAAAATCTCATGGGTCTAAATTTTTAGTATATCGTGGTGGGGACAAGATGTATCAAGACATGCGTCGTCAGTATTGGTGGCCAGGTATGAAGCGGGATATTTCTGAGTTCGTATCCCAATGCACTACTTGTCAATTGGTCAAGATAGATCATCAGCAATCGATATATTTGTTACAACCGTTGGAGATACCGGTGTGGAAGTGGGAGAGTATATCGATGGACTTTATTACGAGCTTACCTAGGTCAAGTCGGCACACCTCCTACCCGTGCGCACAGATTATGATACTGCTCGCTATGCCCAACTGTTCATCGTGGAGGTTGTTAGACTCTATGGGGTGCCCTTAAATATAGTTTTCGACCGAGATAAGATTTTTGTTTCCCACTTTTCGTGAAGTTTCCAAGAGGCTATGGAAACCGAATTGAAGTTAAGCACTTCTTATCACCCTCAAACAGATGGGCAGACAGAGAGAGTCAACCAAATATTAGAGGATATGCTCCGAATGTGTGTGCTTCATTTCAAAGGTGGTTGGGAACAATATCTCCCTTTGGTCAAATTTTCTTATAATAATTCGTACCAATTTACTATTGGGATGGCGCCCTATGAAGCCTTGTATGGTAGGCCCTGTAGATCGCCCACTTGTTGGTTAGAGGTGGGGGATAACAAATTTCTTGGACCTGAAATGATCCAGGATACTTCTTCTAAGATTGAACTCATTCGAAATCGCATTGGGATAGATCAAGATCACCAAAAGAGTTACGCCGTTGTGAATAGACGGCATATAGAGTGGGAAGTTGGAGATCAAGTTTTGGTGCAAGTGTCACCAATGAAAGGTATAAAGCGATTCGGGAAGAAAGGAAAGCTTGCGTCGCGTTATGTTGGACCTTTTCCTATTATTGATAAGGTAGGTCTAGTGGCGTATGAACTTGCCTTACCGGAACACTTACAACAACTCTATGATGTGTTCCATGTTTCCTCTTTGAAGAAGTATAAGAGGTGTGAGGGAGCCCTTTGGCATATTCCTTTGGAGTATATTGATTTGTAACCCGATATTTCGTATGAAGAACAACCGGTTGCAATCTTAGAGCATGGGGAGCGTAGGTTGAGGTCTCGAGTGGTTCCCTTGGTGCGAGTCCAATGGAGTCATCACAATGCCAAGTAATCGACGTGGGAACGTGAGGAGGATATGCGGGAAAAGTATCTGCATCTCTTCTCGTAAGGTCCGCTTGAATTTTGGGGGCAAAATTCCCTCATAAGGGGGGGAGTATGTAACAACCCCCGCTTTTGAGAACTGATTTTATATTAATTTATTGTGTGCAGTAATTATATAAAATGTTAGCAAATGGAGTAAATATTAATTGAATGAGTTAAAAGTTAATATTTATTAAATTGTTGTATATTTACTGTATGTGTAAGTAAATATCACCATGTTGTGTTTTATAGTGTCATAAGATTTAAATGACATTTATGGTTTAAAATGAAACCGGAACTTGAAATGAGTTATAAAATTTCCAAATGATAATTTGGAGGGCGTAGTTAGTCCCGAGATGTATGAGATAGTCGAAATAAGTGCCATATTGTATTTTTATGTTTTGGGAACTTTTGACTGGTTTTAACATAAATGTGTAGTTGCGGGTCATTTTAATGTGGTATTAATCATTTAAGTTGGGAATTTTAGACTAAAGGCACAATTTATGTCTTGTTAAGCCTTTTATTTCTCTTAAGTGCATTTGTTAACCTAGAGAGATAGGGAGAAGAAGAGAACTTTGGAGAGAAAGAGAGAATTGGAGATTGAAGTTTGGGGTTGCTTCCACCACAAAGAAATCTGAGATTGCAAGCTTAAGGTAAGTTTTCTACTTTCTAATATGTGATTTAAGATGAGTAAATTGTATGATAGTTGTGTATTAGCAATTATGGATCAAAAATGGAATTTATGGTATTTGAACCTAAATCATGGTTTATGTTGATGAAATTGTGGATTATAGTAGTTGATAATCATGTAGGATGATTTTGGGTAAATAAATGTTGTTGGATGTGTGTAAAAATGGAGAAGAATTAGGTTTGGGGAAAAATCTAGGGTTCATAACCCATAACCCATACTTGGCAAATTCTCAGGGGCGAATCGATTCGGCCCCTGGGCGAATCGATTTGCTTAGGGTCAGCTTACAGGTCTGTTTGGAACGAATCGATTCGGCAGTTTACAGAATGCCAGGTTTCTTAGTCCGAATCGATTCGCTTTTTGGACGAATCGATTCGCTAAGGCGAATCGATTCGGCCCTAGGGCGAATCGATTCGATTTCCTGCTGCTTTTGAGTTAGTTTTATAACTCAATTACAACCCTTTTTCTTTAGGCTTAGGACTTAGGAACCTTCTTGTATGAAGTAAACGTAGAGTCCTAGAGCCCTAGATGAGTGGGGTAACTACCCTAGAATAGAAATCCAATAAATGGGGCTTATTCCGGGGATGAAAAATTGATGTTAGGGAATTTCTTTTCCTTAGTTAATTATTAGGGGTCTAGAAGTTACAAGGTCATGTTTGGGGACTTTAGAGGCTCAATCGAGGTACGATAGTCTTTGTGGTTTATTATAAAACCCTAAAAGGTTTGAAGAATAAATTAGGAGTTTATTTATTCATTGAGGTTGTAATGATGATATGAACTTCGTATGGCTCCGGATAAAATATGTTGATATTAAAGGATAACGGTTTCGGATAAAATGAAACACGCACATGGTAAATGAGAATGAAAATGAAACGGAAATGGTAATGATGATGGTAAATAATAATTTACTTAATCATGAATATGGTAAATGATAATTTACTTAAACACACCTCTCTAAATGCTATCATAAGGGAAGTTCGCGCATGAGGTGATGTCCCCTGACTAATGAACGCAAGGAGACTATAGTCCTCGGCTATATGATGGGTTATTTTATGGTTACTGGGCTGGTGAGGTGATTCTGGGTGTGGTCATGACTCTCCCGCAAGCATATGGCCACTTCCCGACGTTGCGTTAGGTACCCAGGTTATCTTGTTGATAGGCCCTGG